>CM019822.1:168011610-169223226 GCA_009763385.1 Coix lacryma-jobi var. lacryma-jobi | reverse complement strand
CAGGCGGCCCAGCTTCGCCCCTACCGCGCACCCGCCTTCATCCGCTGATGCTGACATGTTGGCCTAGCCCGTCAGCTGTTGCCAGTGCCGCGTGCTCCCCCTCCTCTCTCTCTAATGTCGAGCCCCACCGGTCGGCTTCTTCCTTCTCGCGTTGTCCGCGGTCCGTGCTCTAGCCCGACTTCGTCTCCGCCTCCCTCACGCTGTAAGCATCACATCTAGCCACCCTATAAATTTCCCATGCTCCGCTGCCTCTGCCCACCCAAACTTGAGCTGTTTGTGCCCTAGGTCGCCCGGACGCCGATCACCGGATCTCGCCGAGCCGCCATCACCATCGTCGTTGCTGGTCGCTGTGTTCCCGTCGTGAGTACCTCTTCGAGTTTAGGCTCAATCTCGTGAAGCCGCTACACTCTTTTCTTCTTTATTTTTCCCTTGGGTTACGCTTATTCGACCTCGTCGGACTTTGCAGAGTGTTGCCGCCGCCATCCCGAGTCGCTTGTCGTCTCCGATCTCTCCTCGACGCCTCTGTTGCCCTTTCCCCGTGTCCAATCAAGCACCTTAGCGCTGAATCAGCTAGCGCCACCTCGATCCGGCAATGACACTATCGTCTCCATCTTCACCTCCCGTGACAGCGCCGCCTGGGTCTTCCTAGGTCTAATCTCGTTCATCCATCAGTGATCCAGCGGCTAGAAACACTTCATACCGTTTCGACCGACAACTTTGCAAAAGAGCCCTCAGGTTCTTTGAGTTATCCACCCGCCGTCCAATGCGGGCGCTGGTTTTGTGTTTTCAATGCTGGAAAACGTAATTTCTAATCTGATGGCACAATTTCGAAGTTCAATATATTTACAAGTTTGCCACTGCATTCAAACCTCTATATCTTCTCCTTTTTAACTCCGATTTGATCCATTCAAATTGTGTTAGATTCGTATCAACAAGATCTATCTAACCATGCTACTGTTCATACTACTTTCAAAAATTTAAAATTGAGTTAGATTTACTATTATTTAATGTCTTTAATCTTGTTTAATTCATAACTTTCACGTTCTAGCTCTGTTTTTTGTGATCTTCACATCTGTGTGATCGTAACAAGACGTAGATTGGTTTTAAAAACTTTTCATCTTATTTATTTACTATTGGTGTACTGTTCCTAATGATAGCCTTGTTTACTTTGCATGATTGCTAATTGGATGCTTGTATGTTGATGTGGTGATCGAGTACAGACGGTGAGCAATTCGTTGGTGATCAAGAGCTCTACTTTGACAACCAGGATCAACAAGAGTTCATTGATCAAGGCAAGTATAGCATGAGATCCTCCTTGATGTCCTAGTCACTATTAATTCACATTATCATGTGCATGTGTCTACCTTGATGCCTAAGTAAGATACCCTAGTTTTGATCTTGTACCTTGATGACTATGAGTTTGTATTTGGGTAGAAAGATGCTAGTGCTCAACTTAAGCCATGATCATGTCATCTGAACTAATGCTATATGTGATAAGTTTAAAACATGATTTTTTATAGCAACATGGTTTAGGACATACCGTAAGGGATCATACGGGATTTACCGTACAACCACGAGGGTCATATGGCTCTAACTTTAGCTCAGTATGAGGACCTTTTCTAGCTTGTTATTAGTAGTTACATGCAAATACGCATTAGGAACTTGATGAGATGGATATAATGCGGCTCTTGTCCACGTGAGTATAGGTTGTGTGTCATTGTGCCACCTGGAAGGGGGGCCCTACATCCCATTGCCAAGACCTAGCGGCTTTAACTTGTTAGACGAACCTCTGAAAAGCTTCATAGCGTACCCTACTTACTCACCTTGGAAGTGTTATGGGAGTAATTAACCCGAGCATATGGACAACATGACTCATGGGTAAAGTTGTATACACTTTGTAGAATTTAACTAAACTGACATATCAGTCGTGCTCTCGGTCATGAACGGCATGGAATTCTTACAGTGTAGATGTTTACTTTAATTGTTATTTATGCTACTTATTCATGTTACCTATATTATATGCTCCGTTTACTTAATCATGAGTTTATTTTGGGATGGAGATATCTTATCGTTGCTGCCTAATGCTAAAATCATGCCAACTAAAAGCTACGTACAGTTGAACCAATGCCTACCTTTATTGAGCCTCATGAACCTCATGTTACACTTGTTAAGTATGAGATGTACTTATACTTGTTTATTTTTCTTTACTTAGATAAAAGTTTTGGATGGGTAACATATTACTATGGTAATTATGACTTTCCTAAGGTTATTAGTCATGTGGTCAACTAGTTAACGTCCCCGTGCTATGAAGCTACCCCGCGAGAGTTATCTATTATTTCCGCTGCATTTGTGTAAAGACTTTGAGTATTATTCGTTATGTAATAAACATATATGATGGTACTTTTATAATTTGTCAGCTTATGTGTGTGATTGATCTCTGGACGTACATAAGATATTGCATTCAATTTTATCTTTTAAATTGGGTGTGACAATATTGAAGAACAAAAATATGTTCTAGTTCAGACTTACTTCCTCCGTTCTTTTTTGGCTATAGTTTTCGCTTTTCAAAAAGTTAAAAGGACAATATATATATATATATATAATATTAATATTTATGATATATGACTAATATCATCCGATAGATCGTTCAACCTATTTTTATAATAAACCTATCTATAATAAACAAACTAAAAAAATGACTAACAAGAATACTAAAAGACACCTAAAAAACGGAGAGAGCATGAGTCGTTTTAGGCTTCTCAATGTAACTAGGTAGCATGTCCTTACGTTGCTACGGGATAGTTAAAATTTTGTACTATAGAAACACAAGGATTTCACAATAAAATAGCAATACTATAAAATTAAATATCGATGTCAAAGTGACATTTAATCCAAAAAAACAAAGTTCGTAAATACTGATGTTAAAGTAATGTTTTTAATCCAAAAAACAAAGTTCATAAAATTAACAGTCACGAAGAGTGTGGTGTCACAAGTTCACAAACTTTATAAACATTTCCATGATACGGCTAAGATAATATTTTATATCAACAGTTAAAAATTTATGATATCCATTTCTTCTGTGCACTAATAAATATGCATACCATCCTTATATAGATAAATATTAGTGCTTGTCACATGGGTAATATTACGTTTGACAAAAAGTGAGTGCTCATAATCTACAACTTAAATCTTGACTAAATGCATTTAGTTTGGTTCATAAATGGTGTCTGTCTTGCAAAATCCCTAATTTATTAGTTTTCATTGTCAAATTAATCGTACCATGATAGCAATGCCTTTATCAATTAAACCTTTGAGAATGTCAGTATATGTGACAACAAGAACATATATTTCTAACAACAGGTCCATCAATGTCATCTTTTTTGTGACTTGTCCATTAGTGTCACCAATCCAAACCCTTAACAACAATGCTAAATAGACAAGATTTCAAGTCAAAATAAAATAGAGATTGGGGAGATTCAGAAAATGGTCCATTAATATTGCCACCACCCTCTCCACCGTCACCTCCTCCTGACCAAATCAGACAAGAGTCATATACAAGCAACACTAAAAAAATGAGATTAGGAAATATATCTCACACAAATGAAAGGTGGGAAATTACCAGGAGACCATTAGGGAGCTTATTGGCCATGATCATGGGGAAAGCGTCAACACTTCATGAAGCCTTGCTCACACCAAGCTAGATTTTTGATATAGCACATAATCAAACTCATTGCTATTCCCAGCCATCTCCAGCAACCTAAATCACTTGCTGCATATGCTATGGTAAATTGAGAGGATTATGACGATGAGGATCCTAAAGTGAAATCTTGTAATTTAAAATTTTACTTAAGTTTTAAAAACTTTTAAGTACCATATTTAAAGCTTTATAGACCTAAGTGCAAAACTTTATAATCACGTAAATTATTTTAAAACATATCTAACATGGATCTACTTTTGTAGATCTCGTCATAATAAAGATTATGGTGTAAACAAAATAAAAAATAGATGTTCCACGAGAAAGTTATCGCATTCTAAAGTTTATAAACTGTTTGTAAATGTTAAAAAAACAGATCTGACACACAGCTTCTCTGTGTCGCCACATGCTTATCGTTTGGTCCCTGACACGTGTGTGCTCTCTCTCCTTATGCTTATCTTTGGTCTCGGCAGTACTCTACGTTTGTCGCTCGGTCCGTCGTTGCGCCGCGCCATGCGTCCGTGCGCTGCTACGTAACGCAGAGCACACACGTTCTGATGATTTGGCGCGCGGAGTAGTTCTGCGCGTAACTTCTTGCAAGCTCTCTAGCTAGTCTCCAGGGGTGTTTGGTTCCCAAGTTTAGCCACTAAAGTTTAGTGGAGGTGACTAGAGTTGTAGTGTTAAAAGTGACTTTTAGTGGGGGTGTTTGGAACTTTAGTGACTAAAAGTAACTAAACTTTAGTGGCTAAACTCTAGGGGTGAGAACCAAACACCCCCTCCGTGTTTGGCATTATATGTATATATATACGGTACCATCGATCGATGACTCGCAAGCTGAATATCTCCAAGTCTGGCTGGATGCGCGTCCTCGACGGCACTCTTCTCTAGCTAGTCTCTCCGTGTCTGGCATTATATATACGGTACCATCGATGACTCGCAAGTTGAATATCTCCAAGTCTGGCTGGATGCGCGTCCTCGACGGCACTCTTGTCTTCGCCGTAGGCTACGCGGTCTGATTGTCTGAACGAGATCAGTTCTCCTGGCGGCTCTCTCGAAGGTGAAGCACACGAAGCCGTTTCGCACGTTGCCGAGGTCCGTTCCAAACTAACTAACGCTTGATTGAATACTAGGTAGCGTGCCCGTATGTTAGTACGGGACAACTAAACTTTTGTTAAAAAAACACATGGATCGCAAAATAAGATAATAATAATGTGAACAACACTAATTAAGAAACCCACAGCTTGTCCGCACTCATGACTTGTAGGATACTTAGCAAATTACCGGATTAAACTTATCTAACAAATTTTTTTCAGTCTAATACCCCATAAAAGTTATTAATAATAAACCACATGAAAAACTACATATATATTAATAGAGATGAAAAACTACATACATATTAATAGAGGTTCAGGCACACATTAGATCAAAGAAATCAAAGGCATACAAAATTCTACTTGTATAAAAATTTCCCTAACCGGCCAGATATCAACCTTAACTTCTGGCCAGTTGTGCTCTTTCAAACCTATCTGCTCCAATATAAAATCTATCTATTTCCACAATCCAATTCGCTATTTATTCATAGAATAAATCAATTAGTCTTTCTAAAATATAAAATCTCAGGTGTTAGCAAATATCCATAATTTTATTGAGGTCACCATGCCCAAACATCTTGCCCAGAGCAGTACTTGAATCTCGTGTTTTTAGCCATTAAAAGCACAATGAAGGAGATTTTACTTTACTTATGAATCGTAGAATTTCTAATTTTGTCAAAAGACTGCTTAGATCGGATGTAAAACAAATAGCTCGATACTGGTACCTTGCCGTTACACAAAAAAAAAATCATTGCATCACCCCACTCTAAATCTCATCATTCATTGCTTGCAGTTTAGTCGCTTTTTGGGTCCAGAATTGTCGTCTCTACCATGGCCAAAGCTCCCTTGGTCTCTTGGAAACAACTCTGTGCCAGTGCTGTCCATCTTAATTCACAATGCTAATCCACCATGTTCTTTTTCTACCCAAATACAAACTACAAGCAGAAATAGTTAAGTGAACAAATTGTTGTCTAATATATAAATACTACAAATTATTGGGCTCAGTCATTCAAGTTCTCAAACTCAAACCCAAATATATACAATTCTCATTTGGATAATCAGTGTTCTTCCATTTCAAAAAAAAAGAAATAGGATGTTTGTTTTGTTAATGTCTTTAGCAAACTAAGCCATTCCTTCACATATCAAATTCCGTAACCCATTAAAAGGTTGGGCATGCTTCGGCTTGGGGGTACAGAAGCAGAACACGAGACCAAACCTTTGAATCCATAAATAAATACAACCAGTGCAAAATAGAGGCCTTAATAGAACTATATTGCCATATGTCTGCACTCAAAAAATCAAACATGCGGCATGACAGTCATGTGATTTCAGAGCTAAGGAAGGATAATAAATGTAAGCAATAGAGGGAACAAGAAAAGAAGGCTTAATATCATGTATGTAGTAAGAAGGCTTAATATCATGCATGTAGTAAGACAAGGCTTTACCCTGCATCAATAATTTCATCAAGACACAATAGGATTAGGTTTAAATTCTCAAGTGCTCTCCATTTTTCAACCATGTTTCTAAAACCTACAATTTGTGTCAACCATGTTTCTGAAACCTAATAGGACCAGCTCATTTGTATCAAGATCTATGTCATGGCCAAAACATTCACGATAGATATTACCAAGGACATGGCAAAACTGAATTCAAATTTCAGCTCTGAAGGAAATCAATGATTAGACGACTTCAGTTATGCTTGATCAATTTGTCAGGTGATAGTTTTTTTCTATACGAAATTGGTAACATTCTTTCATAAAAGTGTGGCAATCTTGCAAAAACTGTCAGCAAAGTGATTAGAACAGGGTGGACTACCGAAACATTTAGAGCAGCATGCTACATGCATATGAATCATTTCTCGATTCTACCTTTTGAGATGTTAGATTATAGAAATGCAATAAGATCGTAACAGCTTAGTGCTACAATGAGGTGACTGAAATGAGAAATAAGAACTTAGTGGTGTCTGAATCGGTATCTACAGAATGCGACCAAAACACAAGCGCACATAATGGACTGCACATAATATCAAGTATGCTGAATGCGACCAGAATACAGACCTTAGCTACTTGTAGTGATTCTTGTCCTTCAATTGCTTCTGGCATTGTTGTATGACTTCTGCTATGTTGAACTTTCGGTTCTCTCTATTGTTCCCCGATTTAGATACCACGTAGCTGCCGCTAGCATTGTACTCAATACTCATTGATCTCAAGCATTAGTCATGACCTTGCACACCTAGCCTCGCCAAGTTGTCCCTTCGAGCCCACCAACTTCTCATCTTTGTCATTAATGATTAGCTGAAACATAACACATCATGTTCAGGTTACTGTTGCCAATTTGCCATGCTGGGGTGACTGAGTGATTAACACACTTGATTTGATCAAGTCTAACCTGTTATATAATAAATTAAGGTACAATTGAATCAGATAATAGTAGTAGGACAGAATATTGACCTTGCTAAGTGTTGCCACAACAGTTGAAAGGAGATAGAAGATGTGTATTCTTTCAATGGACATATATACTCTGTAGCTGAATCTTGAAAGGATACCAGTTAGGGTCCTTACCGGGAAAAAATGTATAGAAAATTTCTGTGTGACAGCTTCTTACTTGAAATGAGGTTCGAACTTGATTACTTGATCATACATGTCTTGCATGTTTACTGGACCAAAACCTGCAAAAGAAAAGCATCTGCTAGTACCAACAAAAGAGTCGACAACACCACTTCAAGATTACAATTTTAGGTGGAAGACTAAATAATGGACCCAAAAAAGCATGAGTCTCCTGTAACCAAGGTCCGCCTACTCCTGCACCCAAATCCCAACACAATCAACAATCTTCTAATTCTTTTGATAGCAGAAACTAAACCTCGTTGGCTATTTGCTTTGCTTTCCCTTTGGAAAATTAAATCATTTATTTTTTTTATATATTGACCATAGCCGGTGCCCTAGACTGACCAACTGACCATTCAGACGAATCAGCAACTATAGTTTTTTTATTGTTCAACGATAAGTAAGCGCACTTCTCATTGCACAATACAAAGTTGATCTCATTTTTGCTGAACTAAAGAAGCTAGCAACAATACTCCACAATCGATAACAAGATGGAAAAAAAATCTAACATTAAGGAATAGAAATGAAAACATACATGAAGTCTATCTTTCTAGCACAAACATATGGAACTGCACTCAACAAGTTGGAATTGATGTTGTGAGCATGTGACAATCTAACTTGCAACCAGCACAAAAATGATCATGTACAATCACAGGGATAAACTAAAATATTGAACATATGAACAGTTGAACCAAGCTAAAATGAAAAATGAAACAAACTCGTGTTTAGCTTTTTGGCAAAAAGAAGATTGTTAATTCAGTGACATACTCAATACATTTAACTGCTACATTTCAATGGCACAATTAAAAATATAATGAAATCACAAATCAGTATCCAGTGAAGTAACTAAATTGCAAAATTGTCTGCCTAGAAATGTCTTGATGAAATATTACGCATAGCAGCCCGACCACCTGTTTTGCACTTTAGGAACACAAATTTACTATGGGATACTCCAGAAATAAGCGATACACCAGAACGCTCAGAACTGCCCCGCCTAATACCTGTAGACTGCTCTGCCCAATACCTGTAAAACTTGTGTCATAGGAAAAGGTTCATATCAAAATCAAAATTTTATATATACTTTAATTACCACACAACCTCTGAATTATATAGCCTTAAACATAAATTTTGAGGAAAAAATATTGTTATTTCTAGACCTTATCTGTGATAGGATCAAATTGTAACCAGTCACAGTCTACACAGGGGCTTGTGGAGGAAATTAGTTTTTTTTTATTTTAACCCTTTTTTAAAAGATATTTTAAAACTAACACAATTTTTATTTTTTCTAAAACTAACACTTTTGGTCGCGCCTACGTGGTGGCGCGGAAAGCCTACCACGTGGCAGTGCCTGACCCCCGACTGGGCTGACGTGGTGGGCTTGCCGCGCCACTGATCACGGCGCGGCAGCTGCCGCGACAAGTTAAAATTATAAGCCAACTTATAGGTATGAAAATCAGGAAAAAATAACTGGAGTTTTGATAGAAGACATGTAAGCATACAATTTCAAATTGAGCTATTAGCTTCAAATTTCTAGCAGTTGACAAATCTTTAAGAAGCACACATCCTTTTAGAAGCTGGATTGTGGTAGCGGGTCCAAAAGAAGGATGCCATAACAATATCAGGTGTCAAAATTGTTGCATTAACTAACCTGGATTATGGTGGAGTCCTTGTGATCAACGTCAGTATCCAGCTGGACATTTCCCTCTTCAAAACAGTGAGCATCTACCTGGTGCCTATGCAAGTGATATTTCTAAAAAATTAACTTATATTATTTTAACATAAATTTAGAGCTCTTACCTTGTTAAGTAAAAAGGCCAACCTGTATCTTTTATTTGATATCAAAACTCATAATTGAATTCCATAGTGCAAGTTTCAAGAGAGATCACAAGGAAAAAGAGGCACTCTGTTTGCCAAATGTCAATCACCAGCTCAGTGTACTCACGCAGTGCGATCTCGTAGGTGTTGTCTGGATCCTTGGAGAGTTGGGCTACTGCTAGACTGAAACAGTAGAAAACAAAACAAAGAGTCACAAGCTGCTGCTAGAGACTAAACAGAGAAAATTGTGGCTCGATCTATTTCACTATTTGATAAATCAACAACAAAAAATCAAATTTCGATTGACATGTAATTGGAATCACAACTTTGTTAGGCCAATCAAAAACATCTAAAATGATTGAGCCTTTAAACACCAATTTCAGAAAATTTGGGAAACTCTAGCGAAAGGAAATTTTGAGGAACATTCAAATTCAATGATAACATCCAGGCACAAATCAATTGTTGATTCTTCACAGGTTTGCACTTACAATGACAGTAAAAATGAAGGTCCCTTACAATGACAGTATGAAGGTCCATGGCTGTAGCTCGAGTCCCCTGTTAGCTACAACCTTCAAGCTGTTTTGCTTGCACAGCGGTCACAAAACAGTTTGGTCGTATAGTACTTTGTAGTATGTCGGGCGTGCTTGTGTGCGTTTGTTCCTGCTTGTGACTCGCTAACAGGACTTCGCTCACTGTATGTAAAACTCTGTTTCACCTCTGTTTAATGAAATACTGGCATGATGCCTGTTTGAGAAAAAAAAAGCTACAATCTTCAAGCATTGGCAAAATGATAACACGTGAAAAAATGAGGGACATCTGGTAAAGCACGACAATCTCATAATTTGTTTCACAAGGCATGACTCAAAAAGTTCTCTAAGCTTCCTTTATAATATATGCTGCATTGGTACTATTCATACCTAAAAACAGGTGTGATTTTATTTTCTTGATGTGCTTCCTATTGATGAATCTATTATCCATGCTCATTAGGCATAATCAACATTTTTTCATCACCAAGTTGAGAACCTATCATGATACGATGTGCATACAAATGGAGATCAAAGAACATGCTGTTTACCTCATGGGCATTCCCTCAAACACCTCCTGTGCGAGTCTGGAGTCTGACAAAGCAGGTGGAGTGGAGGTGGTTGGGTGCTACCGGGACTGTGAATGCTGGTGTAAATGGCTGGAATGTCGTGGCCATGGTTCCCTTCATCTTGGTGCCTGGTACCCTATTGTTATTTTAAGTAAGGTTTTCAATTCATGCCTGCTCCCTATTGTCAGAAACATCCATCAAGGCAATATGTAATTTTCACACAAATGGAACAACATTTTCTGACAATAGCAAACAAAAAAATATCGCACGGAAAAATCCATGCCTTACTCTTCTTAGTTTTTTTTTAAAAAAAATGCTATTAGAGTACAGACTTTTGATATTTTCAAGGAGTTATTGAACCATGAATTCACAAAACAATGCCAAACATATCCTGCCCTAGAGACTTTCTAATTTACTTTTGTCGAAGTACAATTCGCATAGCCTAATATGATTGCTTTCCACTATAAGTGTTGCAAAGGACAGGGCTTCTCCAACGGCCCAATCAATTCCTTCCACACTAAGTTAAATGGTTTTGCAGTTTATTATTAAAAGATTTTACAGTTTATGTGAATCAAGAAATGTATTTTTCTTTGCATCAAAATCAGATCTTTTTAGTTCTAGGGTGTGGACTGTTGCCTTGGCATGAGTCTACTAAAGTTATTCATCTCTTGGAGAACTGCGTTTGATTAAGTACTGATTTAAGCTTGGCCTGCTTTAAATAGGTGCAGTGAGTTAAGAATAATTTCATATAAAATTGATAAACACTGAATAACCAATTGGGGAAAAATTGCCACATGTAGTTTGAAGTTACAACCACTCCTATTATATTGCTTGTAGTGTAATAAAATAGCTTTGTTATTCTTTCCTTGGTCATTCAACATTAGAATCGGAGTGTCAGACTATTCATCAAATAGGAGCACAACATGTACGCATCTTTGGAAGGGATCGAAGATAGCAGACATAATATATACTTGTACACAAATTAATTAGATTAGATCCGAATACAAATAACCAATTAGCTTAAGTTAGGGTTGAGTTATCGATTACACACAACAGGAAAGGATTAGCACACCTGATGGTGGCGGCGTGGCTGCGGCACATCTGGCGGCAGCTCGTGTGGCGGAAGCGCGTCCAGCAGTGGACTGCGGCGTGTCCGGCGGAGTCCCGTGTAACGGTGGTGGCGTCGTGGTGGCAGCCTGTCCGGCGCGACGAAGGTGGCACGTCCGGCAGCCTTCGTGCGACAGTTGCGGCATCATCCTGCTCGTGCATGTCTGATGTTGGTGCAGACGGTCGGGCTAGCGGCAGCGTCGACGTCGGCGCGTTCGTGGTGGGGCGTGGGGCGCGTCCGTTGTTGGGGAAGACGGTCACGCCGGCGGTGGTGGTGGTGCGTCCGTGGTGGGGCGCGGCACGTAGAGCAGACGTCCGGAAGTCCGGAGCGTGCGGGGTCGGGAGCGCACGGGTTGAGGGGTTTCGCACGGACGCACGGGCTCAGGCAGCTTCCCTTGAAGGCAGCTTCCCTTGAATCTGTAAGATATTTCCTGCTGTTGGCTGTGCGTTAATTCCTCCCAGACCAATCCTACAATTACCGGAATTCGTGGGTAATCACAGGGCCAGGTGATCGCAGGTGGAGGCGGACTGACGTAGCGAAATGTAACACCCTAAATTTTTCTTTAATTCAAAATAGATTAATATAATTTATTTTAGTTTGTTGTGGGCAACTAAACATAGGAAATTAATATTGTTGGGGAAATAAAATTTATCCTAGCCTAGAAACTAAGATGATGCATTCCTGCTGCTGCACTCTTTTGTTTGAGTGAAGTTTAAATTTTGAAAACTAGAATTCAAATTCAGCTTGGAAAAGGTTTTGAAAATCAGTTCTAAATAAAAAGAAAAGAGCAAACATTTTCTCCCCCCTCTTCCTTCCATTCTGGCCCGAAGGCCTTTTTCCTTCCCTGTTTCCGGCCCGCGCGCCATTTTTTTCCCCGCGGCCCAAGCAAGCGGCCGGCCCAGTCCATCAGCGCGCGAGCCGCAGCGCCGGCACACCTCGCCGCTCCAGCCGCGTCACTGACAGCTCGGTCCCGCAATGCGCTGTCGCTGACAGGTGGGGCCCTCTTGTAAGGGTCGTCCCCAACCTCCGCCCGAGGTTCCCGCTGCAAAGCCGCCGCCGCTGCAAGCCGAACCTTCCGCTCCGCGTCATCCGATGTCCTCGGGGGAGGCTTTATCCGAGCGCCCCGACCCCTATAAAGAACTCCGCACTCGCAGCCGCCTCCCGTCCCTCATCTATTCCGCCAATGGAGCTCCGAGCCGCCATCGAAACCCTAGCCGCCGCCGAGCTCCTCTCCGCGATTCGGCGTCTGACCGGCGATTCGAACCATTCCCTGAGCTCCGTCGTGCAGTAAGGCTTCAAGAAAGCTTCTCGATTGCTATTCTCATTCTCTATGGACTCACCAATTGCTCGCCGGCTTTTGCAGTTCCCCCGACCACCAAAACCCGTCGTGCGCCATCCTCGATCGATCTCCGACCTCCGATTTGTGTCTGGGTGAGCTCGCCATTCCTTCCTCTCTCTCTCCCGGACTTTTCCCCGTGTTGAACCGTGGTCAGGAGCGCCGAATAGGCCAACTCCGGCGATTCTCCGCCACCGCGGTCATGGCGAGCCGCCGCGCCGAGCGTGAGCAAGCCTGCGGCGCCCCCTTTCGTCTGCGCAATATGATCTGGACCATCCAAATTAGATCGGACGGCCAAAAAACGCAGATACCCTTTTGTGGGCAAAAATGCAAAAGAACCCCTCGGTTTTCATCTAATCAACCCGCGGTCCCTGACCAGTGCAGATTAATTCATTTTTGGATTTGTTTTAATTCAAAAATTGTTCGATCTATTTACAGAAATGCCACTGCACCATTTTGTCCATAACTTGCTCATTTTAACTCCATTTTGATCCATTCAAATTGCGTTAGTTTCGTAATTTCGTACTCTACGCAGTAGTACCTCTGTTGTTCAGATTTGCAAAAATTTAATTTCACGTGTAAGTCAGTCTCGATTAGGCCTTTTAGAATCTTATTTAGGTCGTATCTTCCGCGTTTTAAATCCGTTTTTGGTGATCCAAACGTCTATGTGATCGTAGCGACGTATAGATCTGTTTTACAACCTTTTATTATTTATTTAAATCTGTTGGTATACTGTTCTAATGTTAGACTTGTTTGCAATGCATATGTGTACGTGGATGCTTGTATGTTGCGTTGTATTCGAGTTCAGGAGGTGAGCAGTACGTGGGCGACCAAGATCAGATCTACTACGACCAGCAGAAGAACTAGGAATACGCGGATCAAGGAAAGTATAACATGAGACCATCCTTGTTACCTACTCATTTATAATTCACTATTCATGTGCATGTGTCAAATTTGCAAGCCATAGGGTTTATCTAGATTATTCAACTCTATACCTTGTTACCGTGGGATATGTGCATATGGGTAGATCTTCTAGTGCTTAACTTCAACTTAAATGAACAAACGATATGGCTAATAATATATGCAACACATACTGATAACTTGTTTCCATGGTAATGTGAACATCTGACCCATCTAAATGATCTTCTGCGGGCAAGAGCTGGGACATACAGTACAACCGTGAGGGCTACAAGGCTCTGGTTTTAGTTGGTTCGAGGACCTCTCCTCGCTTGATGGTGGTTACCTGAAAGGGCACAAAAGGGGCTTGACGAGACGGGTATAGGACAGCCTCTAGTCTCATGTGTATAGCTGGGAGGGAATGTGCCATCGAAAAGGGGTTCCCATGTCTGCTTGCCGATTGGAAACCTAGTGGCCACTATCTTGTTAGGGGAACTTCGAAAGACTTCATAGTGTACCCTGCTGCACTTCCTTGGTAGAGGTGATATGGGATTTGCAACCCCTGGCGCATGGGGATCACGGCTCATGGGTAAAGTTGTACAAACTCTGCAGAGTATTAAAACTGATATATCAGCCGTGCTCACGGTCACGAGCGGCTCGGAAAACTTGCAGGCTAATTACTTAAACGAAATTTACTTTTGTTCACGTTACTACCATATTTGTTATTCTGGTGATGTTGCTCATATTATTATTCATGTGGTATAATTGGGTTTGCAAGCACACTTGATGACTACTTAGAGCTAAAATCTTGACCAACTAAAAATACTAACTGCAGTAAGCCAGTGTCAAGCCTTTTGAGCTACATAACTCCATGTTGCTTGCTGAGTACGAGATGTACTTACGCTTGTTATATTTTCTTCTTTTTGGATAAAAATCCCGGATGGCTAACAGATGGATTTGAGTACGAGCAAGATAAGTTCCTAGAGGATTACTAGTCTTGCGGTTCACCAATCGACGTCCCTGTGGAGTGGAGCTTTCGTCGAGAGTTATTTATCTTCCTCTTGCTTATGTTTAGTTTTATTTAATGAGTTGTAATAATTACGCTATGTATTGAGCACAGTGATGATGCCTTCATTGTAATTTGTTCCTTATGTGTGCGACTGTTTCCTGGGCGCACATAATTTATACATTCAATTTTGTTCTTGAAATTGGGTGTGACAAATTGGTATCAGAGCCGTGTTGACTGTAGGACGCAAGCCTTGGTAGAAAGGGTCGCAATAGTCTCTTTTTACTCTTCTGATTCTTGCTTTTACGTTTTATTCTTGTTAATTGTCAAAATTTTATTCTACTTCCTCTGATTCTATTATAAAATGGTTGATCTAACTTCAGCTTATCCTTAAAACTTTGTTAGATGTCTCGTGCCAAGAAGACTGCTCGCATCAGCACCGGAGGACAGCTTCCACCTTTGGTCTCCTTCGTGCCTCAGGAGGACGACATCATTATGATCTCTGATGATGAGGAGGAGATGGAGCCTATGGAGAAGGAGCCCGTGGAGGAAGAGTCCATGGAGGAGGAGCCCGTGGAGGATGTGGTGTTGGTCCATGACATCACTGGACATGACGGCGAGGACTGGTACCTTACACCAGATGCATCACCAGAGTACACCTCCGCTCCAGCACCTGCTCTAGGACCCGCTCCAGCACCTGCTCCAGCACCTACTCCGACGCCTGCTGCGGAGCAGACGCCCCCTTCTACACCGACACCTGCACCTGCGTCGGCGCCACCAGTTGCACCGGTATACCCCATGGTATCTACACGGACACCGACTCCGTCGCCATCTCCCGTGCTACCGGAAGACGACGAGGCGGGCTGGCGCCGCAAGACCACATACCCGAAGCCCTCTGCTACTGCTTACTACCACAAGCTCCTGGTGGAGATGTTGGGGGAGTACTACCCCGACCTGAAGGCCAACCTTCGGTATATGAGCATTGAGCATCATCACCCAGTGGAGGCTACCCGCTAGGAGACTTACTTGACCATCACCTCCTGGAATGAAGGTCTGGACACCGAGCAGCATGAGTCTACCCACACCCATGGGGCTAGACGGCAGACTCTGTGCTCCAGCATGGAAGATGCTGCGGAAGTGGCCTACTTGCATTATCATGGTCGTCGTTTCGAGGCCATGAGACATGACAAGTACAGGTACCTGCCGAGCAACAGGCCGGAGGAGGGTACCTGGGCTGTGTTGATGCCCCCTGGTGTCAATCCCGCCATGGACGCTGCAGTGGACCACCTGTGCGAGGTGCAGGTCCACAAGGACAACCTGATGATTGAGCTAGGCAATGCTCAAGCTGCTGCACGACGATATCAAGATGAGATCGACCACCTCAGGGCATAGCTGGGGATGCCCCCACTCTACAAGGAGAATGAGGAGGCCTACACCTACACTGACACATCGCCATAGACTAGTTGCCATGCTTTGTAATAATCGTTACTAGATCGTTAGTCGTGTCTTATGAGTGAGTTTTGGAACTTGTTGATCATTTGCTTATCATTATGAACATGTTTGATTTGGATCTTTTTATGATTGTGAGATTGTGGGCTTGTCCGCATATCTCTTAGATGAGTTTTCATATGAGTTAGTAAAGTTTCTGGGTTTTTGTATATGCTGTCTCTGTTGTTCTGTTTGGAGCAGTCTGCGTTCTTTTCGACATATCTCCAGATCCGTATGACCAAATATAGTAAAAATTTTATGGTAACAACTAGACTTCCATATCTAACAAACCCCACTGCAATCACCTAAAAATCATTTTTCGTTTGTGAGATATGGCCGTCGCAAGTTGAGGTTTCTGCGCAGTCTGGAAGACAAAACAGTTTCGCTTGTGCTCTGTTTTTGGGTACCTTAATGATAGAATCTGGGAAAATGATCTGAATAAAAGTTGTAGATAATTTCAGTATCTTTCCAACAGTTTAAAGAGCACCTTAATCCGATATATGGAACTCGAGATATGACTGTTGCTGCTGAAACCATTTCACTTCTATTCCATATGCTTACCCCAATGCTACTCTCTGATCACTAAATGAACTTGCATATTTTTGGAACACAGATGGCTTCCAGAGGAGGTGGAATTGGAGGTGGTATTGGAGGTGGATGTGGACGTGGACATGGTCATCGTCGTGGAGCACCTTTGAATCCACCACCACCACCACCACCAGTGGACATCCAACAGTTGATGGGCATCCAGGCCCAATTCATGCAAACGATGATGCAACACCTGCACAACCAGCCAGCTGGAGGACCACCGCCGTTGCACGTGAGGGACAAGAGGGGAGAGTTCCTGAAAGGGCACCCTCCAGTGTTCAGCCACGCAGTGGATCCACTAGATGCCGACGACTGGCTGCGTGCAGTTGAGAAGCAGCTCAACATAGCTCAGTGCACCGACCTCGGGAAGGTTCTATATGCTTCAGGGCAACTTCAAGGGGCTGCTCAGGATTGGTGGGAGTCTTTCGAGTATGGACGTCCCAACATTGCACCTGCTATCACCTGGCAGGAGTTCAAGCAAGTGTTCCGCTCTTATCACATACCAGATGGTCTGGTGGAACTAAAGCAGGAGGAGTTCAGGGCCCTAAAGCAAGGGTCAATGTCTATGGCGGAGTACCGTGACAAGTTCTCACAGCTATCACGTTATGCTCCCAATGATGTGGTAGAAGACAAGGATAAGCAACGTCATTTCCTTAAGGGGTTGCAGGATGGTCTGCAGCTGTAGCTTATGGCCAATGTATATGCTGATTACCAGACGCTGGTCAATCACGCAATTGTCATAGACAATAAGCGCAAGGAGATGGAGGCCAAGAAAAGGATGTTCTTGGGGCAGTCATCCAACAACAACACTCGCCCTCGCATGAATCCTCCACCCCAAAACCAGCTGTGTATTCAAGGACCCCCGAATCAATGGGGAGGAGGACAGAACCAGCAACGAAATCAGTTCCAACAACAACGTCAGCAGAAGCAGATGCAGGGAGGTCAACAGGCGCCTCGACAGGGAGTTCCTGCCAACAATCCAGCAAGAGGGGGAGCTCCAAATAACACCAATGTGTGTTTCCATTGTGGAGAGCAGGGACATTATGCCAATCATTGTCCCCGAAAGAAGAATCAACCTGCACCCCAAGGACAGAACAACAACCAGAAGGTGGAACTACCCGAAGCCAGCACCTAATGTTGGGCGGGTGAACCACGTGGCTGCCGAAACTGCAGAGGAAGCGCCAGAAGTAATGATGGGTACGTTCAGTATCAATTCCATCCCTGCTACAGTTCTTTTCGATTCGGGTGCTTCGCATTCTTTCATCTCGCAAGATTTTGTTAGAATACATAGTGTGCCTTTGTGTGCCATGAACACTCCTAAAGCAGTAAATTCACCTGGGGGTTATATGAGGGCTGCATATCAGTGCCCTTCAACTAGCGTGAGTCTAAGGGTGGTAGAGTTCCAAGTGAGACCCATTGTGTTGAGGACAGCGGGAATAGATATAATTCTCGGTATGGATTGGATGATGCAAAATCAGGCAGTGATTCAGTGCCAGGAGAAGGTAGTGACATTGACAACTCCTAGTGGGGACAGAATCAGAGTCGATGTGGTCATGAAGGAGCAGCCGACAGCTGTGGTGAACCAGTTAGAGAAAGATAACCAACCACAAGATCGACTGTTGGAAGAATTCCAGGATGTGTTCTCCGATGATCTGCCAGGTATGCCACCTGACCGAGATGTTGAGTTTATTATTGAGTTATTGCCTAGAACTGCACCTATAGCTCAAAGGCCATATAGAATGGGGGTAGATGAACTAGAAGAATTAAAGAAACAATTAAACAGTTACAAGAAAAGGGTTTCATTCGTCCTAGTTCCTCACCTTGGAGGTCACCAGTTATCTTTGTTGATAAGAAGGATGGGGGCCAGCGTATGTGTGTTGATTATCGGACCCTGAATAGAGTCACAATTAAGAACAAATATCCTCTGCCTAGAATTGATGACCTGTTTGACCAGTTAAAAGGTGCTTGTGTTTTCTCTAAAATCGATCTTCGATCGGGGTACCACCAGATCAAGATTCGAGCTACTGATATCCCTAAGACAGCCTTTGTTACTAGATACGGGCTATATGAGTATACTGTTATGTCTTTTGGATTGACTAATGCCCCCGCACATTTTATGTACATGATGAATAAGGTTTTCATGGAGTACCTAGATCTGTTCGTGGTAGTGTTCATCGATGACATTTTAATATATTCTAAGAATGTGGAGGAACATGCAGAACACCTAAGATTGGTTTTGCAGAAACTCCGTGAGCATAAGTTGTATGCAAAACGGAGTAAGTGTGAGTTCTGGTTGAGAGAAGTTGCTTTTCTGGGTCATGTTATCTCTAATGGAGGAATAGCTGTGGACCCAAGCAAGGTTAAGGATGTGTTGGATTGGGATCCACCTGTGGATGTAAGTGAGGTTCGTAGTTTCCTGGGGATGGCAGGATACTATCGACGGTTCATTGAAGGGTTTTCTAAAATAGCTAAACCTATGACCGCCCTACTAGAGAAAAATACCAACACTTGAGAAGGAGATACGTCAGGCTCAGCTGCAGGATAAAAAGTTATAGGAAATATCTGAGAATATAGTAATTGGGAAGGCACCTGGTTTCAGGTTGGGTGATGATGGTACCTTGTGGTTTGGTAAGAGAGTCTGTGTACCAGATGTGAAGTCCATTAAGGAGGCTATTTTGAGAGAGGCGCATGAGTCAGCTTACTCTATTCACCCAGGTAGCACTAAGATGTATTTGGACCTGAAAGAAAAGTATTGGTGGTATGGTCTGAAAAGAGATGTAGCAGAATATGTGGCAATATATGATACCTGTCAAAGAGTCAAGGCTGAACATCAGCGACCTACCGGATTACTGCAACCTATGAAAGTACCGGAATGGAAATGGGAAGAAGTGGGTATGGATTTCATAGTTGGGTTACCTCGCACCCAACAAGGGTATGACTCAATTTGGGTGATCGTGGATCGAATAACTAAGGTTGCTCATTTTCTACCAGTCAAGACCACTTATATAGAGGCAAGATTGGCAGAGCTATATATGGAAAGAATAGTGTGTTTGCATGGAGTCCCTAAGAAAATTGTGTCTGACAGAGGCACTCAGTTCACATCACATTTCTGGGGAAAATCCATGAATCATTAGGAACACAGTTGTCTTTTAGTACAACTTATCATCCTCAGACAGATGGACAGACTGAACGTACTAATCAGATTCTAGAGGACATGTTGAGAGCTTGTGCTCTGCAGTATGGGACCAGCTGGGATAAAAGTTTGTCGTATGCAGAGTTCTCCTACAACAATAGCTATCAAAAGAGTCTTAAGATGGCACCATTTGAAGCCTTGTATGGACAGAAATGTAGAACCCCGCTATTCTGGAATCAAACGGGGGAGAGTCAAGTGTTTGGACCGGATGTGCTCAGGGATGCCGAAGAACATGTGAGGAAAATCAGGGATAATTTGAGGATAGCCCAGTCCCGACAGAAGAGCTATGCTGACACTCATAGAAGAAACCTAAACTTTAAGGTAGGAGATTTTGTGTACCTGAAAGTATCTCCTATGCGCAGTGTAAAGAGGTTTAATATGAAGGGCAAGCTAGCACCCAGATATGTGGGACCGTTCAAGATTCTGGAAAGGCGTGGGGAAGTGGCATACCAGTTGGAGTTACCAGTAAGTTTGTCAGGGGTACACGATGTGTTCCATGTTTCCCAGTTGAAAAAGTGTTTACGGGTTCCAGAGGAACAGATACCGCTGGAGGAACTGACTGTGAAGGAAGATCTGACATATGAGGAGTACCCAGTGAAAATTTTGGAGACAGCTGAAATGATTACCAGGAGCCGAGCTATTAAGATGTGTAAAGTGCAGTGGAATCGGTATACCGCAGAAGAGGCTACTTGGGAAAGGGAAGATGATCTCAGAGAGGCATACCCGCAGTTGTTCGAGTAAGCACCAGCCGAATCTCGAGGACGAGATTCATGTTAAGGGGGGTAGGTTTGTAACACCCTAAATTTTTCTTTAATTCAAAATAGATTAATATGATTTATTTTAGTTTGTTGTGGGCATTAAAACATAGGAAATTAATATTGTTGGCGAAATAAAATTTATCCTAGCCTAGAAACAAGATGATGCATTCAAGCTGTTGCACTCTTTTGTTTGAGTGAAGTTTAAATTTTGAAAACTAGAATTCAAATTCAGTTTGGAAAAGGTTTTGAAAATTAGTTCCAAATAAAAAGAAAAGAGCAAACATTTTCTCCCCTCCCTTCCTTCCATTCTGGCCCGAAGGCCTTTTTCCTTCCATGTTTCCGGCCCGCGCGCCATTTTTTCCCCCGCGGCCCAAGCAAGCGGCTGGCCCAGTCTGTCAGCGCGCGAGCCGCAGCGCCGGCACACCCCGCCGCTCCAGCCGCATCACTGACAGCTCGGTCTCGCAACGCGCTGTCGCTGACAGGTGGGGCCCTCTTGTCAGGGTCGTCCCCAACCTCCGCCCGAGGTTCCCGCTGCAAAGTCGCCGCCGCTGCAAGTCGAACCTTCCGCTCCGCGTCATCCGATGTCCTCGGGGGAGGCTTTATCCGAGCGCCTCGAGCCCTATAAAGAGCTCCGCACTCACAGCTGCCACCCGTCCCTCATCTATTTCCCCAGTGGAGCTCTGAGCCGCCATCAAAACCCTAGCCGCCGCCACCGAGCGCCTCTCCGCAATTCGGCGTCTGACCGGCGATTCGAACCATTCCTTGAGCTCCGTCATGCAGTAAGGCTTCAAGAAAGCTTCTCGATTGCTATTCTCATTCTCTATGGACTCACCAATTGCTCGCCGGCTTTTGCAGTTCCCCCGACCGCCATAACCCGCCGTGCGCCATCCTCGATCGATCTCCGACCTCCGATTTGTGTCTGGGTGAGCTCACCATTCCTTCCTCTCTCTCCCGGACTTTTCTCCGACCTCAAATTTGCAAGCCATAGGGTTTATCTAGATGATTCAACTCTATACCTTGTTACCGTGGGATATGTGCATATGGGTAGATCTGCTAGTGCTTAACTTCAACTTAAATGAACAAACGATATGGCTAATAATATGTGCAACACATACTGATAACTTGTTTCCATGGTAATGTGAACATCTGACCCCTCTAAATGATCTTCTGCGGGCAAAAGCTGGGACATACAGTACAACCATGAGGGCTACATGGCTCTGGTTTTAGTTGGTTCGAGGACCTCTCCTCGCTTGATGGTGGTTACCTGAAAGGGCACAAAAGGGGCTTGACGAGACGGATATAGGACAACCTCTGGTCTCATGTGTATAGCCGGGAGGGAATGTGCCATCGGAAAGGGGTTCCCATGTCTGCTTGCCGATTGGAAACCTAGTGGCCACTATCTTGTTATGGGAACTTCGAAAGACTTCATAGTGTACCCTGCCGCACTTCCTTGGTAGAGGTGATATGGGATTTGCAACCCCTGACGCATGGGGATCACGACTCACGGGTAAAGTTGTACAAACTCTGCAAAGTATTAAAACTGATATATCAGCCGTGCTCATGGTCACGAGCGGCTCAGAAAACTTGCAGGCTAATTACTTAAACTAAATTTACTTTTGTTCACGTTACTATCATATTTGTTATTCTGATGATGTTGCTCATATTATTATTCATGTGGTATAATTAGGTTTGCAAGCACACTTGATGACTACTTAGAGCTAAAATCTTGACCAACTAAAAATGCTAACTGCAGTAAGCCAGTGTCTAAGCCTTTTGAGCTGCATAACCCTATGTTGCTTGCTGAGTACGAGATGTACTTACGCTTGTTATATTTTCTTCTTTTTGGATAAAAATCCTGGATGGGTAACAGATGGATTTGAGTACGAGCAAGATGAGTTCCTAGAGGATTACTAGTCTTGCGGTTCACCAGTCGATGTCCCTGTGGAGTGGAGCTTTCGTCGAGAGTTATTTATCTTCGGCTTGCTTATGTTTAATTTTATTTGATGAGTTGTAATAATTATGCTATGTATTGAGCACATTGATGATACCTTCGTTGTAATTTGTCCCTTATGTGTGCGACTGTTTTCTGGGCGCACATAAGTTTATACATTCAATTTTGTTCTTGAAATTAGGTGTGACACGAAACAAAAACTGCACGAAGGCGGTGTCCATCTTTCACTCTTTTTATTTGTGAGAGATACTGTAAAGTCAATCTTCATACTCCCTCCATATCAAATTATAAGGTATTCCAAGAATCTTGGAGAGCCAAGTTTTTTAACTTTGACCAAAATTATAGAAATAAAAACTAAGTATAATTAGATTCTTCATTAGTTATATTTTTATAATATACATATTTGATGTTATAAATCTTTGTATTTTTTCTATAATTTTGGTCAAAGTTAAAAAACTTTGACTCCAAAAGATTTCTTGATATGCCTTATAATTTGGAATGGAGAGATTAGAAGTTTAATAGAGTTTTATGAACATTAAATAGGCTAATGTGACACTGTATCGATGAAGAGAGAGATGATGAGTTTTATGGAAGCAGAGAGAGTTTTATGGGGATGAATCTCTTCTCTACTATTTCCAAAATACGGAGGATGACTTAATAAGGATGACGTTCCAATCCAGGGCAGGAGTAGTTTTTTTTACAACAACTCATACTCTATATATTATAACAGTTGAAACTGAGTACAAAGATTTGGGATTAAATATCCCAAAGCACAGCTGTGTAGCTCCCTAGCTACTAAAAAGAGTCAACCAAATGACTCAAATAAAAAAACATATCCTTTGAGGCATGTGTCCTTTTTTATGAAGGTAGTCCATCTTTCTGCTGGCGAAAACACAGGTGGTGATGACCCCATCGGGGGCGTCGAACCACAACGAAGTGGCCACGACAGGGACATCGGGGATCCTCTTTGTTGCACTGCAATAGCACAGTCGGCGCTCCCCTCCACTGTCTGATCGGCCCGTATCTGCGAGGATTTGAGGTCTTGAGTTGTAGATCTTGTTTGAGCTTCACCTGACTCAAGACGTTAGCGCAACTTCTCCTAATGTTAAATCTGAGGACCGACATCGACGAGGATCGGCGATCAACCCAAACAATACGAGCAGCATTGCCACTTCCGAATTTCAGGGCAGGAGTAGTTGATCTCCCCCATGGGCCGCCCTCCCCGAATTTAAAGAATCCATGGCTGGGCCCAGCCGAACTCAGTATGGTGATAGCAAACCAAGTCGCTACCATGACTTGAAGTATTGTAGTTTAAGTTATAACTTAGAGCAACTCCAACAGTTTTGTATTTTTTGTTTGGCAAAATATGGTATTTGTCAACTCTCAAATTAATATGGCAAAGATAAAAAGAGTCAATCTCCAACGGTTTTGCATTTAGACTTAGCAAAACTAAAAAATTGTTCGCGTGAGAGGGAAATATTCTGCGGGAGTAGCACGCGAGGGCGATTGCCAAGTGAACCGCGGCTTGGCATATATGCCAAATATCACCCGGTATTTGCCAAGTTGCTAAAACTGCCAAGCTCATTTGCCAAACCGTTGGATAGGACATTCTTAGACTTTTTTGCAAAAACAAGAATGCAAAGCTCATTTGCAAAATCGTTGGAGATGCTCTTATAATAGAGAAATATCCTGCGGGTTACCGAGAAAATTGCTTATGATTTAAAATAAAATTATTTATATCAAGAGATAAATAATTATAAGTTAATGTTAGTGGATGACATGACACGCTGATATAGACAACAAAATACGTGTGGCATGTAGATCAAAATTACAAATGCTAGCTGACTATAAATACATTTGATAGTAAACTGATGAGGTGAATAGCTTGCATGTTGTAAGAAATAGATAGTGTGGCATAAATACATCTGATAGTAGACTAATGAGGTGGATAACTTGTATGTTTGAGAAAAATAGTTAGTGGAGTTCTGATTTATAATAGTAGACAAGGCCACTGATCATGGTTGAGTTCATCCCATCGTGTGGGGAAAATTGGACATCTGCTGCAGTAGAATTATTTAAATCCTATTCGAATAGCCACGTCCTTGGTTATGGACAATCGCCGAGATGAGGTCACCTATGGTTAGGTTAATAACAATTCTTGCACTAGCACAACCATGAACTTGTGATAATGTTGCCTATGTTTCTAAACTAACCGGGAACTAGCGAGAAGGATGACACTCTCCTAGGGCTCAACCTCTCTTTTATTCTTGCTATTCCAATAGGACTTGCTGAGTACTCTATGTACTCACCGGTTGTTGACTCACAGATTATGAAGACGAAGGAGAACCCGGCTACAACGAGGAGGACTTCCAGGAGGACCAGTGATAGCGACCGCGACCTTGAAGGAATCGTTAGGATAGGGTCTACGCCTACGCTCTAGCATGCCTGTGAGGATAGACGCCGATACGCATCGACTACCGCCTTAGTAGCTTCTGCACCCTGTTACGCAACCACCTCTGTGGTGTGTTTTGGTCAAGTGATATAAATAAAAGCCTTGACCCTGTTGTAATATATCACCTTTTTAAGTGTGAACCCTAGACCCTTTTGTATGAACCCTTTTATTCGCTAGATTAATAAAGTTCGGTATTTATCTTTAAATCTGTATATCATTTCTGTTGATCCCATACATATTTGTGCATGATCCTGGCGCAAATATGAGGATGTTTGGACAATCAGGATGAGGGCCCGACAGAGTGGTATCAGAGCCGAGCTTGACCGTAGGATAAGACCCTAGGCATGGCACGCAGTAGGAAAACGAGCTGTGAACTTAATCCATCTTCGTTGGTTTCGCAAAAGTAATCTAACTTGTGTGTAAATATTTTTGCAGCAAATGAAGGACGGATGGGTTCGCTCGAACTGTGAGAACACCGAAGGATTCCCGCAGCTTTTATGGGAGACTCTACGGCGGCTGGGATACACTGAGCGCCCTACGTACTATGGACTTGAGTACGAGGACCATGGTGTGCCCAAATGTAAGATATGCCTGCATATTCCTGAGCATCCGCAATGCCCAAAAATTCCAAGAAAGGTATACAAGGCAGTAGGAAAGGATCTTTATGGAACAAGCCATTAGGTTGCAAAAATGGCACTCGGCGAATATTGCTAGATATTTGAAGAAGATATCGACCACACCCCTGCAAGGTATTTTCCGTGGCCAACCAAACCACCGCAACTTGGAACTACAAGGTGGATAAACTTGAGAAGATTAGCCCAAAGAGTCCAGAATACACTCTTGTGGCCACTGTCAGGTACCTCCATGCACTTGAAGACCTCTATGAAGAGCAACAGAAGGTACTCTTAGAATGGAAGGAACGAGCTCTCAAGGCTGAAGCTGAAGTACGCGCCTTGATCCTGGACAACATGATATTAGAACAACTCAAGGAAAAGGCGCAGAAGAAGGCAACATTGTACCGCAAGGAGATGGAAGAATCCGAACAGCGACGCCAGTACAAGGAGCATGTTCGCCGAAGGAACAAAAGAAGGAGGACCTTCACCATCCCCAATGACCGGAATGAAGCACTACCAGGAGTACCGAGACTCACACCAACACTGCAGAAGTACGTGGATGACATCAAGGGCAAGGCACCAGCTATCCCCGAGTATGATCCAGAAATTCCAGGACTTGAGCCCGCAAGGAGAGATGAAGGAATGGAAACTGAAGAATCTGCCGCCGACAACTTCGACATAATCAAGATCGTGGGAACTGAAGGGCCGGATGCAGATGATGGATATGCGGATGATCTTCACAAGCTGCGAGAGGAAAAACTCACCCATGAGAAAGGAAAAGCTGTTGCACGGGACTTCAATGAGATCCAGTTCATGTAGATGTATCGCTAGGAACGATGCGCTCAGTTGTAAAATAAATAACATACTGAGTGTCGTAGCACCGCGTTGAGCGAGTAGCTGTCGTGTGTCAGTCACTAGTAGGTGTGGTACTGTCATGTATCATATGTAATATGACTGTTTGTGTGTCTGTTTGTGTAATAATGTGTGTTTTGTTTTACTGTGTTTCTCTTCTTTTGATCTTTGTGTGACCCCAATCGAGCAACCTCTTATAAGAATCGCTCCATCTTAACAGATGGAAAGGCGATCCAACCGGATTCAGCAACACCGCGAAAGGCAAGCTGCTGAGGAAGCACGCAACCCACCCCGAGGACCGCAAAACTAAAGGCAACAGAATGAGCAACCTAGGCCAAGGCGACAACGTACACCAGAAGAGGAAGAAATAGTAATGGAAGAAGAGGAAGATAGCAACCATGAGAATAACAACCATGAGGAAGAACAAGGTAATGACGAGGAAGAACTCCCTCCACCGCCACCTACTCTAGCAGAGATAATGGACCGCCAGACGAATTTATTGGAAGCCTTTGCTAGAAGACCCGAGCATGGTAATGGACAGGGAAAGATGGCTGCATTTATGAGACTGAGTCCACCTACCTACGACAGCTCTGAAGATGACCCGTTAGCTGCTGATGACTGGCTGCGTACCATCACCAAAAAGCTGAAGGTCGTACGAGCTACCGAAGAAGAAAAAGTCACCTTAGCTACTCATCAACTAGTTGGAGCAGCTGGGGAATGGTGGGAAAACTACCAAGACGCCGTCGAAGACCCCGAAGCCATAACATGGGAAGAATTCCAGGAGGCGTTTCGTAACTATCATATCCTAGAAGGAATGATGGAGAGGAAGTTAGAAGAATTCCGTAACATAAGGCAAGGAGCCATGACCATAAACCAATATATTCGTAAGTTCATGAAACTATCTCGCTATGCACCAGGAGAAGTTGATTTCGAAAAGAAGAAGCAAAAGTGCTTTATGAGAGGTCTGAACTCTTCGTTCAGGACCCAGCTTGTTATCAGAATATACCCTGATTTTAAGGCCCTCATGAACAAAGCAATACTACTTGAAGATGAACGTGCCAAAGCTGACGGAGATAGGAAGCGAAAGTTGAGCATACAACAGGCACGACAATAGGAAAGGACCCAAAGGATCAGGACCAACAATGTCCCAACAAGGTATTCATCACCTACGCAGTTTCGATCTTCAAATAGCAACAACACACAAGCCAATACCTATGCCAACCGCAGCTACAACACAAACACCAACAACAACCCACCAAGAAACAACAACAGCAACACCACAGGCCAATCAGATTCCACATGCTATTGATGTCGTCAGCCAGGCCACCGAATTGCTCAATGCCCGTATAAAGCCGCAAACTCTGCACCTGCACAGCCTGCAAGTAGCAACAGGACTGCAGCCTCTGGAATTGGTCGCACAACACCTCAAAACTCGGGACAACAAAAGAGGAATCCGCCATCGTTTGGGCAAGGCCGAGTCAATCACGTGAGTGCGGAAGAAGTGCAAACAGCGCCCGACGTTGTGTACAGTGAGTTTTTAGTTAACTCCATTCCCGCAAACATGTTATTTGATTCTGGGGCCTCGCATTCGTTTGTTTCTACTTCGTTTGTTTTCAAAAACAACCTGAAAATGGTGTTACTCTCCACCCTTTAATAATAAGAACCCCTGGAGTTGTTCTCAAGTGTACGCTAAAATGCCTGAAGGTCAAGATAACCATTGATGGAATTGAATTTCGAGCAAATTTAGTCGTACTAAAGACAGAAGGACTGGACATGATATTAGGTATGGATTGGTTGAAGGAACATCATGGGAATACATCATGCAGAGACAGAGCTGTAACATTGATAAATCATGAAGGAATAAGAGTGAAATGTTATCCAAAAGCGTCAATAGCTAAACCAATGGTATGCAACTTGGAAGCCCAAACCGTTGAAGAAGCACCAGTAGTATGTGAATACCCGGATGTTTTTCCTGAAGAGTTACCTGGGATGCCACCAGATAGAGACATAGAATTTATAATTGACCTAATGCCTAGAACTGCTCCTATAGCAAAGAGACCTTACAGAATGGCAGCAAATGAGTTGGAAGAATTAAAGGCACAACTACGAGAATTGCAAGAAAAAGAATATATCAGACCGAGTTCGTCACCATGGGGATCACCCGTACTATTTGTGAAGAAGAAGGATGGAAGCCTTCGAATGTGCATTGATTACCGCTCCTTAAATGAAGTCACTATTAAAAATAAATATTCATTGCCTCGAATTGACGATTTATTTGATCAACTAAAGGGAGCCAAGTATTTCTCAAAAATAGACCTACGATCGGGATACTATCAGCTGAAGATCCGTTTAGATGATATTCCGAAGACTGCATTTGTCACCCGCTACGGACAATATGAGTTCACTATAATGCCCTTTGGACTGACCAATGCTCCTGCATATTTCATGAATCTAATGAATAAGGTATTCATGGAAGAATTGGATAAGTTTGTAGTAGTATTCATTGATGACATACTGATCTATTCAAGGAGTGCTAGCGAACATGAACAACATCTCAGAATAATATTGAACAAGTTAAGGGATCATGAGTTGTACGCGAAATTTAGCAAGTGCGAATTTTGGTTACAAGAAGTCGCATTTTTGGGATACATCATCAACCAACCAACGTGACAGAAGTTCGAAGTTTTCTTGGATTAGCAGGATACTACTGACGATTTATCGAAGGATTCTCAAAAATAGCAAGACCCATGACATCACTTACACAAAAAGGAAAGGATTTTGTATGGACAGAGGCATGTGAAAGAAGTTTCCAAGAGTTAAAGCAAAAACTTACTACACCACCCGTACTTATATACACCGTGACTTTGTGGTATATTGTGACGCGTCCCGCCAGGGATTGGGCTGCGTGTTAATGCAAGACGGCAAAGTTGTTGCCTATGCATCAAGGCAACTAAAGAAGCACGAAGAAAATTACCCTACCCACGACTTGGAATTAGCTGTTGTGGTACACGCACTAAAAATATGGAGACACTATCTAATTGGAAATAAGTGTGAAATATTCACAGACCACAAAAGTTTGAAATACATATTCACCCAGACAGATCTAAACCTACGACAGAGAAGATGGTTGGAGCTAATAAAAGACTATGACCTAAGCATTCAATACCATACCGGCAAAGCCAACGTAGTCGTAGACGCTTTAAGCAGAAAACCATATTGCAATTCCATGACCGCCCTGGAAGAAAAGCCAGAACTAGCACGAGAAGCCCGAAGGCTTGGATTGCAAATCGTACCACAAGGAACCCTAAACATGCTACACCTCCAGCCAAATTTGAAGGATCAAATACGTGCTGCACAAATAAACGATGAAGAAATACAACAGATTAAGGAAAGAAGTGCTGAAAAAGAGATTACTGGATTCAGAGTCGACGAAGAAGGGACCTTATGGTTCGGTGAAAGGATATGTGTGCCCAATAGTAAGGAGTTAAGAAAGCTGATTTTGGACGAGGCACACAATACCACATACTCTGTCCACCCTGGAGCCACCAAAATGTACATGGATTTAAAACAAAAATATTGGTGGAACAAAATGAAAACAGATATTGCAGACTATGTAGCCAGATGCGATACGTGCCGATGAGTGAAGGCAGAACACCAAAGACCCGCAAGACTACTCCAACCACTACACATTCCCCAATGGAAATGAGACGAAATTAGTATGGATTTTATTGTGGGACTACCCAAGACGCAGAAAGGACATGACTCCATATGGGTAATAGTGGATAGACTAACAAAGGTAGCACACTTCATCCCTGTCAGAACCACCTACAGAGGAGATCAGTTAGCAAGGCTATATATCGACAACATCCTCCGACTACACGGGATTCCGAGTCGAATTGTGTCAGATCGAGGGACACAATTCACGTCAAGGTTTTGGAAGAGCCTACATAAGGCGCTCGGAACTCGCCTGGATTACAGTTCAGTGTACCACCCCCAAACAGATGGGCAAACAGAAAGAGTAAATCAGATACTAGAGGACATGTTGAGAGCCTGTGTACTCACCTATGGACAAGACTGGGAGCAAAGCCTAGCATTTGCCGAATTTTCTTATAATAACTGTTATCAGGCAAGCCTAAAAATGTCCCCATTTGAAGCACTATACGGGAGAAAATGTCAAACCCCCTTGATGTGGTCTGAGGTAGGAGAACGTACCCTCTTCGGACCCGATCTAATAAATGATGCTGAGGAACAAGTAGCCAAGATTCGGGAGAATTTAAAAGCAGCACAAAGCCGACAGAAGAGTTATGCTGATACACACAGAAGACCGTTAGAATTCCAACCAGGAGATTTTGTATACTTAAAGGTGTCACCAATTAGGGGACCTCGAAGGTTCCAAGTCAGAGGAAAGCTAGCACCGAGGTACATTGGGCCATACAAAATTCTTAAGAAGATTGGAGTTGTCGCTTACCGTTTGGAATTACCCCCAGAAATGGCAGATGTGCACGATGTATTTCACGTATCCCAACTGAAAAGATGCCTTCGAGTACCAGAAGAACTAGTCCCTATGGAAGTAGTAGACTTACACCCTGACTTACAGTATCAAGAAAGGCCAGTAAGGATTTTGGATATAGCCATCCGACAAACAAGAAGAACGGCCGTCAGATTTTGTCGAGTTCAATGGAGCAACCATACCGAGGCAGAAGCAACATGGGAAAGAGAAGAAGATTTGAAGAAAGAATTCCCATACCTATTTGAGGAATAGCCCGAATCTCGAGGACGAGATTCTTTTTAAGGGGGTAGGTCTGTGACACCCCTAATTTTTCCAAGTTTGGAAAATCACTAAAAATTTGAGCCAAATTAAAACTTGATCTAGTTTAATTTATAGGAAACATAATTAGAATAAATAAGACAACAAATCTTTTCTTGTTGGTTGTGTGGCATGTGTTGAGCAACATGGTAGCACTCAGTTGGAAACTTTTGGAAACCCAGTTTAAATTCAAAACACAAAAGGGAAATTGAATCAAAGGGAAAAGAAAAAGGAAAGGATATAGAAATGGAAAAAGGGAAAAAACCGATAGCAGGCCTCAACTCCCTCGCCCCTCTCTTTCGGCCTGCTGACCCTCAACTCCCTCCCTCTCTTTCTGATTAGGCCAAACCCGAAGCCGGAGCCCAGCTGCGCCCCCCTCCTCGCGTCTGCACGGGTCGCGGCCCAGGATGCCGCGCGCACGCTCCACCTGACTGGCCTCCGTTCCCCTCTCCCTCACTCGCTGACGGGTGGGACCCCGTCGTCATCTCCTTCTTCTCCAGGGTGATGGGACGATGCAGAATCGGCCCCGCCGCGGACCCCGACCGGTGCTGTGGGCGAAGACCTTCGCGAACGCTCCGACGAAGCGTCCCATCGAGACTCCGCGACCGCCTTCCTGTGAGGTACGGCTAGAAGTCAGAGCCAAGGAAGACAAGGCAGAGAAGAGTGGCGCCACCGCAACCCCCGCCGACACCATTAATGGTGATGACAAGAACCATCAGCGAACCGACCTAGCTCGACGCGGACATGACGTAGGGCAGGGTACGGTGACCGGAGAGAGCTCTAGATGGTCAGAACACGCCGGCGACGCGGAGAAAATATCTCCGTGAACCGCCATGGTCGCCACCGCCATTGCCGGCCTATAAAAGGCACCCCACTCCAAATTGAAGCCACCACGAGCTCCGCCGCGAATTCCTCCACCACACTGTCACTCCATTTCCATCTCTACCACCTCCCTCCTCCCAAATTTATAGTTTCCCCCAACTCGGAGCCACACCATCGCTGGTGAACTCGGGCTCGATTGAGGACAGAGAGGAGCTCCGACGGCCGAATTGGAGTGAGGGTAAGCTCCACCGACCCGTCACCTTCCTTTTCCCTTCCTAACCCTACCTCTATTAGCCCGGAGCAACCGGCCACCACGAGCGCCTTCGGCCGAGCCGCCATTGTCGGTAAAGAGCTCCAACAGGGGCTCGGCCAGGGGCTTGATACACACTAGCACTCAGGGCACATCCTATCGTACACAATGCGCCAGAACGCGGATGGAAAGCCCCCTCCGTGAGTCACAGCGAGGCAACGCCGCCGCGGGAGCTCAGGTGAGCCGCCGAGACCCGCGCAGTGCCCTACCGCTCCTCTCTGACAAACAGAAGGGTACGGGAGTGCGAGAAGAACCCACTGCCGGAGATGGTCAAGTCTAGGGAAGAGCCTCGCCACCGGCGAGGCTAACTCCGGTGAGGTCGGGGACCTTTCCCCTGCTTTCCGACGGGCCAGATGGCGGCGCTCCTAACGCCGTCGTTAGCCAGTGACTGGCAACCGGGACCCACGCCGCGTCGTCGCACTTCTCCGTCATGGTGGGAAGTCGTGGAGGACCCACGTGTCGGTCACTATGAGTAGCCGACTAATGGGACCCGCGCGTCAGCCAGACATCACAGCCTGCTCTTTCACTTTCCCTCCTTTTGTACACCCGGTTCACATAGACCGAAGTCAGCGGGGTACACGTCCACGGCACAATGCCGTAGACCAGTGGAACCTTCCTCACAGTCACGCTGGAAAATGCTAGGTGCACCCGGCTAGTGTACACAAGAGGCTAAAAAACTTATTTCCCTTTGGAGAAAAATTCCAGAAAAATTCCTAAAAATACTACATACACTCAGTAATTTTACCCCATAATTAGTTTTCCAAAAATGGTTATAGAAAATAGTTATTAATTTCCAACCTATATGTTTAAACTTATAAAAATCATATCTGTCATGTTTTAACTCCAAAAATTATGAAACCACTTCTAAAAATTCTATAAAAATAATCCAAAAGTGACCAACCTGAGAGTAACCCTTTTGCTCAACATATGTTTGCTTGTGATGTTTGTTTCTTTGTTTGTGCTTATCGTTTTCGTCGGATCGATCGACAGAAGGAGACGATTATCAGGAGGAAGACGACTCAGACTACCAGGAATCAGGAACTGTGAGCTGCAACGAAGGCAAGTCCTAACGCCACTCTTATCTACTCTAATTAATCACTCACTGATGATTATATGATTGGAACATCATATGGTAAATTTGACTAAATAATGGGCAACCGTGATATGTTCATGTGCTTAAGGCAAACCTGATTTAATGGGAACAAGTGGGGGATGTTTATATGCGGATATAACATCTTGGGGTAGACTCGCCTGTTGAGGGACTCTACCTAGGAGGCACTTGTTTGCCATATTGAGTAGTTTTCATAGGCCACCAAACTTGGTCAGAAACGCGTCCAGCCACATGCCTATATTGGTAGGCCTAGTTTCACACCCCGATAGGCATAAGTGTAACACCTACCTAGAGGTCGGGAGATAACGGTTTGACAGGAGAAGGCACGACTGCTAAGTGATCTCTCGTGGCCCGGTCGGCGTGGTTGCTAAGTGATCCTCCACATTAAATTCCTGTTGGGCCGTGTGCGAGCCCCCTCTTTCAGGATATTGTTTTGGCCAGTTAGACCATGCATGGTCTGTTTTCCGGCCCCTGTGTAAACCGTGGTGAGGGTTGCATGGGCCCTATGGATGTGTCCTCTTGGGTATGAGCTTTGTTGGAGTAGACGAGGCCACTGATCATGGTCGAGTTCATCCCATCGTGTGGGGAAAATTGGACATCTGTTGCAGTAGAATTATTTAAATCCTATTCGAATAGCCACGTCCTTGGTTATGGGCAATCGCCGAGATGAGGTCACCTATGGTTAGGTTAATAACAATTCTTGCACTAGCACAACCATGAACTTGTGATAATGTTGCCTATGTTTCTAAACTAACCGGGAACTAGCGAGAAGGATGACACTCTCCTAGGGCCCAACCTCTCTTTTATTCTTGCTATTCCTATAGGACTTCCTGAGTACTCTATGTACTCACCCGTTGTTGACTCATAGATTATGAAGACGAAGGAGAACCCGGCTACAACGAGGAGGACTTCCAAGAGGACCAGTGATAGCGACCGCGACCTTGAAGGAATCATTAGGATAGGGTCTACGCCTACGCTCTAGCATGCCTGTGAGGATAGACGCCGCTACGCATCGACTACCGCCTTAGTAGCTTTCGCACCCTGTTATGCAACCACCTCTATAGTGTGTTTTGGTCAAGTGATATAAATAAAAGCCTTGACCCTGTTGTAATATATCACCTTTTTAAGTGTGAACCCCAGACCCTTTTGTATGAACCCTTTTATTCGCTAGATTAATAAAGTTCGGTATTTATCTTTAAATCTGTATATCATTTCTGTTGATCTCATACATATTTGTGCATGATCCTGGCGCAAATATGGGGATGTTTGGACTCTCAGGATGAGGGCCCGACAAAGATACACAGAGGTGCCCATATAAAGAGAAAAAAGACTATAGAGAGAACAAAAATATAAATTAATATAAGTAATATTAGTCTAGCTATTAAACATTGATGGATTATTGTATAATGCTTACTTATAAGATTATGGTAGCGACTTGTGTATTAAAATTGATGGATTATTGTATTAAAATTGCCTATGTGATAACCTAATTAATTAGAAACTGACGTAGTTACTTAAAATTAGGTTGTTCTAAAGTCAATGTCTTCTCATCAATACCAAACTCATCTCTTGCATTACTCTTCAAGCAACTCCTACAAGGCCCTTATCCAATTGTGAGAGTACAAGAGCAAAATTCAAGCTCCACTAGGATCCCTACTTAGGTTCTCAAAAGTAGGAGGGCCTCCACCTTGAGCCCTCATTCTTGGGTCCCTACTTACGTCAGAATCATCCTCTACTAGTGGGTATCATGTCTTTTTTTATTATGTTTCTATTTTGTTTACTATATTTTGCATCAAATGATCTTGCATATTGTAACAATTGATATCTCAATGCTTATTGTGTGCAAGTGTCGGTGTTTCTTCCCGGGGGTATGACACTAACTAGTAATATGATCACGTGCTCTCTTCCTGGATGGTGATGCAAGAGGACACAAGATTTATCCTGGTTCGGGCAAAGAAGGACCTACGTCCAGTGGGGGGATGTTCTTGTATTACTTGCACCGAAGTGCTTGTACCGGGGCGAATACAAGCTCAATGAGCATGGACCGGGGTCCGGACACGTGTGTGTGCGTGGTGTTGTGCGGGCGTACGTGTGTAACCCGCGGAGTGAAGGGCCCTGGTGTCCTCTTTTATAGAGCAAGAGGAGGCCAGGGTTATACAAGAGCGGGGCGTATATACACCGGATACAGCGTAGGGTAGGAAATCTATCTTGTCGAAGTCACTGGAGCCGACGTGGGGGCACTGTTGGAGCGTCCTTGAAGCATGGCCTCCATCCCCGGCGCGGTCGTGGAGGCGTGGTGATGTGGAGATCACGTAGCACCCACTCCGGCAAGTACATGACGTGGCTGGGTCCCTCCGAGTCTTGGGGTACCTGTCTTTGCGTCTGTTGGCTTGTGCCGAGTCTTCCGATCGGTGGGTCGGACTCCATCCGAGGCCTGGCTGAGAGGCCTCGGGCGAGGCGGAGAGTGGAATCATCCTTCCGAGGCCTGCCGTGGAGGGCTCAGGAGATGAGGTCATGGGATTGGCAACCCACAGCGATGGGCGTACTTGATGCACAGGGATTTTGACTTTCGAGGAGGTCCGAGTCTTCCGCTGCACTGTAGCCTGTCAGATGGTCGTACGTCATAGTGGCCCCGTAGTGGGTATAGTGCCGAACAGTGCCACTGGGTGTGGTTTTCCACGTCCGGATCCACCGGTGGTGGAAAGAAGGTGTTGCGACTCCCGTCTTGTCTTCCCACGCCCCCTGCACGTTCCTGCCCTGTCCTAACGGCAGATGTCAGCGCGTTTCAGGGAGGTGATGTGGCTCTATTTGACGGGACGTGGGTGCAGCAGGTGGTACGGTTGTCAGAGCGGAGAAGCAGGGAGCTTCCTTTTTGTGGGAGGCTTGAAAAGGTGGTGGAGTGCTTGCCCGAGGCCTGACGGAGGGCTCGGGCGAGGCGGAGAACGAGCGTTCGCCCGAGGCCTGGCTGGGAGGGCTCGGGCGAGATGGAGAACGTGCGTTCGCCTGAGGCCTCGCTTGGAGGGCTCGGGCGAGACGGAGATCGCGCGTTCGCCTGAGGCCTGGCTGGGAGGGCTCGGGCGAGACGGAGATCGTGCGTTCGCCCGAGGACTGGCTAGGAGGGCTCGGGCGAGATGGAGAACATGCGTTCGCCCGAGGGAGGGCTTAATAGTGCAAGGTATGGCCTAACAGTGTTGTACTTGCTCCCCTTTTGCCCACGCTTGTGGTAAAAAGGAGGTTTGACCCCGACTCCGGTTCACTGTGGCGCGTGTTGTGTCCCAGAGGACGTGACCGGAGTAAGTGAGTGCATTAAATGCTCAGTGTGGGATTGGCATCCGATGCCCGGCGTTGCTCGAGGGGGCGTGAAATGTCTTCGAAGGATAGGCAGCCGGGTTAGTGAGGCTCGAGGTCCCCGTACAGGGTCTCGAGGGGTGGTGTACGGCTGTGGCGGACTCGAACCCCTTGTGCCAGGGCTCGAGAGGCAGCTACCACGAGGCGGTTTGTGAGGCTTTGGCGGGCTTAGGCTTCCCCGTGGTGGGCCGGCGTCGTGGGCTTTGACATGTTGGTTTTTGGGTGGTTTAGTCTAGCTGGGTTTATTATTAATTGGTGTTCTAGGTTTAACCTATTTGTTTTGCGTTGATTGGGGGTACCCCTTTGGCGTTCCCACGACAGCAAGGAAATATATGCACAAACTAAATTTAGTATTATTTTTTAAATAATTTGTAAACGTGAATAACAGAGAAACATCTATAGGGAGAGGGTAAAGCCACAACTGCACGAGCTGAATCAAATCAACAGTATCAAGAATGAAGTTTTTGATTCTTCTAGGAGTTTTTATGGCAAGACAATAGAGGTAAACTTGTCATTACTGTTGGAGTTCTTTGTGTATTAAATTTGTTATTTATGCCACTGATACCCTATTGTATTTGTTTGTGTAGATCAACAGACTACCTGTAGAACACCTCCTGCCACAAAACTTAGACAATGGAAGATGGCCACCCAACATTGGTGTGCAGATAGGTTGTTAGACTGTCTCAAGAAGAATTCAACCAAAGGTGCAACTGACTGCATGGACCAATAGGAGGGTAACAATGACATCAAGTGGAAACACTCCAAGGAATGGTCAAGTACGAAGGTAGATTGGAGCAGATCATGGTAAATATGAGGAGAGTTCTCAGCTAATTTTTAATTGGGTTGGTCAAATTGAGAAAGTATACCATGGTAGCTTAGTACTGATAGAGTTAGAGAAGATTGATACCAAAAATAGGTCCAAGAGGATTTTTGTTACTCTTAGACCATGCGTTGATGGATTCTTAGTTGGATGCAGATCTTTTTGTTGGAGTAGATGCTTTATGTTTGCATGGTAAATACAGAGGTCAGTTAGTTTCAACTATTGGTGTGGATGAACACAATTGATTGTAGCATACAACTTATGCAATTTTTTAGTCAAAAACTAAATACCCCTAGAAATGGTTTATGCAGTATAAGGTTGTAGGAGGTAGGAGGTGTTCTAAATTTTGTTATATGTATAGATGCATGTGTAGTACTAGAGACTGCAATAATGGGGTTGTCTTACCACAAGCTGAAAATATGGAGTGCATGAAGCATTTGTATTAGAATTTATGAAGAAATATTCCGGTGAGGTGTTCACAGATCACTTGTACAGTTGTACCTTGCAGCTAGAACCTATACACAAGGGCTATTTCAATGTCACATGAAGAAAGTTTTGGAGTTTGCACCTCAATCTATTGAGTAACTTGAGGAGCACCACAATAAGATATGGTATAGGTGCGGGTTTTTAGAAAACAACATGTGTAATGACAAATAATGTATCAAAGAGCTTCAATGCACAAATAAATGTTGCATTAGCTAACAAAGAGATATAGGCCATGAGAAATTAAAATCCAGAAAAAATTATCATACATATGTCATATACAGTAACAGACCTTTGAACTTCTTACCTAGGTTGTGAATTGATTCAATAGAATGCAAGATGTAAATTGATTCAACAAAATATATTTCATTTCAATTCAATTTTAAGGTAACTTACAATCACATAGTCACACATTAGCTAACCCACACATACATTAGCTGACTAACACACATATTAGTTGTTCACTTCCACATACTAGCAACAACGACACCAATCAGGACACCTACAAAGCCAACTAAAACTAGCGCTACAACTGAAGAATCAAGCACAATGAGGCATTTCCTCGTGTCCAACTCAGGCTTCGGCTCAGCAGGTTGCACATCCACTTTTCCAAAGTTCTGGTACAATACTATTTGTGTTTGCTTTAGCTCTTGTAATTCTTATTTCGATTCGTCATAACAGTCACTTGATGCCTCCTTACTGGTCTGCAACGGGTGTTCTTGTGCTTCCAAGGCCTCATTCTCCAACTCAAAGCGGATGAAGCCACATGTAGTAGGATCACCCTGCACACAAAAATGCAACAATCAGAGTAGCATCAAAAAGACAGTGAGGTCAACAATGTAAAGAATCATAACCTTAATATTGTATGAGCACTTGACAAACCACTCATCCTTTTGTCGCCGCCTGCTTGCTCCTGATCTAGACCTGTTGACGTCGGAAGTTATCCGAATCACACACCAGCAGGGCTAGAACGCCTGAAGAGGTTGTGGTTCAACCTGAGACAGCAGGGATCCTGGCTAAACCGGCGAAAACCTATCTAAAGACCGGTTTTGATCGATCTAGGGTTTTGGGTTCCTGTGTTGATAACTCTAGAACTACTCCCGGGAAGACCCGTCGGGGAGAAGCACGTAGAGGTTGTTCTAGGACCAGCAAGGCCGCCTAGAACGTCGTTGAATCTCGCCGGGAGATGTGCCGAACAACAAGGTAGAGGGGAAAAAGGGGTAAAAGGGATAGTAGATTGATTTTGATCGATTGGTGTTGGATACCGCAATCGGCCATGATCCTCTCATATATATAGAGGGGGTTGGTCTTATCCCAATAGGAAGCATCTCCAAATACAATCTTCAAGTTTCCTATCCGGACTCTATCAAAATATAGAATCCAAACCGGACGTGACAAGGTAACCCTAATCTCGCTGATCTTTGAATCGACTAGATCGGTTTAATGGGCTTTATCAACTCATACTGATCAATGTATCGTCCTTATAAGAGAAGAACCCACGTATTACCATCTGGACTCAACATTCATCACAACCATAAGGCTTCCGACCAGGTCCACCTGGTCGGACGTAACACAAGTGATCGGGGCCCCAAAATGACCAGGCCCACTTAGCTTAGAGCATCCGATCTCTCAAAAGTCAAATTCGACTCTAATATTATAGGCCGAATATTTCCTCTAAATTCATCTTTACCTGTGACACTTTTGAGTGTCAACATATGCCCCCCTTTTTTAGGTGATCTTTAATAGAACCTAAAAACAAACCGAATAACAACGATGTCCAACTCATCGGCTATTCGAAAATTAAGGATAAATATTCTGATTATTTTTATTCTAAGGGTGATACATGTATTGGCCATTGCTTGGAAGGCACTCAGGCTTCTTGCCAAACACTTGGAAAGTATTTCTTCAAATACCTCCCGTTTATTGCTCTTGGGAGACTTTCACGTTGTAACGTCTCTAGCATATGTGCATTCCCAAATATCACTTTGATCACTTTATAAGGACCCTCCCAACTCGGCGACCACTTGCCAAACTTATTGCTTCTCGACCCAAGCGGTAATATAGTTTTCCATACCAATTCTCCCACTTAGAACGATTTGCTTTTCACCTTCTTGTTGTAAGCTCTGGCAACCCGGGCTTTGTCTTTCTCCATCTCCTTAAGAGCCTTTAATCTCTTATCAGTTACTTCATCAATGTTGTCCATCATGGCATCATGATACATAACAACAGATAAATCATTTTGTTTAGCTAGTCTATATGCATCCAGATTTACCTCAACGGGCAACACTGCTTCTTGTCCATATACTAGCTCGAAAGGAGTAACTTTCATAGCACCAGGTCTTGACACACGATGGGCCCATAAAGCTTCAGACAAAACTTCGTGCCACCTCCTCAGGTTGTCCTCGATCTTCTTCTTGATAAGCTTGATCAAAGTCTTGTTACTAGACTTAGCTTGGCCATTAGCTTGAGCATAGTATGAAGATGAATTGAGCATTTTTATTTTATATAATTTGGCGAAATCCCGTACTTCTTTAGAGATAAAAGATGTTCCCTGATCTGTAGTCAATGTCTGCGGTATGCCGAATCTATGTATAATATGTTCAGTAATAAACTCAATTACCTCCTTATGTGTCATATTCTTCAAAGGCACTGCCTCAGTCCACTTAGTGAAGTAATCTGTAGCGACCAGAACAAAACGATGTCCCTTTGAAGATGGGGGATGAATTTGGCTAATGAAATCTAGCCCCCAACCACGAAAAGGCCACGGTTTGATAATAGGATGAAGCACAGCAGCAGGTGCAAGCTGTATATTTCCAAACCGTTGACATTCTTCGCATCCTTTGTAGTAACAAAAACAATCGGCGATCATTGTAGGCCAATAAAACCCAGCTCTCCTCAACAACCACTTCATCTTCGGCGCCGATTGATGTGTACCACAAATACCTTCATGAACTTCTCCCATAGCCACCTTTGCTTGATCAGATCCCAAACACTTAAGTAACAAGTCTTTGGGAGTTCTTCGGTAAAGCTCATCATTATGTAGTACATATTTAAATGCACTCCGTCGAACACTTTGATCGGCCTTAGTACTTGGATCATTAAGATATTTAAGTAGGGGAGTTCTCCAATCTTCCAAATCAGTTCCAGACCGATTTAGAGTTCCTTCAGACAAATTGATCGTTCCAAGATCGACCAGGTCAATCGGACGGGTTAACTGACTTGATTCATAAACATCCTGGTCGGCCATAGTACTAACCCAAGTATGTTCAACATATACCTGGTCTCCATGGCAAGGTGGTCGAACCAGTCTTAAAACAAACTGGTCGGCCATAGAAGCCGACAATACTTCTGCATGCTGTTGCACCGGCTTTATATAAAAATTGTGTTTACTAACATTATAACCAGATGCTTGCTGAGCTAACACGTTGGCTTTATGATTTTCATGCCTTGGTATATGCCGAATCTGGAATTCGGTAAAATGAACAATGATGTCATGGCACATATTAAGATAAACATTTAGCGATTCCTCTAAACATTGAAAATTACCAGCAACTTGTTGTACTACTAGTAAGGAATCACCATAAGCTTCAACATGCTTAACCTCCATGGAACATAATATTTCTAAACCGAATAAAAGAGCTTCATATTCGGCTTGATTATTAGTGCACAAGTAATCTAACCGGCTCAACATTTCAAACTTAGCACCATTAGGAGAAATGATGACCACACCAACACCTTGGCCCTCCTTACAAGCCGATCCATCAAAATAAAGTTTCCATGGAGTAAAAGTAAAGTAACCGATTTCATCTTCTAAACTAATACCATGCTCAACAATGAAATCGGCAAGAACTTGACCCTTCAAAGTTTTCAATGGTTGATAGGTCAAGTCAAACTCAATTAATGCATACGCCCATTTGTCAATCCTTCCTCTAAGGATTGGCCGATATAACATGTGCCTAATCACATCGGCCTGGCATGCAACAATACATGTACTAGATAGCAAATAGTGTCTCATTTTAGCGCAAGCATAGTACAATGATAAACATAATTTCTCGATATGGGCGTACCTTGTCTCGGGATCAAGAAGACGGCGACCAATATATGCAATTACATACTCTTTACCTCCATCTTCTTGCGTCAAGACAGCTCCAATAACCTTTTCATCGGCGGCGATATATAATCTGAAAGGGATACCTCTCTTAGGCGCCCGAAGAACTGGTGGAGATGACAAGTATTCCTTTATTTTCTCAAATGATTCTTGCTGCTCTGCCCCCCAAGTGAACTCAGTCTCATTCCTCAGATTTAATATCGGGGTAAAAGGAATAATTTTCCCGGACAAGTTTGCAATAAATCTCCTCAAGTAGTTCACCTTTCCCAAGAACTTCTGCAAGTCCTTTTTGCATGTAGGCGCCTGAACTTTCTTGATCTTTTCTATCCTTTTAGGATCAATTTCTATGCCTTTGTCGTGAATGATGAACCCTAAAAACTTCCCAGCTGACACACCAAAAGCACACTTTAGTGGATTCATCTTCAACCCATAACGACGCATCCTTTCAAATGCTAAACGTAAATCGGCCAGATGAGACACATGGGCAGTCGATTTAATCACTATATCATCAATATATACTTCCATGATTATCCCAATCAAATCATGAAAGATCAGATTCATAGCGCGTTGATAGGTAGCACCTGCATTCTTTAAACCGAATGTCATTACGACCCATTCGAAGAGACCAACAAACCCAGGACAAATAAAGGCCGTTTTGGACATGTCCTCTTCGGCCATGAATATCTGATTATAACCAGCATTGCCGTCAAGAAAACTGACAACCTGGTGTCCCGAGGCATCATTGATCAACATATCGGCTATAGGCATAGGGTATTCGTCTTTAGGAGTGGCTCTATTTAAATCTGTAAAATCAATGCAAACCCTAATTTTCCCAGTATCTTTATTTTCTACAGGCACGATGTTAGAAACCCACTCCGCATATCTGCATGGTCGGATAAATACCGCTTGCAATAACCGATTAATTTCCTCTTTAATCCGGTCATATATTGTAGAACTAAAGCGGCGAGGATGTTGTTTGAATGGTCGAAATCCTGGCTTGATAGGAAGCCGATGCTCAACAAGTTCTCAGCTCAACCCAGGCATCTCCGTATAATTCCATGCAAAGCAATCAAAAAACTCTTTCAATAGGGCGATTAATCTCAGTTTATAATCGGCCTCAAGATTTTGATTTACAAAGGTCGGCCTTGGTACAGAACCGTCCCCAATATCTATTTGTTCCAAAGGGTCAGCCGACGTAAAACCTTGGCCCAACTTATTGAGCTCATCAAAATCGTCAATAGCTTCACAAGCATCGGCCTCATGAGCCCGATACTGTTCAACACGATGTTTCAACCAATCAACATTAGCATCCATTAAATTACATGATAATGTTGAACCGATTGTCGGTCGGTTTTAAAGACACTGGTACGAAACCTTCCTGGGTAACACTAACAAACTAAAAATCAGAAAGGTCCCGACCAGACAGACAAGCAATAGTATCATGCCCCCCGAGCAAAGGAGCATCGGCCGTAGCTACATAGGCCGATGAATGTGAATGCACTACCTCAACATCGTCTCCCACCCATTGAATGAGAAACTGATGCAAACTAGAAGGTATGCACCGATTAGCATGAATCCAGTCACGTCCAAGTATAAGATTATAGCTACCTTGTATGTCGGGGACGAAGAAAGCAGTGGCCAAAGTCTTGCTCCCAACGGCTAGTTCCATGGATGCAACTCCTTTGGCCGGAATGGGATCTCCTCCTCCGGCTCCAGTAATAGTCATGTTGGTCTTGATCAGCTCTTCATCGGTACCGTAAAGCTTCTGATAAAGCAAGTATGGCATCAAATTCACAATTGCCCCACTGTCGACCAACATTTTGTGAACTGGTGTACCATTGATGTGACCCTTTATATGCAACGGCTTGAGATGATTGACGGATTCCTCTGGTTTCTGGAATACAGCAGTCTGCGTAGCGAAGTTGAACTTCGTTGCCGTCGAATCATCTCCGACCACATAGTAGTCGGCGGATAAGTAAACCACATTGACCTCCGCCCTTCCTGGTGAAGGTTCATAATCCACCATCTCCTCATCTTGTTCTTCAGGTAATTCATTACTGGTCGCAGCAACACTAGTAGGGGAAACAGGGCTATTAAGAAGCGAACCTAATCCCACCAGCATGTTAGGAATCGATTCAATCTTGGATTCTGGTCGGGTCGGCTCGATCTCCAGTCCAGCAGTAATCGGCTCAACCTCCTCGACCATCAAACTGGTCGGTATCTGTCCTGAGGTGGTCAAATCGGCATCTGACCTGATTGACCCCGAAGCCGCTTGAGTAGATTCGGTGTTCAAATCGGTCGGTCCAGGATCCGACCTGTTTGGTTCTATGAGTGTTAAAGTCGGCTTTTGATTGCAAGCCGGCTCTTCACCTCCTCGCTTGCCTTGAGGAAAAGTAGGATGTGTCGAGTTAAATATATCTTCCCTCATTTTATCGACCCGCTCCTTCCTTTGCTTGTTGCAGCGGGCCCTCTGCAGCTTCCTTCGCTGAGTCTTAGTCAAACCAGGAGGACACCATCTGGGCTGCATCAACAGGCTTTACTACCTCCGCCTCGACCGAAGTATCTTGGACTTCTGGTGCCTCTTCTGCAGCTGGTCCTTCAACCGCCATCGGCTCAGGCTCGTTAACAAGAGGAACCTCCATGGACCCGATTGTAATAGTAGGAACCGGGTCGAGTTTAGTCGGAGAGGTAACAGGGACACTTTGCACCTTCTTTGGTACATAGATCTGCCGCGTCTGTGTCTTCCTCGTTTCCTGAGAGTTTATCGTCTTTGTCGCGACCAGCTGATTCTGACTAGAGCTCGGCCGATCACCTAGACGATCAAACACTGAAACTCTTGCAGGTTGATTAGTGGGCATTCCCCATCCTGGTTGATAATACATAGGTGCCGGCATAGGGTAAGGTATCCATACCCCTTGAGGACCCCATTGTGGTGGTGGCGAAATAGGAGGAGCCCACTGATGGTAATAAGGGCCAAATTTCGGTGTCGGAGACGCCGCTCGGGACACCATCATCTGCTTGGACCTTTCATCCTCACGCTTCGGAGGAGTAGATTCTCTCTTTTTCAAGGGCCGATTCTAGGAATCAGCCTTTTGTTGCTTGTATTTAGCCATGAGCTTATCAAAGGTGTATGGCTCTCTAGCAACCTTCCCCTTGCTCCTATCCTCATTGGTCTTCCAAGTTCCGACCTCGGGCTTCTGCGGGACAAATGTGCGAACAGCACGTGTTCTGGAAGGAGTAGGGTCTCCCGAACCAGCTAAACCGACCACATCAGTCGATTTACCAGTCACACTGAGATTAGTAGAGGCCGACTTGACCTGGTCGGTCCTCTGTACTGGCTGCTTCGAAGATGATCCAGACTGGTTGGCCTGGAAGTCCGACCTGGTCGGCCTCTGCTGTGCCGCCCTGGTCTCAAAATACCTTTATCTATGCAGGTGTCGTGCCGACCCTGCAGTGATTGTAAGCTTATTTTTGCCATTATCACCCTTCTCGAGCACCACCTTGCGCCCTGAATCGTTCTCGGTATTCGGTATTCCTCGCGGTTCGCCGATGACCACATTCTTTCCTTTGGTCGTATCGGCTTGCTCTGGACGAATCATGATAGCAGGATCCCCTGCTTCCACCATGTGTACTGGGAAAGGAGTAGTACTGATCTGCATCTCAGTTAGACTCAATCGTCCTTCATTGAGGGCCGATTGGACCTGCCGACGGAAAACATTGCAGTCATTAGTGGCATGAGAAAAGGAATTGTGGAATTTGCAGTAAGCCCTCCTTTTTAACTCGTCGGGTGACGGCAAAGTATAATTAATTTTAAGATAACCGAATTTAAGTAATTCATCAAATATTCGGTCACATTTAGAGAAATCAAAAGTAAATTTCACCTCCTCACCCCGATTCTTCTGAATCAGTTTAAGGGAAGGACAAGTGACCAGTTTATTTTGCGCTGGCCATAAAACTTCGGCAGCATAGCAATCTTTAGACTCATCATCAGAACTATCAAAATTTATCTCGGCAATATGCACGCCCGATCGATGAGCCTTATGAGGATCATAGGGTTCTTTGAAGCGCGATTCTATCGAAACGGCCCTTTGCAACAGTTGATTTACGTTAAAGAAATCATGATGCTCAAGTTTATCTTTGATCTCTCGACGTAGGCCAGCTAAACATAGATCTGTTAGATCTCTGTCAGAGATCCTCAAATGGAAACATCGGTTTTTAATTTCTTTAAAACGTTTAAAGACATCGACTACAGACTCACTACGTCCTTGCCGAACCGATGTAAGATGTGACAACCTAGTTTCTTGGACTCCGTCATAAAAGTGATTGTGAAATTTTTCTTCTAATTCAGCCCAAGAACCTACGGTGCACTCTGGTAGTGACGTAAACCAGGCGAAAGCTGTACCAGTAAGAGACAAAGGAAAATGTCGTATGTTCATAAAATATAAATTACTAGCTTCGCCCATTTGAGCGAGGAACATGCTGACGTGTTCCATAGTTGATTTACTACCGTCACCACTAAACTTATAAAAATCTGGTACCCTCCAACCGTCGGGTGCTTTCATGAAATCAAAATATGAAGGGTACGGTTTAGAATAAGTGGTCCTGGTAGGCTTGAATTGGACCCCTAAACTAGTCTCAAGCGCCCTAGTTATTTCTTCCTTAAACCGATTTATGTCTCGTCCAAAATCGGTGTTGACGAGGTCGTTGGTACCACCATGCATGGGATTGTGGCTTGGTGACTTCGGCGGATTAGTTAACACCGTTCCCTATCCTCCCGAAGTCCTGTTTGTCGAGGTACCCTGGTCGGTTTGCATAGTCCGACCAGTACCGTGATTGGTAGTTGTCGAGGTACCGGCTTCACCACCCCTGGTTTCAGTAAACCCTAATTGTCCGAAATTAACGTGTGAAGTCTGTCCTCTAAAAGAATTAAAAGGCATGCCGAACTGGGGTTGCCCAGTTGGGACTTCGGGTTCGATAGTTTTGCCTTCTATCTTATCCATGCGGTCGCTAAGCAATTTGAAAGAATGCTGAATAGTATTGGTAAGAGTTTTTGAAGAATCAACCAGCATTGCGGAATAATCAGCATGGGTAGGGTAAGGATCTTCAAGTACCTTATCTTTTACCTTGTCAGAAGCATCTTCAGTGTTTGTATTTGTCGTGGTAGGGACGATCTCGCTGAAGTCCGGCTCCTTGTCCTGAGTGATCCTACCACGCCGATCCTTCGAGCAGCTTTTTAGGAAAGCTTTCAATACGGCGTCGAGCTTGGCCTGCGCTTGTTGCTTCAACTCGTCTGGGAGTTCGTCAATGCCCGTGGGACGGACGATGTTGTCCTTATCGGTAGCACCGTCTTTGCCGCCCATGTTGGTAGTAGATGAGATTTTAATCTTCCCCAGCGGAGTCGCCAAAAAGTGTGTTGACGTCGGAAGTTATCCGAATCACACACCAGTAGGGCTAGAACGCCCGAAGAGGTTGCGGTTCAACCTGAGACAGCAGGGACCCTGGCTAAACCGGCGAAAACCGATCTAAAGACCGGTTTTGATCGATCTAGGGTTTTGGGTTCCTGTGTTGATAACTCTAGAACTACTCCCGGGAAGATCCGTCGGGGAGAAGCACATAGAGGTTGTTCTAGGACCAGCAAGGCCACCTAGAACGCTGTCGAATCTCGCCGGGAGATGCGCCGAACAGCAAGGTAGAGGGGAAAAGGGGTAAAAGGGATAGTAGATTGATTTTGATCGATTGGTGTTGGATACCGCAATCGTCCATGATCCTCTCATATATATAGAGGGGGTTGGTCTTATCCCAATAGGAAACATCTCCAAATACGATCTTCAAGTTTCCTATCCGAACTCTATCAAAATATAGAATCCAAACCGAACGTGACTAGGTAACCCTAATCTCGCCGATCTTTGAATCGACTAGACCGGTTTAATGGGCTTTATCAACTCATACTGATCAATGAATCGTCCTTATAAGAGAAGAACCCACGTATTACCATCCGGACTCAACATTCATCACAACCATAAGGCTTTCGACCAGATCCACCTGGTCGGACGTAACACAAGTGATCGGGGCCCCAAAATGACCAGGCCCACTTAGCTTAGAGCATCCGATCTCTCAAAAGTCAAATTCAACTCTAATATTATAGGCCAAATATTTCCTCTAAATTCATCTTTACCTGTGACACTTTTGAGTGTCAACCAGACCAAAGGAACCTGGCAAAATGGGCACTCCCTTTTGCCATTGGCCATCGTGCTTGAGCCTGTCGAACTTCATTGGGCTTTCAGTCAACTTCATGGCTTCAAACGGAATTAAATTGGGTGCACCGCGGGTGCACCCTATGCCTATGCAGCCCCATGATGGATGATTGACACGTGGCGATAAAGAATATCATGCGGACACCAGATAACATGCGTGGAGAATAAATTTAGAAAATTGCCCACAACATGCGGGAAGTTAGTTCTTGCGAATTTTGCTGGACGTAGGATTTAATTTTCTAGACACGTGTCAATTATCCACCATGGGGGTGCACAGGCACAGGGTGCACCCAGAGTGCACCCAATTTATTTCCGCTTCAAACGCTCAACGCAGCCACATAGCAGAGCCTCCAGACTACAGATCAGGTGCGGTATCTAGGAGGAGAGCTCGAGCGCAGACGGCAATGGACTCAGGTTAGGGTTCCACCGCCAGCGCCGCCGTTGGGAGAAAGAAAGAGCGAGAGAAAGAAGAGAGTGCAAGCATACAGCTGTCAGTCAGCCTAAACACCTGGAAAATGTGGAAAATATTACTCAACAAAACGTAGAGTTATAATAGGACATCTCATAATAGACGAATTGCCACAGATATCCAAACAAATTGTAATGGTACAAATCTAAATAACTATTTAAACTTCCACCGTACATGCTCACTGCACTTGCTACATAACTGTACATTATGTTTCATTTATATTTATTTAAATGAAAGCTCAACCGAAGACACTAGTTCTAATGCCGGGAAAAGATCGTGTAATTTTTTTTCCTCTCCTAAAGTAATGTATCTATAAACTCTACTAGCTATTTCTTTCAACATGTAAAACTGCACTAGCTTTTATATCTTAACCTGCAAGTTGTCTAGCTAGGCAATGCGCTATTAAGGTTTAGCTTTATAGAGTATAATGATTAAAATCCACTAGCATATGCAGCTGTAATGTCCATGTCAGTAAGGTATATAAGCATTTTATTGTCTACTCGGTACATTATTATATCACATAATCCACTGATGCACAATTTCCGTAGCCACGCGCGGTGTAGTCCACGTACGTAATAACGGGAGTTAACCTCAGTATGAGGTTGATCTAACCCAAGATGACATACGCCTTGCCAGTTGCCACAGACGTCAAAGACCTGAGTCCTTAACAACGGAGGTTTGAGAGTTGAGAAGGAGAACGAAGGCGAGGAGCCGAGGAGAGGACCAGCTCGAGAACCAGGGACGAGGGACGACGAAAGCAGGGGATGGGAGAGCGTGGAAGCTAAACTCCCCGGCCAGGCAGCTGCGATTCGAGGCTGCCTGGCCGGGACCGGGAGCAGAGGAGCACACAAGAAAACAACAAGTCTTGTCTGCGTGCGCCGCCCGCAGTGCAGGCACCAGGCAGTGCGCGCGAGCGCGAGTGCCTGCAGCGCTGGCTGGCTTTTGGTTCCGTCCCGCCACGGGCATCAACAGTACGCCGCTGTACCTTTTTGACGCCTGTGACGGACGACGGTGGGGGAGGTACTTCGTCGCGAGGATCGCGGCCCGCTCACGCCGTTTTCTGGAAGCAGAAGAAAGCGAGGAATCCACCGCAGATGGTGGCAAGGCCCATGAGCCAGACGACGGCGGCGACGGCGGCCGGCATGACGCCGGCCACCTTGTAGGAGAAGAGGAGCGTCAGCGCGGACGTGAGCAGCCACACCGCGAGCTTCAGCCACTCCCTGAGGGACGACCCCACCTCCGCGCGCTCGTACCGCCGGAGGCACCAGAAGAGCAGGAGGAGGTCCACGTACGCGGCGACGACGAACGCCACGTCGCCGGGGTCGGGCCAGCACCGGTGCAGGGCCATCCCGGAGCTGAACGTCAGGTAAACGAAGCCCGCGGCTGGCAGCCACGGGAAGCTGCCCGCGTCTGCCGGCTGCCCACCGCCGGCCTCGCGCGGCTGCGGCGGCGCTGCTGCCTCCTGGCGCTGCAGCAGCGGCTCTCGCGCGACGGGCGTCCCCAAGTGCGAGCCCACGGCTCGTGTGCCATTAGCCATTGCCACTCTGCCAGTGTCTAGCTTGGTTTGCATTGGAACCTGCTTGCAGCCGTCCCGATTTATACTACAACTACAATCGATGTGAACAGGAATTCAAAGAATTCAAAGCAAGCCGCTTTCTGCATCTCGCACAGGCACAAGGCACTGCGAGGAAGTTTCATATGCAACCAGCCCAGTACCTTTCGTGCTGTGTCACGAGGCACCGAACGCGGTGGTGATGTGAGCTGGGTCGTCGCCTCGTCGGTCGTCGGAAGCATCCTCTCTTTTATTATGGACAGTGGAGGCGGGCAACCACGTTGATAGCGATGTGATGTGACCTGGCTACGCCCGTCTTTAGTCTACTAAAAATAGTTTAATAAAAAAATAAATTAGATATTCTGTCAGAAAATTATTAGACAAATTTATTAATGTTAATTAATTTGTTACTAACATATTTTATTGTAGCATAAGATTGACAAAACATGGACTAATTAGGCTTAAAAAATCGTCTCACACAGTCATCGTAATCTATATAATTAGTTATTTTTAGTCTACATTTAATACTTTGTTCACGCATGTGTCTAAATATACGATATGATAGATGAAAAGATTTTAGGGGGGAACTAAGGCCTTGTTTAGTTGCTCAAATTTTGCAAAATTATTTTACAAAATTTACTGTAGTATTTGTAAATCAAAGATTAGAAGGACTAAATATGATCTAAATATAAAAGTAATTATACGGGTGGACGGGAAATCGCGAGATCTATCTATTAAACCTAATTAACCAGTCATTAGAGATTGTTTACTGTAGCATACCATTACCTAATCATGGCCTAATTAGAAAGGTCTCGTGATTTTACCGGGGTTGTGGAATGGATTTCATCGTTAATTTACGTTTAACGAGGCCTAAATATCCACTAACACTAATTTAAAGAAAGAATGCGGAGAAGAACAAGGACATGCATGGTTTCTAGCGCGAATATATAAGAGATTAAAGAAAATATAAACTTGGCTAGAGTGATTTGGAAATAGTGCAGAATTCTTGAAGCAAAATTGTCTTCTAATATATACGGAGACACGGAGTACTATGCAGTACTAGGCCTTGGTTAGATGCCAAGAATAAGTTTTTTTCTCAACTGTAGCACTTTCGTTGTTATTTGACAAACTTTGTCTAATTATGGATCAACTAGACTTAAAAGACTCGTCTCGACATGTACATCCTAAAAGTACAATTAGTTATTTTTTTGCTAACATTTAATGCTCCATGCATACGTCTAAACATTGATGTGATGGTGATGTGATGAAGAGAGTGAAAAAAAATTGAAAATTTAAATGCATCTAAACAAGGCCTTGTTCTATGCGGGTGACCGGTGACAAAGCAGAGGGCGGCGCGCGGCAAGTTCTTTCTTTTTAGGCGTTATTAACGGAGGCACAGCACGCCAGCCGCTAGCCCGCCCACCCGATAGCATTAGCATGTACCAGACCTTCCGCGAGCTGTCTAATCACACTCAATCCGCCCACCTAAAAACCAACCTAAAACGAGTGGCGGACCTAGGATTTTAATAAAGGGTATGCGATAAAAAATTGTTTGTGATTTGGTAAGCCATATTCCAATTAGGTATAAACCGCATGCATTAATAGCATGATAAGCCTTAAATCAAAGATCAAAAGACAATGCAAAAAATTGTTTGTTATCTTCTAATACTAATGTTATAAATAAAAATATTATATCATGGATGATAAAGTGATAAGCCAGCGAACAAAAGAATAGACTTATTTGAGATCTCATGAGACACACCAGAGAGGCTAAAAAATATAAAATGTAAATGGTAGAGCCCTCATGAGACACACAAGAGAGGATAACAAATATAAAATGTAACAGGTAGAGGATAATTGTCGGTGGTACAAAAAAGGGGTACCCCCAATCAACGCAAACAAATAGGTTAAATCTAGAACATCGATTAATAAACCCAGCTAAGCTAGACTCGCCAAAACCTTACCGACCGCCTCCTGGTAGCCTACCCCTCGAACCCACTACAGCTGCGCGCCGCTCCTCGAGACCCCACGCGGGGACCTCGAGCCCGTCCAGCACGATTGCCTATCCCTCGAGGCTCGTCGCGTCCCAGGCCTCGAGCTGGAGCTCGTTCTCCGTCTCGCTCGAGCCCTCCAAGCCAGGCCTCGGGCTGGCGCTCCGTACTAGCCCCATACTGCGCATTCAATGCGTCCTCTTGCCCCGATACACAGCGTGTGCCACAGTGAACTGGAGCCAGAGTCAAACCTCGTTTTCACCACAAGCATGGACAAAAAGGCACAAGTACGGCACTGTTCAGCCATACTACGCACTGTTGCATGCTCAAGCCACACCTCGAGACCTGGTTTCCCGCCGTTCAGAGGGTTTTTCCGGGACTCGCCCGTAGCTGCGGGAACTCGAGCCCCCCGTGGGCGCTGCCTCGAGGCCGGCTCCGCGCCCCTCGAGCCCTAACTGCTTTCATGCTATTGGAGGACAGGTACCCCAAGACCCGGAGGTACCCCGCTGTGTCCTGTACGTTCCGGGATGGGCGCTGTACGACTTCCACGACGCCACGTCTCCACGTCCGCGCCCGGGATGGAGGCCACGCTCCAAGGACGCCTCAACAGCAGCACCCACGTCGGCTCCAGTGGCCCCGACAAGACAGAATTCCTACCCTTCGCCATATCGAACGCTGTTCATGTCACCCTTGTGTAACCCCGGCCTCCCCTTGCTCTATAAAAGGGGACACCGGGGCCCTCGTTCCGGAGAGGGAGAAAAAAGAGAGGAGGTGACGCAACTCCAAGAGACAACGCACCAGTCCACCCACGCATTCGAGTCCGGACTCCGGTCCACGCTCATCGAGCTTGTATTCGCCCCTGTACAAGCACTTAGGTGCAAGTAATACAAAAACTTTCTCCCCCGCTGGACGTAGGGCCTTCTTTGCCCGAACCAGGATAAATCCTTGTATCATCTTGCATCACCATCCAGGAAGAGAGCACGCGATCATATTACTCGTTGGTGTCATACCCCCGGGTACGAAACACCGACAGTTGGCGCGCCAGGTAGGGGGCTTCGCGTGTCCGAGTCGACTTCTCGTTGTTTCCTGGATGGCTTCTTCCGCTCCTTCGTTCTCCGCCGGTGCCGTCATCCGGTTCGCGAGCCTCGAGTTCCTAGCCACAGACAACGGCAACGAGCTGACCTTGCTCTCCACGGAGGACCCGAGTGGAGAGCGTGTCACGCTACCCCGTACGAGGAGCGCGGCACGTCGCCCACACCACCACGCGTCGCCACCCCGTGAGCGGCGCCGTCATCACCGTCGTCGCCAGGCACAGGCGGTGCCAGCGGCGTACACCCACTTCCCCGTGGCTAGCGCGGAGCTCCCCGGGAGAAGCCTGCCCGGCGCACGGCCGGAGACTTCCAGGGCGCGCTCGCGCCCACCCAGCGATTCCACGTTCGTCATGCGCACGGACCGGGAGCCAGGCCAGAGGCCTCCTAGCCGCGCGCCGTCCACGCCATCCAACCTCCTCCCACACGAGGTATACCGCGCTCGCCGCCGGCGGTCCCCGTTCGGCCCCGACAACTCCGCAGCAGCATACGCCCGCCAGCTCAACGAGCGCAGTCGGGACCGACCGCCGGCGGAGCAGGAGGAGCGTCCGGGCGTGCTACTGCAGGCCATGGCCAACCTGGAGATCACCCACCCCGCGCGCGTCGACCGCGGCCTCTCATGAGCCGTCAATCCACCTCGTCAAGCCACCCTCGGAGAATGGTACCGCGAGCTGCAGCTTCGACGTGAGCCAAGGCGGCACGGCATCATCAGCTCTGACTCCGAGGAGTACGACTACCACGACCCTGACCTCTGGGACCCTACCAGGGAGTGTTTCCAGCTCGAGGGGGACGCGGACGATGCCGAGGACGACGGCGACGATGACACCAGTCCCGCGCTCAACCTCGAAGAGCCCGGAGACGTGGCCGCGGCAGGCGGATCACGCGTTCAGGGGAGGAACGAACCCCCGGCACCGGCTGCACCACCCCAGCACAGCGACGGCCGAGCGGCGCAGCTCGCGCAGCTGCGGGAAGCCATCGCCAAGGCTGAAGAGGACCGACGTCGCCTGCTGCAGCTCGAGAAGACCCTAGCGCAAGAACCAGCTCAGCCTCGAGGCGTCGGAGCTCGTGGCCGAGCTCGAGAGGTCCACCGGCAGATCCTCGAGGACGGGGCGCCAGCACGCCCCGAGGCGCGTTTCCCACGAGCCGGGCAGAACGTGGTGGCGGCGGCGATGCTGCTCCGTGATCTACCTGCCGTCTCAAACCCTGAAGCCAGGCGCATGCTCGGGGAAATGAAGAACCTCCTCGAGACAGCCGCTGTGCAGCAGGCCGAGAGCTCGGCGTCACGCCGGCGCGGTGCGGTCTCGGAGAGGCCGGCGGACGCGCCCCGCCACGAGCGCGAGGCATCCGTCCACCAGCCAGACGCCCCTCGAGCTAGGCTAGCCCGCGAACGGGTCATCGACACTCGGCCGCCTCGAGACCCCAATGACGCCCGTAACGACATCAACCGACGGCGCAAGGACAAGGGGGCCCAAGAGCGCGGCTATAGCGCCCATCGAGGGGGGCGCTACGACAGCGACGAGGACCGGCAAGTCTTCGAGCCCCCGGGTCCCAGAGTCTTCAGTCGGGCCATCCGCAGTTCAACCCTCCCCGACCGCTTTCGACCGCCGACCAACATCGTGAAGTATGACGGGGAGGTCGAGCCCAAGCTCTGGCTCTCAGACTTCCGCCTAGGCTGCCAACTGGGCGGAGCGAAGAACGACGACCGTGTGATCATACGCCAGCTCCCACTTTACCTCTCGGACACCGCCCGCCGGTGGCTCGAGGGGCTACCGCCGGATCGGATCGATGACTGGGCCTACCTAGTCAGGGTCTTCGACGGGAATTTCAAGGGGACTTGCGTGCGCCCAGGCAACCCCTGGGACCTACGGCGTTGCAGGCAGGCGGCGGACGAACCCCTCCGCGACTTTGCTCAACGGTTCTCAAAGCAGCGCCTCGAGCTCCCCCACGTGCCTGACGAGGACGTCATCTCAGCGTTCCTCGCGGGCACGACATGCCAAGAGCTAGTTCATGAACTAGGACGCTACTGTCCCAGGACGGTCGAGGACCTGATGGATCGGGTCACCAGCTTTGCCTCAGGCGACGAGGCAGTGGGGGCCTTCTTTGGCCGTTCCACAGACAAAGGCAAGGCGGCGACCGCGCCGGAAGGCTCGAACAAGGGCAACGACGCCAAGAACGACAACAACAACAGCAACAAAAAGAAGAAGAACAAGCGCAAAGGTCAGAAGGCGAGGCGCGACGACGATGACGACGACGACGAAGAGGTGCTCGCAGGCGCCCTCGAGCCTAAGAAGCCACGAGGCCCCCCCGACGGGGCTGTTTTCGACCAGATGCTCGAGGACCCCTGCACTTATCATAGGGGCCCCGTAAACCACAAGCTAAAGGACTGCCGACTGTTGAAAGGCTACTACTCCAAACTCGGCGATCAGAAAGAAGACGCGCCTAAGGGCAACAATAACAATCGGCGCGGCGGCGGGAACGCGGACGACAACTTCCCCCCGGTGCGCGATTGCTACATGATCTACGGGGGGCCGACCGTCAGGTTGTCAGCTCGAGAAAGAAAGAGGGAGCGCCGGGAGATCTTGTCACTCGGCCACGACGCCCCCCGGTATCTTGACTGGTCTGATGCGCCGATCACGTTCGACCGTGACGACCATCCGGACCATGTCATAAACCCGGGGGCATACCCCCTCGTCGTCGACCCCGTCATCGTCGACGTACGATTCTCCAAGGTGTTGATGGATGGGGGCTCGAGCCTCAACATCATATACCTCGAGACCCTCGACCTCCAGGGGATTTCAGAGGGTCAGCTCCGACCCAGCGTCGGGGGGTTCCATGGAGTCGTACCAGGCAAGAAGGCCCACCCCCTCGGGCGCATCGACCTACCGGTTTGCTTTGGCACGACGGCCAACTTCCGCCAGGAGACGCTCACCTTCGAGGTGGTCGGGTTCCAAGGGACCTACCACGCCATCATCGGCAGGCCCGGCTACGCCAAGTTCATGGCGGTCCCCAACTACACATACTTGAAGCTCAAAATGCCGGGGCCAAAAGGCGTCATCACCGTCGACACATCCTACGAGCACGCGTACCACTGCGACGTGGAGTGCGTCAAGCGTGGTGAGGCCAATGTCCACCTCGACTCACTCGAGGCCCTAGCGGCCCTAGCTACCGAGGAGGCTCCGGAAGCGAAGCGCCACGCTGGCACCTTCGAGCCAGCGGAGCACACCAAGCTGGTACCCGTCAACCCAACCTCGACCAATGGCAAGACGCTGGCCGTCAGTGCCAGCCTCGAGCCTAAATAGGAAGCGGTGCTCGTCGACTTTCTCCGCGCGAACATCGACATGTTTGCGTGGGGCCCCTCGGACATGCCAGGCATACCGAGGGGAGTCGCCGAGCACGCCTTGGAAATCCAGGCCGGATCCAGACCGGTGAGGCAACGCCTGCGCCGCTTCGACGAGGAGAAGCGCAGGATCATCGGCGAGGAGGTGCACAAGCTTCTGGCGGCCGGGTTCATCAAGGAGGTATTTCACCCAGAGTGGCTAGCAAACCCTGTACTAGTTAGGAAAAAGAATGGAAAAATGCGGATGTGTGTAGACTACACTGGTCTGAATAAAGCGTGTCCAAAAGTTCCATTTCCTTTACCTAGAATTGATCAGATCGTCGATTCCACTGCGGGGTGTGAGGTACTTTCATTTCTCGATGCATATTCCGGCTACCACCAGATTAGGATGAAAGAATCCGACGAGCTCGCCACCTCTTTTGTTACGCCTTTTGGTATGTATTGCTACGTTACAATGCCCTTCGGCCTTCGAAACGCCGGGGCAACGTACCAACGTTGCATGCAACATATCTTCGGCGAACACATAGGCAAAACCGTCGAGGCCTACGTCGATGACATCGTGGTTAAAACCAAAAAAGTCGGGAACCTCATCAGCGATCTCGAGACCACATTCGAGTGCCTCCGGGCCAAGAATGTGAAGCTCAACCCAGAGAAATGTGTCTTTGGTGTGCCCCGGGGCATGCTACTTGGCTACATTGTCTCACAACGGGGGATCGAGGCCAACCCCGAAAAAATCTCAGCAGTCACGAGGATGGGCCCAATTCGAGACCTCAAGGGCGTACAGAAAGTGACAGGCTGTCTAGCTGCTCTCAGTAGGTTCATCTCGAGGCTAGGGGAAAAGGCGCTGCCTCTCTACCGCTTGCTGAAGAAGACGGAACGCTTTGCGTGGACCCTCGAAGCCGAGGACGCCCTAACCAAGTTGAAGGGGTTGCTGACTTCTGCGCCAATCCTCGTGCCACCACGACCAGCCCAGGGTGACGATCCCCCCGAGTCCCTTCTCCTCTATGTGGCCGCGACCACTCAGGTGGTCAGCGCGGTCATAGTCGTTGAGAGGCACGAGGAGGGTCGTGCGTTGCCGGTCCAACGGCCGGTGTACTTCACCAGTGAGGTGCTCTCCGAGGCCAAGGTCCGGTACCCGCACATCCAGAAGCTGCTCTACGGCATCATCCTCACGAGGCGCAAGCTCCAGCACTACTTCCTCGCTCATCCCGTAACGGTGGTGTCATCCTTCCCCCTCGGTGAGATCATCAACAATCGGGAGGCCACGGGGCGCATCGCCAAGTGGTCCGCCGAGATAATGGGGGAGGCCATTACCTACGCCCCGCGAAAAGCCATCAAATCGCAGGCATTGGCAGACTTCGTTGCCGAATGGACCGACACTCAGCTCCCGCCGGCGCAAATTCAAGCCGAACTCTGGACCATGTACTTCGACGGATCCCTCATGAAGACGGGGGCAGGCGCAGGCCTGCTCTTCATCTCACCCCTCGGAGTCCACATACGCTACTTGCTACGCTTGCACTTCCCCGCCTCCAACAACGTCGCCGAGTACGAAGCCCTCGTCAATGGGCTGCGCATCGCCCTCGAGCTCGGGGTCCGACGCCTCGACGCCCGAGGTGACTCGCAGCTCGTCATCAACCAGGTCATGAAGGCTTCGAGCTGCATCGATCCCAAGATGGAGGCATACTGCGGAGAAGTGCGCAAGCTAGAAGACAAGTTCTACGGCCTCGAGCTCAACCACATCGCTCGAAAATACAACGAGGCCGCAGACGAGCTGGCAAAGTTGGCTTCCACGTGCAGCACCGTCCCACCAGATGTTTTCTCGAGGGACATTTCAAGCCATCCGTCGAAATCGGCCCGGGGGCTGGCCCCTCGACGCCACCCCTCGAGCCGGACGCGGGGGCTCGACCTTCAACGCCACCCCTCGAGAACGACCCCTCGACATCCGCTGAGGCGATGCAGATCGACGCACCCGCCTCTCCTTCATCACGACCCCTCGACTGGCGGACGCCCTTCCTCGAGTACCTGATGCAAGGCGTGCTACCAGAAGACAAGGCGGAGGCCCGACGCATCGCTCGAAGGGCCAAGACCTACGTCATCTACGGCGACGAAAGGGAGCTGTACCATCGAAGCCCATCCGGGATCCTTCAACGTTGCATCCCCATCGAGGTGGGACGCAGGCTCCTCAACGACGTGCACTCGGGGGCTTGCGGCCATCATGCAGCGCCAAGGACCCTGGTAGGGAACGCCTTCCGACAAGGCTTCTACTGGCCAACCGCCATCGGAGACGCCAAGCGCCTGGTCCAAGCTTGCCAAGGGTGTCAGTTCTATGCCAAGCAAACGCACCAGCCCGCGCACGCCCTGCAGATGATCCCCATTACTTGGCCGTTTGCCGTCTGGGGGCTCGACCTCGTGGGACCCCTCAAGATGACAACCGGAAAGTACTCGCATGTGCTCGTGGCCATCGACAAATTCACCAAGTGGATCGAGGCCAAGCCCATAGGCGACCCCACCTCCGAGAAAGCCGTCGAGTTCGTCGCTGACATCATGTACCGGTTTGGGGTGCCTAACGTCATCATCACCGACAATGGCACCCAATTCACGGGCAAAAAGTTCACCAACTTCTGCGACGACAACAACATTCGCGTGACATGGGCCTCGGTCGCGTACCCTCAGTGCAACGGGCAGGTCGAGCGCGCCAACGGCATGATACTCCATGGGCTGAAGCCGAGGCTATTCAAGACCCTCAAAAACTTCGGAAAGGGGTGGGCCGCAGAGCTCCCCTCGGTGCTGTGGGGCCTCAGGACTACGCCGAGCCGAGCCACCGGGTTCACTCCGTTCTTCCTAACCTACGGCGCCGAGGCTGTCTTGCCCACGGACCTCGAGTACGGCTCCCCTCGACTTCGAGCCTACAACGAGCAAACCAACGACGAAAAGCTCGCCAACGCCAAGGACCAGCTCGAGGAGGCCCGAGACGTGGCACTCATCAACTTGGCGCGCTACCAGCAAACGCTTCGACGCTACCACGACAAGCACGTACGCACGAGGGACCTGGCGGTGGGGGACCTCGTGCTTCGACGTTTGCAAGATAATCGAGGGCGCCATAAGCTCACTCCTCCGTGGGAAGGCCCATACACCGTAGCTGAAGTGCTCAAGCCAGGAACGTACAAACTCCACGACGATCGAGGCAGGATCCTGGCGAACGCGTGGAACATATCTCAGCTACGTCGCTTCTACCCTTAAAGGCCTCGAGGCCTCATTCATTTTGTTGCTTTGTACAAACACGTCCAAAATGAATAAACAAACTCGTGCATTGTTTATACATTTTGCTTAGCAACTTAAGGTAGCCTTGGCCCTGCCAGGCTCAGGGTCAAGCCTCCCTTGGGGGCTGACGGGGGGCTCCCCCCCCCCCAGACTCCGGAAAAAATGAGTGTTTTCTTTTTCAGTTTTGTTTGACCGCCATCTCAATTCACATCTCGAGCATACTAGCAACGTCTAAACCCGTAAGTACCCTCGAACCTCCAAGAGTCGGGGGACGTCGACGTAGACGTCCACCTACGCCCCCGGGCTACGGTACCCTACCTACGTCTCCCCTCGAGGTACTCGCGACGTGTATCAAGGGAACATAGACTAAACCAGTAAAGGTTCGAGCCTGTGATAAGAAGACATGGCCAAATAAAACTGGAAAAAGAAAACAACTCTCGCAAAATAAACAAGTCATTTCCATACAATAGCCTCGACAGGGCATAAATTGTGATGCAAATTTTTACAAGGGCCTCAAACGCCCAAATTTTGGCTCGCAGGCCTCAGTCCTCGTCGGTTACGTACTCCTCCCCGAGGTCTCCAACGGAGGGCCCAACCTCGACGCTCGAGCCAAAAGGAGGAGCACCCTCTACGCCACTACTCACGTCGGGAGGCAGCACGTCCTCCTCGAAAAGCTTCGCTAGCGCCGCGCCCGGCTTCTCCATCTTCCCCAGGATCACGTCGACGCGACGGATGTTCCACTCCTCATCCTTCCCCTCGATCTCGATGAAGCCCTTGGCAACAACGTTGACCGGGTAGCGGAAACCGGAGCGAACCGCCGCGAGCGCCTGCTTCACGCCATGATGGAGAGCGAGCCGGACGCGGTCCCGCGCGGCCACGTCGAAGTAGCACAGGGCGTCGACCAAAGCATCGCCTCGAGCCACCGTACCCTCTGCTGCGGCAACCGGGCCGGCACCCCACACGGAGCTAAGCCTGTCGAGGGTGACGCGCGCCCTCTCCGACACCATCGTCTCGCCTTGAAGTTGCTCCACGAGAACCTGGTTCGTCTCGTGGAGCTTCTCGGCGGTTGTCTCAACGTCTATACAGCAAACAGGAAAAAGTGAATCCGCAGCATGGCAAGCACCTCGAAAGCAAGGCAAAACAAAGCAGGAAAAATACCTCGGCAGTGCACGTTCAAAGAGGCAAAGTCGCTGGTGAGGACCTCGACGCGCTGCTCGAGTGTGCTCGCCCGAGACAGCGCGTCGAGCCTTTCGCCCCTGAGGCCTTCGACCAGCTTGCCCGCCTCCGCAAGGGCCAGATCCTTCCGGATCACCTCTTGCCGCGACGCCTCCGCCGCGGACCGGGCGGTGGCGGCTTCATTCTGGGCAGCGGCGGCCTCCGTTTCCATGGCGCTCACTGTGGCTCGGGCGGCAACGGCTTCGCTCCGGGCGTCGGCGGCCTCCTTCTCCGACGCCTCCGCCGCGGCCAAGGCAGTGGCGGCCTCCCTCCTAGCTTGGGCGGCCTCGTCACGAGCCGCCTGGACCTCCGCTTCCGCCGCACGAAGCCGGTCCGCCATCTGAGCGTTCCGGCCCAGTTCGGCGCGGAGCCCCTCGAGCTCCCCCTCCGACCTCGCGAGGGCAGCCACCACCTGCGCGGACTTCTCCATCTGCTCCGACAGAGCCCGCTCCGCCTCCGCCATGAGCTCCGCCACCTCCCTGAAGATGGCTCGCGCCTCCCGCGGAGCCCCCTGCCGAGCCGAGGGCTCGGCAAGGGCCGTGGTGCCATCCGAGCTCGGCGCATCAGCACGCGGGAGCTCGAGCTGCAGCGGGTGGCTCGAGTCTTCCGGCCCTTGGTCGGCTCTGGACGGTGTCTCGGACGCCTCCTCCAATGCGGGGGCCTCGACTGAAGGCGGCGCCTTCTCCAGCTCTTCTAAGAGCTCCTCCACCGTGGGCGTCCTCGCCCCCGACACCTCCTCGGCGTTCTCCTGCTCCGGGGGTGCAAGAGGCTCCGGCGGAGGGGGGTCTTGACCAGCGGGTCGGCTCGTGGCGTCTGGGGCCCCAAGGCCCGTAACCTCCTCGGCCTCGAGCTCCACTGAGGCCGCCCCTAGCCCCGGCGCACCTCCTGGGGCGGCCATCGTAGCCGGGGAAGAGGTGGCCCTCTCGGAAGGCGCCACCAAAGGAGGAGGGAGCGGGGCTGTGACGGACGCAGTCACGGCAAGCTCGACGCCAGGAGTCGAGGGCCCTGCTACAGAAGAAAACAACATCGTCAGGACCAAAAAAGATTTCGACCCTCCGCGGTCGGCGTCGCTAGCCTCACCAAGATCCATTGCGGCCATCTGACTTCCTCGAGCCATAGCCGCTCGAGCCTTCGCCAGCCAAGCCACCTCACCAGCAGAAGAAGGGCCCATACCTCGAGAGGCTTGGACATCCGCGGAGCTCGAAGTCTTGGCCCGCTTGGACGCCGCGAGCCCGGCCTCCTGCCGAGTGCGCTTCTCCCTGGAAACCCCAGAGACAGCATGTATCATCAAAGGAAAGAAAGGCAAATCCTCACTACCTCCGGAATTAAAATACCACTCACCCAAAACGACAGCTGAGCTTTTTTCCCGAGTCGCCAGACCCGCTCGGGGGTCTCGAGCCCGACCCTTGGCTCGAGCCACGCACCTGGGCCGTTTCCTCGTGGCTCGGGAGGAGGGAAGGCTCCCGGTGCCTCCTGTGGCTCGACCCCGACGGGGAGCCATCCCTGGGTCTCTCGCTCCGGGAGGGAGACCTAGTCTCCGTCGAGCTGCCGTCTCGGCGCCTCTCTCGACGCGGGCTCCGGGACCTACTCCGAAGCTCGACGCGACGATCACGCCTCCCCGCATCTGCCTCCCTCTCCCGACGAGGATGCGGCGACGGACTCTGAGGCCGCTCGCGGCCACCATCACGAGACGACATAGGGCTCCTCCCACGACGCTCATGGTGGCGGGGGCTCGACGCCCCATCGTGCTGTCCGCTCCTTCGGGGGCTCGAAGCACGCCTCGACGCTTCGCGACGGGCAGGCTCAGGATCCCTCTCGACGCGAGGGCCACTCCTCGAGGGCCGGCCCCTCTCGGGAACCCCCGCCTGGGTCGACGCCGACGTCGACTCCTTCTGCGCCGCGTCGACAGCGCTCCTGGTCCGCGGCTTCCTCACGACAACCGGCGCGTCCGGCGCGGAGCTCGAGGTCCCCTGGGCTTCGAGCGAAGCCTGGCTCGGCGCGGCCCTCCGCGGCTGCGCCCCGTGCAATCCCTTCGCCGGGGGGACCTCCAAGACTTCCTCCTGCACAAAGGAGGGGTCAGCCCCGACGCCGAAGACCCCCGCGCGTCTCAAACGCGCTTCCATCCCCTCGTCATCATCATCATCCTCGTCATCGCTCTCCTCCTCCGAGCCCGAGGAGCTCAGCTCTGGGGACTCGTCTCCAGGCTGGCGGTTGCGGCGAGCCTTCGCCAGCCTCTGCTCCCGAGCCGAGCGACGCAAGTTTTTGATTTTCTCTTTCTTCTTTTCGGCGTCCTTGCTCTCCTTATCTTTTTGAGCAGAAAGGCGCCTCACCTGGGTATCCGCGGCGTCCTCCCTCACCGGAGGCCTCGACGCGCGAAAGGTAAACGCCCCCTGCGAGAATAGAACAGATAAGGAAAATCACGGGAAGAAAGAGGAAAGGAGGGGCTCGAGGCCAACCAGCTCGAGGGAAGCTTACCAGGTCAGGACACCCCGTGGCGGGTGCCATGGCGATCAGGTTGGCTTCCTCGGGGCGGAATGTCCCTTGGATCGTGATCGACACCCGGGAGACGGCTTCATTCCGGGACAGCCCCACCTCGGCCAACCTCGAGCGCTTCAACCCCTCGAGTGAGGCCTTAGGCCCCATCTCGAACATGAGGAGGGGGCGGTCCGCCAGGGGAAGGACCCTCCGCTGGTGGAACGCCCAGATGACCGCTGCGACGGTCAGCCCCTTCTCCTCCACCAACGCCTTCATCGCCTTCATCAGCGGCACCAGGTGGCGCTGCCTGTCCGACGCGACGCCCCAGGTCCACTTCTCCGGGCGACGGGTGAGAATGCCGCCGGTGTACTGCGGAAAGAGGCCACCTTCGTTCCGCAAGTAGAACCAGTGGTCGTCCCACCCCGCCTGGTTAGAAGAAAGCTTGTAGCGCAGGTACTCGCGCGGGACGCCGGCCGGTGAAGGTCCAGTCCTCGCGGTGATGGCCAAGGAGCCCATGCGCACGAACCGCCTCCCGCCGGACTTCGAGGCCTTGACGAAGAGCTCGCCCCGGAAGAGGTGGACGAACATCTCCCAGTGCGGCTCCATCTTCAAATATCCCTCGCACACCGCGGCGAAGATAGCGGCGTGCGAGATTGAGTTGGGGGAGAAGTGGTGCAGCTCCGCCTCGAAGTGGTGGGTGAGCGCCCGCATGAAGCGACTCGGCGGAACACCGAGCCCCATACGATGGTAGCGAGTAAAGCTCACCACGTACCCCTCCGGCGGGTGCGGCTCACGGTAGTCCGCCGATGGAAGAATCCACCACGCCGGCCCCGCCTCCGGGTTGGGGCGGAGGAGCCCACGCCCCACCAGCGTCTCCAACTCCTCCTGCGTCGTCTTCGTTGGGCTCCAATCCTCAGGCGGCAGCACTTGAGATTGGGCGGCCATGTCGGCAGCGGCACGGATCTGAGCTGCGGACGGGCGGCCGGGAAGATTTCCAATTGCGAGATTGGGAAGAAGGCGCGCGCGGGCTACGGTGAAAGTGAAGGCAAAGGCAAAGTAAACGAATCCTCTCCTCTCTTTTGATATTTATACGAAGGAACACCAACAGGCGAGGCGTCCCACGACGACGAAAAAAGTAACCGCATGCATTTAATGCGCCCATCTAACCACGTCTCGAGCCGGATGCAGGGTACACGCGGCAGCTCTCCATTCGCTCCACTACCCGGGCCCGCCACGACCGTCGTTCCGGCTTCGCGTCCGCCGCTCTCCCCGGCAGATTTCGCCTAAAAAGGCACGCCCAACGGGCAGAAGGATTCCCAGACGACGAAGGCTCCTTCACAAAGGTAAGAACGGGCCCCGGCCCTAAGCCTCGAAGCAGCGAAGGCTGGCCCTCGAAAAGGGTTCGACAGCCCGCTTCGAGCGCCCGAGTCAGGGACACCAAGGGGCGCCACTCGCAGCATCGCTCGAGGGCCAAGCCCTCGAGGCCCCTCACGTGTATCCAAGGCGGGGAGCTCGACATGCAGTGAGATCCCCTCGGAGGGAGGCATCGAGCCACCGGGTCCTATCGAATGGACCCGGCACTCTTGCAGACTGAGCACCCATGCTTTATGAGACCGCCTCCGGGCCACAGTCGACCCCTATCGAACGGGGCACGAGCTCTCACTTGGATTCCCCGTTACCAGCTCACCGGGAACCTCGATACTCGCCCGCTCGCGGTAGTACGAGGCATCCCCCCCCGCATCCGATCGAAAGGACACGGCGGGATGACAAGCCAGGGAAGCCGGCGTGCCGAACAGCTCGAAGAGCCGGCCGACCGACTCAGCCTGGCACCCCTCGACGAAAGAGGGTTTAAAAGAAAAAACTCGAGCAGTTACGACTAATCTCTTTCCTTTGAGTGAGCATGAGATTTTCAGGCCTCGGACGAACGCTCAATCTCCGCCTCACCCAAGTCCTCCGAGCCAGGCCTCAGGCGGAGTCTCCCACAACAAGAGGAAAGGCACGCCCAGCGGGCAGAAGGTTTCCCAGCAACAAAGGCTTCTTCACAAAGGTAAAAATGGACTCGGCACTCCTGCACGCCGAGCACCCGTGCTCTTTAAGACCGCCTCTGGGCCACAGTCGACCCCTATCGAACGGGGCACGAGGTCTCACTTGGATTTCCCGTTACCAGCTCACCGGGAACCTCGATACTCGCCCGCTCGTGGTAGTACGAGGCATCCCACCTCGCATCCGATCGAAAGGACTCGCGGGATGACAAGTCAGGGCAACCGGCGTGCCGGACAGCTCGAAGAGCCGGCCGGCCGGTTCAGCCTGGCACCCCTCGACGAAAGAGGGTCTAAAAACTCGGGGGCTCGACACTCCCGAACCTAAGAAACGCAACTAACACTCACGCAAGAAAAAGGCCACGAGGGAGCCATAACCACTCCCCCGTGGCCTCGGGCGCGACACCCACGGAATCAAAGCAACCAAACCCTCGAGATCCCAGTCGGGAGCCCCTGCTCGAGTGCAAGCACTCAAACAAGGGCTCGGGAGCTACTGTCGGTGCTACAAAAAAGGGGTACCCCCAATCAACGCAAACAAATAGGTTAAATCTAGAACATCGATTAATAAACCCAGCTAAGCTAGACTCGCCAAAACCTTACCGACCGCCTCCTGGTAGCCTACCCCTCGAACCCACTACAGCTGCGCGCCGCTCCTCGAGACCCCACGTGGGGACCTCGAGCCCGTCCAGCACGATTGCCTATCCCTCGAGGCTCGTCGCGTCCCAGGCCTCGAGCTGGAGCTCGTTCTCCGTCTCGCTCGAGCCCTCCAAGCCAGGCCTCGGGCTGGCGCTCCGTACTAGCCCCATACTGCGCATTCAATGCGTCCTCTTGCCCCGATACACAGCGTGTGCCACAGTGAACTGGAGCCAGAGTCAAACCTCGTTTTCACCACAAGCATGGACAAAAAGGCACAAGTACGGCACTGTTCAGCCATACTACGCACTGTTGCATGCTCAAGCCACACCTCGAGACCTGGTTTCCCGCCGTTCAGAGGGTTTTTCCGGGACTCGCCCGTAGCTGCGGGAACTCGAGCCCCCCGTGGGCGCTGCCTCGAGGCCGGCTCCGCGCCCCTCGAGCTCTAACTGCTTTCATGCTATTGGAGGACAGGTACCCCAAGACCCGGAGGTACCCCGCTGTGTCCTGTACGTTCCGGGATGGGCGCTGTACGACTTCCACGACGCCACATCTCCACGTCCGCGCCCGGGATGGAGGCCACGCTCCAAGGACGCCTCAACAGCAGCACCCACGTCGGCTCCAGTGGCCCCGACAAGACAGAATTCCTACCCTTCGCCATATCGAACGCTGTTCATGTCACCCTTGTGTAACCCCGGCCTCCCCTTGCTCTATAAAAGGGGACACCGGGGCCCTCGTTCCGGAGAGGGAGAAAAAAGAGAGGAGGTGACGCAACTCCAAGAGACAACGCACCAGTCCACCCACGCATTCGAGTCCGGACTCCGGTCCACGCTCATCGAGCTTGTATTCGCCCCTGTACAAGCACTTAGGTGCAAGTAATACAAAAACCTTCTCCCCCGCTGAACGTAGGGTCTTCTTTGCCCGAACCAGGATAAATCCTTGTATCATCTTGCATCACCATCCAGGAAGAGAGCACGCGATCATATTACTCGTTGGTGTCATACCCCCGGGTACGAAACACCGACAATAATATTTTTAGTTAATTTTAAAGGGAACAAAAGAAAATAAAAATTTTAATAGAATCGTATAAATAAGCCAAAGTGAAATCACTTTCATTTGCCATTATATTTTCAGGACATGTCTCACGGAGTGAAGGGGGCACAAAAACGTGAGATATAAAATCTAGAAAATAAAGATAAAATGTATCATATACATCTGTGTACTGTTTGGTTCCTGTACAGCAACGCAAATGTAAATAGAAAGTAGTTCAAATTCTCTACCGCCGGTAACAAAACTAGTTTTGTTTTGTTTACGTTTCCATTACCTGAGATAGAACCAAACAACACAATAGTTATTTTAATATCAAGACATGATAAATCAGGAACTAGAAAATTTTAATGGGATTTTAAAAAGGAAAATTAGAAAAAAAATATTTTCAGGACATGTCTCACGGAGTGAAGGGGGCACAAAAACGTGAGATATAAAATCTAGAAAATAAAGATAAAATGTATCATATACATATAGTTATTTTAATATCAAGACATGATAAATCAGGAACTAGAAAAATTTAATGGGATTTTAAAAAGGAAAATTAGAAAAAAAAATGTGCTCAGAAGGGATTGAAATAGTGACCTGATTCATGAATTGTATCAAACTTACCATCATGCTATAAAGGCTAATATGTTAGTGTAGTTGCAATTTTCTTTATCTAGATAGCTAATTCAGTAACTAAGACAAGGCTGGCCCACAGGGTATGTGGTGGCCCACCTTGCATACCCTGTGGGTCCGCCTCTGCCTAAAACATGAGACAGATTGAGGATAATTGGTTAGGTACTTCTAGCTTGGCCATCTAATATTGGAGATTTATATCCTGATTCAATGAAAAATCTGGCACAGTGCTTCTCTCTGAGATGGCAATAATCTGAATTGAACTTTTAGGCCCTGTGTTGATGATAGGTTATTTAACCTTTGGTCAGAGGTGGTGCAGTTGGCTTCCACCATTAGTTTTACTGAGGAAGAAGATTCTTTATTATGTCAAATTAATTTTCAGGGAGTTTATTCTTATCAATCTCTACAGAATCATCAATTTTAGAGGGGTCATCCATGTGTATGTTCCTGTGGTTTGGTCCTTAAAAGTTGTTGATACCGAAAGAGTTTTAAATGACACACCAACTAGGGCTAGATCGTTCAGGACACTATGGACTGAAGAACGCAGCAAGAATCACACTTACATGGTGAAGAACGGCTAGGTTTACAAGCAAACAGACAAAAGATATTCAACGTGCTTGCGTGACGAAGAAGAACCGGCTAGTTTACGGGCAAACTAGCAACGGCACCATCGAAGCTCTCGCTCGAAAGGGACCCTATCATGATAAGGATGCCACTGGGTTTCCCTAAGTTGGTCGGCAAGCCTACGAAGTCATTCTTGGTCATCGGATCAAGGAGTGAACAACATAGAGGCTGGAAAAAATTAAAAGGGTTGGAGTAGATTAATTTTGATGATTAGATAGTTGGGAACTTAATTGTCCATATATGATCCTCTCGTTTATATGGAGGGGTGGTCTTATCCCAGTACGAAATAATTCCAAAACATGTTCACCAGGTTTTTCATGTCAAAAACATATCAAAAAGTCGGTTTTCGCGCGGCCTGGACGCCTCAACACTACTGCCCAGGAGGGGACCCGACCTAGTCGACTTAGGGACCCAGCTAAGTTGGTTTTGGTGGCTCACACGGCTCGTTTTCTTCCCCATGTGATTTCTTAATATTTTGCTTTTACCATTTGACCACCAACACATATATAACATGTATAACTCATTAATGACAACTATGATCCACCATAGGACATTTGGGTGACCGGGGTGAACCGTGGCATCGCTTTTGGGCCGAAAACAGGGGAGTCGGCTTAGTCAGGTGACCCGGCTAAGTCGACTTGGCAGTAGAAATTCCAGGCGAAAAGCTTCCAAAATGCATAATTAATTCATTCGGACTTTAAACGAGGCAAACTATATATGTTTTTTTATCAGCTCGACGAGAGGAACGCAATGGTACAATACATCCTTATATTTGAGAAAGTTGACCAAGCCGACTTAGCCAACTTGGGAACCCAGCTAAGTCGGTTCCAGCTGGTTCAGCGCCGTGGAAATTGTTTTCTTTGTCCATACTCCCGCCATCTTGATAATAAAAACTTGACAGTGGTGTCCATTACGCTCTTTGGACACTTTTGAGTGTCAATATATATATAGTTTACACAGGAGTCTAGTTTGCATAGGATACGTTTCCTTGCTAGTACCCTTAGTACCGAAGGTTGTGACATAGGCTTACCTTGTACCAAGAACTTCGTGACATAAAAGGTGTTTGGATCAATGTGCTAATAATTAGTTCATATTTCTTATACCAAAATATAAAGTGATTGTGGAAAAATAAAGGCTAATGAGAGCTAATCGGTGGTTAGAGTCTATTAGCCCTTATTAGATTCTATAATTAGCTCATGTTTATTCTATTTTCACAGGGTGCGCTAGTTTTTGGCCCTGGGATGCAAATAGACTGTAGAAACTTTGGCCCCGTTTATTCTCTAAAAAACTCAAAAAAAAAATTAGATTTCTCGTCACATCAATCCTTAGACGCATGTATGGAACATTAAATGTACTTAAAAATAACTAATTATTTTTAGTATGTACATATTGAGACGAATCTTTTGAGCCTAATTAGTCTATATTTGGACAAAGTTTGTTAAATAACAACGAAAGTGCTACAGAAGTCCTAAAAAATTTGGAAAACTAAACAAGGCTAATTAATGATTAGCATGTACATTACGGAAATCAGAACATTGTCCAAATTAATATGTTTTAAGATAGTACACATACAACACAAATGCACCCTATCATCCGTACCCCAAAACAGATCAGTACGGTGTTTGCTTTACACACAAAATTATTTGCTCTAGCGAACTAAGCGTAGCTCAGCTGGTTGGGTTCCTTGTTGTGGAACCTGCCCACCACTCAGGTTTAAGTTCTCGACTTAACACGGGTGTTTGTATTTTCCTGGATTTATTCCAGGATTTAACAGTGTTATTCTTTTAGTAGTAGGCGACGTGCCGTCGACAGCGAGGCGTCTGTGGTGACGAATCGTCAATCTCGAGATTTGTTGGTCCAACTCGGTTTTTCGGAGGTGCTCATAGGGGTAGGATGTGCGTGTGTTCATAGTGGGGGTAGAGTGAATACGTGCTCGTGTTGTGAGAGTCTGCGTCTGTAATTGAGTCTCGGAAAAAAAAAGAATTATTTGCTCTATCCTCAATTTTACCGATGAGAAGAAAAAAATAGTACTATATATTCGAATTAGAAAAAAGAAGGAAAGGCGTGGTCTTTGTCTTGGTGGCTGCTGCTTGCAGAGGAAAAGGCAGGCACTAGATGACTTCTGTCACCGTCTCACCGACAAGGGAAGGAGATCGTCTGATTTCGCCTCCGGGCTCCGGCACGCTCGCATCCAACGGCAACTTCTAAATCTAAACTCAGATAGTAGGCTTTCGCCTTTCAACGACTCAGGCCATATTTACTTCCCAAAAAATTTAAGAAAAAATTCCTATAGCAGTTTCATTATTATTTAATAAATTTTATCTAAATATGAACTAATTAGGTTTAAAAGATTTATCTCGATATATAGATAAATAAGTATAATTAATTATTTTTTACCTATATTTATTACTCTATATGCATGCGTCTAACGATTTGATGCGATGAGAAATCGTCGGCACCTGTTCTTTTTCTTCCTCTGCTGCCGTCTTCCTTCCTTCGCCTTCATGATCGGAGTCGGAGCGGATGCCGCCCTCCTGCTGCTGCTCTTCCACTGCTTCCTCAAGTTCGCATAGGTCCAGCAGGAGTATTAGGACCACCATGTTCGACTCCAGCGTTGGTCCGCTGGAGCCTGATGTTCGCATGATAGGACAGAAATTTATATATAGCAACTTCAATAGTTTACTAAAAAATTATTTGTCAAATCTTATCATTTAACGAGTGATTAAAATATATGGCAAGTAGAAAAGGTTTAGATCTTCAATAGTTATTTGGGCTTGGCAAAATTAGTAAATGTGACTTGTTTCATCAACTGATCAACTACCGTCTGGCTGCAATGCCCCTATAATTTGGGCGTGCGGGAGGCTCGAATGACAACTTCCTATAATTTCGCAAAACAAATGGTAAACTGTTGGAGCTTCATTCATCTTGTTTTGCAAAAAAAAATTAGGATAGCAAATTCATTTAGCAAATTATTGGAGTTGCTCACGACACGAATCGGCATCGGCGGCGGCGTCAGGAGTAGCAGAGGAGGAAGGCCCTGTTTGTTTCGGCTTATCTGAGTCTTGCTTATAAGCTGAGCAGCCTTATCTGAAAAGCCACGATCTGGAGAATCTGTTGTCTGAATAAGACAGGTGTTTGCCTGATTATTTCCCGCAGGACTTCGAGGCGAGTAGAGGTGCCGCCGGCAGTGGTGGGGAAGCGTTGCTGGAGAGCCGGTGGGGAGGGCAGGGGAGCTTGCGCCGAGGAGATCAGGAGCCGGACCTTTCTGGAGATGGGGGAGGGGGAGTGGAGGCGCTGCCGCCGCCGGTGGGGAGGGCGCACTCGCCGAGGTCGCCGCCGGTGGGGAGGGGCGCGGCCGTCCAGGACCTGCCCGACGCCGGTGAATCCAGCCCTGGCGAGTCGAGCAGAGGGAGCGGACCTGCTCGCCGCCGACGGATCCGGCCCTGGGGAGTCGAGCAGAGGGAGCGGATGGGGTGAGGAGGGGGCGGCGCTGTTGGAGTGCGAATGGGGTGGGGAGGTGGCGGCGCTGTTGGAGTGAGAGACGGGCGGCACCTGCACAGGAGGGGAGAGCGGCGGCGCGCCATCAGCACCGGTGAGGAAGGCATCGGGGAGGGGCGACGAGGATAGAGCGAGGACGGGGCGGCATGAACGCGGCTCGCGTTTTGCGTATCACGGCCCTTCGCTCGCGTTTTGCATCGCAGTTGTTGGGGCGTAATCGAACGCGAACGCGCGGTCGCGGTCGGAGACTGTCGCGACCCGTTTGGCTGGCTTAGCTCGCGATCTCCGCTCAAACGCAACGCAAACGCGGTCCCAAACAGGGCCGAAGTCTTGCGCGAGAAGCCAGTGGGCCTATCGGTTGCCTTGTACAGCAGGCCTGCAGCCGCGCCTTTTCCTCGACGGGGCGCTAGCGGCTAGGCCCGCAGACGGAAAACAGAACATGGGCTGCGAAATGTCACTACGCGGACTTCTCTTTCCCTTCTTCTTTTGGGCCAAGGATGAGCAGCATTTCCTTCTTTTTCCTTTTCTTAGACAGTTTCCAGCCTTACAGAGAGCCCAAACTCACCTTTTACAGCAGAAACCGGGGGGCGCCAATTTTTTTTTTTTTTTTGGATCAAAAGCGAGCAAGAGTGTGACCTATTTGTTCTCTACTGGCTAATCAAAAGCTCTGCAAAACGTGCATATACGAAAATGGCTTCTGAAATCAAAACCAAGCAATAAAAAAGAAAGAAAACGGATAAAGCCGAAACTACAAAAAATATAGCTTTCCTAAGCTTTACCACTTTCGTAGAAGCTAAAAACCCTCAAAGGGAAACTTATCAAACAACACACGGAGAAGATGCTCACTCCCAACGAAGCACACACAACTACACAAGCACAACTCTCATGAACTGAACTATCTTGAATCGGCCATTGTTCTTTCATGGCTCTGCTCGCTTCAGTTACAGCTATGGCTACCTGCTGCAGCTCCACAGCTATGCGGTACTGCAGGATATGCAGTGCAGTGCAGTTGAGCTGCAGCCACAGCAGTAGCAAGTGCGGCCGGTAAGCTCATTGCATCCGTGATTGGTTCTCTTCCGCAAGCAGCCAGGCCAGCATCAGAGAGCCAGGCCCGCGCGGACCAGGTTTGTTGCATGTGGAAGCATTTCGTTTGGTTCACGTGTGTACTCAACCTGTCTCAATGGTGAAGCTGTTTGGTTGGACGACTTTGTACCCATCTTTGCATGGGCCAGAGAGCATCGGGCCAGCGACCTGTGCCAAGCCAGCCAGGCTGAGTAGAAACGAACCTCAGCTGCGTTTCTTCGGAGCCTGGCTCCAGACGTCCTTTTGCATGCACGCAACCAGGCCGAGCTCGAGTAAAGAAACCAAACACGGGATTCACGTATGAGCACATGCAAGGCTCGCGGCGTCCAGGAAACCAATCACGCCGAGTTGGGAGTCTAGAACCAAATTCACAGACACTGTCTTACACATGTTGTTCAGAAGAGAAGACTGCCAGCCAGCAAGTATCTATCTGTTTTGGACAGAAACGGCGCAAAAGCAGACGCCGGCAGTTTATCCATGGACAACGTTAGACCCAGGTCGTTTTTTTATTTTTTATTAATCATTTTTTACAAAATATTTCAATAATATTCTCACCCAAATAAAATTTGCAGATTCAACCCTTTTAGTCGTACCAGTGGGGCTGGCGTGACCAAATAATATTGTCGCGCCACCGGGAATGACATGACAAGGTCTTACACAACGGACATCGTTTCCAACGTGAAAAACTTTGTCACGCCAATTAGAAAACCTTGTCACGCGCAATGAATGTGGTGTCACAGTATGGTTTTGTCGCGTCACCGGTAGTGGTGTGACAAGACTGAATTTTAGAAAAATCGTAACTCTTATAGGTGGCGCGACAAGATCATACTTTCACGCCACATGCATTGATGTGACAAGGTTTTTCACGTTGGAAACGACATCCGACGTGTAAGACCTTTCACGCCACTCTCGGTAGCGCGACAACGTTATTTGGTCACGTCAGCCCCACTAACGCGACCAAAAGGGTCAAATCTGTAAATTTTATTTGGATGAGAATATTATTAAAATATTTTGTAAAAAAGGATTAAAAAATTAAAAAAAAATCTCAGACCTAGATATGGCTATGTTTGCTTGAATTTATCAGACTTATTGTTTGTTACATAACACTTTAAAACAGCCAAAATCAACTAAAATAAGCCAAAATATGTTTGCCGGAACCCTTCTATACGGCATCCAAGGACTGCCAGAGGCTCACGTGAATATCGACCAAGCCACATTTACTTCCATAATTTTTGAACTTGAATATGTGTATATCTAAATTAGTAGAATTCTATCATATTTCGATGGAAGATCTAGTTGTGTACCTAATAAACACATCTTGGCAGGGTAACGCATAGAAGAAACCTGGAATGTGTTCCGAAGTGAAACGAAATCAAGATATGGTTAAACCAGGGGCTATTTCTGAAAGGGGTGTTGGATAATTTGACATTATTAGGGTATACCGAATTTGGAGAGTGAGTAAGGGTGCAAATTGGTGATCCCTAGAAACACCTTCGACCCTCGCTTTACTAAACGAAAATCAGAGATGCCTCTAAAGGTTATCTATTTGCATCCTTAAGAGTTTGCATCCTTGAGAATGACGAAATTATTACCCTCAAGAGAGAGAACTCAAAACCGTATGTATCCGTGTCATATTTGCCTATTTGGGTAGATTATTTGTGTTCTTTTCTCACAGGTTCGTCGATACAGGGCTCAACCAAATGCATATATACGAGCGTAAATGAGATTTGCGTAAGTGCACAAAACATGTCTTAGAAATGATCTAAGGGTCTATTTGGTAGAGATTCATCAGTGAAAAAAGTGAAGTTGAATCCCGGATTCACCATGGATTTGATCTACCGTGAATTTAAGATCCACTCTGAATGAACCATGGAACTGTTTGTCAAAACAACAAATCTAGATCCACGAATGGTCTGTTTTAATGTGAATAGTCTAATTTACCCCCGGCTGCAGCAAGTGCTTAGACGCAAGGAAACAAACGAACGTCGTGAGCCTAGTCCCATTTTTTTTTGCCTCCCGAACATGTATTTTGTTTTTTTTAACAAAAATACAATATCTTGACACACAATATATAATTAATTAACCCATGTCCATAACCACATCTCAATAGAAGTGCAACTATTACATGTTGAACGTATCTTGGCCCCTAGTGGGTTTTGGTGATTGGATGAAACACAAGATTACTCTGACTAACGTGTGTTTTGCAGAAACAGGGATGAGTTAGGTCACGGTAATAGCGACGATACGGGCATATGAAGTTCATGTCCCCTGGCGATGGAAATCGTTTCGGTTTTCAAAGGACGGACGACGAAGACGGCGGTAGACTAGGCTAAGTGTCACATGGTGTTGGAGGACACTTAGGTAGTCTTAAGTCTTTGTTTTTCCTTTGGCCGTACTATAAAGGGGAGCGCGAATCAGTAGCTTGACCTAGATGAGTCTATTGAGGTAGGTGTGGTGCACACTTGTTATTTCATAGCCCTAGGTAGCTCAGAGAGATGCCTTATGTCGAGAGGATCAAAAGTCGTTAAGGCCGCGTTGCGATCCGAGTTGGTTTTGCCCTTGAAAAGGGCATCGGACGCGTCCGATGCTCACTCAGACTAGGGTTTAGTCTGGTGCGTGGCATCGGACGCTCCGGTGTTGCCACATCGGACGCGCCTGTGCCACTGTTCACTTGCGAGTGATTTAGGGGTAGCACCAGACGCTGGCATCGGACGCTGAGGGCCAGCGTCCGATGGCCATGCAGAGAGGTTCCAGAGAGGGTAAAACCACATCGGATGCGTCCGTTGTGGTGGCGTCCGATGCTCCTTTAACAGGTCTGACAGGTTGTACAGTTGACTGTTGGTCGAGGTTATCGGAGCGTCCGATGCTAGGCATCGGAGCGTCCGATGCCCCCGCAGAGACACCTGATCAGTGCTCTATTGGATGGCCGGTTGGGGGAGTATTTATACTCCTCCTCCTCATCCATGAGAGTGTTCTTGCCACTTTCCTTTGCTGAGAAACACCTTGTGAGTGTGAGAAAGAGCAAGAGCCCTAGTGAGGTTGAGAGATTTGCTAATTGAGAGAATTAGTGACCTCCTAGTGAGAATTGAGTAGCAAGTGTGCATCCATCCATCTCTTTGGCCTTGTCTTGGTCAAGTGAGAGTTCTAGCTTGTTACTCTTGGTGATCGGCATCACCTAGACGGCTTGGTGGTGATCGTGAAGCTTGGTGATCATCCGGAGGCTTTGTGGATGACCCAATTCAAGTTGTGACCGGTAGCGAGCGATTCACTAGGCCGGAGTGGCGAAGAATCATCTCGTAGTGAGCACTTGATCCTTGCGCGGATCAAGGGGGAGCGATACCCTTGCGCGGGTGCTCCAACGAGGACTAGGGGGTGTGCCGACACCTCGATACCTCGGGAAAAAGATCGTCGTGTCATCTCTACTCTCTTTACATATGCATTTACTTTTGAGCAATTCAATTCCGCAATTTACTTGCTGTTCTTTCATAAGTTGAATTGCCATGCTAGAGTAGAAATGGTTTAGCGATAGCCTTTTGTGCGGTTGGTTTTAGAGAAACACACTTCTAGGCACTAGGGGGTTAATCGGGCTTGTTAGGTTTTAATTCTTGCAAAACTTTTAGAAAAGCCCAATTCACACCCCCCTCTTGGGCATCTTGATCCTTTCAATTGGTATCGGAGCCTCGTGCTCTCGATTTAGGCTTAACCTCCTAGAGTTAAGATGTCCGGGGGTGATGGACCACCTCCCATGTTTGAGGGAGACGACTTTCCATATTAGAAAATCCGTATGGAGTCATACCTAGAAGCGGGAGATGTTAAATGCCGCCAAGCCGCAATCACCGGCTTTCCCAAGCCAAAGGAGGGTACAAGCCTAACCCCTCATGAGGAAGAAAATGAGAAGTGGAATGCAAAGGCCAAAAATATCATCTTTAGAGGCATTTGCAATGATGTGTTTAACCGCGTCCGGAACCACAAGAATGCCCATGAACTATGGGATAACATTTGTGCGCTCCATGAGGGAACCAAGAGTGAGAGTGAGGAGCGTTATCATTTGGTCATGCAAAAGTTAAATTCTTTTGAGATGCTTGCTCATGAAAATGCCAATGAAATGTACTCACGCTTGAATGTTCTTGTAGAGGAGCTCAATGGACTTGGCCTCACACAAATGCAACCATCCGATGTTGTGAGGAAGATTCTATGTGTTTTTCCCATTGACAAGTATGGACACATTGTGACGGTGCTACATCAAGGTGATCCTTCCACATCCACACCAACACAAGTCTTGGGGAAGATCAATGCTCATGAGATGTACATGCACATCACACCAAGTGGTGGCTCTTCCACCGACAAGAAGAAAGACTTGGCCTTCAAAGCAAGCCATGACAAGAAAGGCAAGTCCAAGGTTATTGAAGTGCATCATGAGAGCACAAGTGATGATGAAGATGACTCCAACATTGCTCTCATGGTAAGGAAGACCACCAAGATGTTGAAGAAGCTTCACAAGAATGGAGTCAACTTTGACTCAAGAAAGAAGAAGTTCTTCACTAGTAGCAAGAGAAGGCCAATCTCCGAAATGGATTGCTACAATTGTTGAGACCTTGGCCATCTTGCTCATCAATGCCCCAAGCCCAAGAAAGAGATCTACAAGAACAAGAACAAGGGCAAGAAATATGACTCATCTAGCGAAGATGAGAAGAAGAATGAGAAGCCTTATAAGAAGGATGGCAAGAAGAAAAAGCAATTCCACAAGAAAGGTGGCAAGGCTTACATTGTTGGTGATTGGCTCACCGACATTGACTCCTCTGGTGGCTCATCCAATGAAGACAGTGATGATGAGAAGGAGAAGGTGGCCGCTCTAGTCATTGGGTCTTCTACACCACCACCACCGCCGCCACCATCATCCTCTACACACCTATGCCTCATGGCAAAGGGTGACCGGAAGGTACAAAGCGATGATGACTCTAGTGATGATGAGAGTGATGGAGAGTTCCAAGCTCCTACTTATGATGAACTTGTTGAATTGCTAAACAACTACACTAAAATCATAAGGAAGACTAGAGCTAAAAATGAAAGACTTATTCATGACAATGAAGCTCTTGTTGAAAAATATGACAATGCTATGCATGCTAGTGATGAGCTAAAAAATGAACTTGCTACTATGTCATCATCCATCAAGGAGCTCAAGTCCTCTAACAAGGAGCTCAAAGCTAAAAATGAAAAACTTGATAAGATGCATAGTGATCTTACCACTAGTTATGCTTTGCTCAAAGAACAATACACTCAAGTGAAAGTTGATCATGATACCCTCACCGTTGCTTATGATATGCTTTCTCATGAGACACATGATGCTCCTAACCTTGTTGTTAAGTGTGATATAGCTACATCTTGTGAGGACTTGGTTAGTGAGCATGATGAGCAAAAGGCTAGTGGCAAGGGCAAGAAAGTGGTGGTGGCCGATCACTATGATGATTATGTCAAGATCAAGAATGAGAATGCAAAGCTCAAGATTGATCTAGAGAATCTTACAACCACCAAGCAAGTTGTCATTGAAACTCATGTTGATGATTATAGCATGACACTTGAGCTAGACATGCTAAAAGAAGAGAACAAGATATTGAAGATGGAGAGGGACTACAAAATGACACCATCTCAATTGGAACTTCAACAAGAGAATGGCAAGCTCAAGAAGGACAAAGAGCACCTCACCACCGGATTGAGGAACTTCACCAAGGGTCAATGTCTTCAAAGTGAGCTTCTCATGAACACTGTAATGAAGACCAATAGAAATGGCATTGGCTTTCTTGAAGAGAAGATGAAGCAACGCAAGAGCATCACAAAGCCAAAGAAGAAGAAGATTGGGAGATGCTATGAGTGTGGAAAAGAAGGACACTTTGCTCATGATTGTGAAGAGCCAAAACCCACACCCTTGACCAAGCATGCTAGGCCCTTTGCTTTCAATGCTCACTACATGCTTAGACAAGATTCTAGTGGCAAAGTGAAAGTCATGTTAATGGGACCACCTAACAAGAATAGGCCAAAGCAAATATGGGTTGCAAAGTCACTAGTTGATAAGGTTAAGGGACCTCAACAAGTTTGGGTCCCAAAAGCTCAAGATTGATTTCTTGTATGTGTAGGTGAACTACAAGACCGGTGGATCTCATTGGGTGATTGATAGTGGTTGCACACAACATATGACCGGTGATCCCCGGATGTTCACCTCACTAGAAGAGAATGTCGATGACCAAGAAAAGATTACATTTGGTGACAACTCCAAGGGCAATGTCAAGGGATTGGGCAAAGTGGCAATATCAAATGATCATACCATCTCCAATGTGCTTCTTGTTGCATCGTTGAGCTTCAACTTGCTATCAGTTGGGCAACTATGTGATCTTGGCTTTCAATGTTTATTCACCGACAAAGAAGTGGTTGTGACCAAGAAAGATGATTCATAAGTGATCTTCCAAGGCTTTAGATACAACAATCTCTATCTAGTGGATTTCTCCTCCGAAGATGCCAACTTGAAGACATGTTTGTTCACGAAGCAATCTCTTGGTTGGCTATGGCATAGAAGATTGGCACATGTGGGAATGAACACCCTCAACAAGCTATTGAAGAAGGATTTGGTTAGAGGCTTGAAGGATGTCAAATTTGAGAAGGACAAATTGTGTAGTGCATGTCAAGCCGGCAAGCAAGTTGCAAATACCCATCCAACCAAAGTCTTCGTATCAACATCAAGAGAGTTAGAGCTACTTCACATGGACTTATTTGGACCAACCACATATGCTAGGTTGGGTGGAAATCTCTATTGCCTAGTGATTGTTGATGACTATTCTAGATACACTTGGGTATTCTTTCTTCATGACAAATCTGAAGCGACCCCTTCATTCAAGAAGTTTGCCAAGAGAGCCCAAAATGAATTTGAAGTGAAGATTAAAAAGATTAGAAGTGACAACGGAAAAGAATTTGACAACACCCACATTGAGGAATATTGTGATGACGTTGGGATCAAGCATGAAGTCTCCGCAACCTACACACCACAACAAAATGGGGTAGTTGAGAGAAAGAACCGGACACTAATCACCCTAGCAAGAACCATGTTAGATGAGTACTCTACACCAGAAAGATTTTGGGCGGAAGCAATCAACACCGCATGCTATGCATCCAACCGGTTGTTCCCCCATCGTCTCCTTGGCAAGACCCCCTATGAGCTACTCAACAACAAGAAGCCGGATGTATCTTTCTTTAGAGTGTTTGGGTGCAAATGCTACATCTACAAGAAGCGCCAACACCTAGGGAAGTTCCAATGCCGATGTGATATTGGTTTTCTTGTTGGTTACTCATTGAAGTCCAAAGCATATCGAGTATTCAACCATGCCACCGGGATGGTAGAAGAAACATATGATGTGGAATTCGATGAATCTAATGGCTCTCAAGGAGAGCATGAGAATCTTGATGATGTAGGTGATGAACCATTGAGGAAAGCCATGAAGAACAAGCCGGTTGGAGCCATCAAGCCTAAAGATGATGATGATGATGTGCAAGTCATTGACAAGCCATCCTCATCAAATGTACCACATGATGACGACGGGCATGAGCACCTTGATGTTGAGGACGGCGATGGCGGCGGCGTGGACGTCGGCGTGCTTGGCCTCATACTCGTCGAGGGCAGCAGAGCGAAGAGCCGCGGCGGCGGCTTCACGATCTCGCTGCGCCTGGGCGGCGGCTGCGGCAGCCGCAGCGGCGGCATCATGGTCGCACTGCGCCTGCGCCTCGCAGGCGGCGCGTTCAGCCTTGGTCTCTGCCATCGATGGAGAGGCAGGGAATGGGCGGAGAAGATGGGGCCGGCTGGGATCACGCGAGCCGACGAGAAGGGCGGCGGCGATAGATCACGAGGCGGCGGCGCAGGTAGGGTTTGGGGCCGGCGACGAATCAGCGACGGCCGAGGAAAGGGCACGGCGTAGGGGCGCGCGTGCGGGATAGGAAGGGAGGCCGACGAGCAGGAAGCCCAGCGTCGGCAGGCACCGACCGATCGTGAGGATCGGCGGCGGCGGCTAGGGTTTAGGTGGAAGCAGAAGCGAGAGGAACGAAACCCCTCATGATACCATGAAAGAGTACGTATTGGGGAATACTTGATGTATTACCTAGTGATAGTCAGTGTACATATATAGGCTAGGTGGGGAGTCATGATAGACAGGCCTACGAGCCCAATTACATTCCAACAGAAGACACTCATGTCTCCCATGATCAAATGGTGGTACAAGCTCAAGATGTTGATGCTCCAGAAGTGGCCCCTCAAGTGGTTGATCGAAGGACAACTCCTCTACTACAAGCTCATCCTCAAGATCTCATCATAGGGAGTCCAACAAGGGGTGTAATGACTCGATCTCAAAAACTTGCTTTATTTATGGAACATCACTCCTTTGTTTCTCTTGTTGAGCCTGTCGACGAAATATGGTCGATAGTCTACCGAGGGGTATGCCCAAGGTAGTAGATTGAGCGGTGGAGGCGTGCGAGACGTCTACAAAGCGTAAACACAGGGACGAGAGACGGCGATTTAGACAGGTTCGGGCTGGCAAGTCGCCGTAATACCCTACGTCCTATGTTCTGGTGGCTGGTTTGTATTGATGGGTTGGAATATCGCGTGGCTTTGGAGGGGATCCCTGCTCGCCTTATATAGTCGGGGAGCAGGGTTACAACTTGCCAAATCCTAACAGATTACAATCGGTTCCTTTTGGCAAGGAATCTGGGTCTATCTATTGGATCTTACTTGTCGAGCAAGTCATCCGGATAATCCTTGGCGGCTGCGACGGCCTGGTCGCGAGCCACAAGGTCTTCTGGTTGGGCCGTATCTTGCCGAGTAGCCCAAGTCGTGCCATGGGGGTATACGGATGTAATATCCCCACAGCTAGTCCCCGAGCACTTTGCATCCATTATGTTGGGCGTCGTGAAGTCTTCCGAGCAGGTCGAGTCTGATCGTATGTTGGTGGAGGCGTCCTCCGACCAGGCCGCCTGGTCGCGGTTGCACTTGTAGTAGGCTGTCGACCAGGTTAATCTGGTCGCGAACGTAGCATCTTGAGCTGTAACCGAAGTGCAGCCGGGTGGAGTATTCTGCGTCATCCTGCAAGAAAGGATGCAAGGTGCTGCAAGAAAAATTTTGAAGATCTTTCATCTGGTGAAGTGTATCCACTTTGGACGCAGCTAGACACCAGTAGTCGATGGCGTGCCGGTTGAAGTCCAAGCTAGTCCATATCAAGCTGTAAAAGAAACAAGATGAACAATACATTCACCGCTAGGTGAAGTGTATCCACTTAGTCCCCGAGCTTGGGAGTAGGTGTTGTAGGCACGTGGTGCCAAGCTTGTAAGTTTCCTGCATGAAACAGAGTCATTTTTGCAGATAAGAGAAAAAATGACGTGTGTACACGTAGTCCCCGGGCCTGCTGTAAGAAGTAGCATGGTTCTTGTAGCAGGGCCAAAGAAAATGCGTTAGTATAAATATGAGGAGGGAGTCCCCGAGTCCAGAGTCGAGGGTCTACAGTCCCCGAGTGTTACTGTAGCACCGACCAGGAACTGCAAATGGCGTTGTATCCCTGAAATGAACATAAGTACTAACGGGTGAAGTCAGTCCCCGTGCGTTAGTATTGCATATATCAGCACAGAATAGTTATAACCGAGAAAATGATGAAGGCGAACGGGCGAGCCGTATTTACGAGTCAATGGCCCAGCGGCCCATTAAGGCGGATGCAGAGTTGAGTGCGCGCGTGCGGTTGCCGCAGGCGATGTGGCGTCCATGGGAATGGTGGGCACGGCTTCCCAGGAACCCTGGAGCCCAAGGGTCGGGCCACACCGTATAAATGGGGAAACGGGCGGCGGCGGTTCCTTACTTGCCTCTTGAGCTCCCGCCTCGTAGCCCTCGTCTCCTCTACTTCCTTCGAGCGCGCGGGCGATTCCGAGCACCAAAACACTGTAGCCCCAAATCTAGATCTGAATCCCCCTCGTAGTCGTCAATGGCGGGCAGAAAGCGGACTCGCAGAGGCGCAGCGAAGGCAAAGAAGACGGCGAAGGCGGGAACTGACGACCGCATCGAGGTGTCGTGCTGGGCGCGCGGGTGGATGCGGAGTGTTCTCCGTCGGGAGAATCTGGAGGAGCTCGTCTTCGTCGGCCTGCTGCTCGATAGCGTCACCGACGGCTGGAGGGAGGCGTACCTGGAGGATTGGCCGACGCCAAACACTTCAGAGCTCATCGTCTTTGAGGCGTTCTTCAGGTGCGGGTTCGGGGTCCCAATCCACCCCTTCCTCCATGGCCTGCTGGAGTACTACCAGGTCGCGCTGTGCAACCTTACGCCGAACACCATGCTGCACATCTCGGTCTTCATCCACTACTGTGAGGCGTATCTGGGCATCGAGCCCCATTTCGACCTCTTCTGCCACTTCTTCCGCTTGAAGATCAACGGCACTGGAGCATCGAACATCGTCGGGTCGGTGTATCTCCAGCTGCGGGACAGAATGGCGGAGAAGTATATTGCTATGCCACTGCACTCGAAGGCGATGGAGTACAAGCCCAAGTGGTTCAACATCCATCAGGAGGCGCCGAGGCCGCCGTGCGACCCGGCCTTCGAGTCGAAGGTGTTGCTGTTGTGGTCGGAGCGTCCCGGCGTGGCGGCGATGGATCAGGTGGAGGAGCTCTTGAAGTTGGTCGACAAGCAATGCGTCGACGGGGTGGCGGTGGCGTCGAATTTCATCAAGCGGCGCTGCCAGCCCTGCAAGGAGAGGGCACACCCGGCGTATGAGTATGCCGGGGATGCGAAGGACCTAACGCGCGAGGCGCCGGAGGCCTTGTCGTCGAAGGAGGTGTTCCTGCGGGTCGATGCACTGTTCGACCTGCAGAAGAGGAAGAAACTGGAGTACTTGCGGAAGTCGTACTCCCTGGAGTACCCTCCGCTGGAGGTCAGTATCTTTGCCCTGTGTATGTTCGTTAAAATGCATAAGTAGATACTCAGTGTTGAAAAGTGTAACACAGGGTCGGGCGACGTTCGTGTCGCAAGCGCCATCGAAGGCGTGGCCAAAGGGCGTTGACCCACCACGGGATGGTGTCGACGACGATGGTCGCGGCGCGGCAGAGGTCGACGTGGAGGAGATCGAAGGCAGCGAGGATGAGGGGAGCTGAGTCCCCGAGCCCTGGTCTGGTGGGCGACGGGCCCGCGCTGACCCGAAGGGGAAGCGTCGGGCTGCCCCTGCGAAAAAGAAACAGAAGGTGTCGCTGGAGACCGGTGGCGCCTTCGTCATTGACGAGGAGACGGCGAAGCGTCGCCGCGTGGTTGTCGACTGGTCGGACGATGCGTCTGACAGTGATGATGAGGTCCCGCTGAGTGCCCGCTTCGGGCAAGGCTCCTCGGCGGGGCGCGGAGGCGGAGCAGCGAAGGCGAAGGCGAAGCCAGCGCCGAAGGTGGCGCGGACGCCGGAGCGGGCGCCGGAGGCACGGGAGTCTTCTGGCGGGGCAGTTGGTGCGCCCAAGCCGCAGGAGGAGTCCGCGGGTGGTGGCGTGCGTCCGCGCTCTCGCCGCTTCTCGCGCGAGAAGAAGGTGTCGGGCCTGTAAGTATCCCCTACTCATCTTATGGTTCTTACCCTGGTCGCATCTGAGTGTTGACGACATATCCATGCCCTTTGCAGGTCGGCGGATGCCGCAAGGGTGCCGGACACCGAGGGCGGTGGTCGGAGGGAGACAAGCCCTCCGGTGGAGGCGAACATTGGCAGGTCGGCGAAGTCGGCCGCGCCGGAAGAGGCGTCAGAGGCGGTGGTGGACGTCGAGGCATCGGCAGTCCCCGAGTCTCGAGGGGCGGAGCAGCCAGAGGCGTCGGAAGTCCCCGAGCCTCGGGAGGCGGAGCGGTGGGCGTCCCCAACGCCTGGGAGAAGTTCTGGAGGAGGCGTCGCGGCGGGAAGTGCTGCAGCTCCGGTGGTCGGGTCCCTGGGTCATAACACCCGGGGGACGAAGAGGAAGGTGGCGCCGCCTGCCTCGCCGGAGATCGAGGAGATCGAGCGTCCGGAGGAGGACCCGCATCGGCGTCCTGTCCGCCGTTTCCGCATTGATGGCGACGAGGTCGTCGAAGTTGATGACGAGGCGGCGAGCGCGGCGACGGATGCCGTGATTGGAGATGCGTCGAAGCTGCTGGAGAAGATCCAGGTGAGTACGTTCACCTCTTCATGTTGTCTCCCCGGATGGCCTTTTGTCATGCTGGTCATCGTTGCCCTGCAATACCTGTTGAAGGTCGGGGAGGAGCGTAAGCTCGCCCTTGACCGGATGGCACCGATGGCCCAGGAGAACGAGTGGCTCCGAGCGGATGTAAAGCGTGTCGAGGGTCAGTTCGCTGGCTTGGAGGCGCATCTGGAGGATGCCCACGCCCGTTCTCGGGAGCTTGAGGAGATCATCCAGCAGCAGGGGCAAGAGAACTTCCAGCTTCAGCTGCGGGCCGACAAGGCCGACGAGTTCGCCGCACGTAAGTTGATGTTGTCTTGCTCCCTTTTCCTCGAGAACACCATCTGGTCGGAGTCCTAAGCCGTGGAGTTCGTTGTTGCAGAGGCGATGCAGGCGGGCGAGGAAAAGCGTCTCCTGGCTGAGGAGAAGGCGAAGGCCGACCAGGAGGTGTACAAGTGGCAGGCTATGCATGCTGGTGAGTCCTCTGGGAGGAATGTGCTCGGAGATTGTTGTTTGTTCTTACCCTTTGCTTTGGCGTTTGCAGCTTACCGCAAAAATGTGCAAATACAATTTGCAGATCTGGAGCGACGCATCGAGGGCTATCACGACCGCTTCTGGTCGCTGGCGAAGGAGGTCGCTCCCTTGTTGCAATGCATCGACGAGGAGCCTTTCTTCCCGGCGGAGAAGGAGCGGCGGATCGGCGATCATGTCGTCCAGAAGGCGCGTGGCCTGTGGGGACGCTTCCAGGCGTATACCAAGGCGGCGGCGCAGAGTGTGGCGGTGCACGGCCTCGCCATTCTTCGTTCGCATTATCCGCAGATGGAGATGTCGAGGTTGAGCGCCGGTTTTGCGGCGAACACGTCGGAGGCCGAGATGGAGCGCCTGGAGGAGGAGGCGGAGCCTACGGCTGAAGCCCTCGTCGGAGGTGTAGATTTGTTTGGTGCCGGGCACCAGTAGCTTGTGAACTAGGAGTTAGTCTATAAATAGACTCTTGGGCGAATGGAATGGAAACTTGAAGCGAGTCGGCGTGTTTCATTCATTCCCCGAATTGCACAAACCCAATAGTCGTGAGCCGTAGCGATGAACGGTTCAGCCTTGGGTCATCCTAGGATCCGTAGTGTAGAGCGCGGAGCTCGTTTGCGCGTAGGAGTCTAGGGCGTCACCCAAGGGACCTCTGCTGGCATCCCATAGCGCAGAGGGCGGGCGCTCATGCACGCTTAGGGAGGTACCACGGCCAGGGTCGTTTCCGAGAGGCTCGATCGTGGCGTGACATGAGCGAATGGCGACCGTTGTCGAGCGCGTGGATGGCACGAACGCGAGGCACTGAGCTTATGACCTAAGAATTCTCAGCCCAAGTTAGCCTTTCCTTCGCAGCGTAGAGGGCGGGCGCTCATGCATGCGTAGAGAGGTCGGGACGTCACCTGGGAGAACTGTTGGCCACCGTAGCGCAGAGGGCGGGCGCTCATGCATGCGTCTGATGGTGACAACAGCCCCGGCTCTGAGTTTTCGTTGGTATGAGTCAGGCTGCTTGAAGACCGGATGGAGACCGTGCGCATAACCGGCGCGTACAGGCACTGGGCGTATAGCCTCCGGAGGTCTCAGCCCAAGTTTAGCCCTCCCTTTGTAGCGCAGAGGGCGGGCGCTCATGCACGCGTAGAGAGGTCAGGACATCACTTGGGAGGATTACTGGCCACCATGGCGCAGAGGGCGGGCGCTCATGCACGCGTCCAGTGGTTGCGGTAGCCCCTGCTCTGAGTCTCCTTTGGCATCAGCCAGGCTGTTTGGAGAAAATGGCGAGTCATCCGGAGACGTATGGAGAGGTCGGCGGGCCATCCGGAGACATATGGAGAGGTCGGCTAGCCGTCCGGAGATGGGTGGAGAAGTCGGCGAGCCGTCCGGAGACGTATGGAGAGGTCGGCGAGCCGTCCGGAGACGGGTGGAGAAGTCGGCGAGCCGTCCGGAGACGTATGGAGAGGCCGGCGAGCCGTCCGGAGACGTATGGAGAGGTCGGCGAGCCGTTCGGAGACGGGTGGAGAAGTCGGTGAGCCGTCCGAAGACGGGTGGAGAAGTCGGCGAGCCGTCCGGAGACGTACGGAGAGGTCGGCGAGCCGTCGCTTAAGCGTAGAATTTTCTGAGGTGCTCAATACTCCAGGAGTTGGGCACGTCAGTGCCTTCGAGGTCGGCGAGACGGTAGGCGCCTGGTCGGGTGACTTCCTTCACCGCGTAAGGGCCATCCCAATGCGAAGATAGTTTGTGCAGACCGTCGGTTTTGAGTTTCCGCTTGAGGACGAGGTCACCGACGACGAAGGATCGGTCTTTCACGTTGCGGTTGTAGTAGCGGCGAACTCCTTCAAGGTAGTTGGCTGTGCGGAGGCAAGATGTCAGGCGTTCTTCTTCTAGGCGGTTGAGGTCGTCGCAGCGAGTCTGGTTGGAGGCTTCCTCATCGTAGTTTTCGACGTGTGGAGAGCGGAAGACGACGTCGGCGGGGATGACGGCTTCAGAGCCGAAGACCATGAAATACGGCGAAACGTTGGTGTTACGGCTGGGTTGAGTCCGGAGACCCCAGAGTACGAGGGGGAGCTCGCGCATCCAGCGACCAAGGTGCTTCTCGTCTTTCTGGTAGAGGCATTTCTTCAGGGCGTCAAGGATCTTGCCATTGGCACGTTCGACCTGGCCGTTAGCTCGAGGATGGGCGACGGAGACATACTTGACGAGGATGCCGTGGCTTTCACAGAAATCCTAGAAGACATTGCCGGTGAAGTTGGAGCCGAGGTCGGTGATGATGGAGTTCAGGAGTCCGAAGCGATGGATTATTTCGTCGATGAAGGAGACAGCATTTTCGGCGGTCGCCTTGGTGATTGGCTTTGCTTCGATCCATTTGGAGAATTTGTGGATGGCGACGTATATCCACTTGAAACTTCCCGGAGCTGGTCGGAAAGGGCCAATCATGTCGAGTCCCCAGCAGGCGAAAGGCCACGAAGCCGGTATTGCTTGAAGCGACTGCGCAGGGACGTGGGTTTGTTTGGCGAAGAATTGGCACCCCTCGCAGGTGCGGACGAGCTGTTCGGCGTCGGCGACCGCTGATGGCCAGTAGAATCTTGCACGGAAAGCCTTACGTACCAACATCTTTGCAGCCGCGTGGTTCCCACATTCACCGGCGTGGATGTCGAAGAGAATTTCGAGGCCATCCTCCCTGGAGATGCATTTTGAAGTACCTCGTTTCTGGAATTTTTGCGCATGAGGGTACCGTCGACCATGATGTAATTGTTGACACGGCGAACGAGGCGCTCAGCTTCGGTCTTGTCAGTGGGGACAAGGTTCTCGGAGAGATATTTGATGAAGTCGTCACGCCAGTCGGATGGCGCTGAGGGGACGGCGGCAACCAGCGGTTCTGTCGGCGGAAGTGGAGGCGTGGCGTCCGTGGGTGAGCCGAAGCCTGAGTGGTCGGCGATGGAGGGTTCGAGCAGATCATGGACGAATACGCCGGCGGGGGTCGAAGATCTTGGCGACGCCAACTTGGAGAGCTCGTCGGCCGCCTGGTTCCGGTCACGCGGTAGATGATGGTATTCGATACCGAAGAATTTACCTTCAATTTTCCGGATGGCGGTGCAGTAGGCGTTCATCTTGTCATTGGAGCAATTCCAGTCCTTGTTGAGCTGGTTGATGACAAGGGCGGAGTCACCGTAGACCATGAGGCGCTTAACGCCTAGCTCACTGGCGATGCGTAAACCGTGGAGGGCGGCTTCGTACTTGGCGGCGTTGTTGGAGGCTGGAAAGAGTAGCCGTAAAGCGTAGCGGAGCTTTTCACTGGAGGGAGATGTGAAGAGGAGACCGGCGCCGGCGCCATGCATGGTGAGGGAGCCGTCGAAGAAGAGGGTCCAATGTTCTGGCGCTTCCGTCGGTACTGGAGTTTGTAGATCCGTCCATTCGGCGAGGAAATCAGCGAGTGCTTGTGACTTGATTGTTTGGCGACCTTGAAAGGCGATGTTGTAGGAGCCAAGCTCGATGGCCCACTTGATGATGCGTCTCGTAGCGTCCTTGTTGCGGAGAATGTCCCCGAGAGGGAATTCCGTGACGATAGTGACCCGCTCGGAGCTTTGGAAATAGTGGCGTAGCTTGCGTGCAGTAATAAGGACCGCGTAGAGGTGTTTTTGTACCTGAGGGTATCGAGTTTTGGAGTCATTCAATACCTCACTGACGAAGTAGCAGGGTCGTTGGACGGTGTAGGAGTGGCCATCTTCCTCGCGTTCGACGACAATGACGGAGCTGACGACCCGGTTTGTGGCGGCGATGTAGAGCAGCATGGGCTCCTTCTCCTTTGGTGCGGCAAGCACAGGAGGTTGAGTGAGGTATTTCTTCAGGTCAGAGAATGCAGAATCGGCTTCAACGTCCCATATGAACTTTTCGCCAGCCTTGAGGAGCTTGAAGAAGGGTAACCCTTTTTCGCCGAGCCTGGAGATGAATCGGCTGGGAGACGCCATGCACCCGGTGAGCTTCTGAATGTCCTTCATGTTGGAGGGAGCTCGCATGCGGAGAACGACCGAAATCTTGTCGGGGTTTGGGCGGATGCCGTCGCAGCTGACGATGTTGCCGAGCAGGTTTCCAGATGATACGCCGAAGATGCACTTGTTGGGGTTGAGCTTCCACTTGAACCTGTTGAGGGCCTTGAAGGTTGCTTCGAGGTCGGACATGAGCGTGTCGGTGGTGCGAGTTTTGATGACGATGTCATCCACGTAAGCTTCGACTTTCTCTGGGATGAGGTCCTTCAGGCAATCCTGGATCGCACGTTGGTACGTGGCACCGGCGTTCTTCAGCCCGAATGACATGGTCGTGTAGCAGTGGGCACCGAAAGGCGTGATGAATGCCGTTTTAATCTAGTCTTTGACCTTCAAGGCAATTTGATGGTAACCGGAATAGCAATCGAGAAAGGAGAGAAGTTCGCACCCGGCAGTGGAGTCGACGACCTCGTCGATGCGAGGGAGGAGGAAGGGGTCCTTAGGGCAATGCTTATTGAGATCGGTGTAGTCAACGCACATACGCCATTCTTTATTCTTTTTCAGTACAAGAACCGGATTGGCCAGCCAATCTGGGTGATACACCTCTTTGATGAAACCGGCAGCTAGGAGCCGGGTGAGCTCTACCCTAATTGCCTCCTTCCTATCTGGCGCGAAGCGACGGAGCATTTGGCGAACCGGCCTGGCGGTTGAGGAGACGTTCAGGGAGTGCTCGACGAACTTCCGAGGAACTCCAGGCATGTCCGCTGGTTTCCAGGCGAACACGTCGACGTTGCTCCGTAGGAAGTTGACGAGCGCGTCTTCCTATTTAGGGTCGAGGTTGGTGCCGATGACGGCAGTCTTCTCCGGAGCACCGTCCACCAGGGCCACCTGCTTCGTGTCCTTCGACTTCTTGCTGGAGCGCTGGTCGGGGGTCTCTGGGATCTCGAGATCGTCGGGGCGGAGCTTAGCGGCGTTGGCGATGCAGTCTTGGGCACCCTGGAGCTGTTGGCGTGTCTCGGCAGAGTTGATTGTCTCCTGCTCGCACTCGTACGCCACTTGGAGATTTGCTCGAATGCTAAGGACGCCTTTCTTCGTTGGTATCTTGAGCACGAGGTAGGCGTAGTGTGGAACAGCCATGAGCTTGGAGAGCGCCGGGCGACCGAGGATGGTGTGGTAGGCGGTGTCGAAGTCGGCGACGATGAAGGTGATGTACTCCTCGCGGAAGTGGTCGAAGGTGCCGAACTATACTGGGAGGGTTATCTGTCCAACAGGCATGGATGGTTTACCTGGTACGATGCCCCAGAAGGGGAAATTCGCCGGGAACAAATCCTGCTTGGAGTAGTCGAGCTCGCGGAAAGCCGATGAGAAGATGATGTTGAGGGCGCTTCCGCCGTCGATGAGGACTTTGCGGTAGCGGCAGTTGGAGATCACCGGGTCGATGACGAGAGGAAAGCGCCCTGGATACTTGTCGTCCGACCATTGATCCTCCCTGGAGAAGGTGATGGGGCGCTCTGACCAGTCGAGGTAGCGAACGTTGGCGGGGTCATCGTTGATGGCCGCGACGGAGGCGATGTCGCGTCGTACTTGGCGCCGCTTTTGCTCAGTCTCGATGACGACATTGTCGCTGAAGATGGTGAGGGTCCTCGCTGGTGCACGAAAAGCAGGCTCGTTGTTGTCGGCGTCCTCGTCCTTGTCGGTGTCGATTCGCGTCCGCTTGTCGTCGCTCCCGCGGACATTGCGGGCGATGGTGTCGCACTCGCGCATGGAGTGTCTGGCGCCTTTGTGGAGAGGACACGGGCCATTGAGGAGCATCTCATAGTCATTGTCGTAGGTGCGCCTTGGCCGAGTATTGGTGTTGGCGATGTAGCGGCGGTCGTGTCGGCGGTGGTCTGTTCTCGGACGGGAAGACTCTGGCCGATCGTGTCGGCATTCTCGGTAGTCGCGGTGGTCGCGCTGCTTCGAGCGGTGGTCGCGTCCTTCATTGCGACGATCGTCCTCACGGCGACGCTCCTGGGACCGTGATCGGCGACGCGGGCGTTCATGATGGCGATGGGCGTTGTCGGCGTCGGCGTAGGAGTTGGCGATCGTCATTAGTTCGGTGACCGTGGTGACCTTTTTCCGGATGATCTTGTTGCAGAGTTCCTTATGGCGTAGACCGTTGGAGAACGTTGAGATGGCTTCAGCATCAGCGATCTCCGGAATCGTGAGCCGCATGGTGGAAAATCGTCGGATGTAGCTTCGGAGGCCTTCGTTGTGCTCCTGGTGGACGTTCTGGAGATCATAGCGTGTTCCTGGCTGGACGCAGGTGGCGTTGTAAGTCTTGATGAAGACTTCCTTTAGTTGCTCCCAGGTGTCGATGGTGTTCTCGGCGAGCTTGTCGAGCCAGCTGTTGGCCGAAGACGATAGCATCACGGGGAGGTACTTGGCCATCACGTCAGATCCTCCGTCGGCTGCCTGAATGGCAATTTCGTACGTGGTAAGCCACTGCTCCGGGTTGGCCTTTCCATCATATTTGTCCACCGTGGTGACTTTGAAACCCTGAGGCCATTGGATGGCTCATAGCCGGGGGGTAAAAGGGCGTGGCCCTGTCGAGGCGTCGGGAGCCAGAGCTTGATCGCGAGCGCGATTGCCTTGGCAGACTTCCTGGTCGCGACGTGGCGGCGATCTCCGTCGGCGTGAAGGATGCGGGCTTGGAGGCGTTCCGCTGTACGACGATCCGGAGGGTGAGGCGTAGCGGCCTCTCTCATTGCACTGTACGGTGGCAGCTTTAACATGGGCGACAACCTTCTGTAGCTCCGGGGTCAGCGGAAGCTTGGAGAGTTCGTTGTAGACGACGGCGAGGTTGGCGCTTGGGGTCGGGTAGACGGGTTGATCATCGACCCTGTCAAACTCGTAGATGAGGTCACGGCCTCCAGCTTCGTCGCGCTCCCGACGTCGCTCGTTGTCGCGATGCTCCCGGTCGCGGCGCTCCTGGTCGCGTCGTTCGTCGTCACGCCAGCGTTGCCGGTCGATGTTGCGTTGCTCCCGATTGGCGCATTCGCCTTCCGTTTCGTTCGGCGGTGGAGGGCTGTCGGCGAAGACATTGAGATGATGCCACCGCGATACGGCGAAAAGTCGGCTCCAGAGTCGGTGGAGATGACGGTCGTGGACCGCGTGGAGGTGGAGCCGTTTGTCGTGGTAGATCGGGACGCCGAACTCTCCGAGACAGTGTCACCGGAGATCTCTTGTAGAGTCACCATGCCGACGAGTGGAGGTGGAGTCATTTGATCGCGCGTGCTGGTCGGAGCCGAGAGATTGGAGCTGGTCGGAGAGTTGTCGCAGCGTCTGGTGCTGATGTGTAGGAGCCACGCCGCGTAGCCTGAAGGGCATGAACGTTGGAGACGAGGCGCGATGGTGAGTCAGATGCTGATCCGATCTGGGGCGGTGGGCGGGTCGCGCGCTTGAAGTTCCCAATGGTGTACCTAAAAATTGCTCAAGGCAAGATTGGTCGGAAAGCTGTATACGAGCTACCTCGATGGCGTCAATGCATGCTGCAAGTCCACGGTTGGCTCGGTCGATGGCTTCGATCAGGTCGTCGCAAGGGACGATTCTTGGCGGACGGTGTGTCGGCTTGGTGACACTACGGATGGACGGCAGAGCGTCCGGCATAGAAAGTTGCGTAGATTCCATGATTTCCGGAGCAGGAGCGTGGTCGCCCACGGTCTAGATCATAGATCCGATCTGAAAAGTGGTGCCTGATTCCGGAAGAACCATGGAGCGAGGGAAAGTAACCGCTTGGTAGATCATGGTGTCATAGCACACACCCCCTACCTGGCGCGCCAACTGTCAACGAAATATGGTCGATAGTCTACCGAGGGGTATGCCCAAGGTAGTAGATTGAGCGGTGGAGGCGTGCGAGACGTCTGCAAAGCGTAAACACAGGGACGAGAGACGGCGATTTAAACAGGTTCGGGCCGGCAAGTCATCATAATACCCTACGTCCTGTGTTCTGGTGGCTGGTTTGTATTGATGGGTTGGAATATCGCGTGGCTTTGGAGGGGATCCCTGCTTGCCTTATATAGTCGGGGAGCAGGGTTACAACTTGCCGAATCCTAACAGATTACAATCGGTTCCTTTTGGCAAGGAATCCGGCTCTATCTATTGGATCTTCCTTGTCGAGCAAGTCATCAGGATAATCCTTGGCGGCTGCGATGGCCTGGTCGCGGGCTGCAAGGTCTTCTGGTTGGGCCGTATCTTGCCAAGTAGCCCAAGTCATGCCATGGGGGTATACAGATGTAATATCCCCACAGAGCCTACCATTGTAGATGAAGCTCTAGGTGATTCGGATTGGGTGAATGCCATGCATGAAGAACTAAACAACTTCACCCACAACCAAGTTTGGACACTAGAAGAGCGACCAAAAGGCGCACGAGTCATTGGAACAAAATGGGTGTTTAGGAACAAGCAAGATGATCAAGGCAAGGTTGTTAGAAACAAGGCAAGGCTAGTGGCAAAGGGGTTCTCTCAAGTTGAAGGTTTGGATTTTGGAGAGACCTTTGCACCGGTTGCAAGACTTGAAGCCATTTGTATCCTCCTTGCATATGCATCACATCATGACATTAAATTATATCAAATGGATGTGAAAAGTGCATTTTTAAATGGCTTCATAAATGAACTAGTCTATGTTGATCAACCTCCCGGGTTTGAAGACCCAAGATATCATAATCATGTTTATAGGTTGTCCAAGGCGCTATATGGGCTCAAGCAAGCCCCTAGAGCGTGGTATGAGCGCCTCCGGGACTTCCTCATTGAGAAGGGCTTCACCATTGGGAAGGTCGACACCACACTATTCACCAAGAAGCTTGATGGAGAGATCTTCATTTGTCAAGTCTACGTTGATGATATCATCTTCGGGTCAACAAATGAAGCCTATTGCAAGTAATTCGGTGACTTGATGTCAAAGGAGTTCGAAATGTCCATGATTGGCGAGCTCACATTCTTCCTAGGCTTCCAAGTCAAGCAATTGAAGGAGGGGACTTTTATATCTCAATAGAAGTACACAAAAGACCTCCTCAAGCGCTTCAATATGGATGATTGCAAGCCTATCAAGACTCCAATGCCAACAAACGGACATCTCGACCTAGATGAGGGAGGTAACCCAGTTGATCAAACTCTCTGCCGTTCTATGATTGGTAGCTTTTTATACTTGACCACATCTTGGCCCGACATCATGTTTAGTGTGTGCATGTGTGCTCGGTTTCAAGCCGATCCTAGGGAATCACATCTCATAGCCGTGAAGAGAATCCTTAGGTACCTAAAGCACACCCCAAGCATTGGCCTTTGGTATCCCAAAGGAGCTAGCTTCCAACTCGTTGGGTATTCCGATTCGGATTACGCGGGTTGCAAAATTGATAGAAACAGCACATCCGGAGGGTGCCATTTGCTTAGGAGATCACTAGTTTCATAGAGTTCGAAGAAGCAAAATAGTATGGCCTTGTCTACCGCCGAGGCGGAATACATAGCCGCTGGTGCTTGTTGTGCACAAATGCTTTATTTGAAACAAACCTTTTTAGACTATGGGGTAGTTCTAGAAAGGGTACCTTTGTTGTGTGACAATGAGAGCGCGGTTAAGCTTGCTAACAACCCGGTTCAACACTCTCGCACAAAGCACATAGATATTCGCCATCACTTTCTTAGAGACCATGTTTCAAAGAAAGACATATCCCTAGAAGGAGTTAGAACCGAAGATCAATTGGCGGATATCTTCACAAAACCCCTAGATGAGAACACCCTTTGTAGATTGCGAAGTGAGCTTAATGTGCTTGATCTAAGTAACTTTGTCAAAAGGTGAAATGGGGTTGTCTTTGCATTGCATTGTATCATATGTCATGTTTAAATTATGCCTTGCACATAGGCTTGTCAGACGTGGTTAAGATAACCGCCCTAAAAAGCGTGTGAAGAAGCTTACCCATGAGAAAACTTGACAAGAAACCTAGATTCAAATTCCGTATTGCATTGCATATGCATGTGTGTTGTTTTGTCGTTTCTTTTTGGTTAAGTTTTGAGCAACCGTTGTGTTTGTCCACCGCTAGGGGGAGCATTTGAGGCTCCTAATGGTTGAGACCCCTAGTTTTGGTGGCCACATGTTGTCTCCTCGGGATTTATCGCCTATTTTACCTAAAAATAATATATAGCCTATGGCAAAATATTTATAAAATTGAGGGTCTATGCGAGGATGCTCATACTAGGTTCCAACTGGTGTTTATTTGCCTCTTATTTGAGTTGGAACTTGGTTGGGAGAGGGAGCTGCAATGGAGATCTTCGAAACTGCCCAAAATGCAGCATTGGACGCTGCATTTGACGCTGGACCCAGCGTCCGATGCCTGCACTGTAGGTAGCCTCGGCTGAAACAGTGAACTGTCAGCGTCCGTTGTGTCACCAATGGAGCGTCCGATGCCCCATCGGACACTACCCAGCGTCCGATGCCGAGGCAAAGGACGCGTCCGATGCATTTTGGACGATTTTGGAGCTCTCTAAGTGAGCATCGGAGCATCCGATGTAACCACATCAGCGCGTCTGATGCTCCTTTAAATGGTGCAATGAGCTCCTTCACTGACTTACGGGTCCCACGTGTCACCATTCCATCTTCGTTCTTCTCGCGCCAGACCCGAGCCGCCGTCGCCGCGCCCAGCCCCCTAAACCTAGCTTCGCCGCGCACCGTTGAGCCCCCGTCGGCCGCTGCGCTCGTCCGCCTCGCCCCCGCCGCCGACCGCCGAGCTGCACCGCGCTCGCTCCTCTTCACCCGCAGTCGTGCAACCGCCACCGAAGACGCCCTCCTCTGCCGGTTTCCTCGCCGGGGCCGAGCTTTCCCCGCCGGTCGTCGCCGGGGATTGTCTCTTCTTCACCGGAGATCGTCCCCTCGCCTCTCTTCATCTCCGGCCACCCTTCCCCGGCGGTCAGCACCCCCATCATGAGCATTCCCCCACCTCTCCATAATCCATGCACTCCATGTGCTCGATGAAATGTCCCAAAGGCCATTCCTCAAGTTTCTGAACCCCGTTTCGCTCCAATCTTTTTGCAGACCTCTCTGGGTGACGTGTGGACGCCGAAACGTCAGTCCTTACCTTTTCTTGGGGTCGTTTCGTCGGATCGTCAGCGAGTCAGTGTTTGTGGCCAGTTTGACAGTTGGGCAGTGACAGACAACCCGGGGCCAAGCCCGCGGGTAAGGATCGAGGCCAAGCCTCGGGAGTGTCAGTTGGCTGCCCGTGTCAGGGGGAGATTCTGTCTGTTGGTTTTCTGTGTCAGTTGGACTTGTCAGGGTTGCTCAGTGTTAGTTGATCTTTTCAGAGGCAGTCCAGTCTTTCAGCGGCAGTATTTCTCGTTCTTGTTAGCCATGCCGCACTGCAAGAACGTCAGTGGCGCTTCGGGCGACTCTCCTCCACGTCCTCCTCCTTCCGGTCAGAGACCCGGGAAGGGGAAGCTCATCGTGCGCCGGAAGCGCACCCGTCAGGAGAGAGAGGCAGCACAGGCACAGGCAGTGGCAGACACCCCAGAGTATGCAGAGCAGGGAGGCAGTGGTGGCGGTTTACGAATACAGGACCAGTTGACGCCAGAGCAGCGCAGAGCGATAGAGGAGGTCGAGCGATTTCACGGCTCACCGACTGGCACGCTTATGGCTGCCGGTCGTCGGACCATGTTCACCTCACCGGGCGTGGAGCCCCAGAGCTCAGGACAGGGCCAGGCAGAGGCCGAGACAGCCGAGGCAGAGGCAGAGGCCGAGGAGGCAGTTCTAGAGGAGGTTCCCAGGCGTCGGTCGTCCTGTCGCAGGACCGAGGTGCCACCCCAGCCCGACGTCCCTCTGCGAGGTGCACGTGCTCCTTCGAGGCGTGCACCGCCGCAGATTCCGTGCCTAGACCTCCGAGTGGCGACTTGTTCTCAGATATAGACGCTCCGGCTAGTCCCCGTTGAGCAGTGGTTCCCGAGAGAGAGGCAGGAGCAGGCTGGTCCGGACTTCTTCACTGTCCTGCAGGAGGACTTTCACAGAGGCTACAGGAACGTCGGGATCAGCCTGCGTTCACAGAGGGTCTGCACCCTGGAGGCCCTGGCTTCAGCATCAGAGCAGCTCCGTCCAGTTATCACCTACCTGCCTGGTCTGGCAGATCTCTTGGGACGGTCTGGCTCCTACATAGAGGATTGGGTCTTCCAGTTTTACGCGTCACTTTGGGTGCACCCGGACCGCCAGACTATTGAGTTCGCTTTCAGAGGGGAGCACTACAGGTTGTTCGTGTCAGAGATCTGGGAGTGGTTCGGCCTTCGTCACTCTCAGACCCAGATCCACGACCTTTGCTACGACCGGACAGAGCCACCGAGACGCCCTCACGGCGGAGAGCAGCCCCCCACAGACCTGGTGCGCCCGTGTTTCCAAGAGCCCTTCGGGGAGGGTTCGAGCCGCGCGCCTAAGGATCTCACTCCTTCGGCTCGGATCCTCCACGAGGTCCTTCGGCGCACCTTGCTGCCCCGTGTTGGGTTCAGAGAGGCTATCTCCCGACTCCAGCTCTGGCTTCTTGCATATCTGATTCAGCAGAAGGACTTTGATATATTTGATGTGATTATCTGTGAGATGGAGGACACAGTGGCAGAGGGCATCAAGGCTCGCAGGCAGCTATCGTACGCGCACTGGATCTCCTATATCCTTTGGAAGGTAGCTGCCACTACAGGATTTGACCCCGGGCAGACTCTTACCGGCTCCGCGACCGTCTTCCCTCCGTACAACATGAGTCAGCTTTTGGGACACGGTCGGGACCGCAGGCAGCAGCAGCAGGGGGCACCGTCCAGCTCGAGACAACGGCCAGAGGTGACAGAGTCAGCTCAGGAGCAGGACGAGACTATCCAAGCCCTCGCAGAGCAGGAGCTTGCAGACTTAGAGGGTGAGGACACCTACGTGGCTGAGGACCCCACTGACAGCTCTGACGATGACTACCACCTCCCGCCTCACTACCAGCCTCGAGCTCACGACTCTCAAGCCGGGACAAGTGGTACTGCTTCCTCCGACCCCGCACTTCTTGTGATTCTCTCTCGTATGGAGGAGCAGCAACGGACGGTCACTCAGGACGTTCAGAGGCTTGCCCAGGAGCAGCAGCGCTTAGCCCAGGCACATGCACTAGCTCAGCAGCAGGCCCAGGAGCGCTCAGATGCCTTGCAGTGCCAGATGATGGAGCTTCAGCAGCAGACCTTGAGCTTCATGGAGAGGATCATGAGTGGTCCGCCTCAGTGGCAGTGGCAGCAGCCTCCACCCCAGCAGCAGCTTCAGTGGCCACCACCTGTACCACCTCAGTAGCAGCAACAACAATTTGGCCAGCCGCCGCAGTTTCAGCAGCAGCAGCTCACGGGTCCTTCCCAGTCCTCTTGGTTCACTACTCCACCAGGAGGGGCCCTGCTCTTCAGTCCGCTTCGCACAGGCTTCACGCCTCGTCCGACAGAGTCACTGTTCGCGACAACTACTTCTGTGATGCGTGACCTGTCTGCCAGCTTCAGCGAGCTCACCGGGATGCCCACGCTAGACTTCCCCGGTTCAGCTCAGACGACAACAGCTCCTGTGACTTCCACTACAGAGACTCTACTGAGCTCCGTCATGTCTTCTGAGCAGACTGAGCCAGTTCCGTCAGAGCCTGCCACGTCAGTTCAGCCTGAGCTATCTTCTATTCCCGAGCTTCCGCACTCTGAGGCTCAGGTTGACACAGCTATCGAGGTGGTACCTGAGATAGCGTCGACAGCCCCAGAGCAGGCAAAGCAGACCGAGCAAGTTGAGCAGCCAGAGCAGACAGGCTCGACCCAGACAGCTTCACTTTCGCGTCCAGCTACTGAGGGTCAGACTGTCGGGTCCTCTTCTTTTGACTTCGAGGAGCTCTTGCAGCAGTTCGAGTTCACCCAGCGCACTCCAGGGCCTGCACCTGACTCGTCTGCGCCACCTCCGCCCTCCGACGCTTAGACTTGGTGCTTGACGCCAAAGGGGAAGAGTGGTCGAGTATAGCGATAGGGGGAGCGATGTGAGAGGTTTTTGGATCTTTTGTTGTGCTATTTTCACATACGCTCTTTTCATATCGCATCTTTTGTGCATTACTATGCTATATGTTTGTGCTATGGACCTCATGACATGTTTTGTGCTCACTATGATATCATATATGAGATGTCATTTCGCGTCACAAGATTACTTGCGCTTAATTCTCACTTGTTATGTATTCGAGCACTTTACTCTTGCACTTGCTATTCACTCTAACTTGTTGAGTGCAGGATGTTGGCATGATATGTATGAGCTTGCCCCTAATCACTTTCTCTTATTCATTGCAAGTTCATACATGTCATGATTTGAAAACCTCTTCTCTCTATACTCGATCTCGTGTTGTCATCAATCACCAAAAAGGGGGAGATTGAACGCATCTTGGCCCCTATTGGATTTCGGTGATTGGATGAAACATAAGATTACTGTGACTAACATGTGTTTTGCAGAAACAAGGATGAGTTAGGTCACAGTAATGGCGATGATACGGGCATATGAAGTTCATGTCCCCTGGCGATGGAAATCATTTCGGTTTTCAAAGGACGGACGACGAAGACGGCGGTAGGCTAGGCTAAGTGTCACATGGTGTTGGAGGACACTTAGGTAGTCTTAGGTCTTTGTTTTTCCTTTGGCCATACTATAAAGGGGAGCGTGAATCAGTAGCTTGACCTAGATGAGTCTATTGAGGTAGGTGTGGTGCACACTTGTTATTTCATAGCCCTAGGTAGCTCAGAGAGATGCCTTATGTCGAGAGGATCAAAAGTCGTTAAGCCCGCGTCGCGATTCGAGTTGGTTTTGCCCTTTAAAAGGGCATCGGACGCTGGCCTGGTGGGATCGGACGCGTCCGATGCTCACTCAGACTAGGGTTTAGTCTGGTGCGTGGCATCGCACGCTCCGGTGTTGCCACATCGGACGCGCCCGTGCCATTGTTCACTTGCGAGTGATTTAGGGGTAGTACTAGACGCTGGCATCGGACGCGGAGGGCCAGCGTCCGATGGCCATGCAGAGAGGTTCCGAGAGGGTAAAACCACATCGGACACGTCCGTTGTGGTGGCATGCTCCTTTAACAGGTCTGACAGGTTGTACAGTTGACCGTTGGTCGAGGTTATCGGAGCGTCCGATGCCCCCGCAGAGACACCTGTTCAGTGCTCTATTGGATGGTCGGTTGGGGGAGTATTTATACTCCTCCTCCTCATCCATTAGAGTGTTCTTGCCACTTTCCTTTGCTGAGAAACACCTTGTAAGTGTGAGAAAGAGCAAGAGCCCTAGTGAGGTTGAGAGATTTGCTAATTGAGATAATTAGTGACCTCCTAGTGAGAATTGAGTAGCAAGTGTGCATCCATCCATCTCTTTAGCCTTGTCTTGGTCAAGTGAGAGTTCTAGCTTGTTACTCTTGGTGATCGGCATCACCTAGACGGCTTGGTGGTGATCGTGAAGCTTGGTGATCATCCGGAGGCTTTGTGGATGACCCAAGTCAAGTTGTGACCGGTAGCGAGCGATTCACTGGGCCGGAGTGGCGAAGAATCAGCTCGTAGTGAGCACTTGATCCTTGTGCGGATCAAGAGGGAGCGATACCCTTGCGCGGGTGCTCCAACGAGGACTAGGGGGTGTGCCGACACCTCGATACCTCGGGAAAAAGATCGTCGTGTCATCTCTACTCTCTTTACATACGCATTTACTTTTGAGCAATTCAATTCCGCAATTTACTTGTTGTTCTTTCATAAGTTGAATTGCCATGCTTGAGTAGAAATGGTTTAGCGATAGTCTTTTGTGCGGTTGGTTCTAGAGAATCACACTTCTAGGCACTAGGGGGTTAATCGGGCTTGTTAGGTTTTAATTCTTGCAAAAGTTTTAGAAAAGCCCAATTCACCCCCTCTTGGGCATCTTGATCCTTTCAATTGGTATCGGAGCCTCGTGCTCTCGATTTAGGCTTAACCGCCTAGAGTTAAGATGTTCGGGGATGATGGACCACCTCCCATGTTCGAGGGAGACGACTTTCCATATTAGAAAATCCGTATGGAGTCATACCTAGAAGCGGTAGATGTTAAATGCCGCCAAGCCACAATCACTGGCTTTCCCAAGCCAAAGGAGGGTACAAGCCTAACCCCTCATGAGGAAGAAAATGAGAAGTGAAATGCAAAGGCCAAAAATATCATCTTTAGAGGCGTTTGCAAGGTTGTGTTTAACCGCGTCCGGAACCACAAGAATGCCCATGAACTATGGGATAACATTTGTGCGCTCCATGAGGGAACCAAGAGTGAGAGTGAGGAGCGTTATCATTTGGTCATGCAAAAGTTAAATTCTTTTGAGATGCTTGCTCATGAAAATGCCAATGAAATGTACTCACGCTTGAATGTTCTTGTAGAGGAGCTCAATGGACTTGGCCTCACACAAATGCAACCATCCGATGTTGTGAGGAAGATTCTATGTGTTTTTCCCATTGACAAGTATGGACACATTGTGACGGTGCTACATCAAGGTGATCCTTCCACATCCACACCAACACAAGTCTTGGGGAAGATCAATGCTCATGAGATGTACATGCACATCACACCAAGTGGTGGCTCTTCCACCGACAAGAAGAAAGACTTGGCCTTCAAAGCAAGCCATGACAAGAAAGGCAAGTCCAAGGTTATTGAAGTGCATCATGAGAGCACAAGTGATGATGAAGATGACTCCAACATTGCTCTCATGGTAAGGAAGACCACCAAGATGTTGAAGAAGCTTCACAAGAATGGAGTCAACTTTGACTCAAGAAAGAAGAAGTTCTTCACTAGTAGCAAGAGAAGGCCAATCTCCGAAATGGATTGCTACAATTGTTGAGACCTTGGCCATCTTGCTCATCAATGCCCCAAGCCCAAGAAAGAGATCTACAAGAACAAGAACAAGGGCAAGAAATATGACTCATCTAGCGAAGATGAGAAGAAGAATGAGAAGCCTTATAAGAAGGATGGCAAGAAGAAAAAGCAATTCCACAAGAAAGGTGGCAAGGCTTACATTGTTGGTGATTGGCTCACCGACATTGACTCCTCTGGTGGCTCATCCAATGAAGACAGTGATGATGAGAAGGAGAAGGTGGCCGCTCTAGTCATTGGGTCTTCTACACCACCACCACCACCGCCACCATCATCCTCTACACACCTATGCCTCATGGCAAAGGGTGACCGGAAGGTACAAAGCGATGATGACTCTAGTGATGATGAGAGTGATGGAGAGTTCCAAGCTCCTACTTATGATGAACTTGTTGAATTGCTAAACAACTACACTAAAATCATAAGGAAGACTAGAGCTAAAAATGAAAGACTTATTCATGACAATGAAGCTCTTGTTGAAAAATATGACAATGCTATGCATGCTAGTGATGAGCTAAAAAATGAACTTGCTACTATGTCATCATCCATCAAGGAGCTCAAGTCCTCTAACAAGGAGCTCAAAGCTAAAAATGAAAAACTTGATAAGATGCATAGTGATCTTACCACTAGTTATGCTTTGCTCAAAGAACAATACACTCAAGTGAAAGTTGATCATGATACCCTCACCGTTGCTTATGATATGCTTTCTCATGAGACACATGATGCTCCTAACCTTGTTGTTAAGTGTGATATAGCTACATCTTGTGAGGACTTGGTTAGTGAGCATGATGAGCAAAAGGCTAGTGGCAAGGGCAAGAAAGTGGTGGTGGCCGATCACTATGATGATTATGTCAAGATCAAGAATGAGAATGCAAAGCTCAAGATTGATCTAGAGAAGCTTACAACCACCAAGCAAGTTGTCATTGAAACTCATGATGATGATTATAGCATGACACTTGAGCTAGACATGCTAAAAGAAGAGAATAAGAGATTGACGATGGAGAGGGACTACAAAATGACACCATCTCAATCGGAACTTCAACAAGAGAATGACAAGCTCAAGAAGGAGAAAGAGCACCTCACCACCGGATTGAGGAACTTCACCAAGGGTCAATGTCTTCAAAGTGAGCTTCTCATGAACACCGTAATGAAGACCAATAGAAATGGCATTGGCTTTCTTGAAGAGAAGATGAAGCAACGCAAGAGCATCACAAAGCCAAAGAAGAAGAAGATTGGGAGATGCTATGAGTGTGGAAAAGAAGGACACTTTGCTCATGATTGTGAAGAGCCAAAACCCACACCCTTGCCCAAGCATGCTAGGCCCTTTGCTTTCAAAGCTCACTACATGCTTAGACAAGATTCTAGTGGCAAAGTGAAAGTCATGTTCATGGGGCCACCTAACAAGAATAGGCCAAAGCAAATATGGGTTGCAAAGTCACTAGTTGAGAAGGTTAAGGGACCTCAACAAGGTTGGGTCCCAAAAGCTCAATCTTGATTTCTTGTGTGTGTAGGTGAACTACAAGACCGGTGGATCTCATTGGGTGATTGATAGTGATTGCAGCAAGTGCTTGGACGCAAGGAAACAAACGAACGTCGTGAGCCTAGTCCCATTTTTTTTGCCTGCCGAACATGTATTTTGTTTTTAGCAAAAATACACTATCTTGACACAATATATAATTAATTAACCCATGTCCATAACCACATCTCAATAGAAGTGCAATTATTACATGTTGAACACATCTTGGCCCCTAGTGGGTTTTGGTGGTTGGATGAAACACAAGATTACTGTGACTAATGTGTGTTTTGTAGAAACAGGGATGAGTTAGGTCACGGTAATGGCGACGATACGGGCATATGAAGTTCATGTCCCCTGGCGATGGAAATCGTTTCGGTTTTCAAAGGACGGATGACGAAGACAGCGGTAGGCTAGGCTAAGTGTCACATGGTGTTGGAGGACACTTAGGTAGTTTTAGGTCTTTGTTTTTCCTTTGGCCGTATTATAAAGGGGAGCGTGAATCAGTAGCTTGACCTAGATGAGTCTATTGAGGTAGGTGTGGTGCACACTGGTTATTTCATAGCCCTAGGTAGCTCAGAGAGATGCCTTATGTCGAGAGGATCAAAAGTCGTTAAGGCTGCGTCGCGATCCGAGTTGGTTTTGCCCTTGAAAAGGGCATCGGACGCTGGCCTGGTGGGCATCGGACGCGTCCGATGCTCACTCAGACTAGGGTTTAGTCTGGTGCGTGGCATCGTACGCTCCGGTGTTGCCACATCGGACGCGCTCGTGCCACTGTTCACTTGCGAGTGATTTAGGGGTAGCACCGGACGCTGGCATCGGACGCTGAGGGCCAGCGTCCGATGACCATGCAGAGAGGTTCCAGAGAAGGTAAAACCACATCGGACGCGTCCGTTGTGGTGGCATCGGACGTTGCGCAGCGTTCGATGCTCCTTTAACAGGTCTGACAGGTTGTACAGTTGACCGTTGGTCGAGGTCATTGGAGTGTCCGATGCTAGGCATCGGAGCGTCCGATGCCCCCGCAGAGACACCTGTTTAGTGCTCTACTGGATGGCCGGTTGGGGGAGTATTTATACTCCTCCTCCTTCTCATCCATTAGAGTGTTCTTGCCACTTTACTTTGCTGAGAAACACCTTGTGAGTGTGAGAAAGAGCAAGAGCCCTAGTGAGGTTGAGAGATTTGCTAATTGAGAGAATTAGTGACCTCCTAGTGAGAATTGAGTAGCAAGTGTGCATCCATCCATCTCTTTGGCCTTGTCTTGGTCAAGTGAGAGTTCTAGCTTGTTACTCTTGGTGATCGACATCACCTAGATGGCTTGGTGGTGATCGTGAAGCTTGGTGATCATCCGGAGGCTTTGTGGATGACCCAAGTCAAGTTGTGATCGGTAGCGAGCGATTCACCAGGCCGGAGTGGCGAAGAATCAGCTCATAGTGAGCACTTGATCCTTGCGCGGATCAAGGGGGAGCGATACCCTTGCGTGGGTGCTCCAACGATGACTAGGGGGTGTGCCGACACCTCGATACCTCGGGAAAAAGATTGCCGTGTCATCTCTACTCTCTTTACATACGCATTTACTTTTGAGCAATTCAATTCCGCAATTTACTTGTTGTTCTTTCATAAGTTGAATTGTCATGCTAGAGTAGAAATGGTTTATCGATAGTCTTTTGTGCGGTTGGTTCTAGAGAAACTCACTTCTAGGCACTAGGGGGTTAATCGGGCTTGTTAGGTTTTAATTCTTGCAAAAGTTTTAGAAAAGCCCAATTCAACCCCCCCCCCCCTCTTGGGCATCTTGATCCTTTCACATGTCATGACACAAAAGATAAAAACTAGTCTTCAATACATGCTAATTATTCCAAGCAAGGGCGAGAGCTATGGCCAATTCATCACGAAATACATCCATAGTGGCGGTATTGACTTCCGATGTAGAACCATCTGATGTAACTGCATATTTGTTATACCTTTCCGGTATTATTGGGACAAAATGAGGATCACGATCAAAATAAGCAAAGTTTGAATCTTCACTACCCTGTTCACAAATAAAATTGTGAAGGACCATACAAGCAACGACCACTATTTTTTGCTTCCACATCGGATAGTTGGACATCTTGTATAGAATTTGCCATTTCATTTTCCAAACTCTAAAGGATCTCTCAATAATATTTCGGATATAAGAGTGAATGCGATTGAATTTTTCCTTAGGTGTTTTAGGTTCCGTACCTTTATGCCACTTTGACATATTATATCTTTCACCTTTGTAAGGAGTTAGATAGCCAGGATCCGGCCATGAGGAGAACGTAGGAGAGAAGGAACGAAGGGAAGATGTGGGCGGCGCCAGCGTCTTGGCCGTGACCGCGAGATGGAGCGGCCTTGTACGATGGGGGAGAGGAGAGGTCACGCAACTTTTTACGGGAGTGTGTAATCAGTGACAAAGATGAGTAATTTCCACCCAAATTTATGAGAAGGTATAAAATGTCTATTCGTGGAGCACCTCCAAACAAGCCTTAAATATTTCATTTTGCAGTACAACCACCATGTGTAAATCGCACGCTACTACCGTCATTAATTTCGAATCCTCCTTGAGCCTTTATGTATGCTTCATCATCCTTACATTATGAACAACCCATCTCATGGAAAGTACATCATATATATTTCCTTGGAGACGATTAATCTATATCCAATCAACCTCTTGTGGCGTTTGTTAGCATATCAAGTGTTTACGTTAGTATACCGACGGTTGTAATCCATTTATTCTTCAGTTTCCTACCTCCTCATATCCTCATGTAACCTCTATATATACTCTCTTGAAATTAGGTGTGTTTAGTCCCTACCCTAAAAAAGTTTGACCTATTATATTAAATGTTTGGACACATGTTACTACTGCAGGATAGGCTTTTAGCCCCGTACCATTTTGGCCTTTAGCCCCGGGCATTGAGCCGGGGCTAAGGAATCGGAACTAAAGGCCCGACATTTAGCTCTGGTTCTCTGCCACCGCTGATGCCGTCTACTGCGCCGCCGCCATGGAACCAAATCAAGTCGATGAAGACTCCCCCTCGTCGGAGGAGTAGAATCTGCCGCCACTGCCGTTGTTGAGCGCGTCCGCGCGAGGAAGTCCAAGCTCCGGCGGCTGCCTTGCAAGCGGATGAACGCTGGGGCGCCGATCCACGGCCGCCACCCTCCGACCGAGCAGCCGTCGAAGGGAGGGAGGCACGATAGCGGTGCTCTCTGCCTTGGGTGAAGATGGAGGAAGGGTCGCCGCCTTCATGCGCGCCGCGGCCTCCGCGCGTGTCGCCGGGGGGAGGGGGGCCGTGCCAGTGAGACCGGGAGTGGAGCTGAAGACCTCGCCATGAGCCAGTACGGGGAGATCTCGGTGCGCGCTTGTGGTGTTGAAGATGTCGCCGAGGCCGAGGTCGAGCTTTGGCTCCTCGGCGTTGAGTGCTGGGGCGGTCTCCGTCGCAAGGAACCACAGATCTAATGGAGGGAGGCGACGGACTCCGTTGCCCATCGCCACTTGAGTCGAAGAGGCCGGTGTGGGCGATGGCAGCGGTGCGGCGTACTCCAGTGTATGCGGGGTCAAGGTGAACGCCTTGCAGAAGTCGCACCAGAAGCGCGGTGCAGGCGTGGCCGGTGACATCGGCTCCATGGGGGCGTACGCCGGCACCGCGACGGGCTCTGCGACGACGGGCGGCCTCAGGGCGTCTGCCACTGGCGGGTTGCTCAGGCCAGTGCCATCTCCACCGAGGGGAGGAGACGGAGGCTGGCTCTGTAGACGAGCAATGCGCGGAGAAGCATGGCGATGACAGCGAGGCATCCAGCGGCGACGGGATGATGCAGCCTGCATGGATGTCGCGCACGGTGGAGTTGAAGAGGCGGCCGAAGCGACTAGGGCCTCCATCGGCAGCGTCGCGGCGAATGCGAGGCCCGAGGCACTCGAAGACGCTGCGGCGCGAACTATGGTGACAGTGGTGGCGAACCGGACCACGACGAATTCCACCAGCGCGACGAAGAGCAAAGTACAAGCGACGAGCAACGTGAGACGGTAAATCGATTTTCGCCATGGTGACTTACCATAGTGTCGTTCTCCTTGTCTGCTCTCAGTAGAGCGTAGATGTTGATAACGTATTGTGAAACGAAATGTAATAAACAGAGATTGGAACAACTAACTTATTTCATTGATCTTTTCCAATATATACAAGTGAAGGATCGCGTCGTACGCACTCTGTACGGACGCGTCCGTTCGGGTGGATTGACAGTTTGCTAGAACTGTCAACCGGTGAAGGGACATGCCCCTTCACATGGCTAACTGCTAATCTATGATTAACATCTAATCCTGTCTTCTAATCACTTGTGTTAACGGATGAGATCATTAATCAGGAGTTGTCTTTTGATGAAGAGGTGTCCCTTGAAGGACAGACACCATTTCATAACAAGTATACCGACGGTTGTAATCCATTTATTCTTCAGTTTCCTACCTCCTCATATCCTCATGTATCCTCTATATATACTCTCTTGAAATTAGGGGTGTTTAGTCCCTACCCTAAAAAATTTTCACCTATTATATTAAATATTTGGACACATGTTTGTCGGTGTTTCTACCCCGGGGGTATAGCACCAACTAGTAATATGATCGCATGCTCTCTCCCTGGATGGTGATGCAAGGTGACACAAGATTTATCCTGGTTCGGGCAAAGAAGGCCCTACGTCCAGCGGGGGAGGAGATCCTTGTATTACTTGCACCGAAGTGCTCGTACAGGGGCGAATACAAGCTTGGCGAGCGTGGACCGGGGTCCGGACTCGCGTGTGAGGGTGTATGGGCGTATGTGTGTTCTAACGTGTCCGTAACCGGCGGAATGAGGGCCCTGGTGTCCCCTTTTATAGAGCAAGGGGAGGCCAGGGTTACACAAGGGTATTACAGGTGTCGGGGCGTACGGTGCCCAATACGGAGAAGGGTAGGAACCCTGTCTTGTCGAAGACATTGTAGCCGACGTGGGGGTTGCTGTTGGGGCGTCCTTGAAGCGTGGCCTCCATCCCGGGTGCGGACGTGGAGGCGTGGCGACGTGGAGGCCGTGCACCGCCCATCCCGGCACGTACGATACGTGCATAGTCCCACCGGGTCTTAGGGGTACCTGTCCTCCAATCATATGACAGCAATTAGGGCTCGAGGGGCGCAGAACCGGCCTCGAGGTGGCGCCTGCGGGAGGCTCGAGCTCCGCAGGTATGGGCGAGTTCCGGGGAACCTGGTCGTACAGCGGAAATCCAGGTCTCGAGATGTGACCGGGACGTGCCACAGTGCAGGGTATGGTCGAACAGTGCTGTACTGGTGCCTTTTCACCCATGCTTATGGTAAAAAGGAGGTTTGACTCAGACTCCGGTTCACTGTGGCGCATGCTGCATCTTAGAGGACACGACGGGGGTAGGTGGGTGCATTAAATGTTTGGTGTGGGGTTGGCATCCGGTGCTTGGCGCTGCTCGAGGGGCGTGATGTGCCCTCGAGGGGTAGGCAGCCGGGCCAGCGAGGCTCGAGGGCCCTGTGCCGGGTCTCGAGGGGTGGTGTATGGCAGTGGCGGGCTCGAACCCCTTGAGACGGGGCTCGAGAGGCAGGCTACCACGAGGTGGTTTGTGAGGCATTTGGCGGGCCTAGGCTTCCCCGTGGTGGGCCGGTGTTGTGGGCTTTGACAGGTTGGTATTCGGGTGGTTAAGTCCAGCTGGGCTTACTATTAATTGGTGTTCTAGGTTTTAATCCGTGTGTTTTGCGTTGATTGGGGGTACCCCTTTGGTGTTCCCCCGACAGTAGCCCCCGAGCCCTTGTTTGAGTGCTTGCACTTGAGCAGGGGTTCTCGACTTTGGATTTCGAGGGTTTTGGCTAACTGGATCTCGAGGGTTCGGCTGTGTTGATTCTGCGGGTGTCGTGCGAGCGACACCCGCGGGTGTAGCCCCCGAGGCCACGGGGGAGTGGTTAGGACTCCCTCGTGGGCTTTGAGTGTGAGCGTTAATTACGTTTTTTAGGTTCGGGAGTGTCGAGCCCCGAGTTATTTAATCCTCTTTTGTCGAGGGGTGCCAGGCTGAACCGACCGGCCGGCTCTTCGAGCTGTCCGGCACGTCGGTTGCCCTGGCTTGTCATCCCGCCGAGTCCTTTCGTCGGTTGCCCTGGCTTGTCATCCCTGGCTTGCCCTGGCTGCGGGCGAGTATCGAGGTTCCCGGTGAGCTGGTAACGGGGGATCCAAGTGAGACCTCGTGCCCCGTTCGATAGGGTAGAGTGTGGCCCGGAGGCGATCTCATAAAGCATGGGCGCTCGGTCTGCAGGAGTGCCGGGTCCATTCGATAGGGCCCGGTGGCTCGACGCCTCCCTCCGAGGGGATCTCACTGCATGTGGTGCTCCCTGCCTTGGATACACGTGAGGGGCCTCGAGGGCTTGGCCCTCGAGCGATGCTGCGGGTGGCGCCCCTTGGTGTCCCTGACTCGGGTGCTCAAGGCCAGCTGTCGAACCCTTTTTCGAGGGCCAGCCTTTGCTGCCTCAAGGCTTAGGGCCGGGGCCCGTTTTTACCTTCGTGAAGAAGCCTTCGTCGCTTGGAATCTTGGTGTCCCGTCGAACGCGCCTTTTTAGGCGAAATCTGTTGGGGAGGGCGGCGGACGCGAAGCCGGGGCGACGGTCGTGGCGGGCCCGGGTAGTGGAGTGAATGGAGAGCTGTCGCGTGTACTCTGCATCCGGCTCGAGACGTGGTTAGGTGGGCGCATTAAATGCTATGCGGTTACCTTTTTCGTCGCCGTGGGACGCCTCGCCTATTGGGGTTATTTCGTATAAATACCGAGAGAGGGGGAGAGGGCTCTTCTCTTTGCCTTTGCCTCCATAGCCGCCACAGTTTCCGCACCCCTTCCTCCTGAGCCCGCAGCCAGCAACCTCCCTGGCCGTTCGTCCACCGTCAAAGCCCACGCCATCGTTGCCATGGTCGACAAGACCTCGCCGCAGCCGGCCGAGGCCTGGAGATGGTCGAAGGTGACGCAGCGCGAGATGGACTCGCTGGTGGCTCAGGGGCTTCTTCGTCCCAACCCAGAGGAGGGATCTGCGTGGTGGGTCATCCCGTCGGAGGACCACCGGGAGCCGCACCCGCCGGAGGGGTACGTGGTGAGCTTCACCCGTTACCACCGCTTGGGGCTCTGCGTCCCGCCGAGCCGCTTCATGCGGGCGTTAACCCACCACTACGGGGTGGAGCTTCAACACTTCTCCTCCAACTCAATCTCGCACGCCGCCATCTTCGCTGCGTTGTGCGAGGGGTACTTGAAGATGGAGCCACATTGGGAGATGTTCGTTCACATCTTCCGGGGCGAGCTCTTCACCAAGACGCTGAAGCCCAGCGGGAAGCGGCTCGTGCGCGCCGGCTCCCTCGCCATCACCATGCGGACCGGGCCTTCGTCGGCTGGTGTCCCCCGCGAGTATCTCCACCACAGGCTCTCGACCAACCAGTCGGGGTGGGACGAGCACTGGTTCTATCTGCGGAACGAGGGAGGGCTCCTTCCGCAGTATACCGGCAGGGTGCTCGATCGGCACCCGGACCAGTGGATCTGGGGCGTCAGACAGGCAGCGCCACCTGGTGTCGTTGATGAAGCTGATGAAGAAGCTGGTGGACGAGGAGGGGTTGACCGTCCCGGCGGTCATCTGGGCGTTCCACCAACGGAGGGTCCTCCCTTTGGCGGACCGCCCCCTCTTCCTGTACCAAATGGGGGAGGAGGCCACGGCCGAAGCGCTGAGCGGGTCGAGGATGGCCGAGGAGGGATTGCCCTGCAGCGAGGGCATCTCCCGGGTGTCGATCACGATCCATGGGTCGTTCGCCCCGGAGAGTACCAAGCTAATCCCCATGGCGCCCGACAAGGGGTGCCTCGATCTGGTAGGTCCCCATCGAGCTAGCCCGTCTCGAGCCTCCCCTCCTTCTTTCTTCTTCGAACCTTGCGCCTTCTTTTTGTGTTTTTTCCTCATCACGTTTCCTTTTTTCGCAGGGGGCGTTCACGTGTCGTGCCTCGAGGCCCCCGGTGAGGGAGGACGCCGCAGAGACACAGGTGAGGCGCCTCTCTGCTCAAAAGGAAAAAGAGAACAAGGATTCCAGAAAGAAGAAAGAGAAAAACAAAAACTTGCGTCGGTCGGCTCGGGAGCAAAGGTTGGCGAAGGCTCGCCGCAATCGGCAGCCTGGAGACGAGTCCCCCGAGCTCAGCTCCTCGAGCTCGGAGGAGGATGATGATGATGATGATGATGAGAGTGACGACGAGGGGATGGACGCGCGCCTGAGACGCGCGGGGTTCGGCGACATTTGTGCTGACCGCTCCCCTGTGCAGGAGGACATCTACGAGGCCCCCCGGCGAAGGTACCGCGCGGGGTAAAGCAGCAGAAGGCCACGCCCAGCTTCGCCTCGTCGGAGGCCCAGGGCACGTCGAGCTCCCGGCCGGACGCGCCCCCTGTCGTGAGGAAGCCCCGAACCCGGAGCGCCTCCGCCACAGCACCAACGGAGGCCGCCCCCGTGTCAACCCAGGCGGGAGGTCTCGAGAAGGGCCGAGCCTCGAGGGGCAGTGACCACATCGGGAGGGGCTCCGGGTCCGACCGCCGCGAGCCATCGAGGTCGGGGTCGAGCCCGCGGAGGAGCGGGCGTCAGGAGAAGGCGTCGAGCCCGCACCATCACGAGCGTCGGGGAGGGAGCCCCCGGGCGTCTCGTGACCAGGGGCGTGAGCGTCCCCGGAGTCCATCGCCGCACCGCCGCTGGGACACAGAAGCGAACGCGGGAGGGCGCGACCGCCAGCGCGAGCGCCGGAGCAGGTCCCGGAGCCCGCGCCGGGACAGGTGCCACGACGACAGCACGAGGGAGGTACGGTCGCCCTCCCGCGATGTGGGGCGGAAGGAGGGCTCTCCCTCGAGGTCGAGCCACGGGAGGTATCGGGAGCCCTCCCCATCCCAGCCCTGCGGAGACGGCCCAGGCGCAGGGCTCGAGCCGTGGGGTGGGCTCGAAGCCCCCGAGTGGGTCCGGCGATTCCGGGAAGAAGCCCAGCCGCCGCTTTGGGTGAGTAATTTTCTTGGATCTCGTCGGTAGTGAGGCTTTACCTCTTTACTTTTGGTGATGCATGCCATCTCTGGTTTCTCAGGGGGAAGCGCTCCTACCAGGAGGTGGACCTCGCTGCGTCCAAGCGGGCCAAGACCTCGAGCTCCGCTGAGGCACAAGATCCTCGAGGTATGGCACCTTCCTCCGCTAGAGAAGCCGCTTGGCTGGAGAAGGCTCGAGCTGCCATGGCTCGAGGAAGCCAGATGATCGTCGCGAATTTTGGTGAGGCCGTCGCCGTCGACCACAGGGGTCGAGGCATCCTTCTCGGTTCTGATATCACTGTCATCTCGTATTGCAGGGGCCGCAGCTTACGGCATTGAGCCTGCCACCACCACGTCCACTGAGGCGCTGCCTCCTCCCCCTCCTCCTCCTCCCGTGACGGCGCCAGCTGGGAGCGCCACCCTTCCCCCCACCACGACGGCTGTTCCGGGGGAAGCGCCTGGGGCGAGCACGGCCCCGCCGGTGTCTGGGGTCGAGGAAACTTTGACCCTCGAGGCCCCTCCCGATGTGAGCCACACCGCGGAGGAGAAGAGGGAGGGAGAAGCGTCGGCGGAGGAGGAGCCGACGGTGGAGGACCTTCTCGACGAGCTGGAGCAGGGGTCGCTCCCCGCCGTGAGTTCGTCGTTGGTGGTGGAGCCCGAGGCGCCAGCCGGGGCTGACAAGACGCCGGAGGACCTGGCAAGGGTGGAGGGCCCGGGGACGGCCTCTCTCTCGATCGATCCGCCGCCACTCGAGCCTTCGTCCTCGCGCGAGATCATGCCGCCATCTCGGGAGGCGGTGGAGCAACCGGAGGTGGCGGCGGAGGAGCGCAGGGAGCCGGAGTCCGCGCCATCAGCCGACGAGCCGCAGCCGGGGCGGCCCGAGGCGAAGGAGGACTTGCCTGACATCGAGCTCGATCGCTTGGTGTGGCCGTTCCCCGACGTGCCGAGCCCGTCCCTAGCCATGGTCTCTGTCGAGCAACCGGCCCAGCGGGGGGCCCCGCGCGAGGTCCGGTCCATCTTCCGGGAGGTGGCCGAGCTCATGGCGGAGGCAGAGCGGTCTTGCTCTGAGGAGGCGGGCAGGTCTGCGCAGGTGGCAGCGGCTCTTGCGAGGGCGGAGGCGGAGCTTCAAGATCTCCGTGCAGAGCTGGGCCGGAACGTCCAAATGGTGAGCCGGCTCAACGAGGCAGAGGCGGAAGTCCGGGCGGCTCGAGGCGAGGCCGCTCGAGCCAAGGAGGAGGCCACCGCCGCCCTCGAGGCGTTGAGGAAGGAGGCCGCCGACGCCCGCAGTGAGGCCACCTCTGCCCGGGCCGAAGTGGAGGCGGCGAGGAAGGATGCCGCTGGCGCCCAAGGCGAAGCCGCCACCGCCCGAGCCGCAGCGGAGGCGATGAAAAAGGAAGCCGAGGACGCTCGACGCGGAGCCGCCACCGCTCGATCCGTAGCGGAGGTGGCGGAAAAAGAGGCTGAAGACGCCCGAGCTGCAAGGGTGGCGGCGCGGCAGGAGGTGATCCGAAAGGATCTAGCCCTCGCGGATACGGGCAAGCTGGTCGAGGAGCTTAGGTCCGAGAAGCTCCTCATGCTGGCCGAGAAGCGCAGGCTCGAGCAGCGCGCTGAGGGCCTTACCAGCGACCTCACCGAACTGGGCAACATTGTGATGGTAAGGCTTACATCTTGTCCTTGCTTGGGCCTCGAGGTTTTTTGTTACGCCGCAGTCTCACTCTTCCTCGTTTGTTGCGCAGGGGTCGAGAAGACAGTCGAGGAGCTCCGCGGGACGAACCAGGCTCTCTTGGACCAACTCCAAGACGAGACGATGGTGGCGGAGCGGGCTCGCGCTTCCCTCGACCGGCACGGCTCCATGTGGGGTGTTCCTCCGGTGGCTGCGGCAGAAGGTGCGGTGGCCCGAGGCGACGCCTTGGTCGACGCCTTGTGCTTCCTCGACGTAGCCGCGCGGGATCGTGTCCGGCAAGCTCTCCACCATGGCGTCAAGCAGACGCTCGCGGTCGTCCGCTCCGGCTTCCGCTTCCCGGTCCACGTTGTCGCCAATGGCTTCATCGAGATCGAGGGGAAGGACGAGGAGTGGAACAACCGCCGTGTCGACAAAATCTTGGAGAAGATGGAGAGGCCAGGGACGTCGCTCGCGAAGATCTTTGAGGAGGACGTGCTGCCTCCTGACGCCAGCAGCGGTGTCGAGGACCCTTCTCCCTCTAGCTCGGGTGTTGAGGCTGAGCCCGCCGTGGAAGACCTCGGGGAGGAGTATCATACCGACGAAGATTAGGGCCTGCGTGCCAAATTTGGGCGCCGAGGCCCTTGTAAGAATTTTATGACATGAATGAGGGTCCGTCGAGACCTGTATGTATATATGACTTGTTTGTTTAAAGGAGTTGTTTTCTTTTCAAATGCGTTTGATCACTTCTCTTTGTTGCAAGCTCGAGTTTCTGGTAGCTTAGTCTATGTTCCTTCGATACGTCGCGAGCCCCTCGAGGGGAGGCGTAGGTAGGGTACCGTAGCCCGGGGGCATAGGTGGTCGTCTACGTCGACGCCTCCCGACCCTTGGAGGCTCGAGGTATTTTAGGATTTAGACATCGCTAGTTCACTCGAGGCACGAGTCGAGACGAGGGTCGAATTTTTTTGAAAAGAAAACGCGCTTTTTTCGGAGTCTGGGGGGTCCCCCCTGTCAGCCCCGAGGGAGGCTCGACCCTGAGCAGGGCAGGGTCGAGGCTACCTTAAGTTGCTAAGTAAAACGAAAGACAATGCACGAGATTGTTTATTCATATTTGACATGTTTGTACAAAGCAACAGAATGTGCTGGGCCTCGAGGCCCTTAAGGGTAGAAGCGACGTAGCTGAGAGATGTTCCACGCGTTCGCCAGGATTCTGCCTTGATCGTCGTAGAGCTTGTATGTTCCTGGCTTGAGCACCTTAGCCACGGTGTATGGGCCTTCCCACGGAGGAGTGAGCTTGTGGCGCCCTCGATTGTCTTGCAGCCGTCGAAGCACGAGGTCCCCAACCGCCAAATCCCTCTTGCGTACGTGCTTGTCGTGATAGCGTCGAAGCGTTTGCTGGTAGCGCGCGGAGTTGATGAGCGCCGCGTCTCGGGCTTCCTCGAGCTGGTCCTTGGCGTTGGCGAGCCTCTCGTCGTTGGTTTGCTCGTTGTAGGCTCGAAGTCGAGGGGAGCCGTACTCGAGGTCCGTAGGCAAGATGGCCTCAGCACCGTAGGTCAGGAAGAACGGAGTGAACCCGGTGGCTCGACTTGGCGTTGTCCTGAGGCCCCACAGCACCGAGGGGAGCTCGGCAGCCCACCCCTTTCCGAAGTTTTTGAGGGTCCTGAACAGCCTCGGCTTCAGCCCGTGAAGTATCATGCCGTTAGCACGCTCCACCTGCCCGTTGCACTGAGGGTATGCGACCGAGGCCCAGTTCACGCGGATGTTGTTGCCATCGCAGAAGTTGATGAACTTTTTGCCTGTGAACTGAGTGCCATTGTCGGTGATGATGACGTTAGGCACCCCAAACCGGTACATGATGTTGGCGATGAACTCGACAGCCTTCTCGGAGGTGGGGTCGCCTATCGGCTTGGCCTCGATCCACTTGGTGAACTTGTCGATGGCCACGAGCATGTGTGTGTACCCTCCACTTGTCCTTTTGAGGGGACCCACAAGGTCGAGCCCCCAAACGGCGAATGGCCAAGTAATTGGGATCATCTGCAGGGCATGTGCGGGCTGGTGCGTCGGCTTGGCGTAGAATTGACACCCATGGCATGCTCGGACCAAGCGCTTGGCATCTCCAATGGCGGTCGGCCAATAGAAGCCTTGACGGAAGGCGTTCCCAACCAGGGTCCTCGGTGCTGCGTGGTGGCCGCAAGCCCCCGAGTGCATGTCGTCGAGGAGCTTGCATCCTTCCTCGAGGGGGATGCAGCGCTGAAGGATCCCGGTCGGGCTTCGTCGGTACAGCTCCCGTTCGTCACCGTAGGTGACGTAGGTCTTGGCCCTTCGAGCGATGCGTCGAGCCTCCGTCTTATCTTCCGGCAGCACGCCTCGCATTAAGTAGTCGAGGAACGGCGTCCGCCAGTCAAGGGGTCATGTTGGAGAAGAGGTGGGTGCGTCGATCTGCATTGCCTCAGCGGGTGTCGAGGCATCGTCCTCGAGGCGTGGTGTCGAAGGCCGAGCCCCTGCGTCCGGCTCGAGGGGTGGCGTCGAAGGGTCAGCTCCTGGGCTGATCTTGATGGATGGCTCGAAAACGTCCCTCGAGAAGACGTCTGGTGGGACCGTGCCACGCGTGGATGCCAGCTTAGCCAGCTCATCTGCAGTCTCGTTGTACTTTCGAGCGATGTGATTGAGCTCGAGGCCGTAGAACTTGTCTTCCAGCTTGCGCACTTCTCCGCAGTATGCTTCCATCTTAGGGTCGATGCAGCTCGAGGCCTTCATGACTTGGTTGATGACGAGCTGCGAGTCCCCTCGAGCGTCGAGGCGTCGGACCCCGAGCTCGAGGGCGATACGCAACCCGTTGACGAGGGCCTCGTACTCAGCGACGTTGTTGGAGGCGGGGAAGTGCAAGCGCAGCAGGTAGCGCATGTGGACTCCGAGGGGTGAGATGTAGAGCAGGCCCGCGCCTGCCCCCGTCTTCATGAGGGACCCGTCGAAGTACATGGTCCAGAGCTCGGCTTGGATTTGCGCCGGCGGGAGCTGGGTGTTGGTCCACTCTGCAACGAAGTCCGCTAGCGCTTGCGACTTGATGGCTTTCCGCGGAGCGTAGGTGATGGTCTCCCCTATTAGCTCGGCAGACCACTTGGCAATGCGCCCCGTGGCCTCCCGGTTGTTGATGATTTCGCCGAGGGGGAAGGACGAGACCACCGTCACGGGGTGCGCGAGGAAGTAGTGCTGGAGCTTGCGCCTTGTGATGATGATGTCGTAGAGCAGCTTTTGGATGTGTGGGTACCGGACCTTGGCCTCGGAGAGTACCTCACTGATGAAGTACACCGGTCGTTGGACTGGTAGCGCGTGACCCTCATCGAGCCTCTCGACGACTACGACTGCGCTGACCACCTGGGTGGTTGCGGCTATATAAAGGAGGAGAGGCTCAGGGGGATCGTTGCCCTGGGCTGGCCGTGGTGGCACGAGAATCGGCGCGGAGGTCAGCAGTCCCTTTAGCTTGGTTAGGGCCTCCTCGGCCTCGATGGTCCACGCGAAGCGTTCTGTCTTCTTTAGCAGGCGGTAGAGGGGTAGCGCCTTTTCCCCTAGCCTCGTGATGAATCTGCTGAGAGCGGCTAGACAGCCGGTCACCTTCTGTACGCCTTTGAGATCTCGAATCGGGCCCATCCTCGTGACGGCTGAAATCTTTTCAGGGTTAGCCTCGATCCCCCGTTGCGAGACGATGTAGCCAAGCAGCATGCCTCGAGGCACGCCGAAGACACATTTCTCGGGGTTGAGCTTCACATTTTTGGCCCAGAGGCATTCGAACGTGGTCTCGAGATCGCTGATGAGGTCCCCGACTCTCTTGGTCTTCACCATGATGTCATCGACGTAGGCCTCGACGGTTTTGCCTATGTGCTCGCCAAAGATATGTTGCATACATCGTTGATACGTTGCCCCGGCGTTTCGTAGGCCGAAGGGCATTGTAACATAGCAATACATACCAAATGGCATGATAAAAGAGGTTGCGAGTTCGTCGAATTCCTTCATCTTAATTTGGTGGTAACCGGAATACGCATCAAGGAACGAAAGCACTTCACACCCAGCAGTGGAATCGACAATCTGATCAATTCTAGGCAAAGGAAATGGAACCTTTGGACATGCTTTATTCAGACCAGTGTAATCTACACACATCCGCATTTTTCCATTCTTTTTCCTAACTAGTACAGGATTGGCTAACCACTCTGGGTGGAATACCTCCTTGATGAATCCGGCCGCCAAAAGCTTGTGCACCTCCTCGCCGATGATCCTGCACTTCTCCTCGTCGAAGCGGCGCAGGCGTTGCTTCACCGGTCTGGACCCGGCCTGGATTTCCAAGGCGTGCTCGGTGACTCCCCTCGGTATGACTGGCATATCCGAGGGGCTCCATGCAAACATGTCGATGTTTGTGTGGAGAAAGTCGACGAGCACGGCTTCCTATTTAGGCTCGAGGCTGGCACTGATGGCCAGCGTCTTGCCATCGGTCGAGGTCGGGTCGACGGGTATCAGTTTGGTGTGCTCTGCCGGCTCGAAGGTGCCGGTGTGGCGCTTCACCTCTGGGGCCTCCTCTGTGGCCAGGGCGGCCAGAGCCTCGAGGGAGTCGAGGTGGACGTTGGCCTCCCCGCGCTCGACGCAATCCACGTCGCACTGGTACGCGTGCTCGTAGGAGGTGTCAATGGTGATGACTCCTTTCGGCCCGGGCATCTTGAGCTTTAGGTACGTGTAGTTGGGGACCGCCATGAACTTTGCGTAGCCAGGCCTGCCGATGATGGCATGATAGGACCCTTAAAATCCGACCACCTCGAAAGTGAGTATCTCCCGACGGAAGTTATTCGGCGTGCCGAAGCAGACGGGGAGGTCGATGCGCCCGAGGGGGTGAGCCTTCTTCCCTGGTACGACTCCGTGGAATCCCCCGACGCTGGGTCGGAGCTGGTCCCTCGAGATCCCTAGGAGGTCGAGGGTCTCGAGGTATATGATGTTGAGGCTCGAACCCCCGTCCATCAATACCTTGGAGAACCGTACGTCAACGATGACGGGGTCGACGATGAGGGGGTACGCCCCGGGATTTACGACATGGTCAGGATGGTCGTCACGGTCGAACGTGATCGGCGCATCTAACCAGTCGAGGTACCGGGGAGCGTCATGGCGGAGTGCGAAGACCTCCCGGCGTTCTTTCCTCCTCTCCCGTGCTGAGAGCCCGACGGTTGGGCCCCCGTAGATCATGAAGCAGTCGCGTACTGGCGGGAAACTCGCATCCCCATCGTCGCATCGGTTGTTGTCCTTGCCCTTGGGCGCGTCCTCCTTCTTGTCGTCAAGCTTGGAGTAAAAGCCCTTCAGGAGTCGGCAGTTCTTCAACTTGTGGTTCACGGGGCCCGGGTGATAAGGGCAGGGATCCTCGAGCATTTTATCGAAGACGGCCCCGTCTAGGGGGCCTCGAGGCTTCTTATGCTCGAGGGCACCTGCAAGCACTTCTTCATCGTCATCGTCGTCGGCGTCGCACTTCGCCTTTTGACCTTTCCCCTTGCTCTTCTTCTTTTTGCCGTTGTTGCCGCGGCTTTTGACGTCGTTGCCCTTGCTCGAGCCCTCCGGCGTAGCCACCATTTTGCCTTTGTCCGTGGGGCGGCCAAAGAAGGCCCCCACTGCCTCGTCGCCTGAGGCAAAGCTGGTGACACGGTCCATCAATTCCTCGACCGTCCTGGGACGGTAGCGCCCTAGCTCGTGAACCAGCTCTTGGCATGTCGTGCCCGCGAGGAACGCTGAGATGACATCTTCGTCAGGCACGTGGGGGAGCTCGAGGCGCTGCTTCGAGAACCACCGAGCGAAGTCGCGGAGGGGCTCGTCCGCTTTCTGCCTGCAGCGTCGTAGATCCCAGGGGTTGCCTGGGCGCACGCAGGTCCCCTTGAAGTTCCCATCAAAGACCCTGACCAGGTCGGCCCAGTCATGGATCTGATGCGGCGGGAGCCCCTCGAGCCACCGACGGGCGGTGTTCGAGAGGTAGAGCGGGAGTTGGCGTATGATTACGCGGTCGTCGTTCTTGGCCCCGCCCAATTGGCAGCCTAGGCGGAAGTCAGAGAGCCATAGCTTGGGCTCGACCCCACCCCCCCCCCCCCCCCCCCGTCATACTTCACGATGTTGGTAGGTGGTCGAAAGCGGTCGGGGAGGATCGAGGTACGGATGGCTCGGATGAAAACCCTAGGGCCCGGGGGCTCGAGGGTTTGCCGGTCGTCTTCGCTGTCGTAGCGCCCTCCTCGATGGACACTATAGCCTCGCTCCTCGCCACCTTTGTGCTTGCGTCGGGGGTTACGCTGGTATTGTAGCGCGTCCTCCTCTGCCCTGGCATTCGCCCCCCACAATCGCGTGAGCTCGTTGCGGGCGTCATTGGGGTCCCGAGGTGGCCGGTTGTCGACGATCCGCTCCCGGACTGGCCTGGCTTGAGAGGCGTTTGGCTGATGGACGGACATCTCACGCTCGTTGCGGGGCGCGTCCGCCGACTTCACCGAGGCTGCTCCGCGCCGGCGTGACGCCGAGCTCTCGGCCTGCTGCACAGCGGCTGTCTCGAGGAGGTTCTTCATTTCCCCGAGCATGCGCCTGGCGTCAGGGTTGGAGACGGCGGGTAGATCACGGAGCAGCATTGCGGCCGCGACCACGTTCTGCCCGGCTCGCGGGAAGCATACCTCGGGGCGTGCTGGTGCCCCGTCCTCGAGGATCCGCCGGTGGACCTCTCGAGCCCGACCTCGAGCTCCGGCTCCTCGAGGCTGGGGTGGTTCCTGCATCAGAGTTTGCTGGAGCTGCAGCAGGTGTCGCCGTTCTTCCTCGGCTTTGGTGATTGCCTCCTGCACCTGCGCGAGTTGCGCCGCCCGGCCGTCGTCGTGCTGAGGCGGTGGTGGTGGCGCCGGGGGTTCGTTCCTCCCCTGAATACGCGATCCGCCCGCCGCAGCCACGTCGCTGGGAGCCTCGAGGTTGATCGCCGGCCTGCCGTCGTCGCCCTCATCCTCGGTGTCGCTCACGTGCACCTCGAGGTGAAAGCACTCCCTGGTGTGATCCCAGAGGTCGGGGTCGTGGTAGTCGTACTCGTCGGAGTCGAAACTGATGGCACCGTGCCTCCCTGGCTCTCGCTGGGATCGCAGCTCGCGGTACCACTCCCCGTCGGTAGCTTGCCGAGGTGGCTCGATGGCACGTGAGAAGCCGCGGTCAACGTGCGCGGGGTGGACGATCTCCAGGTTGGCCATGGCCTGCAGTAGCACGCCCGGGCGCTCCTCCTGCTCTGCCGGCGGTCGGTCCCGACGGTGCTCGTTGAGCTGGCGGGCGTAGGCTGCTGCGGAGTTGTCGAGGCCGAATGGGAACCGCCGGCGTCGAGCGCGGTACACCCCGTGCGGGAGGAGGCCGGGGTGGCGTCGACGGTGCACGGCTCGGAGGCCTCTGGCCTGGCTCCCGGTCCGTGCGCATGACGAACGCGAAGTCGCTGGGTGGGCGCGAGCGTGCCCTGGAAGTCTCCGGTCGTGCGCCGGGCAGGCTCCTCCTCGGGAACTCTGCGCCGGCCATGGGGAAGTGGATGTACGCCGCTGGCACCGCCTGTGCCCGGCGACGATGGTGACGACGGCGCCGCTCACGGGGGTGGCGACGCATGGTGGTGTGGGCGACGTGCCACGCTCCTCGCACGGGGTGGCGTGACACGCCCTCCACTCGGGCCCTCCGTGGAGAGCAAGGTCAGCTCGTTGCCATTGCCGATGGCCAGGAACTCGAGGCTCCCGAACCAGATGACGGCATCGGCAGAGAACGAAGGAGTCGAAGCAGCCATCCAGGAAACAGCGAGAAACCGACTCGACACGCGAAGGCCCCTACCTGGCGCGCCAACTGTCGGTGTTTCTACCCCGGGGGTATAGCACCAACTAGTAATATGATCGCGTGCTCTCTCCCTGGATGGTGATGCAAGGTGACACAAGATTTATCCTGGTTCGGGCAAAGAAGACCCTACGTCCAGCGGGGGAGGAGATTGTCACACCCGGTTTTAAGAACAAAACCAGGTATACACCATATGTGAGCCCAGGAAGTCAAATCTCACATATAGCCACAAATAAAGGGTAATATCGAAAGACAATGCTCATATATAACGTATAAACACAAAGAACTTAACCTTAAGGAGCAGACAGCGGAAAGACACTCCGATCTTCAGATGGAGACACCAACTTCACAGGGAACAACTGACTGGTTGACCACAAGCCTAAGATATGCCTAGCACTTCCATCGGCCTTCTAGGAAACTCATCTGTGTCAACACCGCGCTTCTGCTGCGCGACTCTGATGGAGACTGGGGTGTGGGGGAAAAGCAAGAGTGAGTCCATGTTGAACTCAACAAGTATAGCATTAAGTGATATAGATCCCAAGTTTCATGATCAATGTAACATAAATAATGAATAGCATAAAATGGTAAATAATGAACATGTTAACCAACAAAAGTCATAATCTTAATGTAAAAGTCTTCAAGGCCGCTCGTGTCCTTGAGCAAGGCTGATATATCAGTTTAATAAACTTTGCGCAAAGGTGTACACTTTCACTGTGAGACGTGAATTGCCCTTTCGCCCGAGGTGATCAGCCTCTTAACTCACTTCCAAGGAAAGTCGGCAGGGTTCACGATGAAGCTTTTCAAAGGTTCGTCTAGCAAGTTAGGGCCGCTAGGTTTCATTAGTCAGTCTGGGTGATTCAACCAGTCACAGGGAATCCCCAGTCTGCTATCCCCCATTTGCGCCACAAGGGTAACCTCTAACAAGCTAGAAAAGGTCCTCATACTGAGCTAAAGCCAGAGCCATATAACCCCCATCAGTTGCACTGTAAAACCCGAAGATGCTTGTACAGATAATTTCTTAGTTGCTAATAAGTCATTTTTATCATTCGATGCATACATTAATTAAGTAACATGATCATGATTACAAAGAGAAAACTCGATTGCTATACTTGCCTTAACTCAAGATCCTTTTTCTGTTGACTTGTAGATTTCCAAAGGTTGACTCTTGATCACGATCTTTGGATCACAAACTTCTTCTTGATCACCAACGTATAACTCACCGACTGGACATACGATCACAGAACACCACACATGCATCCAAAAGCAATTCATGCAAAGCAAACATAACCTATGATTAGAACAATACATCAATCATAATAAAACAATATAAAGAGTTTTGAAAACTGATCTACGTCTCACTGCGAACACACAGACGCGAAGATCACGCTAATCGGAGTTGAAACGGAAAAGATACGAACTAAACAAGATTAAAGACGCTAATTACTAGATTAGATTTAACTCAAATTTTAATTACAGAAAACAGTACTGAAAGTTATTTAGTTTGAAAGAACTTTTCGAAATGAATCTAACGCAAGTTGAACGGATGAAAACGGAGCTAAAACGTGGATTTTATAAGCGTTTTAGTGTAGTGGCAAACTTGTAAATAGACTGAAATTCATTTGAATTCGAACCAGATTTTAAATCGAATTTTAAATCAAAATCTGCCCGGCCAAGGACTGCGGGTTGATTAGGAAATTTTCTAGGGGCTCTTTAACAAAAATGCCACCGAAGGGGTATCGCCCAATCTGGGCCATCGGATCGGACACGGGCGGTGCGGATTAGGGCAAGGAAGGGAACAGAGGGAGCCGGCGGCACAGAGCGCGCACAGGCCGCGACGTCGCGGCGCCACGCGCGACGTCGTGCGCGCGTCCACCATGGCCGGACACGGGTGCACGGCGGCTTGGCCACCAGAGCCTCTAACGTTCGCAGGAGGGGGGGGGAGGAGCTATGGGTGGTGCGCAAGACCGGCGGGGGCGCTAATCACGACGGCGGGAATAGGCGCCCACGGCGGCGGCCATGGCCGAGGCGAAAGCTCTCGCCGGAGCTTACTGGAAAAGCCCTATAGGCCACCAAATCCCACGGGGAAAGCACGGGGAGATAGAGGAGTATATGGCGAAGCTCACCACGGCGAGAACAACAGCGGGGAGAGCTCGAGAACGGCGGATGGCGGAGAGTGGCGGCCAACGGCGCTCTGCTTCAACAAAACACGGCGGTTAGGATGATTCCGAGTCTAAGGAGGTAAAAGGAGGAACTCGGGGTCACAACCACTTCAGCGTGGAGCTCTGAGGGCGATGAATCGGCCGGCGGAGCAGCGGTTCGGAGGGGTGACGGCGGCGGGCGGCGGCAATGGTGGAGCCGCGGAACTGCGGTGTCGAAAGCAGGCGAGGGACGAGGGGAACGGGCGAAATAGGGGAAAAGAAAGGAGCGGGAGAAAGTGCTCTACTATTTGAGGCCGAGAGAGGAGTGGGGAGCGGGGCGCCAGCACGACGTGTGGACGGGCTCGGCGGTTGCGTGCTCATCGTTTGGAAGAGCAGAGCGGGAGGGAGCCAGGGAGGGGATGGGGAAGACGGCTGACGCGTGGGCCCGACAGGTCAGAGAGGGAGAGAGAGAGAGGGAGGTGGTGGCCGGCGGGAGCAGCTGGGCCTTCGGCCGGCTTGCTGGGCCGCGAGCGGGAGGGAAGAGGGTAAGGAGTTTGGCCCAGCGCGGGAAGGAGAGGGCCGGACGGGCCGGGCCACCAGGACGGTTGGGCCGAATGGGAGGAGGAGAAGAGAAGGGGAGAAGAAAGGGTTTTCCTTTTTATTTTCCAAGCATTTCAAATCAATTTCAAAAGGAATTTTGAATTCAAAACAAATTTGACAAAAACCACTCATCTCAAAAATTAAAATGCAAGGGCATGAATGCAACAACATGTTTCTAGCTAGGTTTTAAATTTTGTGAAAATTATTTAATCCTAGATTAAATGCACACCAAAATTCAATAAAGAAACATTTTCACCTATTTTGAAATTGGGCAAATTTTAGGGTGTCACAAATCTACCCCCCTTAAGAGAATCTCGTCCTCGAGATTCAGAGAGAGAAGAGCACAGGAGAGAAACGAGAAAAGATCTTGACAACACTTTCACTTCACACTTGTATACCAAGCTTATCAAACCACTGATGTTTCATGATCATAACTTGTGAACAAGGATTCCATGAAAAGATTATTACACTTGATCATTCCAAACTTATCTTGATCGCTAACTTGATTAGCTTACAACTCAAAGAGATGTGGAAACTTGGTCTGCAGTTGTTCCTCGGTTTGCCACATTGCTTCTTCTTCACTTAGGTTACTCCATTGAACCTTACACACTTTAAACATTCTTCCATTAAAAGTTCTCCAGACTGTTTCTAGAATCTTGACCGGATATCTTGCATTTGCCAGATGGTCTGTTGTATCGACTTCCACTGAAGATGTTTGCCCATCTGTGTTCTTAGCCATATGCTCATCATTATCCACGATAACATCCTTAGTCTGCACTCCATTGTACAAGTCATCAGCTTTCTCAGATTGAAGTTGACAACCGTGATACTCAATTCTTTTCCCCAACGGTGCAGTTAGAAGCATTGTGCATTGAGTACCATGAATTACTCCTTTGTGCGCACACAACCATCCATTACCAAGAACCATAGGAATATTGAGTGACTCCAAAACAATGAAGGCTGCGGTAAAGTTTTCCTTGTTTATGACAAGACTGACTTTCGGGCACATCTGATCTGCCTGTATTTCTCCAACTGGGGTATGAACTATCAAGGGCCTCATTGTTGGACACTTCGCCATCTTGTTCGTCTCTAAACACTCGAAGGAGATGAAAGAGTGCGAAGCACTGGGATCAAACAGAGCAAAAACTTGTATTGAGCTCACTTGAATGTAACCACCAACCATTTTTGTAGCACCTAGAATGTTATCCATATCCATATTGCTCAACCTTCCATTGGTATAATTGCGCTGTGCTCTACTTGCTTCAGTAAGCTTCTTTTTGACTTTTCTTTTTCGTTTTCGTTGTTGTGGATTCTGACTCGGATCATTCCCAACTTGAACTTCAACATTGTTGTTTTGATAGTGTTCGACTTCATTGCACTCGTGATCATCAGAGAGAGGTGGCATATAGGGATCCTGATCCATGGTGTGCCACATTTCCTGTCATCAGGTGACCAACAAAAGCAACATGAGCAAGGATAGATGATCATACTCATGAAGTACCATGAGAGACAACTCACAACTTCAACATCTGTTGATCAAAACACTACCCCCCTTAAGAAAGGACCGACTAGAGAACACAAAAGGGTAGCTTGCATATTATTCCCAGCATGTTGACAGCCACAACCAACTTCTGATATCCCAGAGAAACTCATATGAAAAGGTAAGAACAAGAATTCTGAAATTTCTCGCGAGTAGCAAAACAGCAGTGCAGAAAAACAGCCATAACTCGAGCTCTGTTTAGCCAATGAGGTTGCAGTTTACCTTTATGGAAAGCTTATGAAATCCTCTACAACTTTCATGTAGAACACTTTTCCAGATTCTGTAGTTAAGGTCGTAGAAAACAGCAGACAACAGAAACTATTCCAGATTCCAGACAGCACAGATGCATCAACTTGTGAATTTCATAACTCCAAAACCATAACAGCTATCAGGGTGGTTCTTACGCTCACAGAAAGATCATGAAGTCTACTTGTGTCCAGAATTGCCCCATGATTTTTTTAACATCCACAAAAGGAGATATAAGCTGACAAGGACAGACTGCTCCGGAAGGATAGGATAGAGGGAACAGAAGAAACAGAAACCCAACCTTCTATGCATAAAACCTATCAACTAAACCTAAATGAGATTGTGAGAAAACCCACAAAATCATTGCACTCATTACAAAGATCCGAAACAAACATTATCATAAGGACAAACAACAAACATTACAGATTCACAGGCCACACATGGGTCAAAGACTTGACTTTACTTCGCTACTAACGTTTTATTACATAAGGGCTCAAGAACTACTAGAACACGATACATCTACAAGAACATCAAGGACAACTTTTCTTGTACACTCTTCATTTGTCATCTATTATCAGGGACTTCCTTTGCATCAGGCACTGACATCACATGTTGATGGCTACTCTGTAGTGACTGGGCTCGGGCCACTTCCATGAGTCGACTGTTGATCTTTTTGGGGCAGGATCTGATATAATGTCCTTCTTGTTGACAGTGATAACATCTTCCTTTGGTTGGATCTGTTGCGATAGAAGTGTTGTTTGATGTGCTGCCATCTTGCTGACTCGGAGGATTGACTTTTACCAGTCTATTCTGCTTCTTAACTCGCTTCGGCGGTTGGAATTCTTTGTAGGTGCTTGTCCATCCATCTATGTAAACCTCATGTGGAAAGTTCTTAACTGGAGGAGCTTCTAAGTGCTGCTGATCTAGGCTTGTCTGAACAAGGGTTGAAACTGGATGTGGTACTGGAGTAGAACTCAACTGTTGGTGACGTATCAATGGTGGCTCGAATGAATTTGCTTTCCTCTTCTTATCTTCCTTGACTTCACCACTTGGATTCGCTTTGACCTCATCCTTGGTTGACTTCTCTTGAAGACAAGAATTCCCATAATGCTTGCAACAAAGACATCGATCCTGAACCTCTTGCACCTTACTAGTGCTATCTTCCAACAGACTTGCTTCACATTCATTGGGTGATAATGGCATACCTCGATATTCAATCCTTTCGCCTGATGGTGTTCTTAAAAACACTGAACGTCGGGAATAATTGACCTCACTTTTACGACCCCTTAACCATCCATGTCCAAGGATAACATCGATTCCTGAGAGTTCCAAAACATTCAGTTTCACTATGAATTCACTCTCTTTTATCTGGATTCTAACATCTCGGCATTCATGGTTTGTCTCAAGTTCTCCAGTTAGTGTACGGACTACTATGAGCTTCTTTGTTGTCCATTCCCTTATCTTCAGGCGAGCTACAAACTTGGCAGAGATGAACGAGTGCGAGGCACTAGGGTCAAATAGAACCATGGCAGGTACTGAATTGACTGGGATCATGCCATACACAGCTTTCTTTGCTCCATGAATGGTGGTCATATCCACATGCTTCAATCTTCCATAGATGTAATCTTGCTCCACTTTATCACCTTGTAACTGTTCCTTATGGCTTCCTTCCATGTTGGTTGGTCCTTGTGTTGAGTCTTGCTGTTGAGTCATTCTTCCCAGGTCTTGACTTTGCACAGCGATCAGCTTCTGTTTGTCAACTGCGGTCAGGGACGATATAGCTTGGTCAACGATCCATCTACTTAGACAGAGGGAAGTTTTCAAAAGCAATTCAAGGCAAGGAGTGAAGGTGAGGGCAAATTTTAAAATTTAAGCAACAAGGAGGAGACAAATAACAAGGGTAGAAGATACAATAAAGAAGAAAATACCAAGATGGATAGAACAAGGGTTCCATAGCAATTTTCAAAAGCTTAAAACGACCAGTTTCCAACTAGGCTTGCGTCCTACAGTCAGCATTGCTTTGATACCACTTTGTCACACCCGGTTTTAAGAACAAAACCAGGTATACACCATATGTGAGCCCAGGAAGTCAAATCTCACATATAGCCACAAATAAAGGGTAATATCGAAAGACAATGCTCATATATAACGTATAAACACAAAGAACTTAACCTTAAGGAGCAGACAGCGGAAAGACACTCCGATCTTCAGATGGAGACACCAACTTCACAGGGAACAACTGACTGGTTGACCACAAGCCTAAGATATGCCTAGCACTTCCATCGGCCTTCTAGGAAACTCATCTGTGTCAACACCGCGCTTCTGCTGCGCGACTCTGATGGAGACTGGGGTGTGGGGGAAAAGCAAGAGTGAGTCCATGTTGAACTCAACAAGTATAGCATTAAGTGATATAGATCCCAAGTTTCATGATCAATGTAACATAAATAATGAATAGCATAAAATGGTAAATAATGAACATGTTAACCAACAAAAGTCATAATCTTAATGTAAAAGTCTTCAAGGCCGCTCGTGTCCTTGAGCAAGGCTGATATATCAGTTTAATAAACTTTGCGCAAAGGTGTACACTTTCACTGTGAGACGTGAATTGCCCTTTCGCCCGAGGTGATCAGCCTCTTAACTCACTTCCAAGGAAAGTCGGCAGGGTTCACGATGAAGCTTTTCAAAGGTTCGTCTAGCAAGTTAGGGCCGCTAGGTTTCATTAGTCAGTCTGGGTGATTCAACCAGTCACAGGGAATCCCCAGTCTGCTATCCCCCATTTGCGCCACAAGGGTAACCTCTAACAAGCTAGAAAAGGTCCTCATACTGAGCTAAAGCCAGAGCCATATAACCCCCATCAGTTGCACTGTAAAACCCGAAGATGCTTGTACAGATAATTTCTTAGTTGCTAATAAGTCATTTTTATCATTCGATGCATACATTAATTAAGTAACATGATCATGATTACAAAGAGAAAACTCGATTGCTATACTTGCCTTAACTCAAGATCCTTTTTCTGTTGACTTGTAGATTTCCAAAGGTTGACTCTTGATCACGATCTTTGGATCACAAACTTCTTCTTGATCACCAACGTATAACTCACCGACTGGACATACGATCACAGAACACCACACATGCATCCAAAAGCAATTCATGCAAAGCAAACATAACCTATGATTAGAACAATACATCAATCATAATAAAACAATATAAAGAGTTTTGAAAACTGATCTACGTCTCACTGCGAACACACAGACGCGAAGATCACGCTAATCGGAGTTGAAACGGAAAAGATACGAACTAAACAAGATTAAAGACGCTAATTACTAGATTAGATTTAACTCAAATTTTAATTACAGAAAACAGTACTGAAAGTTATTTAGTTTGAAAGAACTTTTCGAAATGAATCTAACGCAAGTTGAACGGATGAAAACGGAGCTAAAACGTGGATTTTATAAGCGTTTTAGTGTAGTGGCAAACTTGTAAATAGACTGAAATTCATTTGAATTCGAACCAGATTTTAAATCGAATTTTAAATCAAAATCTGCCCGGCCAAGGACTGCGGGTTGATTAGGAAATTTTCTAGGGGCTCTTTAACAAAAATGCCACCGAAGGGGTATCGCCCAATCTGGGCCATCGGATCGGACACGGGCGGTGCGGATTAGGGCAAGGAAGGGAACAGAGGGAGCCGGCGGCACAGAGCGCGCACAGGCCGCGACGTCGCGGCGCCACGCGCGACGTCGTGCGCGCGTCCACCATGGCCGGACACGGGTGCACGGCGGCTTGGCCACCAGAGCCTCTAACGTTCGCAGGAGGGGGGGGAGGAGCTATGGGTGGTGCGCAAGACCGGCGGGGGCGCTAATCACGACGGCGGGAATAGGCGCCCACGGCGGCGGCCATGGCCGAGGCGAAAGCTCTCGCCGGAGCTTACTGGAAAAGCCCTATAGGCCACCAAATCCCACGGGGAAAGCACGGGGAGATAGAGGAGTATATGGCGAAGCTCACCACGGCGAGAACAACAGCGGGGAGAGCTCGAGAACGGCGGATGGCGGAGAGTGGCGGCCAACGGCGCTCTGCTTCAACAAAACACGGCGGTTAGGATGATTCCGAGTCTAAGGAGGTAAAAGGAGGAACTCGGGGTCACAACCACTTCAGCGTGGAGCTCTGAGGGCGATGAATCGGCCGGCGGAGCAGCGGTTCGGAGGGGTGACGGCGGCGGGCGGCGGCAATGGTGGAGCCGCGGAACTGCGGTGTCGAAAGCAGGCGAGGGACGAGGGGAACGGGCGAAATAGGGGAAAAGAAAGGAGCGGGAGAAAGTGCTCTACTATTTGAGGCCGAGAGAGGAGTGGGGAGCGGGGCGCCAGCACGACGTGTGGACGGGCTCGGCGGTTGCGTGCTCATCGTTTGGAAGAGCAGAGCGGGAGGGAGCCAGGGAGGGGATGGGGAAGACGGCTGACGCGTGGGCCCGACAGGTCAGAGAGGGAGAGAGAGAGAGGGAGGTGGTGGCCGGCGGGAGCAGCTGGGCCTTCGGCCGGCTTGCTGGGCCGCGAGCGGGAGGGAAGAGGGTAAGGAGTTTGGCCCAGCGCGGGAAGGAGAGGGCCGGACGGGCCGGGCCACCAGGACGGTTGGGCCGAATGGGAGGAGGAGAAGAGAAGGGGAGAAGAAAGGGTTTTCCTTTTTATTTTCCAAGCATTTCAAATCAATTTCAAAAGGAATTTTGAATTCAAAACAAATTTGACAAAAACCACTCATCTCAAAAATTAAAATGCAAGGGCATGAATGCAACAACATGTTTCTAGCTAGGTTTTAAATTTTGTGAAAATTATTTAATCCTAGATTAAATGCACACCAAAATTCAATAAAGAAACATTTTCACCTATTTTGAAATTGGGCAAATTTTAGGGTGTCACAGAGATCCTTGTATTACTTGCACCGAAGTGCTCGTACAGGGGCGAATACAAGCTTGGCGAGCGTGGACCGGGGTCCGGACTCGTGTGTGAGGGTGTATGGGCGTATGTGTGTTCTAACGTGTCTGTAACCGGCGGAATGAGGGCCCTGGTGTCCCCTTTTATAGAGCAAGGGGAGGCCAGGGTTACACAAGGGTATTACAGGTGTCGAGGCGTACGGTGCCCAATACGGAGAAGGGTAGGAACCCTGTCTTGTCGAAGACATTGTAGCCGACGTGGGGGTTGGTGTTGGGGCGTCCTTGAAGCGTGGCCTCCATCCCGGGTGCGGACGTGGAGGCGTGGCGACGTGGAGGCCGTGCACCGCCCATCCCGGCACGTACGATACGTGCATAGTCCCGTCGGGTCTTAGGGGTACCTGTCCTCCAATCATATGACAGCAATTAGGGCTCGAGGGGCGCAGAACCGGCCTCGAGGTGGCGCCTGCGGGAGGCTCGAGCTCCGCAGGTATGGGCGAGTTCCGGGGAACCTGGTCGTACAACGGAAATCCGGGTCTCGAGATGTGACCGGGACGTGCCACAGTGCAGGGTATGGTCGAACAGTGCTGTACTGGTGCCTTTTCACCCATGCTTATGGTAAAAAGGAGGTTTGACTCAGACTCCGGTTCACTGTGGCGCATGCTGCGTCTCAGAGGACACGACGGGGGTAGGTGGGTGCATTAAATGTTTGGTGTGGGGTTGGCATCCGGTGCTTGGCGCTGCTCGAGGGGCGTGATGTGCCCTCGAGGGGTAGGCAGCCGGGCCAGCGAGGCTCGAGGGCCCTGTGCCGGGTCTCGAGGGGTGGTGTATGGCGGTGGCGGGCTCGAACCCCTTGAGACGGGGCTCGAGAGGCAGGCTACCACGAGGTGGTTTGTGAGGCATTTGGTGGGCCTAGGCTTCCCCGTGGTGGGCCGGTGTTGTGGGCTTTGACAGGTTGGTATTCGGGTGGTTAAGTCCAGCTGGGCTTACTATTAATTGGTGTTCTAGGTTTTAATCCGTGTGTTTTGCGTTGATTGCGGGTACCCCTTTGGCGTTCCCCCGACAATGTTACTACTGCAGGATAGGCTTTTAGCCTCGGACCATTTTGGCCTTTAGCCCCGGGCATTGAGCCGGGGCTAAGGAATCGGAACTAAAGGTCTGACCTTTAGCCCCGGTTCCCTGGCTCGAGAGTAAAGAGGGACCTTTAGCCCCGGTTGGTAATACCAACCGGGACTAAAGAGGCCAGCCACGGTATTACCCCGGTGGCTGGCCTCTTTAGTCCCGGTTGGTATTACCAACCGGGGCTAAAGCGTGTTTTTTTTTCTTTTTTATTTTTCTTTTCTTTTCAATTGGTTATTGCTTTCGGTTTTACAATTACATTAGGTTTTCTAATACGTATTTTTCGCTGCTAATATATTACATTAGAGTTTCAAATACGTATTCTTCGCTGCTAATGTATGTATACGCGTACCTATAATGAATATATATACACATAAAATTTACAATTACACACAAATAAAATATGAAACTATATATATATATTATAGAGCTAGCTATATATACGTATGTATATAAAATTTACAATATTATCCATGTATCCTTGATATTTACAACACAAATATTGTTCCTCACTTAGAGGTCATACAAGTGTTTGTCTTGGTTTGGCTTCATTGGATCGTCCTTGTTAAACCAGTACTCGGTGCCAGGCTTGAGCACATGGTCTCTTGAATTGCTTTGAGACGGAGCTTATCCATCACCTGGTTCTTCAGCCATATCTCATTCAATTTGGATTAAAAGAATAAGAAAGTATTAACGTACATAGTATTTATGTAATAGCAACAAATAAATAAAATAGATTTATTTACATCTTACGTACTTGTTGACTCTATAGAGGAGTTCTTTTTCATACACCGTCAGAAACTCGCAAACATAGTACGCACATAAATTGTTTCCCGATGACTGCCGTAGAACCCACTGTACAAGATATAAAAAGATTACTCTCGGTTGTGCGTGCATGCGCTGAGTGATCATAATTAAGGTAAAGATATGGGGAGGTAGTACAACTTACATTTAGTCGTAGAGGATCAAAAAGTTGCGCTTTCAGATCCGGATGGTGTTTCTCAACAAACCAAGCCCAAACTCTGCACAATATAATTGGATCGTTAATTAACTATTGCAGAGTTAAAGAGTTGGAATCAATATTTAAAGATCAAATTTACCCTCGGATAATGTCTATCATATCTTGGTAATCTTCTTGTGGTATTCTCAACGAGTCATAGATTAGCAAATGACTCTCGTGGAGATCGAACAAAATTAGTATCCAGTGAAACCTGCATTTATTTATAGACTCAACATATATATCTTTATGTCAACATGTAATAAAATATGCATATGATAACAACACTCACCCAAAGTTGTAGGGGGATAGTATATATCTTTTGTCCCTTTGGTTTATAAAGAACCTTAAGTTTCTTGCGTCTTTTGCAAACTCTGGGAATTCTCTGTCTATTGCTCTCCACTGGGACCCATCAGCAGGGTGTCTCAACATGTTGTCTACCTTACGGTATTCTTTGTGTCATCGCACCAACTTTGCATGGTCCTTATTTCTAAACAGACGTTTCAGGCGTGGTATTATAGGAGCGTACCATATAACCTTGGCAGAGATTTTCTTCCTAAGACGTTCTTCACCCTCAACATCGTCAGGGTCATCTCGTCTGATCTTATACCGTGACGCTTTACATACGTGACATTCATCCAAATTCTCATAGTCCTTGCCACGGTACAGGATGCAGTCATTAGGACATACATGTATCTTCTGGATTTCTAATCCTAAAGGACAGACGTCTTGTTTTGCTTCGTACGTAGTGGTAGGCAATTCGTTAGGCTTCGAAAGCATCTTTTGTTTTATAATCTTCAGTAATTGTCCAAATGTCTTGTCGGATACACCATTCTATGTCTTCTATTGTAGCAACTCCAGTGTTTTACCCAACTTTTTTTGTCCATCTGCAGCGGACGGGTATAGTAATTTCATGTGATCCTCTAGCATACAGTCAAACTTAGCCTTCTCTTTTTCACTTTCGCAATCTCTTTGTGCATCACGAATGACATCACCAAGGGCATCATCTTCAGCGAGTGTGTCTTCTGCACCTACCTCTTCTTCACCTTCCCCCATTGCAGTATCACCAAAGTCACTGTATTGAGCAATAATATCGTCGTTAGGGTCCAATTGTTCTTCTTCACCTTCTTCCATCATAACTCCAGTTTCTTCGTGCTTCGTCCAACAAATATAGTTTGGCATGAAACCCGACTTCAACAAGTGTGAGTGAAGACTCCTTGAGCATAAAACCATTCCACTTGTTTGCCTCGACCACTTTTAAGAAATAATGCACGCTATCAATGAACTCTTTTGAGCGACGATCGACATTGTACATCCAGTGACGTGTCATCATCTGCATTATATGACATATCACATAATTAAATCTCTTTCTTATAAATAAATGAAATTATAAAATACCCCAGATTTCTCTAATTCCCTAACTAGCATACTAACTTTAATAAAATAATTAATCCGATCACATTTTGTAAATTAAAGTATTATATATTTCTAATTTTTGTAAACAAATGATTTAAATGATCTCTATTTCTCTAAATAATTTAAATAAACTAATTAAACCGGTCACATTTAGGGTACTACTTTTTAGGATACTAACTTAGTTTTCTTCATCAAAATATTCAAACTATCAAAACATCGTCTGCATTATATGACATATCACATAATTAAATTTCTCATTCTTATAAACAAATAAAATTATAAAATACCCTAAATTTCTCTTATTCTCTAACTAATTTAAAGCATTATAAATTTCTATTTTTTAAAAAAAAATAAAATAAGAAAAAAAAATCCTCAATGTTCTCTATTTTCTCTAAATAATTGACAAAATGTGATATGCATACTAGCATTAGAAGGTACACATACTAACTTTAATAAAATAATTTACCCAGCCATATTTTGTAAATTAAAGTATTATATATTTCTATTTTTCATAAACTAATGATTTAAATGATCTCTATTTCTCCAAAATAATTTAAATAAACTAATTAAACCGGTCACATTTAGGGTACTATTTTTTTTAGGGTACTAACTTTATTTTTTCAACAAAATATTCAAACTATCAAATGAATGGAACTCAAAATAGCGTAGAAAGCATAATTCAAAAACTATATATATATATATAGGGCAGCTAAAAATATAAGAAAATGAAGCTAGTAATCTTTGAACGAGTTGATGACGGTGTAGATGTGATGAAATAGATCAATCGCCAGAGACGTGTTATAAAAAAAATCACCGGAGAAGAAAGCAAACAGGCAGCAAGAAGACAGTGAATGAAGAAAGTAAAGATAGTGTGAGCTTGGGATCATCTGAAAGTGGAAGAACCATTCAAATATAGGGAGTGACATTTAGCCTTGATCCTTGTTTCCAGCCAGGCTAAATGCCAACATTTAGCCCCGGCCGGAAACAGCGACCAGGGCAAAACCTTTAGTCCCGGTTGGTGGACTAAAGATTGGCCTTTAGCCCCGGTTGGTAACACCAACCGAGACTAAAGGTCCTCGTGGTCAGAGGGACCTTTAGTCCCGGTTGGTGTTACCAACCGGGGCTAAAGACCTTTCTAGTCCCGGACTTAAATTTTTCTGAGACTAATGTTGATTTCGCAGATCGCCCAAAAGCCTGTTCTCTAGTAGTGTGTATGAAGTATTAAATGTAGAATAAAAAAATAACTAATTATATATATTGCGATAACTTTGCTAGATGATTTTCTAAGCCTAACTAGTACATGATTTGACAATATTGTGTTACAATAAACATATGGTAATAACAGATTAATTAGTCTTAATAAATTCATCTTATGATTTCCTGACCAGATATGTAGTTTGTTTTTTTATTAGTCTATTTTAATATACTAAATTAGTGTTGCAACATTCAATATGATACCCCTAAAACTTTTCACACACCAACTAAACATTCTGTTAATAGAAAATGAGCTTAGTTATTCCTCCAATTATTCTCCAATATGGTATCTGAAGGAGTTAGGACTGACACTCGTCGGTCTTCCCCGGCCACCGTCGTGTCGCTCCTTCTCACCGTGTTGACTCGGGCACAGGGGTGGTAATGGATCATGACTCTTATCCATTCTTCACAATCCAACTTAGCCCTTTTCAATTTTAATTCAAAATCTTATAGCATTACGGCCCGATCCTTAAATTTGCCTGGCTAAATTGGAGGGCCCTTTACCACCCCTACGGGCAGAAGCGGCAGATCAACGCGTCGCCAAGTACCAACATCAAGACGATGATCCCCTCGTCCTCGAGAAAATGTTGATATTGTACAGTCGATGGCACTCCCTCTTCCTCAGCACTGTCACCGAGTATGCCTTGTCCTCATCTACGATGACTTCTCAATGGATCCTCACTAGAACCGTGTGGACTGCACCGTCAAATCATGGCTCTGCGCGACGGTGTCTCCTGATCACATTGATGTTGTCTCCATCGGAGTTCCTAACTTCACTACCTCTTTGGCTTGGTCTCCAACAACAATTCATCGGCAAGAAAGAAACTCACGTCATCATCATCGATGTCGAGTTTCTAACCCTTGTTCAAGGCGATCTCTTCATCACGGATTATTGTAACAATATGAAGCATATGGTAGATGATGAGGACATCGTCACGCTGCACACATCGATGACATGGTCTTTCCCAAGTTGCAATCCGTCTCCAACTCAGCTTCCACGTCACCCTCGGAATTCAGGAGCAGTCCCGGGTAAAATCAACGCCCCAGACGCATACGGACTCCGTTTTCGACGAACCAGATATGCTTGGAAAGATAATTTGATAAGCTAACCATTGGCTTTGGAATCACGTCAAAATACGTCCGGAGTCAACAGGAATCGTCGAAACAAGTCAGCATCCAGAATATGTCAGGGTGCTGCGTTACCGTATTTTGGTCCGTTGGGCCGTGTATCGTCTTAGAGCCCATTAGGGGGCGCGTCCAGCATAGATGACGTCCTAGACCCTATAATTAGCCGCCGTCGTCGTCGTTAGGTCTTGGGTTTTGTTTAGAGTTTAGTTTTTCATCGAGGAACTGAATCGTTCATTGTAACTGTGGTGTTGAATCCTTTTACAGTGATCCAGGGCCCCCGTTCTTGATCTCCTCCACTGTGTCGATTAGTCCTTTGGAACCGAGTTCTTGAACCCTCTATTGATAATCTCATAATTTATATTTGCAATTTCAGATTGCGTGTTTTTACCTTCTTGCTTGTGATCTTCGATTCGCTTGCAAGATTAGCCTTCTTGGCGAGGTCAATCAAGTTGTGCTTGGTTGATAACCAACGGAGCAGTGGTGTAACGGTTGCAGGGTTCGAATCGTGTTGATTTGAAGCCGGATCGCCAACGTCGAGATCTCCACCAATCGAATTTACCAGCTACCTCACGGAAGATCGGGCCGTCCTCCATCAGTAGACGCCTTTGGGAACTTTGGGTGAACCGGTCTTGGACGGTACAACGTTGTTCGTGGTCTCAATGAATGCTACTCCCATATGATGGCCAAGATCAAGCGCACTCACTTATTTCTGTCCTTCTACAACTTTTCATGTGGACTTGCTTATTGAGGAAGTCACTATTGCAAGCAAGATTTCTACTTCGACGACATTTGTCGCCTCTTTGTCGTCGTCATGCCCCCTACGCCTCGCCCTAGTGGTGGGCAGAGTGGCCATGCAGGCAAGCGCGGTGGCCAGGCCAGCCATGGTGGCCAGGGCAATGGCCACTGCAACCTAGCCGACGGTGAAAGCGGCCGGGGCGGCCAGAGCAGCGGCCGATCCCAGTGGCGCTGGCCTAATCCGTACAGTGGCTTGGCCAGTTGCCCGCAAGGGCCTAGGCACCCCAATACCGGAATCCCCTCTCGAGGGCTTTTGATGTCTAGCCAGGACAACATGGCGCTCGTCTCCACCCTCCGCTAGCGTCACTGTCGCCGCCTCCTCGCTCTCAGGCCTTTGTCGCCGACGCACCCGTACAGCAGCAACAATAGCAGTTCACCGGCCCTCCGTCCATTGTCGGTTCCTCTTATTTTGGCTCCCCACTCCAGTTTCTTCCTCCTGGACATGGGATCTGCCAGCATTGACAAGCAACTTCAACACCATGACGCTCATGGCTCCTCCTTCTGACGATTGGTATATGGATTTAGATGCTTCCTCTCACATGGTTTCAAACTCAGATCTCCTAACACAAGTTCATCCTTCTACTTCTTTTAGTCCATCTAATATAATTGTCGGTAATGGTTTCCCTTTGTCAGTTGCAACTGTTGGTTCCACTTCATTTTACTTTCCCAATAGCTTATTACATCTACATAATATTCTTATCTCTCCATACATTATTAAAAATCTTATTCTTGTCAGTCATTTCACTACTGATAATCATTGTCCTGACGAATTTGATCCTTAAATCCATCCTCTATCAATCCTAGTCATCAAGATTCTTTCCTCTATATACATATTTCTTCCGCATCCATCATCCTCTATATCTCATACTCTATACCAACTACCAACAGTGGGACCCACTTATAATTTTATCTAAATATATCCATATGAGATCTTGTTTTGAAGGATTTATTGAAACGAATTTAATAGTGCAATCAGAATTTAATTTAGTTTTTTGGTTTGTGAGTTATCACATTTTTTAGTTTGTTGAGAAAGTGAGGCCCGCCACTACATACTCTCTCCTCCCTCTCCCTACTCTCTCTCCTCCCTCTCCCGCATGTGTTGCCTCTCCGTGCGCTTCGTGGGTCCCTCCACGTCCGGCAAAGTACGTCCACCACTGTGCCAAATTTGGCGGACAGAATACATCTCCAATCGTATACAGTTTGATTTAAAGGACCCACTGCAGCTGCTTCATACGTTACGTACTCCTTCAATATTGGGTAACGAATGTGAGTGCAGATAGTCTTACGACCATCTTTTTCAGCATCCTTCACCAGCTACTCCCCTGGACCGCTCACAGAGAAGGTCATATTTTTCCACATTATGATATTTTTGCTTATTCTCGCAAACTAAATTGCTCTCCTAATAACGAATCACAATTTTACGGTGGACGCACGTGTGGGGCGATGAGGAGGGCCGCTGCAGTGACGGGCTGCCGCCGCCCATCGACAACAATCGTCGTCGCCTTGTCCATTCGAGAGAGAGAGAGCGTAACGAGGGGAGAAGAGATACGGCAATATTTTTTTGTTTGAATGCTTCGGAAGGGGAGAAGGAAGCAAAAGCTTCCTCTTATATTGGGCGAGCCGATTCCGAAGCGGAATTCGTACCACGCGAACAGAAATAGAGGGGAAGCCACTCAAAGGGAACAAGAAGCAGTAGAAATTACTTCTGAGGAGATCCGCCCTAGACAATCTCAGCCGCACGAATCGGACGACCGGAAATAATTGGGGTGACGTGGACGGGTGTTCTGCACAAGAAGCTGTTGGCAAATTAATATAGGGTTAAAATAAATACAAACTTAAAGAGTGACAAAATGTGTTGTCCTCTAGGGAGAGAACTCAAAACTGTATATATCCGTGTCGTATTTGCCTATTTGGGTAGATTATTCGTGTTCTTTTCTCACAGGTTCGTCGATACAGGGCTCAACCAAATGCATTATATATATGATCGTAAATGGGATTTGCGTAATTGCACAAAACATGTCGAGCCTTTATGATTCATCATCCTTATGTTACATTCTGAACAACCCATCTCTCATGAGAATGTACATCATATATTTTTATTTTTCTTTTAATTTGGCTTCCACACGGAGAATCAAACTCAGTCCCGCAAATCCTGTCTGAGATTCTTGAAAAATGCATTCATATAGAGAAGATGGTAGGGAGGGAGTTCTCTTTTGTGTTCTCTAGCTTCTTCACAAGCTCCATCCGTTTGATCTTGGTCACAACGCTCTCTTCGATCCTGGTACTAGGTAACAACGCTTCGCGCCTCAGCGGTGGTAGTAAGAAACAAAGGGACGCAGTGAACAAGCAACTTCTCGCTCGCCACATGGGCATCTTCACCGAACTTGGTGTCTTGCCAGGGACCGCCCGCCGCCTGGATAAGCTTATGGAGCACATCAAGATCTCCCCGTGTCAACATCCCTTATTAGCATATGTGATGAGCAAGAGCACTGGAAGGAGCTCACCTATCTCCACATTCGATGAGGTGAACAACGTTCCTGAACTGCCTGCCGGGTTTTTTCTTGCCTGAAGTGAGTTCACGATCTCTCGCCCAAGCATGAAAGGAGCACTCCCTTCTGTCTAGCTTGTGCTTCTGCCGGGTCCGTAGTTCCGGGAAGTTAGGCAAGAAAGACGACTTCGGTGACTAAAAAAAGGAGAGTGCTAATGTCCTACATCCCAGGCAGCTGACCATAGGGCTACTATTTTATTTAGGATTGAAAATAGCGGCGCGATATAGTTTGAGCAGGAATTCCTAATAATGGAAGAACGCGAATAGGGTACTCTCAAGAAAGGCTTACTTGCCTGCTGAGGGCGCATCAGTAAGAAACAAGTAGGCTGATTGTGAAGAGGTAGTGGGCTGGTCAACGATGACGAGGAGGGTTGCAGCTAATAAGATAGCGGCGAGCCACAAGGCTGATATAGATTTCTTGCCGCCTTGCTTTGTAAACAGCGCCTAGTTAAAAGGAATAGGCCAATGCCGACTTTTCCTTAGTTAGAGATTCCAGTGCAGTATTTCGGAATACGTGGATTCACGTGATATCGATGTTCTGGGATTTGTAAAAAAGGAATCCCCTAATTAGATAGATCTGGGAAAACTATGAGGACTATTTAGATAGAGTGAGTGATGTGGGTATCACGATAATCCTTGCATTCGAGGAAGAAGATCTAGTTTCTGGTAGTACTGTTTTTCTTGACTTGACTCGAGGAACTCTACTATGATAGTTATTCCTACTATTCGCATAAATCAATATCATGGGTTGGGTGGTAATTCCAATACTTGAGAAGAGAATTCCAATACTTTACTTCTGATTTGCTTGTTAATACTTTACTTCTTCTTTGCTTAGAGAAAGCATGGGCTGGAATGAGTTCTTGAACGAAGTGATAGGTTTGACCAGGAAAGAGAGCAGTGGATGATTTAACAGTACGCCAATCTTGAACTGCGAATAAGAGAAATGTTGTTTTCTTGTCGTCTCCTATGATAGTTATTCCTACTATTCGCATAAATAAACTATTCGAAGAACTCAGTCCAGTCCAATAAGTAGATTAACTTGAAAGTAAAAGAACTCCAACCTGGAAGTACACGCATCAAGTAAGTAGCAGCAGCTGAATGACCTGGAACCCGCATCAAAGCCAGCCAGGTACGAGATTCACTCTCCAGAGGGTAAATTCCAGGTATTTGATAGGGTGGACAAATATAAGCTAGCGGATTAGGGCTTATCGATTCTTTCTTTGTGAGATGCTACACGCACCTATATACGGAGATGCTAGAAAGAAGAGAGATCCCAAAGAATAAAAGGATAAATCAGTGTCTAGAAACCTCTCTAAGGTATGCGCTACAATATCCGTTCATGACAATCAAGATCAAAAAGAGAGTAGTTCGATTCTTCAACCCGCCTCTACTATCAGTGCACAGCTCGCTTTCAAATACCGAATGTAGATTGTTTTTTAGAACAACAACGTTCTTTAGTTCACCCCTCTTGAATCAAGTACATGTTGAAGGAAAAAGCTAGCTATAGTAGTGATCTCTGGTTCGCGAGGCTTATATATTCGTTAGTGGTCAGAGCGTATAGTGGTAATGGAATCGATAGCCAGCTTAAAAACTAGAGTAGAGTCCCTTCATAAATAAAGTACAACCCTCTGCAGGAAGCTTGATTCAGTAGGCAAAAACAAGCAATTTCTAGATGTGATTTAAGAATACCTGTGCCAGGGTGCTGATATGGGGTGTGCCAATGCCAAGAAATATGCTAAATTGATCACTACCATCATGATTCTCTCTTTATTTGGTTGATTTAATCCATTTCATAGTTCCGCGAAGCAAGGCGCACAGCGGTGAAGTTCTCGTTTTGCCTTTCTACTATTGTCTTTGAGCACCTAAAGTAACAAAGTCAAAAATAAGAATTGTAGTGCCGTAAGCTGATATTTCATTTATGTGGTGTGCAGCAATGGAGTCGCAGTTTACTCAGTTTTAGAAAGCAGATTACTATGCCGTAAGTTCAGTTTTAGTGTCTATACTTTTTGCAAGGCGCGTGCGGTGCAATTATCAGATTAAAAAACACAAATTTGAATTTTAAAGCAGTAAGGTTAGCTATCAGCTTCTCGCTTTGCCTTTATCGTGTCCATAGTTTTAGTAGTTGTATCTAGCGTTTAAGTAAGTCACTTATAAGAAAGTTAGCTTGTCGTTTCACTTGCTTGAGTTCTCGTTTCAGTACTATATAGCAACATAGAATTTAGATTTTAAGTCAGCTATACCAGCTAGAAGGTTAAAGGAAATAAGAATGAAACCCACAAATCAGATATCAAAGTAGTAGAAGCTGGCTATGTAGTTTCGAGAGTAGCTTTTTCGTACTGCCTTTGCTTCCTCGTTTACGTAGCTTAATTACTCTCTTTCTCAGCAAGAAGTTAGAAAGGAAGCTATAAGATTTAAAGTTGTTAATTGAGTTTCTCGTTTCACTAGTTTGAATTGTAGGCTTGCTCGCTTCATTCTACTTATCAATCTGCTTTCCGTATCAGGAGTAGTTATAGCCCTTTTTTTACCAAGTTAGCTTATCATTTATATAGTTTGCCAAGCAAGATTAAAGGAACGGGTCTCTAAGACCTGTACTGCACGGCAGCGGGCATTTGCATTGGTTTTTGTTATTTTTGCCACACTCATGGCTGTGGCTTATATCAAAGTAGCAAGTAGGCTTTATCGGTTCTATAGCTTAATTACTCTTTAGCATTATAGCAGTACGATACCAGATTTCAAACAGGAGAATGAGAGCCTGGCATCAGGTTTCCAGGCAGGTATTAGTAATCAAAGGAGTAATAAGATTTCAACTCACAAGTAGGACTGCAACTCGAATTGAAGATTGAAAGCCTGGCATGAGTTTTTCGTATCTGTAGTTTTACCTGGAGTATTCGTAGCTGTTATAAGCTTGAAAGCAGGAAAGAAGAATGAGAGTTTGGTATCCAGAGTAGTAGGCAGGCTTGGCTCGTTTAGATTTATTTCTTGCTCGCTCCCTCGTATAGAGAGGTTGAGAAAGGTGTTATCGGTTCTACAGGTTAATAAGGGAATTAAAGAATTGAAGTTAGCTTTTCGCTTCCATAGTAGTCAGTCACTTATAAGCTTGGTGTTTATAGAGTAGTAGCCGTTTCGTACGTAGCTTTTCTTTCTCGATTGCAAGCTTCCCTGCTCGGTTACCATGTTGTTTATAGTCTTTTACCAACTCATAAATAAGAATAGCAAGTTGTGGCAGCAGTTCTTGTATCAGCAGTCTTAGCAGTGAATTACAGATTTAGAGTAACAAATAGGAATTCTAGTCGTGATTCTAGTTTTCAAGAGTATTAGCAAGCATTAGTCGTATCCGAAGCAGCTACAATTCTTGCAAGCCAACTACAAGATTGAAAGTAGGAATTTAGATTTGTAGCCGTGATATTTCTTTGTTGTTTATATTGTATTAGCTGCTCCCATATAAGTAAGTAAGCCAGCTATCAGAATACAAGAAGTTATGCCGTAAGCTTACTTATCGTTTACATAGTTTTATCAAGATAGAATAGAAGAACTCAAGTCCAGTAAGAAGAATAAAAGCTGTGATTAAGCTTCTCGGCTCTCTGTCTTTTAGTAAGCAAATAAGGTTTCAAGACAAGCATTAGTAGTAGGGGAATTAACTCTTGTATTAAGCAGTAGTTTCCCTTGTTTTAGCCACTAAGTTATCAGAACTGAAAGTAGTATTTAAGCTTGACTTGGCGTCTCGATAGTATTAATAGCTGTGGCAAGCTTTCAAGTACGAAGTGAAGAATGTAGGTCAGCTATCAGGTTTCCGTTCTACTTAGAAGTTTGTATGCCCTTTAGAGGAATCCAAGGAGAATACAAGAATTCAAGCCGGATACCAGATTGAAAGTGGAGTTGCCGCTGAATACGTATCATTCTATCTATCAGGTATAAGCTTTCAAGTCGGACATAAGAATGCAAGTCAGCGAATCTGCTTGTAGTTTAAGTAGTATTAGCAACATAGAAAGGAAGTGCCGAATGAAGATCGTAAGCAGCGATTCCTGTTTGAGTAAGTTCATTACAGAATCGAAGTCAGGTCAGTCAGCCAATGCCTACTTCGATCAAGCGTTAGATGGGGTTGGTGGTGTTGATGTATAAATTTTGTGTTTTTGTCATGAGGGTTGAAACCCGTAAATAGTTTCCTTTTTCTGGGGAGTCTAGTTCTACAAGGTTCCATTCATCGACCTTTCTAAATCCTGACTAGATCAGTAGTTTGCAACAGTATATCTTACTTTCTGGTCCAGTTGGTCTGGGATTTCCTATTATTGCTGCATTTCCGAATTCTATTGTTCCTCCGAAGACTTTACTATTTGCCAAGTACTTTATTGAGTATTTCTCTATAGGAGTTGGAATCTCTCTCAATGCGGGAGAGGAATAAAAACTACCCAACCTTAGGCCCACCTATAGGAATGGAAACTCTAAGAGGAATGAAATCCAATCCAAGCTACTCACTCGATACAGAAATATTGTTATGATACAGGGATTATTCTGAACTACGACTCTCTCCCATACTACTCCTCTCTTCTCCCATGTGGGTTCACTCCTCTATTAAAGGTTAAAGCTACTCTGAGATCGTATAAAGGAAGCGTATCAGAGCCGGGACACCACACTGGAGTGAATCTATCTCGAAATCTATCTGATTGGAAAGAGGATTCCCAAAGAAGCCTAAAAAAGGATGGGCTTAGAGGCATGAGCAATTGCAGCTTTGAACTCTCTTTCTCAGCAAGAAGAATACAAGTCATAAGTAAGGTTGCAACTCATAAATCAGTTTGCTTGTAGTAAGCAGACGAGTAAGCAAATAAGGTTTGACAGCCGCTCTGTCGTTTCTACAGTTTTATTTTGAGTTTGCAGTTTGACCTTCTCTAGTTATAGTTCTTTCTGCAAAGCCTCTTTTTCGTAGAAATACTATTAGAAATTCCTACCTCTCGTATTAGTAGAGCAGCTATCATAATTGCAGTACGATATAAGACTCGAAAGGAAGAAGTAAGAATTGGACTCATAAAGAAGAATTCTAGCCGTGATGCCCTATCTACGTCTGAGCTCAGGCTCCATAGCAACTATCAGATTGTAAGTGGATTAGAGGAATAAGAGTACGATAGAGAGAGGAATCAAAACTAACCTTTAGCAATAGAAAGAAGGGACAAATAACCATACAAAACAAGTAAATAAGTCCTATCAATTGTATTAATAAGGGCGTATCCGTAGTGCTTTACAAAGCCTGCAAGGAAGACTGAAAGTCGATTATCAGAATACCAGCTAGTTTATTAAGAGGCATAAATGAGATTGGCAGTTGAGTATTCGCTTCGAGAGCGGTAGTAGTAATCGCTGTTAGCAGATATAAAGTCAGTGAATAAGGTTTTTCGTTAGGCAGTTGTTTCCATAGCTCAAGGAAGATGTTAACTCTCGCTTTCGCTTATAAATCTTCGTATTCGAGCTGTTGTTTTCTAGTTTGAATTGTAGGCTTGATTGCTCGGTTACGTGGTATTAATTGAAGAACGCGAGGCTGGTTGAAAGTGGCAAATAAGGCTAGTTCCTTCTTGTCGTCTACATACTTTTATCAGTGAGAGTAAGAATGCGAGTCAGATAGTTGAATTGCAGTTATCAGATTTGAAGCTTTGGTTGAAGATTGAGTATTCGTTTCCGGAGTAGTAGTTTAATCTGTTTTAGCAAGAAGAGCTGCAAGCCGTGATGCCATTTCTCTGGTATTAGGGAGTAGCCGAGCAGTAGTTTCTATTGTTTTACCCAGCAGTGTTAGTTTCGATAGTGTATTGAGTTCTCGTATCGGCCTATTCAGTTTTAGCAGTTCAAGTTAAGCTTGCAAGTTTTCCCTAGTTTGACTTAGTGCTTATAGGATTTCAAGCCATGAATAAGAGTCGTAAGCTGAGTGAATTGAGTAGTAGTATCGGCTTTTGCATTCGAGTTTGTAGCTGTAGTTGCCGTGCCTTGTTAATTTAAGTTTTCAAGTCCGCTTTTCGTATCAATCATATAAGTTAGAAGTTGAAAAGGAAGTAGTGAGATTGGAAATTAAGTAGGCTTGGTACAAGAATTGAAGTAAGGAATAAGATTAGTGGTTTGTAGTTGCCGGGAGTTGAATTGCAGTTATCAGTTTGAAAAAAAACCAGTCAAAGATAGAATTGCTTTCTCGTATCATACTTGCTTAGGCGTTTCCTATCTATAGTATTAGTAGCTCCTCTATCAGATTGCTTGTGCTCGCCTCGAGAGTGCTTTGAATTCCTAATTGCGCAGACTTGAAAGCCATGATTGAAGAACGCAAGGCAAAGCCATCGTATCCATACTTTAATTACTGCTTTTAATTCTTAATTGCGGATATGAGATAGAAAGCCAGATAGAACAGTTCAAGCCGGATATCAAACTGCAAGTCGCAGTTGTCGTATCAGAAGGTCTATCAGGAGTTGTCGTTTCACTGGTATTAGATGGAAGATAGCAAGACAGATATGAGTTAGAAGGCGCGCTTTATTAGTCGATACCAGATTGGGAGAAAGAAATAAGATGCTAAGTTAGCAGGTTGAAAGCCATAAATCAGTTATCGATCCTTCCTTTCGTATATTGCCCTTTTACCCAGATAGAATTGAGTTGGCAAGCTTGATACCAGAGTTCAGGTTGTATGCGAGGCTCCTACTTCTCTATGCCGTTTATAAGCGGCTGGAAATCAGACTCCAAGTTGGCTGTGAGTTTGAAGAGCAGCTTCTCGTAAGCCATGTAGTTTATACTGACCAAGGAGTAAGTGCAGCTAGAGTTTCCCTTGTCTTAGCAAGATAGGCTCGTACCCATTCTTTCTATCGGCTAGAAGCTTTGTTGCTTGACTTGGGGCCTCGATAGCATTAATTATGGTCCTTCATTCTTTTTACCAGCTAGCAGTTTCAAAGTCGGAGTTAAGAATAACAGATTGTAGTTTACCGGCTCGTATCTACTGTATGGAGCTTGGCGTACCCGGTTTGGAGTCAGATAGAAGAACTCCACTCGATTATAGGAATAAAGGTCAGCTATCCGGTTTCAAGTTAATAAGTAGTAAGCTTGCTTAGCAGATTGATTTCATGCTTATAGCTTTTATGTTCAGTAGCTTGGAGCGCGGTAACAAATAAGAATTATAGTCGTAAGCTGATATGTAGTTTCTATACTTTTACCAAGGGGTTCTCTCTTATACAGATTAAGAGATAGAAGAAATAGAGTCACCGAATCTGAGTTGCTATTACCTAGAGTATTAGGAAAGCAGTTCCGTCCGTGTCTTTTTCAATTAAACAGCTAAGCGCACGCCTCGCAACTTCAATCTAACAATTACCAACTGCCTCGGTAAATTAATTAGTCAGAAGTCTTATTTGGCGACGCCTACTTCAACAACTGCTTAACTGAGCGAGGAGAACCATTCCAGCATGCGCAGCATGGTGTCGAGCCTTTTGACGAGGCTGATCATGACAGCGCCACCACATCACGTTTATGTTTCAATCTAACATCACTTTTGAAATAGCCAGACTAAGTGAACATTAGCGATCTCCGACTTCCCGTTTCACAAATTAATGAAAGCATCCGCAGCTTGTCATCTTTTTGTATTGAGAACCATCCCTAATGCCACAATTGTTTAGAATCCACTCATACGATGATTTCAAACTAACTGGTGTTTTCTAATGAGCGTAGGTGGCTGAAGCTAGGATGTTCAATGTCTCTTGATTAACCTCACGGTCTCTTTTATCCCCTTTTCACGTGATTATCCAACCCGGTTTATTGTGACGAAAAGAGAATCAGACTTCTAGCTAAATCTCGTTCATGGAAGTGAAGAAAGCCGGTACGGTAAATTCTTCCCCGGAAGTAAACGAAGGCAGGGAACCATAGCTCATACCCATCAAAAGCATCCGCGATATTGATTAGAAACTATTCATAGCGTGCACGTTGGATTTGTTTATCCCCCACTCTTTCACGTTATATCTAATTAGGGCTCTTCTGCTTTGAAAAATGAATCTTCTGCTGGATCGCTCTCTAAAAAGAGTGTAATGCTCTAAAGAATTTCATGCGATAAGTAAAGGTTCCACTGCCTGAGAAAGTAGATAAATTCCTTCCTAACCTGGCTGAACAAGGTAGCCTGGTAAATAGATAGCTGAATTGGCTTGAAACAGATGAAAGTTATAGCAAATGAAAAAAGGTATGTATTCGTGTAACTCGTACAGTAACAGCGACTGTTACAGCTTTCCTCACAGGAACTCGATCCCCGCCAGCAACTGTGTGGAACAGGATCTACTTTGACTGTAACATCATCTTATGCTTTTCGCTGCGCGCCTGTTGTATCCCGATGACCTGGTTTTTCAGTTGTTTCCCGATGACCCGATCTGCCGATCCCCCGATGTTTTGATCTCCTCTCTGTTCCGATGAACAGTGTAAGCTGCGACTCCGACCTGTACCTGTCCCTTTCCCTGTGAGTAGTACCTACTCCCTTAGTGATGTGTGAAAAGTGTATGGATACGTGTGTTTTTTAATATGTGAATTTTTCTATATTTCTCTGAGTGATCTCAGTGTCTTCGTTCTGGTAAGAGCCGCGGAAGACCAGAGCATTGAATGAGTGACCAGTCCTTGGCTGACCTGTGCTTCGTATGGTGTGTTTTACCTGAGTAGGGTAGACGAGTTTCAAAGACCTTAGTTAACGTACGAAAGTATGCCAAATGGAGCTCAGTCTCCCATTCAATCAAGCTAGCGCTCTAAGAAAGTTCTTTTTCGAGTGCTTGTGATTTCATCCTTTCCGAGTGAGTCTTCTGCCCTAAAGCTTTCATAAGCTAAGGCGAGAGATTTCCTACTTTTAGTAGTCAGTATCGAACCCGTAACCCCAAGCTTATGAGCTTTGTGAGCTACCAAACTGCTCTACCTTCTTAGCGGGGAACTGGTGGATAAAAGGGGGTTGGATAAGCCCCTCTACCATATACAAATAGAATAGTCCATTTATACAGAATGGTAAAGAGGGCTCTTCTACGATCATCAATTCGAGAAAACCATACAAATATGAAAGAAAGGGTATTTTATCCTTACCAACTGGATCTTGTTGCACCCGGTAACAAACATGCATAAACCATTTATCGAAGTATGTGTCCGGATAGCCCAAAGTCTCAAAGGCGCTTTCCCATCTTCTTAACCCGAAATGAAATGGCTGAGGAGAAGAAGGTTCCTTTTGGGGGGTATCCCCGGGAAGAGATCCAGTGGAGACGGGGTGGGCCTGTAGCTCAGAGGATTAGAGCACGTGGCTACGAACCACGGTGTCGGGGGTTCGAATCCCTCCTCGCCCACAGCCTTCCAAAGAGGGGAAGGACCTTTACTTTCTCCCTGAGGGTAGGAAAATCATGATCGGAATAGCGGACGTAAAGCTATTGAACTTGGGTATGCTCTTTCCTTTTGTCGAAGTGGAATCGTAGAACAGAATGTGATACGATGAGATAGAATGCAATAGAAACAAGGATAGCGAACGGGTTACCTACTCCTAAGGGTCAAAGCAAGCCTTTTAATTCAATTCTTTATTCTTACATTAAAGAATGAATCAAATCTCCCCAAGTAGGATTCGAACCTACGACCAGTCAGTTAACAGCCGACCGCTCTACCACTGTGCTCCCATCCATACCGCCTGGTCTTAATTTTTATTTGAAGATTGGATTTCCAATCAACGAGTAAGTAGCTCCATTTGGGCTAGGTCAGAGCTGGCTGAAACATATATGTCTAGTTCTTTTTCCTAAAGATAACCTATTACACAATGACGGATCTTCTCGAACCAGACTGACTCATCACTCATCTATCCAAAGCTTGAAATAGCGCCGCTTACCTGTCTCAGCTAGCATAGGACCAAGCAATCCCCATACCCAGACCCCTCTTCTCCTTTATATTTAATTAGTCTGTAAGTGCATTATTTGTGCCCGAGAGAACTACTGGTAACTACTTGAACTATGGAGCCGGCGTATGGTCTGAATCAACGAGAGTGTGATACTTGCAACTATGACACATCCGAAAGGAAGGATTCCAGTCCCTCTATGCCCCATGGCAACGAGATCCACGGTTTAACCCATTAACACAACGACATACCCGTCGTCGGCTTTCTAATCAGCCACATTCAAAATGGTGCAACCCCTATAAAATACACCTGCTAGTTCCTTAGCTAGGACACAGAAAATTTCTGGAAGTTTCTTCCTTAATGCCGCGGTAGATTCCTTCGTCCCATTGAGCCCCAATTTTGTCAGGCTATCCGAACGCCGATACTCCACACACCCATGTCGGCGTACTCCCTCCAGAACAACTCTTCTAATCCGATAGGGCATCCCCTACCTAAAGAAATGAAATAGCAAGAAAATGGAAGCCGACAGAAGACTAGTGGTCACACTGACCAATATCAAAGAAAAGAGAAGCAATGGTCCCAATCGACCAATGGGCACTATCCACATCCGACACTAGACACATTGCGGCTTCATCCTGAACGTCTCTTACTACGAAAATACCAACCAATCCCACATCGCACTCTTCTACCGCAACCCCCTTTTCTTCTTTGCACTTTCCGCCCGTCGTAGAAGAAATGGACAGCTAAAGAATATCGACTCACGGAGGAAAGGACCCCGTTCCACCCACCTCCCAAGACGTATAATCGCACATTCAGGCTAATTCATCGAGTAAGGGTAGTCACTTTTCTGGGATCCACTGCGCTCGCAACTGTTAGCTTCCTAAATCAGCTAAACTTAGGACGATGCGGGCTCTATCATAGATACTTGAGCGAAATACATCGCACAACCACTATCATTGAAAACGAAAAGAAACTAACCGTTTCTTCCGCAATTACAATGACACGAATCTTGCGATATCGAGCCACCACTTATAACCCCTTCCTTCGGGGGGGCCTTACTAAGTTCAAGATTTCACGGTAGCTTCCCTCTCTCTCCCTGCCCCTATCTACCACCTTTACGCCTTTCACCCGGATCAGCTAATTCAAGTTCATTTCTTGAGTGATAAATTTCCATATACATCTTAAATGGAGAATCATCAACACATGACCGCTCATCCATTTTTTGAAATGCTCTATTACTATAAACTCGTAAAATGACTACTTGAATTTGAGCTTGACCTGATTGTTAAGAGCCAACCCTTCTGTGTAACAAAGCTAATAACTCATTCGCTATGGTACTATGTCGAATATTGCCATTAGAGTCACTTAACCCTATAGCTACTCCTAGGGTGAAGCTCTTATCCTCATCCTCATCATAACTTTGGTACGCTACAGTCATCTTAGCATAACCGTCTATAGCAGGATAAGCATGTGTGAATAGAGCACTTATAATCTCAGGATATATAAGATGAATATCACCAGTGCTCACAGGTGATGTACAAACAAGCTGAAGCAAAGTGGGGTAACAGATTCAGTCCACTGGAAAGGGAGAGAGGTGCTGAGACAGGGATGAGTACTCTGGCAACCCCGTATGAGTATACTGGTCAGAGGGGGGGATCTACTAGTCCTAGATCTTGCGTTTCACTATCCTTCGGGGCCAGTGCTATCAGATTCCACTAAATTGACTAGTGAAAAAACCCGTACTAGACTCCAACTACTAGTACCTGATCAGTAGGTGTTGGTTTCGGACTAAAGTCCCGAATAAAACAGAAAATGACACCCTCACCTTCTTATCTCGACAAATCCTCGAAACTCGCGACTGCATGCCCTAAGATGTAGACACCCTCAAGATGCTACCACTCTCAACCAGCCTCTCGACAAGGGAGACAAAGGATCGACTCGCCCCCGACAGTGTGTAAGTAGGACACCAAAATATTAGAAGCGTACCCGCTATCAGATAAGGCAGGATCCTCATGGTCGGCTACGTGCTGCACTTCAACGTATTCCTGGTCTGCTATATCCTCCATAACCTTCACAGCCTTTACTCTAGCCCTCTGCTGAGTCCCAGTCCTACCACCTCCCCTCTTTTCAGTCGGAGTACCACGACCTTTTACTTCTTGAGGCACGCCACCATGCACCAGAATACCTACGGGTTGTTAAGCATGGCTCAATCAGCAACATGTATCTACACCCATCTCAATGTACCTAGTATCTTCATCATCTGACTGACTTTCTTTACCCAGGCTCAATCAAGATTGTACTGGCCTTTACTCCTCCATTTCCTTCACTCCGTTCATTTAGTCAAAATAAGGGAAGATTTCTTTCCAATTAAAGAGTATGCTATTATGGGTGGAATTGCGTATAGGTTGACGGAGAATACTGCTGACCGACTTCACTGAGACAAGGACTAGACTAGCTACCTTCTTCGAGTGGGTCTTGCTCTGTCTATTGGTCTAAGCCGGCTGTGCTTTTCATTTTATTTTATCTTTCCGCGAGGGCCTCTGCTTTCCTCGAGGGAATACGACGAGCACTCATCTCCAGCATTCAGGTGGTCCTATCATCTCTATTTCCTCCCGACATTTCCTTCTCTAGTCAGGGAAGCCATAATCAGTCAGTAAGAAGTATATCTATAGGGAGTTTATAATAAGAGAACTGGATGTGCGAAACTTGTGTCAAGAGGGGGGTAGAAAGGAGAAAAAGCATAGTTCAAACTAGCCTCATCACAATAAAAAAGCCCATGATCGAATCTTTGAGACAAAGACGCAAGTAATTAGTTCACAAGGCCGATGATAGAATAAGGTTCTTTTTCGGTCCTACTTTTTTTAGTATGTTGGTAAGGTCCGGTCATCCGCTTCAGTGCTTGCTCTTCTGCGTAACTAGGGGAAGAAAGTCCAGTACAGTGTACTTTCATAAAGGCAAGGTTTTCGTAAGAATAAAATTTTGTGCTTCAACCTCTGCCTTCTACGTTGCCGACCAATGAACGTTTCGCTACCTGTCTAATCTCTAAGGCATCAAGATATCCATTCCAAATGTCTATATACGTGATTTATGAGTCGGAGTTCCGATCGGTTGTTGCACATCAGTAGAGGGAAGAGGTAGTTCTTGGTCAATATGAGCACCTTTTTGTTGCCGTACGGGAAGGTGACGGGACATCATTTTTGTGTGTTTCAGCCCCCAAGGTAGACGGTTGAGCATATGCATCACCAACTTTCTAAGAATCCTGCATAGTTTAAGTGTTGAAAGGGGTAACAGCACGCCAGCGAACCAATCTGAATGCACTGTGCAGCAGGAGGCAGCCGTTGAAGTATATACATTGAGATAAGGGAATTATTAGATTCTAGTATTAATAGAGTGCATTACTGTATTTAACTTATAAATTGTGGCGCAGCCAACTGCAACGCTTCGAGCTCCTGGAGACGTTATGTCCGTGCCCGGAGAAAGAGTCGAGACCCGGTACGATGTCAAGGAGTGGTGCGAAAGAGAACCAAAAGTGCAACTGGTCTTTTGCAAATGGTTTGATTTCTCTTGTCCTAGCATCGCGCGGGTATCTTACTTGTAAGAAGGAGTAGACTAATCCACTCACAGGTGGTTAAGCTCTTTCTTAGCGTTTGTTCGCTATACAAACTATACAAGCTCTTATTGGTGTGGCCGAACCCAATAGACTTAATTAGTCCTTCTACCTGTCCGAAGCGCCTCTATCATTTGGCCGAGAAAGGCGTCGGCATAATAAGATAGGATAGAAGATAGAAGGGCCCCCAGCTATGTGCCATTGTAAAAATGGTTTTCTATCACCTTGACCTAAAGAAAAAAGTTTTCTTCTATGGCTCCTAACCCTTCTTAACTCGCTACTTTTTTTCCGCTCGTTCCCTATCTATGGTCGAGCACTTCGTTCATGAGTTGCTATCACTTTAGCTGTAATAACTAGAACTTCTGCTATCTTCTCAAGCAAGTTCAAATTGCTTTCCTTAGGACGAGCTTTTAAGGCAAAGTAGAAAGAGCTTATTTATTCGTCGATAAAAAGCCTTTACTTAAAACTAAAAAGGAATAGAACCGAAAGCTCTTTTCCAATATAAAGAGGCATGTCAACAAGCACCTGACAGACGCTCATCTACTTCCATTTCCTATTTTTTATAAATATCCTTCCCGTCGTATTCTTTCCTTCGCTTTTGGGTCGCAGCCTAAGCCAATGGCTAGCTAGTGAAGTGAATCCCTCATTCGCCGACTAGAGAGCATGCCACTATGCTTGCCACATTCAATTTCTTTCTTTGGCACTGCAGCTGCACTTTAATTAGTCACCTTGGGCCAGGCCCACTTACACCCTGCCACAAGAAATCACCTAAAATAGGCCCATGTCAGTACTACACAGCTTTGGTTATTCAAATGGAAAATTATCTTTATTTCATTTTCTTTCGGTCTCGGCACCAACAGAAAACGAGAAACGAATCAAAGAAACTTAAAACTCAAGCGAAATATGGAAAGGAATTTAAAACATCATGTGCTGGTACGAAGGAAAGAAAGCACATAGCTTGACAAGCGAGCATCCCTTTGATGGATGCATGAAGGCCTAGCTCTTTACTTTAAGAAAGACTACTTGAAAGCAGCCTTCTCCAATTTGGCCTCACTCTTTCGATGTGCTAATTCCAATTCCTCAGCTGGAAACAGATTCTACCAAGCTAGGGAGGGCTTGCTTCCATTTGGATTTCGTAGTCGTAGAATGCCTTTATCTTGATCCATATCTGGATCATTAAGATGAAAGTAAGGACTTCCTTGATAAAGTATATCTTCGTTCCATTGGAATGATCTTTTTTTTATTTTCAGGTGCTCCCCCTCCCAATCAACTTCCAGCCCGACTCCAGAGGAACAAATCCTGGACCCAGCCGAGAATGCTCCAGATTGGCCAGCCGAAATTTCCCCTGCGAGTTCCTTTTTATTTGATCTCTCTCCTCGTCACTCTCTCTCTGAAGGCCCCTCGTATCTCATATCCAGCTCATAGGTCTCCTTAATGGGACTGATCTTGACTACTGGAGGTCTCTGTGATGAAGCTTCCTTCACTAACTCAGGACTTGTTTTCTTCTGCTGCTTTTTATCCTTCTCCATATCCGTTGGGATGCCATCACCTTTCTTCATCATTCATCATCAGTGTTTGCTGTGACTGGTCCTGTTCCTTCTCTATTTTTTCTGAAATCAGGGTAGGATTTCCTACATTTACATTTTGATCTACGTTGATGATATTATCGTTACTGGTAATTCATCTTCTGCAATGCTCTGACATACTTTACATCAGCAATTCTCCATTAAAGATCTTGGTCAACTTCACTTCTGGGTATTGAGGTCACCTCTACTAGTTCAGGTATCCTTCTTACTCAACAGTACTTGAGAAATCTACTTCAGAAGGCAAACATGCTCACAGCCAAACCTATGAACACTCCACTTAAAACAAATCTTCAGTTATCCAGGATTCCCTTAATAAATCCTTCCTTATATCGAAGCATTGTTGGCGCAGCTTCTGATCCTCCATAGAACAAGTAGGCAGTCTTTGGTTGGCTTACTGAAAATGCTAGGATCACCTATCAAACTAAGGAACCCGGAGGGAGAAGGGAGAGATCTCAACGTTACACTTCCTACCTACTCGCTCTCGCTCTGCTTTTCTAAATAAATCTTCTCTAAGAAGGCTGCCCCACTACTTACTTAATGAATCTCATGGGCCTTGTCCTGGCTTCAAAGAAAGACCTTTCGAAATGTCTCCCTCTAGCCTTTCTTGGGAAAGATCGACTAACTCGAAGCGGAAACTTGAAAATACCAATCATCGCTAACTGATTCTAGCTAGCTATTCCGAGAAAGAAAGAGAAAATGGTCTACGGGCCTATCACTTCGATAGCTAAGCCTGCTACTCATCCTGGGTGGTCAAGCACAACATGTCCAATTACCAAAAACTCCTTTTCACTTGTGAACCACTTAGAAAGTTTTCTACTTGATTGGCATCCATCCACATGTTACCAACAACATATCATTCTCTATGGAAATTGTCAAGTGGGATCGATCCCCAATCGTCGAAGTTAAGCACCTCAGTCGCTTGGTATGCGGCGCACCATCCTTCTGGAGGTGTCGTAGGTCCATAGGCCATAAAGAAAAGATAGACTAAGTATGAAAGGAGCTTAGCTTAGACAATGAAACTAGCCACTGGAAAGTCCACTGAACCTTGTCATAGCGGAAAACCAAGAGAAGGGAAGTCCTTGTGTGCTTAGTAGGTGATTGGGCATACAAAGTCGGACAAAGGCACCGACACGAATAGTAACTAAAAAAAGTATCATCCATGGGAGGACTCAGAAGGAAAGAAGGTGAGCGAGATACTAGTCATGTTGATCGAAAGTCTGATCTCTATCTTTTCCTAAATAAGGAATCCGTCCTGGCTCTGAAGGAAAGCTCCCATCAGCCCAAGAAAGAATGGAAGTTAACAGTCATAGAATGAGAGCTCGGGCTCCTATTTGAAACTCTCCATTGCTTTGATCAAGAGCTTTGAGATAAAGAATCGATTGGGCACTACCAGGAATATAATAGTTTCGGATACCACCAGATCTTGACAAATGGCATCGGGAATTCGTTCATAGGCTACTGGAATCCAAATCCACGGTTTGACGGAGAAGAAGGTCTGAGTAGAGCTTGAGAAAGAGCACCTGAGTCTACAAAAAACGAAGAAAGGGAATTCCACACAGAGGGGGGCATGAAGCGAGTAGCTCTTTCGTGATAGAATTTATCTTCTCCATAATGGTGTGACCTTGCTTTCATCCCTTAGGCCATAACCAGTCCAAAGAATTTTGGCGAGTCGTCGTCAGAATTTGACGAGTTAATTAATCGCCACTAAATAATATAGCCTAAGTAGAGTAATATTTTGAGCTCAAGATCCAATAATAATCCAACACAACACGTACCAGCTACGTCGGTGAATCATGTAGGCACAGCAGCCTCCGACCCCGAGCGCGGCCGCGGCCGCGGCCGCCACAAGCATCATCGGCACCGACGACGCCGTCGAGGACGCCGCGGCTCGCGCCAACCTGGGTACTTGAAGGACCGGGAGCGAAAGGAAGAGTAACCAGATGGCGGCGTCCAGGCACCGTCTTCCTCCGTCGGTTATCGGCTCCAAGCAACCGAAGATCCTGACCAGCAGGAGGGCGAGGCCTGCGTAGGTCACCACGGCGGACTCTACGCACTCCACGTCGCCCCACGAGATGTACGTCACCACGCCGAAGTTGAAGCTAAGCAGCATGAACAACGCGAGGAGCTCTCCCTCTCGATGCGCACCCGGGGTCGTCTGCTTTGCCGGCGAGGTAGGGGCGAGAGGAGCCATTACAAGCCTGTGGCTGTGGGAAGGACGGAGAGGAAGAAAGAGCAGCCGCCAGGCGCAGCGCAGGTGGGGGGTGCTGGGGAGATAAGAGGCTAACACTACCCGCACTCGTCTTCCTCTATTTTCATCCTCTATACTGCCCAGTCATTAAGATTCTCTCATCTATACTCATTTCTCCCGCATCCATCCATCCTCTATATCATCCTCTATCTACTGTGGGCCCACTTGTCATTTTATCTAAATATATCCGTGAGAGATCTAGTTCCGAGGAATTAATTACAACGAATTCAATGGTGCAATCGGAATTTAATTTGGATTTTCGGTTTGTGAGATATAACAAGTTTTTGTTGTCAAATAAGGTGGGCCCACCACACACTCGCTCTCCGCGCGTGCTGCACGCGCATGCACCAAGCCTGCGCTCTCCGCTAAATTTTCTTCCATCCGCTCTGAACGGCGTACGCGGACGTATAGCATCTGCTATACCGGCTCCCGGTGCGGGTTTTTTTAACGCTAAACAGATATAGCGCGCGCGGTAAACAGATATAGCGCGCGCGGTAGCATATGCGGTGCAGTTCGTCTAAAGGGGATGAAGGAGTTCCCTAACTATTGTTTTCAGCGCTTGCGGTTGCACTTGCACTTGTGTTAATCTGTCAGATCGAGATATGGGAGCCCTTTGGAGATTGCTACTCACGCTGACGGTATAGTTCAAGATGACAAACGCTAAAAGTTAAAACCTTCTCGTGGTTCGTGGACTGTGCTTTGTATGATGAAAATGGTGAAAGAGACCTGGATGTCCAATAAGCTGGCCAGGCCGCCTATACTGGATTCTTTCGTCAGTATCAATATTTATATGTCCAAATAAGTTTATTATAAAAGTATACTCAGTGATCTATCTAATGATATTAATTATGCATCATAAATAAATAAATATATATATATAATATATACGGCCAAAATACCTATCAAAAATATTTGCTATACGGCCAGTCTCAGTGAAGATTTCATCTCCCAGTTTCCAATATACCCGGATTTTAGAAAAAGTGCAGAAGAGTTTCATCCTAAAAAACTATCTCTACTTCATTAATACAACGTTATGCCAGCATATTAAATGCTCATAAAACTCTATAAAACTCCCATTGAAACTGGCCTATTAGATAGTCTTGATGTCTCATTAGTAACAAATATTCTCTTTGTTCACAAGAGAATACAACTCTCTGTTAAAGTTGTCCAAATTTGACCAAATTTATAGTAAATAGTATTCACACTTATGCCTCCAAATCGGTTTATTACGAAAATATATTTCATATCGAATCTAATGATATTTATTTTGTACCATAATTGTTAGAATTTTTATAGAAATTTGGTCAAACTTGGAAACATTTGGTTTCTCAAAATGCAAGAATTATATTCTTTTGTGGATGAAGGTAGTAAAAGGCAGTGAGATATGTAGCTTCTTGGTAGCTACACAATATTTTTTTCCCCTACTTGCGATGGTGACAAGAAGCGCTTTAAATTTCCGTGCTTTTATTTTCGACCATATGTACCAAGGCTGGATCCCGGCCTACTAACGAAGCAGACGGCAAAACCAGAGCTACACATAGCTGCTTAGCTATAGTTAATGTGTATATCTATCAACCGGCAAAGACATATGTGTTGTGATTCTAGGAAACTGAAGAGTTCAATGCAGGAAGGAAAAATGTTTTTTTTTAGATAATGGAACAAAGTTCCAGCTTAGAAAGGAAAAATGTTGGATCCTACCAAAATTATTTGTCGTACTAGTCTTGTTGTATCATTAGTACTTGAAAGTTCCGTGGTTTTAATTTTGCGTATCTAGGTTGGATCCTTACCCGTGAAGCAGACGGCGAACAAAGCTACACTCACGGGTGTTTGATTCTCACCCCCTAGAGTTTAGCCTCTAAAGTTTAGTCACTTTTAGCCACTAAAGTTCTAAACACCCCACTAAAAGTCTTTTTTAACACTACAATTCTATTGACCTCCACTAAACTTTAGTGACTAAGGGTGCGTTTGGTTGGTGACCAGAACTTGCCACGCCACAGATTCGTCGTGCCACAGTTTTTCTGGTAGCCGTTTGGTTCACTGCCACAGCTATGGCACGCCACACTTTCTTAGCACCATGTCCCACACGTCATAGACTCATTTTCGTGCCAAAGTTTGCCAGAAGTGTGGCTTCGATTTTGTTCGCCACACTTTCTGTGGCAGCCACAGTTTGCCGAAGGTCAGGCGTGGCAAGTTCCGGTCACCAACCAAACGGACCCTAAGGGCCTATTTGGTTGGTGACCGTAACTTGCCACGTCTGACCTTCGGCAAACTGTGGCTGCCACAGAAAGTGTGGCGAGCAAAATTGAAGCCACACTTGTGGCAAAGTTTGGCACGAAAATGAGTCTATGACGTGTGGGGCATGGTTCTGAGAAAGTGTGGCGTGTCATAGCTGTGGCAGTGAACCAAACGACTGCCAGAAAAACTGTGGCACGACGAATCTGTGGCATGGCAAGTTCTGGTCACCAACCAAACGGACCCTAAACTATAGGGAGTGGGAACCAAACATCCCCTTAGTTGCTTAGCTATAGTTAATGTACCTATCGACGGGAAGGCATGTGCTGTGCTTCTAGGAAACAGAAGAGATGAATGCATGAAGGAAAAATTGTTGAATCCTGCCAAAATTATATGTTGTACTGTCTTCTTGTCTCAGTCTCACTATTAACGTATCAAAGGCATACGTACCTTCTTTGAAACGCTGGATCCTGCCAAAAATTGCTGGATCCTGCCAAAATCAGTAACATAATATGTACCTTCTTGAAAGCTACACAACCTTTTTCCAGAACTTGTGATGGTGACGAGAAGCGCTTGAAATTTCTGTGGTTTTAATTTTGATGGACGCGGTTTTTTTGCCCTTAAGGGCACATGCCCTCAGCACATCCACCGTTGGATGTGCTTTGAGGGGTGTGCCTGCACATGCATTGAGATGTGTGTGAGCACACCCCTCAAAGCACATCCAACGGTGGATGTGCTGAGGGCATGTGTCCCTAAGGGCACATTTTACTTTACCAATCATCATATGTATATTGGTTGGATCCTTACTCGTGAAGGTAGACGGCGAACAACAATGAAGCTACACTTAGTTGCTTAGCTATAGTTAATGTACCTATCTATCGACGGGGAGAGGCATGTGTTGTGTTTCTAGAAAACTAAAGAGTTGAATGCATGCATGAAGGAAAAAATGCTCGGTCCTGCCGTTATTTGTTAAACTTGTCTTGTTGTCCCATTAGTTATAAATAAAAGGCAGATATGTACCTACTTGGAAGCTACGATATACACAACCTTTTTCCACAACTTGCGATGATGACGAGAAGCGCTTGAAATTTCTGTAGTTTTATTTTGATCATCATATGTATCTAGGTTGGATCCTTGCGAAACATATGACGAACCGAGCTACACTTAGGGCCTGTTTAGATCCCAAATTTTTACGTTCTAAAACTTTACAAATATTTTGATTGTAAACTTTACGATCTAAAATTTTACAAGTGCTTGTTTAGTTAGCTGTAAACTTTACTCTTGCCCTCATTGAATGCTGGTTTTTACAAGTCTTGTAAAGTGGGCTGCACGGGACCCCAGACAAAATTACACTCTTTTGGGCCTTAGGGGTTCCAAATTCCAAATTTTTACAAGCCATGTTTACCCACACTTTACAGCCCCATGTTTAGTTCCAAAATTCCAAAAAGTGACACAAATCCAAAATAATTTGGAATTTTGGATGCATCTAAACAGGGCCTTAGTTTATTAGCTATAGTTGTGCTTGTAGGAAACAGAAAAGGAAAAATTGCTAGATCCTGCCAAAATTATCTGTTGTACAAGTATTGTCGTTGTCTCATTAGTAACATACAAAAGCGATATGTACCTTCAACCTTTTTCCACAACTTGCGATGGTGACGAAAAGCGCTTGTAATTTCCGTGGTTTTAATTTTTGATCATATGTATCTTATTGGTTTGGATCCTTACTCGTGAAGACGGCGAACAACATCAGAGCTACACTTAGGCCTCGTGGGTGTGAAAAGTTTTTGCGTGTTATATGATGTTCCAATATTAATTTAGTCTATTAAAAATAGACTAATAAGAAAACAATTTAAATATTCCGCATAGAAACCGTGAAACGAATTTATTAAGACTAATTAATCTGTCATTAACACATGTTTACTGTAGCACAACATTATCAAAATATGAACTTATTAGGCTTTAAAAAATCGTCCCATAAATTACACGCAATCTGTGTAATTAATTAATTTTTAGTCTACATTTAATACTTCATGCATGTATCCAAACATTTGATGTGATGGGTAAAAAGATTTTGGGGTGGAAACTAAACAAGTTGCTTAGCTATAGTTAATGTATCTATCGACGGGGAAAGACATGTGTTATGCTTGAGGAAACGGAAGAGTTGTATGCATGAAGGAAAAATTAATTACTGGATCCTGCCAAAATTATTTGTTGTATTAGTCTTGTTGTCTCATTAGTTACAAATAAAAGGCAATAGATTTATATCTTTTTGGAAGCTACACAATCTTTTTCCACGTACAACTTGCGATGGTGATGAGAAGCGTTTGAAATTTTGGTGCTTTTATTCTTAATAACCATATGTATCTACGCTAGCTGGATCCTTACCCGCGAAGTAGACGGTGCGTTGAGTTTCACTTACTTGCGTAGCTATGGGGTCTGCTGGGATTTTATCAGATTCTATACAATCTAGCTTGTAACAAATCAGTTCTAAAACAATATTTTCTCTCACAATAAATCAGTCGTTTTAGATTATTATCAGCCGACTCATAAGTCCTACCGAACAGAGCTTAGGGTCACTAGTAGAGAAAAGACTTTTGATCCGCATCAGTTTTTGGCTTTAGTCTCAGTATTTTTTGTGTCCACGACTAAAGAAAGAATCAGTCCCGGTTGTAGTTACCAACCAGGACTAAAAGTCCTCTGCGCCAACTAGGACTAAAGGTCCTCTAACTTTTAGTCCTGGTTCGCTTCACCAACCCAGACTGAAGGTCTCCCATCCGGGACTAAAGGACTCCACAGGTCAATTCAAAAGGAGGTGTGCACAGGACTAGTCATGTATGGTGTGCAGTTGAGTTGGTAATTAATCTACGTGCGAGGCAGGTGGTCCTGGGTTTGAATTTTACACACCGCAAGAGAAGATATCTCTAGAATCTCATTTATTTTTCCTTTCAACGATAGACCTTTAGTCCCGGTTGTGTGACCCGGGACCGTATTCTTGGTCCCGTTTGGAAAACGAGGAGAAGGGGTTTCCCAACCGGGACAATAGCTCGTTCTCTACTAGTGGATGGTCTCCAAACATCCACCAACTCCACAAGTCAGCTTCCACAATCTCAAAGGCTAAATGAATCTAGCTTCTACCAGCTTATGAAAAACAAGTACTCCCTCTATTCCAAATTATAAGTCATTCAAATAACCTTGGAGAGCCAAAACATCTCAAATTTAACCAAAATTATAGAGAAAAATACAAAAATTTATGACATCAAATAGATATATATATATAAAAAATATAACTGATCAAGAATTTAACGATACTTATTTGATATCGTAAATATTATTGTTTTGTTATATAAATTTGGTCTAACTTAAGAATATTGTATAGTAATGTTATGTATATAATAGATTTTTTTTAAGAAAATCTCACGGCAACGTGTGGGGTATATTTCTAGTTATATACGTAGAGGAAACCTTTGTCTAGAGAGTACGTGTTCTTTTTTTACACCTATTAGACATGCTCAGAGCAAGCTATCTTTCAGTTGAGACACAAGACGCGCTGAAAGATAGCTTGCTCTGAGCATGTCTAATAGCTGTAAAAAAAAGAACACGTACTCTCTAGACAAAGGTTTCCTCTACGTATATAACTAGAAATATACCCCACACGTGGATCATAACGCGAACACCTCTCATAAGTGGTAGAATAATAGTTCTCATTTAAGTGGAGTACTACCACACACAGTCACACAGATGGATCCATCATATATGGTTTACAAAATATCGGAGGTGGCCGCGCGCATAAACGGAAGTATCAGATATATCGAATTCTAAAGTTTTTTTTTTGTTTTGCTTCACCAATATTCAAGAAAAACAACTGTCACTACGTTTGCATAGAAAATCACATAGATTCTCTCCAGATTATTAAAGGGCGCAACGCCAAAAACTGCACATAATAATTATGAAATGTGGTAATATCATACTCTTACAGCTCATATTTGGTGCACCACCGGATTGGATTAAACACATGTCCTGCTTCCAAGTAGCAAAGATATGTAACACGCTTCATTTCACTGGCAGAGCCAGAACTCAGACCTAGTCCAAGAATTTAGTCCCTTGACCGCTGGCGCTCCTTTTCCTTGTGAACGAATAAGGCATACAAACCCCCCGCAGCGGCGCCGGCCATCGCCAAGACCATTATCGCCATCGGGAGCGGCATGACAACAGCCACCTTGTAGGAAAACATGGCAGTGAGCAACGTGGTCAGAACCCAAATGCAAGCCTTCAACATACTTCTTGTCGAGCTCCACTCTACGGGCACATGCTCATACCACCTCAGGAAGGCGAAGAGCATGAGGAGATCCAAGTAGGAAAAGAGCACGAAGGCCATGGGCCCAAAGTCGACTATGGAGCGGTAGATAGCCATGCCCGAGTTGAAGGTGAGGAGCAGAAAACCAAGCAAGTTGAGCCACGAGACATCGCTGTCCCTGTGGCCTGCTTGGCCAACCTCCGGCTGATCCGCCAGCAGCTGTCCCGCATGTCCTGCCTCCGCGAGCTGCAGCGGATCCATGTCGATCGCGCGAGCTATCATCTCAGCTCCCACAGAGGGGGAAGAAAAAAACAGTAGTACCGGCCGGGCGGAAGTGTGTGCGTGCTCGATCTGTTAACAAGGATGGATGGGGGCCAAGGCCAGGGAAGGAAGTAGGGGGCTGTGTCGGGCTGAGCTTTTAAGGCCAAAATATTTTCCGCATCAGGTCTTGGACGTTACGTGACCTAGTGCCTAGTTTATTTGAACCGGACGGACCGGAGTTAAACACCGAACCAGAGCCTACACACCTCCGGTTCACCTAAAAGACCATCCGTACAATCGAGCCACTAAAAATCGATTTAGCAATAGAACCGGTGAACCAGTTGGTTTCATATGAACCGAGTGGTTTTTAACTAGTTCTTGGAGCTCATATGCTCTGAAAGAGATCAATCATACATGTATAATATACAAGAGCAGCTGAGCATAGATTTGCCCCCTAATATAAAGCTATACAATGAAGTTCAAGTATTAGGGGTTGGCAGAAAAGGGCCTAGAAATTTCATGAGAATGAGAAGGTGGGTGATAAACTCCCCACCGGTACTAAGATGCTCATAGTGGAAAGCACAACCACAACGAGGCGCGACGTAGTAAAGCATCTCTGCCCACACATTGGCGATGAGGCCCCAACGCTCTGCTTCATCGTAGATGGTAAGGAGCTCCCGTGCCACCAAGCATGCACGAGGCAACACTGGAGTAGTCCCTGCTTCAGCGTTCTGCACAACTTTCTGCAGATGAATAAGAGCACCAGCATTATCATCGTTATTGTTGGGTGGTTCTTGACGTTTCTCGGTATCTACCATCGTCGACTGATGCTGCTGATGTTCCTGCTTCGTGTTGTTGGCTTCAATGTGCTTCAAGAATGTTTCCTGCACTGGAGAATCAAAAGCTTCAATCCACTCCAAGTGTATTTGTTTATTGTCTGCTTCTTGATGACTCTCATTATGATCAACCACATACTGATGATCTTGTTGTTCCTCTTTCTTGTTGGCTTGAAAAAGCTTCATGACTGCTGCCTTCTCATCTAGAGCAACCTGCGGTTGACCCTGTTGATCTTGACTTGACAAAATTGTGTTTATTTCAACATGGGCTCTGTCATGTACAAGTTGAGAGTTGGTAGTCAGCATCACACCAGACTTGAAGACAAGGTGCATGATATAATTTGATATCTCTCTGCTCATCTGCTTATGCTTCATATTTATATCATCAGAATCATTTGTGCTAGTGGCTTCGCCATTGTCCCTAAAGTAGTAGCATATGTCTGTTGCAACGTACCAGATGAGCACGCTTGTGGGGAAATCAACACCGCTACCGGTGGTGGTCTCAACTAGTGCTTTTATTATTAGCCTTGTAGAATTTGGACCTCTGTGTTTGTCCATCCACGCCTCAAGTGCCTGCCGGCCACGAGAGCTAGCAATGTCCGATTTTTCCCTTGTTCCAAAGCCTAACAGATTATCGAGGATGAACTCTTTTATGGGTGTGTGATCCTTTGTGATGGGTGTGTGTGTTACGTCAAGTAACTCGACACCCCAGGTGCCCAAGCGCCGCCCGATCCAATGTTGTATGGACGCCACCCTACCCGTAGTGTCTTGCACAACAACGTGCCTCTTCATCATGTTGTATTGTGCTATCTCCTCGGACCACTGCTTCTTACTTGTCCAAGTTGCAGGTCGTCGTTCATACTTGGAAAAAATGGAGATGGTGGTGGAGGACACGGTCAAGACAATCGCTCCTAGAAGCAATATGTAGGACACGATGATATCAGCTCTGGTAGGATATTGCGTGCCTTTGTCTCCCTTTTCGGCGGCCCAGAAGAGCACCAAGGCTATCGGTGCTGAAACATGTTGGAAGAGTTCGTATAGCGCAAAGGGGCATATAGCAGCAACAGCAGCAATCAAATAACAACATATGTCTCTGTTGTTGCATAGGTATTCTAGTGTCAAACAGGGCAATACATTGGCACAAGCCCCAATGAGGAAGGATCCATCTCGAATTGGTTTCTTGGTGTAGAGGTCTCGGTAGAAATCTGCAAGAAGTGCTCCCACATGCTCATAGATCTTGCATCGACCTGGATTGGACCGAAACCTTTTGAAGAGGTGGGGTCGATGGTCTCGGTCTCCCGCAGATGAAACTGCAATTTCTTCATTCAGGGGAGCATCCACTAACAGGATATCTCTCAGACTATCAGTGAACAACAAATGTTCTCGCAAACTAGAACTTCCTTCAGATATTTTATCAAGTGTGTTCATCATTCCCTTGAGGTCAGTGACTTCGGTATCCTGAAGCTTCTGTAGCGTTAGTAACTGATGAGTCAGGGCATCTGACCTAAGCCTCGCTGGGCTCGCAAGGTAGAGGCACAAGGTACGCTCGGCGTACTTGAGGCATCCAGAAAAGAACATGAGCACCACGGCTGCTGTCAGCCGGCCGTCCGGCCAAGAAGCCCTGACCACAACGTACCCGGCGACGACCACCTGGGAGACCAAACCCAACAGGTGCCGCTTCCACAGCTCGTTGTCCTGCCTCGACAAGGCTGTGATGGTGTCCTGCCCGCCCAGGTGGACCAACACGAACGGCGCCCAAAAGGAGATTAGCTGCCGGCCCGGCTCCCTCGCATGGACCGCGAGGTGGCCGAGCACGAAGATGGCCACAGAGTCTGCCGACAGGTATGTCAGCCACAACACGGTGTGCAGCACAGGTGACGCGCTGCGCCTCCGGAAACCAGCGAAGACGAAGAGGAAGGCTTGCAGGAACAGGCTGACCAGGATCAGGCTGTGGATCTCCCACGTGTTCCACAGCTCTTGGACAGCAGGCACCAAGCTGTGAGGAGTTCACGTACCACACTTTAATTAGGGTTTGCAAGCTTCAAGCAATCCAATCTCATCTCTCAAAGCACATGAATGAAGATAATAAAACATGTGAAATCACACCACACTCCTCAACCGAACCAAAGGTATACAGTCATCACAGGTAAACACATGCTTCTCGTTGGGTATCGATCAGGTAGCTATTGATATACCGGTCGCACATCGGTCAGGTTGTAAATTTTGTTCTTGCACTAAAAAGTTGGTTCTTGGAGTCATCTTTTCCAAGGCCATATAAGTAAAAAGCTCTATTACATTTGGTGGCTACGCGGTACTGGTTCTTGGAGCTCATATATATTCTGAAAAATACAATAATCATTCATATTTACAAAAGAGCTGAGAATGGATTTGCCCCCTAATATAAGGCTATACAGTGAAGCTCAGGTACCAGGGGGTGGTAGAAAAGGGCCAAGAAATTTCATGAGAATGAGAAGGTGGGTGATGAACTCCCCACCGGTGCTAAGATGCTCATAGTGGAAAGCACAACCACAACGAGGTGCAACGTAGTAAAGCATCTCTGCCCACACATTGGCGATGAGGCCCCAACGCTCTACTTCATCGTTGATGGCAAGGAGCTCCCTCGCCACCAAGCATGCGCGAGGCAACACTGGAGTGGTCCCTGCTTCAGCGTTCTGCACAACTTTCTGCAGATGAGTAACAGCACTAGCATTATCATCGTTACTGCTAGGTGGTTCTTGACGCTTCTCAGTATCTACCATCATCGACTGATGTCGTTGATGTTCCTGTTTCTTGTTGTTGGCCTCAATATGTTTGAAGAATGTTTCTTGCACTGGAGAATCAAAAGCTTCAATCCACTCCAAGAGTATCTGTTGATTGGCTGCTTCTTGATGATTCTCAGTATGATCAACCACATACTGATGATCTTGTTGTCCCTCTTTCTTGTTGGCTTGAAAAAGCTTCATGGTTGCTGTCTTCTCATCTAGAGCAACCTGTGATTGACCCTGTTGATCTTGACCTGACAAAATTGTGTTGATTTCAACATGGGCTTTGTCATGTACAAGTTGGGAGTTGGTATTCAGCATCACACCAGACTTGAAGACAAGGTACATAATATAATTTGATAGTTGTCTGCTCATCTGCTTATGCTTCATATTTATGTCATCAGAATCATTTGTGCTAGTGCTATCGTCATTATCCCTGAAGTAGTAGCATATGTCTGTTGCAACATGCCAGATGAGCACGCTTGTGGGGAAATCAATAATGTTGTCGATGGTGGTGTCAACTAGTGTTTTTCTTATTAGCCTTCCAGAATGTGGACCTCTGTGTTTGTCCATCCACGCCTCAAGTGCCTGCCGGCCACGAGAGCTGGCAATGTCCCATTTTTTCCTTGCTCCAAAGCCTAGTAGATTGTCAAGGATGAACTCTTTTATAGGTGTGTGATCCTCTGTAATGGGTGTGTGTGTTACCTCAAGTAACTCGACACCCCAAGCACCCAAGTGCCGCACGATCCATTGGTGTGTCATTGTGCTCATAGTGTCTTGCATGGTGACGTGCCTCTTCATCATGTTGTATTGTGCTAGCTTCTCAGACCACTGTTTCTTACTTATCCAAGTTGCAGGTCGTCGTCTGTACTTGGAAAAAATGGAGATGGTGGTAGAGGACGCATCCAAGGCAATTGCTCCTAGAAGCAATATGTAGGACACGATGATATCAGCTCTGGTAGGATACTGTGTGCCTTTGCCCCCCTTTTCGGCGGCCCAGAAGAGCACCAAGGCTATCGGTGTTGAAACATATTGGAAGAGTTCATATAGCGCGAAGGGGCATGTAACAACACAACAAAACACACTGCAACAAATGTCTTCTTTGCGGCATAGGCATTCTCTTATCAAACAGGGCAATGCTCCGGTACAAAACAAATTGAGGAAGGATTCATCCCGAATTGGGTTCTTGGTGTAGAGGTCTTGGTAGAAATCTACAAGAAGTGCCCCTACATGCTCATAGATCTTGCATCGGCCTGGACTGGACTGAAACCTTTTGAAAAGGTCGGGTCGATGATCTCCTGTAGATGAAACTACAATTTTGTCATTCAGGGGAGCATCCACTAACAGGATATCTCTCAGACTATCATTGGACAATAGATGTCCCCTGGAACTAGAACTTCCTCCAGATATGTTATCAAGTTTGTCCATCATTCCCTTGAGGTCAATGACCTTGGTATCCTGAAGCTCATGTAGCGTTTGTGACTGATGAGCCAGGGCGCCTGACCTAAGCCTCGCTGGGCTCGCAAGGTAGAGGCACAGAGTACGCTCGGCGTACTTGAGGCATCCAGAAAAGAACATGAGCACCATGGCAGCTGTCAGCCGGCCGTCCGGCCAAGAAGCCTTGGCCACGACGTACCCGGCGACTGCCACCTGGGAGACCAAGCCCAGCAGGTGCCGCTTCCACAGCTCGTTGTCCTGCCTCGACAAGGCCGTGATGGTGTCCTGCCCGCCCAGGTGGACTAGCACGAATGGCGCCCAGAAGGAGATGAGCTGCCAGCCCGGCTCCCTCGCGTGGACCGCAAGGTGGCCGAGCACGAAGATGGCCACAGAGTCTGCCGACAGGTACGCCAACCACAACACGGTGTGCAGCACAGGCGACGCGCTGCGCCTCCGAAAACCAGCGAAGACGAAGAGGAAGGCTTGCAGGAACAGGCTGACCAGGATCAGGCAGTGGATCTCCCACGTGTTCCACAGCTCTTGGACAGCAGGCACCAAGCTGTGAGGAGTTCACGTACCACACTTTAATTAGGGTTTGCAAGCTTCAAGCAATCCAATCTCATCTCTCAAAGCACATGAATGAAGATAATAAAACATGTGAAATCACACCACACTCCTCAACCGAACCAAAGGTATACAGTCATCACTGGTAAACACATGCTTCTCGTTGGGTATCGATCAGGTAGCTATTGGTATACCGGCCGCACATCGGTCAGGTTGTAAATTTTGTTCTTGCACTAAAAAGTTGGTTACGTTAATTGTCATCCCATCGAACACACCAATGGTAGCCTAGTAGAAGATGTTTAAGATTTTTCAAGGTCTTCTTTTTTATTGTGTGATGGTTTGCTACCAAAAAAAACACATAGAACCAGCAAGGAGACCTGCGTAAATAGCTCAAGCCGCTTTTTCCCCTTCAGTTATATAATTCAGACAATTTCTTAGCTTAAAATTATTGCCGTCATTTTTTCATCTTCTTTTTTCCCACTTCTACGTGGTTATCCAATTTCTACCGATGCCAAATCGAAGTAGTCTTGATCGAATTTCCTTTTGATGACCTGCATTCCTCAATAAAGAAAACTGTTATCGTTTGAGAAAATTCCAAACTAGGCCAATATATGAAAACTGAAAGAGACTTGGGGAATTTCACATTCTTGTATGGACTGGTGTCAGCAACTTCAGCTGACACCTTTGCATTATGGGGCAGCCGATTTGTATTGTGGAGCCAATTTCAGTTTTTCAAAACTAAATTATGTGGCAATTGAATGCCAAAGAGTCTGCCTTTTCTAAGTTGGAGGTGAAAACGCGGAGTACACAACCTCAGGGAAAGGAAGGTTTCGAGTTCAGCAGAGCAATCTAGGTAGGAAAACAGAGGATTGAACTTAAAGGAAGAATGCTCTAGATCTAGAAAGAAACCAGAGGAGAAAGAGGAACAATAGAGATGTTCTATTTCCTGAATAATCTTTCATCCCCTTACTCGTGCTGACCGATCCCCTTTTGTTGTGCCTGATAGGCTGGCCCCATATGACAGCCAGAATTACACATACACGTGCACTGACATTCTCGTCACTTAATAAATGGTGAGAGGAGATGAGATATCACATACTCTCTTCGTTCGATTAAAAGTGACGTTTTGGACTCTATGACATCTTGTTTAACCGATTATCTTATTCAATTTTTTTATAATTATTATCTATTTTGTTATGATTTATTTCATCATTAAGATACTGTAATAATAAGTTATTTATTTTATAATTTGCAAAAAAAAGAATAAATAACACAAATAGTCAAACACGATATCCAAAAGTAAAAAATGTTAGAGGGAGTACTATTTTTTAGAGTTTATCACATTGCTTGTTTTCTCAAACTTTCTACATCTAATGACATAAACAAGTGCATATAGATTTACACTTTTAAAACCATACAACAACAACGTAAAACGTAGCATCACATCGAGGTGTTTTTCTCGTACTAAATTGGAGGAATGGTTGAGCAATGCAAGTTTTAAATTGCAATGTATATCATGTTTCACGAAGAAGACAGTACTAAAAGTAAAGTAAATTTGAACTTAATAGGCTAGAGAATGCTATGAAGTAGTATTTACATAAATTAATTAAGAGATTGAAGTTGCATCATCTTGCTGCCTTACCTGATTTTCCCCATCAGGTTGCCCCCGCCAATTTCTTCCCCATTTATCTTTAGTGGTCTCATCTCAATCAGGGGACACGAAAACGCAAGACATGCATGCTGGCGTTGCCTTGCTGCACTCGTATTTAAATATGCTCGTGGGTAATGGAATGAGTGCCAAGTTGTTGTACCTTTGGCGTGGCACTGCGTTGATGTATATGCTTGCCTTGATACAGTGGAAGTGTCCATACAAGCAAGGAAGATGCCTCGTCGGTAGAGTGTTCATGACCAAGCACAAAAGGTACGTGTAAATTATATGTATGGCAAAATAAAATTAATTATCAAGTGAAATAAGAATGCTATGTGTAAGGTAAGATCATCCGTACCTTTCACAGATAACATCATTCATGGAACATTACTTGGCCACTTGATCAATACCTAGGCAAATTATAGATCTACGTTAGGATCCTTAAATTAAATTCATTCTAACAATTATAATTTGTGTGCAAACTAATTAAGCTAATATTGTTATACATGAAAAATATTTCTATATTATTATTAGCCATACAACAGATTTACTTATATGCTGCATTTCTACTATAAGAGATACTTATATGCTCTATTTCTACTATAGAAAAGCGAAGAACATACTATAAATTAGAGGGTAAAAACATAGCATTATATGTGAATTTGGAAAATTATGAAATGTTAAATTTCAAACTAAATAAGCTAATGAGTAAAGTCCATCACCGGTCCATAAACTTATGTCGTTGTGTCATCCCGGTCACTAAACTCACAGATCGACCGTTTAGGTCCTCAAACTTGTTCGGTTGTGTCATCCCGGTCCCTAAACTTGTTCAGTTGTGTCATCCCAGTCCATAAACTTACAAATCACTCGTTTAGGTCCTCAAACTTAGTCAGTTGTGTCATCCTGTTCCCTAAACTTTATTTTGAGTCTCATCTAGATCTAAACATGATAATTTTAAAACTTTATATCAACAAATACTTCATAAGTTTTTCATATAAACTCGAATGAAAACAAACTTTATATCAAAATTGTAGCCCTCGATGTGATCTACAACTTCGTAGTTGAATTTTTTTTGATTTAAAACTGTTTAGGGTTCCAAAATATTGTTGTATGTTTATAGATTTTAAAATTTAAAATTAATTTTTGGATACTAAATGACTTTAAATAAAAAAATTATCTACAATGTTGTAGATTGTATTGAGAACTATAACTTTTATATATATCATGTTAATATTGAAGATTATTTTATAATTTTAAATTTTAAATTTCAAAATCTATAAACATACAACAATATTTTGAGATCCTAAACAGTTTTAAATAAAAAAAATTCAACTACAAAGTTGTAGATCACATCGAGGGCTATAATTTTGATATAATATTGTCTTCATTTGAGTTTTTATGAAAAAGTTATGAATTATTTGTTGATATAGAGTTTTTAAATTGTCATGTTTAGATCCAGATGAGACTCAAAACAAAGTTTAGAGACCAGGATGATACAACTGACTAAGTTTGAAGACCTAAACGAGTGATTTGTAAGTTTAGGGACCCGGATAACACAACCGAACAAGTTTGAGAACATAAACAATCGATTTACGAATTTATGGACCGGAATGACAACTAATCTATTAAGTAAATTTCAATTCTCACAAAAATAGCCACGTAGGGACAAACTAGCGGCGAACATAACCAACCACCTGCGCACGAGGTATGTATCGATTGATTTTTTTAGAATCCAAAGATGATAAAGAATTACTTCCTCTGTCCAACAAAACGTTTTGTTTGACCAAATTTCTAGTAAATACTATTCACATTTAGACTCTAAATTAATTTATTAAAAAATACATTTTATAATGAATCTAATAGTATTTATTTAATATTATGAATATTAATATATCTTAATCTATAATTAATCAAACTAGAGATACTAAACCATGACACTGTGCTAGAATGCATTTTTTTACGAAGGGAGTATAATTTATGACTTAAAACAATTTTTATTTAAATACTATTGTAGAACTAATTTATATGGATTAAAGATGGATTATAACTTAAATAAAAAGAACCAAAAAATTAAAGAAATACAGATTAGAGGTGGGTTTTGGAAGATTGAAGATGCTCGATATGTCTCAGATATACTTCTCTGTCCTGAATAAATCGATTCTTAAAATTCGTGCCGATCAAACTTTTTAAAATTTGACCAATTTTTTATAAAAGAGTAAAAATATCTATAACTTTTTAAAATTTGACCATTTTTTTATAAAAGAGTAAAAATATCTATGATATAAAATGAATATATTATAAAAATATATTATATGATGTATCTAATGATACTAATTTGATATCATAAATCTTGACGTATTATTCTAAAAATTCGATCAAAGTTTAAAAGTTTGACTTAGGACAACTCTAGAAATCTATTTATTCAGGGACGGAGGAAGTATGTAATAAAATTCATGTACCCAACAAGACAAACAATTTACCATTTGAAAACTGGAGTAGAAGTATAGCTAATTAAAAAATTGCAAAATTTTGGGATCAACAACACAAAATAATCAAACACTCAAATAGTAGCATTTCGATCCGAACACCCCAAAATCCCTCAGCTCCCGGCGACGCCCAAACCCTCGCCGTCGCGCCGTCTCCAAAACCCCCTTACCATGGCCGCCGCGGCAACCGCGGGGGCCGGAGCCGCGACCCCGCAGCCGCCACGGCAGTACAAGCTAGCTCCGCAGAGCGAGCTGCGCGTGGAGGTGCTCCCCGACGCGCCCCTCCGAGTGCGCCTCGTCACCGGCACGGCGGAGATCTTCGGCACCGAGCTGCCCCCGGAGGGCTGGGTCCCCGTCCCTCCCCGATCCAAGATCGCCGTAAGCAAATCTAGTGGCCCCTCATCCTGCTTTTGCGGCCACTGTCCGTCGGTGTTGGTTTCAGTCGCTGTTTGTTTTCGTTTGGTCAGATTTCCACTTGGCACGGCGCCACGGTGGAACTGGACGGGGTAAGCGAGAGCGAGTACACATCTGAGGAGGTGAGCGCTCGGTGGTCTTCTCTTTATTGGCACCGTTTCTGTGTAAATTTGGGAATGATGAGGTTCTTGGGGTGTGACGCCGTTGTGGGATGATTCTGCTATTGTGGGTTACAGACTCCTATGGTAATTTATGTCAACACACACGCCATTCTGGATGCCCGTAGGGCAAGGGCGAGGGCCGCTGCAGCACAGGGGGGCGATACAGAGGCCTCACAGGTGAGTTCTGATTCACTTATTCTCGTGATCATACGATTGTATTGTTGCATAGTTGAGGATCTGTAGGAGATGCAAAGCTTTATCTCAATAACAACTATTTAGGTCCTGTTTGGATCCATTAGCAGCTAATAGTTCATAGCTAATATTGGCTTCTATTAGCTAGTTTGGTCCAACAAGAGAAATAGTTGTTAGTTTGGTATTCAGCTAACAACGAGCAAAACTATTAGCTAGACCTGCTTGGATCCAAGGAGCTAATTATTAGCAGCTAACTAGTAGTTCTATGGATCAAAACAGGGTCTTAGCTTGTTAGTTTCTCAATTTTTAGTCAACTATGTGGAATGTTAATTTGAGATATTCCTAGAGATAGTCAGAGTGAGTGTAGTAAAAACAGTGTGAAGTTTGACATAGCACCATTTGTAATTATGTATTAATGTTCAAAGACATAAGCAACCCTACAAGTGACATTGATTGTGTGATTATGACATCATTTTCAGAAGACAGAACAGAATGTAGTCATGATATGTAACTATGGATTTCAATATGGTTCTAAGTTCCGTATGATTGTGTAGGAACAAATTGTATTGAAACCCTAGCAGGGGAGTGTGGCTGAACATTATCATATATTGAACTTGAACATGATTAGTAAGCTGTTGTTCTTGACAAGGGACCTTTGTGCCTATATTTATCTTCTTTTCCCTGGACTATTTCACTGAAGCTTTCTTGCTATATCTGGTTTAGGGACCTAGAGTGATTGTTGTGGGGCCAACAGATTCTGGAAAAAGTACTCTCTGCAAGATGCTCCTTAGCTGGGCTGCCAAATTGGGCTGGAAGCCTACTTATGTCGATTTAGATATTGGCCAGGGGTCTATAACAATCCCTGGATGTATTTCTGCTACACCAATTGAGAAACCTATAGATATAGTTGATGGGATTCCCTTGGAGATGCCACTGGTATACTTCTATGGTCACCCAAATCCAAGGTATCTCTGGACTTTATTCTTTATCAGTTGATACTACCTGCATTAATATTATTCTTTTGTCTACTGCTTTGGCTCCTTAACTGTTGCTTGTATTACCAACAGTATTAATGCGGATGTTTACAAAGTTCTTATGAAGGAGCTAGCTAAAACATTGGAGAAACAGTTCTCTGGCAATGCTGAATCTAGGGCAGCAGGAATGATTATCAATACAATGGGTTGGGTTGAAGGCCTTGGGTATGAGGTTAGTGATTGGCTTCAAATAACTGATGGCCATTTTGCAGATTCATAATGTTGCCCTGTGTGCAGTAAGTGATAATTCTTTTTTTACGCTCTGCAGTTACTTCTTAATGCAATTGAAACTTTCAAGGCCAATGTAGTACTGGTACTGGGACAGGCAAGTTCTGCATTGCTTTGTTCATGTGAACATTACTATTTTTTTCAGAAGGGTTATGCTGTATATACATCCCATGTTTCATTTCACGCTCTTGATTGCACAAACATGCTCTATATTCATTTGCTGGTGGACACTCCGTACAGTTTTTCGTAGTGTAAAAAAACTGTACGGAGTGTCCACCAGCAAATGGTCTCCACTTTGCATGTCCTGTAGCCAATTTTCCCTTGATTTAATGATATTGTTATGTTCAACTTATAGCCAAGCATCATAGGCAGCCAAACATTTTGTTATAGCAGTATGCTATAATCAAGAATTCAAGATTCCATGTTAATCGTTTTAAAAGTTAATATTTTCCTATTATATCATTCATTACGCTTGTAATGAAATTACAGAGTTCGGAACAAAAAAAAGTTTCAGCGAAAATTAAACTGCAGCAACGAAAGAGTTCCCCGATGCTGACCACCCAGGGATCAGCCATTGAGAACCCGTAGTATCTGTTTTTAGGGCAAGTAGAGACATCTTGGACAGTAGAGTAGGAATGTGTTGCAACAGTGAGGAGCAGCTAATCTCAAGTAGAAACAAAAACATACTCTGCTAGCAGTAATCCCTTCCGGCATGTCTTCTTATAAACAGATCATCAGTATCACTATGCTTCATTTATGCATGGAAGTTGAGATATTTCTTTTCAAATAACCTACAAGAAAATCTGGGTCATATAAAGAAACCTCAGCTGCTGAAAATAAAGCTTTCTGCTGACATGTCTAATTCTAGATAATAGGCAAAAGAGTGCTCAGTCTGCAGCAACTGATATTCCGAAAGATTGGGAGAGACAGGAAAAAAGCGCATATAAGCACTAGTGTCAAATAGGGAAAATGGCAGATGTCGCTAACAATTGCATCTATTAGCATATATGATTGGCACAGATTAACGTGATATGATATTATCAAAAGTGCTCTAGAGAGCTCTAATACTAGTCATTTTATCTTGAATGTGTAGTCATGTATAATTATGTAACCATATGATAATGAAGCGGCTTGTGGGGATTATCTGATCTGTCTCGAAGCTTGCAGGAGAAACTCTGGAAGATGTTAAAAGATGCAGTTCAAAGCAAGCCCAACATTGATGTTGTAAAACTTCATAAATCAGAGGGTGTTGTCCTCAGAAATTCAAAATATCGGCAAAAAATGAGGAGCCTCCGGATCAAGGTAGGCTGTTTCTTCTGGAATAGAACATCACCAGCTATGCCATCAATCATCGGTTTAAACTATTTTGGTTTCAGTGTGAAATCTCTATTGATGATAGCATACTTGCATCGTTATACACTGCCATGCTCTTAGCCTCTTTCTTTTTCCCCTCTTTTAATTGTAATGTTGTCGTTATTACCTTTATGGGGTAATTGTTCACTGTCTCAACCTTATGTTTTGATCTGTCTTGTTAAAGCCATGTCCTGATGTGCTCCTGCAGGAATACTTTTATGGGATTGCAAATGATCTTGCACCGCACTCAAACATTGTCAATTTCAGTGATGTCTCAGTCTACAAAATTGGTGGTGGCCATCAAGCTCCCCGTTCAGCATTGCCTATCGGTGCAGAGCCTGTGGCAGATCCTACTCGACTTGTTGCTGTCAACATCAGCACGGATATGATCCACACAGTGCTTGCAATTTCCTATGCTAAGGAACCTGATGAAATAATTTCTAGGTAATAATTTCATACCAGTTTTAACTTATGTTTCAGCCTTGGTCCAATAAGATAGCTTTTATGCAAAAGTGACTCGGATTAGAGGTAGTACATCACAAAAGGCTACATTATTTATAGAATACAGCTGATATGCCAAGCCTTCAGAAAATTAAAATACATGGTGCTAGTAATTGAGCCTTGGATTTGCTTGCATGTCGTTGCTCTACCACATTTTTAGGCACTCAATTTTGTTTTCCTTTCTTCATACTTATTGATTCTGTTATCGTCCAATTCACCAGTAGCTTAGCTTAGCCACTTCTTGAATTATCTTCTGCATATCTTTTGCACGAAGCTGTGCACAGTTATGCCCTTCCTAGCCATAAGCTCGAAAGTTCATGGCAATTCCATCTTGCTTATGTTACTGCTATACTCTTTTGAGTGTTGTCAGCAGTAATCATATATTTAGATATAGATATGAGAAGCCAAAGTCTTCTGATTTTATTTTGCAGCAAGGATCTGTCTCAAATTCTGGCAATACATATTTTTTAGGGATGTTTTTAGCTATCATGCTTTGGACAAAGATAGTATGGAGAATATTGTTCTTTTTAGTGTGTTCATATTTACCTGTGTGGTTGCTGCTAGATTACTTTTTTTATTTTGTCATACAGCTTTCTTTGAACTCTCTACTATTTAACAAAATCCGCAGAACTTTCAGCTTCCGTTCAATCACAAGTTGCATTACCTTTCTTGATACACGTTTGACACCTGCTACACGATACCTTGCAGCAATGTTGCCGGATTCATTCATGTTACGGATGTTGACATCCAAAGGTATGCTTAGGAGCCAGCGTTAATATGTGAGTTTAAATAATCAGTGGGCACCAAGAACTAACATTCTACATTCCAGGAAGAAGCTGACGTACATTGCGCCTTGCCCGGGGGACTTACCAAGCAGGCTGTTGATCGCGAGTTCACTGACATGGTACGAAGCCTGATCAGTCGAAGTTAGATGGGCCATATATATGCTATGTATGTTGTAAAGCCAGGACATGTGATGCTGGAACTGAGCGTTCTGTCTCACTGCTAAGTGCTAACCAAGAAAAACGATGCAAGGGCTGATATCCTGTGCACTCATATGTTCTACTGTGTTCTGATTTCTTCTCGTGATTACACGCCGCCATCTACTGTGTCCTACTACGCTGTGGACTTTTGTACCTACAATATGCCATGCCCAGATGTTCCGTCACATCACGTCTCAAATACAGCAGCAAAATTACTTAGGTCCTGATTAGTTCTCACCTATAAATTGTCACATTGCAACCTTAATTTAGTCTATTAAAAATAGACTAATTATAAAATTAATTTATCAGCAGGTCTATTAAGTCTAATCAGTCCTAGTATTAAGTCTAATTAATCTATGATTTGATAATATTATACTATAATAAACATTTGTTAATAATAGATTAGTTTATCTTAATAGATTCATCTTGTACTATATGATAATGTAATTAGTTTTATAATTAGTCTATTTTTAATTTAATAGAGATTAAATTAATGTCACAAGATTCGATGTGATACGAACTCACTGGATCCAAACATGCCCTTAAGCATGAATAATCTATACATACTGAATAATCGAGTGATAAAGAAACAGCATGAAACCATTTTAGCCATCACATATATGTAGAACGAAACTGCAAGACGCCAACCAACATTATACAGCTCAAGGCGCCAACAAACATTATACAGCACTCATCAGATGGGGATGCTGCAAACCCAAACATAAACCTCCCCATCTGGACGGAATTTATTCAGCACGCGGACGATATGATGCACAACTCTAAGCCCAAAAAAAACATAGCAGGGGAGTTCCTACTGCAACTTCCATTCACTGTCTACAAATAATACAAAGTCAACGTACAACAGAAAGAAAGAAAGAAAATCCACTGGCATTTAACTTTTAACATCTTGTATAAAGATCGAGAAGCAGCAACAAAATCTCCAAACAAAAGAATTGGGAGACGTACAGGTCGGGCTCATGGAACCCATATCTAAGGACAGAAGATCTACAGACCCTGATGCTGCGGAAGAGAGGAGCATCAAACACCAGTAAGTTAAGGTCACCGCCACAATTACAAAAAGTAGTCTGGGGTTTTGCGAGTTGTGTCTGGCTCAATTTGCCGAGGTGCCGGGTCGAATTGAAGGAAGTTCTGATCCATGTTTTCCCCGATTTCAAGAATAGCAGCCATGTTACCACAGCGATAACAATAATTAGGGGCACTGAAGACTGTGACTACATTCTTATCCTGCATGAATAACAGTAACCATTCAAGCTTCCATTGTGATAATATCTGGGCAAAATAACATTCAAAGGGCAGCACACCATAATCAGCAAGTTGCAACAAAGATTTTTACTCCCTCCGTCCCAGAGTGTCATTCTCACTTCCCAAAAAAGTCAAACGTTTTTAACTTTGACCAAATATGTATAAGAAAATAATAATATTTATGGCATAATTAGTATCATTAGATAAATCGTTGACCACCATGTTGCCAATATTTTAGAGATACAATTGTTGCCAATATTTTCTACAAACCTAGTCAAACTTAAGAGTTAAGAATGTTTGACCGGCATGATTGCCATAGTGACACTCTTTTTGGGACAGAGGGAGTACTCACTAAGTCAATTTACATCATGTGTTTGCAAGTCTTTCCATGGTAAGTTCTATGAGAAAGGAATCCACAACGACCATATTGTAACTGCAAGCTGAGCTAGAAAGGAACTACAAAGACTATATTCACAATTTAGTATACTTTTTCGTGATACCAATCCAATTGGTTGGGCATATAAACAAATTTAAAATGCAACGCTACATTCTAAAGACCTACCTGGCACCAATTAAATCCTTCCATTACAAGTTGATGGGCCCTTGAAATGAGAGAGAGACCATTTGTATGGTTGAACTGCTGCGCAATGTCTTGCCCAAATGTGTAACCAGCTCCTCTTGGTGAAATCCCCCATCCACATCGGTCATCTGGGTCAGACCACAAAAGGTCACACATGGGTCCTTCATGAGGAACCTGCACACATTTTTTAGGTACATGAGCTGGGGATTAAAAAGATTAGATGTATAATGCATTCAAATAATACAGCACAAGAATTAGCAAGCTATCAATTCAACACCCATCACATTGGGCACCATTTCCTAGCATCCATAAGTATCACCTCAACATTCAACAGCTCAATTATTTTTAGTTATATGCATAATAATGCACATAACAAAGTATGATGACCTCAAAAAGAAATAGGTCTCTAACAAACCCTGTAATCATAGTAAAAGAAATCCAATGTACTTTCTTAAAATAGTTCACTATCAGATGCAAATGTTTCACAAACAAATATGCATGTGCTGGAAGATTATAATTAACAAGAAAGCCTCAGTGCAAATAACTATTGGTTGGTCACTTTACTAATAGTGAGATGAGAGTCTCAAGCTAACCCCCGCCCCCAAACACCCACAAAAAAAAGAATGAGTAAAGAAAAAACAGTTGAAGCACTTGGGTATCTTTCTATGCCGATGATGCTGCGATTTTTCTATGCCCTTGCAATTTGGACATGTCTCGGATGTGAGAACTAATTTGGCAAAGAGTTATGCAATCTGCAATTCCCATTCATTGCTCTGATGAAGACTTGTAACATACTCCCTCCGTCCCAAAATAGAAGACGTTATGGGTGTTCGTGCCACAAGTTTGACTAGATTTGTAGAAAATGCGTGCAATATTTGTTTCTCCAAATAATTTTGTTAAAAAACTAGATTCAAAGACCTTTTCGATGATATTAATTATGATACTAATTGTTGATATTATTATTTATAATAATTGCCGGCAGTTGTTTCTCGGGAAGCGAGAACGACCTCTATTTTGGGACGGAGGGAGTACATCAGAAAATTTGGCTTGTACAGTAAAGGAATTTCCTTGCACCTACCTAGGCTTTCTCCTTACTGGCCGCAATGTTTTCAAGACCGAATTCCTACCTGTCTGAGAAGGTTGCTAACCATCTTCTGGGGTGGAAGGCTTCCCTAATGAATTTGTGCTTCTTATTATGGTCTGAGTAGTGATGAAGGCCACTCCCATTTCTCTTCAAATCACATAGGATCTTACAAATGGTTGGCCAAAGCCAACGACAAAAACGCACTCTCTTTGGAAAGGTCAAGGAACAAGTCAATGGAGGTAACTGCTTGGTGTCCTGGGAGGATTACAGCGACCACTTGAATATGGCGGCTTTGCGTATACATAATCTTGAAACTCTGGGCTGGACTTTATGCATCTGTTGGTTGTGGGCACAAAGAACAGACCATGTGTCCATGGGCTGCTGCCAAATCAAGTGCCAGAAAATGCCCAAGCTCTCTTTGATGTGACTTTAGGCTCTATATAGTTGGAAATGGAGACAAGATATGGTTCTGGGCTGATCCATGGCTACAAGGAAGGAACATAGCAGAACTAGCTCCTAACTTGCACAAGATGACAAGATGATTTCAAAAAGGACGATCAAGACCCGGACAGTAGCTCAGGCAGTTCACAACTACACTTAGGTGCCTGATATCAAAGGAGCTTTAACGTACAAGTGCTGGTCGAGTATCTACATATCTGGAACTTAGTGGAGATCTGGTTTTGCAATCAGATATTCCTAATCAGCACCGACAGAAGCTGACCCAATCTGGCTCCTACACTAGCAAATCATCCCATGCTGCCTTTTTTCTTAGGAACTATCAAGTTTGGTTTTTGGAAAAGAATTTGGAAGAGCTGGGGGGCTCTAAGATGCAAATTCTTCTTTTGTTAGCCATCTACCGTTATTGGATGGCTGATCACATTGCAAAGCACCGAATCACCGATTGCCTCACCAGCCTGCCTACTTGTTTCATGATCAGGCTGAGGAAACAATTCAGCACATCTTAATCTCTTGTGTGTTCAACCGGCAGGTCTTGACTACGGTTTTTAAGAAACTTACCATGGCTGCAGTGGCACCTCAGCATGTTTAGTTTATGTCATGACTCATGAAGCAGTTTGAAATTGTCTGATCCAAAATCCGAGCCTAGCAGAGACATTTGCTTTGTGTTGCGTCGTCAACTTGTTCATCATGTTATTGTTCCAAGTGATTCCGCAAAAAAAAAAAAGTCAGACGAGCTGATTCTTTTTTGTGCCTTGACCAGGCAATGCGGAATGGATTCAATCTCCAAACCAAACAAGCTATTAGACGGTAAGTAACACTATCAGAAATGTTCCCAAGGAGATGCCACAAGGGGCTGAATTCCTTAACCCTTTTAGTGGCCTAGCAAGTAAAGATAGGAATGCCTGTGTGTTTGATGGAGTTTTGCCAAACATTCTGTGTCTCCTAAAAACAGTGGTTGATGAGTGCAGTAGATGGTGCATGGCAGTGCTCCTAATCTCCAGAACTGATACTTACTCCCTCCGTCCCTGAATAGATGACGTTTTCGCTTCCCGAGAAACAACTACCGGCAATTTTTATAAATAACAAGTATCATCTATTAGTCTCATAATTGGTATCATTGGAAAGATCTTTGAATCTAGTTTTTTAACAAAATTATTTGGAGATATAAATATTGCACATATTTTCTATAAATCCAGTCAAACTTGTGGCACGAACACCGAAAACGTCATCTATTCGCGGACGGAGTAGTAGGTCATTTGCTCCAGAACTTTAGGTTCCGGTCGGTAGGCTAATCCCCTTGGTTGTGATCTCTACTTCAGTCAGTGGCGAGTGTTTTTTGTAGATAGGCTGTTGTGTGGTGTGTTCAGGTGGGGCTGTTTTAGCTTGCCTTTATACCTTTCTCCTCTTAATGAAATAACATGCAGCTCTCTTCGACGTTCAAGAGAAATGAGACCTCAAATTAGTCACTGATTAACACTGAATGGGATCAAGGTAGATCCCTTGTATTGCTAAGTGCAAGTGCAAAGTGACAGAATAAGTATTGGAAAATGTTGGGTTTCAAGATTGTCCAACTAATTGCAATTAGTCAGGCTCATCGGTCCATGGATATCGATTAGGCGCTCCATGGCTAATTGGCAACTAGTCGATCAGAAATCTGATCGTCCAACTAATGGGTGACTAATCACAATTAGTTGTCTGATTAGCTCAGGGACAGCTAGCCAGGAAAGAATTGTGAGCTGGCTAACTAGGCTTGGGGGCACTTGGGCACTGGGATTGTTGTTTTAGACCTACAAGTAAGTGAGCGTGCTTGATGCTTTTTTTGCTTAACAATTTGTGATAATGTCTTTGTTCAGTGCCAAGTGCGCTGGTTCTATAGTCTAGTAGGAGTACTTAACTACTTAATACCTAAAGTTACACTATATACATCCTTGGGTAACAGTGCAAGTAGGCAGGACAATTATAATGCTCGACTAGCTGACTAGCCACCAATTGATATACTAGGCAATTTAAAACCATTGCAGCATAAGACATCCATAACGCATGATATACTGGAGGCAAAGAAGAAAACCTGGTTCATAATGAAAGCAGAGCAAATGTTGTGCCTACCTCCTGTATGCGATCAAGAGAACGAATGTTATCCAATGTGTCCAATGACGGAGAGAGGCCACCATGAAGACAGAAGACCTGCAAAATGGATGTTTCTCAAATCTCAAAGGCATATATTCAGCAAGACTATAATAGCAACAACCATAACAAATTGAGCTGCATGCCTGATTTTCTATAAGAGCTGTGAGAGGCAAATAATCAAACAAGTCTGTAAAGTACTTCCATACGTTTGCATTTCCATATTTTCTTAAACATTCATCATAGAAGCCATACCTGAAACAAACCAATCGAGGTCAACAAATGTGTGGTTGCACACTTGCACTACAGGCATACACTAGAAAGTTCACAGAATAGCTTGGATATACAACGGTGTACAGGTCTATTGTGTGCATGTGTCATGCAAACAAGTGGAGTTCATTTCAATGACCTAGGACACTGCATAGAGAAATAATAACAGCAGTAAACCCATGGAATGTTTTAAGGAAAACACAGGAGCCAGTTAGCAGTGCGGCCAGTGCCTTGTTTGGGCCACAAAATTGATGGCAATCAGGTGGCTACAGACCTAGCTGGATGTCTTCATGCAACCAATGTAGTGTTCCAAAAGGCGGTATTCCATGACCGCTTACGCGTGAGTAGGCGACTAGGCGCTAGGTGGAGGGGTACCGCGGCGCCTTGGGCGGCCCTCGACGGCGACCCAGTGTCCTTACATGCAGATCCCTGCAGGCAGGGATGTTGAGCGGCAGGGAAGAAGACAGGAATAGGTGAAAAGAGGGTGGCGTGTGGCGACAGGAAAGAGGCAGGAGCAGCGGGCACCGGCGGAGGAGGATGCAAGGACATTGGGCGCCAGTGGCAGCGGGGGAGGTGGGGACGGCAGGTGATGGCGGAGGCAGCATGCGCGACCAAAAGGAGGCGGGCGGCAGTGGAGGTGGCAGGCGGGGGCGGGACGAGGCGGGCGGCGGTGGAGGCGACAGGGAGGAGCCTGGCGGTGGTGGAGGTGGAGGCAGTAGGGAGGAGACTGGCGGCAGGGGGGAGGCCAGCGATGGTGGAGGCAGTAGGGAGGAGACTGGCGGCTGGGACCAGAGGAAGGTGGGGCTGGGAGGGGGTCATGGGGCAGATGGATAAGTTGAGAATGTATAAAGTGGGGTGGCTGCTTTGATGGGACTTTCTATCCAACCTAGGCCTGTAGTCTCTTGTTTCTTATATTATGAGGTAATATGTGTATTCATGTATATTTGCGGGAACGCCTAGGAAACACCTTGAAAACGCGTAGGCTCGCCTAAGCTCTAGGCGGAAGGTCACTGCCTAGAGACCGCGTAGCACCTAATGTAACCTTGTAGTTGACAATGCCAAGCGTGTTGACAGAACACTAACATTATAGTTTACCACACTAAATCAACGTAATTTCACTGTCCTAGTCCAGGAGTGTTTCTGAAGCCCTTATTATCTAGAAGAATGTGAGCTTTACATGGACCTATCCATTTCCACATTTACTATTGTAGACAGGTTACTTGAGGAATCAGAAGACAATAATGATCAAGGATACTGGGGGGGAAATCCATCTCAAATACTTGTAGCTACTGTGGAAGTACTAACAATGATGAATTTGTGAGTAGCAATTACGAGTTGCAGTAAGAAATCCAATACTAGTAGATGTAAACTCACACTTGAGTGATTTGTCTGCTCTCATGATTTCCTCTAAGTATTGTAATTCTATCTCTGTAACGGACTTTCAAAGCCACTAACAGAGAAACTGTTTCAACTGAATAGTATCCACGATCTGCAGTCAAGAGACACATGATCAATTTTAAAAAAAACTGAGTTATGCTAGTTGTACTACACATGAAAATAAAATAATCAATGTCTACTAAATTATTTATCCCCTCGACAAAAAATGAAATTATAAAATTACCTTCAAGCATTGAAACAAACAGCATATCCTATGGCATTTGCATATGAGTTAAATGCATGAGCATCCCCTGAACTTGTTAAGGGGTGCCAGTTAGTTCATGAATTTTGAAAATGCATTTCTGGGTACTTGAACTTGTTAAGTGATGCACCACATTGGTTGGCATGGTCTTTAAATGGACCTGTGATGCATCATTTAACAAGTTCAGGCCGAGCGGTGCACCACTTAACAAGTTTAGGTACCTAGAAATACGTTTCAAAGTTTGTGGACCTAAGTGGCACCTTTGACAAGTTCAGGGCCGCCCATGCATTCAACTCTTTGCACATCTAAATTACCAAATCGCATGGCAGCTGTTCACCTTTTTTGTCTTATTTAATAAAGATCAGCTCGAAAACAACAGGCCAACAAATCAACTACACTCTCTGAAATCCGAAGCACAGTCACAGTTCTTTATGAATCTGCTGGAGGAGGAATCCAAATGCTTGGTAGATGAGAATTATTGTCTTCTCGGTAGCCAAACGAGCAAAGGCAACAGCAGAAACAAGATCCTAGCAAACTAGAACCAAAGCAACACATAATAAGTCAAACTACAAGAACTCCAGTAGACTATTGTTAATGTTAAGCAGTAAAGACGCTCTCTATTTCCCCGATAACCAAATTCTTCCAACAATCCGGCCAGACGCAAAAAAAACAAAAAAAAAAACCAACAATCTTTCATGTTTACCGCAGCATCTAAAACGCCCCTACTTCGGCCGCACCAAGCCTCGCATATCACAGATCGGCCGAGTCAGACATCATCAGCACAGCTCCGCGCGCGAGCTAAGGGGAGAGAAACCGTGAGCGAGACAAAGCCGCGTGGGAGAAGGTTAGGGCGGGGAAGCGTAGCCACGCACCGACGTAGTCGCCCATGAAGAGGTAGTTGGTGTCGGGAGCGTCGCCGCCGATGCGGAAGAGCTCGATGAGGTCATAGAACTGGCCGTGGATGTCGCCGCAGACGGTGACGGGGCAGCGCACGGGCTGCACGTTCCACTCCTCCATGAGGATGGCCTTGGCCTGCTCGCAGAGCGCCTTGACCTCCGCCTCGTGCAGGTACTTGCAGTCGCGCAGCTGCGCGATCTGCCGGTCCAGATCCCCGTGCGACGGCATCTCGTCCGCCGCCCCGCTCCCCCCGCCCGCGGCAGAGGTTGGGTCGGTGGGGGGCGAGTCCTTCTCCGGCCGGCGGGCCCGCCGGCGGTCAGGTCGGGGCTAGGGTTTGGGGGAGATCGGCGAGAGACGGGGAGGAGGCGGAGCTCATGCCTCCATTTTTTGGGGGGACGCTGCTGCTTTGTTGTTTGTTTTGCGGATGCGAGATTTTTCTTCGACTCTTCTCGGGACGGGGAACACACCTCGTTCCAGGTGTGCAGAGCGGGCAGGCCGGGCTGGGGGGTTGTGTGTGGTTTGGTAGTTTTGGAGGGGTGGAATTGTAATTGGCAGGACCCCAGGGGAGCTGGTCAGGGAAGACTTCGGATTCGTAGGTGGCCATGCTTCTTGCCACTTTGCCAGCGTTTCAATTTTCAAAGAGAGCAATTGTTTCGTGTGCTGCCTCCGTTAAAAAAATAATAATGTAATTTTACGTTTGATAGAATCATCAAACTCATAACTTTAAGTAAATTATAAAAAAATAACTTTAAATTGATATACTATAAAAACATGTTACATGATGAAAATATGAATTTGATCGAATTTGAGAAGGGCTGAGTCAGCATTGTTAGAATTGTATTTTTATTGGAACTGGCCAAAGTAGTGGGATCTAATTTATTTCCTAGGGTGACGCAATCTTGAGTTATAAACTATTACTACATGGTCATGTTTTGTGCTCATATAATTGCTTGTTTTATAACAGAACGGAGCAGGTGATGATGATCATCTCAAAAGTAAAACATAAGAGATGGTAAAAGAGAGATAGAATATCATAGAAAGAAGATATATTGGCTCTGGTTATTTTTGTCTTTATTTCCTGAATACTACAAATAGGTTGGGGGTGCACACAAACAAAGTCTTTATCATGGTTGATTTATTTTCATGCTACCATATCTTTCGAACTTACACTAAGGCTTTGTTTGGTTGCAGACAAATCTACCTCAATTCATATGGTTTATGAGGGATTCTCTTAAATCATGAATTAGGGCCAGATCATGTGTAGATTGGGTGAATTTGTGTAGAACCAAACAAGCCCTACAATTAAATAGTTATCACATGTTGTTTAACTATACATTATTTTCCTAACAACATTTGTTGCATGAATTATCAAGGTCACGTCATCATGGCTTATAGCATTTTGGAGTTATGAATCATAATAATATAGTAAAAAGGAAAAAACAATATGGAGTACAAACTTTTAAATAAATGTTGATAATACTCCATCCATTCAAATGACAGGGATGACTTCGAGAGTGCAAAATACTCCCTCAATCCTAAAGTCTAAAAAGTCTTTTAAGTAGCAATATATGCTACACGATAGTTTATCATACAAAATAATATAAGATGGTTTTGTGGAAATAAAGGATTTTGATTATTACTACTCTAATAAATATCTCACAAGTAAAACTATTTCAAATAACTTAAAAATACATTTCAATCGCTAAGAACTCGATCTTGGTGAATGCACTCCCAAATAATCCCTTCATTCCAAACTCTAAGATGTTTTGTTTCTTTCTAGATATATAGTTTTTACTATACACTTAGGTCTTGTTTTGCTACACACAAATACACCTTAATCCACGTGGTTTGGGAAGAATTGAGGTGTAATTTAGTTCAAGTTTCATCTAATTCACTCCAACTCATGTGGATTGGAGTGTATTTAGGTGCAGCAAAACAAGTCCTTAGACATGTATAACGTCTAGATACAAGATAAAGTAATTGTGGCGGAACGGTCCTAATCTCATGGCCCACAGGTCCCTGTCAACCTCTGACAGCCGAACCTATGTTCCACGTGACCAAGACAGTTCGTCACCGGGCTACATCAGCGCCCATCGTCCGCAGGATCATCTTTGTCCACCAGAATCTCTGCCTCAAGTCTTGGTACATCTTGTTGCTGCCAGGGTGGATAGAGAATCTAGTCAAGTGTGCTTCATCAAGGATTAACTGCCTCAACTCAGGCACTTTGGGAATTACCAGTCGGTTCTTGAACCAAACCACTCCTACTTCATTAATCCTGAAACAATCAGCTTTTCCGGCTCGGATCCTTTCGACGATGTGTTTGATTCCAGGGTTATCTTTCTGTGCAGTGATGATTTGTTCCCTGATAGGTGTTTCTATCCTGATATTATTCAGCGTTCCTTGTGGAACCATCTCAATACCCAGCTTTTCTAATTCATAACATAGAGAAGAATCATAGGGTTTCATCACCAGACAACTGCAATATGACTTGCGACTGAGCGCATCGGCGACCACATTCGCCTTACCCGGATGGTAATGTACTTCGAGATCATAGTCCTTAATTAACTCAAGCCATCTTCTCTGTCTCATATTCAGTTCTTCTTGAGTGAAGATATACTTCAGGCTTTTGTGATCAGTGTACACATTACAGGTACTGCCCAACAAATAATGACGCCAGATCTTTAAGGCGTGCACCACTGCTGCTAACTCAAGATCATGGGTTGGATAATTCTCTTCATGTCGCTTAAGCTGCCGGGAGGCATACGCGATCACTCGACCTTCTTGCATCAAAACACAGCCCAAACCAGTACCAGATGCATCACAGTAGACATCAAAGGGCTTTTCGATGTTTGGCTGGGCTAGCACTGGTGACGTGGTTAACAGTTTCTTCAATGTCTGAAAGGCTTGTTCACAAGCTGGTGACCAGACAAACTTCACAGAATTCTTCAATAACTCGGTGATAGGCTTGGCGATTCTGGAGAAATCCGGGATGAATCGGCGATAATATCCAGCCATTCCCATGAAGCTGCGGACTCCGTGAACAGTGGTGGGTGGCTTCCAATCCAGAATGTCTGCCACCTTTCCGGGATCGACTGACACACCTTCAGCGGATAGGACATGACCAAGGAACTGTATCTGGCCCAACCAGAACTCACATTTACTGAACTTGGCATAAAGTTGATGATCTCTGAGGCGAGATAGAACGATACGAAGGTGTTCGGCATGTTCTTCAGGGGTCTTTGAGTAGACAAGGATGTCGTCAATGAACATGACCACAAATTTATCGAGCTCCAGCATGAATACGGAGTTCATGAGGTACATGAAGTGGGCAGGGGCATTGGTCAAGCCGAAGGACATTACCAGGTACTCATATAGGCCGTACCTAGTAGTGAAAGTTGTTTTAGGAATGTCTTCGGGACGTATTTTTATTTGGTGGTAGCCAGATCTGAGGTCAATCTTAGAGAATACTCTGGCTCCAGCTAGCTGGTCAAAAAGAAGGTCAATACGAGGCAAGGGATATTTATTTTTGATGGTGACCTCGTTGAGTGGGCGATAATCAATGCATAGCCTGAGACTCTTGTCTTTCTTTTTCACAAAGATTGCAGGACAGCCCCAAGGAGATGAACTCGGGCGAATGAAGCCCTTATCCAGCAACTCTTGTAACTGGATTTTTAGCTCTGTCAACTCTCTGGGAGGCATTCGATAAGCTCTGCGGGATATAGGAGCAGTCCCGGGCTTAAGCTCTATGGCAAACTCAACATCACGGTCAGGAGGTAGGCCAGGTAGGTCCTCTGGAAAAACATCAGGAAATTCACAGACCACGGGGATGTCTCTGGTCTCCTGAACATAGGTGGTATTCAATTGCGTGGCTGCTGGTTTCGGAGGCATTGGGAGTTGGAGAAGGAGCTTGGAGGTACTGTTAGGAATGTCCACTCTCACAACCCTATTCAGGATGTCCATCATGGCTTTATACTGGCACATCCAATTCATGCCTAAAATGACATCTATTTCCTGATCACGAAGCACTATCATGGTGGTAGGAAATACATGTTCCCCCAACATCACTGGTATATTACGAACTACCTCCTTAGTACTTATACGCCCTCCAGGCGAAAATATGCAGAAATTTTCTTTCAACTCCCCAATTGATATCCCATGCTTAGAGACAAATGTACGACTGATGAAAGAATGCGATGCACCAGAATCAAACAACACGACTGCAGGATGATTGGCAACAGGAAACCTACCGATCATGACGGGCTCCCCTTCTGGGATGTCGCTGACAGCGGTGTAGTAGACTTGCCCGTGCTTCTTGACAACCTTGCCCTTTTGAGCATGCTGCTGCTGGACACGGTACTGCTGCTGCTGAGGTCCTCCAGGACCCTTCTGAGCGTTCTGAGCATACCTCTTGGGCTTTGGGCACTCACGAGCCCAGTGGCCAGTCTGGCCGCAGTTGTAGCAGGGATGGTTGTAGGCGGTTTGTGGGGTGGTGATACGAACACCTGGGACGTTCGGCTGCGTGACACTTTGCTGGTTGGCGTTGTGGGTGGTGGCCGCAGTACGGACGGCCACTTGCTGGTGGGGGTAAGGTGGGCGATTTTGGTGGTGGCTAGGGTGATAAATGACCCTTTGGCGCTTGTGACTGCCAGAGAAACTGCTAGACCCTGCTTTCTTCTTCTTCTTTTCCTCTTGGTACTGGCGATTGCTCTCCTCGAAAGCAACAGCCCGGTCAACGGCATCATGATACGAACCGGTCAGGTTATTAGACATACTTCTGCGGATCTTGGAGTGCAGTCCCCTAAGGAAACAGTCCCTCTTTTTCTCGTCCGTGTTGACGTACTCCGAGGCATACTGGCTAAGGTGATTGAACTGACCCACGTACTGCATCACTGTGGAGTCCTTCTGCTGTAGTGCCAGAAACTGATCAAGCTTCATCTTCATCACTCCAGAAGGGATGTGATGTGCACGGAAAGCTGTGCGGAACTCTTCCCAGGTCAACTGATGGCCCTCTGGCTGGGCAGCCAATAGGTTGGCATACCAAACGCTTGCTGGACCACGAAGCTGCTGAGAAGCGAACCGGGGCTTCTGGGTGTCGGTGCAGTGGAGAAGACCAAACTTCTGCTCCATGGTGCGTAGCCAATCATCAGCTTCAAGGGGTTCATCGGCCTTCGTAAAGACCGGTGGATGGGTTTCGGTGAAGTCCACATATGTGGTCTCATGGTTGATGTTGTGGCGACCACGGTGGTCATTGTTCTGTTGCCCTTGATTTCGAGCCATCAGGTTAGCAGCGGCTGCCAAGGCTGCGATGGCATCTGCTAGCGTAGCAGGTACAGGTGGAGGGTTTGGAAGGTCAGCCTCCTGAGAACTTCCAACTCCAGTGCGAGTGTTCACAGGCATCTGTTAAATAACTTGGAACTTAGCATCCATTGATTAAGTTCTGAAAACCACTGACCGAAAAACTTCACTGATACAAAGGTAGATGATTGATAAAGATGACTGACAGATAACAGCAGACTGATAAAGGGAAAAGATACGAAAAGAAAGATACAGACCTGACTTATCAAAAGACAGACTAACGCCCCAAACCTAGACTAAGGGTTTAGGTAAGCAGGTGGTACAGACACACGGGATCTCCATCCACTAACAACGAGTCTAGTCTTCATCGATGATGATCATGTCCTCGTCGTCGTCTTCCTCGAGGATGAGCTCAGGCTCAACCTCCTCGTCCTCGTCTTCGGCGTGGATGTTCTCGGCAGGTTCAACCTCCTCGTCCACGCCTGGCTCCTGCTCCACGTCCGGTTCTTCCACTACTCCGTCCTCAGGGTCCTCAACAACCGGGGGAACCACGGGGTGGAGTTGGTTGTACAGCTGGTGTACCTCCTCATGAAGCATATCGTTGAACTGTTCAATCTGAGTTGTATACTGCCGCAGTCCGTGAAGCTCGGCTCTGGTGACGTCCTCACGAATCCAAGTGGCATCGCGCTGCTGGATGGCGCGAATCACGTTCCGGTTGGCCTGCTCCAGGGAGGCTCGGGCCTCATAGAACTCCAGACGTGAGTGGTAGAAGTCATGCTCCAAGTTCTCCAGCTCAGCCTTCAGATTCTTGATCTCCTCCTTCAGGTGTTTGCGGGTGCGACGGGGAAAGCGACGACCGTTGGAGGCTTCGCCAGTCTCTTCTCCAGTGCGTGGTGCCAGCTGGTGGCGTGGCACACCATTGGGTCCAGTCGACTTGCGAGCAGTCAGCTTGATGCGAGCCATGTCTGGATAGGATAAGATAGATGAAGATTGAAATCGCCCGGTATGTCGCTCAATGTGATACTTGCCAGAGGGTTAAAGCTGTGTACATGAAGCCCGAAGGAGAATTGCAACCTTTACCTGTACTTGCTTGGAAGTGGGACGATATCAGTATGGATTTTATCAATGGACTACCCAAAACACCAAGGGGTTTTGATTCCATCTGGGTGATCGTGGATCGCCTCACTAAGCAAGCTCATTTCCTGCCAGTCAAGACCAGCTACACCGTCCCCACTTACGCCGCTATGTACAAGAACAACATAGTAAAACTCCATGGTATACCCAAGACCATTATCTCTGATCGTGGTACCCAGTTCGTCGCAAAATTCTGGAAAGCATTCCATACCTCACTTGGAACCAAGCTCTTGCATAGCACGGCATATTATCCACAAACAGATGGACAAACTGAGCGAGTCAACTAAGTGTTAGAGGACATGTTAAGAGCCTGTGTGCTCACCTTCGCAGATACTTGGGATGAGTGTTTGCCCTTGGCAGAATTCTCATATAATAACAGTTACCAAGAAAGCATCAAAATGACACCCTTTGAAGCACTGTACGGTCGCCGTTGTCATACACCTCTCAGTTGGTCTGAACCTGGAGAAAGGGAATTCTTTGGAGTTGACCTAGTAAAAGATATGGAAGAAAAAGTCAAGCAAATACAAGAGAATATGAAGATTGCGCAGTCTCGACAGAAGAGCTATGCTGACAAAAGACGTCGACCTCTGAAGTTCCAAATCGGGGATTATGTGTATCTAAAGGTCTCACCCACTAAAGGAGTTACTCGTTTTGGAGTCAAGGGAAAGTTAGCACCACGCTATATTGGTCCCTTTGAAATTCTGGAACGTTGTGGCAAGGTGGCTTACAAGCTAAGATTGCCCGATCATCTTTCTGCAGTCCATAATGTGTTTCACGTCTCCCAACTCAAGAAATGTCTCCAAGTACCCGAACACGTGGTGGAAGTTGAAGGTGTTGAGTTAGAACCCGATCTGTCATACTCCGAGTATCCAGTTCGCGTGTTGGATTACAAGGACCGTGTTACCTGGAGGACTACCACAAGATGGTACAAGATCCAGTGGAACCAACACTCTGAAGAAGAAGCCACTTGGGAATCCAAAGACTTCTTAGCGAAGACTTATCCCGACTTTCTCGATACTCTGTAGTTGTAAAGTTTTGTCTTTTGAGGCGCGGAATCTCGGGGCGAGATTTCTTTTAGGGGGGAAGGCTGTAACACCTCTGGTGTCTAATATGTAATTAACCTGACATGTCATCATCTTTAGTCATTAATCATTCTTGCTATGCATTTATGTTTGCCTAATGCTTGTTTTGCATTTACCTTTTCTGTGGTGACTTGTGTAGTGATCTCTTTTCAAAAACCCTAAAAGCCCTAACCTTCCTATAAGGGCAAAATGGTAATTTCACCTCTGTGCCTAGCTTTGTGTAATTCTTGTTCAAGTTGAATGTCTTGATGTTTTGTTGTGTTGATCAAAAGTTCAAAATCAGAAATAGAATTTAATTTTTCTTTTGAAAAACCCTAAATTTCCAAACTCTAGTTTCACCTCTCCGCCCCTCCTTTCGCCGGCGCAAGCGATCCGTCCCCAACTCCGGCGAACGGCCCCGCCGCGGTGAAGGGCAAAATTCGTCGCCGTAAGTGCTCCTCCCGTCACTCCGACCCCCGTCCTCTTTTCCTCACCTCGGTGCGCTCCTAACCGCACACCGGCGGCGATCCCTTTTGATGAACAGAGCCGCCGGAACGCCTTGCTCGCCGCCGAAGAGCTCCGCCGAGGTGCCGCCGCCGTCGAACTCCTTCCTCCGACCCTTGCATCGCCTCGCCGTTCCTCGTTTCCGAACCCCGGTGAGCCCGCGAAGCTTCCCCCACCCTCTGCTTTCCCAGCGCGAAGCCCGAGCGGCCGGACCGCCGCGTGCTCTCGCCGGCGAGCACCCTGACCTGCGCGGGAAGAAGAACAGTGCCCTTCTCTTTTTTTTGAAAAATGTGAATAGTGTTCTATTTTCTTTTTTTTGTGAGAATTAATCTGTTGCTCCTTAAATTCTGAGAAAAATGTGGTATACTCCTTGCACTGTGTAGTATTTTAGAAAAATAAGAAACCCTACCTTTCTGCAAAAATTAGAAAATGAAAAATCCTTCTTTTAATTAAGAAATGGATGGTTTTAGATTTTTAGAAAATCATGTGTAGCTCCAAAAATCATGAGATAAATTTTTATGTGCTAGTTATGTCATGTTTAGTCTCTGGTAGAATTTTGAGGCCTTTTGGAACAAGTTGATTTTTGGGCTTTTATTCTAATTGTCAAATAGTGCCTTTTGTTAATTAAATGTTTGATTTTTGTTAAGCACCTTAATGATCTCCAAAAATTATGAAATTTGTTTTGCCATCTATTTATACCATAATGAACTTATGAGATTAATTGGGTAAATTTTGGAGCAACGGCATAAAATGACCTTTTTAAATAATTAGGAAAAATAGAAAAGCAATTAGGGTTTATGTTGTATGCCCTGTAATGTGACTTTTGGGATTGTTTGCTATTCATAGACCCCCACCCAGTTGGTCTATGATGTTTGTGATGCCATGCATGACTTATGCTTAGGTTTACTAGATGATGCTTAATAGGTTTGATTAATCTTGCTTAGGGAAAGAGATAAGTAACTTTTTGTCCACTCTAGAAGTTACTTTCACGATGGAAAGTTGTATTCTAGAATCAGTGGAATTGTCCTGCGCCTTAGCAAGTCTCTTGTTCCTGTTAGCACCCTCATAAGCATACATCATTGCATACGTGTAGTGTCTGAAGGAGAAGGCATCAAAGTCGAGGCAGCCGCGGGCGAACCTACCCCCGAGGCGACCCCGAGCTCCGACACCTGCACTGCCGACCCCGAGCCTGTCCTTTTTGCTCTTCAAGGCAAGCCCCGGTGCATTTTAACCCATCCTTGTTTTTATAAAAGTTTACCTAAAATGCCTTTGAGTTAAACTACTGCATTAGGTTATAGGAGTTGTGTGATGACCTATTGCCTGCATTATTTACCTCCACCGGCAAATACCCCGCCCTGTTTAAAAATTATTTGCGAAATGCTTAGTAACGCTATTCAATAGATTTGCAATAAAATGTCAATTTCAAAAGTGTGATCACTTAAAGAATTTTTATGGGAATTTGGCTTTACTCCCCGACTGTTGGCTAAGTATCTGATCCGTACCTAGTCAACAGCGAGGAGAGGTTGTTTGAGCGTACGGTGCCGTCATGTTGTAGTCCGGGACTCAACAGTTGACACCGACCGGGACAGGGTTGAAAAACTGATAGGACTATTACGCTCGGGTGAGATATAACCGAGGTATGGTTCTGGCAGAAAAATTAGGGACCATCCGTATGGGGGCCTGCTGGTCAAGACTTGTAACTATTCACATACTTCGGAAAGCTCTGGCTCCGAGGACTCCTTGATTGGGACCGACAACCGCGCACTGGGAGTGGCGAGATGGCGGAAGTAGCTTGTACCCACGTGGTCGTCGTGCCTGGATATGAGTGGTGCACTGTACTTCCGGGTGGCGTAGGACCGGTCCAATCTTGGAGGAATCGTGGTAGACGAGTTGACATATGCAAGCTTGGGTGCTACATATGCAGTGTGGATAGGGATCCTCAGCTGAGTATTATTTATCCGGATTAACGTTGCTCCTCGGTTATGGAGACTTGGTCACTGACTGTCAACGGAGAGTGGTTCTCAACTAGGTATGTTTTGGAAGGTAAAATGAATCTTGAACAATGAAGAATTGAGAAATACTTGAATCTTTCCAAAATATAACAAGGTTTACAAAATGCTTTTCTGCAAAATACTTGATCTTGCTTAAGCCTTAGCTTGACTACCCTAAGCCTCTCATCCCTGAGTCTTCTTCCTTTTCTTTAGTCGGGTAAGTCTTGTTGAGTACTCCAGTACTCAGGGTTTGTTACCCATGCTGCAGGTATGACTGAGTCTCCGATGTGTCTTGCGCCCTGCTGCATGACCATCGTACAGGAAGAGGCCGATGAGGCCGAAGAATAAAGTGTACACCCTCGGGCTGGGTGATCATAAGAATCTTTATTTTGTTGTACTCCGCTACGTTGCCTATTTCTGTTATCCGAACTTGGTTTGTAATAACTGCACCTTTAATCTTATTTGGAACCTCGGTTTGTAAAACTAATGTTATTTAAGTCTTCCGCTCTGTATTCCGATGTTATTTGTAAAAGTGTCCAGTGTTGTAACCGAATGGTGAGATGATCCTGCGGACGATGGGCGCTGATGCAGCCCGGTGACGAACTGTCTTGGTCACGTGGAACATAGGTTCGACTGTCAGAGGTTGACAGGGACCTGTGTGCCATGAGATTAGGACCGTTCCGCCACAGTAATGAATCTAGAAAGAACCAATATATATATAATTTAGGATGAAGGGATAAGCATACTAAAATAGCATTCATCAAACTGACCCTATACATTGTAAGAACCAAAACTTAGAAGTTAGAGCTTTATATGAAGCATTAGGGGCTTCACAAAAACATCTGAAGTTAGAACAAAGACGCGAGTGATGTAACGTTTAAGACAACTAAGACTCATAAATCACAATGTTTTTTGAGGTATCTAGCGGTCAAGGAAGCCCCTAGCTTTGATTTGCGAAAAATAACATGGATGAAGGTCTGAAGTAATGATTTTTTGCTTATAGAAAGGCTCCACTGTAAAACCGCGGAGGATGTAGCATGATGCGTGATTAACTAGATTATCATCAATAATTGTATTAACCGCTCTTCAGTGTCTCAATTGAATGATACAAATGAAGTAGGAACCATGCATTGTTGAAGATTTCCACCCTATAATAAATCTCATAATGTGTGCAACGTTGAGTATGAAACATTCAACAAAAACATGATTTCACTCGACTCAAGTCGCATTCTTGTTGTCTCTCAGTTGAGTAGATTTTACCCATCAAAATCTAACTATCATCTTTGTAAATGTTTCTTCCATTTAAAATGTTTTGACTTTTTTAAACACATAACTTTGGGAACGTATGCTATGCAAACTAGATTCTTGTGCAAACTATGCAAACTCTAATCATGACCACAAAAATCTAATCTGATGACCGGTAATTTTAACACTTAACCCCCCTCATCCTATCCGGCTGTTGCCAAACACCCCCATGAGTGGAGGGGTTTGAGTGCTAAAATTACCAGCCATCAGATTAGATTTTTGTGGTCATGATTAAAGTTTGTATAGTTTGCACATGAGTCTAGTTTGCATAGCATACGTTCCCCATCACTTTTACTATATATATATATATAGATAAAAAACAAAACAAATATCTCTAGAAAAATCAATACATATTATAATATTATAATTAAGAACGAAGAGAATACTTGTCTATATTAGATATAAAAGTATACATCTCATATTTATAGGACTCAACCAATCTTAAATTTAACTAAATATATATAAAAGTTACCAAAAATTAAAATATCAAACTTATACTAAAAAAATAACTGAGTCACATATTTCTACAGTAAATCCATTTAGAGTTATAAATATCTATAATGTTTTTTTATAAATTTAGTTAAATTTGAGATTCATGAACTCATGTAAGTTTGAGAAGCGATTTTATTTTTAAAAAGGCATAATAAATAAATAACGAGAATAGTAAAGTGAAAAACAGAAACGCTTGGGCTATAGCACCACCACCCAGCGCCAACAAGAAAAAAAAAGGAAAAAACCCTCGCAACTCCGAACTGCGAAGACGGGCAGGCGCCGTCACTCAGCCATGCCGCCGCGACCGCAACAGCCTAAGAATCACAGCCGAGGCCCGGCGCCGACCGGAGAGAACCGGCGGCCCCAGCGTCGGATGGCGAGCCGGGACGCGGCGGAGCGGGCCGCGTTCTTCGCGCGGCGAGAGGCAGCAGCGGTTCTCCGGCGCGTGCTCCGCGGGGACGCCACCAGGCGCGCCGCGGGCTCCATAAAATCCCTGGTCTACTCCCCAACCGTCCGCAACAAGCGCGCCACCTTCGCTCTCGTCTGCCAGACCCTCAAGTGTAAGTAAGCGCCGCCCCAGCTTCACTCCTGCTGCCTTCGCGCGCGCTGGTGCGCAAGATGTTCGACGGAATGCCATTGCAGAGCTCTGATGTGGCTATGTCGGGTGGCTGGGTGCATTATATGCTGTTTAGAGTTGTCAACTTATAGCCATAGAATTGTAGCAAGAACGTAGCTGTTGATGAATGCACGTGCAGTCATACAAGTATGATGCACAATGCAAGATGCACTTCTAAGTTATAACAATGAATACACTCCACTGCTTGGCACTTCACTGTTTACGCTCAAGCCATCAACTTTGAAAGAAGTCAGATTTAACTTGTTAATAGAGTCACATACTTGCTGGGTGTAATAAAGAAATGTCAAGTGTTAGTCATCTGAGTGTAAGTGGAGGACAACTTTAGTTCCTACTCCTTGAATATAGCAAATGGTTATGTGTTCTGTTGTCCTTCGATACTTCAAATTGCATTTCATTGTGTTGACTTCTCCACTCATGTTTCTTTGTTTCCTTTTGTCAGATCTACCAATTCTTAAGGAGGTTTTAGCATCGAGTGGAATACTGAACAGCAAATGGAAGGTGAGCCAACTTCATCAATTGTTGTGATGTAACTAAATCTTTCTTGCTGAATTATGTTTTTATCGTTGTTGTTGACAGTTTGACATGTTGGCTTTAGAGTTTAGACGCGCCTCTTCATTAGCAATGTATAATGCTTAATGCCTTACCTAAAAAAAAAGCACCTTCAGGCAGCAAAGGCTGAGTTAACTAACTTTTATTTCCTTTTCACTTGCAGAAACAAGAGGAATTGGTTTATGTGACTACCTATGACATTCTCTTTGGTCAGGTTTGTCATCATTTACTTAAGAATATTGAACCGACCATTTTGTTGTACAGTTTTGTGCGTTTACTTTATCTACTCCTTAAATGGTTAAGTTCAAAAATTTTTTATATTAATGTTTATCCTTTGAGCTGTGCATTTGATTAAGTACTCATTGTACCATTTTACTCGTCTTCTTCGCTCCACTATTGAACACGAGTTTGACATGTCATTCAACTTAGTCAGTTGTGTATTCATTCTCTTCTTCCAATTAAAGATAATCGAGCATGAAATGGCATTCCCAGGGAATTGCAGTTTCCGGGTCAGTCGAGCAATTAATTATGCTACAAAAAGATTCTCTTAGGACTACTATTGATAAAGTTTGTGCCAGAAGGAAAGTCCGCTGTGTTGAAGACCTGTTGAGCAATAAAACAGCCGGTACCCTTCTCCCTGACCAGCTTCATTGTAGCTTATATTTCACCTTTTTTTGTAATATGAGTACTCCCAATTCTACCCTGAGCCAGTCACGACATTGACCATTCATAATCAAATGTATTCATTTCACTGTTGAAGGCTTCAAGCTCTGGAGTGGTTAAAAAAATGCTACTAATTAAATTTCTCTACACTGTATAATCATGGTGGTACAATTGTGATTAAAATGTCTCATGTGCTGGTGATCATCTGAGTTCATTTCCTTGTGTCATTACTCGAAACTACTGTCGACACTATGTTATATTGGTTATCTTCTGCTTTTATTTCTATATATGTTTGTGCACATGCCTAATTGCTTGTTTTGGCGATTGACAATGACTTGTCTCTTGGCAAATTGTGGATTATGTTTTAAGAAATGTCCTCCCAAAATAAATCAATAGTTCCGGTCAGTTTCACACTTGGTAAATTGATTTGCTTGCTACTATTAGGATTGCAATCGTGTTTGCTGATTGTTGAAAGGGTGTACAACTGCTTTTCTGCATTTGTCTGATTTCTATCTGTCAATGATGTACAGTCTCATCGAACATAAACTCTATGCTACTTTAGAATTTATATGCATACCATGATGTTCATTATTCTCTTTTTTGTTCAGTCAAACCAAAGCCTCGATTTCTTCGTGTTAACACACTCAAGACCACTACAGATTCTGTCATTGGACAATTGAACAAAATACACATGGTATTTTATCTATCTTTTAAGGTTACTAAGCAAGCATATTGATCTGAGTAACATTATTCTCGTTTGATGTTCCATTATGAAGCTATCTTGCAACTGCAAACCTTACTTTTGAGTTCTACCGTTGTTGATGAGGCTTTGACTCAGTCACTCAGTATTGAATAGGTTGACAAAGATGATATGGTTCCAGACATGTTGGTACTCCCACCTGGAACTGATTTGCATAACCATCCGTTGGTTACAGATGGCAAAGTGTTTTTGCAGGTGACCTTCTAATTCTTTTGCTTACTTTTGAGAAAGGCACTTGATATAATAACTGTGTAATTGACCTTTTTCTTCATTCTACCTGTTCTCATAGGGGAGAGCTAGTTGTATGGTAGCAGTTGCATTGTGCCCTAAGCCAGGCTGGAAGGTTAGTGTGCTGCATATGGCGGACTAATATTTATTAATATTTTATTTTGCCATCATTTTCAGTGAAGATAAGTATTATTTATTAAGTTAGCCAGTTAGGTGATACCATCTGACTGGATGTTTGGAATTTACAAAATAATGCTGTCTAGAATATAGTACTGTGTATGCTTCTAACTTAACTTGGCAAATAGTATCTCGTCTCTACTCCCTAAGTTTCTATCTATTCATCTTCTTATTTAAAAAATGTGGTCATTCATGTAGGGATACGATAAACAGTACTGATAGTTTCACTCAAATGTTTATTTTACTCCCTCCATTCAAATTTGTAAGTCATTCTGGCTTTTGTAGATACATTGCTTATGCTACGCATCTAGGTAAACATTATGTCTAGATACATATTAAAAGCAATGTATCTAAAAAAGCCAGAACAACTTACAATTTAGAATGGAGGGACTATTTTTATGTATAAAACAAAATTTCTATGCTTGTTTGTGGATTTGCTTCCTCGATATCTGCCATGGGTGTTGTAAAGAATGTTGCATTCTGATGTACCAGCTAAAATTTTAATCTGACATATCACCTTTTATAGTTATATAATCTCAAATATTAATTTCAGTTTGAATATTTAAACTTAGGTTATTGATGCATGTGCGGCTCCAGGGAACAAAACAGTCCACCTTGCTGCCCTCATGAATGGAGAGGGGAGTATTATAGCTTGCGAACTTAACAAAGAGAGGGCCAAGACATTGCAACATACTGTCAGAAGATCTGGAGCAAATAGTATCCTGTCCTGATGATCTTTTAGATCCATCAACCTTTCAATTATATTTTATTTTTTGCATTGTTTTTACTGTTAAACCTTCCTTGTCTCCTTAATGCAAAGCACATAGGCACAGAATCAGTTTTCATGTGTATTGACTAGTTATTTGATCTTCATCCAATGATATGTGTTCTTGTCATATGTTATCCATTATGTTCAACAATATTCATTACAGTACATTTGATATGACAACCACATTTCTGAACTTATTGCTGAAGATATTCAAATAGTTAATGGCGACTTTCTGGAAGTAGATAGAAACGATCCATCATATGCTGAGGTTTGTAGATACCTCCACTTCTATTGGTAACTTATTAACCTCACTGGACACACATTAGTAGTTTCCTTTCATCTTGCAAAACCATTATCCATGATTTTGTCATTTGCATTCATGTGATGATGGTGATTGCTGCAGGTCCGTGCTATTCTATTGGATCCCTCATGCTCTGGTTCTGGAATATCAACTGAGAGGCTTGATTATTTGCTCCCTTCACATTCTAGAGGTAACTAAAAGCTCTTGTACCAACAATTTTGCTATTTTATTTCGTTACCTTCAAAAAAGAAGGAATGTTATTTGATTCTGTGGGCTGTGTTGAGTTACATCAGTTTCATTGTAGGCTGCTGGGCAACGTTAACCTTCTGTAGTTAGCATAATATGCATATACTTATCTTTTTTGGTTTGAAACTATGAAACAACTGTCACTAAGAATTGTTTCCATAGAATTGTTTCCATTATCAGCAAATCGGGGGATGGGGGGAGGGAGGGAGGCACATTTATCAATAATGGTGCATATACACCGCATTTATTTTTTTTGCTATTGAGTCGTTTTGAGTTTTTTGATACATTAATTTTGCTATGTATCTAGACATGTCATATCTAGATACATAACAAAGTGGATGGACTAAAAAAGACAAAGCGACTTATAATTTGGAACTGAAGGAGTACCATATATTTAGAGTTTGTATATATTTCTTGGTGTTATTTTGCCCTAGTCCGTCCTGATCTGCAGACTATGTATCTGATCTGCAGACTATGTATCTAGTTTGAAGTAGGGGAAGGGAGGGAACAAGTTTGGGGTGCCACCATTTAGTAACTTTTCATCGCAATATCCCATGAAATAAGCCTTGCTCTGCAGATAATCAGGATGACGCGAGTACAAGCTCAAGGGTCATGAAACTCTCCGCTTTCCAGAAGAAAGCTCTGTCCCATGCTCTATCATGTAAGTCCTTATGTCATTTGTCCCATGAATAGTCACATGTCAGTGCACAACTGCTTGCACGAACTGAAGCGTACCTCCTCGGCTTCACCTTTGCAGTCCCCTCCGTGGAGAGGGTGGTCTACAGCACTTGCTCAATCCACCAGGCAGAGAACGAGGATGTCGTGAGCTCCGTCCTGCCCTTAGCTACATCCCTCGGATTTGAGCTCGCCACGCCGTTCCCTCAGTGGCACCGCCGCGGCCTTCCAGTTTTCCAAGGATGTATGCCTCTACAGTCTACACCCAAACAGTTGTGAACGAAACTCCCAGTGAACGTAGCCTCCCTGACCATGGCTTCCCTTGTTTGCTTTGCAGCTGAACATTTGCTTCGGACGGACCCTGAGGATGGCCTGGAGGGCTTCTTCATTGCACTGTTCATCAGAAAAGCAGCGGGTGGTACTTCAGAAGAGACTAGCGAAGATGCCACGGTAGAAGCAAGAACGAAACAGGTGCGCAGAAGGCGAGATGGGGTCAGGGCGTTCTGCTCCTTGAGGTTGTCCAGGATGATCCTCTGGTGAATGCTGAATGGTGATGGAAGATGTTCTGGGATCTATCTTGATGTATCATTGCTATTTTTTTTATAGTCAATGTGGAGTTAGCTAGGTTTGAATCTTTTCTAAATTTTGGATTCATTTTTGTACTCCCTACTCCAGATAACATGTGTTCCCATACTCCATGTTATAGCCATATACTCCTCCCGTTCCTTCCAAATTATAATTCCAAATCATAAGAGACGTTTTGCTGAATCGATTGTGTCCATTCCAAATTACGGAGTATTACTGTACTACTACAAGAGAGACGGCGTGTCCTTCGAGTGCAGGAAGCGCCCTGCCTGAACATGCCATGCAAGGGGACACGCTTCGGGAGGGAGCCCCACGAGCGACGCGTGTGCAGGCCGACGTGGGAGTGACCAGGCGCAGGATGCAGCTGCCTGCCGACAGTCCATGGGGCTGGAGGAAGCAAGAGAGCGCCGGAAGGACGACACCGATGACACGGCCGGCCGCCGATGATGACATGTCGACATCGACGGGGAGACTAACGTCGATGAGCACATCGTCACCAAAACGTAGAGAACGCCGGCGAGGAAGAAGATCGGGAGCATCCACCGCACCATCGGCGGACGGAGCTCCAAAGAACCCACCACTACTACGCTACGTGCGACACTGGAGCTTTTGTTCAACAGTACAGAAGGTAAACTAGATCGATATACTGGACGACCACTGGACAGGGGCCGGCCCACCTCCCGCCGCCGCCGCCGGCGAGCTGCCGGAGGGGAAGAGGGAGGGGGCCGGGAACTGGGAAGCACTCTTGGAACATACACAAGCAGAAACACTCGGAACTCGGAAGTACGTACATGCATGTAGCCATGAACCATAGACTACCAAGCAGAACAAAGCATCACACCCTCACTGTTATTCGCTCGCGGCTCGTCACCCCCGCCATGTCCGGCTGGCTGATGACGAGCATGGATCGATCGGTCGGTCACGCGCGTACCCCGTCGCCTCCTTTACTTGCCCTCCTGCTCGCCGACCGTGACCTGGACGACGCGGGGCTTCTTGGGCTCGGGCGGCGGCTTCTTGTCGACGGTGACGGTGAGCACGCCGTCCTTGTACTCGGCGCGGATGCTGTCCAGGTCGGCGCTCTCCGGCAGCGGGAACCGCCTCATGAACTTGCCCATCCGCCTCTCCATCCTCAGGTACCTCACCCCATGCCGCTCGCCCTCGTCGGCGCCGGCGCCGGCTGCCACCTGCTGCTTGTGCTTGCCGCCGCCGTCGGCGCCGCCGGCCTGGGCCTGGTGCCTGCCGACGTCAGCGCCGCCGTCCTCGGCTGGACGCTTGCGCTCGCCGCTGATGGCGAGCACGTTGCCGTCCTCCACCTGGACCTTGACGTCGGCGAGGCTGACCCCGGGCATGTCCACGGCCAGGACGATCGGCCCGGAGGGGAGCTCCTTGACGTCCATGGGCGTGTTGGCCATGGCCCGGCGGTCGCGCACGTAGGCCCGCGTCGGCGCGTTCAGCTGCCGCTCCAGCTCGTCGGGCAGGTCCATCAGCTGCTGCACCGCCGCCGAGAACGCCGGGTCGCCAAAGCCACCGAACGCGAACTCCATTAGCTTGCTTGCTCCTAGCTAGCTCACTTAAGCTGGATGGGTTTGCTGATCAACAATGGCTGGCTGGTGATCTTGATGAGGTCGTGTAGCGGCGACCTCGCGTTGCTCTTGGGATTGAGATGAGACGGGAGGCTGGAGGAGGATTTATATAGTGAGGGCCGTGGGCCGAGAGGGGAAGGAAGAGTGTGGAGAGTGATGGAAGCTCGATCTGGGGGCGGTGTTCGTGATCCCGAGTACTATAGTCTCTGTTGGGTGGGTGGGAGCTGGACTGTGGTCGATGACACGTGCGCGCTGGCCGGACAGATGGAGAAGGCTTGAGGTGCGAGTGTGACACGGCCGCATCAAGGATGTACCAGGTGTCATCGATCTGGAGCATCAAACTCGTGTTCTGTATATGGAGGATCAGACGCGTAACATCTTTGCTATTATCCATCATTCCATCTCGTGCAACAACAACCTAATAGTCGTTCCTGCACCATTTACTTGTGCCATTCTCGTTCGTCATTAGTATTTGGTTGTCCTAGTTGCGTATTTCTCCTTCTTCCTATCATACATCTGATGTCGTCTCCGAAGAAAATGAGTTTTTCTCTCTATACTGGACCACTTGATTCATGTAGAATGCATGACACCCATATATATGTCACACACTCAGAACTTCGATTGATACATGCAACCAAACACGATACCATTTTATATTGGATCAACACAAAAAACAACCAAACCTGATCACATGTACGAGCTCAACCCAGATAATTTGGTCTTCTATAGCCCGACCATTCTGGATGAAAACATCTCGTGCAACCAATCACATCCTAAGCGTTCGAGTCTTTATGCTGGGTGACGAAAATAGTTTTTCGGTTGCTGGACCAACCAGAGTCAGCTTAGTCGAGTCTAAGTCGGCTAAGTCAGTTCTGACAACTTTCTCAAATGTAAGAATGGAATGCACCATTAGGTTCCTCTCGCCGAGCTGATCGAAAGATATATATGGGTTGACTCATTTGGAGTCTGAATGATTTAATTATGAATTTCGAAAACTTTTTGCCTTGAATTTCTACTGGCTAGCCGCGGCAGGACCCTGTAGGGATATTACCTCTATATAACCTCATGGACCTATTTGGACCCTTCGTCAAGGACAGCCCAGCTCGCAGGCCCTGCGACACGCGATGAAACTGTCGTGTTCGCCAGAGACTCTCATGAAGCCTCACACAACTGTTGTGCTCCCCGACTATATAAGGCGAGCAAAGACCCCCCCTCAAAACAACACATCTCACCAGATAATTCAGCCACCAAAACACATGACATATGGTATTACAACGACTTACCGGCCTAAACCTGTCTAAATCGCCGTGTTCGTCCCTGTGTTTACACTTGAGTAGTCATCTCTCGCACCTCCTCAAACTAATCTACTACTTTTGGCATACCGCTCGGTAAACTGCCGACCATCTTTCATCGACAGACCCAACTAAGCCAACCCCCTTGAAAGGATCAAGATGCCCAAGAGGGGGGGTGAATTGGGCTTTTCTAAAACTTTAGCAAGAATTAAAACCTATTAAGCCCAATTAAACCCCTTGTGCCTAGAAGTGTGTTCTTTCTATTCTACCGCTCAAAAGACCAAGTCTATGCCACTCCTACTCTAGCAAAGCAATTCAAAAGTGAATGAACAACAAATATATTACAAAATTGAATTGCTCAAAGGTAAATGCGTAAGTAAAGGAGTAGAGATGACAAGACGATCTTTTTGCCGAGGTATCGAGGTGTCGTCACACCCCCTAGTCCTCGTTGGAGCACCCGCGCAAGGGTATTGCTCCCCCTTGATCCGCGCAAGGATCAAGTGCTCACTACGAGCTGATTCTTCGCCACTCCGGCCCAGTGAATCGCTCGCTACCGGTCACACCTTGACTTGGGTCATCCACAAAGCCTCCGGATGATCACCAAGCTCTTCGATCACCACCAAGCCGTCTAGGTGATGCCGATTACCAAGAGTAACAAGCTAGAACTCTCACTTGACCAAGACAAGGACAAAAAGATGGATGGATGCACACTTGCTACTCAATTCTCACTAGAAGGTCACTAATTCTCTCAATTAGCTATTCTCTCAACCTCACTAGGGCTCTTGCTCTTTCTCACACTCACTATGTGTTTCTCAGCAGAGGAAAGTGGCAAGAACAATCTAATGGAAGAGGGGGAGGAGTATAAATACTCCCCCCAACCGGCCATCCAAAAGAGCACTGAACAGGTGCTTCTGCGGGGGCATCGAATGCTCCGATGCCTAGCATCGGACGCTGCGATGATCTCGACCAACGGTCGACTGTACAACCTGTCAGACAACTTAAAGGAGCATCGGACGCTGGGCAGCGTCCGATGCCACCACAACGGACGCGTCCGATGTGGTTTTACCCTCTCTGGAACCTCTCTGCATGGACATCGGACGCTGGCCCTCAGCGTCTGATGCCAGCGTCCGGTGCTAGCCCAAGTTCACTCGCAAGTGAACAGTGGCATAGGCGCGTCCGATGTGGCAACATGGGCGCGTCCGATGCCACGCACCAGACTGAACCCAAGTCTGAGTGAGCATCGGACGCGTCTGATGCCCACCAGGCTAGCGTCTGATGACCTTTTAAAGGGCAAAACCAACTCGGATCGCGACGCGGCCTTAACAACTTTTTATCCTCATGACATAAGGCATCTCTCTCAGCTACCTAGGGCTATGAAATAACAAGTGTGCACCACACCTACTTCAATAGACTCATCTAGGTCAAGCTACTGATTCATGCTCCCCTTTATAGTACGGCCAAAGGAAAAACAAAGACCTAAGACTACCTAAGTGTCCTCCAACATCATATGACACTTAGCCTAGTCTACCACCATCTTCGTCGTCCGTCCTTTGAAAACCGAAACGATTTTCATCGCCAGGGGACATGAACTCCATATGCCCGTATCGTCGCCATTACTGTGACCTAACTCCTCCCTATTTCTGCAAAACACATGTTAGTCACAGTAATCTTGTGTTTCATCCAATCACCGAAACCCACTAGGGGCAAAGATGCGTTCAATCTCCCCCTTTTTGGTGATTGATGACAACACGAACTCGAGTATAGAGAGAAGAGGTTTTCAAATCATGACATGTATGAACTTGCAATGAATAAGAGAAAATGATTAGAGGCAAGCTCATACATATCGTGTCAACATCCTGCACTCAATAAATTAGAGTGAATAGCAAGTGCAAGAGTAAAGAGCTCGAATACATGACAAGTGAGAATTAAGCGCAAGTAATCGAGTGAAACAAAATGACATGTCATATAGTATATCATAGGGAGCACATACATGTCATAAGGTCCATAGCACACATATATAACGTAATAATGAGCAAAAGATGCGATATGTAAAGAGCGTATGTGAAACATAACATAACATAACAAAAGATGCAAATCCCTCTCACATCGCTCCCCCTATCACTATACTCGACCCACTCTCCCCCTTTGGCATCAAGTGCCAAACTAAGTGTCGGAGGGCGGAGGTGGTGCAGACGAATCAGGAGCAGACTCTGGAGAGCGCTGAGTGAACTCAAACTGCTGTAAGATAGTCTCGGAGTCTGAAGAAGACGAGCCTGTAGCCTGTTGACCCTTAGGAAGCGGAAGCTGTGAAGAAGCTGTCTGGGTCTGCTCTGGCTGCTCTGACTGCTCAACCTGTGCTGTCTGCTCTGCCTGCTCAGAAGCTGTCTCAGTCTCTATAGTTGTGGCCGCCTGAGCCTCGGAGTGTGGAAGCTCTGGAATAGTAGATAGCTCAGGTTGCACTGTAGTGGTAGTCTCGGACTGGACAGGCTCGGTCGGCTCCGAGGACGCGACAGAGCTCGGTAAGGTCTCTGTGGTAGAAGTCACAGGAGCTGTCATCGTCTGAGCGGGGTCCTGAAGATCCGGAGTGGGAAACCCTGTGAGCTCACTGAAGCTAGCCGACAAGTCTCGTGTCACTGTGGTGGTCGTCGCGAACAGCGACTCTGTCGGACGTGGCGTGAAACTAGTGTGAAGCGGACTGAACACCGGGGCCCCTCCAGGCGGAGTGGTAAAGGAGGTGAACTGGGAGAGACCCGGGCTTGAGAGCTGAGGCTGCTAACTGTACTGTTGGTGTTGCGGGGGGACTGGAGGCGGCCAGTGAAGCTGCTGCTGCGGGCGAGGTTGCTGCCACTGCCACTGTGGAGGTCCGCTCATGATGCGCTCCATGAAAGATAGGTTCTGCTGCTGGAACTGGAGCATCTGCTGCTGAAGTGCGTCAGACCTCTCTTGAGCCTGCTGCTGAGCTAACCTCTGCTGCTCCTGGGCTAAATGCTGGACATCCTGAGTGACTGTCCGCTGCTGCTCCTCCATCCGAGAAAGGATCACAAGAAGCGCTTGATCGGAGGAAGCAGTACCAGACGGCCCGGCCTCTGAGTCGTGAGAGCTAGGTTGAAAGCGAGACGGAAGCTGGTAGTCCTCGTCAGAGCTGTCGGTGGGGTCGTCGGCCACGTAGGTGTCCTCTCCCTCTAGATCTGCAAGCTCCTGCTCTGCGAGGGTCCGGACAGTCTCGTCCTGCTCCTGAGCTGACTCTGGCACCTCTGGCCGCTGTCTCGAGCTAGACTGTGTCCCCTACTGCTGTTGCCTGCGGTCCCGACCGTGTCCCAATAGCTGACTCATGTTATACGCGGGGAACACGGTCGCAGAGCCGGTGAGGGACTGGTCTGGATGGTTCCCTGTGGTGGCAGCTACCTTCCAAAGAATGTAAGAGATCCAGTGAGCGTACGGTAGCTACCGACGGGCCTTGATGCCCTCTGCCACTGTATCCTCCATCTCGCAGATAATCACATCCAGAATATCAAACTCCTTCTGCTGAATCAAAAAAGAGAGAAGCCACAGCTGGAGTCTCGAGATAGCCTCCCGGAAGCCGACACGAGGCAGCAAGGTGCGCCTAAGGACCTCGTGGAGAATCTAGGCCGCAGGAGTGAGATCCTTCGGCGCTCGGCTCGAACCCTCCCCGAAGGGCTCTCGGAAGCAAGGACGCACCAGGTCTGTGGGGGGCTGCTCTCCGCCGTGAGGGCGTCGCGGTGGCTCTGTCCTGTCGTAGCATGGGTCGTGAATCCGAGTCTGAGAGCGACTAAGACCAAACCAATCACGGATCTCCGAAGTGAACAACCTGTAGTGCTCTCCGCCAAAAAGCAAACTCTATGGTCTCTCTGTCTGGGTGCACCCAAAGTGACACGTAAAACTGGAAGACCCAGTCCTCTATCTAGGAGCCAGACCGCCCCAACAGGTCTGCAAAACCGGGTAGGTAGGTGAGAGCGGGGCGGAGCTGCTCTGAAGCTGACACCAGGGCCTCCAGGGTGCAAACCCTCTGTGAACGCAGGCCGATCCCGGCGTTCCTGTAGCCTATGTAAAAATCCTCCTGCAGGACAGTGAAGAAGTCTGCCCCTGTCTGCTCCTGCCGCTCTCTCGGGTAAGCCTGGGTAAAATACCCGCTACCCATTACCCGTACCCGAATTACCCGAACCTGGACCCGAATTACCCGAACTCGAGGTACCCGATCCCAACTTCGGATACTGATTTTGATTACCCAAAATTAGTTTGGGTAATTCGGGTAATATCGCCCGGTACCCGAACTACCCGAATTACCCGAAGTTGTATTTTTATCTTTGTATTTATCATGTTTTGTTAGTTAAATCAATGAATTTATCATTTAATTAGTATATCATTCTCTCCGTCTGAACAAGTGACTGTAATATGTTATTCTTTGTAAATACAAGATGTTGCTGAAATTATATATGAATTTCTACTAAAATTTTGTATAATTTGCTCTTTTTATGAATTCGGGTAAATCGGGTAATACCCGAACCCGAACCCGAATTATCGGGTACCCGAAGTTGCGGGTAGTGTTTTTTCAGGACTAAATTCGGGTAGCAATTTTCATTACCCGAACTTTGAATTACCCGAATTACCCGACCCGAAAAAAACGGGTAACCCGAACGCCCAGGCTTACTCTCGGGAACCACTGCTCAACCGGGACTAGCCGGAGGGTCTGTATCTGTGAGCAAGTAGCCGCCCGGAGGTCCAGTCGCGGAATCGGCAGGGGGCGCACGCCTCGACGAAGCACGTGCTCCCCGTAGAGGAACGTCGAACCGGGGTGGCACCGCAGTCCTGCGAGGAGTAGACCGGCGCCGGGGAACCTCCTCAGGAACCTCCTCCTCTGCCTCTGCCTCTGCCTCAGCTACCTCGACTGCCTCGGCCTTAGCCTGGCCCTGCCCGGAGCTCTAGGGCTCCACACCGGGTGAGGTGTGAAAGGATCAAGATGCCCAAGAGGGGGGGGGGTGAATTGGGCTTTTCTAAACCTTTAGCAAGAATTAAAACCTATTAAGACCAATTAACCCCCTTGTGCCTAGAAGTGTGTTTGTCTCTATTCTACCGCACGAAAGACCAAGTCTATGCCACTCCTACTCTAGCAAAGCAATCAATAGTGAATGAACAACAAGTGTAATGCAGAATTGAATTGCTCAAAGGTAAATGCATAAGTAAAGGAGTAGAAATGACAAGATGATCTTTTTGCCGAGGTATCGAGGTGTCGGCACACCCCCTAGTCCTCGTTGGAGCACCCGCGCAAGGGTATCGCTCCCCCTTGATCCGCGCAAGGATCAAGTGCTCACTACAAGCTGATTCTTCGCCACTCCGGCCCGGTGAATCGCTCGCTACCGGTCACAACTTGGCTTGGGTCATCAACAATGCCTCCGGATGATCACCAAGCTCTTCGATCGCCACCAAGCCATCTAGGTGATTCCGATCACCAAGAGTAACAAGCTAGAACTCTCACTTGACCAAGACAAAGCCAAAGAGATGGATGGATGCACACTTGCTACTCAATTCTCACTAGGAGGTGTCTAATTCTCTCAATTAGCAAATCTCTCAACCTCACTAGGGCTCTTGCACTTTCTCACACTCACAATGTGTCTCTCAGCAGATGGAAGTGGCAAGAACACTCTAATGGATGAAGGGAAGGAGTATAAATACTCCCCCAACCGGTCATACAAAACAGCACCAAACATGTGCTTCTGCGGGGGCATCGGACGCTCCGATGCTAGGCATCGGACGCGCCGATGACCTCCACCAATGGTCGACTGTACCATCTTGTCAGACCTGTCAAAGGAGCATCGGACGTTGGGCAGCGTCCGATGCCTCCACATCGGACTCGTCCGTTGCGGATTTACACTATCTGGAACCTCTCTAGATGGCCATCGGACGCTGGCCCTCAGCGTCCGATGCCAGCGTCCGGTGCTACCCCAAATCCACGCGCACGTGAACAGTGGCACAGGCGCGTCCGATGTGAACACATCGACGCGTCCAATTTCACGCACCACACTAAACCCTAGTCTGAGTGAGCATCCAGGCCAGCGTCCGATGCCCATAACAAGGCAAAACCAACTCGGATCGCGACGCGGCCTTAACGACTTTCGATCCTCTCGACATAAGGCATCTCTCTGAGCTACCTAGGGCTATGAAATAACAAGTGTGCAGCACACCTACCTCAATAGACTCACCTAGGTCAAGCTACTGATTCACGCTCCCCTTTATAGTACGGCCAAAGGAAAAAACAAAGACCTAAGACTACCTAAGTGTCCTCCAACACCATATGACACTTAGCCTAGTCTACCACCGTCTTCGTCGTCCGTCCTTTGAAAACCGAAACGATATCCATCGCCAGGGGACATGAACTCCATATGCCCGTATCGTCGCCATTACCGTGACCTAACTCAATCATGTTTCTGCAAAACACACGTTAGTCACAGTAATCTTGTGTTTCATCCAATCACCGAAACCCACTAGGGGCCAAGATGCGTTCAATCTCCCCCTTTTTGGTGATTGATGACAACACGAGATCGAGTATAGATAGAAGAGGTTTTTAAATCATGACATGTATGAACTTACAATGAATAAGAGAAATTGTTAGGGGCAAGCTCATACATATCATGTCAACATCCTGCACTCAACAAGTTAGAGTGAATAGCAAGTGCAAGAGTAAAAGAGCTGATAAACATAATCAAGTGAGAATTAAGCACAAGTAATGAGCGAAACGAAATGACATGTCATATAATATATCATAGTGAGCACAACACATGTCATGAGATCCATAGCACAAGTATATAACAAAACATAGAGCCAAAAGATGCGATAAGTAAAAAGTGTATGAGAGCATAACACATCAAAAGATCCAAGACCCTCTCACATCGCTCCCCCTATCGCTATACTCGGCCACTCTCCCCCTTTGGCATCAAGTGCCAAACTAAGCGTCGGAGGGCGGAGGTGGTGCAGACGAGTCAGGAGCAGGCTTTGGAGACCTCTGAGTAAACTCGAACTGCTGCAAGATGGCCTCAGAGTCTGAAGAAGACGAGCCCGAAGCCTGCTGACCCTGTGAAGCTGGAAGCTGTGGTGAGGCGGTTCGGGTCAGCTCTGGCTGCTGGGCTTGCTCTGGCTGCTCAGAAGCTGTCTCAGTCTCTGTAGCTATGCGTGCCTGAGTGTCGGAGTGCGGAAGCTCTGGAATAGGGGTCAACTCAGGCTACACTATCGTAGTCGTCTCGGACTGAGCAGGCTCTGTCTGCTCTGAAGACGCGACTGAGCTCGGTAGGGTCTCAGTAGTAGAAGTGACTGGAGTCGTCGACGTCTGAGCTGGGTCCAGGAGATCTGGCGTAGGGAAGCCAATAAGCTCACTGAAGCTGGCAGACAGGTCCCGCGTCACTGTGGTGGTCGTCGCGAACAAAGACTCTGTCGGACGTGGCGTGAATCCAGTGAGCAGAGGACTGAAGACCAGGGCTCCTTCAGGCGGAGTGGTGAAAGCGGTGAACTAGGAGGAGCTCTGGCCAAAGGACTGCTGCTGCTGAAACTGCGGCGGCTGACCAAACTGTGGCTGAGGTGGAATGGGCGGCTGCCACTGAAGCTGTTGCTGTGCTAGGGCCTGTGCCTGGGCCAACCTCTGCTGCTCCTGAGTTAGCCGTTGGATGTCCTGAGTGACTGTCCGCTGCTGCTCCTCCATCCGTGATAGTATCGCAAGTAAAGCAGGGTCGGAGGAAGCAGTACCACTCGTCCTGGCCTGAGTCATGTGCTCGAGGCTGGTAGTGAGGTGGGAGGTGGTAGTCCTCGTCAGAGCTGTCTGTGGGATCGTCGACCACGTAGGTGTCCTCACCCTCCAAGTCGGCAAGCTCCTGCTCTACGAGGGCCCGGACGGTCTCGTCCTGCTCCTGTGCTGACTCTGGCACCTCAGGTCTCTATTGGAAGCTGGACGGTGCCCCCTGCTGCTGCTGCTACTGCTACCTGCGGTCCCGACCGTGTCCCAGAAGCTGACTCATGTTGTAGGCGGGGAACACGGTCGCAGAGCCTATAAGTGTTTGGTCTGGACGACTCCCTGTAGTGACTGCTACCTTCCAAAGGATAAACGAAATCCCGTGCGCGTAAGGTAGCTGTCGGCGGGCCTTGATGCCCTCTGCCACTGTGTCCTCCATCTCACAAATAATCACATCCAATATGTCAAACTCCTTCTGCTGAATCAAGTAAGCAAGAAGCCACAACTGAAGGCGTGAGATGGCTTCCCGGAAGCCAACACGAGGCAGTAAGGTGCGCCTGAGGACCTCGTGGAGGATCCGAGTTGCAGGAGTGAGATCCTTCGGTGCTCGGCTCGAACCCTCCCTGAAGGGCTCACGAAAGCAAGGACACACCAGGTCTGTGGGGGGCTGCTCTCCGCCTGAGGGCGTCGCGATGGCTCGGTCCGGTCGTAGCACAAGTCGTGGATCCGAGTCTGGGAGTGACGAAGTCCAAAGCACTCACGGATCTCTGAAGTGAACAGCCTGTAGTGCTCGCCGCCAAACGCAAACTCAATCGTCTCTCTGTCCGGGTGCACCCAAAGAGAAGCATAGAACTGAAAGACCCCATCCTCTATGTAGGAGCCAGACCGCCCCAACAGGTTTGCGAAGCCTGGTAAGTAGGTGAGGGTGGGGCGAAGCTGCTCGGACGCTGAAACAAGGGCCTCTAGGGTGCATACCCTTTGTGAACGCAGGCTGATCCCGGCGTTCCTGTAGCCACGGTAGAAATCCTCCTGCAGCACTGTGAAGAAGTCTGCCCCTGCCTGCTCCTGTCGCTCTCTCGGGAACCACTGCTCGACTAGGACGAGCCTGAGTGTCTGGATCTGCGAGCATGTGGCGGCCCGGAGGTCCAGTCGCGGTATCGGCAGGGGCGCACGCCTCGACGGAGCACGTGCTCCCCACAGAGGGACCTCTGGTGTTTTAAAATGTAATTAACCTGACATGTCATCATCATTAGTCATTTATCATTCTTGCCTTGCATTTATGTTTGCTTAGTACTGGTGTAGCAATCTCTTTTCAAAACCCTAAAAAGCCCTAACCTTCCTATAAGGGCAAAATGGTAATTTCACCTCTGTGCCTAGCTTTGTGTAATTCTTGTTCGGTTTGATGTCTTGAAGTTTTGTTGTGTTGGCCAAAGTTCAAAAATCAAAATCAGATTTCAAATCCCTTTGCAAAACCCTGATTTCCAAACCCTGGATTTTATCCCTCTTTTTGTAATTCAAAAATTATTCAAAATTTGGGGTTGGTCCAAAAAGCAAAGTTGTAGATCTGGCCAAGATAAACAACTTTGGTATTTACAAATTTTCAAGTTTTTGTACAAAGTTTGAAGTAAATCCAAATTCATTCAAATTCCAGTTTTTGTCCCCTTTTCAGTTTTCAAAATTTATTCAAAAACTATTGAGTTTTAGAAAAAGTGTATATTAGCAAAGTTGTAGGTTTTGATAAAAGAAACAACTTTCATATTTGCATATTTCCAACTTTCAATGTAAAATCAAAAGTAATTTTGAATTTATTCAAATCCCAAAAGTGTTCCCTTTTATGATTTCAAATGTGGTTCAAAAACTATTTGGATTTTGGAAATGTTCTTATTGACAAAGTTGTAGATCTTCTTTTTCTGCACAACTTTGGTGTTTTGAGTTTTTGTTGCTCAGTTCAAATTTTGGAAGTAATTTGCAAAATACAGAAAGTCAAACCCTAAGACCTAGCCCTGTTCATCTTCAACCTACAGCTAGGGGGCCCCGGCCATGGCCGCGCGCCAGCGCCGCTTGCGCCGCACGCCTGGCAGCCGCACGCCCGCCCCCGACTTGTCGTCTGCGCCCGCGCCATCTTTTCGCACCCGCACGCGAGCGCTGACCCTCTCTCTCCCGTCCCCCACTGCTCCCAGCGCGTCGCCGCCGCGTGGCCGTCGCCGGCGAACGCACACCCGGCCCCTGCGCGCACGCCCGTCCTTCCGCCAGCGTGCAATCGATTGCGCACGCTTCGGCCAAGCTCATCCGCCTGCACGCGACGCTTATCCATCCCCGCGCACGGCTATAAAAGGGACCGTCGGCGGGCAGAGCCCCTCATCCTCTCCGCCACCGTGGCCAGGCCAGTTCAGTGCCTCCGCCGCTCCACCACCTAGCTCAGAAGCTCCGCCGTGTCCTCGCGAAGCTTTTCCCCTTCTCAATTTCACCCCTCCGTCCCTCCTCTAGCCGGCGCAGACAGTTCTTCCCCAACTCCGGCGAACGACCTCGCCTCGGTAAGAAGTGAAATTCGTCGCCGTGGGTTTTCCTTCCGCCCATCTGACCCCCGCCCTCTCTTCCTCATCTTGGTGCGATCCTAACCGCTCCTCGGCGATCTCTTTTGGTGGACAGAGCCGCCGGCACGCCGCTCGCCGCCGGGAGAGCTCCGCCGAAACACCGCCCCGCCGAGCCCTGCCTCCGACCCGTGGTAAGCACTCGAAGCCCCCCTCGGTCTTTGCTTTCACGGCGCAAAGCTCGAGCCAGGCCTCGAGCACACGTTTCCCGTCTCGCCCGAGCCTAGCCTCGAGCGGACACACCCTCACCGTCTTCGTCGAGCCTAGCCTCGAGCGGACTCACAGACCCTCACCACTTCGCTCGAGCCAGGCCTCGAGCGGACTCGCGCACCCTCCGCTTCGCCCGAGCCAGGCCTCGGACGAAACGATCGTTTTCCGTCTCGCCCGAGCCTCCCGGCCAGGTCTCGGACGAAACGATCGTTTTCCGTCTCGCCCGAGCCTCCCGGCCAGGCCTCGGACGAAACGCTTGTTTCCGCCTCGCCCGAGCCCTACGGACCGCCTCGCCGCGATTCGCCCGAGCCCCTGCGAAGGAGCACAGTGCTTCTTTTCTTTTTAAAAAATGTGAATAGTATTGCTATTTCATCTTTTTGTATGATTTTCTGTATGGCTCTAAAAATTCTGAAAATTTTACAATTGACTCTCTATACCATGTAGTATTTTAGAAAAATATGAAACTTGACTTTTCTGCAAGAATTTAAAAATGTAAAATCCCTCTTTTAATTAATAAATGGATGGTTTTGGATTTTTAGAAAATCATTTATAACTCCAAAAATCATGGGATAAATTTTTGTGAGCTTCCTATGCCATGTTTAGTCTCTGGTGAAATTTTGAAGTCTTTTGGAGCAAGTTGATTTTTGAGCATTTATTTTAATTGTTAAATAGTGCCGTTTGTTAATTAATGTCTGATTTTATTTGAGCACCTTAATGACCTCCAAAAATTATGAAATTTGTTTTGCCGTCTATCTACACCATAATAAACTTATGTGATTAATTTGGTAATTTTTGGAGCAACTGCATAAAATGACCTTTTTAAATAATTAAGAAAAATAGAAAAGGTGATTAGGGTTCATGTTGTATGCCCTGTTTTGCATTGTTCATGCTAGCATACTCATGTGCATGCATCATTGCATTCGTATAGTCACCGAAGAAGGAGTCAAAGTCGAGGCCGCCGCCGACGAACCTGCTCCCGAAGTAACCCCGAGCTTCGACCTCTGCACCTCCAACCCTGAGCCAGCTGTCTTTGCTCTTCAAGGCAAGCCCCGGTGCATTTAGCCCTTCCTTGCTTTTATAAAAGTCTTACTTAAATGCTTTTGAGTTAAATTACTGCATTAGGTGATAGGAGTTGTGTGATGACCTATTACCTGCACTTTACCTCCACCAAAGATCCCCTACTCTGTTTAAAAACTATTTGCAAAAATGCTTAGCATTGCTGTACAATAGATTTGCGATAAAATGCCAATTTCAAAAGTGTGATCACTTAAAGAACTTTTATGGGAATTTGGCTTTACTCCCCGGCCATTGACTTGGTATCTGATCCGTACCTTGTCAATTGCGAGGAGAGGTTGTCCGAGCGTACGGTGCCGTCATGTTGTAGTCCGGGACTCAACAGTTGACACCGACCGAGACAGGGTTGAAAAACTGACAGGACTATTACGCTTGGGTGAGATATAACCAATGTATAGTTCTGGCTGGAAAATTAGGGACCATCCGTATGGGGGCCTGCTGGTCAAGACTTGTAACTATTCACATACTTCGGAAAGCTCTGGCTCCGAGGAATCCTTTATTGGACCGACAACCGCGCACTGGGAGTGGAGAGATGGCGGAAGTAGCATGTACCCACGTGGTCGTCGTACCTGGATAGGAGTGGTGTACTGTACTTCCGGGTGGCGTAGGACCGGGCCCAATCTTGGAGGAATCGTGGAAGACGAGTTGGCATATGCAAGCTTGGGTGATACATATGCAGTGTGGATAGGGATCCTCAGCTGAGTATTATTTATCCGGATTAACGTTGCTCCTCGGTTATGGAGACTTGGTCCACTGACTGTCAACGGAGAGTGGTTCTCAACTAGGAATGTTTTGAAATGTAAAATGAATCATGAACGACGAAGAATTGAGGAATACTGAATCTTTCCAAAATAAAATAAGGTTTACAAAAGTGCTTTTCTGCAAAATACTTGATCTTGCTTAAGCCTTACCTTGACTACCCTAAGCCTCTCATTCCTGAGTCTTCTCCCTTTTTCTTTAGTCGGGTAAGTCTTGTTGAGTACCCCAGTACTCAGGGTTTGTTACCCATGCTGCAGGTATGGCAGAATCCCCGATGTGTCTTGCACCCTGCTGCGTGACCATCGTCCAGGAAGAGGCCGATGAGGCCGAAGAATAGTTGTACACCCTCGGGCTGGGTGATTATAAGTATCTTTGCTGTTCTCCACTATGTTGCCTATGTCTATTTCTATTATCAGAACTTGGTTTGTAATAACTGCACCTTAATTTGTATTTGGAACCCTGCTTTGTAAAACTATTGTTATTTAAGTCTTCCGCTCTTTATTCCGATGTTATTTGTAAAAGTATGCAATGCTGTAACCGAATTGTGAGATGATCCTGCGGACATTGGGCGCTGATGTAGCCCGGTGATGGACAGTCTTAATTAAGTGGAACATGGGATCGGCTGTCAGAGGTTGACAGGGACCTGTGGGCCATGAGATTATGGCCGTTCCGTCACACACAGGAGACTTGGTCACTTGAGCTTCGACTTGATTGCAAGACTTAGTTCACTTGGCTTAATCCGAGGATTGCCCAAGTTGTCTATGGAGAAGGATCTTGTTTGCCATTCTTGTAGACATGGGAAGATGGTTGCCGCTCCCCACCATCCAGTGACTCGGGTCATGACCAAGCGCCCTGGAGAGCTTTTGCATATGGACCTTGTTGGTCCGGCTCGGGTGAGCTCAGTTGGGGGGAAGTGGTATGTGCTTGTTGTTGTTGACGACTTTTTGAGATATTCGTGGGTCTTCTTTTTGTCTGAGAAAACCGAGACTTTCTCTTTTGCTCGCAATCTGATTTTGCGTCTTCAGAATGAGTTCCCTTTGAACTCAATGCGAGCTATTCGTAGTGATAATGGTTCCGAATTCAAGAATTCAGATTTTGAGAAGTTTTGTAACTCTTTGGGTTTAGAGCATCAGTTCTCTTCCCCCTACACACCGCCACAAAATGGTGTTATAGAAAGGAAGAATCGGACCCTTGTAGAGATGGCCAGGACAATGCTCGATGAGCATAGGACTCCTAGGCGATATTGGGCCGAAGCTATGAGCACTGCATGCTACATTTACAATCGCATTTTTCTCTGAGCTTTCTTGAAAAAGACTTCTTATGAATTGCATTTTGGAAAACAGCCCAAAGTAAGTTATTTTAGAGTTTTCGGTTGCCACTGTTTTATACTCAAGAAAGGCAACTTGGACAAGTTTGAGTCTCGTTCTTCTGACGGTGTATTTTTGGGTTATGGCACTCATACTCATGCATATCATGTACTTTGAAAGGATCAAGATGCCCAAGAGGGGGGGGGGTGAATTGGGCTTTTCTAAAACTTCTTGCAAGAATTAAAACCTATCAAGCCCAATTAACCCCCTAGTGCCTAGAAGTGTGTGAACAAGAATCAACCGCACAAAAAGACTATTGCTACACCGTTTCTACTCTAGCATGACAATTCAATTCATGAAAGAACAACAAGTGCAGAATTGAATTGCTCAAAAGTAAATGCGAAGTAAAGAGAGTAGAGATGACACGACGATCTTTTTGCCGAGGTATCGAGGTGTCGGCACACCCCCTAGTCCTCGTTGGAGCACCCGCGCAAGGGTATCGCTCCCCCTTGATCCGCGCAAGGATCAAGTGCTCACTACGAGCTGATTCTTCGCCACTCCGGCCCGGTGAATCGCTCGCTACCGGTCACAACATGGCTTGGGTCATCCACAAAGCCTCCGGATGATCACCAAGCACTCCGATCGCCACCAAGCCGTCTAGGTGATGCCAATCACCAAGAGTAACAAGCTAGAACTCTCACTTGACCAAGACAAGGCCAAAGAGATGGATGGATGCACACTTGCTACTCAATTCTCACTAGGAGGTGTCTAATTCTCACAATTAGCAAATCACTCAACCTCACTAGGGCTCTTGCTCTTTCTCACACTCACAAGGTGTCTCTCAGCAGATGGAAATGGCAAGAACACTCAAATGGAGGGAGGGAAGGAAGTATATATACCCCCCAACCCGGCCATCAAAAAACAGCACAAGACAGGTATTTTTCGGGGGCATCGGACGCGCCGATGCCAGGCATCGGACGCTCCGATGACCCCGTCCAACGGTCTACTGTACCTTCTTGTCAGACATGTTTATGGAGCATCGGACGCTGGGGAGCGTCCGATGCCCCTGCATCGGACGCGTCCGATGCCGAAAAGACCTCTCTGGAACCTCTCTGCATGGCCATCGGACGCTGGCCCTCAGCGTCCGATGCCAGCGTCCGATGCCCTGCACAGTTCACTCCCAAGTGAACAGTGACACCGGACGATCCGATGTGGCACCATCGGAGCCTCCGATGCCACGCACCAGACCAAACCCTAGGTCGGTGTGGGCATCGGAGCCTCCGATGCCCACTGATCCAGCATCCGATGCCCATACCAAGGGCAAGATCAACTCGGATCGCGACGCGGTCTTAACGACTTTTGTTCCTCTCGACATAAGGCATCTCTCTGAGCTACCTAGGGCTATAAAATAACAAGTGTGCACCACACCTACCTCAATAGACACATCTAGGTCAAGCTACTGATTCACACCCCTCTTTATAGTACGGCCAAAGGAAAAACAAAGACCTAAGACTACCTAAGTGTCCTCCAACACCATGCGACACTTAGCCTAGCCTACCACCGTCTTCGTCGTCCGTCCTTTGAAAACCGAAACGATTTCCATCGCCAGGGGACATGAACTCCATATGCCCGTATCGTCGCCATTACCGTGACCTAACTCATCTCTGTTTCTGCAAAACACACGTTAGTCACAGTGATCTTGTGTTTCATCCAATCACCGAAACCACTAGGGGCCAAGATGCGTTCATACTTAACCTCGATACTAACCGAGTCATGGAGACATCCGATGTCACCTTCGACGAGACCATGGTTTGTCCTTCTTCTCGTTTTGAGCGTGCAGGTGATCATGAGGTTGGTGAGCCTCTTTTTGATGATGAGGACGAGGGTGCTGAAGGGATGAATGATCCAACACCTCCTCCACCTGCTGTGCCGCAAGCGTCGGCTTCTTCTACCACGACTCACGGCCCCAACCCCTCTTCGTCTACTACTTGGGGGCCGTGGGATCCACCACCTCGAGCGATACCTTTCGTACCCGAGGAGGCACCAGGTGCTGTTGAGGAGAGGTTTCTTCAGTTCGGGAGGCGCCACGACACATCCAGCGCCAACACCCGCCTCAACAGATGATCGGCAACATCGGCGAACGTGTCACTCGGTCAAGGTCACAACAAATCTCTCACTTTGCTCATTCTGCATTTGTTGCTGATTTTGAACCCCGAGATGTTGGACACGCCTTATCTGATCCAGATCGGGTCAATGCCATGCATGAGGAGCTTAAAATTTTTGAAAGAAATCGGGTTTGGGTTTTGGTTCCACCTCCTCCTGAGTGTCACCCTATTGGAACAAAATGGGTTTTCAAAAACAAACAAGGAGAGGATGGTCATGTTGTGAGAAACAAAGCCAGACTAGTAGCCCAGGGGTATAGTCAGAAGGAGGGGATAGACTATGAGAAGACTTTTGCTCCCGTAGCTCGTTTGGAGGCAATTAGAATACTCTTGGCTTTTGCTGCATCCAAATGGTTTAAACTTTTTCAAATGGATGTCAAGAGTGCCTTCTTAAATGGCTACATAGAAGAAGAGGTTTATGTAAAACAACTCCCCGGTTTCGAAAATCCCAAGTTTCCAAACCATCTTTTTAAACTTCACAAAGCTTTGTATGGTTTGAAACAAGCCCCTAGAGCCTGGTATGATAGGTTGAAAACCTTTTTGCTTGCTAAGGGTTTTAAAATGGGATGTGTGGATAAAACGCTTTTTCTTCTCAAGCAAGGCAATGACACTCTCTTGGTCCAGATTTACGTGGATGATATCATTTTCGGTGGTTCTTCTCACGCTTTGGTTGCCAAGTTTGCAGACACTATGAGCAGGGAGTTTGAGATGAGCATGATGGGCGAGTTGACATTTTTCCTCGGGTTGCAAATCAAGCAATCCCGAGAGGGGACATTCGTACACCAGGGCAAGTACACCAAGGACGTATTGAAGAAGTTCGATATGGGTGAGGCCAAGCCTCTTCCAACACCCATGTCGACAACGACGGCCCTGGATGCGGATGTGGATGGAGAAGATGTGGACCAGAAGGAGTACCGGAGTATGATCGGGTCGCTGCTGTACCTGACGGCGACACGCCCGGACATCCAGTTCGCGGTGTGTCTATGCGCACGATTTCAGTCATCGCCGCGCACCTCTCACCGTCAGGCGGTCAAACGCATTATGAGGTACTTATGCTTCACTCCTGAGTTTGGGATTTGGTATTCTGCTTCCTCCACCCTCTCCCTTTGCGGTTACTCTGATGCCGATTTTGCTTGTTGCCGACTTGATCGCAAGTCCACTTCTGGGACTTGTCAGTTCATTGGTTCTTCTCTTGTATCTTGGTCTTCTCGCAAGCAGTCTAGCATCGCTCAGTCTACCACAGAGGCTGAGTATTTTGCTGCGGCTAGCTGCTGTTCTCAATTGCTTTGGATGATGGCCACTTTGCGTGATTTTGGTTTGAGCTTTTCTCGCGTTCCTTTGCTTTGTGACAGCACGACTGCTATTAGCGTTGCTAAGAACCCCGTGCTGCATTCTAAGACCAAACACATTGATGTGCGCTTTTATTTTCTGTGAGACCATTATGAGAAGGGTGATATCAACCTTCACCATGTCGATACTCATCATCAGTTGGCAGATATTTTCACCAAGCCTTTGGACCAATCAACTTTTGCTAGGTTGAGAGGTGAGCTTGGTGTGTGTTTCCCCTTTTAGATGGGGGAAACATTTTGGTTCTTGTATTATAGACTGACTCTTTTTCTTTCAATTGGTTTCATCATGCATCTTTGCATTTCATCTTGCATATTTACATTCAAAGCTTCATGTATATAATCTTTAGAATGTGACTATGCTCTATATAGGATGCTTTATGATGGTGCTTATGCTCTTTCTGATCACTGATACATGTTGTGAGCTGAGCTATTTTATGAATGGTGAATTTGCTTAATGAACATAAAACTTGAAATTGTTCACCATTGAGATATGCAACTAGCATGTGTAGAATGTATTGAAATCACTTGTGCTTTTCATATATGCTAGGTTGCTATGTCTCTAGTTCTGAGTCATTCACTTGCTTGGTATGTTCACATTCTGCTTTAAATTTGAACCAAGTTAAGTGAATTGGAAAGATCGAGATGGGATTGCTTGTCAGCACATCACAGTATCGAGACTGTCTCTCATTGCACTTTGAGTTAAACTTGAGCTGTGTAGTGTATGACCGAAACTGTTGCTTTAAGCTTCTGATTGCTTCTGCATAGGCTTCGCACAGTTGAAAAGTTAGGCAATGACAAGTTTTTAACCTCTCGCAATCACATGCTGAAATTTGAACTTGTGTAATTTAACCGCTGCAACTCTGATAAAATTTGAATACACAAGTCTATGTTTCATTCTATAGCATGATGATTGAACCTTGCTAGGGGTAGTTCACCTTGTATACATGTTTAACACTTGTTTGACTTCCTGTCTATACATGTTAGTGCTATTTTGATGGTGAATACCTTTTTGGCTGAAAATTGCTCATTCTACTCCAATGTTCAGATTTCGTATTTGGTGATTAGTTTGAGCCTTTGCTAGCATTCTGTGCATATTGTTGAGTCATAAGATCAGCATTTTGTTGAGCATCTTCTCATTCTATCGACTATATTCTGAAGCTGCTAACTTGCATTTTGACTCATATGCATTTGGAGGGGAGATACTTGATAGTGCATTTTCAACTAATGGGGAGAAATTTGCCAAATCATAAGGGCATAAGGGGGAGAAATTCTCTCAAATCATAATATCAACTAAGGGGGAGATTTCCTGGTTGTGTGCACTATTGGAGGGGGAGTTTGAGCTGGCTCGGATTTTTCGGATTTTCCAATTGATTCGGAGCTTTTCTGAAGTCTCTAATTGGTTCAGAGCATTTTTGGTAGCTAGTTGTGTTGAGCCTTTGCCTTCTTCTTGAGGAACTAGCGCCTTTTCCTTTGTGCTCTTCAGTTGGTATCGAGCTTTCTCGCTAGCGGTGTTGAGCCCGTTCTGCCTCTTCTTGAGGGCTAGCTCTATTCTGCTTGAATTTCAATTGGTATTTCAATTGGTGCTGAGTTTTCTCGCTAGTGGTGTTGAGCATGTTCTACCTCTTCTTGTGGGCTAGCTTTGCTTTGCTTGGTTGCGTCGAGCCGTTGCCCATGTATTTGGGGACCATGTTGTTTTGCTCTTTCCACTTGACCTTCTTCGGCTTTGTTATGCTTTTGGGTCATTTGGTCGAGTTCTCTCTTCTCCTTTCTTCCTTCTTCTTATCTCCACTATGATTTGTGTTGGTAGTTGACAATGCACTCATCAAGGGGGAGATTGCGGATACATGGGTGTATGCCGAGTCTCGAGTGATGAGTGATTGTCAACTGGGATAATGCGCATGTTCTTTGGCTTGTGTTGTGCAGGTGTCGAGCACGGATACAATGATCGAAGGCAAGGTGAAGGTCAAGTAGAGACGTGCCGTGTCGATGGACCGAGAGTGGCGAAGGGCGGACGTGAGGCTTGGACTAAGGGACCGGTGGCTTGAGGATCAGCTGTGGTGGCTGACAGCCTGGGACAGCGACGAGCGAAGACTTGCGGGCACAGTGTTGCTCGGGTCGAGGACCTGAGGACACGTGTCGGTGGACGGGGTGCACGGGCGGTGCATCCCCTCTACAGCTAGGTTTGGTGGTTGAGCCACAGAAAAACCACCGAGTGGACGGTTTCCAGGTTTGGGACTCAAAACCTGGGTGCTGATGGTTTCTGAGTTTGGGCCACAAAACTCGCGCTGAGGACGGTTTCCAGGTTTGGGCCTTAAAACCTGGGCGCTGCGGGTTTCTGAGTTTGGGCCACCAAACTCATGCGATGGACGGCTGGTTTCCCGGTTTGGGCCTCAAAATCGGGGGCGAAGTCCGGGAAAAGGATGACCAGAGCGGTGGCGGCACGTGGCGACGATCGGTGACGTTGCGTCGAGGCAACGCTACCAGTTGTGCGGGTGTGGCCGTCGGATCACCTTCATCTTCGAGTTGGTCCAGGATAGCCTTAGGGTTTGGCTGGTTCGCTCTGTAAATAACTAGGGGTAGAGTGGGAATTAGAATTAGGATAAGTAGAGGAAGACACCCACCTCCCATCCTATCTCAGCCATTGCTATTTTGCCTTCTAGGTTTTCCTGCTCTCCCACATCCCTGCTGTTGGTAGTTCTTAGCTTCACTAAAGATAGAGCTAGGCAACTATCCCCGGTAACGGCCTAGGAATGCTTGTTGGCACTTGCTAACGTTGTTACTAGGAGTAGACTATGGAGTCTATCCCCGACAACGGCGTCAAAAATGCTTGAAGCAAGACCGGTCACTATACCTAAAGGAGTGGAGCTAAAGCAGCTATCTACTAATGCCAAGCGGGGTTGTCAATCCCGACACTAGTAGGAGCTAGCTAGAGAGATTGCAATCTACCAGGAGGAGATTCTGCAAGCGCACAGAACTATCGTAGTAGCACTTCGCCTGGGAGTACCAGGTGTCGATTTATTTGATCCCAAGGCAAGGCTAGGGTGGTGTATGAGTTGAGTCAAGGAGGGGATGAGAGTCGAAGAAAAGAGAAAAGGGAAAAGGGGAGAAATGAGGAGATGAAAGGCTAGAAAGAATATATGGGTGGATAGGTAAGGATGAAATGGATGGTTAAGGTAAGGTGGATGGATAGGTGGATAAAGGGATTAGGATAACTAAGGATAACTAACTAATAACTACTAACTACTAATAACTAATCCTAGATAACTACAAAGCAAGATAACTACGAAGCAAGATAGTTACGAAGCAAGGCAGACAAAAGTCAATAAAGTAACTAAGTTGAGTAAAGTTTTATTCCTATCTTGTCAAGTATCGAGGCGTACTAGCCTTTACCACTTACTTAGGTTGAACGCTAGCACAACGAGCCTTACTGTTAAACTGGGCGAACTACATGGTGGAATTCAAGGCGCACAGGGCTGTCACCACCTGCTTGCTACCACAGCTATCCGGGGGTCCAGCCGTATCTAAAGGTAAGTCTATAACTAAGCACCACGCTTAACTATATTCTAACTATCTCTATCCTAGCTTTGAATAGAGACACCCTTGCGGACGTCAGAGCAAACACTTGACTTAATAAGATAAACACTAAACTAACTAAGCAACCTATTGGCAAAGATCAAACACTAAGCTCACTAGAGATTAACTACTATGGCTAAGTGAATTGAACTGTAGGATAGCTAGGCACTCAAGCAATCAATCAAGTATACCACTCAATACTGATAAGTAGAATAAAGTAATACTTGAAATGATGAACTAGAATATAGTAAGTGCTTGAGTAACAAGAGCAAAACCTAAATTGGAGATGAAGGAAGACTCTTCCCAGCTCCAGGACCGATCACTCGCACGCCTCTACTCTTGAGCTAAGCCTTGAGCAGCGCTTCCGCGAGGGCAAGAATGTCTTGCTCTACTAGCTACCTACTTGCCTAAGCTCTCTGAGCTTCTAACCTAACTCTCACTTGCTTCTCTTGCTTTGCTTCTCTTGGTGTGGTACTGGTACAAATGAAGTGGTGTCACCAGGGGGGTATATATAGTCTTGAGGAGTGAGGGGGGTACTTATAGGGGGCAGCCAACCGACCTAGGGTTAGGTCAGGTGGCGGGCGCCACCCCCTACTGGCGGCCGCTAGTCCCCTGGCCGTTGGATGCACCGACTTTGATCCTACGGCCTCTAGGTGGTTGTCCAAGGCGGTTTGGAGGTCGGTTGCATGTCCTAGCAACCGCCATTCAGCCTTGATCCACGCCACTCCTCCCTGAGCCGTCCGATGCCACTGACCTAGTGACCAAGGGCCAAGATTTGGCCTTGGGGAGGTCACACAGATCGATGATGTGGCAGGGAGTGGAACTTGGGCCAACCCAAGTGGTGGGCGCCACTTAGAGGTGGCAGGCGCCACCTAGGGGTGGCGGGTGCCACCCCCCTTAGGCCCATTTGGGCCCTGCTGAGTGGGCTTGACCTCTGGTGGGTCCATATGTCCAAATTTGGTTCAAATCCTGCATTCAAATAAAATTCTATGGATATGTGGAATTTGGTTAGTTTGAAACCTATTTGACTACATTTCATGCCTTTTTGGTGGACTTTAGGGTCAAATGTTGATGGTAAAACAGGTGTTTAAGGACCATCAACACCTGTTGTAGCGAACTGAGATCCACAGAGAAGACAATCATACCTCTGTGTTCGTGAGATTTTGAGGAAGTGAGACCGTAATCTCACTGTTGTAGCGTGTGGTAGCCACACGGTTGCAAATTCGTGGTTGTGATTCGCATTTTGGTGTTGTTCTTCGCGGGTTGCTTTTCTCCACAATTTTCCCGGTGATCGATCTCCTTCATCGTTGCGTCTTTTGCGATTCCATTTGAACTGATTTGTTCTAGGTCGTGAGGTGCATCTTTCCACCAAAGGAATTTGTCTCTAACCTCATGAGCTAGTAGATCGATCGATTTTCGTTTCGGATCGAGTTTTGCTCGTTTTCCCCCCGGATTCTTCCAATTCACCGATTTGGAGTTAGGTTCGAGCAATGATCTCTTTGGGATAGCTCACTAACATCCTTGAAACTCCTCATACCAAGTCTAAGCCTTAGTGCTTTTGATTCGGAGGAGATCGAGTGATTTTCGCGGAAGAACAGTGTTGTATCACGGGCATCGGACGCTGACATCGGGAGCATCGGATGCTGTGTTCATCACATCGGATGCTTCCGATGCCACATGTCATCTGACAGTGTTTTCTAAGGAGCATCGGACGCTGACCATCGGCGCCTCCGTTGCCATCAGAGCGTCCGAGGGTCGAACATCGGACGCTAGGGCTTTACTGTAGCCAGCATCCGATGCCTATGCAGTAAGGTTCCAAACTTGGCCTTTCTGCATCGGAAGCTTCTGACGCCTGACCATCGGACGCTGCCAACATCCGATGCAGGTTTTTCTTCGCTGTTTCGTCCGCAGTTTGTTCATCCGTTGTCGGTTTTGATTTCCGGCTTTTGCGTTGGGTTTCTAGAGTTGTGTAGTGTCTCGCTGTGCTTCTCGGAAGCATCCACCCTACATCTAGGGTCGTGGACATTACCAAGCTCTAGGTTTTGCCCTTGGGGAGATTCTCGGGACAGTAGCGACAAGTTTATGAGAAGAAATTTTGAACCTCCCATTCACCCCTCCACCTCTGGTCGCTTTCTGTTAGCACTTTCGGTCCTTCACGTATCACACCTAGGTGGACTGCAAAGGAATTGGAGTGAAAACGGGGTTAAAATCGAGGTGAACGGCCTTTGGGGCAATGTATCGAGCACCTAGAGGGCATGGTGGTGGATTGGAGGGGTGGTGCTTACTGTGTCGGTTGGCCGGCCGAGAGGTCGTGTGCCGGAGACGAGGACGGGCTCGGGGATGGGGAAGACGGTCTCCGGCGAAGAATGGCCGGCGACCCACTCGGGGGCGTGCGGGTGCGCGCTGTAGTGGTCGCGTGTGGCTGAGTGGGGCACGGAGCACGGCGCGGGGAGGTGCGCTGCGGGCGGGAGGAGGGCGATTGGGGCGCGACGGCCGGCGAGTTAGGGTTTGATGCTCAGGTGCGGCGGCGGGCTCTGTGCTCAGGGCTGGCGCGAGGAAGACGAAGACGATCAGTGTCATGTGGGACCCAAATGTCAGCTATAGAACTCATTGCGCCGCTTAAAGGGGCATCGGACGCGCCGATGTAAACACATCAGACGCTCCGATGCCTGTCCAGAGAGCTCCAGAACGGCCAAAATCACATCGGACGCGTCCTTTGCCTCGGCATCGGACGCTGGGCAGCGTCCGATGGAGCATCTGACGCTCCAATGGAGACACATCCTTGCAAATGCCTCTTGTGATTTCGGATGCGGTTAAACACATCCTTGCAAATGCCTCTAAATAGAATATTTTTGGCTTTTGCATTCCATTTTTCATTCTCTTCCTCATGTGGCATGAGGCTAGTGCCCTCCTTGGGTTTGGGGAACCCGGTTATGGCGGCTTCGCGGCATTTCACATCAACCGCTTCTAGGTACGACTCCATACAGATTTTCCAATATGGAAAGTCGCCTCCCTCGAACATGGGAGGTGGTCCATCACCTCCGGACATCTTAACTCTAGGCGGTTAAGCCTAAATCGAGAGCACGAGGCTCCGATACCAATTGAAAGGATCAAGATGCCCAAGAGGGGGGGGGGGTGAATTGAGCTTTTCTAAAACTTTAGCAAGAATTAAAACCTATTAAGCTCAATTAACCCCCTTGTGCCTAGAAGTGTGTTTATCTCTATTCTACCGCACGAAAGACCAAGTCTATGCCACTCCTACTCTAGCAAAGCAATCAATAGTGAATGAACAACAAGTGTAATATGGAATTGAATTGCTCAAAGTTAAATGCGTAAGTAAAAGAGTAGAAATGACAAGACAATCTTTTTGCCGAGGTATCGAGGTGTCGGCACACCCCCTAGTCCTCGTTGGAGCACCCGCGCAAGGGTATCGCTCCCCGTTGATCCGCGCAAGGATCAAGTGCTCACTACGAGCTGATTCTTCGCCACTCCGGCCCGGTGAATCGCTCGCTACCGATCACAACTTGGCTTGGGTCATCCATAATGCCTCCGGATGATCACCAAGCTCTTTGATCGCCACCAAGTCGTCTAGGTGATGCCGATCACCAAGAGTAACAAGCTAGAACTCTCACTTGACCAAGACAAAGCCAAAGAGATGGATGGATGCACACTTGCTACTCAATTATCACTAGGAGGTGTCTAATTCTCTCAATTAGCAAATCTCTCAACCTCACTAGGGCTCTTGCACTTTCTCACACTCACAATGTGTCTCTCAGCAGATGGAAGTGGCAAGAACACTCTAATGGATGAAGGGAAGGAGTATAAATACTCCCCCAACCGGTCATCCAAAACAGCACCAAACAGGTGCTTCTGTGGGGGCATCGGACGTGCCGATGACCTCGACCAACGGTCGATTGTACCATCTTGTCAGACCTGTTAAAGGAGCATCGGACGCTAGGCAGCGTCCGATGCCTCCACATCGGACGCGTCCGATGCGGATTTACCCTCTCTGGAACCTCTCTAGATGGCCATCGGACGCTGGCCCTCAGCGTCCGATGCCAGCGTCCGGTGCTACCCCAAATCCACGCGCACATGAACAGTGGCACAGGCGCGTCCGATGTGAACACATCGGTGCGTCCGATGCCACGCACCAGACTAAACCCTAGTCTGAGTGAGCATCGGAGGCCTTAACGACTTTCGATCCTCTCAACATAAGGCATCTCTCTGAGCTACCTAGGGCTATGAAATAACAAGTGTGCACCACACCTACCTCAATAGACTCACCTAGGTCAAGCTACTGATTCACGCTCCCCTTTATAGTACGACCAAAGGAAAAAACAAAGACCTAAGACTACCTAAGTGTCCTCCAACATCATATGACACTTAGCCTAGTCTACCACCGTATTCGTCGTCCGTCCTTTGATAACCGAAATGATATCCATCGTCAGGGGACATGAACTCCATATGCCCGTATCATCGCCATTACCGTGACCTAACTCAATCATGTTTCTGCAAAACACACGTTAGTCACAGTAATCTTGTGTTTCATCCAATCACCGAAACCCACTAGGGGCCAAGATGCGTTCAAGGTGAACGTGGTCCGGCGACCGGCAGCCATAAGCGTGCCAGTCGACGAGTGGTGAAACCGCTTGACCTCCTCAACTTCTCTGCGCTGCTCGGGAGACAACTGGTCCTCGATCCGTAAACCACCTTGACGGCCTCCCTGCTCAGCATGCTCGGTCGTGGCTGCAACCTCACGGGCCTGATCGGCCTCTCGCTGCTCTCTGGTGCGCTTCCGGCGCGTGATCAACTTCCCCTTCCCGGGCCTGACCGAAAGGAGGGGGACAGGAAGGAGAGTCCCCTGGAGCGCCTCCGACGTTCTTGCAGCGCATAGCTGACAAGAACGAGAACAACTGCCACTGAAAGACTGGACTACCACTGAGAAAATCAACTGCCGCTGAACAGCCCTGACAAGTCCACTGACAAGAAACAACTGACTAGAAACTCCCCCTGTCATGGACCACAGACTGTCGCTGTCACTCGTGAGGCTTGGCCTCGATCCGTACCCGCGGGCTTGGCCCCGGGTTGACTGTCATTGCCCAACTGTCGGCGACCACTGACTCGCTGCATGGAATAGATAGGATACATAAGAAACATATATGCTAGAGACGAGAGGACCTATCGGAAGCAAAGCAATGGAGATAAGAGAGAGAGGGGCTTTGCTACCTGACGATCGGACGAAATGAACCCAAGAAAAGGTAAGAGTCGACGTTCGGACACTCACGTATTACGCCAAGGAGATCTGCACGAAGTTTAGGCGAAATCGGGGTCAAAAACGGAATGAACAGTCATGTGGACATTTCACCGAGCACCTTGAAGGCATGGATTATTGAAGGGAGTGGGGGGTGCTCACTGTTGCAGTTTGGTTGGCCGAGGAAAAATCGTCGGGGGGTCGAGGACACGTGGGAGAAGCTCCGACGAGCAGGAACCGAATGCTGGCGAGCAGGTCCGGCGAGGGTGGCTCGGCTCCGGCGAGCGCGAGGCGATGGCACAGCGAGGCGCGCGCGCGGCTGGGTGGAGCGCTGAGCACAGCGGGGGGGGATCGTGACGGCGGAGCAAGGGCCCGGCGGTGAGAGGGGGGAGGGGTTGGCGAGCGCAGCGGCCGACAAGGGTGGGTTAGGGTTTGGTGCTCGGTTGCGACGGCGGTTCAAGCTCGGGCGAACGGGGCTGGCGCGAGGAGGACGAAAGGGTGGAGATGACACGTGGGTCCCAATAGCCAGAGAAAAGAGCTTATTGCGCCGCTTAAAGGGGCATCAGACACGCCGATGTAGGCACATCAGACGCTCCGATGCCTGTCCAGAGAGCTCCAAAAATATCCATTTTGCATCAGACGCGTCCTATGCCTCGGCATCGGATGCTGGGCAGCGTCCGATGGGGCATCAGACGCTCCGTTGGTTACACACCGGACGCGACGCCAACACTGTTCCAGCCAGGGCTGTGTATAGTGGGGGCATCAGACGCTGGGGCCAGCGTCCGATGGAGCGTTCGATGCTGCAAATTGGACCGTTTCAAAGATCTCCGTTGCGGCTCCCTCTCCCAACCAAGTTCCAACTCAAATAAGAAGCAAATAAACACTAGTTGGAACCTAGTATGAGCATCCTCGCATAAACCCTCAATTTTATAAATATTTTGCCATAGGCTACATATTGTTTTTAGCGAAAAATAGGCAATTAAAACCCGAGGAGACAACATGTGGCCACCAAAACTAGGGGACTCAACCATTAGGAGCCTCAAATGCTCCCCCTAGCGGTGGACGAACACAGCGGTTGCTCAAAGCTTAACCAAAAAGAAACGACAAAGCAACACACATGCATATGCAATGCAATACGGAATTTGAATCTAGGTTGCTTGTCAAGTTTGCTCATGGGTAAGCTTCTTCACATGTTTTTTAGGGCGGTTATCTTAACCACGTCTGACAAGCCTATGTGCATAGCATAAATTAAACATGGCATATGATACAATGCAATGTAAAGACAACCCCCTTTCACCTTTTGACAAAGTTACTTAGATCAAGCACATTAAGCTCACTTCGCAATCTACAAAGAGTGTTTTCATCTAGGAGTTTCGTGAAGATATCCGCCAATTGATCTTCGGTTCTAACTCCTTCTAAGGATATGTCTTTCTTTGAAACATGGTCTCTAAGAAAGTGATGGCGAATGTCTATGTGCTTTGTGCGAGAGTGTTGAACCGGGTTGTTAGCAAGCTTAACCGCGCTCTCATTGTCACACAACAAAGGTACCCTTTCTAGAACTACACCATAGTCTAAAAGGGTTTGTTTCATGTAAAGGATTTGTGCACAACAAGCACCCACGGCTATGTATTCCGCCTCGGCGGTAGACAAGGTCACACTGTAAGTGCAATCAAGCCCTAATTGTGGGTTTTGGTGATAATGACCACATGATTGAAGAACTAATGAGATTTACCAAGATGGCAAGTAGGTTAATAATGTGAAAGGATGGTGCATATGTGTTGGTGGACCCCTCATACGTTATTTCATCGGTTCCGGACTCAAAGTGCTACAATAAGCTTTTTCATTTGAATTTGAGTTATAGGATTGCCGTACTATCAAGGGGGAATGCAAATATACTGCTATGGCTGAATGATTTGTGCTCAAAACCAACCCAAGCCATCCTTGTTTCTAACCAAAGACAGGTGCACAAAATTCTGATCTATCTCTGTCTGTCTGGTAGGCGCGGCAGTGCCGCCCAGGGCGCGGCAGTGCCAGGCCGCGGCACTGCCGGGCTAAGGCCGGCACTGCCGCGACTTGTTTCAGCCGTTGGATGGCAGGGGATATTTACTCCATCTCCCTGCCACCCCAATGGTTATCCACGACCATTCACTCATCTCCTACCTCCAGACAAGGCTCTCTCTCCCCATTGAAGGCTCCTAAGCTCTCTCTCACCTAATCTTCAATTCCCATTGATTCCAAGTGAGTTAGAGGCTCAAACCTTCACCAAAGAGAAGCCCTAGCTGAGATCTACTCCCTAGAGCACTTGATTTGAGCCATAGCTGGTGGATTTGCTTCTATTACTCTTGGGGTCTTGGAACCCTAGCCGGCTAGGCGTCGCCCTTGAGCTAGCCAACTTGTGTGGCGGCCTTGGGAGGTTTGTAATCACTTGTGCATCTAGTATTATTACCCCTCACTTCAAGGATTTGGTTCCTTGGCTTGAGAACGAGGAAGAGTTGCAAAGCTCATGACCTAAGTGGTCAACCTCAACAACGTGGAGGTAGGCAAGCCTTAGTGGCGAGCTGAACCACGGGATAAATCACTTGTCTCTTGTGCTCATTTGCTTTCATTCTTCATACTTGTGAGCTTGTGATAGATTCTAGGATTTGGCCCGATCTACTTCATACTACATATTTGGCTTGGTTGAGTTGGTTCTACTAGTTCAGGAAACCTAGTGTTACATTTCCATTCATATAGATTTGGTTTGCTGTGGCTGGATTTCGAATTGCAGGCTTAGGCTAGTTGTCTGCGCGGCAGTACCAGGCTGAGGCCAGCAGTGCCGGGGAGCGGCAGTGCCGGGCTCAGGGTGGTAGTGTCGAGCTTCACTAATTAAGTTTTGAGCTGTGATTTTTGACAGGCCTATTCACCCCCCTCTAGGCCGCACAGGTCCTTACAAGTGGTATCAGAGCCTGGTCTCTCACGCAACACTTCACCGTGCGAGAGAATGGCCACCGACGGAGGAACGGGTAACGCTAGTGTTGTGCAACCCACACTCGAAGTGGAAGTGCACACCACTAGCAGCAGCGAAAGCGTCTCCACAACAAGTGAAAGGACACTTCATCAATTGGATGTGTCGGCCGGAGAGCTCGCAAGAAGAAAGGAAGAAAGAAGGTTGAGAAGAGAAGTAAGAGCCAAAGCAAGAGAAGACGCAGCGGCTCGCAAAGCTAGAGAAGAGAAGACTCAAAGAAAAGAAGAGAGAAAGATTAGAAGAGAAGAAAGAGCCAAGAGAAGAGAAGAAAAGAAGAAGAAGGAAGAGCTCCAAGCAAAGAAGAGTGTGAACTTGAGTGATGACTCAAGTAGCACCGAAGATGGAGACGATGACATCTCCTATCTCCCTAAGGGCAACAAGAAGAAGAAGGAGGAGACCAAGAAGTCATATGGAGCTGTATCCTTTAACTATTCTACTATGACTAACCATGATTCTAGGCCTCTCATCAATGTGCCCGCGGGCAAGTTACCTCATTTCAATGGGACTAACTTTGCCAAGTGGAAGCACATTATGAAGACCTATCTTATTGGTCTCCATCCAGGTATTTGGGAGATAGTGCACAATGGACTTGAAGCACCGGTTGATCCGAAGAACCCCACTCAAGATGAATTCCGCAACATTCATCTCAATGCCCAAGCCACTAGTGTGTTACTTAGTGCTTTGGATGGTGATGAGTACAACAAGGTCATGGGAGTTGAGGTTGCAAAAGAGATTTGGGACACTTTGCACATTGCTCATGAGGGAGTGGACAAAGTGAGGCAATCCAAGATTGACTTGTTGATGGCTAAGCTCAACCGGTTTGTGATTTGTGATGGTGAGGGTCCACAAGAGATGTTTGATAGATTGATGGTCATTGTTGGCAAGATTAGAGGGCTAGGTGGTAGTGAAATCAATGATCACAAGGTTGTGAAGATCATGTTGGAAGCATACTCACCAAGGAATGAGACCGTAGTGACATTGATTAGAGACAAGAAGAAGTTTGAGCAATTCACACCTAGTGATGTGCTTGGGAAGATCATTACCTTTGACATGCAAAGAGAGGAGGCGAATGAAAGAAGGAAGCTTGGGGAGTTGCAAGCTAGGCTAGATGGGATGAAAATCAAGGATGTGGCACTCAAGGCTAGCAAACCAACAAGGCAAGCAACATCAAGCAAACCAAAATCAAGCAAGCAAGCCTCTACAAGCAAGCCCAAGCAACAAAAGAAGAAAATAGAAGTTGAGGACAGCACATCATCCTCAAGTGAAAGTGGAAGTGAAGGTGAAGAATTTGAAGCAATTGGTGATATAGCTCTATTCATGAGAAGATACCGCAAGGGGCTCAAGAAGGAAGGTTACAAGTTTGTGAAGAGAAGGTTTCCAAACAAGAAAAAGAGAACTTGCTACAATTGTGGTAGCACCGATTATTTCATAACACATTGCCCACATGAGAAGAAGTACAACAATTTCAACAAGGGCAAGAAAGATGATAAAGCCACCTACAAGAAGCACAACAAGAGATACGTGGGAGAAGCTCACGTTGGACATGAATGGGACTCAACCGCACAAACCTCAAGTGAAGAAGATGAGAAGATAGCAACAATAGCATTTTAAAAGTCATCTCCTTCACCAAGGCTATTCAACAACTTGTCCGATGATGGTGACTCCCACACTTGTCTCATGGCCAAGAAAGAGAAGGTGAAAAAGGCTCACACTCCTAAACCTTCTCTTCCACCTAGTGACATCTCTAGTAGTGAACTTAGTGATTCCTCTAGTGATGATGATTCTAGTGATGAAGAGATAAATATGATAACTAAAAATTTGGACAAGAAAACCAAACTCTTTATCACTAAGCTAATGGAGGAATTAGAGAGTGTACAAGCCGAGTTAGCAATAAGAGAGGATGCCCTCATCAAATAAGAGGACCTCTATATTGCTTGCAAGGAGGCTCTTGCATTAGAGAGAAGTGAGTTGGACATCTTGCATGAGGCCTTGGCCAAAGAGCAAGATGAACATGCTTCCCTAAAGAAGACTCATATTGCACTCAAGGAAAAGTATTGTGGCTTGGATAAAAAGCACAAAGAACTTGAGCTGCAATATAATATTGTTTGGGAAAGCAACTCACCTCTCCCTAATGCAAATGTCACTTCTATTCCCTCCACTAGTGAAGGTTGTGGAAAATGCTATAATGTTGATTTGAATGCCTATTCCACTAACCTTGTGAACATGGAGGCCATGAGAAAGGAGATAGCAAGATTGACTAACATCATTGCAAGTGGTTGTGTTAAGTCTACCACAAATGCTAGTGAGAAGACTCAAGAGAAGAACAAGCATAAGTTCAAGAATGGAAGACGTCCTTCCATAAAGGATGGGTTGGGGCACGAGAAAGGAGCCAAAACCAATGGAAGAAAAACAGTAAATGGCTATGAGTGTGTGAGGTTTGAGAAGAAGGGTTAGATTGATACAGTTCAGCCTGCACAGATCGCGGTAGTGCCGCGCCAGAAGGCGGCAGTGTCGGGCCCCGGCAGTGCCGCCCCCAGGCTGGCAGTGCCGCGCCCCAAGAAAGGGAAGGCTACCAGTTTCCCTTCTGCTCAGTCTCACACACAGCACAAGCAGGTGCCCAGCCCGAAGCAAGGATCTCAGAAACCAAAGGAATCAATTTGGGCGACCAAGAATAAGTTTGCACATCAATCCAAGATAGAAGCCCCAAGGAAAAGCATGTCATCATGTTACATATTAGAACACAACAACAGTGGTAAAGTTGTTGCGAAATATGTTGGTGATAACAAGAGGACATCCGACAAGTTTATTTGGGTTCCTAAGATACTTGTGACTAACTTGCAAGGCCCCAATGTCAATTGGGGACCTAAATCAAGGAACTAAACTTGTTTTGTAGGCATACTCCTCCGGTGGATCAAGTTGGGTGCTTGATAGCGGATGTACAAATCATATGACCGGAGAAAGGAGTATGTTCTCATCATATTCCCCAACTTCAAATGCAAGTGAAAACATCATTTTCGGTGATAACTCCAAGGGGGATGTGTTAGGACTTGGTAAAGTTGCCATTACACTTGAGCATTCAATTACTAATGTCTTACATGTTGATTCATTGAGTTACAACTTGTTATCCGTTTCACAATTGTGTGGGATGAGTTTCAATTGTCTCTTTACGGATGAGGGTGTGGAAGTCTTTAGAAGGGAGGATTCCTCTATTGTCTTTACGGGTCGTTTGAAAGGGAAGCTTTACTTAGTTGATTTCAACAAAAGTGAAGCCAAACTTGAGACTTGTTTAGTGGCAAAATCTAGCATGGGTTGGTTATGGCATCGCCGAATAGCTCATGTTGGAATGAGGAACTTGGCCAAACTTCAAAAAGACAACCACATCCTAGGACTAACCAATGTTGATTTTGAGAAAGACAGAGTATGTGGAGCTTGCCAAGCCGGAAAACAAGTAGGCGTACCACACCCACCAAAGAGCTATGACACCACTACACAACCATTGGAGTTGATCCATATGGACCTCTTTGGACCGGTTGCCTACCTTAGCATCGGCGGTAACAAACATGGTCTTGTTATTGTTGATGATTTTTCTCGTTTCACTTGGGTATTCTTTTTGCATGACAAGAGTGTAGTGCAAGAGAAGGTCAAGATGTTCATACGAAGAGCTCAAAGGGAGTTCGGTTTCAACATCAAGAAAGTTCGTAGTGACAATGGAACCGAATTCCGTAACACCCAAGTGGAAGAGTTTCTTGATGAGGAGGGCATCAAGCATGAGTTTTCAGTTCCATACACTCCTCAACAAAATGGCGTGGTGGAGAGGAAGAATAGAACACTCATTGACATGGCAAGGACGATGCTAGATGAGTACAAGACGCCGGACATGTTTTGGGCTGAAGCCGTCAATACCGCTTGCCATGCAATCAACCGCCTCTACCTCCACAAGAGAAGAAAGAAGACCTCCTATGAGCTGCTCACCGGTAACAAACCAAAGTTGTCGTACTTTAGAGTCTTTGGGTGCAAATGTTTCATATTGAACAAGAAGCCCAAAGCCTCTAAGTTGGCATCCAAGGTTGATGAAGGTTTTGTTCTCGGTTATGGATCAAACGAGCATGCCTATCGTGTTTTCAACAAGGCCTCCGACAAGGTTGAAATAGCGATAGATGTGACGTTTGATGAAACTAACGGCTCTCAAGTAGAGCAAGTTGATGAAGTTGTTGTAGGAAATGAGGAACCACCTTGCGAAGCAATCAAGCAATTAGCTATTGGTGATATCAGACCACAAGAACAGCAGGCTACTGATCAGGATGGTCCTCAAGCTGAAGCCCCTGCTAGGACTGGTGACATACAGTCCCCGGCAGTGCCGACCACAACCCCGGCAGTGCCAGGCAGAGCCCAGCAGTTCCGGGCACTCCTAGGGGAGCGGCAGCTACTCCACTTCGTGGAGTGAACCTACAACCCATCTGCGAGCAAGATGAAGAAGATGCAGAAGATGAAGCAGAACCCATTGATCATCCAAGACTCAAGCAAACTATTCAACGGGACCATCCCGTTGACAACATCCTTGGGAGTCTTCGAAAGGGGGTAACGACACGCTCTCATTTGGCAAATTTTTGTCAATATTACTCGTTTGTTTCCTCTTTGGAACCTCTCAAGGTAGAAGAAGCTCTTGGAGATCCAGATTGGGTGATGGCCATGCAAGAAGAGCTCAACAACTTCGAGCGTAACCAAGTATGGTCACTTGTGGAAAGACCAAATACCAATGTTATTGGAACCAAATGGGTCTTCCGCAACAAGCAAGATGAAGAAGGTGTGGTGACAAGGAACAAGGCAAGACTGATAGCTCAAGGGTTCACTCAAGTAGAGGTTTTGGACTTTGAAGAAACATATGCACCGGTTGCTAGACTTGAAGCCATTCGGATTCTTCTAGCCTATGCAGCCCATCACAACTTCAAGCTATATCAAATGGATGTGAAGAGTGCATTTCTCAATGGCCCTATACAAGAGTTGGTGTATGTGGAGCAACCACCGGGTTTTGAAGATCCCAAGTTCCCCAACCATGTCTTCAAACTCCAAAATGCGCTCTATGGGCTTAAACAAGCACCTAGAGCATGGTATGAATGCCTTAAGGAATTCTTGCTTAAACAAGACTTTGAAATAGGCAAAGTCGATCCTACTCTCTTCACTCATAAAGTCAATGGAGATATTTTTGTGTGCCAAATATATGTCGATGACATAATATTTGGTAGTACTAACAAATCCTTTTGTGATGAGTTTAGTAGGATCATGACTAAGAGATTTGAGATGTCTATGATGGGTGAGCTCAAGTTCTTCCTTGGTTTTCAAATCAAGCAATTGAAGGAAGGGACTTTTCTTTGCCAAACCAAGTACACCCATGATATGTTGAGAAAGTTTGACATGGTGAACGCCAAGCCTATCAAAACTCACATGCCAACCAATGGACATCTTGATCTCAATGAGGAAGGGAAAGCCGTGGACATCAAGGTATATCACTCCATGATCGGCTCTCTACTTTACCTATGCGCATCTAGGCCCGATATTATGCTTAGTGTGTGCATGTGTGCTAGATTTCAAGCTAACCCAAAAGAGTGTCACCTAGTGGCCGTTAAGAGAATCTTGAGATATCTAGTTCACACTCCTAACCTTGGCTTGTGGTATCCTAAGGGCTCCAAGTTCGAACTACTTGGCTATTCGGATTCCGATTATGCCTGTTGCAAAGTAGATCGAAAAAGCACTTCAGGGACATGTCAATTCCTTGGATGCTCCTTAGTGTCTTGGGGTTCTAAAAAGCAAAATTGTGTAGCCCTTTCCACAGCCGAGGCCGAGTATGTTGCAGCAGGTGCATGTTGTGCGCAACTACTTTGGATGAGGCAAACCCTTCGTGATTTCGGATGTCATTTTACCCATATCCCACTCTTGTGTGATAATGAAAGTGCCATAAAACTTGCAAACAATCCAGTGAGTCACTCAAGAACCAAACATATAGACATCCGACATCATTTCTTGAGAGATCACGAAATCAAAGGAGATATCGCAATTCGTCATGTGAGCACCGACAAACAACTAGCCGATATCTTCACTAAGCCTCTCGATGAGTCAAGGTTTTGTGCCTTAAGGAGTGAACTAAATATCCTTGACTCTCGTAACGTAGTTTGAAACCTAGTATGCTTGATTGATCAACTAGTATGACCTAGGCAAAATCGATTTCAAAACTTTCATACATTGTGTTTCAAAATCTTGGAAAAGAGACTTGCTTGATATGACCATTGTTCTGTATTGATTGATTGTCACTGGTCATAACATGCAAGCAGTACTTGTCCACTCCATAGAAGAGATGTAGTAGCTTAGAGATAAATCTGTTCAATGGTAACTGTCCGGCAGTGTCAGGCCAGCCGCGGAGGTGTCGGGCCCCGGTAGTGTCGTGCTTGGCGCGACAGTGCCGCGACTTGGCGGTTCAGCAGGAATCGATCTGTTACCGTGTGGGCCCAAGGGAAAACTTTTCTACTCTTACCCTGCGGCTTCACCCTCTCTCTCTCTCACTATTTCTCACCCATCCCGTGAACCTTTTCCTCCTTCTCCTCTTCTCTCTCGGGCGACCAAAAGGGCGAACGATGGCTGTCCTCCTCCGGGTTTCTTCCTGGCGTTTCCGGCCACCGGCAGCGCTGCTCCGGGATCCCTTTGGTGCAGCTCTGGTCTCCCTTCTCCAAGGATCTCCTTCCCTCTTTTCTCCATCTCAAGGTGAAATTTCAAATCCCTAACCCTAGTTTTCCCGTTTTGTAAAATGCGCCATGGTAGTTGTACTTAGAGGCTATAGAAGGGTTTGTAGATGATGGGGAGGCAGTGAGAATGATGGATGTGGTGTTTCTTGGCTCAGACCTGGCCTGCCCGCACGGCAGTGTCGCGCTCAGCGCGGCAGTGCCGGGCCCCGGTAGTGCTGCTCCCGGAGCGGCAGTGCCGAACCATGAGCAGGGGCTTGATCCAAGCAACACCCTATCCATCAAAGTCTATTGCCTCACTATAACCTACTAGCTCTTATGCAGTCTTCTAATTTAGTTTCCATGTTTTAGATGTCGGGAGGAAGAGGTGATGAGAGAAGGATGAAGCAAAGGATGGATCCGCTCAGGGGGAGGAGCAAGCAGTCGTCTCGCAGAGGTGGCTCTAGTTCTCAAGGGGAGAATGTGACTGCAAGGCAGCAGATCCGTGATGATGCTCGCCTGCAGATGCAAGGGCGACAGATTCGGGATGATCTCTATCCCAACACACCAGAGCATCTTGCAGAGGTCAGCAGAGCCCACTTGCAGGCATACACTGAGGATGTGCAGGAGAGGCCTTCATAGGACACCAAGGACAGGCAGCCCGTGTCTTACTATCAGCAATTCAGCTCAGTGAAGACACAGCGCCAGCTCAATCCCTACAACTTTCAGAAGGATATGGGCATTGACTACAGGTTCTGGAATGAGTTCCATTCCGACTTCTACCGTTCAGTCCTGTACAATGCCAAGAAGCAAAAGATTCTGAGTATGAAGTATGTTGATTGGGAGCACTTGGAGGCCAAGCATGATCGTGACATTGATAGGGTGGTGGCAGCTTGCAAGGCAAGGAATATGTATGACTTGATGGGATTCAGCTACAACTGGAACACAGAGATCATCCATCAGTTTCATGCCACACTCTATGTGGACAATGTGGTGGAGGAGATGCATTGGATGACCGAGGGTCGCCACTACAAGGTCACTTATGAGACCTTTGCTAGGATCCTTGGTTTGGGCAGCGGAGATAGAGAGCTTGACAGACTGCACCAGGAGAGGACATTGATAGATAATGAGATTGCATTCATGTATGAGGATCCTCGGAAGGCAGACGGGTTGGTCAAGGGACTGAAGGGCTACTACTACATGTTGAACAACCTTTTCAGGCAGACTCTCAACCCCAAAGGGGGTTCCCATTCTAACCTCTATGGATATGGAAGGAACATGTTGGCTAGGATGGCCCCCAGGGAAAATCACTTCTCCATCTCGAGTTTCATTTGGACTGAGCTACAGGTGGCAGCTGAGGATGCTAGGAAGGCAGTGCTCTATGCCCCCTACATCATGTTTATCATAGAGATGGTCTCCGGCTACACTTTCGCTAAGGATGGGTTGCATGAGCCATACAGAGCAGAGAAGAAGAGGGCAGCAGCAGGAGCAGCAACAACTGACAGGTCAGAGAGCTCCCACCCTTCCTCTCAGAGGAAGAAGAAGAGCAAGCTGGCCAAATGGATTAAGGCCATCTTCTCTACTTGCACCTACGCAGCCCAGACAACTCACCAGGCACTAGTTGAGCAGCGCGCAGAGCGAGAGCGGGCGGGTCGGTCTCCGTTACCTCCACCCCGCTCTCCACCTCAGTTTGACCTCTCCATCCTCGACTCAGATGATATAGACTCAGATGGTAATGAGGAGCAGGAGGAGATAGTGCCTGAGCCATCACGTCGTTCTACACGTACCTCGACACGCTACACCAGCACTACCCATCGCCATGGGAAGGCCGTTGTAGAGTCTGATGACGACGATGATGATGGCGACGACGACAACGATTATGAGGATGAGACCGAGATTCAGTGGGACACGATAGCTTCTGATGATGAGTGAGTGTTTGGACACTCTTCTCTTCTCTCTACTTCTCTCTTTTTGGTGACTTGTTGCCAAAGGGGGAGAATTAGGTGAAGAGAAGGAGGTACAACACTTTCTTTTTCCTGTCCCATCCTTGAGTAGTTGTGAGTTGTGAGAGAGTTTGTTTCGATCAAAACTCTATTTTATAATACTCTATGTTGCTACTTCTTAGACTTGGATGTGGACATGTATGTTTATCTGCTTATCTAGCTTGTCATATTCTGTTTAAACCTGTTGCTTATTATGCTTTGTGGCTGTTTTAGATTCCGCTGCGTTTGATGTCTGTAAGACTGAGCGGCAGTGCCGCTCCAAGGCCGGCAGTGCTGGGCTCCGGCAGTGCCGCGCCTAGAGCGGCAGTGACGCTCTGGCGGACAGGCAACAAACCACTCTGATGTGCATAAAATGTCATTCACATCACGTATTTATTCTTGACACAGTTTGATCGCACCCCACAAAGCTATTAGATGTGAAACTGAACCTACTTTACACTTTCAAATATGTGAATGTTGGCCTCTAATGCCAATTTGAGATTTCAGCTCTCATTCACACATTTAGGGGGAGGTTTCACACCTAAGCTTCTAAATATCAAGTATTGTACCCTTTTATTGTAAGCTTCAATTGTGTTGTCATCAATCACCAAAAAGGGGGAGATTGTAAGTGCAATCAAGCCCTAATTGTGGGTTTGGTGATAATGACCACATGATTGAAGAACTAATGAGATTTACCAAGATGACAAGCAGGTTAATAATGTGAAAGGATGGTGCATATGTGTTGGTGGACCCCTCGTACGTTATTTTATCGGTTCCGAACTCAAAGTGCTACAACAAGCTTTTTCATTTGAATTTGAGTTATAGGATTGCCGTACTATCAAGGGGAATGCAAATATACTGCTATGGCTGAATGATTTGTGCTCAAAACCAACCCAAGCCATCCTTGTTTCTAACCAAAGACAGCTGCACAGAATTCTGATCTATCTCTGTCTGTCTGGTAGGCGTGGCAGTGCCGCCCAGGGCGCGGCAGTGCCGGGCTAAGGCCGACACTGCCGCGACTTGTTTCAGCCGTTGGATGGCAGGGGATATTTACTCCATCTCCCTGCCACCCCAACGGTTATCCATGACCATTCACTCATCTTCTACCTTCAGATAAGGCTCTCTCTCCCCATTGAAGGCTCCTAAGCTCTCTCTCACCTAATCTTCGATTCCCATTGATTCCAAGTGAGTTAGAGGCTCAAACCTTCACCAAAGAGAAGCCCTAGCTGAGATCTACTCCCTAGAGCACTTGATTTGAGCCATAGCCGGTGGATTTGCTTCTATTACTCTTGGGTTCTTGGAACCCTAGCCGGCTAGGTGTCGCCCTTGAGCTAGCCAACTTGTGTGGCGGCCTTGGGAGGTTTGTAATCACTTGTGCAGCTAGTATTATTACCCCTCACTTCAAGGATTTGGTTCCTTGGCTTGAGAACGAGGAAGAGTTGCAAAGCTCATGACCTAAGTGGTCAACCTCAACAACGTGGAGGTAGGCAAGCCTTGGTGGCGAGCTGAACCACGGGATAAATCACTTGTCTCTTGTGCTCATTTGCTTTCATTCTTCATACTTGTGAGCTTGTGATAGATTCTAGGGTTTGGCCCGATCTACTTCATACTACATATTTGGCTTGGTTGAGTTGGTTCTGCTGGTTCAGGAAACCTAGTGTTACATTTCCATTCATATAGATTTGGTTTGCTGTGGCTGGATTTCGAATTGCAGGCTTAGGCTAGTTGTCTGCGCGGTAGTGCCGGGCTCAGGGCGGTAGTGCCAGGCTTCACTAATTTAGTTTCGAGCTGTGATTTTTGACAGGCCTATTCACCCCCTCTAGGCCGCACAGGTCCTTACAAACACTATTTTGCTTTTTCGAACTCCATGAGACTAGTGATCTCCCAAGCAAATGGCACCCTCCGGATGTGCTCTTTCTATCTACTTTGCAACCCGCGTAATCCGAATCGGAATACCCAACGAGTTGGAAGTTAGCTCCTTTGGGATACCAAAGGCCAATGCTTGGGGTGTGCTTTAGGTACCTAAGGATTCTCTTCACAGCTATGAGATGTGATTCCCTAGGATCGGCTTGAAAACGAGCACACATGCACACACTAAACATGATGTCGGGCCTAGATGCGGTCAAGTATAACAAGCTACCAATCATAGAACGATAGAGAGTTTGATCAACCGGGTTACCTCCCACATCTAGGTCGAGATGTCCATTTGTTGGCATTGGAGTCTTGATAGGCTTGCAATCATCCATGTTGAAGCGCTTGAGGAGGTCTTTTGTGTACTTCTCTTGAGATATAAAAGTCCCCTCCTTCAATTGCTTGACTTGGAAGCCTAGGAAGAATGTGAGCTCGCCAATCATGGACATTTCGAACTCCTTTGACATCAAGCCACCAAATTCCTTGCAATAAGCTTCATTTGTTGACCCGAAGATGATATCATCAACGTAGACTTGACAAATGAAGATCTCTCCATCAAGCTTTTTGGTGAATAGTGTGGTGTCAACCTTCCCAATGATGAAGCCCTTCTCAATGAGGAAGTCTTGGAGGCGCTCGTACCATGCTCTTGGGGCTTGCTTGAGCCCATATAGCGCCTTGGACAACCTATAAACATGATTAGGATATCTAGGGTCTTCAAACCCGGGAGGTTGATCAACATAGACTAGTTCATTTATGAAGCCATTTAAAAATGCACTTTTCACATCCATTTGATATAATTTAATGTCATGATGTGATGCATATGCAAGGAGGATACAAATGGCTTCAAGTCTTGCAACCGGTGCAAAGGTATCTCCAAAATCCAAGCCTTCTACTTGAGAGAACCCCTTTGCAACTAGCCTTGCCTTATTTCAAACAACCTTGCCTTGATCATCTTGCTTGTTCTTAAACACCCATTTTGTTCATATGACTCTTGCGCCTTTTGGTCGCTCTTCTAGTGTCCAAACTTGGTTGTGGGTGAAGTTGTTTAGTTCTTCATGCATGACATTCACCCAATCCGGATCACCTAGAGCTTCATCTACAATGGTAGGCTCAACAAGAGACACAAAGGAGTGATGTTCAATAAATAGAGCAAGTTTTTGAGATCGAGTCATTACACCCATTGTTGGACTCCCTATGATGAGATCTTGAGGATGAGCTTGTAGTAGAGGAGTAGTCCTTTGATCAACCACTTGAGGGGCCACTTGAGGAGCATCAACATCTTGAGCTTGTACCACCATTTGATCATGGGAGACATGTGTGTCTTCAAATGGCTCTCTCCCATCTTTATCATCATCTTGTGGTACATTGGATGAGGATGGCTTGTCAATGACTTGCACATCATCATCATCATATTTAGGCTTGATGGCTCCTACCGGCATGTTCTTCATTGCTTTCCTCAATGGCTCATCACCTACATCATCAAGATTCTCATGCTCTCCTTGAGAGCCATTAGATTCATCGAATTTCACATCATATGTTTCTTCTACCATCCCGGTGGCATGGTTGAATACTCGATATGCTTTGGACTTCAATGAGTAACCAACAAGAAAACCAATATCACATCGGCGTTGAAACTTCCCTAAGTGTTGGCGCTTCTTGTAGATGTAGCATTTGCACCCAAACACTCTAAAGAAAGATACATCTGGCTTCTTGTTGTTGAGTAGCTCATAGGGGGTCTTGCTAAGGAGACAATGGGGGAACAACCGGTTTGATGCATAGCAAGCGGTGTTGATTGCTTCCACCCAAAATCTTTCCGGTGTAGAGTACTCATCTAACATTGTCCTTGCTAGGGTGATTAGAGTCCGGTTCTTCCTCTCAACTACCCCATTTTGTTGTGGTGTGTAGGTTGCGGAGACTTCATGCTAGATCCCAACTTCATCACAATATTGCTCAATATGGGTGTTGTCAAATTCCTTTCCATTGTCACTTCTAATCTTCTTGATCTTCAAGTCAAACTCATTTTGCGCTCTCTTGGCAAACTTCTTGAATGAAGGTGCTGCTTCGGATTTGTCATGAAGAAAGAATACCCAAGTGTATCTCGAATAGTTATCAACAATCACTAAGCAATAGAGATTTCCACTCAAGCTAGCATATGTTGTTGGCCCAAATAGATCCATGTGAAGTAGCTCTAACTCTCTTGATGTTGATACAAAGGCTTTGATTGGATGAGTATTTGCAACTTGCTTGCTGGCTTGACATGCACTACACAATTTGTCCTTCTTGAATTTGACATCTTTCAAGCCTCTAACCAAATCCTTCTTCAATAGCTTGTTGAGAGTGTTCATTCCAACATGTGCCAATCTTCTATGCCATAGCCAACCGAGAGATTGCTATGTGAACAAAGATGTCTTCAAGTTGGCATCTTCGGAGGAGAAATCCACTAGATAGAGATTGTTGTATCTAAAGCCTTTGAATATCACTTGTGCATCATCTTTATTGGTCACAACCACTTCTTTGTCGATGAACAAACATTGAAAGCCAAGATCACATAGTTGACCAACGGATAGCAAGTTGAAGCTCAAAGATGCAACAAGAAGCACATTGGAGATGGTATGATCATTTGAAATTGCCACTTTACCCAATCCCTTGACATTTCCCTTTGAGTTGTCACCAAATGTAATCTTTTCTTGGTCATCGACATTCTCTTCTAGTGAGGTGAACATCCGGGGATCACCGGTCATATGTTGTGTGCAACCACTATCAATCACCCAATGAGATCCACCGGTCTTGTAGTTCACCTACACACACAACAAATCAAGCTTGAGCTTTCGGGACCAAAACTTGTTGAGGTCCCTTAACCTTCTCAACTAGTGACTTTGCAACCCATATTTGCTTTGGCCTATTCTTGTTAGGAGGCCCCATGAACATGACTTTCATCTTGCCACTAGAGTCTTGTCTAAGCATGTAGTGAGCATTGAAAGCAAAGGGCCTAGCATGCTTGGGCAAGGGTGTGGGTTTTGGCTCTTCACAATCATGAGCAAAGTGTCCTTCTTTTCCACACTCATAGCATCTCCCAATCTTCTTCTTCTTTGGCTTTGTGATGCTCTTGCGTTGCTTCATCTTCTCTTCAAGAAAGCCAATACCATTTCTATTTGTCTTCATTACGGTATTCATGAGGAGCTCACTTTGAAGACATTGACCCTTGGTGAATTTCTTCAACCCGGTGGTAAGGTGCTCCTTCTCTTTCTTGAGCTTGTCATTCTCTTGTTGGAGTTCCAATTGGGATGGTGTCAACTTGTAATCCCTCTCCATCTTCAATCTCTTGTTTTCTTCTTTTAGCATATCTAGCTCAAGAGACATGCTATAATCATCATCTTGAGTCTCAACAATGACTTGCTTTGTGGTTGCAAGCTTCTCTAGATCACTCTTGAGCTTTGCATTCTCATTCTTGATCTTGATGTAGTCATCATAGTGACTGGCCACAACCACTTTCTTGCCCTTGCTACTAGCTATTTGCTCATCATGCTTACTAACCAAGTCCTCACAAGATGTTGCTATGTCACACTTGACAACAAGGTTAGGGGCATCATGTGTCTCATGGGAAAGTATATCATAAGCTACAACAAGTGTATCATGATCTACTTTAACTTGAGTATATTGTTCCTTAAGCATAGCATATCTAGAGTTAAGGGTACTATGCATCTTATCAAGTTTTTCATTTTTAGCTTTGAGCTCTTTGTTAGAAGACTTGAGCTCCTTGATAGATGATGACATAGTAGCAAGTTCATTTTGTTGCTCATTACTAGCATGTAAAGCATGATCATACTTCTCAACAAGAGATTCATTTTCATCAACAAGCTTTTCATTTTTAGCTCTAGTCTTTCTTATGATTCTAGAATAGTTGTTTAGCAAATCAACAAGTTCATCATAAGAGGGAGCTTTGAATTCTCCATCACTCTCATCATCACTAGAGTCATCATCACTTTGTACCTTCCGGTCACCCTTGCCCATGAGGCATAGGTGTGTAGTGAATGATGGCGACGGTGGTGGTGGTGGAGTAGAAGTCCCAATCACTAGAGCGGCCACCTTCTCCTTCTCATCATCACTATCTTCATTGGATGAGCCACCAGAGGAGTCAATGTCGGTGAGCCAATCACCAACAATGTAAGCTTTGCCACCTTTCTTGTGGTATTGCTTCTTCTTCTTGCCATCCTTCTTGTAGGGCTTCTCACTCTTCTTCTCATCTTCGCTTGATGAGTCATATTTCTTGCCCTTGTTCTTGTTCTTGTAGTTGTCTTTCTTGGGCTTGGTGCATTGGTGAGCAAGATGGCCAAGTTCACCGTAATTGTAGCAATCTATTTTGGAGATTGGCCTGCTCTTGCTACCTGTGAAGAATTTCTTCTTTCTTGAGTCAAAGTTGACTCCATTCTTGTGAAGCTTCTTCAACATCTTTGTGGTTCTTCTCACCATGAGAGCAATGTTTGTATCATCTTTGTTGTTTCGGGGACCGAGATCCCGAAACAGCGGGTTGTCGCACGAACGAAAGCCCAAAGCGAAAGCGGAAACCGGACGGTAAAATAGGAAAATAGATGAAGTGAACAGTGTTCCCCCCTCCCCCTCGGGAGGCTGGGAGCTTTTTATATTAATCCAGATCAATTTGAAAATACAAGAATGTCCTTCCAACCACTCTGTTACAATTACAATGATGCCCTACTCAACTACTCCATGGTTGCACGCCGCCTCTCCCGGCACGAGGGGCACCATCGTAACTTCGCCCTCTGACGGGCCCAGCGTCCCCCGGCTCCTTTTCCTGACCGGTGGGCCTGCTCCCTTTGACCCAGGCTTCCGTCAACCTGCGAAAACCTATGAGAAGCCAAAGTCATGAATGACGAAAACTCTCGCCGGAAACGCCGGGCTCCTTCCGCGCGAATGCTTCCTTTCGCACGAAAACTCCGTCCTACCCCGGCCCTGCGGACCGAAGGCGAATGCGTGCTTCCGTGCGAATGCTTCCTTTCGCACGAAAGCTCCGCCTCCCCTCGGTCCGCAAGCCGAAACGCGCGCTTCCGTGCGAATGCTTCCTTTCGCACGAAAGCTCCGCCTTCCCTTGGTCCTTGAGCCGAAACACGTGCTTCCGTGCGAATGCTTACTTTCGCACGAAAGCTTTGCCTTCCCTTGGTCAACGAGCCGAAACGCGTGCTTCCGCGCGAATGCTCCCTTTCGCACGAAAGCATCGTCATCTTTCGGTAAATGCGGGTCGGAGGCGCCTGCGGTCTGGGTGCCGCCCCAACAATCTTCCTCATGGTGTACCTCAATTGACTTGAACTTGCCCTTCTTGTCATGGCTTGCTTTTAAGGCTAAGTCTTTCTTCTTGTCGGTGGAGGAGCCACCACTTGGTGTGATGTGCATGTACATCTCATGCGCATTGATCTTTCCCAAGATTTGTGTTGGTGTAGCGGTGGAAAGATCACTTTGATGTAGCACGGTCACAATGTGTCCATACTTCTCAATTGGAAGAACACAAAGAATCTTCCTCACAACATCGGATGGTTGCATTTGTGTGAGGCCAAGTCCATTTAGCTCTTCTACAAGAACATTCAAGCGTGAGTACATTTCATTTGCACTTTCATTAGCATGCATATCAAAAGAATGAAGCTTTTGCATAACCAAATGATAACGCTCCTCACGCTCACTCTTGGTTCCCTCATGGAGGGCACAAATGTTATCCCATAGATCATGGCCATTCTTGTGGTTTCGGACGCGGTTAAACACATCCTTGCAAATGCCTCTAAAAAGAATGTTTTTGGCTTTTGCGTTCCACTTTTCATTCTCTTCCTCATGTGGCGTGAGGCTAGTGCCCTCCTTGGGTTTGGGGAACCCGGTTATGGCGGCTTCGTGACATCTCACATCAACCGCTTCTAGGTACAACTCCATACGAATTTTCCAATATGGAAAGTCGTCTCCCTCGAACATGGGAGGTGGTCCATCACCTCCGGACATCTTAACTCTAGGCGGTTAAGCCTAAATCGAGAGCACGAGGCTCTAATACCAATTGAAAGGATCAAGATGCCCAAGAGGGGGGTGAATTGGGCTTTTCTAAAACTTTAGCAAGAATTAAAACCTATTAAGCCCAATTAACCCCCTTATGCCTAGAAATGTGTTCTTTCTATTCTACCGCTCAAAAGACCAAGTCTATGCCACTCCTACTCTAGCAAAACAATTCAAAAGTGAATGAACAACAAATATATTGCGGAATTGAATTGCTCAAAGGTAAATGCGTAAGTAAAGGAGTAGAGATGACAAGACGATCTTTTTGCCGAGGTATCAAGGTGTCGGCACACCCCCCTAGTCCTCGTTGGAGCACCCGCGCAAGGGTATCACTCCCCCTTGATCCGCGCAAGGATCAAGTGCTCACTACGAGCTGATTCTTCGCCACTCCGGCCTGGTGAATCGCTCGCTACCGGTCACAACTTGACTTGGGTCATCCACAAAGCCTCTGAATGATCACCAAGCTCTTCGATCACCACCAAGTCGTCTAGGTGATGCCGATCACCAAGAGTAACAAGCTAGAACTCTCACTTGACCAAGACAAGGCCAAAGAGATGGATGGATGCACACTTGCTACTCAATTCTCACTAGGAGGTCACTAATTCTCTCAATTAGTTATTCTCTCAACCTCACTAGGGCTCTTGCACTTTCTCACACTCACTATGTGTTTCTCAGCAGAGGAAAGTGGCAAGAACACTCTAATGGAAGAGGGGGGGACTATAAATACTCCCCCCAACCGGCCATCCAAAAGAGCATTGAACAGGTGCTTCCGCGGGGGCATCGGACGCTCCAATGACCTCGACCAATGGTCGACTGTACAACATGTCAGACAACTTAAAGGAGCATCGGACGCTGGGCAGCGTCCGATGCCACCACAACGGACGCGTCCGATGTGGTTTTACCCTCTCTGGAACCTCTCTGCATGGACATCGGACGCTGGCCCTCAGCGTCCGATGCCAGCGTCCGGTGCTAGCCCAAGTTCACTCGCAAGTGAACAGTGGCACAGGCGCGTCCGATGTGGCAACATGGGCGCGTCCGATGCCACGCACCAGACTGAACCCAAGTCTGAGTGAGCATCGGACGCGTCCGATGCCCACCAGGCCAGCGTCCGATGCCCTTTTCAAGGGCAAAACCAACTTAGATCGAGACGCGGCCTTAACGACTTTTCATCCTCATGACATAAGGCATCTCTCTCAACTACCTAGGGCTATGAAATAACAAGTGTGCACCACACCTACCTCAATAGACTCATCTAGGTCATGCTACTGATTCACGCTCCCCTTTATAGTACGGCCAAAGGAAAAACAAAGACCTAAGACTACCTAAGTGTCCTCCAACACCATATGACACTTAGCCTAGTCTACCACCGTCTTCGTCGTCCGTCCTTTGAAAACCGAAACGATTTTCATCGCCAGGGGACATTAACTCCATATGCCTGTATCGTCGCCATTACCGTGACCTAACTCATCCATGTTTCTGCAAAACACATGTTAGTCACAGTAATCTTGTGTTTCATGCAATCACCGAAACCCACTAGGGGCCAAGATGCGTTCACCCCTGTTTTCAGCCTAGAAAATGATGTCTCAGTCCACTCTGATCACCCAAAGGTATCCCATGGTGGATTATAGCTATCATCAACCAGTTATATACATTATATATGTGTTGGTGGTCAAGGGACAAAGCAAAAATGTCGAAGAAATCATATGGAGAAGACGACAAGCCGTATGACCCAACAAAACCGACTAAGTCGGCTCCCTAAACCGATTAAGTCAGGTCCTCTCCTGGCCATCTGCATTGAGGCACCCAGGCCGTATGAAAACCGACTTAGTCGGGTCCTAAGCCAGATCCCATATAAAGTCCGAACCGATTAGTTGCCAAATCGGTTTTAGGCATGTTTTTGACTTGGAAAACTTTTTAAAAAAAGCGTTTTGGACTTGTTTACTACTGGGATAAAACCACCCCCTCTAGATAAACGAGAGAATCATGACCGATTGAATTCTCAACTATATAATCATCAAAATCAATCTACTACCTCTTCTTTATCCTCTCTTTCAACCTCATGCAGTTCATCCCTTGATCTGACAACCAAGGATGACAACCTAGGCTTGTCGGTTGACTTAGGGCATCCCAACGAAGCTCTTGCCTTGACGGGATCCCTCCCGGGCGAGAGTTTCGACAGTTTCTTTGCTAGTTTGGCTAGCCGGTTCACGTGACATTGGTTACTTTGTAGTTTGCTCATAAACCTCTCCGTTCTTCACCATGAAAGAGTGACATCCTCGCTGCATTCTTAAGCTCGAGCGTCCAAAGCCTACTAATGTGTGATCCATACCAAAACACGTCATTTAAATATGACTGCAAATAATGATCTTATAATGAATCTACCATATGGATGCATAACACAATCAAAGAGGGGGGGCTGAGCTCTTCTTCTTCCTCTATATCTTTATTTTTTCTTCTTTTCTCTATAATTTTTTTTCCTTAATTATCTCTAATCTTACATTGATGTACCAACTTTAGGGGGGTCTGGAGCCCCCCAAGCCCCCCCTTTAGATCCGCCTCTAGGTGTGGACGTGTATTAGATGGTCTGTATTTGTATAGAACTCATCCTACATGTGGATAGAATCACCCGTAGACGTAGACAATAATCACATGCAATCAAACTTGATCTCATAGTCTAATTTTTATTTTGCCAAATTAAAGACTAAGCTCTAGATCACCATATATATAGTTACTCGTACGATCTAACGAACTATTGATGCTTTTATAAGATTGGCTAATGTTTAGCATCACTGTAGACCATCATTTAGAGTCCCAAGAGCTAATATTTTCTAAAGTCTAGTTGCTAAATTTTAGATTATGAGATCAAACGGGGTCTAGCACTAGGAAAAAGTCTTGCCGGAGACAACTCTCTCTATCTCTCTTGCTATCTCAAAGCCTCGGTGTAACCGGAGAAGATTGTGCCTCACTAGTTTGGTAACCTCCGTCTCCACGTCTCCTCCGTCAACTCCAATCTCTATCTTCCGCCACGCGCGGCGTAGTTTGGTTCAAAACAAAAATTCCCAAAAAAAAAAAAAATCCGTTGGCGATCAAGTGACCAACCAATAAAAAGAATTCTGTTTTGCTTTGCTCTCCTTTTCTCTGGTCTGTTGCCGTGCCGGCGTTCCTCTACAAGATAACGATGTCATTTAGCTGATTATTTTCATTGCTGATTCTATTTAAAATTTTAATATTATTCTGTGTGAGAGGATTTTTTTTGAGACGAAAGAAGAATTGTATTAAATAATAGCTAGGTACATCATCCTATTACAAATACTCTGGAAAAAACATGTATGCAGAAATTGATTCTCATCTATATTATATCCAAGCTGTGAAAGGCTCAAACTCTCAAATCCAAACCTGTTTGACGCTTCGTATAGATGACCGCACATGCAAATACTCGGCAACAATTGTTTTCGGCCTGAGAACAGATGTCCAACGGACGGCCAACATTCCTGCAGGTGGAGTTGAGAAACTTCTTCTTCTTCCTTGTGTCTTCCTTCTTCTTCTTTCTGCCACTGAAGAATGAGGAAGACTGATCTGAAAATTATTCTTCCTAGTCCTTCATCGTGGCCAGATCCAACCACAACAAAACAAAGAAGGGACCGGAGAAAATTATTCCATGACGGCGACATCATCTCCGTCTTGATGCCGAAGCCCGGAAACAAAAGTCTCCATGTTGTCTTGTTGATGTAGATGTTGATGCCGAAGTTGTCGTCCTCATCTTCGTTGTCGTCTTCATCTTCAACAGAGTCACTGTGGAGAGACCGGATCCACTCTAGCTCCTCGCCGTCGCCGGGAAGGAGTAGGAGGAAATACACCCACAATACCGAGATACTTGACATAGAAAAACCCTAACTATAGATGACTCGATCTACTAGAAAAACTTATTAAAAACGATGGATCCCCACTCCCTCTGACCTCCGGTGACATACCGGAGGGGAGGGAGGGAAACCAACGGTGAAGAAGATGGAGACGGCAGCGGCGGCAGCAACGCACGGGGGTATGTGGTTGCTGCAGATCCTGTGTGAGAGGATATGAACAGGGCGCACAAGCCACGAGCAAACCCGTCGCGTTGCGGCCGGGGTCCCCACCGCGAGTATATATAATAAATAAATAAATAAAAAGTATTCGATCTCTAAAATATATATTATTATTATTATTATATATCCACTCCGCGTAATCATCCAGATCAAACCGCAAAGCGCTTAAACCCCCTCCATCTTCCAGATCATCCGCACCGAGCGCTTCGTGACAGTTTCAGTTTTATTCCTCCACTCCACCTCCGAAGCCAAGCTTTCCATCCGAATCTCTGCCGCCTCCTTCCTTCCGCTAGGCTTACGGGCGATGGCGGTGGAGCAGACCGCCGAGCAGTTCCGGGGCCAGGCGCGGCTGCCCCACTTCGCGACCCCGCGGCGCTACGACCTGCGCCTCACGCCCGACCTCGCCGCCTGCGCCTTCGCCGGCTCGGTGGCGGTGTCCCTCGGCGTCGCCGCGCCCACCCGGTTCCTCGTGCTCAACGCCGCCGAGCTCGACGTCGCGCCCGGGGGCGTCAGCTTCGCGCCGCAGGGCTCTGACCAGGTGCTTGCCCCGCTTGCCTTGCTCTGCTGCTCCCGCCAGTCGCTGTGCCTGTGCGCGGGTGTGTTTGATCTGTTCGTGTAAGGTTAGGGTTAGGGGTTAGATGTGGCGATCTTTTCGGAGGTGTCAGCTTGAGCTAGGGTTCTTAGATGGCGGTCTTTTTTGCCAGAAAAATACCAGTCGCTTAAAGTTTTGATCTGCTCAGAGCAAATTCCACAGTTCAGCCTGTTGGGGGTTGGGGGCATGAGATCGGCGTCTTAAACGTTGTCTAGTTTCTTAGGGCTATATCTGCCTCAGAATTTCTTGCAAGTTGATTGATCGAAACTTTGCAAGTTAAAGCCGCCTTCAAATTTCTTAGTTGATTGATTGAAATCCATGATTTTGGTCAAACAATTTTAGATTACACTTGGAGCACGAATATAAATATAACTGTCAGTGAAAGGTCTCAATACTTGCAGATGCCATAGTGATAGAATACTTACAGGTGCTTGTATACTTGTTGAAACTTAAGCTTTCCCTGCAATCATATGAGGATTGTAATTTTGAAACATGTACACTGCGTGTTTTGAATCTCTGAGTGGGAATAGCACTTTTGCACTTAGGATGGTTGGCAAAAAGGACCTTGTCTGGATGGTAATAGCTGCCTTGGAGGGTTTATGATGGTGTTTCTAACAATGCACTAGCACTTTGCTCAGCATTTATTCTAAATCATGTTATCATTTGAATCAGGTGCTGCAACCTTTGGAGGTTACTAACGTGCCAGAAGATGAGATCCTGATTATTCGCTTCAATGAGGTGCTTCCTCTTGGGGAGGCAACTTTAACGATTGCCTTCCAGGGAACTTTGAATGATAAGATGCATGGGTTCTACAGAAGGTAATCATTTTTCTAATATTGCTATTAAGTTGGTTTGTAAATCAAGCAACATATTCACAATGCACCTTTTTTTTATAGTGTGTATGAGCTCAATGGGGAGAAGAAAAACATGGCTGTAACACAGTTTGAACCAGCTGATGCAAGGCGCTGCTTTCCTTGTTGGGATGAGCCTGCTTTCAAGGTTTACTACTTTGATCTCTTTCTCGACCCTATTTGCTCTTATGTGCGCAAATATATTTGCTTTTTATTTGCATTGCATGAGGAAATAGAACCCTGCATGAGGTTTATGGAGAGACACCATTCAAGCTTCATAATTTTGTTTTTCTATCTACTCCCTTCTATTCTTTGATAATATCTTATGTTTGCTTGCTTCCATTGCATGAGGTAAGATGTGTATAGACTAGTCTTGCTTGGTAATCATGAGCTAGTTCAATTTATGCTAATATTGAGGATGAAACAGTGGTTTTATTCTCTATACATGGACAGATCTGTGCTCATGCAGATTGAGATTCTTTATAGTTGTCCTAGATGATCTCAACTTATTTTAGTCTGATTTGATTGTTAGAATTATTGTATGATCTCATTCATTTTACCCTGATTTCATGGTTAGGATTTAACATCACCGGTTTAACCGGCATTTTAAATACGTAATTGGCACAGAAGAAACATTAATGGCTTTATATTACATGGCAGACACTATTTTATGTCTGACCTTTCTTCTCTCCCTGCAGGCTGTGTTCAAAATTACTCTAGAAGTTCCTTCTGAGACCATTGCATTGTCAAATATGCCAGTCATTGAAGAGAAGATCAATGGTCCTACCAAAATAGTCTACTTCCAAGAATCTCCGATAATGTCTACGTACCTAGTGGCTGTTATTGTTGGCATTTTTGACTATGTGGAAGATTTCACCACAGATGGTACTATAGCTTCTGTCACATTAACATCCAATTCTTTGTCTTTCACCTTATGTCCATTCATGCCTCAAAAGTTGACTTGTTCTCCATTCCTTTGAAGGAACTAGGGTCCGTGTTTATACACAAGTTGGTAAGAGTGCGCAGGGGAAGTTTGCTCTAGAGGTTGCCTTGAAGACATTGGTCCTCTTTAAGGAGTAATTATCTCACATGCTCAGATATTTGAAAGACCGCCTACATTTTTGTTGCAGTGCTCATAGATGCATAGTTTATTTAATCTGGTAATATTACTTTGGAGTTTTGATACTGATCCTGGCCAAGATATTCTGCCAAGAATTGAGTTCTGTAGGTTGATTGATTGGGTTACATTCTGCCATGTGTGTGAAATTGTGGATGCATTCCATTAGAGGCTCTATTTCTTGATGTTCAGTATAATTGTGGATGCATTCCATTTCATTACGAGCTGAGTGGGTATTTACATGTTTCAATATTGATGATGCGGTGTTGCAGTATTGATGATGTTCGCCTTCCCAAAATTGGACTCATGGTTTAAGGCTTTTCCAAATTTGTAAATGATGTTTCATGTTTTGATTATTAAAAAAATAATTGTTATGGCCCTTCCATACCCTTTCAAAGAACATCTGCTTCTTGTGAATTTGATGATCGTTTGAGGCATCCGTGTCACATCCTCTGCTTGATTCACTGTCACACAAAAGCTCTCTGTGGTATCAGGTAGTGATGATTAATGAATTCTTTATTTTGGCAGGTATTTTGCTGTGCCATACCCCCTCCCCAAAATGGACATGATTGCTATTCCGGATTTTGCAGCTGGAGCCATGGAGAACTACGGCTTGGTTACATACCGTGAAACAGCATTGCTATTTGATGAGAGACACTCTGCAGCTGCCAATAAGCAACGGGTTGGTCACTATGAAATTGTATTTTTCAATTATTTGTACTAAGCTGGTCATGTGATTCACCATCTTAATTATGTATTTTCCCATGGTACCTGAAACCATTTGAATCAGGCAATAGTTGAGAATGCTGAACTTGATTATGTAACTAATTCCTTTTTACTAACCAATTTAATAATCATTAGTGCAGAAGGATGTTATAGTATTTTGTAGTGGTTTGATTCAGATATGCAGCAGCTGTCTGATTGTCATGTGCTGTCACACCAACCTTATGTTGATTTTTTGCATTTCCGCTGTATATTCTCAGGTTGCAGTTGTTGTAGCTCATGAATTAGCTCATCAATGGTTTGGAAATCTTGTCACAATGGAGTGGTGGACACATCTGTGGCTTAATGAGGGCTTTGCGACTTGGGTAATAAATTAGAACAAAAGGTTATTTGAAAACCTCCATATAATTTTATGTCTCATATAATTTGTTCTTTCCACTGCAGGTGTCTTACTTAGCTGCAGATCAGTTCTTCCCTGAATGGAATGTTTGGACTCAGTTTCTAGAGGAATCTACAACAGGTTTCAAGTTGGATGCTCTTGCAGGTTCACATCCAATTGAGGTAAATTTTGTTACTCTGCAATGTTATGACCACATCTGTAGGAATTTTAAAATGTATATTTTATACATTCTAAGTGGACTTGGAGGTCTGAGACATGGATGTGACCATTTCACCATTAATTGCTTGTCTAATTTTATCAGTCCTAAATATAAATATGATTAGCTTTATATTTAATACACCTTTATTTAGTGTCAAAACAATGGTGTATCAATGCATGCCTCTACAGGGATTAAAGTTGGGATTACACCCATCATAATTTATGTTATAATGGATGTTTTGAATCTAGCCAAATTTTGGTTGTTATATGTTAGCAAAGTTATTAGAACTAGATGATGTCCCGCGTGTTGCTGCGGGTATTTTGTAGGAGGTTTGTGGATGGATAGTTCTTGTGATAGATAGGATTTCTTCTTGATAGTAGTAATGATATTTCTTCTTGAGTAACCAATAATATTTCTAATGAATAAAATTCTTTTGTAGTGTTAGAATTTCTATTTTTAGGTAGTGGGCGTTGTTTTCTGTAAAGCAGTGAAATTCACTTGATGAATTACTCCATGCCAACAATTCAGACCAACTTTGGTGCAGCTCGCACTTGTCTAGTACCACCACTGAATCATAGAGTTATCAATCAAATATAATCCCTATGGTTATAATTTTGGAAAAAAGTCAACTAATTTAATATGCATAATGAAGTAAAAACGTTTGGGCATACGAAACTACAATCAGGGAATATCCTATACGTTACCTGCATGGAACATGAGTTGCCATATATTGGCATTTTGTACGTACCGGGAGTCAAATAGCGCAGAGAAAAATACGTAGTGTGCGCAGAGCCGGTGGCAGTATGTCCTTGATCGAGGTGTGCTAGTGTGTGAAGCCGTGGTGGAGGTCACAAATAGCGTGGATACCATGGATGAAGAAGAATAGTTGCAAGAAGATAAAGACGAAGTTGGTGATAAATACTAGTCGGCTTATCTACTGGTTACATGATAAAGAAGGCAAAGGAATACATGGTTAATGCCTAGTGGAGTGTTTTGGTTAGCTTTAACGAATAGGTTGGAATCCGTTCCTGCATGCCAAAGGACAGGAGAAATGGCCATCAACGTTGCATGCGTTGTTTCAATGAACAAGTGAATAAAGAAGTGTAGGCCATACAGATGATGTGGCTCTCTAAAATCAGAGTAGGTATAGGAGATATGATTGAAGTATTTTGATGATGAAAACGATGTGGTTGTATAATGGCCAATTTTGATGCCATTATGTAAGCTGAATATTTTTATGGGGCTGTAACATATTTCTAATCAATCAAAATATCCTATTCTACTGGAGATGGTAGAATTAAAAAAAAAATGTAAACAAAGTCCCAGGTTTCTAGTGCTTTTGGAAAGTGTGGTACAATATTACAATTATTAAGGTCCCAGGTTCGAGTCGCGGTCTCCTCGCATTTATGCGAGGGTAAGGCTTGCCACTAAATACCCTTCCCCAGACCCCGCATAGAGCGGGAGCTCTCCGGCACTGGGTACGCCCTTCTTAAAATTGATAACCGTTGTGTCATTGTCTGTAGAGACTTGGGGCGCTCTATGAAATCTTGATAATGCAGTTTAAATGCAGAATGAAATTAATGCATATTTAAAACTGGCACATATTGATGCACATTTCATGTGGCTCATTATTTATTATTTTCAGGTGGACATAAATCATGTTGATGAAATAGATGAGATATTTGATGCTATAAGCTATAGGAAAGGAGCTTCTGTCATTCGGATGCTGCAAAGCTATCTTGGGGCTGAGGTCTTTCAGGTTTGGTTTTCTTATTCATTACTGTCTTCATTTTGTTTGTCAAGAAAAATGTCAACAAAGTCCTAGGTTTTTAGTGCTTTTTAAAGAAACTGTAGTATAGTTGTCTGGCTGAATTATAAGTCATCTAGCCCTATGGTCACTTTTGAAATGCCACTTAGTTTTTTTAAAAATAATGGAGGCAAAATGTTTGGACTATGCACTGGTTTTGTTAGGAAGTTAATTAATATGATTTTTCTTCCTTATTAAATATATACTTAGACGATTGAGCGGCATGCTACACATATTAATTGTATATTAATGCTATTCTTTGAGAACACAATATTGGAAAAAAAGCACATAAGTTTCATGTTGTTTGTCACTTGTCAATGAGGATATCTCAAATATATTTTCAGTAGTAACCAGAAGCTGTCCTTTTATTCTTTTTGCTAGAAATCTTTGGCTGCATACATCAAAAGATTTGAGTATTCAAATGCGAAGACAGAGGACTTATGGGCTGCCCTTGAAGAGGGGTCTGGTGAACCAGTTAGAACATTAATGCATTCATGGACAAAACAGCAAGGCTATCCTGTTGTCAGTGTGAAACTCAAGGATGGAAAGATCCAGCTGGAGCAGGTATATTGTAGACCTTTCTGGAAACATGTTTGCGAAATCCTGTAAAATTTGCAAGACCTTTTCTCCATTTGCAAAATAAAATTTAGTTTCTGCTTTAGAGGCTTTCTGAATTTTTTTTTATCTTGTTTCTTGCAGACACAATTTCTTTCAAGTGGGTCCACAGGAGCTGGGCAATGGGTGGTTCCTATCACATTATGTTGTTGTGCATACTCACGCCAAGAGAAGTTCCTTTTTCATGGGAAACAAGAAGATTTCGATTTGTCAGGGTTAGGGCTCACAGAATGCCAAAAGAAAGACTGCTTCTGGATTAAACTTAATGTCAACCAGACCAGCTTCTATAGGGTGAGCTATGATGATGAACTTGCATCCCGACTTCGGTCTGCAATTGAAACCAACAAACTGAGTGCATCAGACAGATATGGTAAATTCTGCCAAAATCTTATTTCAAGTGAACCAGTTTTACCCCATCAAACTGGTCTAATATTGTTGTTTAAATACAGGTGTGCTCGATGATGCTTATGCCCTGTGTATGGCTGGCAAACAAAAGCTAGTCTCCTTGTTGCATTTGATTTCTGTGTACAAGGATGAGACTGAGTATACTGTGCTTGCACACGTAATCACGGTAATATTCTCTCTACCTGAAAAGTCCTTTTCACATAATTTTTTTTCCTTAGCAATTTAAACCATTTGTCTCTGTAGACGAGTCTGCACATTGCCGAGATGATGACTGTTGCTGCTCCAGAGGAGTTGGTTAATCTGAAGAAGTTCCTAATTGATTTCCTGGAGCCATTTGCACTGTAAATATATTGCTCTATTTATTCTGTAATGAGAATAACATTTTATAGTGAGATCTTGCCTAACATTTCAGAAACTCTTTGTAGGAAACTTGGCTGGGATGCTAAGAGTGGTGAGGGCCACCTGAATGCTTTGTTAAGAGGCACACTATTAACTGCTCTTGCAGAACTTGGCCATGAGACTACCATAAATGAAGCTGTTCGTCGATTTAATGTCTTTCTGGAAGACAGAGAGACACCGCTCCTCCCTCCAGATGTTAGAAAGGTTAGCATCTTAATAACAGAATTTAAGTTGTATATATATAGCTAACTACTAAATGGTCCACAGCCCAGTTATTGATCCTGTTTTGTTTTGTAGGCTGCATATGTTGCTTTAATGCAGACAGTGAGCAAATCGAACAAAACTGGCTATGAATCCCTGTTGAAGATATATAGAGAAACTGATCTAAGCCAGGAGAAAGTTCGTGTGTTAGGCAAGTGAACATTTTTCTTTTACCATTCGAAGGGGAGCTTATTTTTCGGGTATACTCATGAAATTTCTGACCCTTCTGTAGGTTCTTTGGCATCATCCCCTGACCATGATGTTGTTCGTGAAGCATTGGATTTCATATTGTCACCTGAGGTAATAAACATGCCAGAATTCTTCAGTTTTTATATCTATATGCTAATTATTATTCGTGCTATTGGTTTACTATTGCATGAGTTCAGGTGGTCATTTGTGTTCCACATAAGGATGGGGATGGTGCTCCAAATGGTTATCCGCGGTTCTCCCCTAGTTCAACTAAATGAACTAGATTGCAAAAATGAGAAGAGAAATTGTCTAGTTAGTTCTTTAAATTGAACTAGAGGAGAACCGCGGATACCCATTTGGAGCACCATCCTCATCTATAGTTCCACATGATACGGCTAAACTTTGTTTCATCTTACCGGAATATCTCATCTTGTATTGCACACGCAGGTGAGGAATCAGGACGCAATATTTTTGCTAAGAGGGGTGAGTTCAGGTGCACACGAGGTCGCATGGCAATGGCTGAAGGTATTCACTGTCTTCCTTATTTTTTTTGGTTAGCTTTGTCACTTTTTTTTCCATACATATACAAACTCTATAATTTCAGGAAAACTGGGACTACATATTGGGAGCCTACTCTGGAACTTTGCTCACCTATTTCGTCAACATAACCGTCTCGCCAGTACGTTGCATAACCTATCTGTGTCATGTCTGTTTTATAAGCCCATTTTATATTTTACTTTTCTGACCCATTGTGAAACATGGTTTCAGCTGGCCACCGATGAACATGGTGATGAGGCGGAGGAGTTCTTCAAGAGCAGAACCAAGGCGAACATCGCGAGGACTGTGAGGCAGAGCATTGAGAGAGTAAGGATCAATGCCCAATGGGCCAAGAACATCAAGGCTGAGGCTGACCTCGGCAGTGTTATCAAGAAGCTGGCTCACAAGCACTGATCAGAAACGGTCACTTTCATCTCTTTGTAGTCTATAGTGGCGAGATGTAACTTGTGCTCTGGAACAAGTGGATTAATAAAGGGTACTTTCGTTTATGTGTAGTCCTCGTAGATTCCTACAAGGGTCTGTTTGGAACGCAGGAATTTTACAGGAATCACGCAGGAAATTTCACAGGAATCAGTTTAATTTCACAGAAAAAACGTAGGAATGGGTAAATTTTCCCGCGTTCCAAACAGGGCCTAAAGGGTCGTTTGCATCACTTCATTCTGGAGGAATTAGAATCTCAAATTCATAGGGAGAGAGCGTGAGGGAAATCATGGTATATTTCTACTTTGTAATTTATTATAACTTTTCTAACTTACTTTTGTGGGAGAGAGCGTGAGGGAAATCATGGTATATTTCTACTTTGTAATTTATTATAACTTTTCTAACTTACTTTTGTTCGTTAGAAATATAACACATAAATATCTCTCTCGTGTAGTCAACAACAATATATAAATATAATTTGTATATAACTATTTTAGCTTAATTATATATCTAAATTATGATTATTAAGATGAATTCAGTTTCAGATCCAATGATGCGAACGGGCCTACACAAACAGTTCTGTGTGAAAACGATAAATTTGTTACACAACATTAGGCAATAACTGACTGCGAGTTGGCTTACAAATGTACATTTCGTCATTGTTTCAGGGTTTGACTCTGTTATTTTGCAGCATAATGTACTCCCTCTATCCCAAATTATAAGTCATTCTAAAAATCTTGGAGAGTCAATTTTTTTTAACTTTGACCAAAATTTTAGAGAAAAATATAAAGATTTATAATATCAAATATATATATTATAAAAATATAACTAATAAAGAATCTAATTATACTTGGTATCATAAATATTATTATTTTATTATATAAATTTGGTTAAATTTGAAAAACTTTGACTCTCCAAGATTCTTGGAATGCCTTATAATTTGGGATGAAGGGAGTATTTATTTATTTACATGTATAAAACCTTAAATGACCTTGAAATACAAATATATTTTTGTATGATTCGCATGAATATGAGATGTACTTATAATTTCACTATGGGCTGATCGAAATAACCAGAGTTTGGATGTTTCAAAAACTTGCACAATATAATTGGACATTGCATGAGACAGCAGTGTTTGCTTGAGCTAATAATGAAATAATGATTTCTTTTTCTTTTTTCTCGCAACAAAACATCAACCGCAACCGTAACGAGTTCTGCCACAGCCGTAATGATTAATAGTTGGATTCTAGAACGTCATTACGATCCAGCTGTTCAAAATTTTTTTCTCAGTTTTCTACTAAAATTTTGTTCTTCTTAGAAAATCTGAACATGGCCTAAAATGAAAGAACCTGGAAAGAATTTTTTTCCTTCTGAAATGACGTAGTAGATTTCGAAGGCTCACCGGGCAGTGAGTGTCCGAGGCAAATCGACCGTCACCGGCCGGCGGCCGGGCCCACCTCCCCCACGGCGGCGTGCCGGTGCGGCGGAGTGTAGCTCATAATGGGGATGCCCGGAAGGTTTCGGCTCGGCGCGTTCGATACGGACCGGCGGAGCATGCCGACCGCGCGCGCCTACGATTACGAAGAAGCTGGGCGGTCACCGTGTGCGGGCGCCATGGGGCGGTCACTTCCTCCCCGCCGCCGCTCCTCTTCGCGTCGTCGGGTTCAGCAGTACGCCGTCCTCCTACGATCCCGTCCTGTAAGCCATCCTGTTTCGCAATCTCGCTCCCTTCCCCGGTTGCCGCATCAACGCCGCGGCGGTTCCTAAACCCAAAATCCCAACCTGTGACTAGCTAGTTCGATGTTCAACCAGGGTGGGTGGCGAGTAGGTGTTAGGGATGTTGATCACGTACGCGTCGAAATGTGCAAAGTTTCGATTGATGCCAGGAGCGTGGGAATTTTGCCCCTCAGAATCTTATCATCAGCATCTTCTCTCTAGCTAGACATATCATAATGCTATTATTATGTTAGGATTTAGATGGAATATTGCATTTTGCGTGCTGCAGCCTGCAGGAGACAAAAAAGGTCATTGAGATTCTCATGAGTATCTCTGCGTTTGTTCTGTTACTATTTTGTTGAGGTCTGTGAATAACTAATTTACTGTTTACCTTTCCAACGTGTTATGGCCTTAAAAAGGAAGAGAAGGGGAGTGACCAGCTTTTGCTATTTTGTCTTGTGGTTCTTAGAATGAAAATTCACAAACCGTTATGATGCCACTGAGATTGGTGGGAACAAGTTAAAGTTTTTTCAGGAACCCTGCCGGTGAATTAAAAAATGGAGGCAAACCATAGTTGAAAACTCGAGGCTGCTGTTACAGTAAAACGAAATGAACATATTTTATACACATGCACACCATAAGTTTTCCTTTGTGTGCTCCCCCTTATCTACGTGCTAACAATCCCGTTTGGTTCACTGAAACTATGTTAGGCCCCATCATCAGGCGCTGCAGTCCATGATCATCTCATCTGAGTTAGGACTGAATTCTGAACAGGCCAGGACAGCAGTGGCTTTTCCAGACCTGGAAAGACAACCTTATGTCTGTCTGTACTCTGTACTCTGTACTGTTATAAGAATGCTTCGTTTGCTTAATCCGGCGGAAGATTCATTCTCATGGCATTTAGATGTCATCATTATTGAAACTGTATGGTGCGGAGCTTGAGCAGTTTGTACTTGCGCTGCTAACCTGGGAAGTCTCGTAATCATGCCCAAGATTACGCAGCCTGGTAAGCTCTGGCAAGATTTCTTTTCCGAGATCCGGCCTGTCTTTCTTCCGTAGCTCCGCGCACCGCAATGCCAGCTTCGCGAATTCCAGAGCCTCTTCCACTGGCCAGTCTGTCACCGTTGGGTCAAGTATCTCCTGGAAGACTCCTCTCTCTATGGCATTTTCTACATGATGCGTGAGCCCCATGGGTGATCTTGCTGTGATGATCTGGAGCAGCAGGATGCCAAACGAGTATATGTCGGACTTGGTGGTCAGCATGCCAGTCTGCTGGTACTCTGGGTCAATGTAGCAGAAGGTGCCAGCCGTCGATGTCATCCTGTACTGTGTGACATCGGCTGCGGACTGTGGCACCAGCCTTGCAAGGCCGACGTCGCTGATCTTGCTGACGAAGTTGTGGTCGAGGAGGATGTTGGCAGGCTTTAGGTCCCGGTGGACAAGTGGTTCTGGCTTTGCTTGGTGGAGGAAGAGAAGTCCAGTTGCAATGTCGGTGGCGATCCTGAAGCGGATGCTCCATGGGATTGGCAGTGTTTTTCCTCGTCTGCAGAGCCGGTCCTCTAGGCTTCCATAGTCCATGTATTCATACACCAGGCACCCATACTCTGGGCAGGCTCCAAGCAACAGAACCATGTTTGGATGCCGCATGCAGCTTAGTACTTCAATCTGCAAATTTCCACAAGCACGTGATTTAGCAGGTAATACCTACTTTAGGCATGATACTAGTGTTGTCATTGATATAAATAGGTTGATCATGGTCATGAATTCATATACATTATTGACTCGCTATTGGAACGATAAAACTCTATTACGAAGATTTGTTTGATGTGAGAAGAGAAGAAATCTCCACTATGTGAGAGTGAACAAACCGTTGCAGATATAAGAAACAGAATATATTTGGTGTTTCATGTGCTTCTAGTGATATTTAGATAAGAAAAGCTGCGCTAAAGTTTCATAAATTTCAAGGCTAGTACAATCTGTGGTTGCTGTATCAGATTTACCTCTTGCTGAAATTGTTTCCGTCCCTGTGATGCATCTGGTCTTAAGATTTTAATAGCGACATTAGTATGATCCAGTACTGCTTTATATACCGGTCCGTATCCACCTTCTCCTATCTTGAGTGCCTTATCAAACTTATGTGTAGCAGCTTCTATGTCATCAATGGAGTATCTCCTGTACCGGATATCATTTTTGTTAAGTGCATCAGTTGCTTTCTTCCTATCCTGAGACTCCCGCTTTGCCTTCCATTCTGCTCTCAATCTCTTCTGCGCCTCGAGCTCTGCAATTTTCTGTGCGGCTTCTGCTGCCTCAAGTGCAGCTCTACACTTTGCTTTCTCCATTTGAACTAGTGCAAGAGCTCCCTCTTCTGCATTCCGTAGTTCTTGGTATTTTTTGGACTCTTCCACCTTCATCTGGTGCATCTGTGCTGCCTGCAGTCAGATCATTGCTCATTGTTTCAATATCATTAGGTTATCTTAGGAAGAAAGAAACTGGTATTCAGCAATACAGAAGCAAACACACCTTCTGTTTGGCATCAACAGCTTCCTTACATGCAGAGTTATACATCTCCATTGTCTGTTTGAGTTCTAGTCTCAGGCGTCTCATTTCAGCTTCCACATCCTTCCAGTTTCAAGTGAAACAAAACAATAGATTGTGTCATTTGCCAAAAAGAATTCGAGGTTAATGCTATACTTATTCAGGAGGCACTTACCCCGGCACAACTCAGGCTTTCCATGGACATCGCTGAGGAGAGCTCCATGGATTCAGCAAAGTCTATGGATGGCAACTCCATGCTCATTCCGAAATCAATGTCATCTGAAAAGGAGGAACGAGTCACTGAGGGCCTCGGTGGTGCTATGAAATCAATGTAGTCGTCAAAATCCTTCTGGGGTGCTGTCTTAGCTCCGCTAAAAATCCTATCTCTTGATGGGGCCTTTGCGTAGGCAGATAACCGGTCCCCTGAATTTCTATTTGCCAACGGAGACGATGTATGAGAAGTCTTCTTCCAGTCCCCTCTTGAGGACCTGTTTAAAAAACTGAATGCCCCTTTTAGCTGATATTAACAAATTCTTTTTGAAAACATGGATATTAACAAATTATGAAGGCAAAGAGTGACCTGACTAATGCATTTTACAATGATAAAACTGAAAGGGTGCATTACTGGGAACCATATTATGCTCACAGCTACACAATGTCACTAATGAAGTGCTAATTCATCCTCAGATTTACCTTGAGGGATCAGACTCTATGTTTGGTTGGGACTGTTGCTTTGGAGGGAGAGTAGTAAAGGGTGCAGGAGCTTTGGCTGCCTTCACCTGGATGACCTTTGCCTTGTGGATGACATGTACCGTGCAATAATCAGGCGCCATCTTCATCAAGCACGTTGGGACATCGGGATTTCTAAACCTTCTGCACAGTACAATGATCATGCCTATTTTCAGTATAGGCATCATGGGAATGTAAAGGCGTGCAACCATGGAAGATGAATGAGCAGGTAATATACCTGATGAATGTGTTCTTAGTTGATGCGCCGACGACAATGTCAGTGATCACATTGGTAGTGGCATAGTCAATTATTGCTTTGGAGATGTCAGTGCCATCCAAGATCAACTCCTTCAGATGCATCTGCGATGTAAAGGTGGCATAAACGTGAATATTTCTTGCAGCCATTCTGGATATTTTAAGAATAGTATAACTGCTCTTGTTATAATATCCAAGATTCCCTTTTACCAGTTAAGCTGTGTACAGTTCAATCAGTATGATGTTTCTGTAGTTGATAAATATTCTGCAGTGATATCATTTTATATGCTTCCAATATTTGAGGGGAAAAAAGGTAATTTTGAATGGGCACTTACCCCTTTTCGAGCACAATACCCTCTATATGATATAAATAGCTGTGTTATCTCTGCGTCACCCTCATCTTTGTTTGCTTCAACTGTAAATGGTCATATGAAACAAGATAAGCCTTAATGAATCAGACCAAGATTTTAACATAAAGCAGACCATGTTGAATAGAAGAATTGAGTTTATTTAGCGCACATTGTCCTACAAAGGAATATGCATTTTCTTGTGTCATTTTTTTTTTGTCTGATAATCTAAAATGGCATCATATCATATTGTTACGATATAAACAAAACTTTTAGGTTAACACTTGATCTAAAATCAGCTTGTTGTAAAGAAAATTGGTCTGGTGTAATATTGGAGAAATGGTTAGCATTGTATAGCCTGAATCTGAAGATCTCCTAATGGTTTAGCTGTTAAGGTTGGTTGGTGTAGCAAGGCGAGCAATCGACTTTTATTCTCACATATATCATACATGTTGATGCAGAAAACCCACATTGGCATATATATAAGTAAAACGGCTGAAAAGGCGCCTACCCCTGACATGGACGAGCTGGAGCATGCTGCCCCTGGTCAGGAGCCGATCCACCGCCCATTTTGCCGCCTGCTGGCTGTTCTTGTCCCGGTCGACGGCGACGATGATGGAGCTGACCCTTGCAACCGGCTCATGCTCGGTGCTGTGCGAAGAGGTCACCGAGAAGGGCGAGGCGAACATCTCCAATGGCGAATCCCAACAGCAGGTAGCAAGGGGGAGGGGATGCAAGCAAGGGGCAGAACGGAGGGGAGAGAGAGACAAGAGGGATTTCTTTTTGTCTCTCCTCCTCTCCCGTCGCCTTATTTTGTCCTGCTCGTCCTCCCTAACCTCCCTCCCTCCCCCGTTTGTCTGCTGTAATTGAGCCACCCAAAACTGCAAATGCGTTTTCAGGGAGTTTTGCTTTTTCACCAAATTTGGGCCATGAGCTTGTTTCTCCTATTTTTGGGTGGCTAGACTGTTTTACGGGGGGCTTTGCTGTTCCTGTTCTCTTGTGTCCGTTCGTCTGTCTCTTAATATGCGTTTGCACACACAATGAGAGAACTCGTTACTGTAAGTACGTACACAGTCATCGTACTGGATTATTTGTTAGCTTGTGTCATTTTAGAGACAAATTCCTGGTGTATCATTTCCCATCCTTTTTCAACTAGTAATAAATAACATAATGGAGGGCTCTTCTTTTTCAATGAAGAGTGCATCTAAAAGCACACCTTTGTGTCAGCAAGCACAGAAGATACAGATAGAAAATAAACCATTTCAGTCTAAAAGAACGATAAATCACTGCATTTTTATTTAGAGTTGAATGCATGGTAGGTTCTTGAATCTGTCTTGTAGTGGCACTTAGGTCCATAGACTTTCAAAATGCATTTCTGACACCCTAATATTGTTCAAGTGTATCACCTATAGGTCCATAAATTCTCAAAATACATTTCTGACACTCACAAAAGGTCCACAAACTCATTTTTTATGATAAAATGCATTGGTGAACAGGGAGGACAAACACATGCTACTACCTAGTCCGTGATGGATGTCCTGGAGCTGGAGGCTGCTGGCTCAAAGTCTCAAACTGGTGTAGCAATGGCACGAAGAGGCACGGCCTTGGTGAGTGACACTCCAAACTTCTCGGCCATATCAACTCCTCCATTCCTCTCGACATCATGCGGGAGTCTCCACGTAAACCGGCTCAGAAGCGCCGCAAGAACCAGGTGCACCATCCTGATCGCCAGCGGCATCCCAGGGCAGATCCGGCGTCCGCCGCCAAACGGTATGAGCTCAAACCCTCCTCCTCCACCTCTGAAATCAGCTGACGCCGCCGCTCCTCCTCCCAGAAACCTCTCGGGCAGGAACTTGTCAGGCTCAGGCCAGGTCTTCCCATCTCGACCCATCGCCCACGCGTTCACGAACACGCGTGATCCTTGAGGGATCGTGTGCCCCATTACGGTTGTCTGAGCCTCGGCGCGGCGCGGCAGCAGCAGAGGAATCGTCGGGTGCAGCCGGAACGTCTCTTTGATCACGGCCTGGAGGTAGGGCAGCTGCATGACCTCAGATTCTTCGACGGTTTCTTCAGAGCGAAGAGCTCTTGAGAGCTCGTCGCGTGCTTTAGCCATGCAGGATGGGTTTCGGAGGAGCTCGGCCATGGCCCATACCACTGTGCTGGAGCTGGTGTCGCTCCCGGCGACGAAGAGGTCCTGAAATGTATAAACACACATGGTGAGAGTAATTCATGTACGTGTTCCGTTTTAGTTTGCAGGTTCACAGAACCATAAACAATTAAACATTTATGCATCAGCCATCCTACCATCCTATATGGATTAGATATCGCGATCGTGTAACATACCACGTTTTCATCGGGGCTAATTTAAAAATTGCCATTATAGTTCTGCAAAATTAGAGATATGTCATCTGTATCTCATTGATATGCGGGACACAGATGAGTTAATGATATGTGGACCAAAATGATATACCTCCAATTTTACAAAATTATAATGTCAGTTTTTAATTTTTCCTTTTTTATTGAGAGAACCTATGGACTAGATATCACTGTACCTGTATAGTTTTGGATTCTATGTTTTACGTGCTACATTTAGGGTTTGTTTAGTATAGATTCACCACTAAAAAAGTGAATCTGAATTTGAATTAGAGATTCATTGTGGATCAGATTCATTGTGGATCGGCTTCATCGTGGATCTGAGATCCAAAGTAAATCTATAAGAAAACGTCTGGCTCGTTTTTTGGGAATTACTAGAATTGTCCTTGGATTTGGATCCATCAACTTGGTGAGTCTGAATTTGATAGATCTAGACTGTTTGACAATTTTTTGGTGGAGTGAAGCTGAAAATGATGAATCTGGAGCTGCTGACCAAATAGACTCTTAGTATATGGACAATAAAAAAAACTAAATGCAATAATTTACTATATTAATTTATCTTTTCATGTGTCAAGGCAGCTATTTTGTTTAGATAGCACTCTTTCCGTCCGTACCAAAACTAGAGAAAAATACCAATATACCCCTCCTATGTATAAAATGGATACAGAGAATTTCTTGCGCTCCTGGCATGGTGGAGCTCCGCTGCGCAGATTTCATCTCATCTGCGTTGGCTAAGAGCATCTCCAACAACTCCCTAAATCATCTTGGTATTCTTATAATTTTGGCAAAAACTCAAAAAACCCTCTCCAACAACTCCCTAAACTAACTTGTATTTTTCACAACTTGGTAAACAGCCCTCTCGCGCGCGCAAATTCCCGCACTGCGGATACGCGGCGCGGACGCCCCCTCCCCTGCGCGCCTACACCTCTCCTCCCCTCAAGTTACTCTTTTTTTTATTCTTTTTACCTGAAAAATTTATACTCATGTCTATGACTAGCGGACCCGGCTCTTCGTTCGTTCGTTTTGGCAAGTGTGTTTTAGGGAGTTGTTGGAGAGAAGTCTTTTTTTCACTTGGCAAATAAATTAGCAACTTGCTAAAACTCAAGATTTAGCAAGTAAATTATACCAAGTTGTTGGAGATGCTCTAAGGCTAGTCTCAATGGGGATTTCATCTCCCAGTTTCCAATGCAACCAGATTTTGGAAACAGTGCATAAGAGTTTCATGGGATGAAACTATCTCTACTCCCATGAAACTCTTGTCATCTCTCTTCATTAATATAGCGTCATGTCAGAGTATTAAATGTCCATGAAACTCTATAAAACTCCCACCGAAATTGGCCTAACAGGGTGGAGAGTGTTGTTGCTTCTGCCATGGGACCCACACCATAAAACGACATTTTTACTGTGACACAGTTTTATTATGCACATTTTCTATATTTTAGTCACCTGGACAGTTTTGTCTTTGTCCTTCCATAGAAAAAATTATCATTTGTTCATTGTGATTTATGCTAATATATTTAGACTATTGAATGAAGATCTGAAGGTTGCTAGTCGTTACCTGAAAAGATGTCATATTTCAGGCGTCTGAAATATAACAAATCCCTTTATTATGCCTTGTTTAGATGCCGGTTATTTTGCAAAATAATTTTACAAAATTATTGTAGCAATTATAAATCAAAGATTAGGAGGACTAAATATGATCTAAATACAAAACTAATTACAATGGTGGATGGGAAATCGCGAGATCTTTCTATTAAGCCTAATTAACCCGTCATTAGAGATTGTTTACTGTAGCACGATATTGTCTAATCATGACCTAATTAGGGTCATTAGAAAAGTCTCGCGATTTTACCAGGTATTATTGAATGAGTTTCGTTATTAATTCAGGTTTAACATTCCAAATTAATGTCCCAACATTTAGTGCACAATGTAAATTTTTTTGGCGTTGCATCTAAACAAGGCCTTAAAACGTGTGACGGAGAGAGCAGACGACATGCACTCAACATCGGAAGGTCTGTTGTGACTTCCTTAATCTCAACATTATAGTGTGTCTCGATGTTAGACTGTCCGCACTCATGGTACTTTAAATTCATTCTCTAAACTCATTTTTCACTCTATATCCATCCTTTATACCAACTACCAACTGGTGGGGTCCACACGTCATACTATATTTTCTTTCCCCCTCTCTCCTCTCTCTCTCCTCCATCTCCCACCCGCGCCACACGCCTCTCTTCCATCTCCCACCCGCATCTGCCTCTTCCATCTCCTCTGTCTCCGGCCGCGCGCCCGCACCGCCTCCACCTCCGCCTCTGCATCCACCTGCTCGCCGCACGCCCGCACTACACCGCCTCCGCCTCCATCTCCCTGATCTGCCTCCTCGCCGGCTGGGCGGGTGGCTCGGCGGGTGGCGGCTTCGCGAGCGGCTGGCGGTGCCGCACGCCCACAACGGCGGAGCTCGAGCTCGCCGCGCGGCCCGACGGCGGTCATGGCTCCTCTGCTCCTCCATCTCCCACCGGCGCCGCATCCAACTACTTCGGCCGCACTGCCTCCGCCTCCACTCCGCCTGCACCACCGCCTCCTCCTACTCTCCACTACTGCATGCCCCGCCCTCTCCCTGCTCCGCCGCCGTGGGCGCGCGGCACCGCCGGCCTGTAACACCTCTGGTGTTTAACATGTAATTAACTTGACATATCATCATTATCATCTTTAAGCATCTTGATCATGATTTCATGTGTATGCATTTTGTTAAGTGTATCATTTTATGTGAAGTCTCTCTATTGCAAAAACCCTAATTAGCCCACTTCTCTCTACTAGGGCAAAGTGGTAATTTCACCTCTGTGACTAGCCTTGTGTAATTCTTGTTCCTTTGGTGTCTTGAAGTGTTGTTGTGTTGGCCAAAGTTCAAAAATCAGAATTTGATTTCAACTCTCTTTGCAAAACCCTGATTTCCAAACCCTGGATTTTATCCCTCTTTTTGTAATTCAAAAATTATTCAAAATTTGGGATTGGTCCAAAAAGCAAAGTTGTAGATCTATCAAAGAGAAACAACTTTGGTATTTACAAATTTTCAAGTTACAGTACAAAGTTTTGAGTTATTTCAAATTCAATCAAACTCCAGTTTTTGTCCCCTTTTCAGTTTTCAAAATGAGTTCAAAAACTAATGAGTTTCAGGACAGGTGTATAATAGCAAAGTTGTAGGTTTTAAGAAAAGGAACAACTTTCATGTTTACAGATTTTCAAGTTTTAGTTTGGAATCCAGAGTAATTTTGATTTAAATCAAGTTTGAAAAAGTGTCCCCTTTACTGTTTTCAAGTATTGTTCAAAAACTATTTGGAATTTGAAAATGTTCATATTGACAAAGTTGTAGATCTCGTTTTTCTGAGCAACTTTGGTGTTTTGAGTTTTTGTCGCTCAGTTCAAATTTTGGAAGTAATTTGCAAATTTCAGAAACTGGCCAAAAGTCAAACCCTACACCCTACCCTGTTCATCTTCTCCAGTAGGGGGGGGGGGTCCGGCCATGGCCGCCTCGCCGTCGCCGCGTGCGCCACGCGCCTGACTGCTGTCCGCCTGCTCCCGACCAGCCGCCTACAACCGCGACAGCACGCCGCACCCGCACGCGCAACCGCTGACCCTCGCACCCGTCCCCCACTGCTCCCCGACATCGCCGCCGCGTGTTCAACGCCGGCGAGCTCACGCCCAGGCCCCGAGCGTGCGTCAACCCTGCTGCCAGAACACAATCGAGTGCGCATGCCTCCGTGAAGCTTACCCGCCTGCCCGTGACACCTCTCCGCCCCCGAGCGCGCCTATAAAACCTCTCCGCCAGCCGCCGGAATTCCACACCACCTCCGCCACCGTGGCCAGCCCACTCCAGAGCTCCCGCCGCTCAACCAACTAGCTCAACAACTCCGCCTTGAACCCGTGCAGCTTCCCCACTCCTCAATTTGGTCTCTACCGTCCCTGTTTGCCCGGCGTAACTCGCCGTTGTCATCTCCGGCGAGAATCCCGTCGAGGTCGGGATCGCGAAATACTCCCTCTCCGGCCTTGATCATCTCCCTCCGACCCCCGCATCACCTTCCTTACTCCCGTACGACTCTAACCCGGCCATCGCGGCTCCGTTTGTTGCACAGGGTCGCCTGGACGCCTGTCGTCGCCGCGAGCCTTCCGCCGGTCACCGTCGACCACCTCCACCGTCCATCCCCGTCCCTCACTGAGCTGCCCAATCGACTCCGGTGAGCTCCCTGTTGCCTCCCGTGCCCTTGGTTTCGCCGCGGAGTGGCTATAGTGCCCGGCGTAGCAGCGCCGCCGTCGTCGGTGATCGCCGGCGAGTGGAGGAGAAGAACAGTGCCGATTTTTCTTTTTCTTCAACTTATGAATAGTGCTCTGATTTCTCTTTTTTGTGGTTTTTCCTGTGTTGATCCAAAAATTCTGAAATTTTTGTGGTAGACTCTTTATGCTCTGAAGTATTTTATAAAAATATGAAACTTGAGTTTTGTGCAAAAATTTGAAAATGAAAAATTTCCCTTTTAATTGGAAAATGAAGGCTTTGGTATTTTTGGAGAGTGTTCTTTAGCTCCAAAAATCTTGAGATAAAATTTGCAAGCTAGTTATGTCATGATGAGTCTCTGGTAAAATTTTGAAGGCATTTGGAGCAAGTTGATTTTTGAGCTTTATTTTAATTAGGGAATAGTGCCTTTTGTTAATTAAATGTCTAGATTTAATTGAGCACCTTAATGACCTCCAAAAATTATGAAATTTGTTTTGCCATCTATTTATGCCTTAATGAACTTGTGAGATTAATTTGGTAATTTTTGGAGCACCTTCATAAAATGACCTTTTTAAATAATTAAGAAAAATAGAAAAAGGTGATTAGGTTAGCGTTGAATGCCCTGTGATGTGACTTTTGGATTGCTTGATGTTCATAGACCCCTACCCTTGGTCTATGATGTTTGTGATGCTATGTTTAGATGATGCTTAGGATAATTATAATAAGATCTAGTTTAATCAATATTGCTTAAGAAATGGTTACCTTTTATGCTCAACCTAGGTTTCGATTATGCCTTGCCTAAGAGTAATCTTGAATTAGTGGTACTGTCTTGCACCTTAAGTCCATATCATCATTCTCATGAGCATTCATCATTGCATCCGTATAGTTGACGAAGAAGGCCCTAAAGTCGAGGTAGCCACCGAAGGATCTGTTCCCGAGGCAACCCCGAGCTCCGACACTTTTACCTACCCCGAGTCTGCTCTTTTTGCCATCCAAGGCAAGCCCCGGTGCATTTAACCCTTTCCTTGAATTTATAAATGTTTTCTTTAAATGTTTTGAATTAAATTATTGCATTAGGTTGATAGGAGTTGAGTGGAATCCTAACTGATGCATTATCTACCTTGACCAGTGATACACCAATACCTGCTTTTCAAAAACTATTTGCAAAATGCTTAGCAATGCTATATGATAGATTTGCAATAAAAATGCCAATTTCAAAAGGGTGATCACTTTAAGAATATTTATGGGAATTTCTGGTTTACTCCCACTATTGGCTAAGTATCTGATCCGTACTTAGTCAATGGGAAGGAGAGGTTGTCCTTGCGTACGGTGCCGTCATGTTGTAGTCCGGGACTCAACAGTTGACACCGACCGGGACAGGGTTGAAAAACTGACAGGACCTGTACTCTTGGGTTAGAGTCCCAAGGTGCTTGTCGCTGGCTGGAAAATTTAGGGACCACCTGTATGGGGGCCTGCTGACTAAGACTTGCAACTATTCACATACTACGGAAAGCTTCGGCTCCGAGGAATCCTTTATTGGACCGATAACCGCGCACTGGGAGTGGAGAGATGGCGGAAGTAGCATGTACCCACGTGGGTTAGAGTCCCGGAATGGAGTGGTGTACTGTACTTCCGGGTGGCGTAGGTCCGGGCCCAATCTTGGAGGAATCGTGGTAGACGAGTTGGCATATGCAAGCTTGGGTGCTACATATGCAGTGTGGATAGGGACCCTCAGCTGAGTATTATTTATCCGGATTAACGCTGCTCCTCGGTTATGGAGACTTAGTCACTGACTGTCAACAGGGAGTGGTTCTCAACTAGGTCTGATTTTTGGAAAGTAAAATGAATCAAGGATTATGATGGAACAAGGAATATCTGAGTCTTTTTAAAATAAGGTTTACCAAAAATGCTTTTCTGCAAAATACTTGAACTTGCTTAAGCCTTACCTTGACTACCCTAAGCCTGCATTCCTGAGTCTTCTCCCTTTTTCTTTAGTCGGGTAAGTCTTGTTGAGTACCTTTGTACTCAGGGTTCTTTTACCCATGTTGCAGGTATGGCAGATTCCTCAGTATGCCTTGGACCCTGCTGTGTGACTGTTGTTCAGGAAGAGGCCGATGAGGCCAATGAGTGATTATTCACCCTCGGGCTGGGTGAAGTATCTTTAATCTTTTAGTTGTTGTCTTATGCTACCCTGCCAACTCTATCTATTTGAACTATGGTCTGTAATAACTTCACTTTAATGTTATGTTGAACCCTGGTTTGTAAAACTATTGTTATCTAAGTCTTCCGCTATTTACTCCGATGTTATTTGTCAAAATGTTCAAGAGATTGTAACTGAATTGTGAGCTGATCCTGCGGACATCGGGCACTGATGTAGCCCAGTGGCGGAACCCGGTCGTAATCTCTTGGCTGTACGGATCAACTGTCAGTGGTTGACAGTGATCAGTGGGCCATGGGATTAGGGCCGTTACGTCACACGGCCACTCGCGAGGCCGCCACCCGCCGAGGCGCCCGGCAAGGAGGCGGAGCTCCGTGCGGCGGCCATGGCTCTGCTCCTCCCAAGCCGCGGCGTCGGGGCAAGGCAACGGCGCCTGGTCGTCTCTGCGCGGAGCAGGGGCCAGCGCGCGACGGGGGCGGCGCCTAGCAAGGCGACGACCGTCGGACCTCCTCGGCGCGGCTCAATGCAGGGCGAGGCGGACCGGCGCGGGCGCGGCGGCGGATCCGGTGTCCTTCCCCATCCTTGTGCGTCCCCGGCGGCCGGTGTACTCCGCCTCCACCTTGCTCTCCCTCTCCCTCCCTCCACCCTCCTCTTCGGCACCGTCGTGGCTCCTCTCCGGCTCCTCGATCCCATGCCGCCGTCGTCATCGAGAAACGGAGGGAGCGCCTCCTCCTTCGTCGGGCGGTTGGGAGCCGCGAGGACGCGTGGGCCCCGTGCCACGGAAGCGTGTAGCGGACGTCCACTACGCCCGCTTCATTTGGCGAACGAGCGGTCGAACTGGAGGATAGCGTACCTGTTTCCCGTATCCGCTGCGACGTTTTGATCTGTTAAATGGTACTGGAGGAACATATGCTGTTTCCAGTGCAGTTAGTGTTAGAGGTAGCCTACTGTCAACACTCAACAAACCTTGACCAAGCACAGAGGCGAATGCCGTTTTGAGCAGAGGCGTATGCCGTTCTTCCTTCCTCACCTGTGACCTTCTCCTTCCTCCGTCCCCGCCGGCCCCCTGCCCCTCTCCTCGGCGTCTTCGCCGGCGGTATGGGCAGGCGAGCCGGACCCCTCCTCCTCCTCTCTCTCCTTTCTTTTTCCGTTTCTTCTTTGTTTCTTTCTCCAATAATGGCGGCCGTCCGAGCCGTACCTGTCGTCGCCGGCCTCGAAGGTGCTTACCTCTCCGTCTCCGACGACTCGGGCATGCTCCGCTGCCCCGCGGGCGTCCCCGCCGCGATGTCCGACCTGCTGGCCCTGGCGCACCGAGCTGCTGGCCTCCCACATAGGATTCGCCAGCTACCGCGTCCGGGACCTCCCCGACGGCGCTGTCTCCGGCGACTTCAACTACGTCATCAGCCTCCTCCTCCATCGCATGGGGCAGTGCCTCCCGAGCGCCGCTGCCGCCGTCGCGCTCAACGCCTTCCCGGGCCTGGACCCGGCCGAAGTCACCGCGGCGCTCGCGGAGATCCTGCCGAACTGCCTTCCGTTTGGCCCCTACCACCTGCTCCTCCCCAACGACGACGACGCCGACACCGCCGCGCCAGCCGACCCGCTCGGCTGCCTGGCCTGGCTGGGCGGCGGTCTCCACCGCGTTCGGTTCGCTGCTCCAGGCGTCCGTGCCCGCGCCTGCGCATGCCACGTTCGTGTTGCAGGAGCAGAAGGACCAGATCTACCGCGTCCCGCCCACCGAGATCGCCTACCTCGCCGAGCGGTACCGGATCGAGAGCCGTGGCGGGGGCAACAAGATCAAGCGCGGGTCGTCGCTCTGGTGGGCACGCTCTTCGCGCTGCTGGCGGCCGCCGCGCTGGTGGGCGCTGCCGTCCTCACCGCGTCCTCGCCAACCCTCCAATGCCCGCCGACGACCCCAACCTTTTTGCGGCCATGAGCGGCAACCGGAGCCCCGCGGGTCTCAAGCTTCCAAACGGGTTAACGGGTACCGGATCCTCTCCTCTGGTCACTTGCGGGACTCAAGCTTCCAAATGGGTTAACGGGTACAGTAACGGGTACGGGCACAGAAAGCGGGCTAACGGGTACAACATATGCAGACAAGAACAGCTGCTACGCTTCGACTTCGCTCTTTTTTCGAGACTTCTTTCCTCTGCAAGAGTAGAATCCATATTCCATGCTTCGATGATCCATCTGCATCGCTCTTCATCCAAAAGTTTTCATCTGAGTCCGGTGTTGCATCTTCTATATCTACGGCTCAGTCTTCAACCTCGGCAGCTTCTGTGCTTGCGAGGCCTTCGATGGTCCGTGCTACCAATAACCGGTGAGATCGCCGTGTTCCTTTTGGGGCACGTTATGGACTCATCGCCTCTTTTGGGTCAATCGCGTGCAGAAATCTTTTTTAAATTGTCAAGTTCGATTCCTACTCTTGGCGAGAATCTCTAAAAGTAGATTCTTCTATCTTGGCACTTCGTGTTGCCTCTCGTGTAATTGGGTTGTTCTTACCCAACAGCTTGTACTTCAATGCTTAATATAATATATGTGCTTCTTGTCAAAAAAAAAAAACCACTCAACAAACGTTTAATAATGGTGATAATGACTTTTCTTGTCCAAGGATACGATCCTGTAAACTTTTGTACTACGTCTACAGTCTCTCTTGTACGTCCTGTCTTTCCACTTGTAAAATATTGCGACAATATCGTCAAATGTCAAAAAGTTACGGTACGTGCGCACATTCTGCCCCCGTGCAGGTGCAGCGAATGTGTGGAAGTACTGTAGAGCTTTTTCCATGGGCTTACCGTGAACATTGACCGTAGCGTGTCGCGGTCAAGGCACGTCGTGTCATCGTCGCGGTCCCGGGCGTCCAGCAACAGGTCCAGGAAGTCGTTCTTCCGGGACTCGCCGCCGGCGGCGGCGGACTCACGGTCCACCAGCCTCTTGTCCACCTCCGCGTCGAAGACCCGGTGCAGCCGCGAGAACAGCCTCGCCGACCGCCGGCGCCTCCCCTGCAGGTCGGCGAACGCGAGAGCCGGGAAGAAGTCCGACACGTTGGGGCTGCCCACGGTCACCATGATGTCCGTCACCACCCGCTGGAACTCCTCGGCCGCCGCCGACGACGACCCGCCGCCGCCGATGCTCGTCAGGTCGCGCGAGAAGATGGTCCGCGACACGAGGTTGAGGCTGGTGACGAACACCGCGCGGCCGACGTCCACCGCCTGGCCGCTGCCGGCCAGCGTCCGGACGTGGTCGACGAGCTCCCGCACCTTGTCGCGCCGGAGGCGCCGGAGCTGGAGCGCGTCCAGCCTGTGCGGGGCGAAGAGCTCGGCGCCCATGAGCTTCCGGAGCGCGCGCCAGCGCGGCGCGGCGGCGGGGAGCCACGCCACGGAGCTCGCGGCGTGGCTGCCCGCGGCGTCCGGCACCGACCTGCTGGCGAAGACGGCGTCGTGCCTCTGCAGGAGCTCGCGGGCGGCGTCGGCGGAGGAGACCACCACGGTGGTCACCGTGCCCAGGCGGAGGCACATGACCGGGCCGTGGAGCGAGGCCAGGCGAGCTAGCGAGCGGTGCGGCTGGTCGCCGAGCAGGTGGATGCTGCCGATTAGTGGCAGCGGGCGGGGCCCCGGCGGGAGGTTGGTACGGCGGCGACGCCCGTGCGCGATGAGGTCCAGCAGGTAGACCGCGAGCACGGACACGGCGAGCCACGCTAGCCACGGAAGGAGTGCAGCAGCCATTGCCGCGCGCGCGTGTGAGGAGAGTATAGGAAATAAATGCGTGTTCTTCGTCGACAGCACGTTTGGCCTGGGATCAGGAAAGCGTAAGTAAAGTATAAGTACTGATAACCTGCGCCCTATTCGTTTAAAGTTATCATCAACGTCACGATTCGTGTAGTATCAAATAAATATCATTAGATTCACACGAAATGTAGTTTTTTAATAAATTAATTTAGAGTCGTAAATGTGAATAGTATTTATTATAAATTTGGTCAAACACAAACTGTTTTTGTGGCACGAAACCCATAGTTACATGTTTTGTTAGACAGAGGGAGTATATTAGTCCGTTTTTCTTCCAAATGTAAACAACGCTGCTCAAATCCAAGTAGAACTATGCTACGGAGTACTCTCTCCGTCCATAAATAATTGATGTTTTTTTCGAAAAAATAATTTTAATTAAATATATATTTAAAATATTAATATTTATGGTAGATAATTAGTATTATTAGAAAGATCTTTAAATCTACTTTTCTAATAAATTTATTTGAAGATAAAAATATTAAATATTATTTTTATATAAATCGAGTTAAACTCGTTGCACGTACCGACAATTATTTAGGGACGATTGAAGTACTAGACTAGCTTGACCATCGCCCTGGCCCATTGGTATGTTAAGTTGCCTCTCTTAACAAACCACAAATATATGTGCAAGGGGAGACATATGCAATGAAGAAAAAAAATATATATGACTCTGTTCGCTTGATCTTATTTTAGCTATTTAATAGTGTTCTATGAGAAAGAATAATTGATAGTACGATCAATAAGTTTAAGGACCTATAGTAATTGATGGTGTCGGTAAGTGCCTAAATACAAGGGGTGCTCAAACTTTAATGATAGCGTGAGCGGTTTTTGCCAACTTTAACCTTTCACCACTCAGTATTAGGTCAGTTTCAGTGGAGAGATTCATTACGTTGGTTTCAAGATTGTCATGTCATATAAAATAAAATAAAACTTGAATGAAACTTTTTATTGAGAGTGAAAGTTTCATTTTATAGTTTTATATGCATTTAATTTCATGACTCATAGAGAATTGATAATCGTGTCAAGAGAAACTCATTTTTTCTCTCACTTCTTAAATACACCCTTATCTCATAAAAAATGCCTATGTGTCAACCTATTCAATGCAAATGAAACTCGTTTGAAACTTCTATTGAGATTGGTCTTAGTTAACTTGCATGCGCTCCTTGCTTTAGTTTGTTCCTAACCCAATCACGTGGCTGTTGAGTCAACAGTTTGGAATCACGATGGTGGAAATTAGTGGGTAGGGCGGCAGGCCTCCACTCATCAAAATGGTGAGATCGATATTATACTCCATCTGTATCGCTTTTAGATGATGTTTTGGACAAGATTTGAGTCAAACATTGAGAATATAAATCATGAATAACTTTTAAATTATTGAATTTAGAGATATAAAAAATATATAAATAAATTTTTCTTGAAAAATACTTTTATAAAAGTATACATATACAATTTTACAACAAATATTTTTAAAAATATAAGTGGTCAAAGTTGCACTTTAGAGACCGTGTCACTGTCCTAAACGTCATCTAAATGCGATACAGAGGGAGTATTGTTATTTATTTCGTGGGAGCTTTGTAATAAAGAAAGGAACACCTGTACGGAGTATTTTTTTTTTGTAAGGGAACGTATGCTATGGAAACCAGGTTCCCGTGGAAACTATGAAAACTCGCACGTGGATCGCTGGATCTAAATCTGATGTCTATGACTAATGGTGAAGATTAGCAATTAACCCCTCTCATTTATCTCTCTCTACTATATATAGCCAACCAGGTACAACACAGCTATACAACACCATTAGCCATAGCCATCAGATTTAGATCCAGTAATCCACGTGCGAGTTTCCATAGTTTCTACAGTAGCGGTTGGCTTTTTGTAAACTCTAACCAGCCATCTATCCCGCTCCTGCACAAAGGCACGACCGCACGTCACACGGCCTGGCCTCCTGTTGAGCCGATCTATACATGGACTTGGCATACTGTGGGACCTACGCCCGTGGCCTTGTCGGTCTAGCATCATGCACCATGTTCCAGGAACATGGGGACATGGTACGAGAACGTGCTATACAGGGATGATAACAGGTTTGGTTTCAAATTAGATATCCGCGGGTTTCAGGTCTGGCGGGTTCGGATTTGGGGACAGTTTTTCATCTACGGTTTTCGGTTTTCGGGTTCGGAGCCTCGAAACCTATCGGGTTCGATTTTGGGTTTGATTTTTCACCCGTGGATACCCAACGGATATCTGTTTGGAATGAAAACTCATGTTTTATAATATACTAATAATAAATTATTTACTTAGATTATTAAATTTATTCTAAGTTGACTTATATTTATTTTTTATTGTCTCTTGATTATACATGTGAAAAATATATATATATATACATATATCAAATATATGTTTACGAAAAGTACTTATTGCTTTTATTATAGTGCAACACAAAACGGGTTTCGGGTATCCGCGGGTTTAGTTATGGTGATGGATTTTCACCCGAATTGGTTTTCAGTGCGGGTTCGGGTTTTGAGTTCGGGTTTCGGGTTTGGGTGCACGGAGACTCCACCCGATCTGAATCCAACCCGTTACTATTCTTAGTGGTATGCAGTATGATGTTTTCAAAACCTATAGAACGAAGAGGATACACACCTTCAACTCGTACCAAATTCAAACGGAACATGTTCCCGGAACATGTACCAAATCGAGAAGCACTTTTCTTCATGTTTTTCTATTAGGCCATGGGTCATCCTACACTTTAACGCTAAAGCCCATTCACCACTTCAACGTTCGCCGGCTCGGCGTCCTGGACCGGGGCTCCGACCTCCGAGCATCCAGCCTCCAGCGACCGCGAGTGACGCGTGACCTGAGGTGTGTTTTCTTTCCCACCTAAGCTTCGTATGTCTCCGAATCGCTATGACTACGAGTCATGTTCCATAGTCGTTTTGTACCCGACATTCCTCTGATTGCTTCTGGATACGATTCGCGTTCCATCACGTTTCGGAACGACGTCCCACGATATTCTCGTTCCATGTTTGGAAATGAAGTTCCCGGGCACGTTCCCGTACCCCGGCTGCTAAAGATCATGCATGCAACCTCGCACGCGTGCGGCCGGCCACCTGCTAGCTTTTGTATAAACATTTATTGTTTATTTCTTCTCTGTCAAAAATATAATAACTTTTTATATATAGTCTGTTTTTTTTATTTTATTTCCACCATCGTGTTTTTTCATAGTGAGAGCTATAAAACTAGACTCAATGCATATATTTTGAAATTTCTGTTATGTAGTGTTAACTTATGTTGTATGTATAATAGCTACTTATGAATTTTATATAGTGATAATGAAAATAATTTGTCTCTTGCTCACAGTATAGCTTGCTACATATATTGAAATTTAACTTGCCACAAACAAGATCATGCAGCTTGTAGTTTTTTAAGTTTCAATTTCATGAGTTATGTGTTTGATTTATTCAATTTTCCTTTGAGTGCTTTTTCAGATTTTATGATCCTTTTCGTTTCATTATTTAATTTTAGTTTATTTTTTTCTTGTTGTTAATTTTATTTTTATTATTTTAGGTTTTAGTTATTTGTTTTGCAGTGTGTCTATTTTAGTTTTTTTGTTTCTAATTGTAAATTTTGTTTTAAATTTTTAGTTGTCCATTTCATTTTTAGTATTTTATGTTTTAATTGTTCGTTTTTATTATATCTACTTTAGTTTTATATTTCTGTTTGTCACATTTTTCGGTTGTCAATTTTCCTATTGCTGTCTACTTTAGTTTTTACTTTCTATTTTTTAAATTTCAGTTTTGTTTTTTTGTTGACAATTTCATTTTTTTAAATTTTAGTTTTATTTTACAACAAGTCATGTTTTCTAGATTTTGTAATAATTCGCACCATTTGGTAGCGAGTCATGTTTTTTTTGGTTTTGTAACGTGTTGTCTATAACTTGTCCCTCTAGTGGGTACCATATATAATGCTTGTTCTCATAATTAGCTTCTTCAGGTTGCAGCTTATTTTATTTTGGTTCATTACTCTTTTTAGGGGTTAATACCTTTATATAATTATTGTATATCAATTTTATTATATTCTTATAATAACAATCGATGTGCATAATTTGTAACAACATCATTTTTTATATATTTTTAGTAACAATTTTAGTATTAGATGGAAATAACTCCTAAGACATATTTACACATAAATTGCCACAGGAACAAAATTCTTCGAAACATAGTCAAGTGAGATCTAATTTTTATTTATCTCGTCAGGTAGAACACACCGGTGAAGACAGAATTGAAAACGCATATACTCCGTCCATACTCGTAAAAGAAGTCATTTTGGACAAGAGTTGAGTCAAACATTAGAAATATAAATCATCAATAAATGTTTAGTTGTTGAGTTTGAAAATATGACAACTATATGAATAGTTTTTTCTTAAAAAATAATTTTATAAAAGTATAAATATGTCACTTTTGTATAAATATTTTTATAAAAATAAGGAGTATGGAGTAGTAGGAATCGAAAGTTCTAGCAGTTTTTAAATAAAGAAAATATTTTGTCTTTTTCCGGTGTACTTGCAACCGGGGGAGAGGTTTACGTCACGTTTCGTGCCACACAGCCCACCTCGAATGGCACGGCCCACACGTCCCAGCTCTGCGTCTGCCCAGCCTACCACAGTACCACGTGTAGGCGAAGCCGAACCCCCCCCCCCCCCCCCCCAACAAGCGGATTCCCGCGTGCTCTCAGTTCTAAAACACCCTGCGTCCGCCTCGCCGCGCCGAGCGGAGCGGGCCGGCCGACTCGCCCGCCACCGCGCCGCTGCATCTTCCCTTATTCACGGCGGCGTGAGCGTGACATCTTCAGTTCTACACCGAAACCAATGGCCTCCGGCGGCGCGCCGCCGACCGTTGCCGTCGCCGTCGCCGTGCGCCCCGGCGGCAGCGGCAGCCACCTCGCCGCGCGGTGGGTCGCCGCGGGACTCCCAGACGACGGCCGCGCCATCGCTATCGCCGTCGTCCACGTCCTCCCCGAGCTCTCCTACGTGCCCTCCCCGAGTAAGCCAGCAGCTCCCCCTCCTCCACTCCGTCCCGGCTGTTTCTGTTTCTGTTTGTTCGTCTGTTCTCCATTCCGAAACGGGCGCGACCGAGCCGAGCTGACGTGGTCTGTTCTGCCGCTGCTGCGGCTGCGGCGGCGCAGCGGGGGAGCGGGTGCCGGTGGCGCTGGTGGGAAGGGAGCCGGCGGAGGCGTACGCGCGGGACCGGCGCGCGCGCGCGGAGGAGGCGCTGCTCCCGTTCCGCCGCCTCTACTCCTGCTGTGGCCGCGCGAACGTCACCGTGAGTGCTGACGAAAGCTCGCTTACGCCGTCTTTAGCGCAGCGCCGCCGGCTGGCGTGTGTTTCGGTGTGACTCTGACTTGGGATGGGATTTCTCCCCGCGCGCGGGCCGGCAGGTTGAGACGGTGGTGGTGGAAGGCGACGACGTGGCGGAGGCGCTGCTGCGGTACGTGCACGAGTCCGGCGTACGGAGCCTGGTGCTCGGCTCGGCGGCGTCCTTCCGCTGGTTCCGGAGGTGAGTTACTAGTTACTACTGTTTGTTTTTATTTTATTTTATTTTTTCGAAAACGAAATGTCAAAACACTTGTCTAGAAAAAGAAAACACGAGCATTTTAGCTCACAATCAACATCGTCTTCCTCCCACACCGCTGGTTCCGGAAGTGAGTTACTGTTTGTTTTTTTATCTTTTATTTTAAGAAAACCAAATGTCAATAAACACTTGTCTAGAAAAAGAAAACTAGGGAAGACTGCTCGGACGTCAGACGAACACAACACCAGATCGGACGGATAGAAGATTAATGATCTAGCATTTGCTTTTTTTGGGGGTGGTTGTCCTTTCTAGCATTGAATTGATGGATTATGGCTATGGTTAGGGGCAATGTCACTGTGCAGTGTTGATTTTGATTTGATTAAAGGTGATCAGCAAAAGGATCGGCTACTTTTGCTATAAATTTTACCTTTTGGTCGAGGTTCGATTTAATTTGAAAAGTGCACGGAGCAATGTCTTTAATCACGACTAAAGTTTACTTTTGGCGAGATCAGTAGATAGTCACCCAGCTTCTGGTATGCATATACTCCGTGAGGATCTGATGTCTAGCTTCAATGATTGTGTCGGATAATCCTGAATTTCTTCATTGGAAACTGCATTTCTATTATTCATTGTGACATTCAGACTGATCTAAAATCATTAGTCAAACCTATTTTTTGGTGCAAATGTAGAATGACGTCCATGTTTATTTCTTCCAGTACTCTTTCTCGTTCACCGTAGTTTAGGATGAGTTTGTTCAGCATAGCGGACCCAGTTTTTGGTGGTGCTCTAGGTTTTAGGGCAGCGGCAGCCTAGACAAAGCTATCCAACTAGGGGAACATTTCCCTCAATACTGGACCAGCCATCTAGCAAGATTGGTTGGACGAGCTCATCCACCTTCTCTAATCTTGATCGTGAGCAAACAACAAATCAGTGATAATTAGTATGTTATGTTGTTAATTCCTATGGCAATATTAGTGTTGATCAGTGTTACTACATTGATAAGTCCATGATTTGTTTGTCAGTTAGGGTAGGATTAGTGCTAATTATCTAGACAAAATCAGTTTTGGCAAGTGTTAGTGTATAATTATTAGTTAAGATATATAATTAGTCAGATATTCACAACCCATCCGCTCTCATTCATATAACAAGATAAAAAAAAATAGCTCATCCTATCCAGTCAACCAAACACAAAATTTAGACCGCTATATCTTTGAAAACATGGATAAGACCATCGTGCCCAACCTTGCCCTCAATCCAAACACACACTTACTTTTAGGTGCACTTTCTTCCGGTGCTAGCTTCCATAAATTTGACTTTGTTCTTCTCTGCTGGATTTTGAAATATTTTCCTGGTTGTGCATGTAACCCCATCTAACTAATTCAGAGCCTGCATGGTAATTCTGCTTTGCTGTTTTTACAAATTTGTATTTAATATTTGTCACCTATCCACATACCTATTTTATACGCATATATCGTGATTTTTGCAGTGAGGCATTGATTGTCGCATTGTCCATTTGGCCATTTTGCAGGGTGCTGAGCATCCCAGATGTCCCTGGTACTGTCATTCAAGCTATGCAGAATTCATGCAATGTATTTGTTGTGTCCAAACGGAGACTAATTATGAAACTCGCAAGATATCCTCAAACGAACGGTGTGTTCTGAGTCCTAAAATCTTCTACCTCATATACTGCACTGATGCCGTGTTTCCTTTTGCTTATTTTGATGAGCTCATTCAGTCTTTGGGATATCAATTTTGCAGAATCTAACACAAACTTGAGGATCGAGTCCATTAGCCATGAAACATTTGCACTATCACATAGGAGTTTACTGTTTGACAGCTTTGGTGATGATGAAGCACAATCCAATTCATTCTCCCAATCCCACAGCTCACATAGTGCTTCTAATGTTGTTCCAAGTTCGGAAAGTTCCGAACAAGTCGCTTCAGGAAGTTCAGGAGTAAATTGTGTAGGAACAGAAGAAAGTAAGAACTATGATTCTCTTAGCTCCTTGGGGGAAGATCCTTGTGCTGCCTCAAACTCCAGCGAAGAGGTCAGATATATCATTGCGCGTAAAAATTTGAGATGCATTTGCGCTTCCAGGACATGCTAAACATGTTTTTTTTACCTTACTTACAGTGCCAATATACAGATGAAGTGTCCAAACTAAGGAAGGAGATGCAGGACACCTTAGTAGTCTATGATAAAGCTTGTGTAGACCTCGTCAATGTTAAGAAAAAGGTTAAACTTTTTCCTGAATCTTTCTGTATCTTCATGATTTTCTGATACCAAATGGCTGTGCTATTCAAATAGTGTACATTCTGTATGCTGTGCATAATATCCAGTGAACAATTTAAACTGTATACTCTAAGGCCCTGTTTGGAACGCGGGAAAATTTCCCCGTTCCTGTGTTTTTCCTGTGAAATTGAACTGATTCCTGTGAAATTCCTGCGTGATTCCTGTGAAATTCCTGCGTTCCAAACAGGCCCTAAACTTTGATTCCATGTTATCATCATATCACACAGATTCAGGTACTTTCTATCGAGTGTTCTGAAGAGGCTAGGAAGGTGGAGCATGCACTAGAGTGGGAGGAAGCCTTGAAGGAGACGGTATCTGATGAGAAGGCGAAACAGCTCGAGGTCATCAATGAAATTGAGCAAGCAAGAAAATCGTTCACCCGAGAAGCTTATTCAAGGTACAGGACAGAAATGGCTACCAGCATGATCTCTCAGGATAAGGTGCAGATTGTTGATGCTATTCTGTCAAAGAGCAGAAGCTGCAGGCGGTATTCGAAGAAAGATATAGAGCTTGCCACTGATAACTTCTCTGAAGAAAGGAAGATTGGTGAGGGGGGTTATGGCAATGTGTACAGGTGCACCCTTGATCACACTGAAGTGGCTGTGAAGGTCATTCAGGAAGACTCCATTGACAAAACTGAAGAGTTCTTGAAGGAGGTAACTAAAACTAACTAATCATTCCTACGGAGTGCATTCGAAGATACCATTCAGTATTCACAGCACTGGAGTATTTTCTTATGAACCGAAAGTTGTCTGAAACAATTATTATTCTTTTTGCAGGTTAAGATTCTTAGCCAGCTTCGCCATCCCAACCTGGTCCTGTTGCTTGGTTTCTGTCCAGAAATCGGCTGTCTGGTATACGAATACCTGAAGAACGGAAGCCTAGAAGACCAGCTCTTCAACAGCAAAGGGTGCCGCCAACCACTGCACTGGTTCCTCCGGTTCCAGGTCATCTTCGACGTGTCCTGCGGGCTGGCATTCCTGCACGCAAGAAACCCAGAGCCTGTCGTCCACCGTGACCTGAAACCGGCCAACATCTTGCTGGACAGGAACTACGTGGGCAAGATCGGCGACGTCGGTTTGGCAAAGCTCATCTCTGACCTTGCCCCCGACTGGCAAACCGAGTACAGGGAGACGGTCGTCGCCGGCACGCTGTGCTACATGGACCCTGAGTACCAGCAGACCGGCACCGTTCGTCCCAAATCTGACGTGTTCGCGCTGGGAGTCGTCATTCTGCAGCTCCTGACCGGCAGACGCCCGAACGGGCTCATCGTGAGCGTAGAAGACGCCGTGAGGAACGGCAGGCTCTCTGATGTTCTCGACAGGTCTCAGGCTGACTGGCCACTCGAGGAGGCAGAGATGTTTGCGAGGCTCGGGCTGAGATGCACGGCGTTGAAGTGCAGGGACAGGCCTGATCTTGAGTCGGAGGTGCTGCCGAGGCTCGATGAGATCCTGCACAGGATTACTACTTCTGCTTCTGCTGTCAATTTGAGAAGCAGCCCAAAACTGTGTGTACCACCAAGTCATTTCATCTGCCCTATAGCACAGGTAACTGGTGTGTGCAGAGTTTGCATCGGTTTTCCAGGCTCTGTTTCGATCCTGCTTACCGAAATGGGATCTGCGCGCAGGAGTTTATGGAGGATCCTCACGTCGCCGCCGATGGCCACACCTACGAGCATTACGCGATCAGGGCTTGGCTCAAGAGGCACAAGACATCGCCTGTGACGAGGAGGAAGCTGCCGAATTCGTCCGTAATCCCGAACCACTCGCTGCGCGCCGCGATACAGCACTGGAAGTCGCAGTTACCAGCTCAGACAAACGAGTGAAATGGGGACTCAGGTTCATATCTGTTCTTGATTCAACTGTTAATAGTGGTGCAATTGTTTTCGCGAACACGCAAATAGCCTTCGCTTTTCGGATTTTTAAGCTGTTCATTCAAAACCTGTAAATGAGAAAGGGGCAGCTGTACTGTAAAGCAGGGAATCACGAAGGACGATTTTGTAATTGGAGTGATATGTTTTGTTGCAATAGTAATGGTCATCAGTTTTGGAACAAAGCAAGCTTAAATAGCTTCTTTGTATTTATATTGTTACTCTCCCTCTCCAAATATCTATCCAGTGGCATAAAAAGTTTTAGCATAAGCTAATGTCAGTGTTAAGGACGAAATCGAATGTGCAGCACATGTATGACACACCATCAGTTTATTACATACAAATGATAATGTTATTACAAAATGACCAAAGGGTCTCAAAGAAAATTTTACAAAGTTTAAACGAAACAAGGTCTCCATCCCCACACGTTCGGAGGTACACTAGCCTAACTTCAATATCATCTTTAGCCTTTAGGAAAACTCATCTTCCTGTGAACAACTCAATGGGCAAGGGAACAAAGAGAAACGGATAGGGTGGTTGGATTGATTTCGGCCCACCATGAAATGGAAGTTTTCATAAATTTCAAACCCTCTTTAGAACATATTTTATAAACCTATTTAAACACTATTTTGAAAATCATATAGGATAATAGAAACAATTTTGAAGTCCTTTTTAAGAAGCAAACTAAACTTGTTTTTTGAAACTTAATTTTGAAATAAAATTTAGAAAAAACTAAAACTATATTTTAGAGCATTAAATTAGAACTAGTTTTCGAAAATATACTATGAATCTTTATTTTTGAAAGAATAAAAACCTAACAAAATTGTAATTTTATTTTTCACACAATTAAGTGTAATGACATGAATACAAACCAAACAACTTTAATTCAATTAAAATGAACTAAATTAGAACTACAAAAAATTATAACTAATTTTCATAAATTAGAACTAGTTTTCAAAATGTAGTGACCAAAATAAAATTTAGAAATAATTACAACTACATTTTAGGGCATTAAATTAGAACTAGTTTTTGAAAATATACTTTGAATCTTTTTTTTGAAAGAATAAAAGCCTATCAAACTTAAAACGAATTTTTAATTTATTTTTCACACAATTAAATGTAATGACATGAATACAAACCAAACAACTTTAATTCAATTATAAAATAAATACAAAATCACATTTGCATGCATGGATTAAATTGTAAAAAAAACTAATTAGGTCTTAGAAAAATTGTAAACCATATTTCATAGAAGACCGGTTCAAATAGAAGATCGGTTCATAATGAGTGGCAAGTGAGTAATTATTTTCCTCAAAAGCAACTGAAAGCAGGGAAGAGGTGTTTTTGGATTTATACTACGGTAAAAGCTGCTTTTTAGACAAAAGCATCTATTGCTTTTGAGCCCTTTGGTTGGCTTTTGGTTTTTGCAAAAGCAAAAACACGTTGAAAAGCTCAACCAAAAGAGACCTAGCGACGGTTAGCCCGGCTGTAGGCTATATATTTGGCCTCCTTGACGTTCGTGTACACCGTACAGTGTACAATGAAGTTGAACTCAACGGTGATACCTAACCGGCCGCGATCATCATCACCATGGACAGAGGTTGGACACGAAGTGGCGGCGTGGCGCCCACCAGATGTTCATCACGGAAGGAACAATTTATAAGGAAGATGAATCATGGACCAGGTGTGCTCTTTTGCTGCACGTTTCTGTAGTGATTGCGCGTCACAAAAAAGAATTAGAACATCACTGGCTTTATTAGGTAATTCGATTCTACAGGATATATATGATGAGGATAGAATAGTGGCTATTGTTCTACTCACTCCCTCCCAGAAAGAATATATACAACTCTAGGTTTAAGACTAGTTAAATTTTCTCAAGTTTCGTTCATTTCATAGGAAAAAAATATCAATGTTTATGCCTTCAAATGAATTTATTTCATAATTAACCTAGTCATACTTATTAGATATAAAAATACTCGTCCTTTTTTGTATAAAGTGATCAAAATTGTTATTCTTTGACTCCATAAAAAAATAAAAATTGTAATTTTTTAAGGATAGAGAGATCGAGAAGTTGGTAATCGTTTTAAGAGAGTTTCATGTAAATAAAACTTATTTTATCTCTCTCTTATTAAATATGTTGTCATGTTATTAAATTTACTTAAGCGACAACCTACCTAATATAAATAAAACTTTGATAACACCTCTACCGAGACTGACCTTACATCATCACGATGACACCCCCTGTTTTTTTATCTCCCAACGGATAGAGCTACCCACACCCTAAAACAGAGGAGGCAACTGCTGAGCGCACCAACGGTTGGTTCCCTTCTCCTTCCATCCTAGCTCGTGCTACACATGTGGCCCACGCTGGCCAGCCCTACCACATGCAGTGCCCTTTTGTTTGGGTGCCCAAACTCAAACAACCGGGTGAGATGCGAACTTTGTTTGGTTGCTTGCGCCCAGCGCATCAGCCATCTTGTTTGTCTCACTGAACACTTGGCCCTGCGCACTTATCTGCACCATGCAAGCCTGCATCGTCAGGAACGCCGATTATTTCTGCACGGAGCGAGCCAGGCCCGAGGGCAACTTTTGCACGGGAGCAACCTGACCCAAGCCATAGACCAGGCAACCAATCACTCGAAGCTTGCACCCAGTGAACCTGGTTGAGGCTCGTGCAGGCAACCAAATGCCCTTCCCCCTACTTCTTTTTGTCTCTGATAAGGCAGATGCACATGGAGGAGAGGAGGAGGTCACAGACTATGGCATATTGAATTGTCACGCCCTCTACATGGACCGTAATGGTTCTTTTATAAGAAGGGAGTAAAACCTAGAGATGAAAAACTCTCCATTAATAACTAAGATGATAATTAAAATGATATTCGGATTAGCCATCCTAAAAAAAGTCCGGGATCTCAGATGGATTGAAGTTTCTAAATTAGGTCCAAGAAAACTTTTCTAGCACAGGCCACGTTTTCAATAGAACCCTTAAGATTAATAAGTTCATGCTCGTCGCAGTACGTGCGCTGCTGTCGATTTTCTGCGTTGGCTAGTACGTACTTGTACGGTAAACACCAGGCAGTTTCAAATTACCTGCTCGTGCTACTGCGCAGGATTGAGAAAAATCCGCTCTTAAGATTAGCTCCAAGATTGGCTTTGTCGTTTTTTTACATGTATAAACACTACTATTTCAATACTAATATTTTTATCTCTCAAGTGTCATGAGCGGACATAAAAATTATTTATGTGAGAATTGGCACCAAAATCATCCAAGCAAATTAGAGCCAAATGTAAGAAAGTACTTTTTCTTGTTTTTTTTTAAAAAAGAAAGGACTTTTTCTTTTGGTACTGCATCGGTTAGAAGACCAGTAGGCATTGGTCAGGCTCTGTTCGCTTGAGCTATAAGCCATCTTTAATTCATATAAATTAGTTGTGAATTTTTTCTCTCTCAACAAACAGCCATTTTCTCTCACCTCCTTCCGCACACGTCACTTGCATTCCATTACACAAAAAATCACCGATGCAAGCAAACTAGGTACCCCCTCAATACCCATATTATTTGTCATTTAGGACAACGATACAGTCTTTAAAAGACAACTTTAACCTCTTGTTTTTATAAAAAATATTTATAAAAAAGTGATATATCTATACTTTTATAAAAATATTTTTCAAGATAAATCTATTCATATAAGTTTCATATTTACAAACTTAGAAATTTAATAGTTATTGATGATTTATATTCTCAATGTTTGATCCAAATCCTGTCTAAAACGACAACTAATATGGGTATGGACAGAGAGTACTTTTTAGTTTTTCCATGATATTTCTTAATATTAAGTTTTGATTAGCAAATGGTTTGCACCAATATATTTGTCTCGATTAAACCTACGAATTAAGGCTCATATTGACTATGTTTTGACGCTTAAGGCCACCCTCAATGCAAGTTTCATGTTCCAGTTTCGAACACACTCAGATCTTAGAAACAATGCAACGTGTCGTATTTTTGATCAGGGGCGTATAAAATCTGATCATCACCATTCATGGCGTTTGTGAGTGTTTGGGTTATTGTGAATTAATCACGAGCACTTGGTGTTTGGTCACCATGCATGGGCAACTTTTGTGTGGGTAAACACGGAGACGATGTCATGTAAGGAAGAGATGCTCAACTTCCTACTTAATGAAAAACTTGTGCTCCACGATCTCAGAAAAAAAAGGAAAAGATGCTCAACTATCTACGGATCGTAACCTGTGAGGAAGAGATACCGTTCGGTAGATGTGCAGTGGTTCCACTCATGAGTCCGGCGAGGCGGACCTCTGGCAAGCAGTGGGAGGAGGGCGGTGGCCGGCGGGGAGGGGAAGGGGAGGCCTCCGCAGCCGCAGCAGTGGGCAGTGGGCAGTGGGCAGTGGGCGGCGGCTAGCGATGGAGGGCGGGGGAGGGGGCTGCCAGCCATGAGGAAGGGGACGTTCGGACACTAGCATACCTGAAAAAAGATGACCAAACACGGTGTGGACTAGTGCTCGACTAACCGCATACAACAAACATCATCCAGCCGTTCACCTACACACGTGGCGAAGATCTGAGTGGTGAACAGCTATCCTCCCTAGGGGGTTAGATAACACCCATGCAATTAAATTCACTTTATACAAAAAATTAAACTAAGATATGCCTTCCAAATTCAAGTGCGCGGCTCCGGTTGTATTCTGAACACGCGCAGTACGTGCAGGACTAATCGACACGCTAAACACTACCGTCCTGCTGCTCTGTTCGTCTTCCCACTTCCCAGTCATGGCATCGAAACGAGCCAGCGCCAGCGCCGGCGACGAGCACGAGCAGCAGAAGCTGTCGCCTTCTGGCCTCCCGGTCCGCGAGATCCCGGGAAGCTACGGCGTGCCCTTCTTCTCGCCGCTGCGCGACCGCCTGGACTACTTCTACTTCCAGGGCGCGGAGGAGTACTTCCGCTCCCGCATCGCCAAGCACGGCGGCGCCACCGTGCTGCGCGTCAACATGCCGCCGGGCCCCTTCCTCTCCGCCGACTCCCGCGTCGTCGCCGTCCTCGACGCGCGCAGCTTCCGCGTCCTGCTCGACGACTCCCGCGTCGACAAGGACGGCACGCTCGACGGCACCTACATGCCCTCGCTGGCGCTCTTCGGCGGCCACCGGCCGCTCGCGTTCCTCGACGGCGCCGACCCGCGCCACGCCGCGCTGAAGCGCGTCGTGATCCGCCTCGCGGCCGCGCGGATGCACCACGTCGCGCCGGCGTTCGGCGCCGCCTTCACCGCCACGTTCGACGCCGTCGAAGCCGGCCTGGCCCTGGCGGCGGGCGCGGGCGTGGAGTTCAACACGCACAACGCGCGCCACATGCAGGACTTCACCTGCGCCGCGCTGTTCGGCGGGAAGCCGCCGAGCAAGGCCATCGGCGACGGCGCCGCGGCGAAGGCGTACAAGTGGCTCGCCTTCCAGCTCCACCCGCTCGCCAGCGGTGCCATCAGGCCGTGGCTGCTAGAGGACTTGCTCCTCCGCACCTTCCGCCTCCCGCCCTTCCTGGTGCGCCGCGACTACGCCGAGCTGACGGCCTACTTCGCCGACGTCGCGGCGGGCGTCCTCGACGACGCCGAGAAGCAGGGCGGCGCCGTCCCGGTCCCGCGCGACGAGCTCCTCCACAACCTCATCTTCCTCGCCATCTTCAACGCCTACGGCGGGTACAAGATCTTCCTGCCGCACGTCGTCAAGTGGCTCGCGCGCGGCGGGCCGGAGCTGCACGCCAGGCTCGCCGCCGAGGTCCGCGCCGTCGTCCCACCCGCCGCCGGGACGTCGGTCGCCCTGTCCGACGTGGAGAAGATGCCGCTGGTGAAGTCGTTCGTGTGGGAGGCGCTGCGCATGAACCCGCCGGTGGAGTTCCAGTACGGGCGCGCGCGGCGGGACACGGTGGTGGAGAGCCACGACGCGGCGTACGAGGTGAAGCAGGGCGAGATGGTGTTCGGGTACCAGCCGCTGGCGACGCGCGACGAGCGCGTGTTCAGGCGCGGCCGCGAGTTCGTCCCGGACCGGTTCGCCGCCGGCTGCTCCGACGACGGCGAGCGGCGGCGGCTGCTGGAGCACGTGGTGTGGTCGAACGGGCCGGAGACCGGCGCGGCCGCGGAGGGGAACAAGCAGTGCCCGGGCAAAGACGCGGTGGTGGCGGTGGGGCGGCTGATGGTGGCCGAGCTGTTCCGTCGGTACGACACGTTCGTCGCCAGCGTCGAGGAGACCCCCGTGGAGCCCGTGGTCACGTTCACTTCGCTGGCCAGGGCTTCCAGCTCCGCCGCCGCCGCGGGCCATGGCGGCGGCGTCGTCAAGCCCTGATCGATCATGCACAGTGACAGTACGTGCTGTGTGTCTTCTGTTGTGATACGTACTGCACGTAGTAGCGTGATGTGATAGATTGCCTTTATGGATGTGACAGTTGATTCGCTGGTGAACTCTGTATGCGTTGTGTGCTTGTGTGCTCGCTAATCAATGTTCATCGTCCCACCTCTAGGGCTAGAGTGTTTTGCTGCCATGAACCTTTACTAGGTGACGTCAGCTTGTCCCCCAATAAGAGCCCTTACAAATTATCTGTTGTAAAGTTACAAAGTCAAAACATTTTCTAGTGTGTAACTGTGTAATTGTGTATCATACTTTTTGTGAGCTATATACTAATAGGCAGATGCAGGAATAATAATAGGCTTTGCTTCATTTGATTCCCATTCTTCAATTTGCAGTTCCATGTGTTTGATGGGTTGTTTAGCTGAAACTTTGGTCCAAAGAAACCAAACAAGGTTGCATGTAGAGGGAGGAGATGATTCCTTTTTTTCCAATTTTTTTTTGAGCTACATTCCACAAGCCCCGAGTGTTCACACGCTTAGCAGTGAGCATGCATGTAGCCAAGTCCCAACCACTTGTCGGCACCACATTCCATAAATTGAAGCATCGTCCTAATTGAAGAAAAGTTGTTTCATTACACCTTGTTGGACCATTTACATGCATCACGATGGCCCATTCACCGTTAATCATTTGTACGAAGTGTGTGAATGTGTATATAGTTTTTTTTATGGGGGGAGGGGGGCAAGATAATGTATACTTCCTCCGTACTCGTAAAAGATGCCGTTTTGAACAAGGTTTATGTCAAACATTGAAAATGTAAATTATCAATAACTTTTTAGTTGTTGAGTTTAAAAATATGAAAATTATATGAATAGATTTATCTTAAAAAATACTTTTATAAAAGTATACATATATCACTTTTCTATTAAAAAAATAAAAGATTAAAGTTGTGTTTTGGAGACCGTATCGCTGCCTCAACGACATCATTTACGAGTACGGAGGGAGTATATGGATTTAGATTGTGAACTAAGTCAAAAGTACTCCCTCCGCCTCTAAAAGAATGCAATTCTCCCTTTTCGAAAAGTCAAACCATTTAAACTTTATAACTTTGTCTAATTTTATAAAAAAAATGTGCAAATATTCTTGATACAAAATAAGCACGGACAGATTAGTTGTATAATATATTTTTATAATAAAGAATTTATTTGGGGACAAAAATACTAATAATATTTGTTATAAACTTGGTTAAACTCATGATTTTTTTGACTGGCATGTATCCCATGACTATATTCTTTTGCAAATGGAGGTAGTACTTGTGTAAAATAAAGGAACCCTAAAAAGTTAACGCAGAACACAATTATCAGGTGATAATCTTGTAATAAATTACTAGTACATGAACTAGCACAGAAATAATTTTTATAGGTGTCTCCTATTTTCTTAAGGCCAGTCTCAATGGCTAGTGTCATTGTACGGTTTCCAAAATTAAAGCATCATTAACAATGAAATGAAACCATCAATGAAACAATCTCAACAATGGAGGGGGTTTCACTTCAACGTTACCAAGGCAAACAAAGCATTTAATCACTGTATGCTGTTGGGATCATATACACCCTTGTAATTCTGTAGCCACACCTTGGACGTTAAACAACAGCAAAATAGTATACTAGAGCAGCAGCCATGTGCATACAGACATCAGGTCTCAAGTGCACACAAGCATTCACATAAAGCAGCAGCCATGTGACAGAAATATCAGGCCTCAAGTGCACATGCCTGCTGCTCGAGAAACATTCAGTTTTCGAGTGCACAAAAACACAAGCATCGGATAAATTGAAGCACAGAGAAACCTTCAGTTGAAAGACACAAGCATCAGGTAAAGCATCAGGTCTCAAGTGCTCAGACTATAGCATTACCATATAGCCACATAGAGCAAACATCCATGATAAATATAGGACTAAATAGTTCAGATCACTGGAATAGATAGATAACTAAGATGAAGTGCCTTGTTTCTCCTTGCATACTCCAGATATCCATGAAGTGACTTGTGATAAATAGTAAGTAATAAGAGATAAAAAAAAAAGAGTCCAGATATCCTTTCTCCTTGCATACGGCTCTCGCTTCTTCTTCTCACAAGCCAAAACTGCACCCCATAGTTTTTGCTTTCATCCTGCAGACACAAAAAACAGTTCAGCATGATCTCAAAGCATTTAAATAGTGCAGGATCAGATCATAGATTTCACATAAAAATACAAAGATAAAGTGCAGTTAAATTAATACAATATATAACCAATAATGCAAAGAATTGTCAAAAGTACTAGAAATATGTGCACGATGACTAAATTTATTCTAGATATGTTCCACCAAATCTTTCTTAAGTCGGTGATGAGCCGATCGATCTCGAATAGTAGTATCTTTTTCTAAAACTCTCTCTAGCGGAACAGACTGATCAGGAGAGACCTCCGGTTCTTGAACGGTTGCTGAACTAGGAGTCTCATTTAGATCTAGATTTTCTTCAATGTCGTCTTCCTTCTCATCTTCAACTATCATATTATGATGTGTGATGCAAGCTAGCACAACATCACGGAGTACACCTCGATCATATAGACGAGCTGGTCGTTTTAAGATGGAAAATCGACGCTTTAATACACCAAAGGCTCTCTCGATATCCTTTCTTGCCCCTTCTTGTTCCTGTGCATACAACTTCTCCTTCTCAGTGATAGGGAGTCGTATTGACTTAACAAACACTGCCCATTCGGGGTATATTCCATCAGCTAGAAAATACCAGGAAAACCTCGTCTCTCACCACGTTTGAGCAGACGTTCAGTATCTTCCATAGTGGGACGCCTGAGATATCTTTCACCAAATACTTCTCTAACACCTTTGACAAACTGCTTCATGGCCTCCATTGCAGTAGTCTCTCCCATCTTCAAGTATTCATCTAGTTCATCTGCAGCACTACCAGTAGCCAATTGACGAATAGCTGCAGTACACTTCTATAGTGGACTGAGCCCTTGCCGATTAGCGGCATCCACCCTTTGAGTAAAATAATCAGACCATTGGCCTAATGCCTCAACGATGCGAAGAAAAAGTGGCCTACACATGCGAAATCTTCGGCGAAAAATATTGGAAGGACACAGAGGATTTTCTGAGAAATAATCATTCACTAGTTTTTGATGTGCTTCCTCTCGTGGCCTCTTGATGTGCTTCCTCGGGTGCAATCGATGGTCCGAAGCCTCCTTTTGAAGATCTTTGATAAGGAACTGTATGAGCACCGTGGCTTCATTGATAACATCATCTATGATTTGATCCTCAGAAAGGAACTTATCCAACAAGTTCATAGGATTTTCCTCAGACATCTTTGCTGAATAGACAAAGAAGTGATTACAAGATGAGAGGGAAAGAGACGTTGCAGAAAAGAGACGTTGCAAAAGGAGTGAATACAATATGATAAGTTACCTCAAAGCTATGCAACTGTGCATCCGCGACCTTTTCGCGCTCCACCTTCTGATCTTCATTCAGCTTCATAATTTTCTCAATATTGTCTCCAAGGATGACAATTCCTTCCATAACATTTTCCTTCTTGCGCTTTCCACTACGCTCGGCCTTTGCTGCTTCTCTACCAATAGGACGTGAGTGTTCTTCTGGAACATCAGCTGTCCCACTCTTGTCTTTCTCTGTCTCAAACAAAGCACACCATTTGGGCTCCTCTTTCAATATCTTCCACCAATGCACCAACAAAAAACGCTTTCCAAATCTTGCTTCATATATCTTTTGTGCCTCTTCCTCTAGCATGTCGTCAGAGTATCCGCTTGTATTAACCTGGGTTGCCTTAGCCCATGCGTCATTGAAATCAGCGATCGATGACTTGAGGCGCGACCAATGAACCTTCAGTTGGTTTATTTCCCTTCTACGCTTCCCATTCCCTTTTTTTGTTAAACTCATCGGTAACTTCCTTCCAAAACGAATCTAATTTCTTGTCATTACCCTTAACTGGGTCTTTAGAAGCATTCAACCAAGCACTGGCCTGCAAAATACAAGACAAAAAAAAGAAATCAGGTATTCTACCAAAGACTGGCCTACAAAAAGTTAAATAAAAAAATTGATAAGTGATTACCAGTCTCTCTTCCTCTTCATGGCTCCAATATATTTTCTTTACTTCCCTATTTGCCTCACTGTTGTCCTCTTTGTCAGTGTCAACATTGATCGGGCCATTCATGGAATTGCCTTGTTGCATAGCTTGGGATGTTCGTGTTCTATAGGCATTCGGTGGTGGTGGTGGTGGGGATATTGGGTTGAAGTTTAGAGCTTGACTGCGGCGAATTTTCTAAATTTTATGCAACAAGCACGTGTTCTATAGGCAATGATGGAAATTTTCTCCTTGTATTTGTGGCTGCGGCGAATACTGTGCTTGTTGCATAAAATTTAGAAAACCAACTGGTGGATACCTGGTGGATACCTGCTAGTTACAAATAGAACATGTCGTATCAGGTAATCGCAGCTCTCATGAGTTGACACTTCAAGTATGGTTTAACTAGTTGGAGGATAAATTTAGAGAAACACTATTAAACAACAGGTGTTGTGCATCTTTGGAACAAAAAATTAAGAACATCTGGCGCCACATTTCACAGAATTGATTTGGTTTGGCTACTCAATTTCATCATAATTTGAAATTGAACCAGACCTTAACAACTACCAGCCGTTGCTTGAAACGATACATTTTTTCATCAGATTGACTCTTCAGGACAGCAAGAGGATAAAATTACTCTTACTTATTCCACATACATGAAGGTGTACAAATACATCTGGTAGTTGCATCCCACTTATTGGAAGAAAGTTCAGTTCAGATATTCCAATTTCTAAGATATTCTAGTTCAGATAACTAAGAAATAAAATCCCACTGAATATTCCAGTTCAGTGTGAAATAAAATTGAGCAGATATCCTAGTTACTTTCCATCTGCCTATTTTTATTCAAAGTCACATAGATATCTGGCATTCTGGCATCAATTTTAGTATAAACCATTTGTACTAAACCATCAATACTAAACAATATGTACTAAGATTAACTAAAAATTTCATATTGAACTATTTTCCCTTGCAGGCAACAACTTCCAGGACTACAAATCATCTGTAAAATTTGTACAAAACCATGTGCACACAACATTTGAACTTGTAGCCATGAAAATCAACTAGTTACACAGATCGAAATTGAGTACTTACCATGAATTTGGGGCTTGGTGGTTTCCAGGTTCTGAAGAAAAAAATGGGGCTACGACACCCCATCCTGCTCGAGGTGGTTGCGGCGGCACAGGCGAAGACGACACAACAGGGGAAGAAGGTAGCGCAGAACTCGGCATTGCAGGGGAAAGAAATCGGCGCACCCGCCGTGGGAACCGGTGGCGCCGCCAGGATGGAAGACGACGACGGCGGAACCGGTGATGAAGATGGAGGCCGCGAAGACGCAGGCGAGGATGACTTCTTCAGTCCTAGCCGCCTACCCGCTTGGCCTTTCCCCCGACCGCCGGACATGCGTTGCACGGAGCTCGGTGCTGGTTCCATCGCCGACGAACTGCTCGGCTGGATCTGAAAACTCGATGCGTTCGCGCGGGTGCTGAGCAGGGGGCGATTCAATGGATGAGGAAGAGAGGGGCGGGAGGGATTGGAGAGGGCGGGAAGGATTGGAGGGAGCCGGGAGGGGGAGGGGAGGATTGGGGGCGCGGGAACGAAGCCGGAGGACCGCGCCTCGACCTCGGCCGCATGGGATGGCGATGAAACGCCCCCACCCTTCTCAACGCTGGTTTCGTGGAGTTACCGATGACTTGGTTACTGTGCCCAAACGTTTCGTGCCCATGAAACGTATTCCTCCTTTCTCCCCCCATTTCATGCAAAGATTCCATTTTTGCTGATGTGTCACCATAATTAATTTGCATGACATCCCTATGAAATCCCCATTGAGACTGGCCTGAGGATGGTTTTACTTAGCAAATCGTCGGTAACTAGCTAGTTCCGGGAGCATTTTAACTTACAAACCATCTCTAAAAAAGATATTTTTAAGGACGGTTCTCCTCCTAATTTTTAAGGATGCTTGCACATGTCAACTGTCTTTAAATATAAGTGAAGTCAATTGTCCGTGAACATTGATTTTTAAGAAAATTTGACTAAGTCGGTTATCCTAAAAAATATATGCGATACAACATCACCGGACGCGCACAGCTGTGCGACGAAAAGGAAAAGCTCTACTCGAAAGTGCACTGATCAAAGCAACAAGGTCAGCAACTGCAGCTTAATTCCTGAATCATGCCGTGCAACAGAGGTTAGCTTCAATTCAGAAACAACGGTGGTGTAGAGTCCATCAACTGGAGAAGGAGGACGCACCACCATAGTAGCGTCATGTGATTGCCTTTGAGGATGTGACAGTTCATTCGCTGTCCCCCAATAAGAGCCCTTATAAATTATCTGTTGCAAGGTTACATGTTCAAAACATTTGCCACTCACTTCATTCCAAATTATAACACATTTGACTTTTTTGTCCTTAAGTTTGACCACTCGTCTTATTCAAAAAATTTATGCAAGCAAAGTCAAATTTAAAGTATTCTTGCATAATTTTTATTAATAAATAAAGCCACAATAAAAGAAGTGATATTTTGCATAAAATTTTGAATAAGACGAGTGGTCAAATTTGATGTCAAAAAAGTCAAATGTCTTATAATTTAGGATGGATTAAGTAGTATGTACCTGTGTAATTGTGTATCATGCTTTTTGTGAGCTATATAATACATAAGGACAGATGGACGAATAATTATGGCCCCGTTTGGCAGAGCTCCCAGAGCTGATTCTCTGCTGAATCCAGCGGGAGCTCTGCCAAATAGTTTTTCAGAGAGAAGTGATTCTCTGCTGATTTCGTGAAGTGATTCTCTGAAATGAACTAAGAGGCTGAGAGCTGAAAAAGTACCTTCCCCTGATTCTGTGAAGCGATTCTTCGTGCTAATTTAAGAGTTTATATATGCTACAGAATCAAAGAGAATCACTTTCAGCCACAGAATCACTGAATCACTTCTCTTAGTGAATCAACTTCTATAGAATTTCAGAATCAGATGGAGCTCTACCAAACTGGCTCATGTTGTACTTCTAGGATCGACTAGCAGTAGATCTGTCGTGGAAAACACAACTAGATTGAATGACAGACTTGTTACCGACAAGGTAGTGAGGTTCCGTCCTTTCTCAGGCGATGTAGGCCGCACAACAGGTCGGTGAAGGTGCAGATCCGGCGGTGGAGTTGCTGGTGGTGCTTCCCGTCGCTGGCAGTGCGCCCTCTCAATCGGACTAGGGTTAGGACAGTGGTGTGGCAGCGGCTCCAGGGAACCTCATGTTTAGAGCCCTGCCCCCACCTCCTCTTTATAGGCACTGTGCGACAGGGGCCCACCAGCCTGCTATTGGGCTGGGCGTCCCCGATCAGGACGCAGATCAGGGTCCAGGTAGGCCGTTGGGCCTAACTGGTGGAGATCAATCTAATATTCTCCCCCTTGATCTCAACTTATATCTTTAAACTTCACACTTATTTCTTTTTACCATTCCATCACAGGTCAATGCATAGAGCGTGCCTCATCATCACGATCAATTGTCGTTAGATTCAACAGCTACAATGCACGTCTCTGTTTTGAAATAGATCATTTAACCTTGGGCCCTTTATTGTCCAGAAATCATAGGCCTTACCATACAACCCATGTCGACTGTGTATTCCCTGAACACACTGGGCGGTAAGCCTTTACAAAACGGATCCGTAATACTTTCACATTCTAAAAGTACGATTCTGGACTTTCTCCTTCATAACGTACAACCCAATGTCAATGTGTTTGACAGCACACTTGACCCGTTGTCTTAGGAGTAAAACTTCTTAAATGGTATTGATGTTGTTTACCATTATAAACTCCGGTATAGGTTTCTAACCATTTCGCCTGTCCTTTATGCCTCGTGATGAGCTATATGATAGGTGTGCATCATCAATGACACCACTATTGTTTCTTTTGAGCTTTTCCACAATAAAACTCCAACTGCGAGTGTTTAGTTACTAATGTGGATTTCACTACCCATCTCGCTCAAACATATCAGTTGTACTCACAACCATTTGAGAGTACTTGTTCTCTTATACTCGTCATGAGCATATAAAACTTTGCATAATTGCAACACTTCCATTCCAGTGATCTATATCTGGATTGGACATTTGCCAAAATCCCGGATACATGAACCATGTCAGGGTAAATACTTGTGCACTCATTAAGCTTCCAACAACCGAAGCATATAGGACGTCCATTTATCGATTCTCATATCTATTCTTTGGAACACTGAAATTCTCAAACTGTTACCCTGACCATAAGAACAGCGCGTATGTTTACCACATATAGATACTTTATTTCTTTAGAATCTTCTCAAGTATACACACTGAGACATTTCTAATACCCCTTTCTCTTTGTCTCGGTAAATTTCAATTCATAGACGAATGACAATTCACCGAGATCAATCTTTGTACTTTAGGGCAATGACTACTTTTCCAATAGTAGATTAACATCATTGCCAGCAATCAAGGTGTCATCCACATACATGTTTAGGAAAGTGAATTTCCTATTCTTGAACTTTGCACAATTCATTGTCCTTCTCATTCTCATTTAACCCCAACTTTTAATCTAATGTGGCACCAAAATTTGAATACCACTGTTTAGATGCTCGTTTGAATCCATAATGGATTTCTTCAGGTGCATCCTACACATTCTTTTCCTTTCATGACAAAACCATTAGGTTGTGCCATGTAAACTTTTCATACAATCCCATCAATTAGTACTGTCTTTACATCTATCTGATGTAACTCTAAATCATAATGTGCCATTAACACTCATTAAAGTGTTTTTCTTTCCTTTGTGTGAATCCTTTCATCATAAGTCGCACTGCATATCCTTTTACGTTCCTTCCGAAGCCACATTATGTCTTGTAGACCCATTACAGCCTACTGTTTTGGCTTCATTAGGAAACTTCACTTCTTTTATTCTTTGAGACCTTTAAGGTCCAAAATGGCACTCTGTTATATGGGGGCTGTTTTTGCTCTTTCATTGCCAGAGGCAATTGATAATTTACATTACTCATCTTTCTAGAAGAGCTAACACAGGTGTTGTATAGCCATACAACATCAACAAGTATGATTGTTCTTGAGTCATTGGAGTGGGCACGCAGTCCCACTTCTCTTCAAGTCTTAGATCTCTACATACCACGCTCCCCCAGATATCCCATCTTTTGAAAGATGGTACTCTCCTCTCAAATTTCTTATTGGGTTTAATCTGTCAAAAATCATAGGGTGCCTTAAGCACCGCTCGTCCAGTACAAATACTAGCTCACTATGCTATCTTCCTATCATAACCATAAAGGTATATGAATTTAGCTATTTCTCTAGTTATTTCTTTCTTTGCTTAGGGGTATCGTATATGATCGTTGTACTCCCTTAACGGTCACATTCATCTTTTATAGATCACACTCTTGCCTTAATGCATATCATGCATTGCATTTTGAGGCACAGGAAATGGAGAGTATTTAATCTTTATCTTTCTTAGTGTAATCTCACCATTCCTCCCCCCGAAATATGGCAGAAACTTTACTACCATAATTTCGAAACTATTATGAACTTTGTGATGAGGAGACATCTATAATTTGCTTTTATTCACATGACCATGTCATGCAAACAAAGTCATCTTTTGATTCTCATGGGAGTATACTTTTCTCATTCCACTTTAAGAACTTAACAAAGTCCTTACTTAACTTTACTTTTGCAAGCCATGCTTGCATGCTTTCTTTATCTGGGATTGCTCCCCTCATGGCCTTAGCCCATGACCATGTCATGGTCAACACTGTGATAGCATAAAAGCTACCCAAACTTTTCATTCTTTGTCCCGGTCTGGGATATACTTTAGGCACATGAGCCATCACAAACTTTTTCCCGCCATGCAGGAGAATTTCCCATAACGGACATTAAAGCCAGAATTGACTTTCACATTCAACCATCAAATCAGAAATAAATCTGAATATCTGTAACATACACGTTTATTCAACGTTGGTCAAATTAAATATGCATATTTCTTATTACAACTTTGTCATAATGAATAAAACTGAAACAAAATTCTTCTTTATAAAGCACATAAAACACATTTCATGTACTAAACTTTTACTTTGGACCAATGTCCCTGAATTTCTTTCTTTTTCAAGCCATTCTCTAAAGAGAACACAATCCCTTTATGCAATGACTTTCACTTTCCATTTTCTGAGTCACAAGTACCCCTCTTTTCTTTCCTGCCTCCAGAATGAAAGCATGAAGATCTTTTCTGAAAATTAATCAACAATAATCAACAACAACGAGCATGAAATAACCCTACGTTGGTCTGGTTAAAACATGCACATTAACTTTAAACTTCCAGTTCTATTCTATATCACCGTTGGGCAGAAAATAGAATAAAACAATATTCTTTTACATTAATTCTACATCACCGTTGGGCAGAAATAGAATTAACGTATGCAAACTCAAATAACTTGATGATAATCAACATCATTGCAGCAGAATACTTTTCACTTTATCAGGGACATTTCTTGATTTTTATATAGTCTTTGGAAAAATTGTTCACGTTGACACAAATTTTACCAGAGATTCAAACTTTAAAATTTAAACTCACAAATAAACTTATAATTTTGTTATTATCAAGGTTGGTCAGAAAATAATAAAATCATAATTTATTTGAAGTCTAACTTATCTCAAAATAAATTCTCCCGTTGGTTCGAATTTAATTAAAAGATATTCAACTTTAACTTTTGCAGCGGAGATCATTAAAAAACTCTTAAAACAATACTTATTCAGAAGCATCACTGTACTTTTCCATTCTCTGAACAAAATTTCACTTGGTTCAAAATTGAACTCATCAAACTTGACAAAAAAACATTCAAGACTGCTTCTAAAAAATAATAAAACCAAAACTGGGACGATACTGTTTATTCGGCCAGGCCCACTCGCGCTCTTGTGCTCTCCAGCAGCCCAGTCACCAATCCGGCCCGACCCATGCGCGCGGCTAACTCCTCCCCGCGCCCAGGCCGCAACCTGGGCCTGGGCCGGGATTTCGCCAACCCGCCTGGGCTCAATCACGGCCTGAGAGCTCTCAGCCGTCCATCCCAATCGGACGGCTGCGCGCGCATCTCGCCCGAACAAAACCCGGAAGTCGGCCGAGCCCTCCCCGAAAACCCTAGGTCCTTCTCCTTCTCTGCCCCTCGACGCCTCGGCGAGCAGGAGACGGCGGCTTGGCCATGGCGGCCGCCGGCGCCAGTGAGGAAGAGCGTCGCCAGAGCGAGCTCAGTTCCCCTTCCCACCTCATCTCTCACTCTTTCTTCTCTCTATCTCTCCCACGCTGCAGTGAAGCAGCGGCGACCCGAGGCAGCCGGAGAAGAGAGAGATGGCCGGCGCCGCCGCGGGGCCCCTCGCCGGTGTGCTCGCTCACCCAAGGCTGAGCGCGCCGCCGTCGAGTGGCCTTGAGTCGGTGCGTGGTGCCCGACCAGAGGCCGGTTCCACCTCTGCACGATCGCGAGTCCTTCCCACCGGACCCGAGGCGGCGACGTCTTCTCTCCATCTGACGGTGGTGCACAAACCTAAGGTAGATCCTCCCCTTTCTCCGTCCTGATCCACTTTTAGGGTTAGGATTGGATCCGAATTGAATCGGGTCCCTCCCGTCTCTCTGAGTTACACTAGGGTTTGGACCCGAGCGGATAGAGTCCTCCCCCTCTCTGTTTTCTTTGTCGTACGCCGATTTCAGTGGTGTTCTTCCTCTGTCTTTTCCCCACTCCAAGATGAGGTTTTCACTGTTGATTCCGAAAACCCTAACTAGGGTTGGGATTTGGGACTGTCCGGATCAAATCCGGCAATTCTTTGCTTTCTTTCCTCGCCGAAAAACCCTAACTGGGATTAGGGTGTGGCTCCATCCACACGCCGGGGAGACGGCCGTGCGGTAGACAATAGGGTTTCCCCTCTCTTTTCTGTTTCCCACACTCGATCTACACACTAGATTGGCTCTGATACCATTGTTGTACTTCTAGGATCGACTAGCAGTAGATCTATCGGGGAAAACACAACTAGATTGAATGAAAGACTTGTTACCGACAAGGTAGTGAGGTTCCGTCCTTTCTCAGGCGATGTAGGCCGCACAGCAGGTCGGTGAAGGTGCAGATTCGGCGGTGGAGTTGCTGGTGGTGCTTCCCGTCGCTGACAGTGCGCCCTCTCAATCGAACTAGGGTTAGAACAGTGGTGTGGAAGCGGCTCCACGGAACCTCATGTTTAGAGCCCTGTCCCCACCTTCTCTTTATAGGCACTGTGCGACAGGGGCCCCCCAGCCTGCTATTGGGCTGAGCGTCCCCGATCAGGACGCAGATCAGGGTCCAGGTAGGCCGTTGGGCCTAACTGGTGGAGATCAATCTAACAGCTCATAGTAACATGCCTTGCTTCATTTGATTCCCATTCTTCAATTTGCAGTTCCGTGCGTTTGATGGGTTGTTTAGGTGAAACTTTGGTCCCAAAGAAACCAAACAAGGTTGCATGTAGAGGGAGGAGATGATTCCCTTTTTCCAATTTTTTTTGTGAGCTACATTCCACAAGCCCCAAGTTGTTCACACGCTTAGTAGTGAGCATGCATGTAGCCAAGTCCCAAGTTCCCAACCACTTGTCCTCGATTATAATTCGGGCACCACATTCCATAAATTGAAGCATCGTCCCAATTGAAGAAAAGTTGTTTCATTACCTTGTTGGACCATTTACATGCATCACGATCGCCCATTCACCGTTAATCATTTGTATGCAAGCAAGGCTGGACGAAAAACTCGAAGCTGGTTAGTTCGCTCGACTCGTTGCTTGCTTGGCTCGTTACGATAACGAGTCGAGCCGAGCCGAGCCAAGATTTTAGCTCCTTAGCTATAACGAGTTAACTCAAGCTAGCTCGTGAGCCAAACGAGTCATACTTCTATTAATTTTTGTATTACTTTGTATCTTGTACTTTATAATTGGTTGATGACGGGTCTAGATTCTTTAAACTTGGGATTATTATGACTTTATCATTTTATTTCTAATGAATATATATTATAATATTGTTGTATGTTATTATATTTGTGTATATGTTAGCATTTATTAATTTTTAGTTCGATTTAAGGTTGTTAGATGTGTTACTTTTATATTATTACTATTATCAAGCTTTAGATAAATTTAAATATTATATTTTATGTATTTTTACATTTGGCTCGTGAGCTTAACGAGTTTGTTCGAGCTTTTAACGAGTCAAGCTGGCTTTCTGGCTCGTTAAGATAACGAGCCGAGCCGAGCTAACTCGTTATCTTAACGAGCCGAGCCGAGCTGGCTCGTTATCACTAATGTGTGAATGTGTATATAGTTTTTGGGGGAGGGCAAGATAATGTATATATGCATTCATATTGTGAACTAAGCCAAAAGTACTCCCTCCGTCCTCAAAAGAATGTAATTCTCGCTTTTCGAGAAGTTAAACCATTTAAACTTTATCTAATTTTATAAAAAATATGTAAATATTCTTGATACAAAATAAGCACGGACATATTAGCTGTATAATATGTTTTCATAATAAATTTTATTTGGAGACAAAAATACTAATAATATTTGTTATAAACTTGGTTAAACTTATAATTTTTTTAACTCATATGTATCCCTAGAACTAGAGACCACCACGGCGCCAGGTCAGGCCATCGGCAAGGAAGATGACATGAAAACCCTAGCGGGCGGAATCCAGGCCACGCGGCAGCAGCATGGACGAGTACAATGAGGAGGGATGATGGGGTGCCTCTCCGGCTACTTCTGCGTGTCCGGTGGTGATGTTCTACATCACATTGGCTGCCACTCCTCGCCCGTGGATAGGACAGTTAATTTTTTTCCTCATTTCTCTACTTGTGTTTGCCTCTGTTCCAAGTGCTGCACTCGTCGAGCGTGGAGCTCTCAGCTATTGTAGGCGCCAACAAGAGGGTGATGATGCAAATGCAGAGCTCTCCTTTATGCAAATGCAAGATGGGATTTGTCACGCTCTGAATGTAAGAGCCAATGTCCATTTCTCTTGCTTCCTGGAGCTACTGATACTATGGTTGTTGATTGACATAGTTGGCTGATTACCACAATGTGATTAATACCTAATGGACTTCGGTACCGTCAGGAAGAAGTTTTTCAGTATTGCATCTGCCTCGTTCGAGCAATTTGAGGTCAGATTGGTAGGCTTTGGTCACATATTTAGATTGCTTGTGCTAACACCTGCATGTAGGATGTCCCGGCAGTTCCAGGTTTTGGCCGGGAGGATTTCTCAATGTATATCTGTTTACACTAGATTTTGGACTGAGAAGATTATTATTTTATGAGCACAAACGGCTGATTTATTGGTAAAAGAATCGGCTAAAAAATAAAAGAGACCTGTTTGGACCGGACGTGACCAAGACTCATGAGGACTAGACGTGACAAGCTTCGAAGACATATTGGGTTTGGCCAAGGAGTTTGAGTCCGTGTCGTCTTTTGTTTTATTTTTATGTAACCTAGTCGTGTTAGGACAAGAGTCAACCGGGTTATAAATAGCTAGAAACCCGATTTTTGTAAACACAATCAATCAATCAACACATCGGCCACCAGCCAAAACCCTAGGAGTAGGAGTAAGGTAGAACTCGGCGGAACCTTCAACCAGGCAGGGCTGCATCGGCTTCGACCAACCTCCGGTTTGCTTGTAAGTTTCACCAATGGCTTGTGTCATTGTTCAATAAGGCTGTATTTGACATCGACCAACCTCCGGTTTGCTTGTAAGTTTCACCAATGGCTTGTGTCATTGTTCAATAAGGCTGTATTTGACATCGACCAAACTCTTGTTAAGCTATGACATGGCTAGTTATCGGTCTAAGTTCGCCTTTTGTAAGACTGTCTTGACTTTGATCAATCTCTTGCTTTAGTCGATCTTGACTAGTTATCGACTCTATTGGTTTTGGCAAGCCAATAGATTCATTAAGTTATCGATGTTGTTTATGTTTTAATGTTTTTCATTAGATTTAAACAATATCTTGCCCAATCAAAATTGACAAAGTAGCTTAAGCTTAAAAGATGCCTAGTTTCGGCTATCAAAGGCTTTACACGCTTATACCAAAGGAAATAGCCGATCCAAGCCTCTTATCGACTATTTTGTCAATCTTGATTGTTACATGTTGTGCGTTCGAGATATCCGATAAATCGTGGTTTGATCTAAGAGAAGATAGATTTGATCTAACATGTTTATTACGGCTGTATTTCCGAACCCCACTGATATATGATAGACTAATACGTTCGACCTTAAGTCAAATCATGGTTTTAACGGATAGATCTTGTTTGCGCTTCATGGACCCTGTATCGGCTAAAATAGCCGATCCAGTTATGTTTTCTTCGTAATGTGTACTTTTGAAAGGCTTGGAATTTACGGATCTATTCGTTGCATCGGACATAATCTAGCTTGGTCATCATTATGGCTGTATGGAGACACCCCACTGTTGATGTTTAAGCTATTTTATTGATCTATTTATTATTATGGCTGCATGGAAACACTCCACTGTTAACCGATAGAACTGCTTGTGCAATTAGTCGATCCGTCGATTTCATGCCATTTAAACGTACACATAGATCTTTATTTCCTTCACTTACAAGCTTATCGGTTTCTATTTGTTCTAAATGTTTTCTTCTTCGCATATATTATGCCCGTTTTGCTTTATATCTTTATCAATGCTTTCATGCAATCTTTTGGGAGTTGACTTTGTAGTCAATGTCCTATAAACAATGGCTATATCAGAGCCGCATAATTTGGAACCGTCTGACATCAAACCGGCAGGTTCCACAATTTGATAACTTTTTCTTCTCCTTGTCAATTACAGGTCAAATTGACTGGCACGTCCGAGGTCGCTCCCACCTAGATTCGGCACCGCCACCTTTTGAAGGTCTAGGAGGTCAGGACCCTGCTCTGTACGCCCTCTGAGGACCGTGTTGCGAGTGTGTTGGCGCTCTCGACCAGATTTTCGTGCCAACAATATCTTATTTAGATGATTTTAGTTGTTAGCTAAGTTATTCCTTTTGCCAATATGGACAAATTTCTTTGTCAAGCCTGGTGGTGCTTGCCATTTGTTTGATAAAATACTTCTTAGGAAATTTGCATTGGGACTTATGGAGGTCTACCATGTGTAGCTACATATTCAATACTAATATTCATTGCATTTCTCGGTTGAACAGAGTATGGAGATCTTTCGGAGATTTCTGATAGATCCAGTTTTAGGTTGCTTTTACAGCTCTGGTTTCAACCGATGAGAGCTACAAAAAGAGATGCGCTCTATATTGCAAAATCATTGAAAATAATCAGGTTCGAGAACTCTATTTTGATTATGTTTCAGCCACATTATTATTAGAGGGAAAAATATTTTTTACAGTTCAGAGTTGTAGAAATTGTCTGCTTGTCTTGATCATTGTTATCGTATTTGTCATAAATAGTATGTAAACCAATTTTTACAGATAATTGCATCAACTGGATCTAGGAGTTTGATTTAGTTGTATACCTTAGTTATTGAGTAGGTATGTTTGAGAATATATGGTAGACTTGATTGAAGAAGATTCAAGAAGAAGCAAAATTTGAGCCTCAACTTGCTTATGGGCATATGTTACTTTCTTTCTCACTAATTACAGTTCAAGTGTGCCCTCACGATTATTAAATCTAAGTGACACTTTCTGTTCTATGTGGGGATGAGCTATTATTTTTGTTTCAGAGAAGCAATCTCTGTCAGTTCCTAAATTAAATGGCTGGAGCAAGCTTTGGTTTTGTCAGCATTAGCTCTTCAAGCCTTTCAATGATTTGGATGTCAGGTCTTTGTTCTCTTACCAAAGTGGTATGTTAATATATTCTTGTAATTTATTTGCTATGCAATTCTCTAATATGTTATCAGGACCAGATATATTTTGAATCGAGTTATTATTAATAAATAATAATGTCGAGTGATGCATTGTTTTGTACTTTTACTGAACAAAGTTGTGTTTATTTTTTTGCTGAGCAACTTGAGATAGTCTACAAGGTTGTCATCATCCTCAATGAATGAAGGTACCCACAACTCCTTTCTATTCAGATGCAAAGTTCCTCAATGGATATCATTTCCAGAATATGAACAGGTGCAAAAGCTACTTGTCTTGATGTTTGAAGGACCGAGAAGCAACCAGAAAGCGACCAGAGGGGGGTGAATGAGAGCTTCAAATTTTTCTTTCGGAAACTAGTAGCCACTGTCCCAAGAATCAACCCTAGAAGCAAACCCTAGAGCTTACTAGTGTCCACGACCCTAGATGTAGGGTGGATGCTTCCTAGAAGCACAACGGGACACTACACAACTCTAGAAAGCCAACACAAAAGACGGAAACCAAATCCGAGATCGCACGAACGAACAGCGAACGAGACTGCGCAGTCACAGCAGCATCGGACGCTGGTAGCGTCCGATGCCCAACCAACGGACGCGTCCGATGCGAAAAGTGCAAAACAGAACCCTTACTGGACACCCATCGGACGCTGTGAACAGTAGACTCTCAGCGTCCGATGGTCTCACTCCGGCGCGTCCGATGCACAACGGAGCGTCTGGTGGTAGCGTCCGATGCTCCTTAGAAAATGTCAGATTCTGACACGTGGCAACGGAGCCTCCGATGCCAAAAGGGTCAGCGTCCGATGCTACGAACTCGAGCGTCCGATGCCCCCGACGCAGTGCAGTTCTTCCGTGAAATCGACTCGATCTCCTCCGAATCAAAAGCACTAGGGCTTAGATTTGGTGTGAGAAGTTCCAAGGATGTTAGTGAGCTATCCCACAGGAATCATGGCTCGAACCTAACTCCAAATCGAGGAATTGGAAGAAATCGGGGCAATGGACCAAAAACCGATCCAACACGAAAATCGTTCGATCTCCTAGACCGTGAGGTTAGAGGTGAATCCTTTCGGTCGAAGAAGTGCCTCACGACCTAGGACAACTTGGTTCAAATGGATTTGTAAAAGATGAACCGAGCAAAGAGATCAAGCGATGGGAAAAACGTGGAGAAAAAAGGATTCCGCGAAGAACACGAACAAATCGCGAATCACAACCACGAATTGCAACCGTGTGGCTACCACACGCTACAACAGTGAGGATACGGCCTCACTTCCTCAGAATCAACAGTACACAGAGGCAAGTCTCTCTGCGGATCTCAGCTAGCTACAACCGGGGATGGGAGAGCAGGAAACCCTAAGTGCGAAAGAGCAAAATGACTGAGATGCCTGGGAGGAGGGTGTCTCCCGACTATTTATCCTACTAATAGCCTAAGTCTATTTCCTACTCTACCCCTCTCTATTCTAATTACAGAGCGAACCAGCTAAACCCTAGGGTATTCTGGACCAACTCGGTGGTAGGTGTATCCGACGGCCACGCCCGCACAACTCGTCCGCGTTGCCTCCACGCAACCTTCCGATTGCCGCCACGTGCCGCCCTCGCTCTGCACCCCCGGTTTTGTGGCCCAAACCGGGAAACCAGCCTTTTCCAGCCAACCCCCGGTTTTGAGGCCCAAACCGGAAACCAGCCCACCAGCATCTGAGTTTTGAGGCCAAACTCAGCAAACCCTCAGAGCCCAGGTTTTGAGGCCCAACCTGGAAACCGTCCTCGCCCAGGTTTTGAGGCCCAACCTGGAAACCGTCCTTCCGATGGTTTTTCCCTGGCTCTACCACCAAACCGACGTCGTAGATGGGATGCACCTGCCGTGCACCCCGTCCACCACCGACACGTGTCCCCGGGTCCACGACTCAGGCAACACATGACCGCATTTCTTCACTTGTCATCGTCACAGGCTGCCAGCCACCACAGCTGATCCTCGGGCCTCTGGTCCCTCAGTCCAAGCCTCACGTCCGCCCTTCGCCACTCTCGGTCCATCGGCACGGCACGTCTCTACTTGACCTTCACCTCGCCTTTGATCACTGCATCCGTGCTCGACACCTGCACAACACAAGCCAAAGAACATGCGCATCATCCCATCCCAGTTGACAATCACTCACTCACTCATCACTCAGAGACCCCATACACCCATGTATCCGCAGTCTCCCCTTGATGAGTGCATTGTCAACTACTCACACAAATCATAATGAAAAGAGAATAAGAAGAAGGAAGAAGGAAGAAGAGAGAACTTAACCCAATGACCCAAAAGCGTAGCAAAGCCTAAGAAGGTCATGTGGAAAGAGCAAGACAACTTGGTCCCCAAAGACATGGGAAACGGCTCGACGCGACCAAGCAAAGCAAAGCTAGCCCTCAAGAAGAGGTAGAACAGGCTCAACACCGCTAGCAAATCCCAGTCGAAAATATCGAATCAAAATGCTAGTCCCTCAAGATAGAGACACAAAATCCCAGTCGAAAATATCGAAGCAAAATGCTAGTCCCTCAAGATAGAGGCACAAAGGCTCAACACAACTAGCAAAGAAAGCTCGATACCAAAGTCTTACGACCAACAAGAGACAGCAAAGCTCAAACTCCCCCTCGACTAGTGCACGCAACCAGGAAAACTCTCCCCTTGATTCAACTCGGAAAGCACAAGATTTGAACATCCCCCCTTAGTTGAACTTCGAGGAAGCATATGATTTGCATTTTCTCCCCCTTAGTTGAAAATGCACTGATCAAGTAAAAAGTTCTCCTCCTTAAAAATGCACCAAACAAAAGTGCCAAACAAGAGAGAAACTCCCCCTTCGAACATGCATATGAGTCAAAATGCAAGTGAGCAGCTTCAGGAATATAGTCAAGACAATGTAAAGATGCTCTGCACAGTATAATTCCAATGACTCAACACAACAACAAGCTCAGCAAAGGCTCAAACTGATCACCAGATATGAAATATGAACATATGAGCAGAAAATGAGCAGTTGTGAGTCAAGATGTGTTCACCATCAAAATAGCACTAGCAATGTATAAACAGGAGTCTGAACAAGTGCTAAACATGTATACTAGGTGAACTACCCCTAGCAAAGTTCAATCATCATGCTTAAGAATGAAACATACACTTGTGAATTAAATTCAGATCGGAGTTGCAGCGGTGAAATTACACAAGTTCAATTATTAGCATGTGATTGCGAGAGGTTGAAAACTTATCATTGCCTAACTTTTCAACCGAGCGAAGCCTATGCCGAAGCAATCAGAAGCTTAAAGCTACGGTTTCGGTCATACACTACACGGCTCAAGTTTAACTCAAAGTGCAATGAGAAACCGTCTCGATACCGTGATGTTTTGACAAGCAATCCCATCTCGATCTTTTCAATTCACTGACACTTGGTTCAAATTTTAAACCTGATATGAACAGACCAAGCAAGTGAAAGACTCAGAACTAGAGACATAGCAACCTAGCATATATGAAAAGCACGAGTGAACTCAACACATCCTACACATGCTAGTTGCATATCTCAATGGTGAACATTTTCAGATTTTAAGTTATTAATCAAATTCACCATTTCAAAATAGCTCCGCTCACATATGTACTAGTGATCAGAAAGAGCATAAGCTACAAGCATCATCATAAGCATCGGAGCATACTACATAGAGCATAGTTACATTCTAGTGATTATAGACATGAAGCTCAGAGTGTAATTGCGTATGCTAAAATGCAAAAGAAAAGAAAGACAAACGAAAAAGAGTCAGTCTACTATACAAGATCCAAAATGTTTCCCCCATCTAAAAGGGGAAGCACACACCAAGCTCACCCCTCAACCGGTTAAAAGTTAATTCGTCTAAAGGCTTGGTGAAAATATCAGCCAGTTGATGATGAGTATCGACATGGCGAAGGTCGATATCACCCTTCTCCTGGTGGTCTCGCAGAAAATGAAAGCGCACATCAATGTGTTTGGTCTTCGAGTGAAGCACGGGGTTCTTAGCAACGCTAATGGCACTCGTGCTGTCACAAAACAAAGGGACGCGAGAGAAGCTCAGACCAAAATCACGCAAAGTGGCCATCATCCAGAGCAACTGGGAACAGCAGCTAGCCGCAGCAACATACTCAGTCTCCATGGTAGACTGGGCGACACTAGACTGCTTGCGAGAAGACCACGAAACAAGAGAAGAACCGATAAACTGGCAAGTCCCAGAAGTGGACTTGCGCTCAATACGGCAACCAGCAAAATCGGCATCGGAATAACCGCAAAGGGAGAGGGTGGAGGAAGCAGAATACCAAAACCCAAACTCAGGTGTGAAACGAAGGTACCTGAAAATCCGCTTCACCGCCTGACGGTGAGAGGTGCGCGGCGACGCCTGAAAGCGCACACACAGACACACCGCGAACTGGATGTCCGGGCGTGTCGCCGTCAGTTGAGGAGCGACCCGATCATGCTGCGGTACTCCTTCTGGTCCACTGCTTCTCCATCCACATCCGCATCCAGGGCAGTCGTTGTCGACATGGGTGTTGGAAGAGGCTTGGCCTCACCCATATCGAACCGCTTCAGCAAGTCCTTGGTATACTTGCCCTGGTGCACGAACGTCCCTTCCCGGGATTGCTTGATTTGCAACCCGAGGAAAAACGTCAGCTCGCCCATCATGCTCATCTCGACTCCCTGCTCATAGTATCTGCAAACTTGGCAACCAAAGCGTGAGAAAAACCACCGAAAATGATATCATCCACGTAAATCTGGACCAAGAGAGTGTCTTTGCTTCCTTGCTTGAGGAGAAAGAGCGTTTTATCTACACATCCCATTTTAAACCCTTAGCAAGCAAAAAGGTTTTCAACCTATCATACCAGGCTCTAGGGGCTTGTTTTAAACCATATAAAGCTTTGTGGAGTTTAAAAACATGGTTTGGAAACTTGAGATTTAAAACCGGGGGTTGCTCAACATAAACCTCTTCTTCTATGTAGCCGTTTAAGAAGGCACTCTTGACATCCATTTGAAAAGTTTGAAACCTTTGGATGCAGCAAAAGCCAAAAGTATCCTAATAGCCTCCAAACGAGCTACAGGAGCAAACGTCTCCTCATAGTCTATTCCCTCCTTCTGACTATAACCCTTCGCTACAAGTCTGGCCTTGTTTCTAACAACGTGGCCATCCTCGCCTTGCTTGTTTTTGAAAACCCATTTTGTCCCAATAGGCTTACACTCAGGAGGAGGTGGAACTAGAACCCAAACCCGATTTCGCTCAAAATTTTCTAACTCCTCATGCATGGCATTGACCCAATCGGGATCCGTCAGAGCGTGTCCAACATCTCGGGGCTCAAAATCAGCGACAAATGCAGAATGAGCAAAGTGAGAAATGTGCTGTGACCTGGACCGAGTGACACGTTCGTCAATGCTGCCGATCATCTGCTGAGGCGGGTGCTGGCGCTGAATGTGTCGTGGCGCCTCCCTTGCCGAAGTGGCCTCCCCCTCAACAGCAGCTGGTGCCTCCCCGGTACAAATGGTACCGCTCGGGGTGGCAGATCCCACGGCCCCAAGAAGAGAGGTGTCGGGGCCGTGAGTCGTCGTAGAAGCCGCTCTTTGCGGCACAACAGGTGGAGGGGTGCTGGATCATCCATCCCTTCAGCACCCTCGTCCTCGTCATCAAAAAGAGGCTCACCAACCTCATGATCACCTGCACGCTCAAAACGAGAAGAAGGACAAACCATGGTCTCGTCGAAGGTGACATCTGATGTCTCCATGACTCGGTTAGTATCAAGGTTAAGTACACGATATGCACGAGTGTGAGTGCCATAACCCAAAAATACTCCGTTAGAAGAACGAGACTCGAATTTGTCCAGGTTGCCTTTCTTCAATATAAAACAATGGCAACCAAACACTCTCGAAAATAACTCACCTTGGGGAGTTTTCCAAAACGCAACTCATAAGAAGTCTTTTTCAAGAAGGCTCGAAGAAAAATGCGATTGGAAATATAGCATGTAGTGTTCATAGCTTCGGCCCAATAACGCCTAGGGTCCTATGCTCATCGAGCATCGTCCTGGCCATCTCAACAAGGGTCCAATTTTTCCTCTCTACAACACCATTCTGAGGGGTGTGTAGGGGAAGAAAACTGATGCTCTAAACCCAAAGTTACAAAACTTCTCAAAATCCGAATTCTTGAATTCGGAACCATTATCACTCCGAATTGCTCGCATCGAGTTCAAAGGGAACTCGTTCTGAAGACGCAAAATCAGATTACGAGCAAAGGAGAAAGTCTCGGTCTTCTCAGCTAAAAAGAAGACCCACGAATATCTCGAAAAGTCATCAACAACAACAAGCACATACCACTTCCCCCACCGAGCTCACCCGAGCCGGACCAACAAGGTCCATGTGCAAAAGCTCTCCAGGGAGCTTGGTCATGACCTGAGTCACTGGATGGTGGGGAGCGGCAACCATCTTTTCCATGTCTACAAGAGTGGCAAACAAGATCCTTCTCCATATGCAACTTGGGCAATCCTCGGATTAGGCCAAGCGAACTAAGCCTTGCAAGCAAGTCAAAGCTCAAATGTCCAAGTCTCCTATGCCACTTGCACTTCCAAAGATCAGAGGAGGAAGGTCCAGCCACAAGACAACGAGAAGTGCCAAAAGACTCCGAGAAATTCGCACGAAAGACTTTTCCAAAGGGCGAAATCAAACACACAAGATTTCCCTGAGGATCCAAAATACGACTGAGATTCGGTTTAAAAACGAATCTCATAGTCGTCGTCAAAAAGTTGCGAAACAGAAAGAAGGTTAAAATGTAAGTTAGAAACAAGAGCAACATCGCGCAACACAAAGTGCTCATTAACTCGCACGAACCCGCGAGACAATACCTTACCTTTGCTATTGTCGCCGAAGGTTATGTACTCCTTTCCGGCAACAGGACTAAGGCTGGAGAACCACTTGGCGTTTCCGGTCATGTGCCTTGAGCAACCGGAATCCACCAACCAAATGTCCTCCAACCGTTTTACCTACATCAATAAAAAGACATAGGGTGAGCATACGGTCCAACACTGGGGTTAGTGAAGTAGGAAGAATACCAGTGTTGGGCTGGCTGCTCAAAAGAACGGTTAGCAGAAAAACCATTCCTAGTACGTCTACGAGAGGAGCGATCACCACGTAGAGGAAAACATGGTCCGCTAAGGGAGGAGCGTCCATCGCGATACTCAAACCGCGGTGGGGGAAAACGCTCAACTACAAAGCCTCCGCCACGGGGTCCATAGCCTACAACTGCAGGCTCCCGCCGGGCACGCTCTCTACGAGGCCTAGCAACTTGAAGCACTGCGCCTTTAGGCCTAGCATCTCTCCTCGGAGCTCTCTGCTGCCTAGGCCTGGGGACTTGAGGTTCTGGACTTCTGGGCCTAGCTGCTCTCCTCGGAGCACTCCTCGGCACATGTACATCATGGAAAGGATGGTACATGTCCGGGTTGTCCATCTCCCTAGCACGGCGCGCCTCTCTCTTGCGCCTAAAGCAGAACTCGCTCAAGTGTCCATCTCTCCCACAGAAGTCACAATGATACCTCACCGCACGCAAAGGGGGTTGTTGGTACTCATGGCTGTGGGTGTGGATCACTTTGCCTTTCTGTGGCAACTCCTCCTGGATAGGTGGCATTGTATCCAGCTTGTTCTTTAGGTGGTTGGGTTTGGGATGCCACACTTGGTTCTTGGGTGGAGCTCTCGGAGGTTCCTCAAATACCCCATCCTTGGTGTTAGGTTTGCGAGGCTCTTTGGGTGGAAGCTTGGTAAGTTTGGGAGTAGTGGTGGAGTTGGGCTTCTCACTTGGATGCAGACCACTCGACTCTCCAATCTTCCCAAAAGCAGAAAGATCAACACCCTGAGCAAGACCTACACCAGAACCTCCAGCAGCTTGCTTAAATTGGGATATCATCATCCCGAGCTGTGGCTCACTACAAGAGACCCATGACAAGATGGTCCGAAGGTATGTGTTTTCCTCCTCGGTTTGCATCTTGTCATGCTTGACATTCGCAATCTCCATCTCCAAACCCTCACACAAAGCACACTTGGATACACAAGTGCTACCTGAGTTGGCCTCCTCAAGAGACACAATCTTGGCATTCTTCTCTGCCAACTCAGATTGCAAGACAGGACAAGTCTTGCACGCACCCAACAGAGAAGGTCTAGCCTTCAGCTCATCTACCTCTCCTACCAGCGCAGCATACTTACCTCTCAAGTGAGAAGGTCAGTCATGTGCGTGGTGCACATCTCACACTCAACCTCCTCCGACACGACCACGGTGGACTTGGCAACTCAAGCTCTCTCACCGTGTCCTCCCACTTCTGCCTAAACTCCTTGCGCTCTCTAGCGGCACCGACTAAGCAGCTTATCCTGACTAAGCAAGGCGGCAGTAAGCTTCTCATTCTCAGCAGAGCTCATCGTGGGTCATGGATACCTGGGAGGTGTCGTCGTCGTCGTCCCGAGGGAGTGCTCCAGCTTGCCGTCGACCTCATCACCAAGCGCCATGGTGCAGAAGCCGTCGTCGTTGGCGAAGAAGCAGAGACCGTTCAGCTTGTCCTCGATCCTCTTCTTCTTCTCGGACTCGTCATCACTTGAGCAAGCGGAGTCGTCATCCGAGCCGTCGACGTCGCTGAGCGTGGCGAAGAATGCACGCTGCTCAGCCTGGGCCTTCTCCAAGTACTTCTTCTTGATGTACTCCTTGTCGAAGCCGCCCCTCCGCTTGTGCCTCGCGGGGACGTACTTCTTCCTTGCGCTTACCGGAGTCGTACTTGTGCCCATGATCGCCCTTCCCCGATGCTTGTTCTTCTTGGGGCAGTTGGCGATGAAGTGGTCGGGGTCGCCGCACTCATAGCATCCTGAGCGTCCTCCTCCGCGCGCGACGGTTCATGCGCGTTTGTTGTGGAACCGCGTGAACCGGTTTGCGAGCATTGCCAGCTCGTCATCCCCCAACGACTCAAGCTGGTCCTCTGTGACAGAAAAGAGAGACGAAAGAGCAAAACCTCCAGAGGGGTTAGAAGAGCCAGAAACCAAAGCCATAGTCGGGCCAGAAGGATTCTCATAGAAGCCCTCGACATGGCGTCAATCTCACTAGACTTGAGCTTACTAAAGAGCTCGTCGCAAGTGAGGGTCTCATAGTTAGACGATTCGATGATCGCCTGGACCTTTGAGTCCCACACCGACCGATCAAGAGTGTGCAAAAGCAAATCAAGCCTCTCATGATCGTCAAAAGGCAACAACTCCTTGTTCGCTCTCATCTTGTTGACAATGACCTGAAAGCGAGCGAATAAACTCTCTATGCTCTCGCCAGGCATATGTCGAAAGTTCTCATACTCCCGCTTGTGCGACTCATAGAGGCGGGATTTGACCTGAGTGGTTCCCGCATGGAAGCGCATGAGGGTCGCCCAAATCTCATGAGCCGTGGGGAGGTGAGAAACACGATCGAACTCGGACATGCTCAAACAGGAGAACAGAGCGTTACGTGCCCGGCTATTGGCCTCGTGCTCATCGATCTGGAGCTGAGAGACACGAGCAGCCAAGACAACGTAATCATCCCTGTTGCAAATCTCCCAAACAGAAGAGCCCATGCTCTGGAGATAGGCCGACATGCGTATCTTCCAATACGCATAGTTCGTCCCATCAAAGAACGGCGGTTTGCCCACGCCGCGATCCATGTCGCCTTCTGTGGATCTGGAACCGGCTAAGGTGGAAGATCCTTAACCCTGCTCCGATACCAATTGAAGGACCGAGAAGCAACAGAAAGCGACCAGAGGGGGTGAATGGGAGCTTCAAATTTTCCTTTCGGAAACTAGTAGCCACTGTCCCAAGAATCAACCCCAGAAGCAAACCCTAGAGCTTACTAGTGTCCACGACCCTAGATGTAGGGTGGATGCTTCCTAGAAGCACAGCGGGACACTACACAACTCTAGAAAGCCAACACAAAAGACGGAAACCAAATCCGAGATCGCACGAACGAACAGCGAACGAGACTGCGCAGTCACAGCAGCATTGGACGCTGGCAGCGTCCGATGCCCAACCAACGGACGCGTCGATGCGAAAGTGCAAAACAGAACCCTTACTGGACACCCATCGGACGTTGTGAACAGTAGACTCTCAGCGTCCGATGGTCTCACTCGGCGCGTCCGGTGCACAACGGAGCGTCCGGTGGTAGCGTCCGATGCTCCTTAGAAAAATGTCAGATCTGACACGTGGCAACGGAGCCTCCGATGCCAAAAGGGTCAGCATCCGATGCTACGAACTCGAGCGTCCGATGCCCCCGACGCAGTGCAGTTCTTCCGTGAAATCGACTCGATCTCCTCCGAATCAAAAGCACTAGGGCTTAGATTTGGTGTGAGAAGTTCCAAGGATGTTAGTGAGCTATCCCACGGGAATCATGGCTCGAACCTAACTCCAAATCGAGGATTGGAAGAAATCGGGGCAATGGACCAAAAACCGATCCAACACGAAAATCGTTTGATCTCCTAGACCGTGAGGTTAGAGGTGAATCCTTTCGGTCGAAGGAAGTGCCTCACGACCTAGGACAACTTGGTTCAAATGGATTTGTAAAAGATGAACCGAGCAAAGAGATCAAGCGATGGGAAAACGTGGAGAAAAAGGATTCCGCGAAGAACACGAACAAATCGCGAATCACAACCACGAATTGCAACCGTGTGGCTACCCACGCTACAACAGTGAGGATACGACCTCACTTCCTCAGAATCAACAGTACACAGAGGCAAGTCTCTCTGCGGATCTCAGCTAGCTACAGCCGGGATGGGAGAGCAGGAAACCCTAAGTGCGAAAGAGCAAAATGACTGAGATGCCTGGGAGGAGGGTGTCTCCCGACTATTTATCCTACTACTAGCCTAAGTCTATTTCCTACTCTACCCCTCTCTATTCTAATTACAGAGCGAACCAGCTAAACCCTAGGGTTATTCTGGACCAACTCGGTGGTAGGTGTATCCGACGGCCACGCCCGCACAACTCGTCCGCGTTGCCTCCACGCAACCTTCCGATTGCCGCCACGTGCCGCCCTCGCTCTGCACCCCCGGTTTTGTGGCCCAAACCGGGAAACCAGCCTTTTCCAGCCAACCCCCGTTTTGAGGCCCAAACCGGGAAACTAGCCCCAGCATCTGAGTTTTGAGGCCAAACTCAGCAAACCCTCAGAGCCCAGGTTTTGAGGCCCAAACCTGGAAACCGTCCTCGCCCAGGTTTTGAGGCCCAAACCTGGAAACCGTCCTTTCGATGGTTTTTCCCTGGCTCTACCACCAAACCGACGTCGTAGATGGGATGCACCTGCCGTGCACCCCGTCCACCGACACGTGTCCCCGGGTCCATGACTCAGGCAACACATGACCGCATTTCTTCACTTGTCATCGTCACAGGCTGCCAGCCACCACAGCTGATCCTCGGGCCTCTGGTCCCTCAGTCCAAGCCTCACGTCCGCCCTTCGCCACTCTCGGTCCATCGGCACGGCACGTCTCTACTTGACCTTCACCTCGCCTTTGATCGCTGCATCCGTGCTCGACACCTGCACAACACAAGCCAAAGACATGCGCATCATCCCAGTTGACAATCACTCATCACTCAGAGACCCGGCATACACCCATGTATCCGCTCTATAATTATTATGAAACTGTAAAAATGTCGTTGCTATATTGGCTGTTTTGTAAATTTGACTATTTCTTGTCCCATGATATTGATTACCTAGAAATTATCTGAATTTTTATTGTTGTATCTGCTAGACAACACTTCACAGAGAGAAACCTTTTGCAGTCCATATATTTACTTTTAAACTACTCCATAGTCAATACATAAAACCTGGAAAATGAAATATCTACTGTTCCATATGATGCAGTTATCTCTCCTAGAGTTGTGTCCCCTTGATTTTTTGCTTGCATGCGTCCCTGTATAGCAAGCTTTGACCTTTGTGGAAGAGGTAAGACGATCACTTTAGTTTTGTCAGCAAACTTTATAATGGGGGGCAAAAGATTCAGAATGAAGTTACTCCCATTTTAAGAAAATACATTTTGTTGTTTTGATCGAACATTTTGCTGCCAATAACTATCCTGATTCATAGTTGCATCGAATTATAGGCAGCAACCATGGTCATTAGGGATTCTGTCGAACCGATATTGGATGATTATCATCCAACAGGATACCCTTGGGACTGTTCCACCAAAAATATAAGGTTGCTAAGACAAAATGGTGTCAGTTTCACAGTTATATTCTCTCATGGGATCTCACTATGACATGCTATTTTGTGTTCAGGTATTCAATAACAATGGAAAAATTACAGTGGACATGGACTTCCTGTGGGGTGGGGATCCAAATATTATTCTTGCAGTTGAAACACTTGTTGCTTCGCTTCCCATTCAGATTTGCAGAATGCCACAAGCCTGTGACCAAAAGGGATATTAACTTTAATTTTCTATATTTTTTATAAAAGAGTGTTGAATTTTCTTATGAAAGTATCTACACGTATTGGGCATGTTTGGATGGTGTGGGGTGAGTTTTTGCCAAGTAGCGTCCCTTTTTTAGATGCTTGTCCCAGGCCAGCAACACATGTGAGGCGGTGAATGTTCCTAATGTTTTTTTTATAATGGCGTATGTAAAAGACATGTTCTGATATAATGAATTGGAATCTATTTTAATTGTCTTATTGTACTATATTTATGTGATGAAGTACCACTGTAGTTTGGTTGTTATCTCTGAAATGAAGTCGTAGCGTTAGCACGGGCACTATACTAGTGAGAGTACTAATATGTAGTTGTGTACTTCGTATGCATGGATCAACTGATTTTAGGGACTGGCTTCCCATCCATCCATTGTATTGCCCCCACAAAGAGAGAGAATTCACCCATGTCAGGAAAAACAAGCGGTGAAGATCGGGAGCATGGAAGTGGAGTTCCACTGATGGTGAAGTCATCAACACACACCGCGGCAGCTGGGCAGTGAGACACTATGCTCCCTGTGGGTGACTCGGGGGGCGTCGCCGGCCTTCCCACCTCTCTCCCAGCTCCTCCTTTGGCTGCCGTCGTTGCCCCTCGGAGTGCGGCGGCAGCGGCCCCTAAGGTCGCGTACCTCCCCTTCGCCTCTCCTTCTCCTCTCCTCCCCCTCCCCTCCCCTCCCCCTACCCCTCCACCCTCTCCTTCTCCAAACGGGCGGTGGCGACTGGCCAGATTCGGGTCTCCGGGGGCTGGATCTGCCTCGTGTGCCGGCTTTGCGGCCTCCGGAGGTGGGGCCGGGGCTATGAGGTGGCCGACCAGGCCCCTCCTTCTCCGGCGACGGGCGGCGGTTGTCCGGATCCGGGCCCCGGGGGGTTGGATCTGCCCGAGGCTGGAGGTCCCCTCTAGCGATGGTCGGTCGGGCAGCGATGTGGTGACCGGAAGCGGACTGGGGCCGCGCGGCTGGGCCAGCCGGTTGCTAGCGAGCGGCTGTTGGCTGGGCTATCTGGCCACTCCTCCGGCAGCTGGATCCGGTGGTGGTCGGTCGGGGCACGAGCGGCCAGCTCGTCCTGCGACCAGACCTGCCATGGCTACTGCAGTTGGGTGATCTATCCTGTACGACGAGTAGCTAGGTGAAAACCTTGCCTGGCCCGTCCCGGCCGACAACGATGGCACAGCTATGCCATTTTCCTTCTTGAAGGTGTCATCGAAGCTATGTCATGTGGTGGCAACTATATGATGATGTGTAATGGATGATTGTAGAACAAGTACTTGCAATTTATCTATCTTAATTATCTAGTATGCTTGTCTCTTTTTCTTGTATGCTTGATGGATGTTATTTTTTGATGGCCATGTGTTGCTCTTTTTCATACTTTGTTTCCTTGGCCATCTTATTATTAGTCTCTTAAGTGCGAATATAACATGTCATATTGCATCACCTTCCTTCATATTTATATATTTGTCCACTCTCTTGTTCTTGCACCCCCATAGACTGCAAAATTTAGGGGGGGCTCTTTTCTCTTAATATATATGCAATTGATTATTAATCGTGTCATTGGAATTCAAATCCAAAGCATATATTAAGGTGTAGCTTCTCATAAATTTTGGAGTCAAAAGTTTCAATTCTTTCAATCTTATGTAAGTCTAAGTTGGTTGTCATCATTACCAAAAAGAGAGAGATTGAAAGTGCTTTTGCCCTTATGTGGTTTTTGGTGTATTGATGCATCCAAATTAGGGACTACTATGTTTTCTATGAGCTAATACTGGGCTATTGAGATATACTGCAGAGATTATCCATGAAATAATTAAAGTAAGGACAAAGATGGAAGGTGTCCCTCAATTCTTGAATAAGAAGAAGGCATTGGACTCAAAGTGTTTATCAAGGATACCTTTTATAATCTTTGTTTAGGTATGCCGCACTATAAAGAGAGACACAAATTCTTTTGGTCTGGGGAAGATAGAGTGCTCAAGCATAGTTATAAAATCAAAAGAGAGACACTAAAGCACTTCATGATCACGGGGACATGTTTTTGTCTTCTGGAAAGTTAGAAGTTCCGACTGGAGTCAGAGCTGCTGACCGTCAGCAGTACGACCCCTAGGTGAGTACTTTCGACTCCCCTGTTTTACCATTGCTGGCCTGTTCTTTCCATGCCGGAAGTTCCGACTCCGGTCAGCACTTCCGGCCTCCTTTCTCTCAGCCCTCTTCCTCAGCCCGTTAATAGTACTTTTAGTGCAAGTCGGGAGTTTCGGGTTTCACGTCGAAACTTCCAACATGAGTCTGAACGGTCAGATTTGCACACAGACTATAAATAGCTCGTCTCTCTCTCTTCTAAATGTGGCAGAACCTCCTGAATTAAGTGGCCCACATGCACCCATCATTGTCCTAAAGACTTCTGATTGACGTGCACGAGTTCCAAATCACTCAAGAGATCTGTCGGGTGTCCTCGGGAAACCCAATCATCCACGTTACATTCTTTTCAGGAATTCCCTCGTCAAGCATCACAGTATTACAACATTTTTATATAAGATAAATCAGAGTAAAAGCGGAAAGAGTATTAACATAGATTGAAACTTAAGTTTAAAAGTTTACAACCCAGAAGTACTTGATACATAAAAGGTTCGGAACTTTATATTACATATACCACATAATTTTTGGTTACTTGCCCAAGGTCAAACATCAGTGTCATCATCACTCTCCTCCACAAGAGTGAAGAAACATTGACCACCAAAAGGATGATCAATAAACTCACCTGCAACCAAGGTTAACGAACCCTGAGTACAAAAGTACTCAACAAGACTTAACCGTCTAGAAAAGAGGAGAAGACTCAGGTATGAAGGTTATAGGGATTCAAGGTAAGTCTTTAGCAAGATCAAAACATTTCTTTTGCATAAAAGCTTACTAATAGTAAAGCCTATTTTCAAGTTTTACTCAAGATTAAACTTTATGACTATCCAAGGATTCTCAAACCTTCATATGAATATCACATCTTTAGTTCTCATCTCATAAAGATCCCATTCATTACTACGGTGAGGGTCAGTGGATTGAGGCTCCATATCCGAGGAAACACGGCGATTCGATCGATTAAACCCAGCTGGGGATTCAGTACCACACGACATATGTAGATCTTAATCTTGCATATGTCAACCCTATCTATAGATCCTCCCATACAAGAACGGGTCCAGCGTCACCCGAGAGTACAGTACACCTCGAACCCGACTATCTATCATAGCCCCGAGGGTACACGCTACTCCCGCCATCTCTCCACTCCCAGTACGCGGTTGGCCGTTCTCAAGTATCGGAATAGCTATAGATGAGGCTTACCACCGCACGTGGGCTGTACTCAAAGGGCTCATCACAGCAGACCAACAACGATAAGTCCTATGTTAAGTAACCTTACAACAAGACTCCATTCTTGATGTAAGTTACTATAATTATCATGTTGTCTCAAGATTCAGTATTTCCATAACAGCAACCCTTTTTAAAAGCGCCTACTATTATGAAGTAAGTAAAACATGGCTAAGCATACTAAGTATTTTCATAAAACGGGTATCAAGGTTAAATATTGGAATCATCAAGATCGGTAATGCATCAAATAGGGTTCACTCAACTCCTATTCACTTAATGCATCATATTAACTCAAGTGATATAAATAACTTTATAAAATACAAGTAGGTTTTATGTCCGGGGCTTGCCTTGGTGATCAACGAAGTCCGGTGACTCAGAAAAACCAGAAGGATCCAAACTCTCAGAAGAAACCCACTGTGGATCCGGTTCTTCCGAAACGAGATCTACACGTAAAAGTGCATATGCATGATCAATGAAATGCTTATGACATGATCATGGTAAGATGGAATTTTTCTAAGTTGTAGACATTTATTTGTACAATCTTCCATCACGGTATAGTTGCAAACCAACAAAACCAACTTAGCTATTAAACTATATATTATTACTAAGCAAATTTTATTATCTCTATTAAGCAAGGTTATGTAACTTAATCAAGTAACAAAAGACCATTTACATAAAGGAATCCATAACCAGGAGCAAATCATGCTACTGATCCCCTGATTGTCAAACAAAACCAAAAATCATACAAATCTAAAAGGGATTAACAAACTCTATTTATTTATAAGTCATTTTAATTAGCTTTTTACTTATGAACAAATCATACTTATTCAAACGGAGCTGAATTAAACATGAAGGTAGATATCAGTAACATAAACTCACATGTCAAATTTCATGATTTTTGGAGAAACACAGAAAATCATAATTCATCAAAGTTGCATTTATTAATTAAAGTATAGATTTAATTGTCATAGTAAAAGTACTCTCAAAACACAAGTTTTATAATTTTTATATTAGCACAGACATGCTATCATCTAACATGTCAAATTTCACAATTAATAGAGCTATAGAAAAATTATAGCAAAAATAACAACTTAGCTACTGTGCATAAAGATATAAAATGAAAAAGTCAATTCTAGCCCAAACTGGGCTTTCGGCCGCTCCCGCCACCAGCGCGACCCACGCGCGTGGAAACCGGCCCAGCCTGGCTCTGCCCCGCGCCTCGGCGCTTTTGTAGAAAAGCCCTTCGGCTTAAACGAAAACAACCCGCAGTCCAGAACACTATTTACATGAGTCACGGACTTCGCAACCAGCCCCCTGAACTTTCTCATCTTCGCAACTGCGAAGTCCTCGACTCCGGCCAGAGAGGACGGCGGCGCACCGAACGCCGGCGAACCCTACGCTGGCCATCTCCGGCCATTAGAGACTCGACTGACGCGAGCACAAGCATCGGCAAGTCACCCGCAACCAATAGAGCCCCTAACCCTAAACGCTACCGCTCCGGTGAGGTCTGGCTACGCACGGCGGCGGACCGGATCACGGCGAAGTTGTTCCGGCGAACTCAGGCTGGTAGCAAGAGAACGGAGGGGCTAGGAAGCTCCAGTAGCTCACCCAGATGCCGGCTGCGTAGTTGGTTCGAGCGGAGGACGAACGGAAAAGAGAAGTCCCCGGAGCAGTGACTTGCGACGGCGAGCTCCGGCGACGCAGACGATTTTCCGGCGAGACCTGAGCACCAAACGGAAAACCATCGAGCCGATGAGTATCCTGGGGTGAAGGCGAAACAGAAACACGAGACAGGGAGAGCAGAGGAGTGCCCGGATGGGCTGACCACGGCGAGGTCGAGCTCGGCGGCGTTTTCGCCCGGCGGAAAGAAGAACGGCGAGCACAAGCTCTCTGAGGCAGTAGAGGTAGAAGGGATGGGTTCTGGAGATGCGCAAGGAGGTAAGGAAGTTATAGCCGCGGTCAATTTTGGATGACAACGCTCGGTTTGCAGTGAATTTAGGATTTGGATTAGGGTTGAGCCCGTCGGTGCCTCGGTGGCGAAACGACGACGGCGAGCTCAGGAGAAGGCGCCACGGAGCAAGGGAGAGCGCCAGCAGCTGCTTAACTTCGCCACGGAGACAGTGCGAGCTCATTCGAGAGAGAACCGCCCTTCGCGCTGGCGTCGTTGATCCAGGTTCGGTTGACCACCGCCATGAACAGAAGAACAAACTTACCCCCCCTTTCCTTTTTACCCTTTAAGAGATTTTGAAATTACTTTAGATTTTTGAATATAAGTTGAAAATGTTAAAATATCAAATGCTCAGAATTAAATACTGAACATCTTTTATTTTTGCAACATATGCAAATATGCTTAGATTTTGAATTAGGGTTTGAAAATCAAAAGGGGACAAAAAGGACAAAAGGTATTTTCCCAATTACTTTTGATTTCTTATGAAAACTTGAAAAACTTTATTCATCAAAGTTGATCCTTATCAAAAATGGAGCAACTTTGCTTTTTAGAGTTTACCAAATTCTTTTTAGATTAGAATGAAGAAAAAGGGAAAATAGAATTTTTAAATTAATTTCATTACTTAATTGAATTCCGACCAAATTTGAATTATACCTCAATGGTGACTTGAAACATGTTCCAATACACCTTTGAGACATAATACCAAGATGTGGTCCAAAATTCAATTACTACATAAGAAATTACCATAGTACCCTTATATAGCATAAAAGCATTATTCACAACAAGAAAGCATATACTAGGGTTGCAAACTTAAACACTCCTTATCCACTAAGCACAAGCATAAAGAATAAAACTTGTTTTTAGTGAATGCAAAATTGGGTTATCAACTCAAATGAAATGCTAGTGCTTATGATGACATGTCAGGTTTTAGTCTGCCTAACACCAGAGTGTTACACTAAAGTGTGACACTCATCCTCTTCAGCTCATCTTTGACCTGAACAACTCTCAAGCCCTAAAAGCACTCTTCTCCTCTTTTCTCTCAGCAACTTCGATTTCCCAAAGATTTGAGTGGAGAATGAGTAGATCAAGTGAGAAAGCCACTTCCTGCGGATACATGGGTGTATGCTGGATCTTGAGTGACGAGTGATGGTCAACTGGTTTGATGCGCATGTTCTTTAGCTTGTGTTGTGCAGGTGTCGAGCACGGAGACAGTGATCGAAGGCAAGGTGAAGGTCAAGTAGAGACATGCCGTGCTGATGGACCCAGAGTGGTGAAGGGCGGACGTGAGGCTTGGACTGAGGGACCGGTGGCCTGAGGATCAGCTGTGGTGTCTGACAACCTGGGACAGCGACGAGCGGAGACTTGCGGGGCACGGTGTTGCTCGGGTCGAGGATCTGGGGACACGTGTCGGTGGACGGGGTGCACGGGCGGTGCATCCCCTCTACGGCGTCGGTTTGGTGGTTGAGCCACAGAAAAACCACCAGATGGACGGTTTCCAGGTTTGGGCCACAAAACCTGGGTGCTGCGGGTTTCCGAGTTTGGGCCTCAAAACTCGGGTTGAGGATGGTTTCCAGGTTTGGGCCTCAAAACCTGGGCGCTGGCGGGTTTCTGAGTTTGGGCCACAAAACTCAGGCGATGGACGACAGGTTTCCCGGTTTCGGCCTCAAAACCGGGGGGGACTTGAAGTCTGGTTTCCTGGTTTCAGCCTCAAAACCGGGGGGAGGTCCGTGAAAAGGATGAGCGGCACGGTGGCGGCACGTGGCAGCATCAGGTGAGGTCGCGTCGAGGCGAAGCTACCAGATGTGCGGGCGTGGCCGTTGGATCGACTACACTTCGAGTTGGTCAAGAATATCCCTAGGGTTAGCCTGCCCGCTCATTAGTTGTAAGGGTAGAAGGGGAATAATTGTTTAGGGTATATAAGGAGAGGCCACCCCTCCCTCCAGACAATCTCAGCCATTGCTATTTTGCAATTAGGCTTTCCTGCTCTCCCACATCCCTGCTGTAGCTACTGAGATCCACAGAGACGGCTAATCATACCTCTGTGTTCCCGAGATTTTGAGGAAGTGAGACTGTAATCTCACTGTTGTCTCGTGTGTTCGAGACACAGTTGAATTTGTGGTGTTGATTCGCGTTTGTGCTTCGCATTCTTGTTTGCTCCACGATTTTCCCGTGACTCGATCTCCCTCCTCGCTGCATCTTTCTCGAATCCGTTTGAATCAACTTGTTCTTTGTCGTGAGGGGATCATTTCGACCGAAGGAATTTAACTCTAACCTCATGGACAAGTAGATCGATCGGTTTTTCGTTTTGGAACGGTTTTCTCCTTCTTTCTCCCGAATTCTTCTGATTCACCGATTTGGAGTTAGGTTCGAGCCATGATCTCTTTGGAGTAGCTCACTAACATCCTTGGAACTCCTCATACTAAGTCTAAGCCTTAGAGCTTTTGATTCAGAGGAGATCGGGTTAAATCCGTGGAAGAACTGTGCTGTTTTGGGGGCATCGGACGGTGTGTTCATCACATCGGACGTGTCGTTGCCACGTGTCAGATTTCGTGCTTTTAAAGAGGCATTGGACGCTGACATCGGACGCTATAGTGCAGCGTCTGATGGTCATGCAGTGAGGTTTTGGAAACACTCTTTTTGCATCGGACGTAGCAGGTGGGTTGGCATCGGACGCTCCGTTGTCATCGGCGCTGAGCTTTCACTGTAGCAGCGTCCTATGGCTACACAGTAAGGTTTTGTTTCGGACTGATTTGCATCAGACACGTCCGGTGCCTGGACATCGGATGCAGGCCGTTGACACTTGCTAACGTCGTTATTAGGAGTAGACTATGAAATCTATCCCCGGCAACGGCGCCAGAAAGGCTTGTTGGTACTTCTTAATGTAACAAGTATAACTAACTATTCGTATGACTATTGGTAAATTCCGCAATCCCACAGAATAAGTCATTTGTAGCACTTCACCCGGGAGTAACCGAGTATCGTATTTATTTCCACAGGGAAGCTAACTATGGCAGAACTAACACTAGGACTGCTATGAACAACTAGTGATTCTAGCAAGGTTGATCAAAATGTATGAATGGGGGTTGATTTCTACTACTACTAAAATAAAGAAAGAAAGACTAACTACTACTAAACTAAATCGGCGGGGTCTGGCCAATGAACAGATTAATGTTTTCCTACACACTTACGAACACAACTAACTTAGCAATAAAGATTTTATCTAGTTCTTCGAACCGTATACACCCTCTGGACTATTTACCTCAGACGTGCACAACGAGGTTTATGATTTAAAAACTAACCCAACTACGTGGTGGAATTCAAGGCTCCCACGGCTGTCACCACCTGTTTGCTACCACAGCTATCCGGGGGGCTAGCCACAAACTAAGGTATAATTGGTCTAAGCACTGCGCTTACACCAATATATACTACTGTAATCTTGCGTCCAAAACTAGAGCACTGATTACTCAGCGAAGAACCCAAACTAGATACAAACTAATACTAAGTTATCTATGATCGAAAGCACTCAACAAGAACAATAAGTAAAGAACTTAAAGTAAATGCTGAAAGTAGAAGACACTAAGATAAATGAAGAAAGACTTGGAATTATATCAGAGACTCTGAAAGATCCTCTATTACAACTCCAGCTCTTCTCTTCTACACTCTCGCTCTCACTCTAAGTCTCTCAACTAGAGTGTTACTTCACCAGAGCTTCGCTTACAAGAGAGTGGGACTAATGAGGTGAGGTCTCAGTACAAATGAGCTCGGGGGTCCTATTTATAGCCTAAGGGACCTAGGGTTAGGTCAGGGGGTGAGTGAGGTGGTGGGCGCCAGCCCTAGGTTGCGGCCGCCAGGCCCCTGACCGTTGGATCCACCGTCATTGCTTCAACGGTATCCAGGAGCTCCAGGGAGGCGGTTCCAAGGTCGGTTGCATGTCCAAATAACCGTCACATGGGCAATTAGGTCATGATCCACGTGACATCTCTTCTTAGCCCTTGGATGCAACGACCTAAGTGATCAATGGCTGCAAATGAGTGTGGCACGCCTCCCCGGATCAGTGACGTGGCAGGGGAGGAGTTTGGGCCTCACTCCCCTGGCGGCCGCCAGCTAGGGGTGGCGGGCGCCACCCCACCTTGGCCTAAAGTGAGCCCAGGTGAGTGTGCTTGCCTCCTGGTGGGTCCTCTTGGTCATTTTGCTCAAAACCCTGCAATTACCTACATTCAAATAAAACTCAAGGACAAGTGGAAATCGTTAGTTTATAAAAGGTTTTTGTTTGATTTTAAGTCCTTGTGTTGCGTTATATGACCTTGTTGATGCTAAGAATATAACACTTAGTGAGCATCAACAAGCTCCCTCAAGCTTACCTCTTGCTCGTCCTCGAGCAAGCATGGACTTGAATCTTGTAACTCTAACTCTGTGTTTTTGTTGTGTATGCCCATATTATTTTCATCACCATGGAATTGGTAGCCTTCCCTGCGCTCAAGATTAGAACAAAAGACCAGCAAGAAAGAAGTTTTGTCTTTCCCTTGCCTATTTTGCTAATCAAGATATGTGGAGTTTTTGCAAGTTTTGTTCAAAAGAAAGCATGCTTAGTAACTTCTGTGGCTCACTCAATCACTCATATTTGTATGTGAAAATGAAAGAATTATCCTCTCACTAAGACTTTATGTGGGGTGTAATGGGTAGGATAAAAATGAGCATGCAATGCTAGCATAATTTTGCTAAGTTAGACAAATGGAGCAAAGGAGCACAAGTCATAGGTTCAGACCAGGAATGTGCAAGTGTGTGGTATTTATTGTGGCTAATACTTTCATGGCACTTCTCCTTTTTATCTCATTTGTGGGATCATGGCTATGAATGAGAGCACTTGCTCCTTTGAATATTCTTTCTTTCTAGAGCACTTGCTCTTTTTTTTGATGCTATAGCCATGTCCCTGAGATTTCATTATGGAGCATGATATTTTGCCATGTAGTATTTCTAACAATGAATGGAAATAAGGCATGTTTGTGTGCGTATTCTCAGTGTAAGAATAGCACTATATAGGTGGGTGCAAGTGATGTCGGTGTTTCGAACCCGGGGGTACGACACCAACGAGTAATATGATCGCGTGCTCTCTTCCTGGATGGTGATGCAAGATGACACAAGGATTTATCCTGGTTCGGGCAAAGAAGGCCCTACGTCCAGCGGGGGAGGAAGTTCTTGTATTACTTGCACCTAAGTGCTTGTACAGGGGCGAATACAAGCTCAATGAGCGTGGACCGGAGTCCGGACCCGAGTGTGTACGTGTGTGGACTTGTGTGTTGTCTCTCGGAGTTGTGTAACCGTGGACTCGCCTCCTCTCCCCCGCGCGAAGGGCCCTGGCGTCCCCTTTTATAGAACAAGAGGAGGCCAGGGTTTACACAGGATAGATATGTACAGCGCTCGATATGGCGTAGGGTAGGAATCCTGTCTTGTCGGGGCCACTGGAGCCGACGTGGGCGTTGCTGTTGAGGCGTCCTTGGAGCGTGGCCTCCATCCTGGGCGTGGACGCGGAGACGTGGCGGCGTGGGGGCCGTACAGCGCCCATTCCGGCATGTACATGACGCGGCGGGGCTCTTCCGGGTCTTGGGGTACCTGTCCTCCAATAGCGTGAAAAACGGTTAGGGCTCGAGGGGCGCGGAGCCGGCCTCGAGGTGGCGCCTACGGGGGGCTCGAGCCCCCGCAGGTATGGACAAGTCCCGTGAAAATTGATTGAGCAGTGGGCATCCGGGCCTCGAGACGTGGCTTGGACGTGCAACAGTGTAGGGTATGGTTAACAGTGCCGTACTGGCGCCCTTTTGCCCATGCTTGTGGTGAAAACGAGACTTGACTCTGCCCTGGTTACTGTGGTACACGTCGGGCTGCAGAGGACGTGACTAGAGTAGGTGGACGCATTAAATGCGCGGTATGGGGTTAGGGAGCAGGAAGCTTCCTCCTCGTGGAGGGCTTCGAACACTCGCTCGAGCCCGTGCGCTGAGGGCTCGGGTGAGTGGAGTTTGTGCTCCAGCTCGAGGCCTAGATCGAGACGAGCCCGAGGGATAGGCTATCGTGCTGGAGGGGCTCGAGGCCCCGCGCGAGGTCTCGAGGAGCGATGCACAGCTGTTGCGGGTTCGAGGGGTGGGCTACCAGGAGGTGGCCGGTAGGTCTCGACAGGTCTAAGCTCCCTAGTGGTGTGCCAGCGTTGCAGGCTCGAGGGGTTGATTTCTTGGGAGGTTAGCTTAGCTGGGTTTATTATTGGTGTTCTAGGTTTAACCTATTTGTTTTGCGTTGATTGGGGGTACCCCTTTTGTGCCCCCGACAGTAGCCCCCGAGCCCTTGTTTGAGTGCTCGCACTCGAGCAGGGGCTCTCGACTGGGACCTCGAGGGTTAGCTAGCCGGTTCTCGAGGGTTTGGCTGCTTTGATTCCGTGGGTGTCGTGCATGCGACACCCGCGGGTGTAGCCCCCGAGGCCACGGGGGAGTGGTTAAGACTCCCTCGTGGGCTTTTTCTTGTGTGAGTGTTAGTTGCGTTTTTAGGTTCGGGAGCGTCGAGCCCCCGATTTTTTAGACCCTCTTTCGTCGAGGGGTGCCAGGCTGAACCGCCGGCCGGCTCTTCGAGCTGTCTGGCACGCCGGTTGCCCTGGCTTGTCATCCCGCGAGTCCTTTCGATCGGATGCGAGGTGGGATGCCTCGTACTACCACGAGCGGGCGAGTATCGAGGTTCCCGATGAGCTGGTAACGGGGAATCCAAGTGAGACCTCGTGCCCCGTTCGATAGGGGTCGACTGTAGCCCGGAGGCGATCTCATAAAGCATGGGTGCTCAGTCTGCAGGAGTGCCGGGTCCATTCGATAGGGCCCGGTGGCTCGATGCCTCCCTCCGAGGGGATCTCACTGCACGTCGTGCTCCCTGCCTTGGATACACGTGAGGGGCCTCGAGGGCTTGGCCCTCGAGTGATGCCGCGAGTGGCGCCCCTTGGTGTCCCTGACTCGGGTGCTCGAAGCCGGCTGTCGAACCCTCTTCGAGGGCCAGCCTTCGCTGCTTCGAGGCTTAGGGCCGGGGCCCGTTTTTACCTTCGTGAAGAAGCCTCCGTCGTCTGGGAATCCTTCTGCCCGTTGGGCGCGCCTTTTTAGGCGGAAACCGTCGGGGAGGGCGGCGGACGCGAAGCGGGGCGACGGTCGTGGCGGGCCCGGGTAGTGGAGCGAATGGAGAGCTGCCGCGTGTACCCTGCATCCGGCTCGAGACGTAGTTAGGTGGGCGCATTAAATGTTATGCGGTTACCTTTTTCGTCGCCGTGGACGCCTCGCCTGTTGGGGTTCTTTCATATAAATACCGAGAGAGGGGGAGAGGGCTCTTCTCTTTGCCTTTGCCTCCATAGCCGCCACAGTTCCCGCACCCCTTCCTCCTGAGCCCGCAGCCAGCAACCTCCCCGGCCGTTCGTCCGCCGTCAAAGCCACCTCATCGTTGCCATGGCCGACAAGACCTCGCCGCAGCCGGCCGAGGCCTGGAGACGGTCGAAGGTGACGCGGCGCGAGATGGACTCGCTGGTGGCTCAGGGGCTTCTTCGTCCCAACCCAGAGGAGGGATCTGCGTGGTGGGTCATCCCGTCGGAGGACCACCGGGAGCCGCACCCGCCGGAGGGGTACGTGGTGAGCTTCACCCGTTACCACCGCCTGGGCTTGGCGTCCCGCGAGCCGCTTCATGCGGGCGTTAACCCACCACTACGGGGTGGAGCTTCAACACTTCTCCCCCAACTCGATCTCGCACGCCGCCATCTTCCGCTGCGTTGTGCGAGGGGTATTTGAAGATGGAGCCGCATTGGGAGATGTTCGTTCACATCTTCCGGGGCGAGCTCTTCACCAAGACGCTGAAGCCCAGCAGGAAGCGGCTCGTGCGCGCTGGCTCCCTTGCCATCACCATGCGGACCGGACCTTCGTCGGCCAGCGTCCCCCGCGAGTATCTCCACCAGAGGCTCTCGACCAACCAGTCGGGGTGGGACGAGCACTGGTTCTATCTGCGGAACGAGGGAGGGCTCCTCCCGCAGTATTCCGGCAGGGTGCTCGACCGGCGCCCGGACCAGTGGGTCTGGGGCGTCGTGGCAGACAGGCAGCGCCACCTGGTGTCGCTGATGAAGCTGATGAAGAAGCTGGTGGACGAGGAGGGGTTGACCGTCCCGGCGGTCATCTGGGCGTTCCACCAACGGAGGGTCCTCCCTTTGGCGGACCGCCCCTCTTCCTGTATCAAATGGGGGAGAAGGCCACGACCGAAGCGCTGAGCGGGTCGAGGATGGCCGAGGAGGGATTGCCCGCAGCGAGGGCATCTCCCGGGTGTCGATCACGATCCATGGGTCGTTCGCCAGAGAGTACCAAGCTAATCCCCATGGCGCCCGACGAGGTGCCTCGATCTGGTAGGTCCCCATCGAGCTAGCCCGTCTCGAGCCTCCTCCTTCTTTCTTCTTCGAATCACGTTTCCTTTTTTTTTGCATGGGACGTTCACGTGTCGTGCCTCGAGGCCCCCGGTGAGGGAGGACGCCGCGGAGACACAGGTGAGGCGCCTCTCTGCCCAAAAGAAAAAAGAGACAAGGATTCGAGAAAGAAGAAAGAGAAAAACAAAACTTGCGTCGGTCGGCTCGGGAGCAAAGGTCGGCGAAGGCTCGCCGCAATCGGCAGCCTGGGACGAGTCCCCCGAGCTCAGCTCCTCGAGCTCGGAGGATGATGATGATGATGATGATGAGAGTGACGACGAGGGGATGGACGCGCGCCTGAGACGCGCGGGGCTCGGCGACATCTGGGCTGACCGCTCCCCTGTGCAGGAGAACATCTACGAGGTCCCCCGGCGAAGGTACCGCGCGAGGTGAAGCAGCAGAAGGCCACGCCAGCTCCGCCTCGTCGGAGGCCCAGGGCACGTCGAGCTCCCGCCGGACGCGCCCCCCGTCGTGAGGAAGCCCCGAACCCGGAGCGCCTCCGCCACAGCACCAACGGCGACCGCCCCCGCGTTAGCAGCCCAGGCGGGGGGTCTCGAGAAGGGCCGAGCCTCGAGGGGCAGTGACCACATCGAGAGGGGCTCCGGGCCCGACCGCCGTGAGCCATCGAGGTCGGGGTCGAGCCCGCGGAGGAGCGGGCGTCAGGAGAAGGCGTCGAGCCCGCACCATCACGAGCGTCGGGGAGGGAGCCCCCGGGCGTCTCGTGACCAGGGGCGTGAGCGTCCCCGGAGTCCATCGCCGCACCGCCGCCGGACACAGAAGCGGACGCGGGAGGGCGCGACCGCCAGCACGAGCGTCGGAGCAGGTCCCGGAGCCCGCGCCGGGACAGGCGCCACGACGACAGCACGAGGGAGGTACGGTCGCCCTCCCGCGATGTGGGGCGGAAGGAGGGCTCTCCCTCGAGGTCGAGCCACGGGAGGCATCGGGAGCCCTCCCCCCATCCCAGCCCTGCGGAGACGGCTCAGGCGCAGGGCTCGAGCCGTGGGGTGGGCTCGAAGCCCCCGAGTGGGTCCGGCGATTCCGGGAAGAAGCCCAGCCGCCGCTTTGGGTGAGTAATTTTCTTGGATCTCGTCGGTAGTGAGGCTTTACCTCTTTACTTTTGATGATGCATGCCATCTCTGGTTTCTCAGGGGGAAGCGCTCCTACCAGGAGGTGGACCTCGCTTCGTCCAAGCGGGCCAAGACCTCGAGCCCCGTCGAGGCACAAGCACCTCGAGGTATGGCACCTTCCTCTGCTAGAGAAGCCGCTTGGCTGGAGAAGGCTCGAGCTGCCATGGCTCGAGGAAGCCAGATGATCGTCGCGAATTTTGGTGAGGCCGTCGCCATCGACCGCAGGGGTCGAGGCATCCTTTCCGGTTCTGATATCACTGTCATCTCATATTGCAGGGGCCGCAGCTTACGGCATCGAGCCCGCCACCACCACGTCCACTGAGGCGCTGCCTCCTCCCCCTCCTCCTCCTCCCGCGATGGCGCCAGCTGGGAGCGCCACCCTTCCCCCCACCACGACGTCTGTTTCGGGGGAAGCGCCTGGGGCGAGCACGGCCCCGCCGGTGTCTGGGGCTGAGGAGACTGCGCCCTCGAGGCCCCCGACACGAGCCGGGCTGCGGAGGAGGGAAAGGGGGAGAGGCGTTGGCGGAGAAGGAGCCGACGGTGGAGGACCTCCTGAACGAGCTGGAGCAGGGCCACTCCTCGCCGCGGGCTCGATGATGGTGGAGGCGCCCGAGGCGCCGGCTAGCGCTGACAAGACGCCGGAGGACCCGCCAGAAAAGAGGCCCGGGGTCGAGCCTTCTTTCGATCGACCCGCCGCCGCTCGAGTCTTCGCCCCACGCGAGGTTGTGACGCCGCCTCGGGAGGCGGCGGAGCGACAGAGGTGCCGGCGGAGGACGGAGGGAGCCGGGGCCCGTGCCGTCGGGCGGCGGGCCGCAGCTGGGGCAGCTTGGGGAGGAGGAGGATCTGCCCGACATCGAGCTTGACCGACCGGTATGGCCGTTTCCCGACGCGCCGAGCCCGTCCCTTGCCATGGTCTCCCGTCGAGCAACCGGCCCAGCGGGGGGCCCCGCGCGAGGTGCGGTCCATCTTCCGGGAGGTGGCCGAGCTCATGGCGGAGGCGGAGCGGTCCTGCTCTGAGGAGGCGGGCCGGTCCGCACAGGTGTCGGCCGCCCTCGCGAGGGGCTGAGGCGGAGCTTCAAGATCTCCGCGCTGAGCTGAGCCGGAACGCCCAAATGGCGAGCCGGCTCAACGAGGCGGAGGCGGAGGTCCGGGCGGCTCGAGGTGAGGTCGCTCGATCCAAGGAGGAGGCCGCCGCCGCTCTCGAGGCGTCGAGGAAGGAGGCCGCGGACGCCCGAAGCGAGGCCACCTCCGCCCGGGCTGAAGCTGAGGCGGCGAAGAAGGAGGCCGCTGACGCCCGAGGCGAGGCTGCCACCGCCCGAACCGCAGCGGAGGCGGCGAGAAAAGAGGCTGAGGATGCTCAACACGATGCCGCCGCCGCTCGGTCCGCAGCGGAGGCGGCGAAGAGGGAGGCCGAAGACGCCGAGAGCGGTGTCGCCACCGCCCGAGCTGCCGAGGGGGGGCGCGGCAGGAGGTGATCCGAAAGGATCTGGCCCTCGTGGAGGCGGGCAAGCTGGTCGAGGAGCTTAGGTCCGAGAAGCTCCTCATGCTGGCCGAGAAGCGCAGGCTCGAGCAGCGCGCTGAGGGCCTTACCAGCGACCTCGCCGCACTGGGGCAACATTGCGATGGTGAGGCTTACACCTTGTCCTTGTTTGGCCTCGAAGTTTTTTGTTACGCCGCAGTCTCACTCTTCCTCGTTCGTTGCGCAGGGGTCGAGAAGACGGTCGAGGAGCTCCGCAGGACGAACCAGGCTCTCTTGGACCAACTCCAAGACGAGACGATGGTGGCGGAGCGGGCTCGCACTTCCCTCGACCGGCTCGGCTCCATGTGGGGTGTTCCTCCGGTGGCTGCGGCAGAAGGTGCGGTGGCCCGAGGCGACGCCTTGGTCGACGCCTTGTGCTTCCTCGACGTAGCGGCGCGGGACCGTGTCCGGCAAGCTCTCCATCATGGCGTCAAGCAGACGCTCGCGGTCGTCCGCTCCGGCTTCCGCTTCCCGGTCCACGTTGTCGCCAATGGCTTCATCGAGATCGAGGGGAAGGACGAGGAGTGGAACAACCGCCGTGTCGACAAAATCTTGGAGAAGATGGAGAGGCCGGGGACGTCACTCGCGAAGATCTTCGAGGAGGACGTGCTGCCTCCTGACGCCAGCAGCGTGTCGAGGACCCTCCTCCCTCTAGCTCGGGTGTCGAGGCTGAGCCCGCCGTGGAAGACCTCGGGGAGGAGTACCACACCGACGAAGATTAGGGCCTGCGTGCCAAATTTGGGCGTCGAGGCCCCTGTAAGAATTTTATGACATGAATGAGGGTCCGTCGAGACCCATATGTATATATGACTTGTTTGTTTAAAGAGTTGTTTTCTTTTCAAATGCGTTTGACCACTTCTCTTTGTTGCAAGCTCGAGTTTCTGCTAGCTTAGTCTGTGTTCCTTCGATACGTCGCGAGCCCCTCGAGGGGAGGCGTAGGTAGGGTACCGTAGCCCGGGGGCGTAGGTGGCCGTCTACGTCGACGCCTCCCGACCCTTGGAGGCTCGAGGTATTTTAGGATTTAGACGTCGCTAGTTCACTCGAGGCACGAGTCGAGATGAGGGTCGAATTTTTGAAAAGAAAACACGCATTTTTTCGGAGTCTGGGGGGCGGTTACCCCCTTGTCAGCCCCCGAGGGAGGCTCGACCCTGAGCATGGCAGGGTCGAGGCTACCTTAAGTTGCTAAGCAAAATGAAAGACAATGCACGAGTTTGTTCATTCATTTTGGGCGTGTTTGTACAAAGCAACAAAATGAATGAGGCCTCGAGGCCTTTAAGGGTAGAAGCGACGTAGCTGAGATATGTTCCACGCGTTCGCCAGGATCCTGCCTTGATCGTCGTAGAGCTTGTATGTTCCTGGCTTGAGCACCTCAGCTACGGTGTATGGGCCTCCCATGGAGGGGTGAGCTTGTGGCGCCCTCGATTGTCTGCAGCCGTCGAAGCACGAGGTCCCCCACCGCCAGGTCCCTCTTGCGCACGTGCTTGTCGTGGTAGCGTCGAAGCGTTTGCTGGTAGCGCGCGGAGTTGATGAGCGCCACGTCTCGGGCCTCCTCGAGCTGGTCCTTGGCGTTGGCGAGCTTTCGTCGTTGGTTTGCTCGTTGTAGGCTCGAAGTCGAGGTGAGCCGTACTCGAGGTCCGTAGGCAAGACGACCTCGGCGCCGTAGGTTAGGAAAAACGGAGTGAACCCGGTGGCTCGACTCGGCGTAGTCCTGAGGCCCCACAGCACCGAGGGGAGCTCTGCGGCCACCCCTTTCCGAAATTTTTGAGGGTCTTGAACAGCCTCGGCTTCAGCCCATGGAGTATCATGCCGTTGGCGCGCTCGACCTGCCCGTTGCATTGAGGGTATGCGACCGAGGCCCAGGTCACGCGAATGTTGTTGTCGTCGCAGAAGTTGGTGAATTTTTGCCCGTAATTGGGTGCCGTTGTCGGTGATGATGACGTTAGGCACCCCAAACCGGTACATGATGTCTGCGATGAACTCGACGGCTTTCTCGGAGGTGGGGTCGCCTATGGGCTTGGCCTCGATCCACTTGGTGAATTTGTCGATGGCCACGAGCACATGCGTGTACTTTCCGGTTGTCATCTTGAGGGGACCCACGAGGTCGAGCCCCCAGACGGCAAACGCCAAGTAATGGGGATCATCTGCAGGGCGTGCGCGGGTTGATGCGTTTGCTTGGCGTAAAACTGACACCCTTGGCAAGCTTGGACCAGGCGCTTGGCGTCTCCGATGGCGGTTGGCCAGTAGAAGCCTTGTCGGAAGGCGTTCCCTACCAAGGTCCTCGGCGCTGCGTGATGGCCGCAAGCCCCCGAGTGCATGTCGTCGAGGAGCCTGCGTCCCTCCTCGAGGGGGATGCAGCGTTGAAGGATTCCTGATGGGCTTCGACGGTACAGCTCCCGTTCGTCGCCGTAGATGACGTAGGTCTTGGCCCTTCGAGCGATGCGTCGGGCCTCCGTCTTGTCTTCTGGTAGCACGCCCGCGTCAGGTAGTCGAGGAAGGGCGTCCGCCAGTCGAGGGGTCGTGATGAAGAAGAGGCAGGTGCGTCGATCTGCATCGCCTCAGTGGATGTCGAGGGGTCATTCTCGAGGGGTGGCGTTGAAGGTCGAGCCCCCGTGTCTGGTTCGAGGGGTGGCGTCGAGGAGCCAGCCCCCGGGCCGATTTTGACGGATGGCTCGAAATATCCCTCGAGAAGACGTCTGGTGGAACCGTGCCGCGCGTGGACGCCAACTTTGCCAGCTCGTCTGCGGCCTCGTTGTACTTTCGAGCTATGTGGTTGAGCTCGAGGCCGTGGAACTTATCTTCTAGCTTGCGCACCTCCCGCAGTATGCTTCCATCCTGGGATCGATGCAGCTCGAGCCTTCATGACCTGGTTGACGACGAGCTGCGAGTCCCCTCGAACGTCGAGGCGTCGGACCCCAAGCTCGAGGGCTATGCGCAGCCCGTTGACGAGGGCCTCGTACTCAGCGACGTTGTTGGAGGCGGGGAAGTGCAAGCGCAGCAGGTAGCGCATGTGGACTCCGAGGGGTGAGAAAGAGCAGGCCTGCGCCTGCCCCCGTCTTCATGAGGGACCCGTCGAAGTACATGGTCCAGAGCTCGGCTTGAATTTGTGCTGGCGGGAGCTGGGTGTCGGTCCACTCAGCACGAAGTCCGCCAATGCTTGCGACTTGATGGCTTTTCGCGGGGCGTAGGTGATGGCCTCCCCCATTAGCTCGGCGGACCACTTGGCGATGCGCCCCGTGGCCTCCCGATTGTTGATGATCTCACCGAGGGGGAAGGACGACACCACCGTTACGGGATGAGCGAGGAAGTAGTGCTGGAGCTTGCGCCTCGTGATGATGATGCCGTAGAGCAGCTTCTGGATGTGCGGGTACCGGACCTTGGCCTCGGAGAGCACCTCACTGGTGAAGTACACCGGTCGTTGGACCGGCAACGCATGACCCTCCTCGTGCCTCTCGACGACTATGACCGCGCTGACCACCTGAGTGGTTGCGGCCACATAGAGGAGGAGGGGCTCGGGGGATCGTCACCCTTGGCTGGTCGCGGAGGCACGAGATTGGCGCGGAAGTCAGCAACCCCTTCAACTTGGTTAAGGCCTCCTCGGCTTCGACAGTCCACGAAAGCGTTCCGTCTTCTTCAGCAGGCGGTAGAGGGGTAGCGCTTTTTCCCCTAGCCTCGAGATGAATCTGCTGAGAGCGGCTAGGCAGCCTGTCACTTTCTGTACACCCTTGAGGTCTCGAAGTGGGCCCATCCTCGTGACTGCTGAGATTTTTTCGGGGTGGCCTCGATCCCCCGTTGTGAGACAATGTAGCCAAGTAGCATGCCTCGAGGCACACCAAAGACACATTTCTCGGGGTTGAGCTTCACATTCTTGGCCCGGAGGCATTTGAACGTGGCCTCGAGATCGCTGATGAGGTTCCCGACTTTCTTGGTTTTAACCACGATGTCATCGACGTAGGCCTCGACGGTTTTGCCTATGTGTTCGCCAAAGATATGCTGCATGCAACGTTGGTACGTTGCCCCGGCGTTTCGAAGGCCGAAGGGCATTGTAACGTAGCAATACATACCAAAAGGCGTAACAAAAGAGGTAGCGAGCTCGTCGGATTCTTTCATCCTAATCTGGTGGTAGCCGGAATACGCATCGAGAAATGAAAGTACTTCACACCCCGCAGTGGAATCGACAATCTGATCAATTCTAGGTAAAGGAAATGGAACTTTTGGACATGCTTTATTCAGACCAGTGTAGTCTACACACATCCGCATTTTTCCATTCTTTTTCCTAACTAGTACAGGGTTAGCTAGCCACTCTGGGTGAAATACCTCCTTGATGAACCCGGCCGCCAAAAGCTTGTGCACCTCCTCGCCGATGATCCTGCGCTTCTCCTCGTCGAAGCGGCGCAGGCGTTGCTTCACCGGTCTGGACCCGGCCTGGATCTCCAAGGCGTGCTCGGCGACTTCCCTCGGTATGCCCGGCATGTCCGAGGGTCCCCACGCAAACATGTCGATGTTCGCGCGGAGAAAGTCGACGAGCACTGCTTCCTATTTAGGCTCGAGGCTGGCACTGACGGTCAGCGTCTTGCCATTGGTCGAGGTCGGGTCGACGGGTATCTGCTTGGTGTGCTCTGCCGGCTCGAAGGTGCCAGCGTGGCGCTTTACTTCAGGGGCCTCCTCGGTGGCCAGGGCGGCTAGGGCCTCGAGCGAGTCGAGCTGGACGTTTGCCTCCCCACGCTCGACGCACTCCACGTCGCAGTGGTACGCGTGCTCGTAGGATGTGTCGACGGTGATGACCCCTTTTGGCCCGGCATTTTGAGCTTCAAGTACGTGTAGTTGGGAACCGCCATGAACTTGGCGTAGCCTGGCCGGCCGATGATGGCGTGGTAGGTCCCTTGGAATCCAACCACCTCGAAGGTGAGCGTCTCCTGGCGGAAGTTAGCCGGCGTGCCAAAGCAAACCGGCAGGTCGATGCGCCCGAGGGGGTGGGCCTTCTTCCCTGGTACGACTCCGTGGAACCCCCCGACGCTGGGTCGGAGCTGTCCCTCTGAAATCCCCAGGAGGTCGAGGGTCTCGAGGTATATGATGTTGAGGCTCGAGCCCCCATCCATCAACACCTTGGAGAACCGTACGTCGACGATGACGGGGTCGACGACGAGGGGGTACGCCCCCGGGTTTATGACACGGTCCGGATGGTCGTCACGGTCGAACGTGATCGGCGCATCAGACCAGTCAAGATACCGGGGGGCGTCGTGGCCGAGTGCAAAGATCTCCCGGCGCTCCTTCTTTCTTTCTCGAGCTGAGAGCCCGACGGTCGGCCCCCCGTACCGGGGGGAAGTTGTCGTCCGCGTCCCCACCACCGCCGCGCCGATTGTTATCCTTGCCCTTAGGCGCGTCTTCTTTCTTATCGCCGAGCTTGGAGTAGTAGCCTTTCAACAGTCGGCAGTCCTTTAACTTGTGATTTACGGGGCCCCTGTGATAAGTGCAGGGGTCCTCGAGCATCTGGTCGAAAACAGCCCCGTCAGGGGGGCCTCGGGGCTTCTTAGGCTCGAGGGCGCCTGCGAGCACCTCTTCGTCGTCGTCGTCATTGGCGTCGCGCTTCGCCTTCTGACCTTTGCGTTTGTTCTTCTCTTCTTTTTGTTGCTGTTATTGTTGTCGTTCTTGGCATCGTTGCCCTTGTTCGAGCCCTCCGGCGCGGTCACCGCCTTACCTTTGTCCGTGGAACGGCCAAAGAAGGCCCCCACTGCCTCGTCGCCTGAGGCAAAGCTGGTGACACGCGATCCATCAGGTCCTCGACCGTCCTGGGACGGTAGCGTCCTAGCTCATGAACTAGCTCTTGGCATGTCGTGCCGTGCCCGCGAACGCTGAGATGACGTCCTCATCAGGCACGTGGGGGAGCTCGAGGCGCTGCTTCGAGAACCGCCGAGCAAAGTCGCGGAGGGGCTCGTCCGCCGCCTGCCTGCAACGCCGTAGGTCCCAGGGGTTGCCTGGGCGCACGCAAGTCCCCTTGAAATTCCCGTCGAAGACCCTGACTAGGTCGGCCCAGTCATCGATCCGATCCGGCGGGAGCCCCTCGAGCCACCGGCGGGCGGTGTCCGAGAGGTAAAGTGGGAGTTGGCGTATGATCACACGGTCGTCGTTCTTCGCTCCGCCCAGTTGGCAGCCTAGGCGGAAGTCCGAGAGCCAGAGCTTGGGCTCGACCTCCCCGTCATACTTCACGATGTTGGTCGGCGGTCGGAAGCGGTCGGGGAGGGTTGAGCTGCGGATGGCCCGGCTGAAGACTCTGGGGCCCGGGGGCTCGAGGACTTGCCGGTCCTCGTCACTGTCGTAGCGCCCCCCTCGTCGATGGGCGCTATAGCCACGCTCTTGGGCCCCCTTGTCCTTGCGCCGTCGGTTGATGTCGTTGCGGGCGTCATTGGGGTCTCGAGGTGGCCGGTTGTCGATGATCCGTTCGCGGACTGGCCTAGCTCGAGAGGCGTCCGGCTGGTGGACGGATGCCTCGCGCTCGTTGCGGGGCGTGTCCGCCGGCTTCCCCGAGGCTGCTCCGCGCCGGCGTGACGCCGAGCTCTCGGCCTGCTGCACAGCGGCTGTCTCGAGGAGGTTCTTCATTTCCCCAAGCATGCGCCTGGCGTCAGGGTTGGAGACGGCGGGTAGATCACGGAGCATCATCGCCGCCGCCACCACGTTCTGCCCGGCTCGCGGGAAGCATACCTCGGGGCGTGCTGGTGCCCCGTCCTCGAGGATCCGCCGGTGGACCTCTCGAGCCCGACCTCGAGCTCCGGCTCCTCGGGGCTGGGGTGGTTCCTGCATCAGAGTTTGCCGGAGCTGCAGCAGGTGTCGCCGTTCTTCCTCGGCTTTGGTGATTGCCTCCTGCACCTGCGCGAGTTGCGCCGCCCGCCGCCATCGTCGTGCTGAGGCGGTGCAGCCGGTGCTGGAGGTTCGTTCCTCCCCTGAACACGTGATCCGCCTGCCGCGGCCACGTCGCTGGGGCCCTCTAGATCGAGCGCCGGCCTGCCGTCGTCGCCCTCGTCCTCGGTATCGCATACGACCCCCTCGAGTTGGAAGCACTCCCTGGTGGGATCCCAGAGGTCGGGGTCGTGGTAGTCGTATTCGTCGGAGTCGGAGCTGTTGACGGCGTGCCGCCTTGGCAGATGCTGGGACCGCAGCTCGCGGTACCATTCTCCGACGGTGGCTCGCCGGGGTGGCTCGATGGCTCGCGAGAAGCCGCGGTCGACGTGCGCGGGGTGGACGATCTCCAGGTTGGCCATGGCCTGCAGTAGCACGCCCGGGCGCTCCTCCTGCTCTGCCGGCGGTCGGTCCCGACGGCGCTCGTTGAGCTGGCGGGCGTAGGCTGCTGCGGAGTTGTCGAGGCCGAACGGGAACCGCCGGCGTCGAGCGCGGTACACCCCGTGCGGGAGGAGGCTGGGTGGCGTCGACGGTGCGCGGCTCGGAGGCCTCTGGCCTGGCTCCTGGTCCGTGCGCATGAGGAACGCGAAGTCGCTGGGTGGGCGCGAGCGCGCCCTGGAAGTCTCCGGCCGTGCGCCGGGCAGGCTCCTCCTCGGGAACTCCGCGCCGGCCACGGGGAAGTGGGTGTACGCCGCTGGCACCGCCTGTGCCTGGCGACGATGGTGACGACGGCGCCGCTCACGGGGTGGCGACGCGTGGTGGTGTGGGCGACGTGCCACGCTCCTCGCACGGGGTGGCGTGACACGCCCTCCACTCGGGCCCTCCGTGGAGAGCAAGGTCAGCTCGTTGCCGTTGTCGGTGGCCAGGAACTCGAGGCTCCCGAACCAGATGACGGCACCGGCAGAGAACGAAGGAGTCGAAGCAGCCATCCAGGAAACAGCGAGAAACCGACTCGACACGCGAAGGCCCCTACCTGGCGCGCCAACTGTCGGTGTTTCGAACCCGGGGGTACGACACCAACGAGTAATATGATCGCGTGCTCTCTTCCTGGAGATGGTGATGCAAGATGACACAAGGATTTATCCTGGTTCGGGCAAAGAAGGCCCTACGTCCAGCGGGGGAGGAGGTTCTTGTATTACTTGCACCTAAGTGCTTGTACAGGGGCGAATACAAGCTCAATGAGCGTGGACCGGAGTCCGGACTCGAGTGTGTACGTGTGTGGACTTGTGTGTTGTCTCTCGGAGTTGTGTAACCGTGGACTCGCCTCTTCTCCTCCCCTCTCCCCCGGCGAGCCTGGCGTCCCTTTTATAGAACAAAGGAGGCCAGGGTTTACACAGGATAGATATGTACATCGCTCGATATGGCGTAGGGTAGGAATCCTGTCTTGTCGGGGCCACTGGAGCCGACGTGGGCGTTGCTGTTGAGGCGTCCTTGGAGCGTGGCCTCCATCCTGGCGTGGACGCGGAGACGTGGTGGCGTGGGGGCCGTACAGTGCCCATTTCGGCATGTACAGGATGCGACGGGGGGTCTTCCGGGTCTTGGGGTACCTGTCCTCCAATAGCGTGAAAAGCGGTTAGGGCTCGAGGGGCGCGGAGCCGGCCTCGAGGTGGCGCCTACAGGGGGCTCGAGCCCCCGCAGGTATGGACAAGTCCCGTGAAAATTGATGGAGCAGTGGGCATCCGGGCCTCGAGACGTGGCTTGGACGTGCAACAGTGTAGGGTATGGTTAACAGTGCCGTACTGGCGCCCTTTTGCCCATGCTTGTGGTGAAAACGAGACTTGACTCTGCCCTGGTTACTGTGGTACACGTCGGGCTGCAGAGGACGTGACTGGAGTAGGTGGACGCATTAAATGCGCGGTATGGGGTTAGGGAGCAGGAAGCTTCCTCCTCGTGGAGGGCTTCGAACACTCGCTCGAGCCCGTGCGCTGAGGGCTCGGGTGAGTGGAGGTTGTGCTCCAGCTCGAGGCCTAGATCGAGACGAGCCCCGAGGGATAGGCTATCGTGCTGGAGGGGCTCGAGTCCCCGGCGAGGTCCTCGAGAGCGTGCACAGCTGTTGCGGGTTCGGGGGTGGGCTACCAGGAGGTGGCCGGTAAGGTCTCGACAGGTCTAAGCTCCCTGGTGGTGTGCCAGCGTTGCAGGCTCCGAGGGTTGATTCTTGGGGTTAGCTTAGCTGGGTTTATTAATTGGTGTTCTAGGTTTAACCTATTTGTTTTGCGTTGATTGGGGGTACCCCTTTTGTGGACCCCCGACAATGAATTCCTGGTCTAAATATGACAAGTTTCTCTACTACCATGTCTATCAACAAAGGTCTAACTAGCTCAACACTAACATGCAGCAAGTGGAAGCTCCTACTCTAAGAGTAAAAATTATTTGGCTTTGGTTGGACTTTTTGCCACAGAAGTACTTAGAGCAAGTTTTTAAATTCATCATTTTTTTTTCAAAATAACTACTCCACAAACTTGACTTGCTCAAGTCAAAGTAGAAACTTACTTCCCCTTTACTTAGTCTAATGCTCATGTCTCAATTTAGTTCTAGCATACGTTCTCCCATGATAACTCTAATGCATGGCATACTTATTTTTATTCATAAAAATACTTACGATGAGAGCGTTTCATTTATTGCTATTTATTTATTATATATATATATATATATTACTTAATTAAGCTACAAATTAACTAAGATAAAACTCAAATTTAAATTACTGAAATTAAAAAAAACATTCACAGTAATAAAGACTTACCTTAGCCTAACTTACCTTTGTTAGCCGCTTTGGATTCCCGATTAGTGTCGCCTTCACGGTGGTTGTGGCTGAATATTTCCTTCACTGGCTTCATTTGGCGGAGTGTGGGCACCGACGAACTTTGATGACGGGTGTTTTTTCGGTCGCGATGTGAACTAGAATTTCTCCTCCTTTCCACTGATGTGGAGCTGAATTTCTCCAGCTCCTACATCAATGGTGGCTTTGCAGTGCTAAAAATGGCCGTCCCAAGATCAATGGCGTCCGGTGGTCGAGATTAATATCCAGAACCACAAAATCCACCGGAATAAAGAGATTCCGGATTTTCACCGGAATATTCTCTGCTATTCCCGCGGGATATCGGAGCGATTGATCGGCTAGCTGCAGACACATTGAAGTAGGGGACAAGGTATGATGATTTAATTTATCATATATTACCTTGGGCATGACACTGACGCTTGCTCCCAGATCACAGAGTGCATGGTCGAAGTGCTACTCTCCAATTGAACACACGATCGTTGGGTTTCCTGGGTCCTTCTTCTTTTCTGGGAGTTGGTTTAAAATGACCGCACTGCAATCTTCGGTCAATTTAACCACATCCCTATTGGTTTCTTATTATTGAGCATGTCTCTCAAATATTTTGCATAAGTTGGAACCTGCATAGCGTCAATACATGGCACATGTATATATAATTTTTGAATTACCTTGACGAATTTCTTGAATTGGTCGTCTTCCATCGGATTTCTGTTTCGATCTGGAAAAGGTAATACATGTGTATCATAAAATTCATGAGGAGCAGTTCGTACCTTGGATGAAGGTTCAGCTGGGGTCTCCTCTTCTTCGTCTTTTTTACATTAACAATATTTTTCTTTGCAGCAGAATTACTACTAGGAACTAATTAGGATGAGGTGGATCACGAGTGGATTTACCACCTCTCGTGGTTACAGCTTTTAATTCCTCATAGTATTTAATTTGAGATTTAATGTTATCTACTTTTTGCTCTAATCTCTTATTAAAATTAATTTGTTCCTTAAATGCTTTAGAAAAATATTTCAGTTTAGCATAAATTCCTTCTAACATTTTATCATGTTCAATTAATTTATTTTATGCTATCATTAATCTACCTTGATTAGAACTAATTTTCCAATAGGAGAATTAAATACGGAGGTTTGAGACATACCTTTATTATTCCATTGTTGGATCATTGGAATTGGAGGTTCTCCGTAGCCACATTACTAAGAAGGGATTTTGCATCCTCTTTCTTAATTTCTCCTTGACCTTCACTTGACGAAGCGGCTCTTTGCTTGGCACGATATTACTCCATTTGCAGCAACGACTCTCTTCTCATTTTTCTTTGGCTCTAGTTTGGTAGTACTCCATTGCAGCACGATCTCTCTTCTCATTTATTCTTTGCTCTAGCAATTTTACCAAAGTTTGCAGGGTAACAGAATCAACTTGCTTAATTTCAGACATACCTCTAGCACGTTTTTAAATCCATCCTTGATTCGCCACCATTGTCTCGATCAGTTTGGTTGCCTTCTCTACAGTGAGAGAGAGGTATGCACCTCCGGCGGCAGCATCAATGTGTTGTCGAGATTCTTGCTGGAGTCCATGGTAGAAGCTTTGGATCAAGTACCAGTCTTGCATACCATGGTGGGGACAGTCTTCAACATACTCTTGTAGTCTCTCCCAAGCTTCAGTGATTGTTTCTTCGTCTCCCTGTCCAAAGTTAGAAATCTTGCTACGGAAAAGAATAGTTCGACTTATCGGGCAGAACTTGTTGAGGAATTGATCCGCGCATCTCACTCATGTCAGCAGGTGTCCAGAGTTGAAGAGGAACCACTGCTTCGCTTTTTCCACTAATGAAAATGGAAAAAGACGAAGTCTAATGGCATCCTGCGAAACTCCCTGCACAGAAATTGTACTACATATCTCCAGAAAATTTCGGAGATGAGCATTGACATCCTCGGAAGGTTTGCCATTAAATGCAATAGCTTGAGCCATACGTATTAGGTGAGGTTTAAGCTCAAAATCTACATTACTAGTAGAAGGTAAGACTGGAATGTGAGCAAAAGTAGGCATGGAATATTCACGGAGTGTTTTGGTCGACGTCGATGTTGATGATGATGTCGGCGTTGGTGTTGATCGATCGATGGAGAAGCTTGGTTCGTCAGTCACTTTTGACTGGGATTCTTGTCTTGACGAACTCCTCTCGCGAAACTCCAGGTTCTTCCTCGGAGGTGTGAGATTAGCTCTCGCTCTCCTAAGAATGGCCTCGGGATCTTCTTGATAGTTGCTCTAGAACTACGGGGGTTAATTCAATAGAAATCGCAAAGAATTAATTCTAGCCAATTGCTTCCCCAGCAACGGCGCCAGAAATGCTTGTTGACACTTGCTAACGTCGTTACTAGGCGTAGACTATGGAATCTATCCCCGGCAACGGCGCCAGAAAGGCTTGTTGGTACTTCTTAATGTAAGAAGTATAACTAACTATTCGTATGACTATTGGTAAATTCCGCAAGCGCATAGAATAAGTCAATTGTAGCACTTCACCCGGGAGTAACCGAGTATCGTATTTATTTCCACAGGGAAGCTACTATGACAGAACTAACACTAGGACTGCTATGAACAACTAGTGATTCTAGCAAGGTTGATCAAAATGTATAAATGGGGGTTGATTTCTACTACTACTAAAATAAAAAGAAAGAAAGACTAACTACTACTAAACTAAATCGGCGGGGTCTGGCCAATGAACAGATTAATGTTTTCCTACACACTTACAAACACAACTAACTTAGCAATAAAGATTTTATCTAGTTCTTCGAACCGTACACACCCTCTGGACTATTTACCTCAGACGTGCACAATGAGGTTTATGATTTAAAAACTAACCCAACTACGTGGTGGAATTCAAGGCTCCCAGGGCTGTCACCACCTGTTTGCTACCACAGCTATCCGGGGGGCTAGCCACAAACTAAGGTATAATTAGTCTAAGCACCGCGCTTACACTAATATATACTATTCTAATCTTGCGTCCAAAACTAGAGCACTGATTACTCAGCGAAGAACCCAAACTAGATACAAACTAAATACTAAGTTATCTATGATCGAAAGCACTCAACAAGAACAATAAGTAAAGAACTTAAAGTAAATGCTGAAAGTAGAAGAACACTAAGATAAATGAAGAAAGACTTGGAATTATACCAGAGACTCTGGAAGATCCTCTATTACAACTCCAACTCTTCTCTTCTACACTCTCGCTCTCACTATAAGTCTCTCAACTAGAGTGTTACTTCACCAGAGCTTCTCTTACAAGAGAGTGGGACTAATGAGGTGATGTCTCAGTACAAATGAGCTCGGGGGTCCTATTTATAGCCTAAGGGACCTAGGGTTAGGTCAGGGGGTGAGTGAGGTGGCGGGCGCCAGCCCTAGGTGGCGGCCGCCAGGCCCCTGACCGTTGGATCCACCGTCATTGCTTCAATGTCATCCAGGAGCTCCAGGGAGGCGGTTCCAAGGTCGGTTGCATGTCCAAATAACCGTCACATGGGCAATTAGGTCATGATCCACGTGACATCTCTTCTTAGCCCTTGGATGCAACGACCTAAGTGATCAATGGCTGCAAATGAGTGTGGCACGCCTCCCATGGATCAGTGACGTGGTAGGGAAGGAGTTTGGGCCTCACTCCCCTGGCGGCCGCCAGCTAGGGGTGGCGGGCGCCACCCCACCTTGGCCCAAAGTGAGCCCAGGTGAGTGTGCTTGCCTCCTGGTGGGTCCTCTTGGTCATTTTGCTCAAAAACCCTGCAATTACCTACATTCAAATAAAACTCAAGGACAAGTGGAAATCGTTAGTTTATAAAAGGTTTTTGGTTGATTTTAAGTCCTTGTGTTGCGTTATATGACCTTGTTGATGCTAAGAATATAACACTTAGTGTGCATCAACACAGGCCAGCGTCCGATGCAGTAAGTTTTGCACTGTTTCACTCGCAGTTTGTTCGTTCGTTGTCGGTTTCAGTTTTTGGTTTTTGCGTTGGATTTCCAACTTCGTGCTCTACAGAAATCGGGCTTCCAGCTTTGCAAAATAGCCGCTAGTTGAGGTTACCCAAAGATGTTGAGGTTACCCAAAGCTCATCCTGTCACTAGTTGACTTGCGTGAACTTGAGCAAGTGAACTTTTGTGGTGTCCAGCTGTGTTCCTTGGGAACATCCACCCAATACCTTGGGTCGTGGACATCACGCTTGTCGGTTTGCTCGTGGGGTTGATTTTCGGGACAAAGGCCAGAGTTTTGAAAGAAATTTTTAGGCTCCCATTCACCCCCCTCTGGTCGCCTATGGTAGCACTCTCGGTCCTTCAATTGGTATCGGAGCGGGTTAAGGATCTTCCACCTTAGCCGGTTCCAGATCCACAGAAGGCGACATGGATCGCGGCGTGGGCAAACCCCCATTTTTTGATGGGACGAACTATGCGTATTGGAAGATACGCATGTCGGCCTATCTTCAGAGCATGAGTGCTTCTGTCTGGGAGATTTGCAACAAGGCAGATTACGTGGTCTTGGCTGCTCGTGTGACTCAGCTGCAGATTGATGAGCACGATGCCAATAGCCGAGCCTGTAATGCTCTTTTCTCATGTTTGAGCATGTCTGAGTTTGATCGCGTTTCTCACCTCCCCACGGCTCGGGAGATTTGGGCGACCCTCATGCATTTCCATGAGGGAACCACTCAAGTCAAATCCCGTCTCTACGAGTCGCACAAGCGGGAGTATGAGAACTTTCAACACATGCCTGGGAGAGCATATAAAGTTTATTCGCTCGCTTTCGGGTGATTGTCAACAGGATGATGGATAACAAAGAGCTGTTGCCTTTCGACGATCATGAGAGGTCTCTCAAGCTTTTACACACTCTCGATCGGTCGGTGTGGGACCCCAAGGTTCACGCGTCATCGAATCACCTAACTACGAGACTCTCATGTGCGATGAGCTCTTTAGTAAGCTCAAGTCCAGTGAGATTGACGCCATGACGAGGGCTTCTTATGAAAATCCTTCTGGCTCGTCAATGGCTTTGCTTTCTGGCTCTTCTGCTAACTCCTCTGGAGGCTTTGCTTTGTCTTCTCTTCTTTCTGTCACAGAGGAGCAGCTGGAGTTCATGGGAGACAACGAGTTGGCTTTGCTAGCCAACCGGTTCTCGCGGTTCCACAACAACCGCATGAACCATCGTCGTGGAGGAGGACGCGCCGGGTGCTATGAGTGCAGCGACCCTGATCACTTCATCGCCAACTGCCCAAAGAAGAACAAGCAACTCTTTGGCAAGGGTGATCACGGGCACAAGTACGACTCCGGCCGACACAAGGAGAAGTACACCCCTCCCAAGCACAAGCGGAAGGGTTGCTTCAACAAGGAGTACATCAAGAAGAAGTACTTGGAGAAGGCCCAGGCTGAGCAGCGTGCTTTCTTTGCCATGCTCAGCGACGTCAACGACTCGGATGACGACTCCGCTGCATCAAGCGACGACGAGTCCGAGAAGAAGAAGAAGATCGAGGACAAGCTGAATGGCCTCTGCTTCTTCGCCGACAACGAGGGCTTTTGCACCATGGCCCTCGGCAAGGAGGTCGACAGCCAGCTGGAGGAGACCCCTCGGAACGACGACGACGACACCTCGCAGGTATCCCAAACACCAGAGGAACTCTCTGCTGAGGTCGATAAGCTTACTACCGCCCTTCTTAGTCAAGACAAATTGCTTAGGCATGCTGCTAGAGAGAGGAAGGAGTTCAGGCAGAAGTGGGAGGATACGGTGAAGGAACTTGAGTTTGCCAAGTCCACCGTTGTTGTCTCTGAGGAGGGTGAGTGTGAGATGTGCACCAAGCACATGACTGACCTTCTCACTTTGAGAGGTAAGTATGCTGCTTTGGTTGGAGAGGTGGATGAGCTTAGGGCTAGACCCTCGTTGCTTGGTGCGTGCAAGTCTTGTGCAAGCTTGCAATCCGAGTTGGTAGAGAAGAATGCCAAGATTGTGTCTCTTGAGAAGGCCAGTTCGGGTAGCACTTGTGTGTCTAGGTGTGTTTTGTGTGAAGGCTTGGAGATGGAGATAGCCAATGTGAAGCATGACAAGATGCAAACCGAGGAAGAAAACACATACCTTCGGACCATCTTGTCATGGGTGTCTTGTGGTGAGCCGCAGCTTGGGATTATGATTGCCCAATTCAAGCGTGCTGCTGGAGGTCCAGGTGTAGGCTTTGCTCAGGGAATGGAGAGTGCTGCTTCTTTTGGTAAGATTGGAGAGTCGAGTGGTCTTAACCTGAGTGAGAAGCCCAACTCCACCACTACTCCCAAACTAACCAAGATTCCACCCAAAGAGCCTCTCAAGCCTAACACCAAAGATGGAGTGTATGAGGAATCTCCGAGAGCTCCACCCAAGAAACAAGTGTGGTCTCCTAAGCCCAACCACCTGAAAAACAAGCTAGACACCATGCCACCTATCCAGGAGGAGCTTATGCCACAAAAGGGCAAAGTGAACCACACCCACTACCGTGAGTACCAACAACCCCCTATGAGAGCGGTGAGGTACCATTGTGAGCACTGTGGGAGAGATGAACACTAGAGGGAGTTTTGCTTTCGGTGCAAGAGAGAGGAGCGTCGTGCAAAGGAGTTGAACAACATGGACATGTACCATCCTTTCCATGATGTACATATGCTGAATGTTCAAAGGAGAGCTGCTGGGCCTAGAGGTCCAATGCCTCAAGGTCCTAGGCCTCAGAGAGGTTTTGCCCAGCTGGATCCGAACTTTGTTGGATACGGACCCCGTGGCGGTGGCTTTGCTATTGAGCGTTACCCCCCACCGCGTTTTGAGTATCGCGATGGACGCTCTTCCCTTAGCGGACCACGTTTTCCTATGCGTGGTGATCGCTTTCCCCGTAGGCGTGCTAGGAATGGTTTTGCTACTAACCGTTCTTTTGAGCATCCGGCCCAACACTGGTATTCTTCCCATTTTACTCACTGTTGACACTAATTAACTCTTATTATTAACGGTCAATTAAGCATGAAAATGGATGAATATATAAACTCCACCTTAGTATAGGGATTAAAACTAACAAATTCCATGAGTTTTGGTGAATTGTGAATCCGCAGGGACTAAACCAGGAAACAACCCTCGATTCCTTCCCCTAGAAGGAAACCGACGGGAGATAACGCATTCGGCAAGTCAGGAACCCTCCAGAAGACTCCAAAGAACACCTAGAGACACCACGAGAAAGGGCACCCCGATCCACTTCCAGGTGGGAGGTCCCCTGGGCCCACCGGTCGGTCTCCCCCTGACACCGTTGGCTTCCGTCTTTTGCAAGCTACTTCCACCGCCTTTAAGGACCAATCTCAGCCCTACGTGAAGTCGGTTTGATCTAACGGCCACGGTTGATCCCTCAGGGCTATATAAACAGGCCCCTGAGCCCCAGGTCAGACAGAAGGTCCCTCTTCAGAAGACTACGCTTCAACTAGAAACCCTAGAAGAGACTTCAGGAGTTAGCTTTCAAGTAGAAGACTAGATACCCCTCTAGTAGGATTAGAACCTAGTCTTATTCTAGAACTAGAAGAGAGAGAGAGGAAGAGATCAAGAGGAAGCTCCGGCCTGTCGGATCAACTTCTTCATCTTGTACCTGTGGATTCAAGTTCTTCATTGACTTGCTTCAATGATTGTTTTGGTAATCGACATCTATATTTATGTTTGAGCTATTGTTCTTATTATTCTTAAGGTTTAATGACTCTCTTTTGAGTACTTTAATTCTAGTCGCTCTAGAGTTAGAGTAGTTGGATAGTGTAAGCGTGGTGCTTAGACTTGATAGCTCATATTTGCCTCCTATAACGCCGGTAGTAGTGGTAGTTCGCAAGGGTGACTCTTATAGCCTTGTTGATTCTTCTATAGTCCACTTACCCGTGTGTAGGCTCGGTAGGATTATACATTTGCATAAAAGAATCATACTCTGTTTGTGACCTTTTATGGCAACTTCCCCATTAAGAATAATAAACATATCACTCTTAAGTTGGATTTAGATAGCCTTAGTGATCCCCTCTACACTTTTAGCTTCTCCGTCCTTGTTAGTTACTCAGGGGTTATACACTTGAGACTCCACGCTATCCGTTCATTTGGGTTCGATATTAAAACTGGGTTATTCCGGTGAAGTGCTACATCGGTAGATTTTATCTGTGCGCTTGCGGATAAAGTAGAGTGTGCATTAATTTATACCAACAAGCATTTCTGGCGCCGTTGCCGGGGAGCGGTAGATCATCTTACGTCTTAAGTATAACCTTGTATTATACTTTTATACTTTATCTTTTACCTTTTTACTATACTTTATACTTTGTCTTTGCTGTTATATCTTTTTATTCTTTTTATTCTTTTCAGAATGGATTTCTCAGAGCCAACCACTAGCTCCACAGATTCCATTCCACTGAACCAGTATACCTATCACATTGTCGTAGACTTAGAGTTGCCTAAATCTGCTAAGCCTATCCTTTTAGACAACTACGAGCTACGCCCATGCTTGATAGAAATGGTTAAGAATCAAACTTTTTCTGGCTTAGAAGACGAAAACCCACACATTCATTTAAATGAGTTTGAACAAACCTATGCGTGCCTACACATCGCGGGCATGTCTGACGAAACCCTTAGATGGAAACTTTTCCCATTCTCCTTAGAGGGAAGAGCCAAAACATGGTACCTTCAAACTGCACCAAGTAAAAATGGGGATTGGAAAGAACTCTGCTCTAGCTTTTGCTTAGAATACTTCCCTGTCTCCAAAATTATTTGTCTTTGCTTAGAGATTTTGTCCTTCATCCAAGAAGATGATGAGTCTCTAATTGCTGCCTGGGAAAGATTTGATAATCTTGTCCGCTCTGGTCCAACCTTATCTATCCCAGATTCTGTCTTACTTCAACACTTTTATAATGGTCTGAATAGAAAAACTTCTAATTACCTTAACTTAGCTTCAAACGGATCATTCCTACATACCCCAGCCTCCAAGGCAAGGGGGAAATGTTGCAAAACTTATCCCAAATCACTCCTACTCCTGAAGCTAAACCACAAGAACCACTAGAAGTAAATCTAGAAGCTGATCCTATATCTATTCTGAATCATGAACAAACTTCAGCTTTGATTCCTAATGAGAGGGAAACCTCAGTCTTAGGAGATACCTTTGATTTCAAGGATGAATATCTTACCGAATTTGGTAATACCTCGAAATACCAAACAATTAGGAAACCACAAAATCAAAAATCATCTTTAGAAGAACTTACTGATAAGGTTTTCCTAAAAGAGACTACGAAGAAACTAATCTCTATAATAAGTCATGAATGGTTAGAAGAATCAGAGCTTTCCACTGATATAATACGCTTAAATTCACCTTCTACACATATTCAATGCCAAATCCATCAACAACCCTTCGAAGCTCTCTATAATCCTGTTGTGGGAACCAACATTATGTATGAAACCTTTGTTCAAGATTTATTAAAACAAATGCCACTTACCCCAACAGCTAAATTATTGAAAACCCCTTCAGGACATGTTATTCCTAGCTCAGGAATCATGTATGTCCTGCCTGTCACAGTAGATAACACTCCACTTCACTTAAGCTTTTATATCTTTGATATTAAAGAGTTTAATCTGCTGATAGGCCAACCACTTAAGCAACTCATTCATGAAGGACAATCAGGGATCTTAAACTTCCATCTTGGGAAAAATCTTAAAGGAACCATACCTATTACTCACTCTCTAAATGCTGAGAATGAATCATGTCCCGAGCCAGATCCTATGGAAGAAATAAAGGAAGCATCTCTTGAAATAATAAATGAACCTGAATATGAAGAAGATGCACAGTTCTTTACTGAGGAAGAAGATAACACACCTGATCCAGATCCTCTAGATTCCTTAGAAGAACCTCCTAAACCTCCCATAGAGTTAAAACTCTTACCTTCTGGGCTTCGATATGCTTTCTTGAATAATAATCTTGAGTCTCCTGTGATCATAAATAATAATCTTACTCAAGAACAGACCTCTAGGTTGATCACTATCTTAGAAAAGCATAAATCAACCTTTGGCTATTCACTCCATGATCTAAAGGGAATCAACCCCGCTTTCTGCACCCATCGCATTCCTACTGATCCTAACATATCACCATCTAGAGAGCCACAATGCAGGCTTAACAATGCGATGAGAGAGGTAGTAAAGAAAGAGGTTCTGAAACTCTTGCACGCCGGGATCATTTATCCTGTGCCACACAGTGAGTGGGTAAGCCCTGTGCAAGTTGTGCCTAAAAAGGGAGGCATGACTGTGGTAAAGAATGAGAAGAATGAATTAGTTCCACAAAGAACTGTTACTGGTTGGAGAATGTGTATTGATTACAGAAAATTAAACAAGGCAACTAAGAAAGATCACTTTCCGCTGCCTTTCATAGACGAAATGTTAGAACGCTTAGCCAATCACTCTTTCTTTTGTTTTCTTGACGGATATTCTGGATATCACCAAATCCCAATCCATCCAGATGATCAAAGCAAAACCACTTTTACATGTCCATACGGAACTTATGCTTATCGCCGAATGTCTTTTGGATTATGTAATGCACCTGCTTCTTTTCAAAGATGTATGATGTCTATATTTTCTGATATGATTGAAGAAATCATAGAAGTTTTCATGGATGACTTTTCTGTTAATGGAAAAACTTTTGATGATTGTCTTGAAAATTTAGACAAGGTTTTGCAAAGATGTGAAGAAAAGCACTTAGTCCTTAATTGGGAAAAATGTCACTTTATGGTTAAAGAAGGCATAGTGCTAGGTCATTTAGTATCAGAACGTGGAATTGAGGTAGACAAAGCTAAAATTGAAGTAATTGAACGTTTGCCTCCACCGATTAATGTCAAAGGAATTCGAAGTTTCCTTGGCCATGCTGGTTTTTACCGTAGGTTTATAAAAGATTTTTCTTACATTGCTAGACCTCTCACAAATCTTTTGGCCAAGGATGTTCCTTTTGAATTTGATGATGCATGTTTAGAATCTTTTAACACTCTTAAGAAAGCACTCACTTCTGCACCTATCATTCAACCTCCTGATTGGTCTCTACCTTTTGAGATCATGTGTGATGCAAGTGATTTTGCTATAGGAGCTGTGCTAGGACAATATAAGGATAAAAAGCATCATGCGGTCGCTTATGCCAGCAAAACTTTAACAGGACCTCAACTTAATTATGCTACTACTAAAAAAGAACTTCTGGCTGTTGTTTTTGCTATAGACAAGTTTAGATCTTATTTAGTGGGATCAAAGGTGATTGTTTTTACTGATCATGCTGCACTAAAGTACCTGCTCACTAAGAAAGATGCTAAGCCATTCTTAATAAGATGGGTTTTGTTACTCCAAGAATTTGATTTAGAAATGAAAGATAAGAAAGGAGTAGAAAACTCTGTAGCTGATCACTTGTCTAGAATGTATTTTGAAAATCCTCAGGAATTGCCTATAAATGACTCACTCAGGGATGACATGCTTTTTCAAATCTCTAGATCTGACCCCTGGTATGCAGATATTGTCAATTTTATAGTTGCAGGGTATGTACCACCAGGAGCAAATAAGAAGAAGCTGATCTATGAGAGCAGGATCCACATATGGGATGATCCATATCTATTCAGAGTTTGCTCTGACGGATTACTAAGAAGATGTGTACCAGCTGAAGAAGGAATCAAGATCATTGAACGCTGTCACTCTTCTCCATATGGAGGACATTATGGGGCATTCCGAACACATGCGAAGATCTGGCAAAGTGGATTTTTCTGGCCAACTATGTACCAAGACACAAAAGACTTTGTCCGGAGGTGTGGATCATGTCAGAGGCATGGCAGCATCAACACCAGAGATGCCATGCCACTCACTAACAACCTTCAGATTGAGCTCTTCGATGTCTGGGGAATTGATTACATGGGACCATTCCCTAAATCAAGGAATCATGAGTATATCCTAGTTGCTGTCGACTACGTCTCAAAATGGGTCGAAGCAGTGCCATGCAAGTCTGCTAATGCAAGAAACTCTTAGAGGATGTTCGAGGAGATAATATTTCCAAGATTTGGAGTGCCAAGGATGGTAATTAGTGACGGAGGAACCCACTTCATTGACAAAGGCTTTCATAAATATCTGACAAATCATGGGATCCATCACAATGTTGTCACTCCCTATCACCCTCAGACAAGTGGCCAAGCAGAAACATCAAACAAGCAAATCAAGAATATTCTGCAGAAAACAGTTGACGAAATGGGAACACAATGGAAAGATAGACTACCCGAAGCACTGTGGGCTTATCGTACTGCCTACAAAACACCACTGGGAATGTCTCCATATCAGCTCGTCTACGGAAAGACTTGTCACTTACCAGTAGAACTAGAATTCAAAGCTCACTGGGCAATCAAAAGATGGAACATGGACTTAGAAGTTGCAGGAGTCAAGAGGAAAATGCAACTCTCTGAACTAGATGAATGGCGCGAAAAAGCATATCACAATGCAAAGATTTACAAAGAGAGAACAAAGAGGTGGCATGACAAGAGAATAAAGAAGAAGAGCTTCACTCCTGAAGACAAGGTATTACTTTTTAATTCCAGGGTAAAATTGTTCGGGCATGGAAAACTACAAAGCAAATGGGCAGGACCTTTCACGGTGGTAGCCACTTCATCACATGGAGCCATTACACTTCAAAATGACGAAGGTACGCTATTCAAGGTAAATGGACAACGTCTTAAGATTTTTCTAGAACCTGAAAAGAGTCCTGAAGAGTTGGATGTCATCCAATTCTTCATTATCCCATAGATTTACACCATCGTCATTTTTCCGATAAGTTTGTGCGTCAGGGTTATAATTTCTGGGATTAGGATCAAGTTTAAAAAAACCACGAGCGACGGACCCATGAGATCCCACAGGGAGGGACCGACCAGTCTCCTAGGGAGACCGACCGGTCGGCCCTGGAGCCCCCTCGCCGTCTGCCTTCTTTCGTTACGTGTCCTGACTCTTTCTCTTACCCATTCTGGTAACCTGATCCGCAGAATCGATAACTCCTGTAACGAACCTATCATGCCTATCATTCAAGCCTCCTCAGCTATAAAACCAGCCCCAGGCCTGCCTCTAGATTCATTATAGCCTCTCCCAGAAAACCAGCAGCAACAGAGCTCTCCTCCCACCAGCGCTAATGGCCTCCTATCCAAGGATCGACCTCAACGAGCCCGCCGACGACTCGATGGCTCTTGTCGTCACCGCATCAAAGGAGCTTGCCATAACGCCGTCAAAGGAGATCACCCCCGTTGACTCGCCAACACCCGTTGATACGATCCCGCCAGAAGAGACCTCGTCGGATCGTCAACAAGCTTTCTACGCTCAAGCGGTGCCGGCGAGAGGACTCCCGACTTTCTCCGTCTCCAAGCAGATCCCGCTTCTTCCTCCTAGGCCCAACGAGACACTCGTCGGGCTAAAGACGAACAAGTTTGGGGAACCCACTGTCATAAAATATACATCTACAAATCCGCGTCTGCGCATTGAGGGAGTTCGTGGTCACCCTGAGCAGATCAAGGTCACTCCGCTAGTAAACAGGGCACCCACCGCTCCTAATATCATGGCTAAACGCAAGAGGACTACCCAGTTAGATCGCCTCGGAGACAGGATTGAAGACCTTGAGAGAGATAACTTAGAGCTCAAACAGAGATATGCTTCTCTAGCCAAGACTACAAAAAAGATGGCCAATACAATGCATGAATATGTAACTAAACACATTAGCTTGAAGGCTAAGGTCGTCAGTGTAGCCACTACGCTAGGAAATCTACTCGAGGAAGAGAAGTGAGAGATAGTTTGTCATTAGTTTGATAAGGCACTCGTGTTTGCAGAGTCTCATGGTTGAGTCGTGTTTTGTTAAGAGTTTTTGTTTAGTTAATTCATTGTGTAATAAAAGTGCCTTGAATATCAATAAAGTTTTTGTTATTTTGGATATGTGTCTTGTCTCCACATGTTGTGATTAGCAGAAAACAGAAAATAAGTGTGGGGGAGAAGACGACGACAGAATTACCGAAAATCAATCGCGAAAGCTGCATAGAACAAAAGACAACGTTACCAAGATCACGCGCCACGAAGCGGGTCACGGTTGGGCCATGAGCCCAACCGACCGGTTGGTGGACCCCACTGGTCGGTCAGGGGTAAGCCCCCTTTGCCTCCTCCTTCGTCCACGGCTCGGTACGTAACTACTACACTCTATTTTTTGATGTTTAAACTTCTGTTCGAATTAAAAACATATTCTCATCAATAATGTGCAATTCATAAACTCTAATTAAAAAGGGGAAAAGATTATTTTGACATGCTCATGGTATAGAATCCCACAACACCCTTTCTGAAAAGACCTGTTTTGAAGAAACCTATATTATGTAGAGTTGTTGTGGATTTATGATAGAAGAATAATGAGAACTCAATTCTTAAGGTATAAACATTGGAGAATTTTACTTGCAAAGTTAAAATGAGATTAGCAACACTTCTCCTTTGTAGTAAATAGGTTGTCTGCCAAAGTCATTTATAATCAATCAATTATTGCTTACTTTACTGAGTTCTTTGTTGAGAAATTTATTATGCTCTAAAGATCGAGATCCTTGCAAATAAAAGAAAGATTCACTCTTCCGAAGTAGTATTGTATTAGAGGCATGGGCTATGCAAAAGTATGAAATATGAGGAAAGAAAAATGGACAAGTGTCCGACATACCTCAGAAAAGAAAAAGAGAAAGAAAAAAATATTATGATAAAAATATGATAAAGAGAAAAAGAAGATAGCCCATGGTCCCTCTAATTGCAATATGCCAGTAAGAGTGACAAAGTTTAAAAAGATTAATATCCTGATCTAAGAGTATAGTATTTTTCTCCATTGACTTAGTAACATAAAACTGCTTTACATAAATAAAATGCTTTGGTAAGGAATTGAAGTGCTACAAAAGGAGAAGGAAAGCTATGACTTGTTTCAAAATTTCAAAAACTCCAATGTCTTATGCTAAAGAAAAGGGTGATCTATTTCAACTATTCTATTCTCCAACTTCTCAAGGTTTTATGGTAAACACACTAAATGAACAGAAAGGTTTATTATAGTTTTGATATCCAACCTTTTATCGAGGACGAGTAAAAGTCTAAGTGTGGGGGAGCTTGTTGACACTAATTAACTCTTATTATTAACGGTCAATTAAGCATGAAAATGGATGAATATATAAACTCCACCTTAGTATAGGGATTAAAACTAACAAATTCCACGAGTTTTGGTGAATTATGAATCCGCAGGGACTAAACCAGGAAACAGCCCTCGATTCCTTCCCCTAGAAGGAAACCGACGGGAGATAACGCATTCGACAAGTCAGGAACCCTCCGGAAGACTCCAGAGAACACCTAGAGACACCACGAGAAAGGGCACCCCGATCCACTTCCAGGTGGGACCGATCGGTCCCCTGGGCCCACCGGTCGGTCTCCCCCTGACACCGCTGGCTTCCGTCTTTTGCAAGCTACTTCCACCGCCTTTAAGGACCAATCTCTGCCCTACATGAAGTCGGTTTGATCTAACAGCCACGGTTGATCCCTCAGGGCTATATAAACAGGCCCCTGAGCCCCAGGTCAGACAGAAGGTCTCTCTTCAGAAGACTACGCTTCAACTAGAAACCCTAGAAGAGACTTCAGGAGTTAGCTTTCAAATAGAAGACTAGATACCCCTCTAGTAGGATTAGAACCTAGTCTTATTCTAGAACTAGAAGAGAGAGAGAGAGAGAGGAAGAGATCAAGAGGAAGCTCCGGCCTGTCGGATCAACTTCTTCATCTTGTACCTGTGGATTCAAGTTCTTCATCGACTTGCTTCAACGATTGTTTCGGTAATCGACATCTATATTTAAGTTTGAGCTATTGTTCTTATTATTCTTAAGGTTTAATGACTCTCTTTTGAGTACTTTAATTCTAGTCGCTCAAGAGTTAGAGTAGTTGGATAGTGTAAGCGTGGTGCTTAGACTTGATAGCTCATATTTGCCTCCTATAACGCCGGTAGTAGTGGTAGTTCGCAAGGGTGACTCTTATAGCCTTATTGATTCTTCTATAGTCCACTTACCCGTGTGTAGGCTCGGTAGGATTATACATTTGCATAAAAGAATCATACTCTGTTTGTGACCTTTTATGGCAACTTCCTCATTAAGAATAATAAACATATCACTCTTAAGTTGGATTTAGATAGCCTTAGTGATCCCCTCTACACTTTTAGCTTCTCCGTCCTTGTTAGTTACTCAGGGGTTATACACTTGAGACTCCATGCTATCCGTTCCTTTGGGTTCGATATTAAAACTGGGTTATTCCGGTGAAGTGCTACATCGGTAGATTTTATCTGTGCGCTTGCGGATAAAGTAGAGTGTGCATTAATTTATACCAACACTGACCCCAGTGTTGGACCGTATGCTCACCCTATGTCTTTTTATCGATGTAGGTAAAACGATTGGAGGACATTTGGTTGGTGGATTCCGGGTGTTCAAGGCACATGACCGGAAACACCAAGTGGTTCTCCAGTCTTAGTCCAGTTGCCGGAAAGGAGTTTATTACCTTTGGCGACAATAGCTGTCACACCCTGAAATTTGCATTTCTGAAATTAGAGTTAAAATGATTAATTTATGAATTTTTGTGTTCATAGAATATAGGGAAATAAAATTTTTCTCTAAATTAAAATTTATCCTAGGGTTTAGAAACATGTTTGTGCATTCATGTTGGAGCATTTGAGTTTTTGTGATGGGTGGTTTTGGTTAAAATTCAAGTTGAGTTCAAAATGGTTTGGAATTAATTTAAAATAAATTTCTTAGAAAATGGTTTTGAATATAAAGACTTTTTGTTTTCAAAAAGTTAGAAAAGTTTAAAATTTCAAATCTTTCTTTTTCTCTCAAAGTTTCAAATCAAAGTTCAAAGAAATTCAAATTTTGGATTTGAAAATGCATTCGGAAATAGTTTTTAGAAAAGGAAAAGGGAAAACTCTCTCTTCTCCTCCCCTCTCTCGTTTTCAGCCTGAAGGAGCCAGTCGGCCCGCTCCTGTGGCCCGACTGCTTCCCTCCTCCTCCGGCCTTCTCCTCCTTCCGCGTTGGCCCGAAGGCCCAGCCAACTGGCCGACCGGCCTAGTGCCAGCCCGACTTCACTCCTTTTTCCCCTCCTCCCTCCTTTCTCCCGCATGGGCCGCTGCCCCGGCCTGCATCCTTTCCCACGGGCATCAGCGCTCCCTCCCCTCCTGGGCCTCTGTCGGCCCGACTCCGCTTTTGCAGCAGGGCGCAACCTCTCCCTCCCTTTCTCTCTCTGACGTGCGGGCCCTCTTGTCAGCCGCTCCATGCCCGCACGCAATCTCCCTCTCTCGCTGACCGGTATGGCCCACTCGTCAGCCATGCCATCGTCCTCCTCGAGTTGGACTCGAGCACGAGTCCGCTCCCGACCCGAGCCCGACTCCGGTTCCTGCACGTCCCTTCCTTGCTTTGTCGAGCAATCCAGCGCCCCTGTAAGACTCCCGGGTACTCGCCGCCTCCTTTCATCCAACTAGCGCTCGATCTCGTGCCCTAGTTCGACCAAGCCGCAAGCTCCGCCGCCCGCTTAGATCCCGCCGCCACCTACCCAGCGTTTCGGCAAATTCCATCGCCCTCTGAAGGTACCCCGAGCTCCGCCATGATCTCCCGAGGACACCCGAGTATTTTTCCCTCTTTTTATCCTTTTGTTCCATGCTCTGATTTCTCACCGGATTTGCAGAGCCGCCGCCACCGCTCCACCGAGCAATTCACCGTCACCAAGCTCTCTCCATCGCCATATTAATCACTGGTAATACCCCCTTGAGCTCCTTGTTCGATTGGCGTCCCTTACGATCTCTCTACCGTACCCTAAACCCTAAACCGAAGTGCGCCGCCGCCCTCCAGCAATGGCGCCACCGTCACCCTCCTCCCCTCCTGCGAACAGCGCCGCCTGGCCCTTCCCGACTTAATCAGAGTCCTCCATCTCAGATCCGACGGCCATCAGAGGCCGATACCCTTTCGATGGAATTTTTGCAAAAAGGCCATTACAACTTTCTATGTGTAAACCCGCGCTCCATCTCACACTGTTCCTTGAGACTGTGCAGACTTACACCTAAGCCCCTGCTTTTTCTCCAAAATGAGGCGCAGTCCAGCCGAATTTCCAATTTCGTTTTATTTATTTAAATCTGCAAATTCAAGTTTGACTTATTTACAGTTTTGCCACTGGATTTAAATGCTTATAACTTCTATATTTTTAGTCCGTTTTAGTCCGTTCAAGTTGCGTTAGATTCGTTTCGAAAAGTTCTTTCAAATATATAACTTTCAGTACTATTTTTCATAATTAAAATTTGAGTTAAATCTAATCTAGTAATTAGTATCTTTAATCTTGTTTAGTTCATATCTTTCTCGTTATAGCTCCGATTAGCGTGATCTTCGCGTCTATATGTTCGTAGCGAATCGTAGATCAGTTTTCAAAACTCTTTATTTATTTATTTATTGATTGATTGGTGTACTATTCTAATCATAGGCTATGTTTTCTTTGCATGACTGCCTTTGGATGCTTGTGTGGTGTTCTATGATCGTGTGTCCAGTCGGTGAGTTTTACGTTGGTGATCAAGAAGAAGATCATGATCAAGAGTCAACCCTTGGAAGTCTACGAGTCAACAAAAGAAGGATCTTGAGTTTAAGGCAAGTATAGCACGGGACCATCCTTGTTACCTATTCACCGTAATCACTTAATTCATATTGCATGTGTCTACCTTGATGCCTATATAGATTTATCCTAGATGTTTGATCTTGTACCTTGATAACCATGGGTATGCATTGGATAGCTTGATGCTAGTGCTCAACTTAAACTATGATCTTGTAAATTTGTTTTAATGTTATATGTGACATGTTAAAATTTGGCTTTTATAGCAACATGGTTTAGGAACTACTATAAGGGATCACCCGGGACAACAGTGCAACCATGGGAGTTATATGGCTCTGACCTTAGCTTAGTATGAGGACCTTTTCTAGCTTGTTAGAGGTTACCCTTGTGGCGCAAATGGGGGATATCGGACTGGGGATCCCGTGCGGCTGGTTGAATCACCCAGACTGACTAATGAAACCTAGCGGCCCTAACTTGTTAGACAAACCTTTGAAAGGCTGCGCAGTGAACCCTGCCGTGCACCTTGGAAGTGTGATGTGGGCCTTGCAAACCCCGGCATATGGGAATCACTACTCATCGGGTAAAGTGTACAACCTCTGCAGAGTGTAAAACTGATATATCAGCCGTGCTCACGGTTACGAGCGGCCTGGAATTCTTATGGTATAGTTGTTGCTATAAATAATGGTAATAATGATGATGATATTTATTCAATGGATACATGTTTACTTGATCATATGTTTAACTTGGGATGGTTATACTTTGATGCTACTTAATGCTAAAATTATGCCAACTAAAAGCTAGTGCAGTTAAACCAGTGTCAGCCTTTTTGAGCCTCACGAACCCCATGTTATATTTGTTAAGTACGAGATGTACTTATGCTTGCTTTACTTTTCAACACTTTGGAAAAATCCCGGATGGGTACCAGACTGCAAGAGTTGGAGAAGTTAGGCTTGTGATCAACCAGTCAGTTGTTCCCTGTGAAGTTGGTGCCTCCATCTGAAGATCGGAGTGTCTTTCCGTTGTCTGCTCTTTAAGGTTATGTTCTTTGTGTTTATACGTTATATATGAGCATTGTCTTTCGATATTACCCTTTATTTGTAGCTATATGTGAGATTTGACTTCCTGGGCTCACATATGGTGTATACCTGGTTTTGTTCTTAAAACCGGGTGTGACAAAGTGGTATCAGAGCAATGCTGACTGTAGGATGCAAGCCTAGTTAGAAACTGGTCGTTTTAAGCTTTTGAAAATTGCTATAGAACTCTTGTTCTATCAATCTTGATATTTTCTTCTCTATTGTAACTTCAACCCTTGTTATTTGTCTCGTCCTTGTTGCTTAATTTTAAAATCTTGTTTCCATCCACACTCCTTGTCTTGATATTCTTTTAAAGTCCTCTCTTACCACCTTCTTGCTTCGTCAGAAGTGGAGCTTAGAATCTTTGCCCTTTATGAAGAGAACGATAGTAGCGCAAGTCGAGTCATTGTTTGAAGTATGAACCTTTATTGCTCCGTTGAGTTGATATTATGATAATGTTTGTTTTGGATCTTTGTAATGAGTGCAATGATTTTGTGGGTTTCCTCACAATCTCATTTAGGTTTAGTTGATAGGTTTTATGCTTAGATAGTTGTGTTTTTGCTCTTCTCTTGTCTTCCCTATCATGTCCTTCCGGAGCAGTCTGTCTTTATCAGCTTATATCTCTGTTTGCTGTGGATGTTCAAAAATCATGGAACAATTCTGGACACAAGTAGACTTCATGATCTTTCTCTGAGCGCAAGAACCACCCTGATAGCTGTTATGGTTTTGGAGTTATGAAATTCACAAGTTGATGCATCTGTGCTGTATGGAATCTGGAATAGTTTCTGTTCTCTGCTGTTTTCGACGACCTTAACTACAGAATCTGGAAAAGTGTTCTACATGAAAGTTGTAGAGGATTTGATAAGCTTTCCAGAAAGGTAAACTGCAACTTCATTGGATAAACAGAGCTCGAGTTATGGCTATTTTACTGCACTGTTGTTTTGCTACTCGCGAGAAATTTCAGAATTCTTGTTCTTACCTTTACATATGAGTTTCTCTGGGATATCAGAAGTGGTTATGGCTGTCCACATGCTGGAAATAATATGCAAGCTACCCTTTTGTGTTCTCTAGTCGATCCTTTCTTAAGGGGGGTAGTGCTTGATCAACAGATGTTGAAGTTGTGAGTTGTCTCTTATGGCACTTCATGAGTGTGATCATCTATCCTTGCTCATGTTGTTTTTGTTGTTCACCTGATGACAGGAAATGTGGCACACCATGAATCAGGATCCCTACATGCCACCTCTCACTGATGATCACGAGTACAATGAAGCCCAGCACTATCAAAACAACAATGATGAAGTTCGAGTTGGGAGTGATCCGAGTCAGAATCCACAACAACGAAAGCGAAAAAGGAAAGCCAAAAAGAAGCTTACTAAAGCAAGTAGAGCACAGCGCGATTATGTCAATGGAAGGTTGAGCAATATGGATATGGATAACATTCAAGGAGCTACAAAAATAGTTGGTGGTTACATTCAAGTGAGCTCAATACAAGCTTTTGCCCTGTTTGATCCCAGTGCTTCGCACTCTTTCATCTCCGACAAGTTGTTAGAGACGAGCAAGATGGCGAAGTGTCCAACAAAGAGGCCCTTGATAGTTAATACCCCAGTTGGAGAAATACAGGCAGATCAGATATGCCCGAACGCCAGTCTCGTCATAAACAAGGAAAACATTACCGTAACCTTCATTGTTTTGGAGTCACTCGATATTCCTATGGTTCTTGGTAATGGATGGTTGTGTGCGCACAAAGGAGTAATTCATGGTACTCAATGCACAATGTTTCTAACTGCACCGTCAGGGAAAAGAATAGAGTATCGCGGTTGTCAACTTCAATCTGAGAAAGCTGATGACTTGTACAATGGAGTGCAGACTAAAGATGCTATCGTGGATAATGATGAGCATATAGATAAGAACACAGATGGGCAAACATCTTCAGTGGAAGTCGATACACCAGACCAACTGGCAAATGCAGGATATCCGGTCAAGATTCTAGAAACAGTCTGGAGAACTTTTAATGGAAGAATGTTTAAAGTGTGTAAGGTTCAGTGGAGTAACCTAAGTGAAGAAGAAGCAATGTGGGAAACCGAGGAACGACTGCAAATCAAGTTTCCATATCTGTTTGAGTTGTAAGCCAATCAAGTTAGCGATCAAGACAAGTTTGGAATAATCAAGTGTAATAATCTTTTCATAGAATCTTTGTTCACAAGTTATGATCATGAAACATCAGTGGTTTGATAAGCTTGGTATACAAGTGCGAAGTGAAAGTGTTATCAAGATCTTTTCTCGTTTCTCTCCTGTGCTCTGAGTCTCTTCCGAATCTCGGGACGAGATTCTCTTAAGGGGGTAGATTTGTCACACCCTGAAATTTGCATTTCTGAAATTAGAGTTAAAATGATTTATTTATGAATTTTTGTGTTCATAGAATATAGGGAAATAAAATTTTTCTCTAAATTAAAATTTATCCTAGGGTTTAGAAACATGTTTGTGCATTCATGTTGGAGCATTTGAGTTTTTGTGATGGGTGGTTTTGGTTAAAATTCAAGTTGAGTTCAAAATGGTTTGGAATTAATTTAAAATAAATTTCCTAGAAAAGGGTTTTGAATATAAAGACTTTTTGTTTTCAAAAAGTTAGAAAAGTTTAAAATTTCAAATCTTTCTTTTTCTCTCAAAGTTTCAAATCAAAGTTCAAAGAAATTCAAATTTTGGATTTGAAAATGCATTCGGAAAAAGTTTTTAGAAAAGGAAAAGGGAAAACTCTCTCTTCTCCTCCCCTCTCTCGTTTTCAGCCTGAAGGAGCCAGTCGGCCCGCTCCTGTGGCCCGGCTGCTTCCCTCCTCCTCCGGCCTTCTCCTCCTTCCGTGTTGGCCCGAAGGCCCAGCCAACTGGCCGACCGGCCTAGTGCCAGCCCAACTTCACTCCTTTTCCCCTCCTCCCTCCTTTCTCCCGCATGGGCCGCTGCCCTGGCCTGCATCCTTTCTCACGGGCATCAGCACTCCCTCCCCTCTTGGGCCTCTGTCGGCCCGACTCCGCTTTTGCAGCAGCGCGCAACCTCTCCCTCCCTTTCTCTCTCTGACGCGCAGGCCCTCTTGTCAGCCGCTCCATGCCCGCACGCAATCTCCCTCTCTCGCTGACCGGCATGGCCCACTCGTCAGCCATGCCATCGTCCTCCTCGAGTTGGACTCGAGCACGAGTCCGCTCCCGACCCGAGCCCGACTCCGGTTCCTGCACGTCCCTTCCTTGCTTTGTCGAGCAATCCAGCGCCCCTGTAAGACTCCCGGGTACTCGCCGCCTCCTTTCATCCAACTAGCGCTCGATCTCGTGCCCTAGTTCGACCAAGCCGCAAGCTCCGCCGCCCGCTTAGATCCCGCCGCCACCTACCCAGCGTTTCGGCAAATTCCATCGCCCTCTGAAGGTACCCCGAGCTCCGCCATGATCTCCCGAGGACACCCGAGTATTTTTCCCTCTTTTTATCCTTTTGTTCCATGCTCTGATTTCTCACCGGATTTGCAGAGCCGCCGCCACCGCTCCACCGAGCAATTCACCGTCACCAAGCTCTCTCCATCGCCATATTCATCACTGGTAATACCCCCTTGAGCTCCTTGTTCGATTGACGTCCCTTACGATCTCTCTACCGTACCCTAAACCCTAAACCGAAGTGCGCCGCCGCCCTCCAGCAATGGCGCCACCGTCACCCTCCTCCCCTCCGGCGAACAGCGCCGCCTGGCCCTTCCCGACTTAATCAGAGTCCTCCATCTCAGATCCGACGGCCATCAGAGGCCGATACCCTTTCGATGGAATTTTTGCAAAAAGGCCGTTACAACTTTCTATGTGTAAACCCGCGCTCCATCTCACACTGTTCCTTGAGACTGTGCAGACTTACACCTAAGCCCCTGCTTTTTCTCCAAAATGAGGCGCAGTCCAGCCGAATTTCCAATTTCGTTTTATTTATTTAAATCTGCAAATTCAAGTTTGACTTATTTACAGTTTTGCCACTGGATTTAAATGCTTATAACTTCTATATTTTTAGTCCGTTTTAGTCCGTTCAAGTTGCGTTAGATTCGTTTCGAAAAGTTCTTTCAAACTATATAACTTTTAGTACTGTTTTTCATAATTAAAATTTGAGTTAAATCTAATCTAGTAATTAGTATCTTTAATCTTGTTTAGTTCATATCTTTCTCGTTATAGCTCCGATTAGCGTGATCTTCGCGTCTATATGTTCGTAGCGAATCGTAGATCAGTTTTCAAAACTCTTTATTTATTTATTTATTGATTGATTGGTGTACTATTCTAATCATAGGCTATGTTTTCTTTGCATGACTGCCTTTGGATGCTTGTGTGGTGTTCTATGATCGTGTGTCCAGTCGGTGAGTTTTACGTTGGTGATCAAGAAGAAGATCATGATCAAGAGTCAACCCTTGGAAGTCTACGAGTCAACAAAAGAAGGATCTTGAGTTTAAGGCAAGTATAGCACGGGACCATCCTTGTTACCTATTCACCGTAATCACTTAATTCATATTGCATGTGTCTACCTTGATGCCTATATAGATTTATCCTAGATGTTTGATCTTGTACCTTGATAACCATGGGTATGCATTGGATAGCTTGATGCTAGTGCTCAACTTAAACTATGATCTTGTAAATTTGTTTTAATGTTATATGTGACATGTTAAAATTTGGCTTTTATAGCAACATGGTTTAGGAACTACTATAAGGGATCACCCGGGACAACAGTGCAACCATGGGAGTTATATGGCTCTGACCTTAGCTTAGTATGAGGACCTTTTCTAGCTTGTTAGAGGTTACCCTTGTGGCGCAAATGGGGGATATCGGACTGGGGATCCCGTGCGGCTGGTTGAATCACCCAGACTGACTAATGAAACCTAGCGGCCCTAACTTGTTAGACAAACCTTTGAAAGGCTACGCAGTGAACCCTGCCGTGCACCTTGGAAGTGTGATGTGGGCCTTGCAAACCCCGGCATATGGGAATCACTACTCATCGGGTAAAGTGTACAACCTCTGCAGAGTGTAAAACTGATATATCAGCCGTGCTCACGGTTACGAGCGGCCTGGAATTCTTATGGTATAGTTGTTGCTATAAATAATGGTAATAATGATGATGATATTTATTCAATGGATACATGTTTACTTGATCATATGTTTAACTTGGGATGGTTATACTTTGATGCTACTTAATGCTAAAATTATGCCAACTAAAAGCTAGTGCAGTTAAACCAGTGTCAGCCTTTTTGAGCCTCACGAACCCCATGTTATATTTGTTAAGTACGAGATGTACTTATGCTTGCTTTACTTTTCAACACTTTGGAAAAATCCCGGATGGGTACCAGACTGCAAGAGTTGGAGAAGTTAGGCTTGTGATCAACCAGTCAGTTGTTCCCTGTGAAGTTGGTGCCTCCATCTGAAGATCGGAGTGTCTTTCCGCTGTCTGCTCTTTAAGGTTATGTTCTTTGTGTTTATACGTTATATATGAGCATTGTCTTTCGATATTACCCTTTATTTGTAGCTATATGTGAGATTTGACTTCTTGAGCTCACATATGGTGTATACCTGGTTTTTTTCTTAAAACCGGGTGTGACAATAGCAAAGGTAAAGTGTTGTCTCGTGGGTCGGTGCGAGTTAATGAGCACTTTGTGTTGCGTGATGTTGCTCTTGTTTCTAACTTGCATTTTAAGCTTCTTTCTGTTTCACAACTTTTAGATGATGACTATGAGATTCGTTTTAAGCCGAATCTCAGTCGTATTTTGGATCCTCAGGGCAATCTTGTGTGTTTGATTTCGCCCTTTGGGAAAGTCTTTCGTGCGAATTTCTCAGAGTCTTTTGGCATTTCTCGTTGTCTTGTTGTTGACACTCACTAATGCTCATAATTAACCATCAACTATTGCATGAAATGACACTAAATGAATCACAAAGCATAGTTGTAGGGTTTGAAACTAACAAGTTCCACGAGTTTTGGTGTTCTCACTTGTTTTGTAGGGCATCCATGTTTTTACCATATAAAAGTATCTCAAGTGATGAAACAGAGCACACCATTGCGAAGACCTCCTCGAGACGATTGAAACGAACATATCATTTGCTATATTTGAAGTCCCGGAGCGAGAGTCCTCGATGGATACGACTTGGAAGATTCTAGAACATTCCAGAACATTCCAGAAGACACGAGAAGGCGACCCACGGAAGGCGGGGCCCACCTGTCATAGAGGCAGGCCGGTCGGTCTCCCCCTTGGACCGACCGGTCTGGTATAGGGCCCAAGTTTGCTCCCCTTCGCGTGACGCGCTCCAACCGTTGTTTCTAATTATGGATCTAATTATGTTTCTAGTTCATAATTGTTCTTCTAGTTCTTCATTGTTCTTCATTGTTCATGTTCTAGTTCATCTTCTAGTTCTAGTTCATCGTCTAGTTCATCTTCTAGTTCATAATAGTTTAGATATAATTGATATGACTAAGACATTAATTACTATATTCTTAATTATACTGCTTGTAGTATGCTTTGATTATATATTTGGCATAGATAGATTATCATCATGTTTATACTCATGTTCGTATAGCGCTCATCTTAATGATCATTGGGTGGGTGATAGATGCTGTGTAGGCATGGTGCCTATACACTATTTATCTGCGAATGCGTACTATGTTCCGGATAGAGTGGTAGATCGCGGGTGTGACAGGCCTGTTGAGTCCTTTGTATTCTACCTCCCGAATGTAGTGTTCAGTATGGCTCAGTTAACTCATGGTTTAGGGGTTACTCTGTTTGGCACCTTTACTATGGAGTTGCCTCTTGAATATGAATATGGGATAACCTAGCCAATGATTGCCAAATATAATTGCACTAATCAATGTATATTACGACTTATAATTAGAATAACTTAGGAATACTTCTTTATAATGTCTTTTCTAATCCGCATGCCTTGTCTAAATTGAAATGCTCTAAGGACTATCATAGATTGATCTTTTATCATTTATAGTGTACCTCATTATTGTGATTGATCCCTGTTTAGGATAAAGGAGTGTGTTCTTACTTTGCTCTCAATTCTCCTATCACATGTGTAGAGTAGCTCTTGTCCTTATTTATCTCACTTCATTCCTAGTGCTAAATATAAATAACGATACTTGGAACATCTCTGGGTAAAATGCTGCTACAACGGGTGTATTTATCTGTGCGCTTGCGGGTAAATATTTATCTTTAGAGTCAGTGCTATGATATAATCACATTGCTAGTTTCATGTTGGGGATGACAACTTGACGTTAAGTGATGCTAGTAGTGTCCCGTACACTTCTTAGTGCCTTCACTAGGTTATTGTTTATGAAGTCTATCTTAGAGTGATTCCATTAAGGAGTGTCAACACTTGTGGCTGGACCTTCCTCCTCTGATCTTTGGAAGTGGCATAGGAGACTTGGTCATTTGAGCTTCGACTTGCTTGCAAGGCTTAGTTCACTTGGCTTAATCCAAGGATTGCCCAAGTTACACATGGAGAAGGATCTTGTTTGCCATTCTTGTAGACATGGGAAAATGGTTGCTGCTCCCCACCATCCCGTGAATCAAGTTATGACCAAGCACCTTGGAGAGCTTTTGCATATGGACCTTGTAGGTCCGGCTCAGGTGACCTCGGTTGGTGGGAAGTGGTATGTGCTCGTTGTTGTCGATGACTTTTCGAGATATTCGTGGGTTTTCTTTTTAGCTGAGAAAGCTGAGACTTTCTCTTTTGCTCGAAATCTGATTTTGTGTCTTCAGAACGAGTTCTCTAAGAACTCGATGCGAGCTATTCGTAGTGATAATGGTACCGAGTTCAAAAACTTGTACTATGAGAAGTTTTGTGACTCTTTGGGTTTGGAGCATCAGTTTTCTTCCCCCTACACACCGCCACAAAATGGTGTTGTAGAGAGGAAGAATCGGACCCTTGTTGAAATGGCCAGGACGATGCTCGATGAGCATAGGACTCCTAGGCGGTATTGGGCCGAAGCTATGAACACTGCATGCTATATTTCCAATCGCATTTTCCTCCGAGCTTTCTTGAAAAAAGACTTCTTATGAGTTGCGTTTTGGAAGACAACCCAAAGTGAGTTATTTTAGAGTGTTTGGTTGTCATTGTTTCATTCTTAAGAAAGGCAACTTGGACAAGTTTGAGTCTCGTTCTTCTGACGGTGTATTTTTGGGTTATGGCATTCATACTCGTGCATATCGTGTACTTAACCTTGATACTAACCGAGTCATGGAGACATCCGATGTCACCTTCGACGAGACCATGGTTTGTCCTTCTTCTAGATTTGAGCGTGCATGTGATCACGAGGTTGGCGAACCTCTTTTTGATGATGAGGACGAGGGTGCTGAAGGCACTGGTGACCCAGCACCACCTCCACCTGCTATGCCGCTAGGATCGACTTCTACTACATCGACTCACGGCCCCGACCCTTCTTCCTCGACTACTTGGGGGCCGTGGGATCCACCACCTCGGGCTATACCATTTGTACCCGAAGAGGCACCAGCTGCTATTGAGGGGGAGGTTTCTTCAGCTCGGGAGGCGCCACGACACATTCAGCGCCAACACCCGCCTCAATAGATGATCGGCAGCATCGGCGAACGTGTCACTCGGTCAAGGTCACAACAAATCTCTCACTTTGCTCATTCTGCATTTGTCGCTGATTTTGAACCCCGAGATGTTGGACATGCTTTATCTGATCCGGATTGGGTTAATGCCATGTATGAGGAGTTAGAAAATTTTGAGAGAAATCGGGTTTGGGTTTTGGTTCCACCTCCTCGAGACTGTAATCCTATTGGGACAAAATGGGTTTTCAAAAACAAACAAGGAGAGGATGGCCACATTGTGAGAAACAAGGCCAGACTTGTAGCCCAGGGGTATAGTCAGAAGGAGGGGATAGACTATGAGGAGACTTTTGCTCCAGTAGCTCGTTTGGAGGCAATTAGGATACTCTTGGCTTTTGCTGCATCCAAAGGGTTTAAACTTTTTCAAATGGATGTCAAGACTGCCTTCTTAAACAGCTACATAGAAGAAGAGGTGTATGTGAAACAACCCCCTGATTTTGAAAATCCCAAGTTTCCAAACCATGTTTTCAAACTTCACAAAGCTTTATATGGTTTGAAACAAGCCCCTGGAGCCTGGTATGATAGGTTGAAAACCTTTTTGCTTGCTAAGGGTTTTAAAATGGGATGTGTTGATAGAACGCTTTTTCTCCTCAAGCAAGGCAATGACACTCTCTTGGTCCAGATTTACGTGGATGATATCATTTTCGGTGGTTCTTCTCACGCTTTGGTTGCCAAGTTTGCAGATCTTATGAGCAGGGAGTTTGAGATGAGCATGATGGGCGAGTTGATATTCTTTCTCGGGTTGCAAATTAAGCAATCCCGAGAAGGGACGTTTGTGCACCAGGGCAAGTACACCAAGGACATATTGAAGAAGTTTGATATGGGTGAGGCCAAGCCTCTTCCAACACCCATGTCGACCACGACGGTCCTGGATGCGGACGAGGATGGAGAAGCTGTGGACCAGAAGCAGTACTGGAGTATGATCGGGTCGCTGCTGTACGTGACGGAGACACGCCCGGACATTCAGTTCGCGGTGTGCCTTTGTGCGCGCTTTCAGGCGTCGCCGCGCACGTCTCACCGTCAGGTGGTCAAGAACATTATGAGGTATCTTCGTTTCACACCTGAGTTTGGGATTTGGTATTCTGCTTCCTCCACCCTCTCCCTTTGTGGTTATTCTGATGCCGATTTTGCTGGTTGCCGACTTGATCACAAGTCCACCTCTGGGACTTGTCAGTTTATAGGCTCTTCTCTTGTATCTTGGTCTTCTCGCAAGCAGTCTAATGTCACCCAGTCTACCATAGAGGCTGAGTATGTTGCTGCGGCTAGCTGGTGTTCCTAGTTGCTTTGGATGATGGCCACTTTGCGTGATTTTGGTCTGAATTTTTCTCGAGTTCCTTTGCTTTGTGACAGCACGAGTGCGATTAGCGTAGCTAAGAACCCCGTGCTGCATGCTAAGACCAAATACATAGATGTGCGCTTTCATTTTCTGCGAGACCACTTTGAGAAGGGTGATATCGACCTAAGACATGTCGATACTCATCATCAGTTGGCCGATATTTTTACCAAGCCTTTGGACCAATCAACCTTTAATAGGTTGAGAGGTGAGCTTGGTGTGTGTTTTCCCTTTTAGTTTGGGAAAACATTTTGGTATTGTATCATAGACTGACTTCTTTTGTTTTGTTTTTGTCTTCTTTCTTGATAGTGTAGTCTTTGCATTTCATCATGCATCTTTACCTTTTCGAGCTTCATGACTATATTCCTTAGAATGGATCTATGCTTTGTTTAGTATATGTACTGATGCAATATGATGATGCTAGTAGCTTAGGCTCCTTTTGATCACTGATACATGTTGTGAGCTGAGCTATTTTATGAATGGTGAATATGCCTAATGAACTTAAAATTTGAAACTTGTCCACCATTGAGATTGGTAACTAGCATGTGTAGGATGTGTTGAAATCACTTGTGCTTTTCATATATGCTAGGTTGCTATGTCTCTAGTTCTGAGTCATTCACTTGCTTGGTATGTTCATATTCTGTCATAAAATTGAATCAAGCTTAAGTGAATTGGAAAGATCGAGATGGGATTGCTTGTTAGCACATCACGGTATCGAGACTGTTTCTCATTGCACATTGAGTTAAACTTGAGCCGTGTAGTGTAAGACCGAAACTGTTGCTTTAAGCTTCTGATTGCTTTAGCATAGGCTTAGCTCGATTGAAAAGTTAGGCAATGACAAGCTTTCAACCTCTCGCAATCACATGCTGAAATTTGAACTTATGTATTTTCACCGCTGCAACTCCGATTAAAATTTGAAAACACAAGTCTATGTTTCATTCTATAGCATGATGGTTGAACTTTGCTAGGGGTAGTTCACCTTCTATATATGTTTAGCACTTGTTTGACTTCCTGTCTATACATGCTTGGTGCTATTTCGATGGTGAAACCCTTTTCTGAATGGCTTAAAACCGCTCACATTGTTCATATGTTCATATTTCGTATTTAGTGATCAGTTTGAGCCTTTTGCTAGCATTGATGCTTATTGTTGAGTTGTCGGATCCGCACTCTTTAGAGCATCTTTTCATTCTATCGACTATATTCCTGAAGCTGCTAACTTGCATTTTCTGACTCTTATGCATTTTAGGGGAGAAATCTGCTTGATAGTGCATTATCAACTAAGGGGGAGAAATTTTGTCAAATCATATCTTAGTTGTGTGCATTGTTGAAGGGGGAGTTTGCTCGTTTGTAGTTTTGGAGCATTTTTCAATTGTTTCAGAGCTTTTCTGCTAGTTGTGTTGAGCCTCTGTGCCTCTATCTTGAGGGACTAGCAATTTTGCATTCTGATGTGCTTTTCAGTTGATTTTGGTTCAATTGGTATCAAGCTCTCTTGCCTTTCAGTTAGTATCGAGCTTTCTTGCTAGCGGTGTTGAGCCTGTTCTGCCTCTTCTGGAGGGCTAGCTTTTCAATTGATGTTGAGCTTTCTCAAAGTTTCAATTGGTATCGAGCTTTCTCGCTAGTGGTGTTGAGCCTGTTCTACCTCTTCTTGAGGGATAGCTTTGCTTTGCTTGGTTGCATCGAGCCGTTGCCCATGTCTTTGGGGACCATGTTGTTTTGCTCACTCCACTTGACCTTCTTTCGGCTTTGTTGTGCTTTTGGGTCATTTGGACGAGTTCTCTACTCTCTCTTCTTTCTTTTTCTTCTACCTTCATATGATTTGTGTTGGTAGTTGACAATGCACTCATCAAGGGGGAGATTGCGGATACATGGGTGTATGTCGGATCTTGAGTGATGAGTGATTGTCAACTGGTTTGATGCACATGTTCTTTGGCTTGTGTTGTGCAGGTGTCGAGCACAGAGACAGTGATCGAAGGCAAGGTGAAGGTCAAGTAGAGACGTGCCGTGCTGATGGACCCGGAGCGGTGAAGGGCGGACGTGAGGCTTGGACTGAAGGACCTGTGGCCTGAGGATCAACTGTGGTGGCTGACAGCCTGGGACAGCGACGAGCAGAGACTTGCGGGGCACGATGTTGCTCGGGTCGAGGACCTGGGGACACGTGTCGGTGGACGGGGTGCACGGGCGGTGCATCCCCTCTACGGCGTCGGTTTGGTGGTTGAGCCACAGAAAACCACCGGATGGATGGTTTCCAGGTTTGGGCCACAAAACCTGGGTGCTATGGGTTTCCGAGTTTGGGCCTCAAAACTCGGGCTGAGGACGGTTTCCAGGTTTGGGCCTCAAAACCTGGGCGCTGGCGGGTTTCTGAGTTTGGGCCACAAAACTCAGGCGATGGACGGCAGGTTTCCCGGTTTCGGCCTCAAAACCGGGGGAGGACTTGAAGTCTGGCTTCCCGGTTTCGGCCTCAAAACCGGGGGGAGGTCCGTGAAAAGGACGAGCGGCGCGGTGGCGGCACGTGGTGGCATCAGGTGAGGTCGCGTCGAGGCGAAGCTACCAGATGTGCGGGCGTGGCCGTTGGATCGACTACACTTCGAGTTGGTCAGGAATACCCCTAGGGTTAGCCTGCCCGCTCATTAGTTGTAAGGGTAGAAGGGGAATAATTGTTTAGGCTATATAAGGAGAGGCCACCCCTCCCTCCAGACAATCTCAACCATTGCTATTTTGCACTTAGGGTTTCCTGCTCTCCCACATCCCTGCTATAGCTACTGAGATCCACAGAGACGGCTAATCATACCTCTGTGTTCCCGAGATTTTGAGGAAGTGAGACCATAATCTCACTATTGTCTCGTGTGTTCGAGACACGGCTGAATTTGTGGTGTTGATTCGCGTTTGTTCTTCGCGTTCTTGTTTGCTCCACGATTTTCCCGTGACTCGATCTCCCTCCTCACTGTGTCTTTCTCGAATCCATTTGAATCAACTTGTTCTTTGTTGTGAGGGGATCATTTCGACCGAAGGAATTTAATTCTAATCTCACGGACAAGTAGATCGATCGGTTTTTCGTTTTGGATCGGTTTTCTCCTTCTTTCTCCCGAATTCTTCCGATTCCCCAATTTGGAGTTAGGTTCGAGCCATGATCTCTTAGGAGTAGCTCACTAACATCCTTGGAACTCCTCATACTAAGTCTAAGCCTTAGAGCTTTTGATTCGGAGGAGATCGGGTTAAATCCGCGGAAGAACTGTGCACGAGGGCATCGGACGCTGTGTTCATCACATCGGACGCACCGTTGCCGCGTGTCAGATTCCGTGCTTTTAAAGAGGCATCCGATGCTGACATTGGACGCTACAGTGCAGCGTCCGATGGTCATGCAGTGAGGTTTTGGAAACGCTCTTTTTGCATCGGACGCAGCAGGTGGGTTGGCATCGGACGCTCCGTTGTCATCAGACGCTCCGAGGCCTTAGCATCGGACGCTGAGCTTTCACTATAGCAGCGTCCGATGACTACACAGTAGGGTTTTGTTTCGGCCTGATTTGCATCGGACGCGTCCGGTGCCTGGACATCGGACGCAGGCCAGCGTCCGATGCAGTAAGTTTTGCACTGTTTCGCTCGCAGTTTGTTCGTTCGTTGTCGGTTTCCGTTTCCGGTTTTTGCGTTGGATTTCCAACATCGTGCTCTACAGAAATTAGGCTTCCAGCTTTGCAAAATAGCCTGAATCCCCCTCGCGTTGCTCGGGGGAGGTTGAAGTTACCCAAAGCTCATCCTGTCACTAGTTGACTTGCGTGAACTTGAGCAAGTGAACTTTTGTGGTGTCCCGTTGTGTTCCTTGGGAACATCCACCCAATAGCTTGGGTCATGGACATCACGCTTGTCGGTGCGGATACATGGGTGTATGCCGAGTCTCGAGTGATGAGTGATTGTCAACTGGGATAATGCGCATGTTCTTTGGCTTGTATTGTGCAGGTGTCGAGCACGGATACAGTGATCGAATGCAAGGTGAATGTCAAGTAGAGACGTGCCGTGCCGACGAACCGAGAGCGGTGAAGGGCGGACGTGAGGCTTGGACTGAGGGACCGGTTGCCTGGGGATCAGCTGTGGTGGCTGACAGCCTGGGACAGCGACGAGCGGAGACTTGTGGGGCACGGTGTTGCTCGGGTCATGGACCTGGGGACACGTGTCGGTGGATGGGGTGCACGGGCGGTGCATCCCCTCTACGGCTCGGTTTGGTGGTTGAGCCACAGAAAAACCACCGAGTGGACGGTTTCCAGGTTTGGGCCTCAAAACCTGGGCGCTGATGGTTTCTGAGTTTGGGCCACAAAACTCGGGCTGAGGACGGTTTCCAGGTTTGGGCCTCAAAACCTGGGCGCTGCGGGTTTCTGAGTTTGGGCCACAAAACTCAGGCGATGGTTGGCGGGTTTCCCGGTTTGGGCCTCAAAACCGGGGGTTGGTCATGAAGGCTGGTTTCCCGGTTTGGGCCACAAAACCTGGGGCGAAGTCCAGGAAAAGGACAAGCAGAGCGGTAGTGGCACGTGGCGGCAATCGGTGAGGTCGCGTCGAGGCGAAGCTACCTATTGTGCGGGCGTGGCCGTCGGATCACCACCTACCATGAGTTGGTCCAGAATAACCCTAGGGTTTAGCTGGTTTGCTCTGTAATTAGTTAGGGGTAGAGTGGGAATTAGAATTAGGATAAGTAGAGGGAGACACCCACCTCCCATCCGATCTCAGTCATTTGCTCTTTGCCTTCTAGGTTTTCCTGCTCTCCCAATCCCCTGCTGTAGCAACTGAGATCCGCATAGAACCATACCTCTGTGTACTGGAGATTTTGAGGAAGTGAGACCGTAATCTCACTGTTGTAGCGTGTGGCAGCCACACGGTTGCAGATCGATGTGTTGATTCGCGTTTTGTTCGTGTTCTTCGCGTTCTTCGTTTCTCCGCGATTTTCCCATCACTCAATCTCCCTCTCTACTGCATCTTTTCGAAATCCGTTTGAATCAACTTGTTCTTTATAGTGAGGAGATCATTTCCACTGAAGGAATTCATCTAACTCCTCACGAACAAGTAGATCGGGTTGATTTCGTTTTCGTGGCGCTTTTTCGTTCATACTTCTTCCCTTTTGAATTCCCGTTGATTGGATTGTTTTGAGCGGATGATTTCTTGGGGATAGTCTCCTAACTACCTCGTGATCATCTTCTCCAAGTTGAATTGGATTTGGAGAGATTTGAGTTGACGGCGACCAAAATCGCCCTCACTGGGCACTCGCGGACAGTCCGCCGTTGGGGGCACAGACAGTCCGCGCGTCGGGCTCCGACCAAGGCAGTGGTCGCGCGGCTCGGCTGTGCTGACTCGGATTGACCGGCGGACAGTCCACAGTAGGAATCCGTGGACAGTCCGAGAGTCGTGCAAGGGGTGTTCAGCAGCTGTGCTGTTTTCCGTTTTTGGCCGGCGGACAGTCCGCCAGGGCTTCGCGGACAGTCCGCCCCTGGCGCGGACAGTCCGGGACTGGGAGTCCGGACAGTCCGGGAATCGGCTGTGTGTTGAGTCTTAGTGCGTTTGCTCTCCCGGCTTCTTCGCTTGGTTTCCGGACTTCTCGGTTGGCCCTATAGTTTACCTAGAAACCCCTCTAGGTATCTTTGCTACTTGTTAGCATTGGTATTTAGGGATTTCTCGATGTAGGCTTCAATCTACGTTCGGGACTAGGTTTTAGGGGTCGAACTTGTGCCGGTGCTTTTGGCGTTTGGTTTGCTATCGCTTTGTGGTGCCTCGTTGTGATCCTAGGGATCATCCACCCTCTTCCAAGGGTCGTGGGCATCACGGTACGGTCGAAGTTTTTGGGGGACGATTTTGGGGACAAAGGCCAAAGTTTTGAGAGAAATTTTTGAGCTCCCATTCACCCCCCCTCTGGTCGCCTTGCTTTTGCAATCTCGGTCCTTCAATTGGTATCAGAGCAGGTTAAGGATCTTCCACCTTAGCCGGTTCCAGATCCACAGAAGGCGACATGGATCGCGGCGTGGGCAAACCGCCATTTTTTGATGGGACGAACTATGCGTATTGGAAGATACGCATGTCGGCCTATCTTCAGAGTTTGGGTGGTTCCATCTGGGATTTTTGCAACTCTGCTGATTATGTGGTCTTGGCTGCTCGTGTGACTCAGCATCAGATCGATGAGCACGATGCCAATAGCCGAGCCCGTAACGCTCTTTTCTCATGCTTGAGCATGACGGAGTTTGATCGCGTTTCTCACCTCGCTACGGCTCAGGAGATTTGGGCTACCCTCATGCGTTTCCATGAGGGAACCACTCAAGTCAAAACCCATCTCTACGAGTCGCACAAGCAAGAGTATGAGAACTTTCGACACATGCCTGGCGAGAGCATAGAGAGTTTATTCGCTCGCTTTCAGGTGATTGTCAATAGGATGAGGGCTAACAAGGAGCTGTTGCCTTTTGACGATCATGAGAGGGTTTTGAAGCTTTTGCACACTCTTGATCGGTCGGTGTGGGACTCAAAGGTTCAGGCGATCATCGAATCACCTAACTATGAGACCCTCACATGCGACGAGCTCTTTAGTAAGCTCAAGTCCAGTGAGATTGACGCCATGGCGAGGGCTTCTTATGAAAATCCTTCTGGCCCATCGATGGCTTTGCTTTCTGGCTCTTCTGCTAACTGTTGACGCAAAAAGTGACACCTTGCGCCAAGGCACACAGCAAGCCGAACGAGGCTAGCTTCAATCGGGTGCCCGGAGTGTGCTGAATCTGGAAACGTGCCAGTCGGTTTGACCTGAAAACCAACAAGGGATAAAACGTGAGAATACCTCTGGAACATGTTGGGTAAAACCAGACAGTTCCATATGTACGGCTTTGAAAGCCAATCACGACGGCACACAGCTATAGAAGCTGTCTATCAGAGCATGTTTGCAAAGCCATTCGGCAAGTATGAGAACAGAGTATGTGAAACATATTAACTGCCGAATGCAAAAGAAAGACATGCTTGAACGAATCAAAGATATTATAAACAGCCAACTTGCAAGAATAGATCTGTTCAAATAACACATGCATAGGCTAATCCAACCAATCTGCCGCACGTTTAGTCTTGATAAACCCGTCAAGCATAAACTTAAGCGAAGCTAATCCACCGCATGATACCACTTGCTATAAGTCTATACCACTTCTTATATTTAGATCAATCCACCGCATGATACAATCTAATTATAACAAGCTAAAAGCATGCATATATTTGTACAAATCTATAAGAGCTCATTACTCGTGTAAGCTTAACCAAGATCGGCAAACTAGCCGAGTTGGGGTCCATGAGGAAGGAACATACAAGCAAGCATGATCAAACTAATCTAAAAACCTGCATCTGCCGCACGACACCCAGTTCTATCAAAGCATGAACATGATTGACATGTATGAACCCACAACATGTAACAACCTAGATTGAAAACTGATCCGGCTATCATGATCTTATGATTAGCAAAGCACAAGTAAACTTGTGAAAACAAGGCCGAAAAGAGATCAATCTAGATTGGGCAAAAGAGTGTTACAGAAATTAAATAAATAAAACACATAACACATGATAACTTAATGAATCTACTAGTTCTGCCAAATCTAATAGAGCCAATAACTATTCTTACTCATGTCTTAATCCGTCGCACGATACAAGGCACAAGCAAAAACTTCCCGTCATAAGCTTAAATCCGCCGCACGATACTAAGCTTAACATACGAGACTACTTGCATCATATCTAAATCCACCGCATGATACTAGACATGATAACAAGGTTGCCGGTACTTACGGAGGTCGACGGATCGATGTTTCCTCTCGAAGAACTCGACGACACGACTTAGGGACTCGAAGATGGCACGGGGCCGGTTTGTATTGATGTGGTTGTGAACAATTTTTACAATGGCCGAGGGTTTATATTTATACCCTGGACGCAATCCAAGTCCTAAGAGGACACGACTATGAAATATTAAAGTAAAATACAATATTCTTGGCCTTTAACTCCTTTCGAAATCTTCATTGCCTTAATTGTCGCAATTTTGTTGCCCGATCGGCTCTCGCTTCCGTCGTTTCAATGGAAACTCCCTTTTCTCAGAATAGCCGACCGCATGAGCAGTTGCCGAATCCTTGGAAACTAGCTGACCGCATGGATACTTGTCAAATGCCTTATACGTCCATCTCCGCACACTGGACATGCACGCCGTTTTCTAGCCTTTCCTTCATCGTGAAGCCATTCATGCTAAATATAGAAGTGGACATCGAGATGTGCATGCTTTATATATATTGCCTTCTTTGCATGCTTGCCACATCACAACGCCACCAAATCCAACTCCTGGCCAATGAGATCAGAACCCTCTGCTTCTTGAATACTCGTTTAATCTGTCACGGTGATGGTCGATTATCCTCGTGATCGGCTTCTCTTGCCATATCTATTTCCTGAATGGAGTAACCGACCGCTTGGCCGTCTACCGAATGCTCTTCTCACTGCTCGTTGGGTCCACCTGTCATCTTCTCAATATTGACCAAAATCCAGTGTTAACACAGGCCCCCCTAGTTCGGAGTATGAGTTGTCATGCTTCGAACTATTTGATCTCTATTGGTCTTCTTCAAAAAGCTAATAAATCCACTGATAGCAATAATATTTTCTCACCATGTTTCCACAATTTTGCCTCTAAAACAATAATTCTCCAATACATGTGGAAACAAGTTAGTTACAAATGCATATGTGTATAAATATTATAGTTCTTCCATTTTATTGATCAGAAGATGCTGCAATGCCGACTACATCTCAAAAGTATCATATTTCATAACCAAGATTTCTTTTAAACTTGAATAAAATGGTACCTTACTCATCCATCCGTCTCTTTAATTATGGGGCTTTAGATCTCACTAAGTCCTCAAGCGATTGCAAAACAGAATAGCTACAGAAAATGCTTATCTCTTACCCCTTGATCACTTTTCATCTGGAGTTTTTATCATTATCTTTATATAAAATCGTATCACATAATATTGCAAAGTCAAAGATTCGACCATAAGAAGATACAAGCCATAAACCTATATCAAGAAGTGAAAGTGAATATTTTTATTACTTTTTCTTTTGCATATGTCATTCTCCCTACCTTTTAAAATTATGAGGCTACTGGGCCTTCGGCCATCTTTTATTTTATTTGGCGGTCACTTGACCTTTTTCTTTTCATATTTTTATTTGGGTGGTCACTTGCCCTTTTTTCTTTCTCAGTTCTGGCGGACACGTGTCCATTGTTTTTATTTCTGAGATTTATAGAATAGCCTCATATTTTTAATCAAAGAGAGAATGCACATGCAAAACACTTATTAGTTTATAACGTGTACGTGAATCTTGATCTTGAGAATATGACTATAATCTCAACTAGTAGTCACAATGATTTGACAGTGCTCAATATTCATCAAATCTCTGAATTTCAAGTATCTCTCAGAATAACGTCATAGCAAATTCTACTTCTATTCATATCCCACAACCACTTTCAGACAAAATTTAAATTCTATGCAACCCACGAATTTCAAAGACTTCAAGATAAATATAATAACCACTAGACCCAAATCTTAAAGAAATCAAAGCTATAAACCAGACACAGGTGAAACATAAAACAGAGCATCTATTTATCATTTCAACAATGGATAACCCAAAATATTTATATCACATATTCATAGAGTGGAATTTTTTAGGTTTTTTTTTCTTTTTTTTAGTGCGTAGACGCAACATGATAGGTTTCGCTTTTTAATGATTTTAATTTTAAGCTCTGAAACTATTAGAGAAGCGAGGGTAAAATTACACAAACCACCGTTGAAGATGAAGCAGCTTTGTTTTGTCCTTCTTCACGATGAATCGCTCGATGTTGTACGATGTGTGCGTGTTGATCTCAGACCCCCCGATACGTAGTCATAGCGGCGTAATCGATGATTCACTTGTGTCCTCCTTTCTCTCATCCGAGACGTCTTTGCCGAATACGGGTTGAAAATATTTGAAGCCAATCATAAACGTCAATCCTTCTTCTACAAATGACTGGCTGCTTCAGATCTTGTAGCTGCATATACTTCTTTCTATATTTCCTTCCCTTTATCTTATGTGGAAAGATTCTCTAACCTCATAGCCGATTTCGTCTTACAAAGTGATCAGCTCTCATTGGTTTGGACAACAAATACTCATGTACGGGCATGATCTGTGTATTCAGCAATACCGAGTTGTTGCCGTGAGTATGATGGTATGATGAACCAGGTTATCGGCAAATCCGGGAAGGTCGAAGAAATTTCAGTTGTTAACATGTTGCTGTTCAGCCGAACGCAGGTTATCATGCTTGGACATGTCAACAAAAGCTCGATTATCACTTGATTAATTCCATTAATCAAATAAACAATTCAGTCCCCTTGCCTCATCACCATGCCTTAATCAACTGTCGTCGTCTGATACCTTGATTTTCGGCAAACTATATCAATGCTAGAAAAATATACTCTGAATATCCTTAATATTCGGGGTTGATTCTTCGCGTGACGATGATAACTCCAGCCGATTCCTGTCTGCATATCAGCCAATTAGTATATTTTTCTTGTGTTGTTGTATCCACTGATTTCTTTCTTGAACACCCGATTCCAAAGATGACATGCAGATAAGCTATCGGCCAACTTCCCTCGGCTGACGTATGACCTCTTGATAATCAACCGGCTATTTATAGCAGCATGCAAGTAAATCTGAGTTTGGACTTCATCTCTTTGAACATCTCCATGGAAATCTTCCTTTTACAACGTGCATGTTGTTCTTTGTTTAGCCGATGCATCACTTACACTTTGTTCATAGCTTCTGATAAAATCAACCAATACTTCTCTTTTTTCTGACTTATCCTGATATCGGCCATCAAACTGATTTTACTGGAAAGTTCTTCATCAAATTATATTGCACTTTGTCTTTGTCACTTCTTTCGGCCGAACTTTTATTGATAAAATAAAAGTTAAACATCATCTCATCGCGATCTGAAAGTGACAAATATTTGGAGAGGATCTGATGTTTGATCAAATGATTGTTGTCCCACCGGGCGTGCCAAAAAGTGTGTTGACGCAAAAAGTGACACCTTGCGCCAAGGCACACAGCAAGCCGAACGAGGCTAGCTTCAATCGGGTGCCCGGAGTGTGCTGAATCCGGAAACGTGCCAGTCGGTTTGACCTGAAAACCAACAAGGGATAAAACGGAGAATACCTCTGGAACATGTTGGGTAAAACCAGACAGTTCCATATGTACGGCTTTGAAAGTCAATCACGACGACACACAGCTATAGAAGCTGTCTGTCAGAGCATGTTTGCAAAGCCATTCGGCAAGTATGAGAACAGAGTATGTGAAACATATTAACTGCCGAATGCAAAAGAAAGACATGCTTGAACGAATCAAAGATATTATAAACAGGCAACTTGCAAGAATAGATCTGTTCAAATAACACATGCATAGGCTAATCCAACCAATCTGCCGCACGTTTAGTCTTCATAAATCCGTCAAGCATAAACTTAAGCGAAGCTAATCCACTGCATGATACCACTTGCTATTAGTCTATACCACTTCTTATAATTAGATCAATCCACCGCATGATACAATCTAATTATAACAAGCTAAAAGCATGCATATATTTGTACAAATCTATAAGAGCTCATTACTCGTGTAAGCTTAACCAAGATCGGCAAACTAGCCGAGTTGGGGTCCATGAGGAAGGAACATACAAGCAAGCATGATCAAACTAATCTAAAAACCTGCATCTGCCGCACGACACCCAGTTCTATCAAAGCATGAACATGATTGACATGTATGAACCCACAACATGTAACAACCTAGATTGAAAACTGATCCGGCTATCATGATCTTATGATTAGCAAAGCACAAGTAAACTTGTGAAAACAAGGCCGAAAAGAGATCAATCTAGATTGGGCAAAAGAGTGTTACAAGAATTAAATAAATAAAACACATAACACATGATAACTTAATGAATCTACTAGATCTACTAAATCTAAAAGAGCCGATAACTATTCTTACTCATGTCTTAATCCGCCACACGATACAAGGCACAAGCAAAAACTTCCCGTCATAAGCTTAAATCCGTCGCACGATACTAAGCTTAACATACGAGACTACTTGCATCATATCTAAATCCACCGCATGATACTAGACATGATAACAAGGTTGCCGGTACTTACGGAGGTCGACGGATCGATGTTTCCTCTTGAAGAACTCGACGACACGACTTAGGGACTCGAAGATGGCACGGGGCCGGTTTGTATTGATGTGGTTGTGAACAATTTTTACAATGGCCGAGGGTTTATATTTATACCCTGGACGCAATACAAGTCCTAAGAGGACACGACTATGAAATATTAAAGGAAAATACAATATTCTTGGCCTTCAACTCCTTTCAGAATCTTCATTGCCTTAATTGTCGCAATTTTGTTGCCCGATCGGCTCTCGCTTCCGTTGTTTCAATGGAAACTCCCTTTTCTCAGAATAGCCGACCGCATGAGCAGTTGCCGAATCCTTGGAAACTAGCCGACCGCATGGATACTTGCCGAATGCCTTATACGTCCATCTTCGCACACTGGACATGCACGCCGTCTTCTAGCCTTTCCTTCATCGTGAAGCCATTCATGCTAAATATAGAAGTGGACATCGAGATGTGCATGCTTTATATATATTGCCTTCTTTGCATGCTTGCCACATCACAACGCCACCAAATCCAACTCCTGGCCAATGAGATCAGAACCCTCTGCTTGTTGAATACTTGTTTAATCTATCACGGTCTTGGTCGATTATCCTCTTGATCGGCTTCTCTTGCCATATCTATTTCCTGAATGGAGTAACCGACCGCTTGGCCGTCTACCGAATGCTCTTCTCACTGCTCGTTGGGTCCACCTGTCATCTTCTCAATGTTGACCAAAATCCAGTGTTAACACTAACCCCTCTGGAGGATTTGCACTCTTTTCTCTTCTTTCTGACAAAGAGGAGCAGCTTGAGTTCATGGGGGATGACGAGTTGGCTTTGCTCGCCAACCGGTTCTCGCGGTTCCACAACAACTGCATGAACCGTCGTCGCGGAGGAGGACGCTCGGGATGTTTCGAGTGCGGCGACCCCAACCACTTCATCGCCAATTGCCCGAAGAAGAACAAGCAAGTCTTCGGCAAGGCGGATCATGAGTACAAGTACCACTCCGGCAAGCGCAAGGAGAAGTACGTCCCCGCGAAGCACAAGCGGAAGGGCGGCTTCAACAAGGAGTACATCAAGACGAAGTACTTGTAGAAGGCCCAGGCTGAGCAGCGTGCTTTCTTCGCCACGCTCAGCGACGTCGACGACTCGGATGACAACTCCGCTTCCTCAAGCGACGATGAGTCCGAGAAGAAGAAGAGGATCGAGGACAAGCTGAACGGTCTCTGCTTCTTCGCTGACAACGAGGGCATCTGCACCATGGCCCTCGGCAAGGAGGTCAACGGCGAGCTGCAGGAGATCCCTCGAAACGACGACGACGACGACACCTCCCACGTAAAACAATTGGAGAACGTTTGGTTGGTGGATTCCGGTTGCTCGAGGCACATGACCGGAAACGCCAAGTGGTTCTCCAGTCTTAGTCCTGTTGCCGGAAAGAAGTTTATCACCTTCGGCGACAATAGCAAAGGTAAAGTGTTGTCTCGTGGGTCGGTGCGAGTTAATGAGCACTTTTTGTTGCGCGATGTTGCTCTTGTTTCTAACTTGCATTTTATCCTTCTTTCTGTTTCGCAACTCTTTGATGATGACTATGAGATTCGTTTTAAGCCGAATCTCAGTCGTATTTTGGATCCTCAGGGCAATCTTGTGTGTTTGATTTTGCCCTTTGGGAAAGTCTTTCGTGCGAATTTCTCGGAGTCTTTTGGAATTTCCCGTTGTCTTTTGGCTGGACCTTCCTCCTCTAATCTTTGGAAGTGGCATAGGAGACTAGGACATTTGAGCTTCGACTTGCTTGCAAGGCTTAGTTCACTTGGCCTAGTCCGAGGATTGCCCAAGTTATGCATGGAGAAGGATCTTGTTTGCCATTCTTGTAGACATGGGAAGATGGTTGCCGCTCCCCACCATCCAGTGACTCAGGTCATGACTAAGCGCCCTGGAGAGCTTTTGCACATGGACCTTGTTGGTCCGGCTCGGGTGAGCTCGGTTGGGGGGAAGTGCTATGTGCTTGTTGTTGTTGACGACTTTTCGAGATATTCATGGGTTTTCTTTTTAGCTGAGAAAACTGAGACTTTCTCTTTTGCTCGCAATCTGATTTTGCGTCTTCCGAACAAGTTCCCTAAGAACTCGATGCGAGCTATCCGTAGTGATAATGGTTCCGAGTTTAAAAACTCAGATTTTGAGAAGTTTTGTGACTCTTTGGGTTTGGAGCATCAGTTTTCTTTTCCCTACACACCGCCACAGAATGGTGTTGTAGAAAGGAAGAATTGGACCCTTGTAGAGATGGCCAGGACGATGCTCGATGAGCATAGGACTCCTAGGCGATATTGGGCCGAGGCTATGAACATTGCATGCTATATTTCCAATCGCATTTTTCTCCGAGCTTTCATGAAAAAGACTTCTTATGAGTTGCATTTTGGAAATAGCCCAAAGTGAGTTATTTTAGAGTTTTCGGTTGCCACTGTTTTATACTCAAGAAAGGCAACCTGGACAAATTTGAGTCTCGTTCTTCTGATGGTGTATTTTTGGGTTATGGCACTCATACTCATGCATATTGTGTACTTAACCTTGATACTAACTGAGTCATGGAGACATCCGATGTCACCTTCGACGAGACCATGGTTTGTCCTTCTTCTAGGTTTAAGCGTGCACGTGATCATGAGGTTGGCGAACCTCTTTTTGATGACGAGGAAGAGGGTGCTGAAGGGATGGATGATCCAGTACCACCTCCACCTGTTGTGCCGCAAGCGTCGGCTTCTACTACGACGACTCACGGCTCCAACCCCTCTTCGTCGACTACTTGGGGGTCGTGGGATCCGCCACCTCGGGCTATACCTCTTGTACCCGAGGAGGCACTAGCTGCTGTTGAGGGGAAGGCTACATCAGCTCGGGAGGCGCCACAACACATTCAACGCCAACACCCACCTCAACAGATGATTGGCAGCATCGGCGAACGTGTCACTCGGTCTAGGTCACAACAAATCTCTCACTTTGCTCATTCTGCATTTGTTGCTGATTTTGAATCCCGAGATGTTGGACACGCTTTATCTGATCCGGATTGGGTCAATGCCATGCATGAGGAGCTTGAAAACTTTGAGAGAAAATCAGGTTTGGGTTCTTGTTCCTCTTCCTCCTGAGTGTCACCCTATTGGGACAAAATGGGTTTTCAAAAACAAACAAGGAGAAGATGGCCACGTTGTGAGAAACAAGGCCAGACTTGTAGCCCAGGGATATAGTCAGAAGGAGGGGATAGACTATGAGGAGACTTTTGCTCTTGTAGCTCGTTTGGAGGCGATTAGGATACTCTTGGCTTTTACTGCATCCAAAGGGTTTAAACTTTTTCAAATGGATGTCAAGAGTGCCTTCCTAAACGGCTACATAGAAGAGGAGGTGTATGTGAAACAACCCCCCGGTTTCGAAAATCTCAAGTTTCCAAACCATGTTTTTAAACTTCACAAAGCTTTGTATGGTTTGAAACAAGCCCCAAGAGCCTGGTATGATAGGTTGAAGACCTTTTTGCTTGCTAAGGGTTTTAAAATGGGATGTGTGGATAAAACGCTCTTTCTCCTCAAGCAAGGCAATGACACTCTCTTAGTCCAGATTTACGTGGATGATATCATTTTCGGTGGTTCTTCTCATGCTTTGGTTGCCAAGTTTGCAGATACTATGAGCAGGGAGTTTGAGATGAGCATCATGGGCGAGTTGACATTTTTCCTCGGGTTGCAAATCAAGCAATCCCGAGAGGGGACGTTCGTGCACCAGGGCAAGTACACCAAGGACGTATTGAAGAAGTTCGATATGGGTGAGGCCAAGCCTCTTCCAACACCCATGTCGACCACGACGGCCCTGGATGCGGACAAGGATGGAGAAGCGGTGGACCAGAAGGAGTACCGGAGTATGATTGGGTCACTGCTGTACCTGACGGCGACACGCCCGGACATCCAGTTCGCGGTGTGTCTTTGCGCGCGATTTCAGTCGTCGCTGCGCACGTCTCACCGTCAGGCGGTCAAGCGCATTATGAGGTACTTATGCTTCACACCTGAGTTTGGGATTTGGTATTCTGCTTCTTCCACCCTTTCCCTTTGTGGTTACTCAGATGCTGATTTTGCTGGTTGCCGACTTGATCGCAAGTCCACTTCTGGGACTTGTCAGTTTATTGGTTCTTCTCTTGTATCATGGTCTTCTCGCAAGCAGTCTAGTGTCGCCCAGTCTACCACAGAGGCTGAATATGTTGCTACGGCTAGCTGCTATTCCCAGTTGCTTTGGATGATAGCCACTTTGCGCGATTTTGGTCTGAGCTTTTCTCGTGTTCCTTTGCTTTGCGACAGCACGAGTGCGATTAGCATTGCTAAGAACCCCATGCTACACTCTAAGACCAAACACATTGATGTGCGCTTTCATTTCTTGCGAGACCACTATGAGAAGGGTGATATCGACCTCCACCATGTCGATACTCATCATCAGTTGGCAGATATTTTCACCAAGCCTTTGGACCAATCAACTTTTGCTAGGTTGAGAGGTGAGCTTGGTGTGTGTTTTCCCTTTTAGATGGGGAAACATTTTGGTTCGTGTATTATAGATTGACTCTTTGTTTTCAGTTGGTATCATTTCTGATAAGTTAGTCTTTGCATTTCATCATGCATCTTTGAATTTCCTAAGCTTCATGTATATAGTCTTTAGAATGTGACTATGCTCTATTTAGTGTAAGTTCCGATGCTTTATGATGATACTTGTAGCTTATGCTCTTTCTGATCACTGATACATGTTGTGAGCTAAGCTATTTTGTAAATGGTGAATGTGCTTAATGAACATAAAACTTGAAATTATTCACCATTGAGATTAGCAACTAGCATGTGTAGAATATGTTGAAATCACTTGTGTTTTTCATATATGCTAGGTTGCTATGTCTGTAGTTCTGAGTCATTCACTTGCTTGGTATGTTCATATACTACTTTAAAATTGAACCAAGTTTAAGTGATTTGGAAAGATCGAGATGGGATTGCTTGTCAACACATCACGGTATCGAGACTGTTTCTCATTGCACTTTGAGTTAAACTTGAGCCGTGTAGTGTATGACCGAAACTGTTGCTTTAAGCTTCTAACTGCTTCTGCATAGGCTTCGCACAGTTCAAAAGTTAGGCAATGACAAGCTTTCAACCTCTCGCAATCACATGCTGAAATTTGAACTTGTGTAATTTAACCGCTGCAACTCCGATAAAATTTGAATACACTATGCGGATACATGGGTGTATGCCGAGTCTCGAGTGATGAGTGATTGTCAATGGTTTGATCGCATGTTCTTTGGCTTGTGTTGTGCAGGTGTCGAGCACGGAGACAGTGATCGAGGGCAAGGTGAAGGTCAAGTAGAGACGTGTCGTGCCGACGGACCGGGAGCGGTGAAGGGCGGACGTGAGGCTTGGACTGAGGGACCGGTGGCCTGAGGATCAGCTGTGGTGGCTGACAGCCTGGGACAGCGACGAGCGGAGACTTGCGGGGCATGGTGTTGCTCGGGTCGAGGACCTGGGGACACATGTCGGTGGACGGGGTGCACGGGCGGTGCATCCCCTCTACAGCTCCGGTTTGGTGGTTGAGCCACAGAAAAACCACCGGGTGGACGGTTTCCAGGTTTGGGCCACAAAATCTGGGTGCTACGGGTTTGCCGAGTTTGGGCCACAAAACTCGGGCTGAGGACGGTTTCCAGGTTTGGGCCTCAAAACCTGGGCGCTGGCGGGCTTCTGAGTTTGCGCCACAAAACTCAGGCGATGGGCGGCTGGTTTCCCGGTTTGGGCCACAAAACCGGGGGATGGACTTGAAGGCCTGGTTTCCCGGTTTTGGCCACAAAACTGGGGGGCGGAGTCCGGGAAAATGACAAGCAAAGCGGTGGCGGCACGTGGCGGCAATCGGTGAGGTTGCGTCGAGGCAACGCTACCAGTTGTGCGGGCGTGGCCGTCGGATCAGCATCAACTTCGGGTTGGTCCAGGATAGCCTTAGGGTTTGGCTGGGTCGCTCTGTAAATACTTAGGGGTACAGTGGGAATTAGAATTAGGATAAGTAGGGGGAGACACCCACCTCCCAAACCATCTCAGTCATTTGCTCTTTCATTCCTAGGGTTTCCTGCTCTCCCATTCCCTGCTGTAGCGAACTGAGATCCACAGAGAAGAGAACAATACCTTTGTGCCCATGAGATTTTGAGGAAGTGAGACCGTAATCTCACTATTGTAGCGTGTGGTAGCCACACGGTTGCAAATTCGTGGTTGTGATTCGCGTTTTGTTCGTGTTCTTCGCGGGTTGCTTTTCTCCACGTTTTTCCCGTCGATCGATCTCTCTCCTCAGTGCGTCTTTTGCAAATCCGTTTGAACCAAGTTGTTCTAGATCGTGAGGCACTTCTTTCCACTGAAGGAATTCTCCTCTAACCTCACGAGCTAGTAGATCGGTCGATTTTCCTTTTGGATCGGTTTTGTCTCTCTTCCCCCGAATTTCTCCGATTCATCGATTTGGAGATAGGTTCGAGCCATGATCTCTTAGAGATAGCTCACTATCCTCCTTGTGACTTCTCTCACCAAGTTTGATCCCTAGAGGATTTGTTTTGGGTGAGATCGAGTCGAATCGGTGAACAAACGGAGCAGTGTCGGGGTGACCGGACGCTGGGCACGGGTTGACCGGACGCTGACCTCGTGCGTCCGGTCGTTGAATGCTCAGCGCGTTTACTTCGTGACTTGACCGGACTCACCTGGTGCTCTGTGACCAGACTCAACGATTCCACTGTTCATCGTAGTTTTGTCGTTGTGACCGGATGCATAGCATACTGGCCGGACGCTCCTGACCCGTGAGTCCAGTCTGAAACAGTAAGGTTCCAGAAACGATTTTGCTCGACCGGACGCGTCCGGTGGTCTGTGACCGGACGTTGGCAGAGTCTGGTCAGTACTGTTTCGCGCTGTTTCGTTCGCAGTTCACTCGACCGTTGTCGGTTTTGATTTCCGGCTTTTGCGTTTGAGTTTCTAGAGTCGTGAAGTGTCTCGCTGTGCTTCTTGGAAGCATCCACCCTATCTCTAGGGTCGTGGACACTTACGAGCTCTAGGGTTTGCTCTTGGGGTTGATTTTAGGGACAGTGGCGACAAGTTTCCGAAAGGAAATTTTGAAGCTCCCATTCACCCCCCCCCCTCTGGTCGCTTTTTGGTAGCATTCTCGGTCCTTCACACTAGTCTATGTTTCATTCTATAGCGTGATGATTGAACTTTGCTAGGGGTAGTTCACCTTGTATACATGTTTAACACTTGTTTGACTTCCTGTCTATACATGTTTAGTGCTATTTTGATGGTGAATACCTTTTTGGCTAAAAATTGCTCACTTTGCTCACATGTTCATATTTCGTATTTGGTGATCAGTTTGAGCCTTTGCTAGCATTTTGTGCATATTGGTGAGTCATCGGATCAACACTTGGGAAAGCATCTTTTCATTCTATGGACTATATTCCTGAAGCTGCTAACCTGCATTTTGACTCATATGCATTTGGAGGGGAGATGCCTGATAATGCATTATCAACTAAGGGGGAGAAATTTGCCAAATCATAAGGGGGAGAAACACTATTGGAGGGGGAGTTTGAGTTGGCTCGGATTTGAAGGATTTTGAATTTTCCAATTGGTTCGGAGCTTTTCTGCTAGTTGTGTTGAGCCTCTGTGCCTCTGTCTTGAGGGACTAGCAGTTGTGTCTTTCGATGAGTGTTCAGCTGATTGTGCTATTCAGTTGATTTTGCCTCATTTGACTTCGAGTTTTCTCGCTAGCGATGTTGAGCATGTCCTGCCTCTTCTTGAGGGCTAGCTTTATTTTGCTTGAATTTTAATTGATATTTCAATTGGTATCGAGCTTTCTCGCTAGCGGTATTGAGCCTGTTCTACCTCTTCTTGAGGGCTAGCTTTGCTTTGCTTGGTTGCGTCGAGCCGTTGCCCATGTCTTTGGGGACCAAGTTGTTTTGCTCTTTCACTTGACCTTCTTCTGGCTTTGATATGCTTTTGGGTCATTTGGATGAGTTCTCTACTTCTCTTTCTTCTTCCTTCTTCTATTTTATTATGATTTGTGTTGGTAGTTGACAATGCACTCATCAAGGGGGAGATTGCGGATACATGGGTGTATGTCGAGTCTCGAGTGATGAGTGATTGTCAACTAGGATAATGTGCATGTTCTTTGGCTTGTGTTGTGCAGGTGTCGAGCACGGATACAGTGATCGAAGGCAAGGTGAAGGCCAAGTAGAGACGTGTCGTGCCGACGAACCGAGAGCGGTGAAGGGTGGACGTGAGGCTTGGACTAAGGGACCGGTGGTCTGAGGATCAGCTGTGGTGGCTGACAGCCTGGGACAGCGACGAGCGGAGACTTGCGGGGCACGGTGTTGCTCGGGTCATGGACCTGGGGACACGTGTCGGTGGACGGGGTGCACGGGCAGTGCATCCCCTCTACGGCTCGGTTTGGTGGTTGAGCCACAGAAAAACCACCGAGTGGACGGTTTCCAGGTTTGGGCCTCAAAACCTGGGCGCTGATGGTTTCTGAGTTTGGGCCACAAAACTCGGGCTGAGGACGGTTTCCAGGTTTGGGCCTCAAAACCTGGGCGCTACGGGTTTCTGAGTTTGGGCCACAAAACTCAGGCGATGGTTGGCGGGTTTCCCGGTTTGGGCCTCAAAACCGGGGGTTGGTCGTGAAGGCTGGTTTCCCGGTTTGGGCCACAAAACCGGGGGCGAAGTCCGGGAAAAGGACAAGCAGAGCGGTGGCGGCACGTGGCGGCAATCGGTGAGGTAGCGTCGAGGCGAAGCTACCTATTGTGCGGGCGTGGCCGTCGGGTCACCACCTACCATGAGTTGGTCCAGAATAACCCTAGGGTTTAACTGGTTCGCTCTGTAATTAATTAGGGGTAGAGTGGGAATTAGAATTAGGATAAGTAGAGGGAGACACCCACCTCCCATCCGATCTCAGTCATTTGCTCTTTGCCTTCTAGGTTTTCCTGCTCTCCCAATCCCCTGCTGTAGCAACTGAGATCCGCAGAGAACCATACCTCTGTGTACTAGAGATTTTGAGGAAGTGAGACCGTAATCTCACTGTTGTAGCGTGTGGCAGCCACACGGTTGCAGATCGATGTGTTGATTCGCGTTTTGTTCGTGTTCTTCGCGTTCTTCGTTTCTCCGCGATTTTCCCGTCACTCAATCTCCCTCTCTACTGCGTCTTTTCAAAATCCATTTGAATCAACTTGTTCTTTATAGTGAGGAGATCATTTCCACTGAAGGAATTCATCTAACTCCTCACGAACAAGTAGATCGGGTTGATTTCGTTTTCGTGGCGCTTTTTCGTTCATAATTCTTCCCTTTCAAATTCCCGTTGATTGGATTGTTTTGAGCGGATGATTTCTTGGGGATAGTCTCCTAACTACCTCATGATCATCTTCTCTAAGTTTGGGAACTAGGGATTTTGAGTTGAATTGGATTTGGAGAGATTTGAGTTGAGGGCGACCAAAATCGCCCTCACTGGGCACTTGCGGACAGTCCGCCATTGGGGGCGCGGACAGTCCGCGCGTCGGGCTCCGACCGAGGCAGTGGTCGCGCGGCTCGGCTGTGCTGACTCGGATTGACCGGCGGACAGTCCGCAGTAGGAATCCGCGGACAGTTCAGGAGTCGTGCAGGGGGTGTTCAGCAGTTGTGCTGTTTTCCGTTTTTGGCCGGCGGACAGTCCGCCAGGGCTTCACGGACAGTCTGCCCCTGGCGCGGACAGTCCGGGACTGGGAGTCCGGACAGTCCGGGAATCGGCTGTGTGTTGAGTCTTAGTGCATTTGCTCTCCCGGCTTCTTCGCTTGGTTTCCGGACTTCTCAGTTGGCCCTATAGTTTACCTAGAAACCCCTCTAGGTATCTTTGCTACTTGTTAGCATTGGTATTTAGGGATTTCTCGACGTAGGCTTCAATCTACGTTCGGGACTAGGTTTTAGGGGTTGAACTTGTGCCGGTGCTTTTGGCATTTGGTTTGCTATCTCTGTGTGGTGCCTCGCTGTGATCCTAGGGATCATCCACCCTCTTCCAAGGGTCATGGGCATCACGGTTCGGTCGAAGTTTTTGGGGGACGATTTTGGGGACAAAGGCCAAAGTTTCGAGAGAAATTTTTGAGCTCCCATTCAACCCCCCCCCCCCTCTGGTCGCCTTGCTTTTGCAATCTTGGTCCTTCAGTCGGTTTGCTCGTGGGGTTGATTTTCGGGACAAAAGCCAGAGTTTTGAAAGAAATTTTTAGGCTCCCATTCACCCCCCCCCTCTGGTCGCCTTTGGTAGCACTCTCGGTCCTTCACTTCCCAAAGCTTGAGCACTTGATTTCTTTGTCAAGCTGGTTGGATTTGTTATGAAATACAGCGAAAAACGACGATGCAAACAAGATCAAACCACAGCGAGACACAAGATTTAACGTGGAAAACCCTCCCAATACGGAAGGTAAAAACCACAGGCGCTAGCCAGCAAACACTCCTCACTATTATCAAGAGTTGGGTTACAACGCCGTATGGCGGCTTACAAGATCGTGATCAAGGTGAAACCCTAACGACTGGTATATGTACCGTTCCACGGGGGCCTCCGCTTCGCTCTATCAGAAGTCGACCAATATAATGTGCAACTGAATTTGGAACATATATAACAGGATTTGTGTCTATCAGTCTTGGGTTCTTGGAACCCTAGCTGGCTAGGCATTGTCCAAGAGCTTCCATCTTGTGGAAGAGCCTTGGAAAGTTTGTATTACCCTTGATTTCTTAGTGAAGAGCTCAAGTGACCTTTGTGGTAACCTTGAGAGGGGAAAGGAGTTGGAAGAGACTCTGACCTTTATGGTCACCTCAACAACAAGGACGGAGGAGCTCCTTTGTGGGGCCGTCGAACCTCGATATAAAATGAGAACACAAGGTTGATATGTGCCCTTGTGGTTCCCTTCCTGAGTGATGAGTGATCGATCAACGGGCAACATGTCTCTTGGCTGTGTTGATGTGCAGGTGTGACGGACCAGGATGTCAGAGATATCATCTATGATGATTACTCCGACTAATCCAGGATGGCTTTAGAGATCCGAAGACTTGTAACGAAGTGTACTTGGATTAGGACTCTAGTTTGTAACTTAGCCGAGTTGTAAAAGGAAGTCCTGTAATTAGAATAGGACTCCACTGTTGTAACCGGCTAGGACTCGGTCTGCGCTGAGGCTCATCCGGATATATAAGGGGAACCGGGCGCAGGTCCTAGAGGATCGAATATTGAATCATAACAATACACAAGGCACACGCCGCACTGGACGTAAGGTATTACGCTATTTAGCGGCCTAAACCAGTATAAATCGTTGTCCCTGTGTACTCGCTGAGTCCTACGAACGCCGATCCCCACCGAACAAATCGTCTGAGATTACTCAAGACGAGTTGCCGGTTAACAAACACCGACAGCTGGCGCGCCAGGTAGGGGCTTTCGGCGATTCGACGACCAAGAGCCCGGCGAACCACGACAACATGTTCTCGGTGGGATCAATTTTCGTTTTTGGCTCATGGACTTGCATTGCGGATGATCAAGGGAAGCTGCACAGACAGCTCGCCGTGGAATCAGAACCACAAGCCATGCCAAAGATGGAACACCTCGCTCAGAACCTAGCAAATCTGACAATCCAAGACCCGCAGAACCCTGGGGACCATACAGAGACATCCGACTCCTACTCCAACTCGAACTCTGAAGAAAAGGACCCGGATACCTGCTATGGCTTCACCTTCGGGCTGCGGAACTCGGCTGAAAACTTTCAGGACCTGATCAGTGCAAAATTCAAAGAGTATCAACAGATACCTTTGACGGGAGCTCAACAAGGACTCGTTTTTAGCTCTACCAAGGAGGGTAACATTGTCCATTGGCCAATTCAGCCTGCCCCGGCTAGACTGGTTGGCACAATTGACCAGCAACTTCCGTACCAGCACGGACATCAGCTCCCTTTTGAGGAACACGACTCCACAACGGAACTAATCTCCAGCACTTCTACTTTGGAATCAGTAACACCGGGATCATCCAACCAGGGCTACACTCGTGAAGTCTTCATGGCGGGGCACCAGTCATCTCTACGACCACCAACCCCACCAGATGTCTGTCAAGACGATGAAACTCTGAGTATGATCTCTGACAACGATCCGAAAGGACCCGCGGAAACCGAGTCCTTGAAAGCTGAGAGAATCCGAAGGAATAGAGCTAAGGAGGCCCGCAGAAGGCGAGCAACTCACCGCAAGGAAGCTGTAGATCGCTACAATGCACGACTAGAAGAATACAACACCCGGAGGCGTCTGGAAGCAGAGGCCGAGCGTCAAGCTCGCACTGAAGAGAATCACTCCTAGGATGATCTTAACAGACGGCGCCCCGATTGTTCTCGCAACCTTGAACCCGAGTTCATGAGGGTCGCCGGCCATAAAGTCTTCCAGACTCCCTATCAAAACATACTAGCTCTAGCTACGGAGATGGGAGCCAAGACCAACCGCACCCCTGATGAAGAGCGACGACTGGTCATGCTTCAGACTACCGCACTCCAACTCCGAGGGCGGAATCTTGAATCCCTAGCTGACGAGCAAGCTTCGTCTCATCCAAGCCAAAGGCGGCCGGTTCAAGAACGACTCGGTCGTATCCCAGCAAGGAGCCGTCTGGGCCACCGAGTACCCGACCAAGCTGAGGGAGGAGCCAAATCTTCATACAGAGGAGTCGCAGTTGCAGCATCCGATGCAGTTGATCGCTTCCCCTGCTTTTCCCAAAGGCTTCGAGCGGTTTCGTTCCCACGAAAATTCAAACCCGGGAATTACTCAAAGTACGACGGGAAGACAGAACCCAAATGGTGGCTCAGGCTGTATGCTCAAGCAGTCGAGCTAGCGGGTGGAAGCAACGACGTCAAAGCACTCTACCTCCCAATGGCCTTAGAGACAATGCCGCTTGCTTGGTTTGACAGGCTTAAACCCGAGTCCATCGACTCCTGGGAACAACTACATCGTATCTTCGTTGAAAACTTTGCTGGTGTCCCAGAGAGATCAGATCCCCAGACTAAGCTCAGAACCTGCAAGCAACAGAAAAATGAATCAATGCGGGAGTACTATAGGCGATTCTCAGAAATCCGCTCTACAGTATCCGACATTACAGACAGAGAAGTAATTGACCTTTTTGGCAACGGTATTTGCGAAAGGTACAATTACAAAGATTTCATCAAGCAGGACCCGACCACCGCTGACGAGTTCCATCGGGCTGTAAACTCCATGATGGCGATAGAGGAACGCACACAGGAACGCTTCCCCGATAGAAACACGCAAGGTGATCGAGGAAACAACCCGAGAGGCAACCAGGCACCACAGCAAAATACCCGGAAAAGGGCAGGAGATAATACTGTTGCTGCCATGGAGCCTCAGAAGAAGGGAAATAAGCCATTCACCTTTGATGACTTACTCAACGGACCCTGCCCTTTCCATCCGAAAAGTGGACATCAAGCAAGGCACTGCTGACAGCTCAAGGAGCGAGGCTTGAACCCCGACTTCAACAAGAACAAGAAAGACAAAGGCAAAAAGACAGCTGAGGATCCTCAACAGGACGCTGGTGGCTTTCAGCACTCCAAAGGGACTATTAATGTCATCTTTGGGGGAGTAACTACCAGTGACAACAAGAGGCTTCAGAAGCTTTCCCTGCGAGAGATAATGTCCACTGAACCAGCGACACCCAAATACCTCGACTGGTCCGAACATCCAATTAACTTCTCCCGAGCAGATCAATGGACCAGTGTTTCCAATGCAGGCCATTACCCGCTAGTTTTGGACCCCACGGTTGCTGGATATACACTTGGTAGGGTACTCATCGATGGCGGAGCAGGACTCAATGTTATCTTTGCAAGCACCCTACGAAAGATGAATCTAGATCTCGCAACCCAGCTCACACCATCAACCGCTCCTTTCTACGGCATAGTACCCGGAAAAGCGGCTGTACCACTCGGAAGGATTATACTACCCGTCACTTTTGGAACTCCGATCAATTACAGAACGGAGTACATCAGTTTTGAGGTAGCCGACTTCGAATCATCGTATCACGCCATATTCGGGCGACCCGCTATTGCCAAGTTTATGGCAGTACCCCACTACCCGTACCTCTTATTGAAGATGCCGGGTCCCAAAGGAATCTTAACCTTCAGAGGCGACTTGAAGCGGTCATTTGATTGCGACACAGAGGCTGTCCAAATCACTGAAAAAGCTCAACTCACCCTGGAAGTACAAGAACTCGCTCAGATGGTGCTTAATACCAAGCCTGGAGACTCAGAGATCCCAACCAAAAAGGCGGGTACTATTCAACCATCAGCTGAAGTCTCCACAATAGCCATTGACCTGGAAACCGGTGATCCTTCTAAGACAGCGGTCATCAGTGCTCACCTATTTGAAGAATAGGAACTCGCGCTCACCAAGTTCCTTCGAGCAAACAAAGACATATTCGCTTGGAAACCAGCGGACATGTCTGGGGTCCCAAGGAACTTGGCTGAGCACAGATTAGAATTAAAGGAAGGCTCTAGACCTATCAAGCAAAGATTACGACGATTTTCACCGGAGAAGAAATAGGCAATCAAGAAGGAAATAGCCAAGCTACTCGCGGCCGGATTCATCAGAGAAATCCTCCACCCCGAGTGGTTAGCTAACCCAGTGCTAGTCAAGAAGAACTCTGCTGAGTGGCGCATGTGTGTCGACTACACAGACCTCAACAGGCACTGTCCAAAGGATCCCTTCGGATTACTAAGGATAGATCAAATAGTTGATGCCACCGCAGGCTCTGCCTTACTCTCTTTTCTGGATTGCTACTCCGGGTACCATCAGATTGCCCTCAAAGAAGAAGACCAACCCAAGACATCGTTCATTACTCCTTTTGGAGCATACTGTTACAAAACTATGTCCTTTGGACTAAAGAACGCGGGGGCTACTTATCAACGCGCCATCCAAGATTGCCTGGGTGATCAGATTGGCCGCAATGCAGAAGCTTATGTTGATGATGTAGTCATAAAAACAAGGGATCCGACTACCCTGATATCAGACCTAGAGGAAACCTTCAACCGATTACGTGCGTATCAATGGAGACTCAATCCAACCAAATGTGTCTTCGGGGTACCCTCAGGACAGCTACTCGGATTCCTCGTTAGTCATCGAGGCATCGAGGCTAGTCAAAAGTAGATCACCGCTATCATCAACATGAAGCCGCCTACCTCTGTTCGAGACGTTCAGAAACTCACCGGGTGCATGGCTGCGTTAAATCGATTTATCTCACGGCTCGGAGAAAAGGGATTGCCTTTCTTCAAATTGCTCAAAGCCGGCGACAAATTTCAGTGGACAGATGAAGCGGGCAGAGCTTTTTGAACAACTCAAAAGCTACCTTATCAATTCACCCGTACTGACACCGCCGGAGCCCAGTGAACCGATGATGTTGTATATCGCAGCTACCACACACGTTGTCAGCACAGCAATTGTGGTGGAGCGCAAAGACGACAAGCACATCTACAACACCCAACGACCAATTTATTACATCAGCGAGGTACTATCTGACTCGAAGGTCAGGTACCGGCAAGTACAAAAACTGCTCTATGCTTTACTCATATCCTCAAGAAAGCTGCGGCACTACTTCGAAGCTCATGAGATCACGGTAGTCACAGATTTTCCTTTAGGAGAAATCCTTCACAACCGTGATGCTACTGGAAGGATTTCCAAATGGGCAGTTGAATTAGGGGCACTCAACATCAAGTTCACTCCGAGGAAAGCTATCAAGTCTCAGGCTCTAGCTGATTTTGTCTCCGAATGGACTGAAATACAGCAGACTAGAGACAACGCTGTTCCTGATCATTGGAAGATGTACTTTGATGGGTCCTTCAAACTCGGAGGAGCAGGAGCCGGAGTCCTTCTTGTATCACCCGCTGGCGAACAGCTCAAATACGTTCTGCAAATATTGTGGCCAGCCACCAACAATGAAGCAGAATATGAGGCATTGCTCCATGGACTTAAACTAGCAGTCACTTTGGGCATTAAGCGGCTATTAGTCTATAGCGATTCTTCCGTGGTCATTCACCAAGTTAATAAAGACTGGGACTGTACCAAGGAAACAATGAACGCCTATTGTGCTAAAGTACGCAAGCTGGAAAAACACTTTGCAGGACTGGAACTCATTCATGTTACCCGGGATCTCAACGTGGCAGCAGATATACTCGCGAAATTGGGTTCTGACAGAGCACAAGTTCCCAGCGGTACCTTTGTACATGAGTCATCCAAGCCTTCAATCCAAGAGAAGGAGGAGTTCGAGCCAGAACCCGCAACCCAGGTCCTATTTCTAGCACCCGACTGGACACGAGTTTTCATTGATTACTTCAAAGAACATAAACTGCCAAGCGATAAAACTACAGCAGAGCAAGTCACCAGGCGTAGCAAAAACTATGTTCTAGTCGGGGATAAGCTGTATCGACGCAGAGCTTCATCAGGGGTCCTCCTCAAGTGCATCACACCAGAAGAAGGCAGGGAAATCCTGAATGAAATCCACTCTAGGTCCTGCGGTAATCACGCAGCTTCAAGGACACTAGTCGGAAAAATCTTCAGGTCAGGATACTACTGGCCCTCAGCTTTAAAAGACGCGGAAGACTTAGTCCGCCGCTGTCAATCATGCCAGTTCTTCGCCAAACAGCAGCATGTACCCGCACATGAACTGATATGCATCCCTCCGTCATGGCCCTTCTCATGCTGGGGACTCGATATGGTGGGTCCTCTCAAGCGTGCCCCAGGCAGATTCGAGTACATCTACGTCGTAATTGACAAGTTCACAAAATGGATCGAGTACATGCCCTTGGTTAAGTTCAATGCTTCCAAGTCAGTCTAATTCATGTAGAGCATCTTTCATCGCTTTGGAATGCCGCACAGAATCATCACTGATCTTGGGTCCCCCTTTACGGCTATCGAATTCAAGTCATGGGCCAGCGACTGTGGAATCAAGATATACTATGCATCAGTGGCTCACCCTCAGTCCAATGGCCAAGTTGAAAGAGCAAACGCCCTGATTCTCGCCGGATTAAAACCAAGGCTATTTGACCTCCTAAAAGATCACGGTGGAAAGTGGGTTGAAGAATTGCCTAAGGTAGTCTGGGGGCTACGAACACAACGAAGTCGGGCAACAGGCCAAACACCTTTCTTTCTGGTATATGGCACTGAAGCAATCTTACCGGCTGATTTAATCTGGAACTCCCCACGAACGGAGCAGTACAACGAGGGCGAAGCTGATGATACTAGGAGGTTAGGGCCAGTTTGGTAGAGCTCCATCTGATTCTGATTCTCTATAGAAGCTGATTCTCTGAGAGAAGTGATTCTGTGGCTGAAAGTGATTCTCTTTGATTCTTTAACATAAACTGTTGAAATCAGCATGGAGAATCACTTCACAGAATCAGGGGAAGCTACTTTTTCAGCTCTCAGCCTCTTAGTTCATTTCAGAGAATCACTTCACGAAATCAACAGAGAATCACTTCTCTCAGAAAAAATGTTTGGCAGAGCTCCTGCTGGATTCAACAGAGAATCAGCTCTGGGAGCTCTGCCAAACAGGGCCAGAAGTCGACAGCCTTGAAGAAGCCCGACTAACCGCACTTTTTCAGTCAGCAAGATACCTTCAAGGGATGAGGCGTTATTATGATAAGAACGTCCATCACCGCACCTTCCAAGTAGGCGACATGGTGTTGAAGAAAATTCAAAACACCGTTGGACGTCACAAGCTCATGAGTCCATGGGAAGGTCCTTATATTGTATCTAAAGTAACAAGACCCGGGTCATTTGAGCTAGTCACTGAAGATGGATCTCCACTGCCAAATTCATGGAATATAGAGCACTTGAAGAAATTCCATACTTAAGGACTACGCTACAATTCTGATTCAGGGCAATTGTATTTATTAGTCGGATATTAATAAAGTTTGAAGTTCATACGACATAAGAACTTTTATCCAGGCTTTTTTCCACACCTCATCATGACTATTCAGTCGCATAACAGTCTCTGCACAAGCAGGGCTTACCTCCGACTAATACATAATATTACTCGGATAGATTGGTTCAGCGGAAACCACACTTGAGTTACAAGCTTCGAGCTCAATACAACTCATAAGGTAGTACGGCTTAACACCCGGCTATCAGCCTATAGCGAATATGGAATCCACCATAGTGGAGACTAGTTCCTATAAGGCGTAACAAGGTGGATTAGTACTCACCCTGTTACACATTTCTTGGACAGAGGTCCACCTACCTTCGCACTAAAGCTGCGATCGTCAAGAGGATATGATTCACCCAGAAGGAACCAATGCTACGGTCCTTCAAGAGGTGCTTGATCATTGTTATCCCTTGAACAAGGGTACTAAGAGTAGTACTCGGGCAAGACTAAGTTCTCTACACAGTGGTTAGAGAAACGAAGTCACACGACCCAAACTAAAGTGCCAACGAGCACTCGGATAGACTCGTCTAATTAGACGCCTGGTCATACATCCACAACAAATAAACTCAACCCATTGCCAAAGAAATTTGTCGCAATATGGAGTTGGACATATATACAATTCACAAGATTCAAAAGTAACCAATATTTTTGATATCTTATAATAATTGATTTCAGGAGATACAAGCTGCAGAGATTGAGGAGTCTACACTACTCTACAAGATCTAATATTTGTGAGTACTCCTCCGCGGCGGCCTTCACCTCCTCTTGCATTGCCGCAAGGTCCTCGTCACCTTTGTCCTCAGGAAGGGTCATCAGAGCGGACAGGTCAAAGGATGGCAGATGTAGCCGTAGCGTTGCCATCAGACCCTGCACCACGGAGATCAAAGACCCCTTGACTCCTGCTGGTGCCGGAATCATGTTGAGCAGGGGCTCGACAGCTTGCTCCAAGGCCATCAGGGAATCCCGCGACTCCTTCGTAGACTTCAAAGCCTGCAGAAGGTCCCGGTCAGCACCCTCACGCATCAATTTGGCTTCTTGAAGAGTACTCTGCGCATTAGCAAATACCTCTTCAAGCTCTGCCAGTTTCTGATTGAAGGCGTTCTGCCACCCAAAAGCCAGTTTATTTGCATCTGCATACACAACAAGTCAGTTATCATATCATCCGACTAATATTATGGAGCAGAACGACTCAAAACTCCAAGTATACCTTCAAGCTGCTTTTTAGAACTCTTCTTGAGCTCCTTCAGCTTCTGTTCCATAGCAGCGGACTTGGATATCAGCTCACCCTCTCGGTCGTTAGCAGCGTCACGCTCCGCTGTCACTTCCTTGAGGTTGCCTTCGAGTTCATTAATGCGATCATGCAGAACCTGGGTGGCTACCTTTTGACTAATTTGGTCCTGGGCAATATAATCCCGGAGCTCTTGGTTTTCACGAGACAGCTCCTAGCGGATCCGGGTGACTTGATCTCTAACCTTGAAGTCAAAGGACTACAATACAATAATACCATGAGTACTCGGATGAGTTTACAGTATAACAAGAAGAGATTGAGACTCTTACCTCAACAAATTGGTGAAGAGCTTCAAAAGGAGCCCTCACCTGATCCTTTAGCTCCTTCAGCCGAGTAAGATCTTGGTCATACCCGGATACGTCAAGAGTAGCTCCTTAGCGTGAGGACTCGGGTGCATCTAAAGATCCTCCCTGCTGACAAGCTGAGCCCTCTGCATGTATCTCTGTCAAGACCATGTCCAGGGTAGGTTCGTCCGGCTGTCGTGTACGAAAAAACCAGCCATTCCACACTCGGTCAAACTCCAATTGAGCGAGAGAACGAAAGATGGAGTACGGCCAACCAACCTGAGGCAATGGAAGAGCATCCGCGTCAGGAGCGGCTTCGACCTGAGACTTGGACGTAGAGGAGTCAGGCAGTGGATCTACCTGACTGAAGGTTGGCGGCATGCTGGAGCCATCCTTGGCCAGCGGCTCCGACTCCTCCACCACCTGAGGATCAGGAACGGTGCTTGAGGCTGTTGCACCTGGTTTTGCCTTCCTGCAAGCAGACAAGTATACATGTCAGTATCAGAACTCTGTGTACACTCTACAAAGCTGAAAACTTACTTCACGAGCTTCAAAGGATTTGGTAGCTTCAAGAGTGGTTGTACCAGAAGCGGATCTGAAGTCGGAAGCTTCTCGGACACCACGCTGCTTGAAGTCCCTTGCGCTGTCCCATCATCTGATACAGCGACATATATAAGACAAGAGACCATCAACACTCAAAAGGACTACAAAGTACTCGGGTTTTCCCTTACCAGGAGCACCCGGCTTATAGTGCTTATCAGACAATTCTTGAGATAAAAGAACTTTTCGGCAAGCACGGTGATTACCAGTGCAAGCCTTCTTAAGGACGGGTCCCCCGGCTTCTAGTTGAGGAGTCGGCGACCTCTTCCGGCTACCTTCAGCCTCTGGTTCTATAAGCAGGACATCAGAGTCAGTTGATTCTGTGTCAAGCCAGTCAAGATCTTCAGGCGAACTTGGTTTATTAGGAAGATCCTCACTTCGGATTGGACCTTCCAACGCGATGCCTCCGCCTTCTTCAGTTGCCGGAGGCAGGGGAGGACAATCATTGTTATCTCTCCCCTGGCCCTAAAAACAGAAGGGTACCTAGTTAGGTCAGAAGGATATTTATTCCGAACCTTGACGACACGACAAATCAAGTACTTACCGGAGGAGGAGGATTAATGGCGGAGAAGGATGTCATCACTGGAGCAAGACGTTCATGGCTCTTAAGCAGCCGGTTCACTCTCCAGAGGACTTCACAGTCTGCCAATTGCTCGACAGCGTGGCGACCCGGGTCGTTCTTACCCATGTATTCAAACCCATAGTTGGCTCGCTGCTGAAGCGGATGGATGCGCCGGGCAACAAAGTCTTGAACGACAGTGTATCCGGTCAGCCCATCGATTATCAAAGCATCTATCATAATGAGGAGGGGTTGGATAGCCGCTACTTCTTCACTTGTGAGCTTCTCCTTCCATTCACGGCACTTCTGCGGTGGCCATCCATCGTGACGACGAAGAGCTGGGGGTGGGTTACCCATATAGAACCACCCAGCAGCCCAGTCTTTTACCGACTCCGACAACTCAACAGTTATATATTGATTGGCTACTTCCAATCTAACCTGAAGACTAGCCCCTCCAACTACTTCGGTATTAGCGTCACTAGGTTGACACTTAAACCAGAAAAAGTAGCGGAAAAGGGTAATAGAGGGACATATCCCCAGAAAAGCCTCACAGAGATGGGCGAAGATTGCAATATGAAGAATCGCATTGGGAGTAATATGGTTTAGAGTCAAACCATAGTAATGCAGCAATCCACGAAAGAAGTCTGAAGCAGGAAGCCCCAATCCCCACTCTATGAAGGCTTTAAACATCACGATCTCCGTGGTGTTGGGGGCAGGAGCGCGATGATCAGTGGGTACCCTCCATCCATCCAGGGGTTGCGCCCGCAGCAATCCTTGTTGTGCCAGGAATGCTAGTTCCGCTAGGGTGGTGTCCGGTTTCTTCCACGCCAAGACATCAGTTGGCGGGTTCGGATGCTTAGGCTTTCCGGTGGTGGTGATCCTAGGCTTCTTTTTGTCTCATGTAGACTGCCTCTTGGGACCCATGTTGGTGACGAGAGATTTTCTGCGCATCAACTGTGGAATTGGCTAAGGGATTTCTAGCTCCGAAGGCAGTGGCTTGATGAAAGCGTAAGGAAAACATAAGCCCGGCGGCGGGTTATTATAGATCTGTTTTGGCACCCATTCATCTTTTCTCAACGGCGTCATGGAACCGTCTAAAAACCCTAACGGCTGGGAGTACGTGTCAGACGGCGTTAAAGATGGAGAACAGGAATACAGTAAACAGACAAGTTTCTTCTTCCGCAAGATACATTTAGTACTCGAAAAGCAAGACAGAGGACTCGGAAAATATTCCAAGTACCCAGATCTTTGTTATTATTACTCGGAATTACAACAGAGATACATGGAAACATCTTGAGATACAACAACTTTCAACAGAAGTACAATCAAGGTGTAAAACGCTACTCTAGTGAATTCAAGGTACATAGCCTTGATGCCTATTGCACCAAAGACCGGGTTCAGTGAGACGCAGTAAAGCAGACACAGAACCTTGGGTAGACACTATCTTTTCAGTGCATCCCAAGGTGGGTCTTTGGTACCACCCCAGTACTCAAGGAACTCAGGGAAGACCATCACCCTCGCCGCCCTTTTGACAACCTGTGACTCCGAGGTTATCTACGAGTGGTAGTCACAAGAGTTCTTTTAGGCGCACCTCTGTGTCCCTCTGCTCGCGACCACTTGGAAACCACCCTAACGGATGGTCCTTTCACAAGAGTTCTTTTGGGCACTTCATCTATTCTACAGAAGGAAGACACCCGGGGGCTCGATCATCTCAGCTACTGCTATTACAATACCCATGGAACTAATAAGAAGTTCTATACTCTCGAAAGATATGAGCTCTTTGCTTCCCAGGCAGGGTATTTATAGGCAGTTTCTTCTGAGTCTATAGACCAGGTTCATCAACAAGAGTGATCGCTGGACCAATAATTCAACCAATGTACTGTGGTGCATGTGAAGCTCGGCATGGGTAACAGAGCTGATTCTCACACGCACTTCAAGACGAAGATGACAAAGTTTGCAGTTGCAGAAAACGACAAACATCATTATTACGCACAGTTGGAATAGTCACCAGTCAATTATTGCTAGACTCAAGGTAATTTTTATTCAGTGGGGGGTGATATGGGATGTTTGTTGAAAACATTGCCCACCTGAAGCTGAGTAATTTTTATTTGGACGGTTTAAGCAACAAGTTGGTGTCATGGTCCGACTACTCAAGACCTTGATAGATTACCTAATGGCTTCATTTAGAAGACCCCGAGAACCGACTACTATGGTACTCGAAACTCAGGCTCGGGGGCTGCAGGGTATAATCTATAAAGGAAATGTTTTTTCTTGTTCAAGATTTACTCGGAAAAGGCTCCAAAGATCCTCAAAGTTATTATAAATAACAAGAGGCTCGGGGGCTACACCCTATGGGTGCACTTTTTGTAAAAAGTGCACACCATGGAATTTCTTTATACTCGGAGCACTTCAAGATTTCTCAAGACATTACTTGGAGGTTCTCAAGAAGAAACTAGAAGATAACGTCGTGAAGAAATGATGAAGAGCTCGGGGGCTTGACGGACCAGGATGTCAGAGATATCATCTATGATGATTACTCCGACTAATCCAGGATGGCTTTAGAGATCCGAAGACTTGTAACGAAGTGTACTTGGATTAGGACTCTAGTTTGTAACTTAGCCAAGTTGTAAAAGGAAGTCCTGTAATTAGAATAGGACCTGCTGTTTGTGCAGTTTAGTTCCGTGGCTTTGGCAGTTGGTTTTGGGGTTTCTCCGGAGGTTCCGCTGTACCACTAGGACATCTCCTAGGGTATCCACCTACTCGTAGGTCGTGAACTCTCCGGTCGTTTCGAGTCTTCGCTTTTGGGGTGACTTTCTGGGACAAGGGTCATACTATTCACGAGTTGAATTTGAGGCTCCCATTCAACCCCCCCCCCTCTGGTCGCTAATCCGGTCCTTCAATTGGTATCGGAGCCAGGTTAAGGATCTCTTCTACCTTAATCGGTTTCGGATCCTAAGGGCGACATGGAATGAGGGAACGACAAGGCTCCTTGGTTCGATGGAACGAACTATCCCTATTGGAAGATTCGGATGCGTGCTTATCTCAACAGCATCGGATCTTCTGTCTGGGAGATATGCGAGAATGCTGAGTACGTAGTCCTTGCGGCTCGTGTGGGTCAGATCCAGATTGACCAACACGAGGCCAACTCCAAGGCTCGTAATGCTCTTCTGGCCAGCATCTCCCTTCCTGAGTTCGAACGTGTCTCTGAGCTTGAGACGGCACGAGAGATCTGGGTGAAGCTTCAAAGCTATCACGAGGGGACCGCTCAGGTCAAGACCAGACTCTTCGAGACCTACAAGCGAGAGTACGAGAACTTTGTTCAGTTGGAGGGAGAAACGATTGACTCCATGTTCGCTCGTTTCCAAACGATTGTGAACAAGATACGTGCCAATCGGGCCAACCTACCCTATGACGATCATGAGAGGGCTCTCAAGTTGCTATATGCCCTGGATCGGAGGGTATGGGAGGTGAAGGTGTCGACCATCATAGAGTCTCCATCCTATGACACCCTCACCGTGGACGAGTTGTTCAGCAAGCTCAAGTCCACCGAGATCGATCACCTGACTCAGGCCAAGCTGAAGAACCCATCTTCACATACCATAACTTTGGTCTCAAGCACGGGTGGATCGACTTTCTCTGCTGACGCTTCATCTCCTCTTGTTGCTTTGTCTTCTTTGCATACAGTCACGGAGGAGCAGTTGGAGGCGCTTGGAGACGATGAGCTCGCCCTCGCCATCACCCGATTCTCGCGGTTTCACAACAACCGCCTGAATCGCCGGCGTGGTGGCGCACGCGAGGGCTGCTACAAGTGTGGTGATCTAGACCACTTCATGGCGAACTGCCCCAAGAACGACAAGACCTTCCCCGGCAAGAACCGCAACGGTTAGAAGAAGAAGGGGGGCTACCGCCGAGAGGACATGGAGAAGGCTTTCGACGCCGGTCGGCGCGCCTTCCTCGCCACCATGAGCGACGGCGAGAAGACCTCCGACGGCGACTCCAGCGACGATGGGTCCGAGCACAAGACATAAGAACGCTTCAATATACTCTACTTCTTCGGCCACTCCTCCAAGGGCTTGTGCACCATGGCCCTGGACGAAGAGGACTCCAAGTGCCAGGCAAAGGACGTCGACTCCGACGACGACGACGACGACGACGATGCTTCCGAGGTATCAAACTCTTCTCTTATCGATCGTCTTACCGGTGAGCGTGATTCTCTCGTCGACATAGTTCTCGGTCAGGACAAGCAACTCAAGCGAGCTATCCGAGAGCGCAACAAGTTTAAGGCTAAGATGAATGAGACGCTTAAGGAGCTTGAGTTCGCTAGGTCTGAGATGAAGGTGACCGATGAGGAGGAATGTGAGGAGTGCACGATGCATATGACAAACTTTGCCACCCTGCAAACCAAGTATGCCTCTTTGATTGAAGTGTATGATGAGCTGAAGAGTAGGCTAGACTTGGTGGGTGATTGCAAAGAGTGTCCCTCCCTAAAGAAGGAGCTGGAGGAAGTGAAGGCAAGACCTTCTTTGTTGGGTGCGTGCAAGTCCTGCCCTGGCTTGCGTACTGAGTTGGCAGAAGTTAGTGCCAAGCTTGTTGAAGCCTTGAAGGCTAGCTCAGTTAGCACCTTGTCCGCTCCATGTGAGCGATGCGTGGGGATGGAGCTTGAGATTGCCAACTGTCGGCATGACAGGATGCAAACCGAGGAGGAAAACACATACCTTCGGTCCATCCTGAGTTGGGTGTCATGCAGTGAGCCGCAGTTGGGCATGATGATCAGTCAGTTCAAGAGGGGAACTGATTGCTCGGGAGTAGGCTTTGCTTCAGGTGGGAAGGGCCCTAGTTCCTTTGGCAAGATCGGTGAGTTTAGCGGAGTGAACCCGAGTGAGAAGCCATCCGCTATCCCTAAGCTTACCAAGATCACCCCACCTGAGCCTCCCAAGCCTATCACCAAGGATGGTATCCTTGATGAACCTCCCAAGGCTCCACCTCGCAAGCAAGTGTGGGTTCCCAAACCTAACCATCTTAGGAACACACTTGACACCCTTCCTGACGTCTCTAGTGATCCCCTTCCGAGAGGCAAGCAGCCAGCCAGAGTGAACAACCCTCGCAACAATAGGAACCAACAATCCAAGAGAGTGGTGAGGTTTGAGTGCGAGTACTGTCACCGTGAGGGTCACCTAGCTGAGTTTTGCTTTCGGAGGAAGAGAGACGCTAGGAAGGAGTTGGAGCTGAACAACCAGGCCAAGCACCACCCTCTCCATGGTGTGCAAGGTCGGGGAGTTCAGAGGCAGGGCACTAGACCTGGAGGAGCACCCCCTCAGGTTGCTAGGCCCCAGGCAGCGAGACCACGGGGTGATGGTCGTGCCCGTCGTGGTTCCGGTCGTCCTCAATACGATCGTGAGCCGAGTGTAAGAGGTTTTGCTGCTCAGTCCCATAGCGGACCATCTTTTTAGTATGGTGGTGATCGCTTTGCTCAAATGGGACAGGTAGGTCAGTTTGGAGGTTTTCCGTTCCATAGCGGACCACCCTTTCAAGTTGGTGGTGATCGCTATCCACCCATGGGACGAGGACAGTTTGGTGTTGCTACTAACACTTTTTCTGGGCCTATGACACAGCACTGGTATCCTTCTCAGTATACTAACCCCAGTGTTGTGCCATATGCTCACTTCCTGCCTTTCTATTGATGCAGGAACTTCGGTTGGAGAACATGTGGCTCATGGATTCCGGGTGTTCGCGCCACATGACCGGAAAAGAAGGAATGGTTCTCCAGCCTTAGCCCCGTGATGCACAAGGAGTACATCACTTTCGGGGATAATAGTAGAGGTAAGGTTGTTTCTCATGGAGCTATTCGGCTCAATAACAACTTTGTCCTTAAAGATGTTGCCTTGGTTTCTAACTTGCATTTCAACTTGCTTTCTGTTTTGCAACTTCTTGAGGACGATTGTGAAGTGCGTTTTAAGAAGGGTTTGAGTCGTGTTTTAGACCCTCGGGGAGATCTTGTTTGTCGGATCGTCCCTTTTGGCCGTGTTTTCAGAGCCGACTTTTCTCATTCTTTCGGCTGTGCTAGGTGTTTGATGGCTGGTCCTTCTTCTGATTTGTGGAAGTGGCATAGGAGGCTCGGTCACTTGAGTTTTGACTTGCTTGCAAGGCTTAGCTCACTTGGCCTAATCCAAGGATTGCCCAAGCTTAAGTTTCAGATGGACCTTGTTTGCCATCCTTGTCGTCACGGGAAGATGGTTGCTGCTTCCCACCCACCTGTTAATCAGGTGATGACAAAGCGACCCGGCGAGCTTTTTCACATGGACACAGTTGGTCCAGCTCGGGTTTGCTCAGCGGGTGGGAAGTGGTATGTTCTAGTGATTGTTGACGACTTTTTGAGGTATTCTTGGGTGTTCTTTATGAAGGGTAAGGATGAAGCTTTTTCTTTTGCTCGTGACTTGATTTTGAGGTTAAAAACTGAGTTTCCCCCTGATACCATTAGAGCTATTCATAGCGATAATGGTACTGAGTTTGATAACTCTCAGTTTGCTTCCTTCTGTTCTTCTAATGGAATCGAGCATCAGTTTTCTTCTCCTTATGTCCCTCAGCAGAACGGTGTTGTTGAGCGCAAGAACCGGACCCTTGTTGAGATGGCCAGGACGATGCTCGATGAGCATAGGACTCCTAGGCGTTTTTGGGTCGAGGCGATCAACACCGCTTGCCATGTTTCAAATCGCATTTTTCTTCGTGCTTTGATGAAAAAGACTTCTTATGAGTTGCGTTTTGGACGGGTACCCAAGGTGTCTCATTTTCGGGTGTTTGGGTGCAAGTGCTTTATCCTGAAGCAAGGTAATTTGGACAAATTTGAATCTCGCTCTGCTGATGGGGTGTTTCTTGGTGTTAACACCAGAATTTCGCACGCATGAGGATATGGCAGATGGGTCCAGACAGCAGAGAAGAAAGGATTCGGCAGGCAATCAGACGGCTATTTGGTCCTCAGGATTTCGATGAATGTCTGTGCGGTCGGCTATCTTGTAGAGAGATGGTTCCATTCGGGAGATGGATGTTGCAGATGAAGCCGGCTTGCATGGAAAGACACGTGACAATGGAAGATGCCAAAGGGATTTGAAGTAATGTTTGTCTTTCCATATTTTATTATGTAAATTGTAATCGTTTAGGACTCGTATTTTGTCCAGGGTATAAATATAAACCCTCGACCATTGTAAAATTGTTCACAACCACATCAATACAAACCGGCCCCGTGCCATCTTCGAGTCCTTAAGTCATGTCGTCGAGTTCTTCGAGAGGAAACATTGATCCCTCGACCTCCATAAATACCGGCAACCTTGTTATCATGTCTAGTATCATGCGGTGGATTTAGATATGATGCAAGTAGTCTCGTATGTTAAGCTTAGTATCGTGCGGCGGATTTAAGCTTATGACGGGAAGTTTTGCTTATGCCTTGTATCGTGCGGCGGATTAAGACATGAGTAAAAATAGTTATCGGCTCTATTAGATTTGGCAGATCTAGTAGATTCATTAAGTTATCATGTGCTACATGTTTTATTTATTTAATTCCTGTAACACTCTTTTGCCCAATCTAGATTGATCTCTATTCGGCCTCGTTTCACAAGTTTGCTTGTGCTTTGCTAATCATAAGATCATGATGGCCGGATCAGCTTTCAATCTAGGTTGTTACATGTTGCGGGTTCATACATGTTAATCATGTTTATGCTTTGATAGAACTGGGTGTCGTGCGGCAGATGCAGGTTTTAGATTAGTTTGACCATGTTTTGCTTGTATGTTCCTTCCCCATGGACCCCAACTCGGCTAGTTTGCCGATTTTGGTTATGCTTACATGAGTAACGAGCTTTTATAGATCTATTCAAATATATGCATGCTTTTAGCTTGTTATAATTAGATTGTATCATGCGGTGGATTGATCCAATTATAAGAAGTGGTATAGACTTATAGCAAGTGGTATCATGCGGTGGATTAGCTTTGCTTAAGTTTATGCTTGACGGGTTTTTGAAGATTAAACGTGCGGCAGATTAGTTGGATTGCCCTATGCATGTATTATTTGGATAGATCTATTCTCGCAAGTTACCTGTTTATAATATTTCTGATTTGTTTAAGCATGTCTTTCTATTGCATTCGGCAGTTAATATGCTTCACATGCTCTGTTCTCATACTTGCCGAATAGCTTCGTAAACATGTTCTGACAGACAGCTTCTGTAGCTGTGTGCCGTTGAGATTGGCTTTCGAAGCCGTACATATGGAACTGTCTGGTTTTACCCAGCATGTTCCAGAGGTATTCTCACGTTTTATCCCTTGTTGGTTTTCAGGTCAAACCGACTGGCACGTCTCCGGATTCAGCACACTCCGGGCACCCGATTGAAGCTAGCCTCGTTCGGCTTGCTGTGTGTCTTGGCGCAAGGTGTCACTTTTTGCGTCAACACACTTTTTGGCACGCCCGGTGGGACCACTTCTTTTCAAGATGCCTGATATCAGCGATGATCAAGTTCTGGATGTGATCATGGATGACTTGACGCCGGAGTCAAAAAGCTTGGTACAGCAGGCCTGCGATGAATTCCAACGCAAGTGTCTGGCGTCTTTCTCCAAGAACAAGAGCGGCAGGGTCTTCCAGAAGCAGGAGTTCCCAAAGATTCTTCATCACCATCAACATGACATCCCCAATGAAGAAGAAGCTATTCAGAAGATGACTGAGGTAATGTATAAGGTTGTATCAGAAGCTGTGACCAATCATCAGTCGGCTTTCTTGAACACTTTTCGCGCTATCATGGTCAATGCTTTTAGTCCGGCCGTGGATAAATACTTTGAAGAAACTGTTGGTCCGATGCAGGGACCATTGTTATTCCCAGTACCTCAACGTCAAATGATCGCAGGAGAGGGTGGAGCTGGCCCAAGCACAGGTGGGATGGTTCCTCATGGGACACAGCCACCTCCTCAGACCTATGGCCAGCTCGCATTCGGCACGACAGGGAATGTCCCGCCATCTGCTTCTAGAGTGTCTCCTGCGGCGAACAGGATACAGAAGAATATGTTTGGAGATGGATATCATGAGTTCACCGATTATAGCTCAATTAATGCTCTTCCAAATCCAGGCTATAAGAGTTCGGCAGGACTACATCCTGGGGGGCAGGCACAAACAGCTCCTGATCTGAATGTTGACCTCATCATGCATAAGATGGCTGATATGATGCAAAATCAATTCGGCCTGAAACCTAAGAATCAAACTTACACATATAAGTCCCCCTATCCAGAGTGGTACAATCGGGTAGCTCTTCCTCCAAGGGTGAAACCTCCTACTGATTTCACCAAGTTTTCAGGCCAGGATGACACCAGTACTATAGAGCACATCGGCCGCTACTTGATGCAACTCGGAGAAGCATCTACAGATGAAGCTTGGAGGATTCGGTATTTCCCGTTGTCATTAACAGGGCCAGCCTTCTCGTGGTTTTCTTCTCTGCCAGCAAATTCTATCAATACATGGGCAGAGCTAGAGCAGAAATTCCACTCGTATTTCTTTACGGGTACCAGCGAGAAAAAGTTGGTCGATCTCATGAGCCTGAGGATGAAACCTGATGAGACGCCACAAGAATATCTGCGCCGATTCAGGGAGACCAAGAATCTTTGTTATTCTCTGAATTTGCCAGATGATCAACTGCCGGAGATAGCCATAGCTGGCATGTTGCCGAGTATCAAAGAGAGGCTATTCGGCATGGAGTTTGATGACCTCGGGCAGTTATCACAAAGGCTGGCGACGATGAGTAATCAAGCCCAGGGGTTCAAGAGGAACAATCAGTTCCAGAAGGGTGATGTGGCTGCCAAGATGTATCAAGCTTTCCTAGAAGAAGCAGCTGAGTACGATGATGAAGATGAAATAGCTGCAGCCGAGATAGTCTGGGACAAGGAGCCGACTCAAGTCAACCAGCGGTGGCTGAGGCAACAGAAAGGTACTTATGACTTTGATGTTTCCAAGTCAGATAAATTATTTGAGTACTTGTTGAAGGAAGGACGCATCAAGTTGCTGGAAGGTCATCCTATGCTGCATCCTGAAGGGGTCAAGGACAAGAAATATTGTGGTTTTCACAATACTAGATCCCACTCCATAAACGATTGCCAAGTGTTCAGAGTGCCAATCCAGAAAGCTATCCAGGACGGGCATCTAAGGTTTTATGGAAAGATGAAAATTGATGGTAGCCCTTTTGGACAGAATACTGTGTCTTTCTCTGTTAACATGATCAACGCAGCTGATCCCAGGGATAAGAGCAAAATGAAAGTTTTAACCTCTGATAGAGCGAGGGAAGCTGGTGCTGTTGACCCTAATCGGCAGATTACGAAGAGAGAGCTTCAGCAGAGGGTTCGGTTCCAAGATAGCCGAACTGAGACAGGTGAAACTTCCAGACCCAGGGTTACGACGCGCATCTTGTTGAATAAATGGCGTTGGGAGCAGGAACGGTACCAAAAGCAAAGACTTTGTGAAGAACGGAAGTTCCTGGAGAAACAACGAAGGTACGAAGAAGAGATGTACCGGGAAGAACGAGAAGATACGAGGGAACAGGAACAATCTCATTGGGAATGCTCGTTCTTCCAGTATTGTTGGAACGAAGGCTTGAAGCTGCCTGTTAAGAATAACTGCCCTGAGTGCAGTGATCAGTACTCCGAGTATAGGCAGTCTCGAGTCAACCGCCGATCTGTCCATGAGAGACTTGGGGCGCGAATCCCTGAAGACAATCAGCGCATAAAAATAAATAATTCCGAAGATCGACAGAGAAGAGGGTTTGCCGATCAAAATTGGGCTCGCACTGAAGAAGAAGAGTACCGCGAGTATGTCTGGCAGAGAGGACAGTGGTGTCCACCAGGATTGAGGAAAAGCTAGAAAAGGAGGGTGCAGCGCCTAAGAAACAGAGAGCTAGAACAAGCAAATACCAGAGTAAAGCGAGTTTGGCGCCCCAAAGAGAAGCCGGATGGGGGTGATCGTTCGGCTGACGCATGCATGGCTTTCTTTCTTCCATCAGAATTTATAGCTCCCGAGGAACAGGACATCCGAGACGAAGTGTATTCAGATTTTGATGAAGGTGAATTCCAAGAGTTATTGGCTCATCTTGTCTTGGCTCAAAGTGCAGTATTCGATAAACCAACTAAGCATCGACACCTGAAGCCATTGTATATGAGAGGTTATGTTAATGGCAAGCCATTGACTAAGATGTTCGTTGATGGAGGGGCTGCCATAAATATCATGTCGTATACCACATTCAGAAAACTTGGGATGGCAAGTGAAGACTTGCTGAAAACTGACATGGTGTTGAGAGACTTTGCTGGCAATTCTTCTGATACTCGGGGGGCAGTCCATGTTTAGTTGACGATCGGGACTAAGACCTTAATCACTACCTTTTTCGTCATTGATGGCAAGGGGGCATACAGTTTGCTATTAGGAAGAGATTGGATACATGCAAACTGCTGTGTGTCGTCAACTATGCATCAGTTCCTCATCCAGTGGATCGGAGATGACATCAAAATCGTCCATGCTGATGATTCAGTTAGTATTGCTAATACAGAGCCTGTCTACTGGGAGTATGATGGCGTTGAATGCTTTTCTGGAAGAGCCTGGGAAGCAGGTCCTGTGAACGTTTTCAACAAGAACCAACAGCCGATTCGGACGGTCGGCTCTCAGAGCAATTTTTAATGAGTAATACGATTGAGGTAATGGAGAAGAATCGGGACCAAGTTCTATATCGGCTGACAGGGAATAAAGTGTTGATGGTGAAGCCGAGGACAGGATTAATATGTGCCAATTTGAGTCCGGTATAGGTTTAAAGTTGGTGAACTCTTGAGAGATCTGCCTATTTCTCCATTGCCAGAGCTAGAGAAGGGTCAAGAATTCACGCAAAGTGACATACAACGAAGAGTCTTATTGAAATTGAAAAGTATATGAAGGCACTTCCACAACTTGGTGATCGTTTCAAGTTGTACGTGGCGGCCGATAGCCTTATAGCAGGGTCGGCCCTTATTTTTTTTTGAATTTAAGTTTAAATAGCAGTTAGCTTTAGCCGAAAAATGTTAAACCCGAAGAAGGGTATTCGGATGTAAAGAGATTTTGTCACTCGTGGATCAAGCTTCGGCACTACTTGTTAAGAGCCGAACGCATGTAACTTGAGGAATACTTATATACAGCCGATGTGAAGCATCGCCTTTAGCAGAAAAATGTTCCAAGAATTCAAGTCATAGCCGATATTACTTATATCGCCTTTAGTGCAAGAGTGTTTATGACCCAGTAAGTTTATTGGGGGAAGAGAAGGGTGAAGTGCAGTAAATAAGATGTCGAGTGACATGACACATCAAAAACGAGATCTAATCGGCTAAGATGACGTCATGCGCTCGGAAACATTTTTCTCTGAAGAAATGCTGCAATCGGGAAAGATCACTGAGATTAAGTCGAAGATGCAGATAGATACTATTCAGGGGGGAACAAGTTTCATATGTTACAAGTTTCATTCACAGATTTATCCTAACACAAACTACCCTTGGAATAGTTTGTTCACAATGGATTGCGGGTCAGTAATCTCGGCGATGGCAGCGGCATGGTTATCATAGATCTCGAGATCTTCAGATTCATCCGGATCCCCGCCTGCGAAGCCAACTGGTAGGAAGGAGTAATCTTCTTTGGTCCAAGAACTCATTGCTGATAGCCCGAGGGAAACCCCGGCGTGCACGCCTTGGATGATGGCCTGATCTATGCGAGCATCCATGGCGTCAAGACGAGCTTCGGCTGAATCCCCATGAGCATTCACTTTGAGGGCAATTTTGTTCGCTGCTGTTTTCAAACGGTCATTCTCTGCAGAAAGGGCTAACAAAAGAAGGGATGCATCAAGTAAGGCAAACTCAACCAGAAGAAGAAGACCGAGGATCTGCTAACCTGTGATGATATTGCAGAGTTGCTTCCGTTGGTCTGCCCACTCAGATTCCTCGATACTATGCTTCTTGGACGCATTTTCTAGTTCCTTCCAGGCCTTATCCTTTTCCTCGTGGTATCGAAGAGCATCCTGATGGATCCGCTAAATCGAATCGTCAAATTCAAATCTGATGGATTAGGGAAAAGATTGAGCAGTTATTGGAGTTACCATTTCTGGAAGGGGAGCTCGAGCTTGGCTGGATGAAGATCCCACCCTAAGAAGGACGACGGAGCAGGGAAGGATGAGCAAGAGGAACTATCGCAAGGGGGCAGAGGACTAGTCTTTTACCTGTGGCACCAATGAGTTAATGCTCGACTTCCTCCTGTTTCATCTCTGTCAGGGTGCTTGCCGTGGTCACCTTTGCTTGTCATTGATGGAAACGCAGGCAAGAAATTTTCTCTTTGGCTTGGCTAGAAGCCGAAAGATGAAATTTTTGCAAGTTGAACTACTTGATTGGAGATAAGGATAACAGCTTGTGTGGGGTCATATTTATAGGACCAAGGCTTGCGAACTGGGGGACCAAGCATCAGATTGGGGTTTCCACGTCTTATGGGCCGTTATTGGGCCGAGCTGGATTTCCGATGACTGGAAGAGATTGTGACTCCAGAGTCAGAAGGCCGATGGGATTCAGTTAAGAGTTGTTCAGTTTTTAACTAGTAATTTGGGAACTCATGTTACCAATTGGCATTAAGGGTAGGGAACTGAGAATTGGAAAATCCCTTAAGGAATACTACCTTTGTATCATCATGGATCGGAAAGCTGAGGAAAAAATCGGATGCTTTGGATCCAAAATGACCAATTACAACAGTTGCCTGCGAGACAAAGGTATCTAATGCGATTGTCAGCAATAGCCGATGTGGTAAACATCGCCGCTAGAATAAAATGAGAGTTAATAATTGATGCGCAGAAAACAGAGCATACATTGATCTCGAGGGATCAATTACAGATTGATTTCAGAAATACGAACAGAGGAACTTCTTATTTACAAAATAAATTACAGTGGGAGGTCAGTTTATCCATTCTATCCTATTTCTAATTGGGAGATCAAAGTCAAAGGAATCAGCCAGATCTGTTCCAGCTTCTTTCATATCATCGACAGACTGAGCCACCCTATATTCTAGCCCTCGCTCGCAGACGTCGAAATTACGGTAATCGGCTCCAGAATGAATCTGCACCGCGTTGAAGGCGAGTGCTGCGCCATATCCCATACCAGCGCTAGAAATGTCAGGGAGGGCTCGGTTAACTCCGTTTACCCGCCGCAGAGCTGTCGTACCTGGTACGTTGGCCGTGACGGCGAGGTTAGCAATGGCTGCTTCGAGAGATTGAAGCTTGGTCTCCAGAGCTGAAAAGAAAGAAGAGTCGGTAAGAACAGAAAGGGAGAATGAAAAGGAAGATGATGAGGGAGTGCTTACCAATAGCCCGTTCCCGAGCGACATTGCGCTCTCGAGAGATTCGTGTGATCTCCCGGTCCTTCCTCTCCGAATCGAATTGAAGGTCTGCAATCTTCTGAATCAGGACCTCGGGGAGGTCGTCTCCGGCCCTTCTAGTGAGAATGGTGAGGTAAGAACAACTGCTTCATTTTGAAACAAAAGAAAGAAAAGAACAACCTCCTTTTGGAGGTGCTAGAAGCACCAAGCTCGAAACTATGGTGACTCGCTGCAGAAGACATCCTCCAGAATGAGATATGACAAGAGAAAAGAGGGTTTTTTGAGTCTAAGCAGAGGAGTTCAGAGTACGCAAGTAAAGACAAGGCGAAAGAGAGTTTTAAAGAATCCTAGAGGGCGCATCGGGAGATGAGTCGGCAGGTATAGCAATTATAGCATGTGAATGCGAACGCTTCTGGAGGCTCCACGTTGAGAAGGAATTTTGGAATAAATATTTATCCCAAAATTAGGGGGCATGTGTTAACACCAGAATTTCGCACGCATGAGGATATGACAGATGGGTCCAGACAGCAGAGAAGAAAGGATTCGGCAGGCAATCAGACGGCTATTTGGTCCTCAGGATTTCGATGAATGTCTGTGCGGTCAGCTATCTTGTAGAGAGATGGTTCCATTCGGGAGATGGATGTTGCAGATGAAGCCGGCTTGCATGGGAAGACACGTGACAATGGAAGATGCCAAAGGGATTTGAACTAATGTTTGTGTCTTTCCATATTTTATTATGTAAATCATAATCGTTTAGGACTCGTATTTTGTCCAGGGTATAAATATAAACCCTCGACCATTGTAAAATTGTTCACAACCACATCAATACAAACCGGCCCCGTGCCATCTTCGAGTCCTTAAGTCGTGTCGTCGAGTTCTTCGAGAGGAAACATCGATCCGTCAACCTCCGTAAGTACCGGCAACCTTGTTATCATGTATAGTATCATGCGGTGGATTTAGATATGATGCAAGTAGTCTCGTATGTTAAGCTTAGTATTGTGCGGCGGATTTAAGCTTATGACGGGAAGTTTTTGCTTATGCCTTGTATCGTGCGGCGGATTAAGACATGAGTAAAAATAGTTATCGGCTCTATTAGATTTGGCAGATCTAGTAGATTCATTAAGTTATCACGTGCTACATGTTTTATTTATTTAATTCCTGTAACACTCTTTTGCCCAATCTAGATTGATCTCTATTCGGCCTTGTTTCACAAGTTTGCTTGTGCTTTGCTAATCATAAGATCATGATGGCCGGATCAGCTTTCAATCTAGGTTGTTACATGTTGCGGGTTCATACATGTTAATCATGTTTATGCTTTGATAGAACTGGGTGTCGTGCGGCAGATGCAGGTTTTAGATTAGTTTGACCATGTTTTGCTTGTATGTTCCTTCCCCATGGACCCCAACTCGGCTAGTTTGCCGATTTTGGTTATGCTTACATGAGTAACGAGCTTTTATAGATCTATTCAAATATATGCATGCTTTTAGCTTGTTATAATTAGATTGTATCATGCGGTGGATTGATCCAATTATAAGAAGTGGTATAGACTTATAGCAAGTGGTATCATGCGGTGGATTAGCTTTGCTTAAGTTTATGCTTGACGGGTTTTTGAAGATTAAACGTGCGGCAGATTAGTTGGATTGCCCTATGCATGTATTATTTGGATAGATCTATTCTCGCAAGTTACCTGTTTATAATATTTCTGATTTGTTTAAGCATGTCTTTCTATTGCATTCGGCAGTTAATATGCTTCACATGCTCTGTTCTCATACTTGCCGAATAGCTTCGTAAACATGTTCTGACAGACAGCTTCTGTAGCTGTGTGCCGTTGAGATTGGCTTTCGAAGCCGTACATATGGAACTGTCTGGTTTTACCCAGCATGTTCCAGAGGTATTCTCACGTTTTATCCCTTGTTGGTTTTCAGGTCAAACCGACTGGCACGTCTCTAGATTCAGCACACTCTGGGCACCCGATTGAAGCTAGCCTCGTTCGGCTTGCTGTATGTCTTGGCGCAAGGTGTCACTTTTTGCGTCAACACTTGGTTATGCTTCTTATTCACATGCTTATCGAGTTCTTAACCTTGAAACTAACCGGATAGTGGAGACCTGCGAGGTCACATTCGACAAAACTATGCCTTGTGTTTCTTCTGCTTTTGATGTTGCAGGAGAACAGGAGATGGGAGAGACCATCTTTGTGGAGGAGGAGCAGGAGAATGCCGATTGGGGTGATCCCGAGCCAACTCCACTGGCTGCCCCCGTCGACCCTGCGACGTCTACTTCAGCTCGAGGACTTGATCCCACGACGTCTTCTTCTTGGGGTCCTCTAGAGCCACCTCTCCAGCGAGCACCCGCTGCACCTGAGGGAGCGACAGCATCTGGCGAGGGGGAGGCGACTTCGGCGAGGCAAGCGCCCCAAAGCGTTCAGCAAGTTCATCCTCCGCGTCAGATGATCGGCGGCATCGACCAGCGAGTCACGCGGTCGCGAGCGTATGAAATCTCTCACTTTGCTCATTCTGCATTCGTTGCTTCTTTTGAGCCCAAAGATGTTGGACACGCACTTTATGATCCTAACTGGGTCAATGCCATGCATGAGAAGCTAGAAAACTTTGAGCGAAACCAAATTTGGACCCTAGTTCCACCTCCACCAGAATGTCACCCTATAGGTACCAAATGGGTTTTCAAAAACAAAGAGGGTGAGGATGGGATGGTAGTGAGGAACAAGGCTAGGTTAGTAGCCCAGGGTTTCTGCCAAAAAGAGGGGATAGACTACGAGGAAACCTTTGCCCCTGTAGCCCGTTTAGAAGCCATTAGAATCCTTCTAGCCTTTGCTGCTTCGAAGGGTTTTAAGCTTTACCAGATGGATGTCAAGAGTGCTTTCTTGAATGGGTATATAGAGGAAGAGGTTTATGTTAGGCAACCCCCTGGTTTCGAGGATCCCAAGTTTCCAAACCATGTTTTTAAACTTTCAAAAGCTTTGTATGGTTTGAAACAAGCCCCGAGAGCATGGTATGATCGTTTGAAAACCTTTTTACTCTCCAAGGGTTTTAAAATGGGACGGGTCGATAGAACTTTGTTTCTCCTCAAGCAAGGCAACGATACTCTGTTAGTCTAGATTTACGTGGATGACATCATCTTTGGTGGCTCTTCTCATGCGCTTGTTGCAAAGTTTTCAGATACTATGAGCAGGGAGTTCGAGATGAGTATGATGGGCGAGTTGACTTTCTTCCTCGGGTTGCAAATTAAGCAAACCCGAGACGGGACGTTTGTGCATCAAGGAAAATACACGAAAAATATCCTGAAGAAATTCGACATGGGCGAGGCCAAGCCTCTTACGACGCCCATGCCAACGACTGCGGCGATGGACGCGGACCAGGACGGAGAGCCGGTTGACCAGAAGGAGTACAGAAGCATGATTGGTTCGATTCTGTACCTGACGGCGACGAGGCCGGATATACAGTTTTTTGTGTGTCTGTGCGCTCGTTTTCAGGCGTCCCCTCGGACTTCCCATAAGCAAGCGGTCAAGCGCATCATGAGGTACCTCTGATACACTCCTGAGTTCGGACTTTGGTACTCTTCTTCTTCGACTCTTTCGCTCTGTGGTTATTCCGATGCGGATTTTGCCGACTGTCGGCTTGAGCGCAAGTCTACTTCTCGGACTTGTTAGTTTCTTGGCTCTTCTTTGGTTTCGTGGTCTTCTCGCAAACAGTCGAACGTAGCCCAGTCTACTACTGAAGCCGAGTATGTTGCTGCTGCTTCTTGTGCTTCGCAGCTTTTATGGATGGTTGCTACATTGCGTGATTTTGGTCTAGATTTCAGTCGGGTCCCTTTGCTTTGCGATAGCACTTCTGCCATTAGTGTAGCAAAGAACCCTATTCTTCATTCCAAGACCAAGCACATCGATGTTCGCTTTCACTTTCTTCGTGATCACTATGTGTCGGTGTTTCGAACCCGGTGGTATGACACCAACGAGTAATATGATCGTGTGCTCTCTTCCTGGATGGTGATGCAAGATGACACAAGGATTTATCCTGGTTCGGGCAAAGAAGGCCCTACGTCCAGCGGGGGAGGAGGTTCTTGTATTACTTGCACCTAAGTGCTTGTACAGGGGCGAATACAAGCTCAGTGAGCGTGGACCGGAGTCTGGACTTGAGTGTGTGGGTGTATGCGTGTTCTAACGTGTCTCTCCTGAATGAGGGCCCTGGTGTCCCCTTTTATAGAGTAAGGGGAGGCCAGGGTTACACAAGGGTATTGCATGCGTCGGAGTGTATTGTATTCCTTACGAAGAAGGGTAGGAATCCTGTCTTGTCGAAGACATTGTAGCCGACGTGGGCGTTGCTGTTGAAGCGTCCTTGAAGCGTGGCCTCCATCCTGGGCGCGGACGTGGAGGCGTGGCGAGGTGGAAGCCGTACAGCACCCATCCCGGAACGTACAGGACGCGGCGTGGTCCCTCCGGGTCTTGGGGTACCTGTCCTCCAATAGCATGAAAGTAATTAGGGCTCGAGGGGCGCGGAGCCGGCCTCGAGGCGGCGCCTATGGGGGGCTCGAGGCCCCGCAGGTGTGGGCAAGTCCCGTGAAAATTGATTGAGCGGCAGGCATCCGGGCCTCGAGGCGTGGCTTGGACGTGCCACAGTGCAGGGCGTGGGTTAACAGTGCTTCACTGGTGTCTTTTCGCCCATACTTATGGTGAAAACGAGACTTGACTCTGCCCCAGTCCACTGTGGCACACGTTGTGTTACAGAGGACGTGACTGGAGTAGGTGGACGAATTAAGTGCGCGGTATGGGGCTGGCACCCGATGTCTGCGCCGCTCGAGGGAGGCATAACGCGTCTTGAAGGATAGGCCGCTGTGCCAGAGAGGCTCGAGGTCCCCGCGTGGGGTCTCGAGGTGTGGTGTTCGGCTGTGGGGGGCTCGAAGGGTAGAAGAACGCTCGCCCGAGGCCTGGCTTGGAGGGCTCGGGCGAGACGGAGAACGAGCGTTCGCCCGAGGCCTGACGCGAGGGCTCGGGCGAGGCGGAAGATGAGCGTTCACCCGAGGCCTGACTTTGGAGGGCTCGGGCGAGGCGGGAGACGAGCGTTCGCCCGAGGCCTGACTTTGGAGGGCTCGGGCGAGGCGGAAGACGAGCGTTCGCCCGAGGCCTGACTTTGGAGGGCTCGGGCGAGGCGGAAGACGAGCGTTCGCCCGAGGCCTGGCTCGGAGGGCTCGGGCGAGACGAAGAACGAGCGTCCGCCCGAGGCCTGGCTCGGAGGGCTCGGGCGAGACGGAGAACGAGCGTTCGCCCGAGGCCTGACGCGGTCGTTTTGCATTGATTGGGGGTACCCCTTTTTTGTACCACCGACACTATGAGAAAGGCGACATTGATCTTAGGCATGTAGACACCCATAACCAGGTTGCGGATATTTTCACCAAGCCTTTGGATCTCTCAACTTTTGCTAGGTTGAGAGGTGAGCTTGGTGTGTGCTTCCCCTTTTAGATGGGGGAAGCATTTTGCTTGTTGTAAAATAAACTGACTTTCTGATCCTTTTTGTTTTTGGGTCTTGAGTCTTTCTGTTTTTATTTTGGCTCCGATTCTGACTTCATAATGCATACATCTTTCTTTTTCAAGCTTCATGTCTATATTCCTTAGAATGAATTTATGCTTTGATTAGTGTATGTTTTGATAATATATGATGATGCCTGTAGCTTAGGCTCTCTTTGATCACTGCTACATTTTGTGAGCTAAGCTAATTTTTCAGAACGCTGAACATGCTTAATGAACTTAAAACTTGATACATATTCACCATTGAGATTGGCAACTAGCATGTGTAGGATGTGTTGAGGTCACTTGAGCTAATTCATATATGCTAGGTTGCTATGTCTCTAGTTCTGAGTCATTCACTTGTTTGGACTGTTCATATTCTGCTTAAAATGAACCAAGTTTTAGTGAATTGAAAAGATCGAGATGGGATTGCTTTGTCTGCACATCACGGTATTGAGACTGTTTCTCATAGCACTTTGAGTTAAACTTGAGCCGTGTAGTGTAAGACCGAAACCGATGCTTTAAGCTCCTGATTGCATATGCATAGGCTTAGCACGGTTGAAAAGTTAGGCAAAGACAAGCTTTCAACCTCTCGCAATCACATGCTGAATTTAAACTTGTGTTAATAACCACTGCAAATTCTCTGATAAAATCTGAAAACACAAGTCTATGTTTCATTCTATAGCATGATGGTTGAACCTTGCTAGGGGTAGTTCACCTTGTATACATGTTTAAGCACTTTTTTGACTTCCTGTCTATACATGCTTAGTGCTAATTTGATGGTGAAACTCCTTTCTGAATGGCTTAAAACTGCTCACTTGGCTTATGCATTCATATCGTGTTTTCGGTGATCAGTTTGAGCCTTTGCTAGCACTTGTGTATGCTGCTATGTAGTCGGGTCAGCACTCATTAGAGCATTCTTTCACTCTTTCGAGTATATACTTGAAGCTGCTAACATGCATTTTTGACTCATGTGCATTTTCTTGACTCCGATAGGCATAACCTAACTCCATTCTGTTGTTTTGAGCTCCTTTCATCTCTCTTTTGTTTGCAAATTGCCCCCAAGGGGGAGAATGTTTCCAATGATGAGATTTTTCGATTTTCTGTGGTGACAATTTGCAACTTATGCTTCACTTGCTGAGGGGGAGTTCTTTGAGTAAGGGGGAGTTTTTTCTGCCTGCTTTGAGTCGTCTCTTATTTGATATTGATCTTTTAGCTAGTTGCGTCGAGCCTCTGTGCCTTTGTCTTGAGGGACTAGCTGTTTTCACCATGTCTTGATGGTTCTTGATTGGTATTGGGTTTACTGCTGGTTGTGTTGAGCCTCTGTGCCTCTATCTTGAGGGACTAGCAGTAGCTGCTTCTTATGCAGTCTTCATGTGGTTTCGAGCTTTCAGCTAGTGGTGTTGAGCCCTTTCTGCCTCTTCTTGAGGACTAGCTTGTTTTCTGACTTGGTTGCGTCGAGCCGTTGCCCATGTATTTGGGAACCAAGTCTTGTGCTCTGGTCGAGTTTTGCTCCTTGATGAGTTGTTACTCCGATTTCTTGCTTGGTTGTGTCGAACCGTTGCCCATGTCTTTGGGGACCAAGCTTCGCTTATCTCGAGTTGTTCCTCTTTGACCTTTTCTCTGGTTTTTGGACATCTCGAGTGAGTTTTTCTCCTTCTATCTAATTCTGCTTTTCTTTTATTCTGGTTACGGATACTATGAGTTGACGATGCACTCATCAAGGGGGAGATTGAGAACACAAGGTTGATATGTGCCCTTGTGGTTCCCTTCCTGAGTGATGAGTGATCGATCAATGGGCAACATGTCTCTTGGCTGTGTTGATGTGCAGGTGCGAAGCTCGGACAGTGGTCGAAGGTGAGGTGAAGGTCAAGTAGGGACGTGCCGTGCCGACGGACCTAGAGCGGTGAAGGGCGGACGTAGAGCTTGGACCGACGGACCGGGAGACCTGAGGACCAGCTGTGGTAGCTGGCACGTGGCGTTGACAAGCAAGAGTACATGGGGATGTGCGGTGCATTGGCCAAGTCGGGAGGAAGGTGATGGCGTCGTGACACTTGGTGGGAGGCCGAGAAGGATGGCGAATGCACTGTGCCCGGCGTGGAGGCTGGACATGCTCCGGCATCGGTGCTGGAACTCGGGGTGTGCGAACCACATCCCGCTTATGGCGCGGGTTCGGTAGCTGAGCCTCGAAAAGCTACCCTCGACGGTTTCCGAGTTTGGGCCTCAAAACTCGGGGTGGCCGGTTTCCGAGTTTGGGCCTCAAAACTCAGCGCGGACGGTTTCCAGGTTTGGGCCTCAAAACCTGGGTGCGCGGGTTTCTGAGTTTGGGCCACAAAACTCAGCCTGAGGACAGGTTTCCCGGTTTCAGCCTCAAAACCAGGGGAAGGCCCAGGTTTCCCGGTTTCGGCCTCAAAACCGGGGGGAGGTCCGCAAAAAGGACGGTCGACGCGTGGCGGCGTGGAGAGGCTGGCGCGGAGGCGAGGCTATCCACGAGGTAGGCGCGGCGGTCGACTGGGCGGCACGTGGCGGCATCCTGAGGCTTGCGTCGAGGCGAAGCTAAGGATGAGGAAGGCGCGTGGCCGTCAGATCAACTATCAGCAGAGTTGGATCGGGATACCCCTAGGGTTGGCCGCTTCGCTCGTGTATCTAGGGGTAGTAAAGGGATTATTGTTTTAGGCTATAAATAAGAGAGGCACCCCTCCTCTCCCTCTATCCTTGCAGTCATTTGTTCCTGAGCACTCTCTCTCTCTAGCCCTTGCTTAGGTTCTAATCATACCTCGCTGCAAGCGATCCGCAGAGACGAGAATCATACCTCTGTGTATTTGGATCTTTTGAGGAAACGAGACCGTATTCTCGTTGTTTCCTCGTGTGGAGGAATTTCGGCTGAAATCAAATCGTGTCTTGTGTGTTGTGTTCTTCACGTTTTGGTTTTTCATCTCCCGGAGATTTGCCTCGTTCTCCCTCTCCGCGAGATGATTTTTGATTCCACTTGAATCAATTTGTTCTTGGTCGTGAGCCCCTTCTTTCTACCGAAGGAATTCTCTCCTAATCTCACGAATCCATAGATCGGGTTGATTTCGCGTTCGTTCTTCGTTCTTCCCCCTTTTACGGTGATCCACGAATCTCTTTTGATAGACTTGGTTTGGTGCGATGATTTCTTAGGATTAGCACCCCAATACATAGAGGATCATCTGGGAGAAGTTTGATCGAAGCCCCTTTTGATTTGGTGAAGTTCCGATCGAATTTGCCTTTTGTCCCGAGCGTTTTTGTGCTTTCTGCTCATCCGCGGACAGTCCGCGCCCCCAGTGGCGGACAGTCCGGGGATCGGGACTTGCACGGTTCAGTTCTACGCAGCGCGTTACTGTTCTCGGTCTCATGACCGGCGGACAGTCCGCTAGTGACCCACGGACAGTCCGGGGTCACATCGGACGCAGCACAGTGCTGGCATCGGACGCTAGGGTTTCACTGTTCACATGAACGGCGGACAGTCCGGCGTGCAAACCGCGGACTGTCCGGGAGTCGTCCAGAACTTGGTCAGTACAGTTCTGGTTCTGGTCTTTTGCCAACGGACAGTCCGCACCTCCAGTGGCGGACAGTCCGGTGTTCAGCGGACAGTCTGGGACCCGGACCCCGGACAGTCCGCGAACTTGTTGTTTGTGCAGTTTAGTTCTGTGGCTTTGGCAGTTGGTTTTGGGGTTTCTCCAGAGGTTCCACTGTACCACTAGGACATCTCCTAGGGTATCCACCTACTCGTAGGTCGTGAACTCTCCGGTCGTTTCGAGTCTTCGCTTTTGGGTTGACTTTCTGGGACAAGGGCCATACTATTCACGAGTTGAATTTGAGGCTCCCATTCACCCCCCCCCCCCTCTGGTCGCTAATCCGGTCCTTCATAAAATCCTTTGTCTCGTATGCTTGTTGTTGTTATTGTTGTTGTTGTGAATCATTAGGTTATTACTTGCATATTTGTTGTCTCTATCTCTCCTAAACTCATTTCTAGGGTTTGGACCCGATCTACGATTTGGAGGCATTCCAAAGGTCAAGGAAGTGTTCCCCCATCTTCATCCTACCACTAGGAAGTGGAGTTGTAAGTTATTGAGCTCACAAAGTTCATTTGAGCAACAACAACAACAACAACAACAACCAAGCCTCTTAGTCCCAAACAAGTTGGGGTAGGCTAGAGTTGAAACCCAACAAGAGACCCTAGTCACGGTTCAGGCACGTCAATGGCTGCTCTCCATGCATTTCTATCCAAACATAGATCTCTAGGTATATCCCAACTTTTTAGATCCCTCTTTATTGCCTCCCCCCACGTCAATTTCGGTCTACCTCTACCTCTCCTCACATGAAAATCTTGGGCTAAAACTCCACAATGCACTGATGCCTCCGGAGGTCTCCTTTGGACATGACCAAACCATCTCAACCGATGTTGGACCAACTTTTCTTCAATTGGTGCTACCCCTAGCCGGTCACGAATATCGTCATTTCGGACTCGGTCCATCCTTGTGTGGCCACAAATCCAGCGCAACATACGCATTTCTGCAACACTCATTTGTTGGACATGTCTTCTTTTAGTAGGCCAACATTCTGCTCCATACAACATAGCCGGTCTAATCGCCGTCCTATAAAACTTGCCTTTGAGCTTTTGTGGTACCCTCTTGTCACAGAGAATACCAGATGCTTGGCGCCACTTCATCCACCCTGCTTTGATCCTATGGCTAACATCTGCATCAATATCTCCATCCTTCTGTAACATCGATCCAAGATACCGGAAGACATCTTTCTTAGGCACCACTTGGTCTTCCAAGCTCACCTCTCCCTCTTCCTGTGCAGCATTGCCGAAATCACATCTCATGTACTCAGTCTTAGTCCTGCTTATTCTAAACCCTTTGGACTCAAGGGTCTGCCGCCACAACTCTAGTTTCCTATTTACTCCTGTCTGACTCTCATCAACTAACACTACATCGTCTGCAAAAAGCATACACCAAGGGATATCTCCTTGTATGTCCCTCGTAACCTCATCCATAACCAAGGCAAAGAGATATGGGCTCAAGGCTGACCCTTGATGAAGACCTATTTTAATCGGAAAGAAATCAGTGTCACCATCATTTGTCCGCACACTGGTCTCGACGTTGTTGTACATGTCCTTGATGAGGGTAACATATTTTGTTGGGACTTTATGTTTGTCCAAAGCCCACCACATAACATTCCTTGGTATCTTGTCGTACGCCTTCTCCAAGTCAATGAAAACCATGTGTAGGTCCTTCTTTTGCTCCCTGAACCGCTCCATAACTTGTCTTATTAAGAAGATTGCTTCTATGGTTGACCTTCCAGGCATGAAACCAAATTGGTTCATGGATATCCGCGCCGACCCTCGCAATCTATGCTCAATAACTCTCTCCCACAACTTCATCGTGTGGCTCATCAACTTAATTCCTCGATAATTAGTGCAGCTTTGGACGTCTCCCTTGTTCTTGTAGATTGGAACCAATATGCTTCTTCTCCACTCCTGAGGCATCTTGTTTGAATGATAGATATTGTTAAACAACTTGGTTAGCCATACTACAGCTATATCCCCGAGGCATCTCCACACCTTGATTGGAATACCATCAGGACCCATCGCTTTATCCACTTTCATCCTTTTCAAAGCTTCTCTAACCTCCTGCTATCGTATCCTCCGCACATAGCGCCTATTGGTGTCATCAGATGAGTCATCCAACCGAACGGTGGAGTTCTCATTCTCCCCATTGAACAAATTATCAAAATATTCTTGCCACCTATGTCTAATCTCATCTTCCTTCACCAAGAGTTGCTCCCTCTTATCCTTAATGCACTTGACTTGATTGAAGTCCCTTGTCTTCTTATCACGAGCCCTAGCCATCCTATAAATGTCCTTCTCTCCTTCCTTCATATTCAAACGTTGGTAAAGATCCTCGTAAGCCCGCCCCTTCGCCTCCCCCACCGCTCGTTTTGCAGCCTTCTTAGCCACCTTGTACTTTTCTATGTTGTCCGCGCACCGGTCTTGGTACAAGCACTTATAGCATTCCTTTTTTTCCTTAATAGTCTTTTGCACATCTTCATTCCACCACCAAGTGTCTTTTGGATCGCGACCACTTCCTTTAGACACTCCAAGCACCTCTGCGGCAACCTTCCGAACTCAAGTTGCCATCTTCTCCCACATGTTGTTTGCATCTCCTTCGTCTTTCCAAGGGCCCTCATCAATAACTCTTTCTTTGAGCACTTGTAGTTTATTTCGCGTAGGGAGTCGGAACTGCTGACAGTTTGCATTGGAACTTCTGACATGTCAAAAGTTTTGACCCAAACTGTTGGAAGTTCCGACAGTTGCTGACAAGTGACCTTAAGTTTTGTGTAGAATTTTTTTAGATATGTCTATTCACCCCCCTCTAGGCATTGCATAGATCCTTTCAACTCTCTAATCACTTCTCTTGTGATCGATGTAATGGGATTCATAAGCAAGTCTCCACGGACACGACCGGTTCTCTCATTACCTCCCATAGCCGGTTCATAACGAACAAGTGGAAAACAACCAATCCTACCATCAAAAGTACAATTCCCATCCCTAAACCTTGGTCGAGTGCAAACACACAAGAACATAAGCCTAGGAATGTAGTTCTTATTCTTGCAAGTTCAATGGACTCATCTTCTTCGGGTAGCAAATAATATCTTTCATTTTTTGATGTAGGTAGAACCATTTCTCATCAATGAACACAAATTCATGCAACTCCTTAAACCTTGGATCATCAAGCAACTCCCTATTAACCATGTCAACACACCATTGTAACCTAGACCTCTTGTTAGCTTCAGTGAGATATGGCTTGATGCAACTAGAGTGGCGTCTAAGGTAACTTTTTTCAAATACCTTTGAATCGTCCATTTGCTCATTCCTATTGCGGTGCACACATCCTCTATAGTCATTCTATTCTTTAGAGGAATGCTTCGCAAAGCTTCTAAATCAACAGGGGTTACCTTAAGGCCTACTCTACCCTTCTTTAGACTAGAAACCACAACCGGAGTTGAGCTTGCAAGTTGTGTTTTACCTCTTTTCCATACCCTCTGAACTGCCCGAATATGAAGCCCAAATTGCTCGACAACAATTGTAGTGTCCTTCTTGCCTAGTTTACCATTGTTGCTTCTAGCCAACAAACATTGATAAACTTGTTTGCGAAGGTGTTCTGTCATCTCTTTCCATCGGTGGGGTTGTTCAACATGTTCTGTTAAACAAAATAATGCTTAGTGTTCATAGCAACAAGTTCTATAGATACAGTAGTGAAAAAAAATACCTGACATTTTCTATCTATAGAGAACAACAAGCTCTATCGAAAGTTTAACATCACTATAGATGTCCATCGGGCCAGCCCGGGCACGGGCTAGGCACGACCTACAACGGGCTGGGCCGACATGGCCCGCGTGCCTCTCGTGTCGTGCCTAAGAGGCCCACGAGCCTGGCCTTTGGCCTAGGCATGGGCCCACGGGCCTTCCGTGTCGGGCCGGCCCACTAAGCACGGTGATTCCTAGTGAACGGGCTGGCCCGAGGCCCACAAAAGGAGAAAGGGGAGGGAAGGGGAGAGCCGAGAGAAGGAGGAGGTGCGGCCGCCATCGGCATGCACGCGGTGGAGGTGGGTCGTGCGGAGGAAGGGGTAGAGGAGAGCAGGAGGCAGGAGGCGGTGGCCGTCGCCAGCAAGCTCGCCCTCAAGGCAGATCCGACCTCAGGCGATGCATGCGAACCACGGCGAGGCATGAGGAGGCATGGTCGTGCAGGAGCGAGGAACCGCCGGTGCTCTTGCTCTGGAGGTGGAGGACATGAGGAGACAGCCACTGGAGGGAGACGTGGACGCCACATGAGGGACGACCACACAACGCCGTGCATGAGGGAGACGGGTGTCGAGCCGGATCCGCCGAGGAGAGGGAGAAGAGACGAGGAAGAGGGAGGAGCGTCAAGCCAGATCCATCGAGGAGAGGGAGAGGCACTGAGCCAGCGAGCCGGATCCGTCGAGGAAAGGGAGACGGGCGCCGAGCCGGATCTGCTCGAGCGACCTTCGTGGGAGGGGGAGGACCGGCCGAGGGGGCGACCGGGGCGTGGGAGCGTGGCCGTGTTTGCGAGTGGGCTCTTTGTCCATTGGTGAATTACGAGAAGAAAAGAAGAGATAGAGCAAAAAGGCCTGAAGGCAAAGGTATAACCTATAGGGCTCTTTGTTTTGGTGATCAAGACACTTAGTGAGTGTGATCATATTTAGGATACATAGTCGTACTATTAAGAGGAGATAATTCATGGCTTATGCGGTGTTCAAGTGCCACTAGGAGTTCTCTAACATATCGATGATATAGACCTAGTGAGTGACTAACAAACCCTTGGAAAATGCTTTGCAAAATGCTAACACGCATGCACAAGTGTTGAAACACTTTGGTGTTGGCACATGGAAGCAAGGGTAGAAGTTAGAAAGCAAAAGATGCCAAGTTATGGGCATCAGACACTGCAGGCGGCAGCATCGGATGCTGGGCCGAGCGTCTGATGGCAACCCCTAGCTTCTGACAATTATTGAAGAAGCATCGGATGCTGGCAACGAACGCTGGGAAAATACTGTTGCAGAGTTCGATGCAAGTGACGTGGCGCGAGCTAGCTTTCCAGGGAGCATCGGACGCTGGGCTGCGTCCGATGCGGATCCATCGGACGCGTCCAATGTGTTTCGGCCCTCTCTGGAACCTCTCTGATGTGTCATCGGACGCTGGGGTTTAGCGTCCGATGTAAAGGTCTCAGAGCGTCCGATGGGGGCGCAAATGTGTGCTGAAATGAGTAGTGGCATCGGAGCATCCGATGTCACTTTAACCGTGGCGCGAAGAAATTTGACCGTTGGGATCGGGCGGCTCGAATTCGTTTCAGGGGGACACGTGATGTTTATCGGAGCATCGGACGCTGGGGCAGCGTCCGATGGCCTCGACACCGGCGCGTCCGATGATCGGGGTTTCAGCCCAACGGCTAGGCCGACATGTGTGGCTTATTTAAGTGGCTTGGCTGGCTCACTTGAGCTCTCTCTTCACTTTTTGATCCCTAAGCATTCTTGTGAGCATAGCCAAGCCTTCTCACTCATCTCTAGTGTTGATTTGATCATACAAAGTGAGATTGAGTGATCCAGTGCTAAGGCCAAATATCGAAGTCCGGCCTGGCAGTGATTTGATCATCTCTAGTTATGCTTTGTGCCGGGCTGTCGGGCCTCGGGCTGCATGGCCAAATATAAACATCACTGCAAGTTCTATTATTCTCAGCAAGCAACAACAAGTCCTTTTATTAGGAAGTTCTTTTATTAGCAGCATCTTCACGGCAAGTTTTTTTATTAGCTAGCAACAGCAAGTTATCCTTGACCACAGCATCATCTAATTACAGGAACAGGCTCTAATTATCCACAACATGTTCTATTTATAAAGGAAAAAACAAGCACGTTTACTAATAGTAGCAACTGCATGTTCTACTTGCCGTGAAGAAGTTCATGGTGAGCTTACTAGCGAGGTTTTGTTCATAGTTGAAACAACAACACCAAATTCATCAAGTGGGATGTTCATATCGAATCCTATCCAAACAAGAAAACAAGAAGCTAAGAAAATATGGGGTTTGAAGGAAACAACAAAATCAAACAAGGAATCGTATTACCATTGTCTTCCTCTTCTAAGGGAACACATGCTATGATTACCCTGATTCCAAAAGAACCTGAGGCAACACATCTCAAGAAGTTTAGACCTATTAGCCTTATTAATTGTAATTTTAAAATTTTCTCCAAGGCCCTAAATAATAGACTGGTTAAAGTGATTAACATATTAATCTGTCCAAATCAGTCGGCCTTTATAAAAGGCAGATTCATTCTGGAAAGCGTCGTGGCTGCTCATGAGATTATTCATGAAGTGAGCAAAAATAAAGGAAGTGGTATAATCCTCAAATTAGACTATGAGAAAGCGTATGATAGGGTCAGCTGGAAGTTCATGGAAGATATGCTCGGTTCAAGAGGTTTTGGGACCAAATGGAGGAGTTGGTTGCGTAAAATTGTCCAAGGGGGGTCTATCTGTATTAGAATAAATGATGAAAATAGTAGGTTCTTTAAGCCGGACAAAGGTCTCAGGCGGGGGGACCCTCTATCCCCTTTGATGTTTAACCTGGTTGCGGATATCTTCACTAGAATGTTGTCTAAAGCAGCTAGGAATAATTTGATTGTTGGTCTTTTACCTAGTGTGGTGGAGGGTGGGATTATCAGCCTGCAATATGCGGATGATACCCTCCTCTTTCTAGAAAACAACATAGAGATGGCGAACAATTTAAAGTGGTTACTGATTTATTTTGAGAATTTGACTGGTATGAAGATTAATTATGATAAGAGCGACCTTTTAACCATTGGCATTGAGGAGGAAGAGATCAATGAGTTAACAAAGTTTTCTGTTGTAAAACAGGAGCTTTTCCTTTTAAGTACTTAGGAGTACCTTTGCATTTTGCTGCCTTAAAAAGAGACGATCTTCAACCAGTGATTGATAAAATCATTAAAAGAATTGCTGGTTGGAAAGGGAGACTTTTGTCCTATGCAGGACGTTTAACCTTGCTTAAGGCATGTTTAGCCAGTATTCCCATTTACTTAATGTCTGTTATAAAGTTCCCTAAGTGGGCTATTAAGATGATAAACTCTCATATGGCTCGTTTCTTATGGAATAATAATGAGGATAAACACACGTACCATTTGGCTCATTGGCAGTTGGTTGCCCAGAAAAAAGATTTAGGGGGTTTAGGAGTTCCCGATTTAAGAAATCTTAACTTAGCTTTGTTGAGTTCTTGGATTTTCATATATCATCTAAATAAGAGTTCTATTTGGGCCCGGATCTCTGAGTTTAAGTATTCTATTAAACAACCGAACATATGTAGTTTTGTGGGGGATCAGCTCTCCCCTTTTTGGAAAGGGGTGACCTGGGCTCTGCAGGCAGCTCATATGGGTATTACGTGGAAAGTAGGAAATGGTAGGAATGTTCGATTTTGGGAGGATCATTGGTTTGGCAACTCAAGCTTGGCCATTCAGTTTTGGCCGTTATATATTATTTGTGAGCAACAGGGCAAGTCTATCCAGCAAGTCTGGGATGGTGAGACTCTCAGGCTTTCCTTTAGAAGGAGTGTGTCCTCCCAGCTTATGGAGATGTGGCTTGAGCTAGTGGCTATTGTTGAAGGCGTACAGTTGACTGGTGACTTAGATCAGATAGTCTGGAGTTTTAGCTCCAATGGTAAATTTTCGGTTCAGTCTTTATATGTTGTTATTAATCATCATGGGGTTAAGCCTGTTTTTGTTCATTCAGTTTGGCATTTGAAGATTCCTCCTAGGGTTCAGATTTTCTTGTGGCTGGTATCCAAAAATAAATTGCTCACTAGGGATAACTTGGCTAAGAGAAGGAATGTGGCTGACCAAACTTGCCTTTTCTGTACTGAAACTGAAACTATTAACCACATCTTTTTTGAGTGCTGCGTGGCAAAAGCGCTTTGGGACTTCTTGTCAGCTATGCTTGAGCTATGTGGGTCGTGGTCCTATGAATTTGTGGCCGGCCTTTGGATCGCTAATAAAAACATCTGTTGACAAATGTTGTTCTTGCCGCTTCTTTGTGGTGTTTATGGAAATTACGTAACAAGTTGTGCTTTCAGGGAGAGGTTTGGATGGGGATGAGAAGACTGCTGATTTGGATTACAAAAACGCTGCGAGGATGGATGCCTTTGTTTTCGGGAGAAGCAAGCGAGGCGTTGGAGCTGGTCATTCAGAAGATGGAGCAGGAAGTGGTTCAACCCCCAAAGATCTGCTGGGATACATCAAGTCGACTAACATTGGATGTTCTGCCTTTGGCGTTGGCCTCCAGAGATGTGGATATGCTGAATTCTGAATCAGTGCTGGTTGAGGGTGTTGAACATTTTCCTTCTCGGACCATGTAGGTCCTTTTTTTGTCAGGCGGGCGCGCCATTATGCTATGTTGTAAAACGTTTGAGACGCTTTCTTTCTAGTAAAGCGGGGGAAACCTCTTTTCTAAAAAAAGGGAATGTTCAGATCAAAGTCGTCGTTGTCATCTTCAGGCTCCGCGACATAGCAAGCCCTCATAAAGATAAACTGCATCCCTTATAAAGCGTGTGCCCGGACTGCACGCTTACTGTATTCTCATGAGGAACTGTAACAACACACTGCCCAGCCATTCAATACAGAATTTAACATCACAACAAACCCTTCTGACAATGCTCTCCTTGATAAACCACAACTTCTTCATGTCATTAGCCATACGCAGATTACTTGAAACAGACTCCCTTCTCTTACAACCTCATCAGAACCTCACCATAGTAGTACTACGTGCACAAAGCAACAGTAATGCCTAAAGAAAGTAGTAAGAGATGCATTACCGTTGCAGTCGTCGTCAAAGAACTCAATGTCGTTGCCGTCGTCGTCGTTGTCTTCATGGTCAAAGAACTCAACGTCGTTGTCGTCATCGTCGTTGTCTTCGGATACAGGTTCGTTAAGATCGAAACCATGAAATGAATTGGCCATGTTTACGTTGAGAAGAAGTATGGAGAAGAGAAGAAGTGGCGTTGAGTCTGCACAAGCAAGAATGAGGCGTGTTAAATAACCAAGCATAGTGTGACGTAACGGCCCTAATCCCATGGCCCACTGATCACTGTCAACCACTGACAGTCGATCCGTACAGCCAAGAGATTAAGACCGGGTTCGCCACTGGGCTACATCAGTGCCCGATGTCCGCAGGATCATCTCACAATTCAGTTACAATCTCTTAAACATTTTGACAAATAACATCGGAGTAAATAGCGGAAGACTTAGATAACAATAGTTTTACAAACCAGGGTTCAACATAACATTTAAAGTGAAATTATTACAGACCATAGTTCAAATAGACAGAGTTGGCAGAGTAGCATAAGACAACAACTAAAAGATAAAGATACATCACCCAGCCCGAGGGTGAATAATTACTCATCGGCCTCATCGGCCTCTTCCTGAACAACAGTCACACAGCAGGGTCCAAGGCATACTGAGGAATCTGTCATACCTGCAACATGGGTAAAAGAACCCTGAGTACAAAGGTACTCAACAAGACTTACCCGACTAAAGAAAAGGGAGAAGACTCAGGAATGCAGGCTTAGGGTAGTCAAGGTAAGGCTTAAGCAATTTCAAGTATTTTGCAGAAAAGCATTTTTTTGTAAACCTTATTTTAATTTTGAAAGATTCGGTACTCCTTGTTCCATCATAAACCTTGATTCATTTTACTTTCCAAAACAGACCTAGTTGAGAACCACTCCCTGTTGACAGTCAGTGACTAAGTCTCCATAACCGAGGAGCAGCGTTAATCCGGATAAATAATACTCAGCTGAGGGTCCCTATCCACACTGCATATGTAGCACCCAAGCTTGCATATGCCAACTCGTCTACCACGATTCCTCCAAGATTGGGCCCGGTCCTACGCCACCCGGAAGTACAGTACACCACTCCAATTCGGGACTTTAACCCTCCAATCCGGGACTTTAACCCACGTGGGTACATGCTACTTCCGCCATCTCTCCACTCCCAGTGCGCGGTTGTCGGTCCAATAAAGGATTTCTCGGAGCCGAAGCTTTCCGTAGTATGTGAATAGTTGCAAGTCTTAGTCAGCAGGCCCCCATACAGGTGGTCCCTAAATTTTCCAGCCAGCGACAAGCACCTCGGGACTCTAACCCGAGAGTACAGGTCCTGTCAGTTTTTCAACCCTGTCCCGGTCGGTGTCAACTGTTGAGTCCCGGACTACAACATGACGGCACCGTACGCGCGGACAACCTCTCCTTCCCATTGACTAGGTACGGATCAGATACTTAGCCAATAGTGGGAGTAAACCAGAAATTCCCATAAATATTCTTAAAGTGACCACACTTTGAAATTGGCATTTTTATTGCAAATCTATCATATAGCATTGCTAAGCATTTTGCAATAGTTTTTGAAAAGCTGGTATCGGGTGTATCATTGGTCAAGGTAGATAATGCATCAGATAGGATTTCACTCAACTCCTATTAACCTAATGCAATAATTTAATTCAAAACATTTAAAGAAAACATTTATAAAAGCAAGGTAGGGTTAAATGCACCGGGGCTTGCCTTGGATGGCAAAAAGAGTAGAGTCGGGGTAGGTATAGCTGTCGGAGCTCGGGGTTGCCTCGGGGACAGATCCTTCGGTGGCTACCTCGACTTCAGGGCCTTCTTCGTCAACTATACGGATGCAATGATGAATGCTCATGAGAATGATGATATGGACTTAAGGTGCAAGACAATACCATTGATTCTAGATTACTCTAAGGCAAGGCATAATCGAAATCTAGGTTGAGCATAAAAGGTAACCATTTCTTTCTTAAGCCAAATTGATTAAACTAGACTTTATCATAATTATCCTAAGCATCAACCAAACTTAGCATCACAACATCATAGACCAAAGGGTAGGGGTCTATGAACATCAAGCAATCCCAAAAGTCACATCACAGGGCATTCAACGCTAACCCTAAGCACCTTTTCTATTTTTCTTAAATATTTAAAAAGGTCATTTTATGAAGGTGCTCTAAAACTTACCAAAATAATCACACAAGTTCATTAGTGTACAAGTATATGGCAAAACAAATTTCATAATTTTTGGAGGTCATTAAGGTGCTCAATTAAATCTAGACATTTAATTAACAAAAGGCACTATTCCTTAATTAAAATAAAGCTCAAAAATCAACTTGCTCCAAAAGACTTCAAAATTTTACCAGAGGTTCAGCATGTTATAAAAAGGTCCCAAAATTTTATCTCAAGATTTTTGGAGTTATAAATCTCTCTCCAAAAATACCAAAACCTCCATTTTTCAATTAAAAGGGGAATTTTTCATTTTCAAACTTTTGCACAAAACTCAAGTTTCATATTTTTATAAAATACTTCAGAGCATAAAGAGTCTACCACAAAAATTTCAGAATTTTTGGATACACACAGAAAATCATACAAAAAAGAGAAAACAAAACACTATTCATATCTCTCAGAAAAAGAGAAGAGCACTGTGCTCTTTCTAGGCCGGGCTCGGGCGACACGGGCTCGGGCGAGTCGGAAAGTGAGTACCCCGTCCGAGGCCTGGCTCGACGAAGCGGAGGGTGCACGGGTTCGCTCGAGGCCTGGCTCGAGCGAAGTGGTGAGGGTCTGCTCGCTCGAGGCTCGGGCTCGGCGAGACGGAAAAGTGTGCTCGAGGCCTGGCTCGAGCAGGACGGAGTGGAAGCAGAGGCCGGAGGCCTCGGGTGCTTACCACGGATCGAAGGCAGGGCTCGAGGGTGTGGCTCGACACGTGCTCGAGGGTGAGGCTCGAGGAAGGAGGCTCGACACGTGCTCGAGGGGCGGTGGTCCGGTGGAGCTCCTTCGGCGGCGAGCGGCGGACGGCGCTCCGGCGACCCTGCGCAACACACGAGACCGCAAAGGTCTGGTCAGAGTCGCACGGGACCAGGGAACACGACACGGGGGTCGGTGAGGGATGGTCATGGCCGGAGACGGCGAATTTTACGAACCCGAGCTCGCCGGGTTTCTGCCGGAGATGGGAACGGCGAGCTTACGCCGGGCGATTGGGGGCGGGGAAGGTGAAATTGGAGGGTGGTGAAGCAGCACAAGAGCACGGCGGAGCTTTTGAGCTAGGAGGTGGAGCGGCGGACGCACTGGACTGTGCTGGCGACGGAGGCGGAGGTGAGTGCGGAGGTCGGGCTCCGGCGGGCTTATATAGCCGCGGCCAGGGGCCGGTAGAGACCGCGGGGTTGCGCGGGTAAGGTTTGCGGGAGCGTGCGCACTCGATTGCTCTCTGGTGGACAAGCTGGCGTGCAGCCGGGGCTCGGGCGCAAGCAGCGCCGGCGATGGCCACGCGGCGGCGGCGCGCTGGGCTCGGTAGGGGCCGAGAGCGAGGGTCAGCGCTTGCGTGCGGGCGCGGAGGGGACAAGGGAACAGCGGCGGCAGGTTGGTGGCGCGTGGGGAGCAGCCGGGCGTGCGGCAGGCGCGGCGCCGGCGCCATGGCCGGCCCCCCCCCCCCCCTCTGACGCTAGGAAGAAGAGGAACAGTAGACTAGGCTAGGGTTTGACTTTTGAGCAGTTTCATAATTTTGCAAATTACTTCCAAAATTTGAACTGTGCGACAAAAACTCCAAACATCAAAGTTGCTCAGAAAAAAGAGATCTACAACTTTGTCAATATGAACATTTTCAAATTCCAAATAGTTTTTGAACAACATTTGAAAACAGTAAAGGGGACATTTTTTTTTTCAACTTCATTCAAATCAAAATTACTCTGGATTTCAAACTGAAACTTGAAATTCTTCAAACATGAAAGTTGTTCATTTTGCCAAAACCTACAACTTTGCTATTATACACTTTTCCTGAAACTCATTAGTTTTTGAACTAATTTTGAAAGCTGAAAAGGGCACAAAAACTGGAGTTTGATCGAATTTGAAATAACCCAAAACTTTGCACTGTAACTTGAAAATTTGTAAACACCAAAGTTGTTTCTCTTTGACAGATCTAAAACTTTGCTTTTTGGACCAACCCCAAATTTTGAATAATTTTTGAATTACAAAAAGAGGGATAAAATCCAGGATTTGGAAATCAGGGTTTTGCAAGGGAATTTGAAATCAAATTCTGATTTTTGAACTTTGGCCAACACAACAAAACTTCAAGATACCAAAGGAACAAGAATTACACAAAACTAGTCACAGAGATGAAATTACCATTTTGCCCTAGTAGAGAGAAGTGGGCTAATTAGGGTTTTTGCAATAGAAAGACTTCTCATAAAATGACACACATGCAATCATAATCAAAATGCTTAAAGATGGTAATGATGATATGTCCAGTTAATTACAGTTAAACACCAGAGGTGTTACACATAGCCCCTGGGAACACTAAGCGTCGGCCAGACATGCCCAAACGCGCGCCACGCAAAAAAAAATTCGTCCTGCAGGGCACCCAAACTAGCCATGCAGCGAAAAACGTTGGCCCAAACGCGCCATGCAGGGGAAAAAATTAGCCTAAACACGTGCATGCCATCTCACTCCCGCACAGCAACAGTGCCATGCAAAATCGAGCGACTTGCAAAAATTGTGGCCACCAGGGATCAACCCTGCGACTTTGACGCATAGGACAATTGCCTCACCCCAGTGCCATTTGAACTTCATTTGTTTCATGTATAGTATCCACCCGCATCTCTATTTAATAGGGGCAAAGATAGAAAACTTTTCCCTAATTAATCACTCCTTAGTATGCGCAATGTTGTCTAAAACGTTTCTTTTGAGATATGGAGGGAGTACATATACATATATACACATATATTTATATATTTAAAGCCTAGATCTGGCGACGGGCTTGATAGGTCCGGTGGGCCAGCCCGAGCCGTGCTTGGGCTGGGCTTGGGCTGACGGCATGGCCCGAGGCTCGGCCTTGGCCTGACCCGCCGTGCATGCCTTGATCGGCCCGGCCCGGTCGTGTCATGCCTAGTCCGGGCCCAGGCCGACCCAATGGCCATATATATAGATGCCATCGAACTAAAAAGTTGCTTTTATTGACCATGGCCATCCGCCAGCAATAATTCAAATTAAGTAGCACGTATATTAGAAGAAAACAATGGACTATTTCCCCCTGCTGCTATTCGTCAGAAACTTAACTTTCCATAATATGAAGTAAAAGAAATATGGAGACCGCGTATAATACATAATGATAAGGAAAATAGTCCTATATTAAAGGTCAGCTGTACTAAAATTTAGCCCTTCATTTTTTTAGCCTGTTTTAGTCTTTTGAGAACCAAATAGGTGGTCTAAAAGTGCAGTGATAAAGTTTAGTACCCAACTTTTCATTAGCCCCTCTAAGGGATGCTGAGGACTATGCTACTACTCTATTTGTCTCTCTTATTCTTTTCACCTTTTAGTCACCTTTTAGCATCTTATATCTAGAAAAACATCTATGACATGATAGATACAATCTATATTACATTGTACTTATATTTTAAACTGTAAACTGTACTTTGAATACTTGCTTAACAGTTTACTTGTGATTTATAGGTTGGCCATGATTTTTTGGTAGCTGTGTGGTATTCTTTATGCAATTTCTGGTACGTGTGTACCAGCGGATGAATATCTTTGTATTCTCCTGTACTATTTTTTTTCCTTGTTCTCTTTCTTAATAATTAATCACAATCAGACACATTTTTTAAAAGAGTAGCGCATAGATAACTGTTCTTCCTCTTGCAATTCAAGTAGTGGTGTGAACTTAACGATTAAAGTGGAGATGCACTTGTGAGGTTAAATGCCTCTTATCAAGTTTCTTTGCATAGATTCAGTTAGTGGTTTAAGAACATCAAACGCGGAAGCAGATACAATTCTCCGTTGAAATATTGTCCCAAGATGTACACTAAAAGATTCTCCAGTTCAGCAAAGTTGCCTAGTCACCATTTCTTGGTAGCACATGGGCATCAGTATTATCCTCTGCGTGACAAAATGAAAAATGCACTTCATCTAATAATAAAGGATAAGTTGTAACTATTAAAAAAACAGAACAACTGTATAAAGCTATTGGTTAGAATCAAAGATTGGCGTTTAAAAAAACACTGAAGCTGATCACTCACTTCTGGCAACCATCGTCATTGTGTAAGTGAGCAGGTCATAGCAGGATGGCGATCCTTCAATCTGTTTGGAATATTTGGGCCATTGGGTTTAGAATCGCGTTGATATTCCAAGCCAACTTGATCCTGAAGTACTAAGGGGCTTTCCAAGTCTGCATCCATTGGAACATTTCAAACCGCACATCAAATCATCTCAAATTCCTGTCTTTGAACTCTGTGCAAAACCAACTTGTATAAGAAGTGACAATTATTTGAAAAGGACTCAAATCCCGTGTCAATTTCGAAGGGGAATGTCTCAATTTACATGTGACAACAGAAAATGTGTAACAGACAGAAAAATGGCTTTACTGTCTGAGTCTACTTACACACACGCTTTACCAAGGGGACTCACCAAATGCTAAGCGTTTTTTACTACTCCTTTCCTTTTTTACTTTGCGTTCAAGAAAACGATAATCATTTTCTGCCATGGTATGCATTTGCATTGGTGGCATGCATAGTCCTTTCTGCCTTTCTCCAACATTTCTCTGGTTAGTTGGACTGAATGAAACGGAGATGCTGGGATGGACCGGCAACGTGATCTCCCCAGTTTAGATTACCCGCACGTGATCTCCCCAGTTTAACCTGGCGTTTTCTGTGTAAGAGTAATGATATTTTAACAAGAAAAAAAAACTCAGCTTAGGACAGCGATAGCATAACATGAGACGCACCACGTCAACCGCCTAGTGAATTTATTAATACTTACTGCAACTTCCGTGATAATAATGTCCAAATAGCTATAGTGGGTGGGTGAAATTTAGAAACAGACGCATGGATAGTTGCTGTCACCAGGCCTGCTAAATCTGAACCTAATAAGGTTTGCTGCATCTATGACAATCCATAATACCAGCTGACAAAATTATTGGAGCTTTGCATTCCAGTATATCATCTAAGGATGCTACTTAAATTAACACTGGCTTCTGGCTACCAAGTAAACACTGCATCCGCTTTAGGCTTCTAGCACATATAGATAGACACAGCTGCGAGAGTAAACATCAATGGTCCGCTTGTTTTTTGGTATTGCCTCCTGACCTCCCTGATTTATGCACTGAACTGTCCTGCCACATCGAGCCTGAAAGTATAAATATACAGATTATGTTAAAACCGGGTCTGATCTTGTTGAATAAGTATGTAATCTTGCAAGATTGCTGACGAAATTTTAGTACATACTTTAATGGGGGCTGGGGGGGGATCAAACCAATTTTTTCAGCAATGTCCAACTTCTTTTTGGCATAATCATAATAACACTCGAGTTTTGGAACCTGAAAATAAATTTAGCCCCCACTTCACTAGAATAAAGCAAATTTAGACATGCATTAAAACCATAATGACATCAGAAAGAAAAGAATTAACTAACAAATTTTTTGACAGCCTCCATGACCAACTTATAAGCTTCATCGTCTGGAAACTACAGGGAGTCAAAAATTGCTTTAGTGTAAAGAAAATTACAGTTGGACATTGATCACATTACAAAATAAGCTTACATGTTCATCAATTTCAGCCACGTAGGTATTATACTGGAGAAAGAACGCGAATGAATTAGCCACATATGCTAAAATGGGGGGGAAAAGTACATAGATAGAATAAGCAAATATCTCTAAAGAAGAGCTACCTACATTACGTGTGACAAGACCAGGCCGACCATGTCGATTACTGTGAAACTCAGCTTCCAACTCAACAAAGGCCGTGGAACGCATGCCTTTCTCCTTCACTTGATCCAAAGCATCTTTGAAACTCATCTAAGCAACGTTAAGAAAGAAATGTATCTGATTAATAAGCATATAAAGCTGGGACAAACAGAAAAACGAGCATCATAAATTTCTAGTTCTGTATATTTGGGCAACACTCCAACCTTTTGCTTAGTAACCAGTTTCCAAATCTCAAAATAGAGACGAGCACAGTCTTCATACCAAGTCTTATCAAACCTAACGCTCCACAAATATTCCTGAAAAAAGAAATATGTAATTATTAAATGCCGTCAGTTGCAGCACACAGTATGTTAATAGGGTGAGGACTGAGGAGGGCCATTACAGTGTAGCCGGAGTGAAGCAAAGTTGTAAAAACATGGGTACACTCCTTTGCAATCTTCACAGCATGATAGAAGACCGCACGCTCAATTCTTTCCTCCTGCAAAAGGAAGATATAGCCTTAGGGTGATGACTGGGAGTATATAGCATCGCATACATTCAATGAACTTATTAACCACAAGAGATTTTCAGGTGCAGCGTACCTCACTTAATTTGGAACTCCGGAAAACTTTAAACCACTGCATGTGATGCAAAGGCTATCAGATAATGTTGACATATAAAAGTTAGCAATCAATCACAATGCACATCGTACATACCTCAGTTTTACTTGATAGCGTTTCCCAGAAATAAACAAATTGTTGGTCGCTCTGAAGTGTACTACACGTGTCATGGTAATACTCCCAGTGTAGATACAAACCCTGCACAAAGGAAAATATTATCAATACCACAATTGTTGCTATCATAGTATTATACTATAGTGACATCAAAGACATGGCCAGAAAAGTAAGTACATCCAGTGCCAACTTATGACAACCAGAGGTACTTGGTTCCTGAATCTCCCACTGCATTGACTCAGTCATTTCTTGTATTGAGCAGGTGTTTACTTATGATAATGCATGCAAAGAGGCACAAAAGCAAAGCACCACTGCGTTGGGGATTATACAATCAAGTAGAAGCAGGCATTATCATCCTTGCAAAAGTTCAAGAATCCTAGGTCTCATCTTTTTTCCCATATCTCACCCTTCACCAGAATGGGACAGGTTAATGCAACAGCTATCAAAAACTGATTGCACAACAACACAGCCTTTTGCCAATATTGCAGTATTCTAGTGATGAAAACACAAAAAAGATCGTATAGAAAAGGACATAAAAACAGGATAAATACGGCATTAGTAGTAAAATAGGATGGATTTCCAATGCCATGGCCCAGGCACGTGGATTACTAACCTCTACATGCTTCTATCCAACATTCCAACCTTTAGTACTTGTTCCCCTGTTCAATTTAGCTGACCCCTGCCTCTTCAGGTATTATTAGCAAGCCATATAATCCACTATGCACCAATGCCTGACTCTAGAGGCTTCTATATCAAGCGACGCTGAACAAGCTTTCTTAAATCAGAGTCACCAAGCTATCATGTATGTCATAACTTAAAGTTATATCTCTTCCTGTCAAAGTTCAGAAAAGCGCTAAGCGCTAAGCGAGCGGTGACCCACCGCTTAGCGCTTAAGCGGGCTTAAGCGTCCTAAGAGTTGCTTAAGCATTTTGTACTGTAGCAAATCAGATTCATGTAATAGGCTGTCAATCTGAGAAGTAGCACACATTAGCAAATCAGATTCATGCAATAGGTGTTGAAGACAGCCACGGTCACAGTGCGGAGTGGTAGGCTTTTGTTTTGGGGCTGGGCCACTGGCCTGCATCGGCTCATCACAGCAGAGGGCAGAGGCCTTAGGGCACACCGGCACAGGCCACAGCCCACAGGGCAGTCCTCTGCAAGTATCCACTCCCTCCCCCACTCATGCTCAGCACGCAGGCAACGGCGGCGGTGCTAAGGCTCTTGGTCTCGATGACGGCGGGGCGCTTCCAGGTTCGGCGTCGGGCTTCCATGAGCGGCACGCAGGCTCTCCCTCCCGCCTCCCACTCCTCCGGTCAGTGACCCTGTGTGCGCGCCTCCCGCTCCTCCGCAAACCGGCAGCAGCGCTGCGCATCGCCCGCGGCTGGCGGGCAGTGGGAGCTGGCAGCTGCTGCTCCACCAAGGCGGCACGCCCGCCCGCAGCTCCCTGCTCGGCCGCTCCCTCTCCCAGCTCCTCGCTCACCTGCGCGCAGCGCGGCCGGCGGGCAGCAGGAGCCAGCTGCTGCTGCTCCACCAAGGCGGCGCGCCCGCCCGCAGCTCCCTGCTCGCCCGCTCCCCTTCCCGGCTCCCCACTCCCCCTCTCAGGTCCCAGCGCCGCTCAGGGACCGCTTATGGCCCGAAGCGAAGCGGTGACATCCTGCGTAGCACTTCAGCGCGCTTAAGCAGACGCTTAATAACGCTTTTCTGAACTCAATAATAGAGATGTATGGCTTTTGTGCATATCCCAGCTTGTTGTATTCTTGTAATACAAGCCGTGTCTGGCTATATTATATAAAAGGTCACCATCCTAGGGGTGTGAGTGGGGTTTTCCAACCTCTTTCTACCTCTCTACAATTACCACAGAACCGGAACAATGCAAGCTGCTTCATGTGCCTCTAACACAAAATGCACCCCAAACTTAAAATGTTGTTATGTGGGTTTAGCAGAAAAAACTAATACTCCCTCTGATTCCAAATGTGTGGACATGGATGGATAAAGAAAGAATTCACCGCTGCAGAGTCTTTTGATCAGCCCACTGGTTCACATGGAGAAACAGCCTTTGCTAAGTGCCATGTAAAACATAGCTAAGTAATCTAGTGATCCACACATGGAGGCATAACCATATTTCATTCCCATCTAAGGTATCATCATCTCTCAGCTTAAGAAAGAATGGGTTGCGCTAGCGCAATAACAGTAGAAACATAAAGCACATTAAAATAAAAAAAATATGGCGATGTGGGTATAGCAGTAAGATTGGTTGCATTAGCATAATTGAACACTGAACCACAGAAATAGTTGCATGGGGCTAAGTGTTACATACAGTATCATGAAGAGCTAAGCGCTGGTAGTCCTCCAAGTGAGCATAACTGCAGTATTTAGGATCAAAGTACCATTCAAAATCATGCTCAAGAAACTGAAAGTACCCATTTTCTTCAAGCTTGTCTGGAGGGTACATCTTTCTGAGCTCCGCATCACTCACCGCCTTCTCTCCCTTCAACATCTGACAAAAATAAGGCACAATGAGTAAATGTACAAAGATCAGTGTGGACATGTATATGCAGAAAGTAAAATTTCTAAAATCTTTACTGACATTTTCATAATAATAGGTACCTTGTGAGCTTTGATGCGACATAAGGCGAACCGTATCTCCATGTCTTTAAGCTGTTGATCATCAATGGGGGCCCAAGCCTCCTCATCATCAATATAAGGAAGGCCTTTGTAAGGCTTATTAAAAGAGGATTTGAGATCCTCTGAGAGCATCGTGTCATCCCAGTCAAGGCCTTCGATCTGCCCCAGCTCTTGTTCCCCTTCATGGTCGATGACATGGACAACCTTGTCAGCCTCTTCACTGTCATCCCGGCTCGCAGTCCTGTCGAGATCCATGGAAGTAGGAGTGTTTTGGAACTTGGTCTTCTTTTCGCCTGTCCATGCGCTTGTTTTCTCCACCCCGGTAACATCTCGCTCTATTGTACCTGCAAAGGCTTCTCCTCCAGATCCTCGTGAGCTGCTAGCGCCGGGCGCCGGGTCAGAGCGTGGATTCTTCATCTGCCGTCGTACGGTCGTACCCACCACAAAGCCGCAGAATCAGAAAAACCTAACCTCGGAAATTGTCTCCAATTCGAACCAACCGAAGCCTGGAGGAGAAGGAGGGATTGGTTTGGAGGAGGCGGGGACTGATTCTGCAGCTGCGTTGGCGGAGAAGGTGGTGAATTGATTTGGCGGAGGGGTTAGAGGGACTAGGGCAGAGGCAACCCGATCCACAGGCAGCAAGAGGGGAGACGAAAGAGGAGGCACCTCCGCAGACCGGCATCAGCGGCGCGCGCCGCACCCGGCGAGGACGGCAGCCCGATCCGTTGTCGCACCTAACGAGGACGGGAACATGGAGGCGCTCAGGTGCTGTGCCCGGCGGAACAAGTAACGCCTAGGGATGCCGAGGCCTCTTGTCTAGATACTTTTTTTTTTAATTTTGTTACTGTACCACTTTTGTTTGTATTTCACAAATATTGTTCAATCATATGCTAGCTAGGCTTAAAAAAATTGTCTCGTCATTTACAACTAATCTATGCAATTAGTTATTTATTTTACTAATATTGAATACTTTATGCATGTGTCCAAACATTGATGTGATGGAGAGTAAAAAAAATTGGAAGTTTGATGCAATCTAAATAAGGCCCTTGGGTAATTATCCGCTGGGCATATGTTGCTCATACCCTTACCCACGAAAAAATATTTTTTACTCGTACCCATATTCGGATAGGAGTTTTTACCGGAATCAATGCCTCAATTAGTTAGGATCGTCTGATGTACTCCCCCGTCCATAAAAACATGCAATTATGGGATCCGTGCCGGTCAAGTTGATTCAAGTTTGACCAATATTATAATAGAACATATTAGTATTTATGTCGTTAAATGAAATTATTATGAAAATATATTCTATTGCTAATCTAATGGTATATTTTTTTTTATCAAGAATATTAGTACTTTTTTATATAATTTCGGTCAAAGTTCGAATTGTTTGACTCCTCGATAAACGAGAATTGCATGTTTTGTTAGACGGAGGGAGTATATAGAGAGAGGTGGTCTTGTCTCGATAAAAAAAACCCTATCACACACGAAATCTATATGTTTCCTAGTTGAAATAGATTTGATTTTGACTCCAACTATGAAAATCGATTTCTTCGGGAAGAAGCAATTCCGAAAAAAAAAATCTTTGGGGAGCACGCCCATACCACGCAAACCCATCTGAAACACTGGGATTTGGTAACGTTCCTCGAGCAAGTCACGTCGTAACTTTTCTATGCATATCCACCGTTCAACGCAGATCTAAGGCTTCACGGTGCTCCTAACTAATTGAGGCATAAAATATCTATTTTGTAGGAAGCAACGAACGCAAGAGCACTCCAGCTGTCCCTACTGCCATGCCGTGTCACGAACGCGCTGGGCGCAGGGTGCCGCAGCCCATCCACCTATTAATTAAACTAATTATAAAACTAATTACACCATCATATATTAATTAACAAGACGAATCAATTAAGGTAAATTAATTTATCATTAGCAAATATTTACTGTAACATCATATTGTCAAATCAAAAACTAATTAAATTTAATAGATTCGTCTCGTGAATTAGTCTTGGGTTGACAAATTAGTTTTTTAATTACTTTATTTTTAATAGACTAAATTAGGGCCGCAAAATCCGATGTGACAGAATTATTTCTTTTTGCTGGAAAACGAACACGCCCTAAATGTCAAAGGTCCACTACATATGCAGGATATAGTGAGGATATAGTGGGAGACTTTAGTTTCACATTGCTACTATGGAAGGAGTGAGAGCAACTTATAGCAACTCCAACGGTTTTCCATTTTTTATTCTGCAAAATATAGTATTTGTCAACTCTCAAATTAATATGGCAAAAGTAAAAAAGAGTCAATCTCCAACGGTTTTGCATTTAGACTTGGCAAAACTAAAAAAGTGTGCGTGCGAGAGGGAAATATCCCGCGGGAATAGCACGTGAGGATGATTGCCAAGCGAACCGCAACTTGGCATATATACCAAATATCACCTGGTGTTTGCCAAGTTGCTAAAAATGTTAAGCTCATTTGTCAAACCGTTGGATAGGAGATTTTTAAACGTTTTTGCAAAAACAAGAATGTTAAACCATTTGCAAAACCGTTAGAGTTGCTCAGGGGGTGTTCATTTCGTGGAAAAAAAATAGTCTGTCACATAGGATATTACGACACTAATTTAGTCTATTAAAAATAAATTAATTAGATGCAAAACTAATTACATCTGATAAATTGTGGATGCGTGCGTCTTCGTTTTACCACTTGATATTTTTACATGCATGGAGAAAAAAGCGCTAACCTATTTTGACAAGCAATTATTCGGCTCTGTCACGTCGGATTCTGCGGCCCTAATTTATTTTTATTAAAAATAAAGTAATTAAAAAACTAATTTATCAACCCACACGAGACGAATCTATTAAACTTAATTAGTTTTTAATTTGACAATATGGTTTTACAGTTGTTAATTAACATGTGACGATGTAATTAGTTTTATAATTAGGCCCCGTTTGGTACAGCTCAGCTTCACTAGTGAAGCTGTTTTTTTAGAAAATAGCTTCATAAGCAACTTACTAGGTGAAGCTGAGCTGTTTTGAAAAAAGTGTTTGGCAAAACAGTTTCACCAACAACTTCATGCATGGTTGGGAGAGAGAAATGGAGGTGTAAGCTGTGAAAAACTACTTTTTTCAGCTTCATGGGTGAAGTTGTTTTTGTGAGAGAGGGGATAAAACAGCTTCATGGGTGAAGCTGTTTTGTAAAATGGTGTTTGACAAAAAAAAAACAGCTCACAACAGCTCATGAAGCTGCTGTGAGCTGTACCAAACAGGCGTTTAGTTTAATTAACAGGCGGATGGGCCGCGGCACCATGCGTCCGGCGTGTTCGTGACACACTGACACGGCATGGCGGCAGGGACGCTCTCGCGTTCGTTGCCTCATACAAAATAGATATTTTATGCCTGAATTGGTTGGGAGCATCGTGAAGCTTTGGATCTGCATTGAACGGTGGGTATGTATAGGAAAGTTAGGACGTGACTTACTTGAGAAACGTTACCGAATCCCAGTCTGTGCTGGATGATTTCTCCAAATTAAGTTGTATTTTCTTCGTTTGGACTTTAAATTAGACGATCTATATATGTTTTTCGCTGAAGAGAGAAGAAACACAGAGATGAAGTCTATTATGAATTTTTTAAACACAATATCAAAATGGACTTAGCCGGTCTGGGAAAGCCATTTTCTGTTGAAATTCTAGAATTGACCTCTTTTCATAATTTTTACCGTCGACTGGACTCTTTCCTTGTTTTTTTAGATAATGGAAAAACGTTCCGGCTTCAGTCTTCTTCTAAAAAGAAGAAACATCAGTCCAAATTGTGGTCAGGGGTTCCATAGCCAAAGTTCAGCTGTGACTGTGAGCCTGTGACAGAGAAGCAAAGAAGCGTGGCACATGAGCTAGCTAGGCAATCTATGATTACTAAAGAGAATTATATATGGGACGATAATCCCTCTAATTTCATTGTCCAGATATTATACATCGAAGTTATTATATAACGATGTAACTATCTTCCATCAACAAAGCTTGCCTAAGGGCTTTTATCGAAAAAAAAAGGTCAATGTAATAATATGAATGAATTGTTTAGTAGCTTTGGTAATGACAATGCACGTACGTATTCGAATACTCGATCAATCAAATCAAATTGTAAAAAAAAAAACTGTAAGAAGTGAACAGGAGGCTAGTGCCAGCCAAGTTTGAGAAGCTGGTCCGGCCTGTTGCTCTCCGGCGGCCCTCCTTGAGGAATGCAGTAGACGTTCTTGGCGGCCCACGCCTGCTCGCGGTTCATCTTCATCACCTTGTCCTTGGTCTTCATGCTGAGCTTCCGCTTGGCGATGGACAGCGTGCTCTTCTCGTCGGCGCCAACGTCGAAGGACTCCTTGAACAGCTTGTTGCCCCTGACGTGGATCAGGAACCCGCCGGCGAGGAACCGCCGCAGGAAGTTGAGCTGCACCAACTTGGCCCACGTCGACACCTTGATGGCCTTGCGCCGGTCCGACGACGTCTGCAGCGCCCTGCTGGGCCGCTCGCCGCGCTCCATGTACGCCGAGACCTGCCGGAACAGCTCCTTCTGCTCCGCGAGCAGCGCCTTGTCCGGCGCGCCCTTGCCGCCGGCCTCGGCGGCGAGGTCCGCCACCCGGGCCCGCACCGCGTCCATGTCCTTGCGCGGGGTGTGCTGCGTCAGGTTCAGCTCCACGCACACGGCCAGCGCCTCGCCGGCGGCCATCCGGACGGCGCGGTCGTCGGCCTGCAGGAGCCCCGCGAGGGACGCGACGGTCGCGGCCCAGGCGGCGCGGTCCGCCTTCCGCTGCGCGTCCGTGATGGTGGCGGTGGTGAGGAGGAACGTCCACGTGGAGAGCGCCGCCGCCGCGGTCGCCAGACTCACCTGGGGCTGGGAGCTCGCCTGCTTGGGGGTGTTCGGGGACCTCGAGCTCGGGCTCGGGCTCGGCTTCCGGCAGACCACGCCCCAGATGGCCTTGAGCGACCGGTCCGCGTCCTCCGCGCCCAGCGCGCCGGCGAAGGTGACGGCCGCGAGGCAGTCGAGCACGGCGGCCGCCGTCGTCGGGTCCACGGACGACGACGGCTGCTGCTGCTGCTGCAGCGTCCGCGCCAGCATCGGGAACGACTCGGCCAGGATCTCCGTGGCGCCGCCGCCGTGGAGGGTGAGCGCGAGGAGGCCGACGGCGCGGTACGCGAGGCGGGCCTCCTTGGCGCTCCCTTTCTTGATGGAGACGCCGCAGACGGCGAAGATGACGAGGGGCCTGCCGTCGGTGGCCTCGTCGAGCGGCACGACGCCGCCCTCGAGCGCGCCGACGAGCGACGCCAGCGCCGACTCCCGCGTCGCCGCGGAGGAGGACTTGTCGTGGAGCGCCGCCACGCACATGTCCAGGAGCTCCAGCGGGTCCGTCACGTCCTTGGGGTGGAAGCTGACGGACGGTGCCGACAGCGGGGCCTTATTCGCCGCCGCGTCGCCGCCGGCCTTCCTGCCGCCTTCCTTGTTCTTGTGACCCATTGCTGGCCTGAGCGGGATCGAGCTGCAGACGCGCGAGTGCGAGGCGCTGGTGCTTTGATCCGGCCGGAGATTGGTCGGGCGGCGGCGCGCTGGCGGTTGCGGCGAGCGACGTGCGGCTTCGGCTGGCAACGACGAGGCGATGGGGGTGCAGAGGATGGCGCGTACGGGTATTTGTAGTGCGAGGGTGGTGGTGGGACGGGAACGGGAGGCGGAGACGGTGTCGGAGTCGGAGGGGCTTGCGTGCGGGGTACGGCGGCCGGAGCCGGAACCAGACGGGAACGCCAGACGAACCGTTTGGAGTTCGGAGATCGGACTTGGGACTACTCGACGCGTGCAGTGATGGGTTGTTTTTTTTTTTTTTTTTGGAGCAGACGTGCAGTGATGGGCTGATGGCCACGTTTTCGAGAAGGGCTCAAGGCCAGTCCAGGAAGGCGTGCAGTTGGGCCTCACATGATTTTTGCTAGGCCGCGGAACAGGCTGAATGGGCTTAGTATGCCCAACACAGAATGCTATAGGCTACCAGCAAAAGAAGATAGTAAGCCCAACACAGTCATTCTCCGGGTTGTGATTTTTTTTTGTCAATATAAATACTTTGCAGATCGATTGTGTAGAATTGTAAATCATGCATGTTCTAACAACCCTCGAAAAGAAGGAATTTCAATTTTTTTTTTCGAAATTTGCTTCTCAACTCATCTAGCCACGAGTCTGTAAAACCTAAAGTAGTATATCTTGTTAACTTGTTAGCCTCATAGGTTATATCACTTATATGGCATAATATTTCTTCTTCTTTTGTGGGGGGCAAAGTTGTGAGATTTACACGACAGTTTGTCAATGTAAAGTTTAACCAAATACTGCCACCAGTCTCGTAGCTCACGAGCAATACAAATAGAAGTTCCAATGAAACTCTTTTGGCGCCAACGTTCATTGGTTTGCCTTCTTCCCGCCTGAAATTTTACAAACACAAGCATGGGTCGGACAGATTGCAGGTGGGGCGGGCTCTAACCGCAACCCGCAAGCTCGCCCCGCAAACTATCGCTTCGTGGCTATTGTGGCCGATCCGCAATTTCTTTGTGGCCCAGTGTCTTTTAGCCCGCAAAGCCTGTTGGCCGCCGCAAAATCCCGCAACGACTGCAACTCCCGAACCCTACGAAGGCTACTGCTATCGCCCTCCTCTGCTCGTGCGCCCTCTGCTCGTGTGCCGCCTTACTCGTGTTGTCCTCCTTGACAGACTAGGCAACTGGCAACAATGCTGATAGATTTAGCATGGCTCTCTGATGGTAAGCAATGACAGGTACTAGTTCAGTCAGAGAGATGATGTAAGTGCAATCAAGCCCTAATTGTGGGTTTTGGTGATAATGACCACACGATTAGAGGACTAATGAGATTTATGAAGTTGACAAGCAGGTTATGATAGGAAAGGATGGTGTATATGCGTTGGTGGACCCCTCACACTACATTTCATCGGTTCCGGACTCAAAGTGCTTCAAAGATATTCTATTTTGGTTATTTGAGTTTTAGGAATGCCGTACTATAAAGGGGGAATGCAAATTCATTGATATGGCTGAATGACATGTGCTCAAACCAACTCAAACCATCCACATTTCCAACCAAAGACAGCTGCACCCATTGTAGATCTGTTCCTGTCTGTTTGGTGGGCGCGGCAGTGCCGCTCTAGGCGCGGCAGTGCCGGGCCGCGGCACTACCGGGCTAAGGCCGGCACTGCCGCGACTTGATTTGTCCGTTGGATGGCAGGGGGTATTTACATCACCCCCTCTGCCCCCCAACGGTCATCCACGACCAGAACACTCCACCTACCTCCAGACAAGCTCTCTCTTCTCCATTGAAGGCTCTCCAAGCTCCCAACCACCAAAATCTCTATTCCCATTGATTCCAAGTGGTTGAGAGGCTCAAACCTTCACCAAAGAGGAGCCCTAGCTGAGATCTACTGCCTAGAGCACTTAATTTGAGCCATAGCCGGTGGATTTGCTTCTATTACTCTTGGGTTCTTGGAACCCTAGCCGGCTAGGCGTCGCCCTAGAGCCTTGCCAACTTGTGTGGCGGCCTAGGGAGGTTTGTAATCACTTGTGCAGCTAGTAAGATTACCCCTCACCTCAAGGATTTGGTTCCTTGACTTGAGAACGAGGTTGAGTTGCAAAGCTCATGACCTAAGTGGTCAACCTCAACAACGTGGAGGTAGGCAAGCCTTGGTGGTGAGCTGAACCACGGGATAAATCACTTGTCTCGCGTGATTGCTTAGTTTCATTCTCTATGTTCATGAGCTTGTGATATATTCTAGGGTTTGGCCCGATCTACTTTATCTTTCATATTTGGCTTGGAGTAGTTGTTTCTGCTGGTTCATATAGTCTATTGTTACATTCCTATTCATATAGAATCTGCAGATAGTGGTTAGATTTCGAATTGCAGCTTCTGGTCTTCATCTGCGCGGCAGTACCGCGCTGAGGCCGGCAGTGCCGGGCACAGGGCGGTAGTGCCGGGCCTATCTAATTTAGTTTTAAGCTGTGATTTTTGACAGGCCTATTCACCCCCCCCCTCTAGGCCATACAGGTCCTTACAAGTGGTATCAGAGCCTGGTCTCTCAGCAGCACTTAACCGTGCGAGAGAATGGCCACCGACGGAGGAACGGGTAACGTTAGTGTTGTGCAACCAAATCCAATCAATCCGGATGTGCACACCACTAGCAGCAGCGAGAGTATCTCCACGGCAAGTGGAAGGACACTTCCTCATTTGGAGGTGTCGACCGGAGAGCTCGCAAGAAGAAAAGAACAAAGGAAGTTGAGGAGAGAAGCTCGAGCCAAAGCAAAAGAAGATGCAGCGGCTCTCAAAGCAAAGGAAGAAAAGGCTCAAAGAAAAGAAGAAAGAAAGCTTAGAAGAGAAGAAAGAGCCAAGAGAAGAGAAGAGAAGAAGAAGATGGAAGAGCTTAAAGCAAAGAAGAGTGTGCATTTGAGTGAAGACTCAAGTAGCACCGAAGATGGCGATGATGACATCTCCTATCATCACAAGGATGACAAGAAGAAGAAGGAGGAGACCAAGGAGACATACAAAGCCGTATCCTATACTTATTCTTCTATGTCTAACCATGATTCTAGGCCTCTCATTAATGTACCCGCGGGCAAGTTGCCTCGTTTCGACGGGACCAACTTTGCCAAGTGGAAGCACATTATGAAGACCTATCTTATTGGTCTCCATCCAGGAATTTGGGAGATAGTGCACAATGGACTTGAAGCACCGGCTGATCCAAAGAACCCCACTCAAGATGAGTTCCGCAACATTCATCTCAATGCCCAAGCAACTAGTGTGCTACTTAGTGCCTTGGATGGTGATGAGTACAACAAGGTCATGGGAGTTGAAGTTGCAAAAGAGATTTGGGACACATTGCATATTGCTCATGAAGGGGTTGATAAAGTGAGGCAATCCAAGATTGATTTGTTGATGGCCAAGCTCAATCGGTTTGTGATTTGTGATGGTGAAGGCCCTCAAGAGATGTTTGATAGGTTGATGGTCATTGTTGGCAAGATTAGAGGGCTAGGTGGAAACGAAATCAATGATCACAAGGTAGTGAAGATTATGTTGGAAGCTTACTCACCAAGAAATGAGACCGTGGTGACATTGATTAGAGACAAGAAGAAATTTGAAAAGTTCACACCTAGTGATGTACTTGGGAGGATTATCACTTTTGATATGCAAAGAGAGGAAGCTAATGAAAGAAGGAAGCTTGGAGAGTTGCAAGCAAGGCTAGATGGGATGAACATCAAGGAAGTAGCACTCAAGGCAAGCAAGCCAACAAAGCAAGCAACATCAAGCAAGCCAAATTCAAGCAAACAAGCCTCTACAAGCAAGCCCAAGCAACAAAAGAAGAAAATAGAGGTTGAGGACAGCACATCATCCTCTTGCAAAAGTGAGAGTGATAGTGAAGAATTTGAGAAGATTAATGATATAGCCCTATTCATGAGAAGATACCGCAAGGGGCTCAAGAAAGAAGGATACAAGTTTGTGAAGAGGAAGTTTCCCAACAAGAAGAAGAGGACTTGCTACAATTGTGGTAGCACCGAGCACTTCATTGCTCATTGCCCAAATGAGAAGAAAGACAACAAGGGCAAGAAAGATGACAAAGCCACTTACAAGAAGCACAACAAGAGGTACATGGGAGAAGCTCACATTGGACATGAATGGGATTCAACCGCACAAACCTCAAGTGAAGAAGATGAGAAGATGGCAACCATTGCATTCCAAAAGTCATCTCCTTCACCAAGGCTATTCAACAACTTGTCCGATGATGATGAAGGCAAGTCCCACACTTGTCTCATGGCCAAGAAAGAGAAGGTGAAAAAGACTCATACTCCTAAACCTTCTCTTCCACTTAGTGACATCTCTAGTAGTGAACTTAGTGACTCTTCTAGTGATGATAGCTCTAGTGATGAAGAGATAAACATGATAACAAAGAACTTAGATAAGAAAACCAAACTCTTTATCACTAAGCTAATGGAGGAACTAGAGGGTGTACAAGCCGAGCTAGCAATAAGTGAGGATGCTCTTATCAAACAAGAGGATCTCTATATTGCTTGCAAGGAAGCTCTTGCATTAGAGAGAAGTGAGTTGGATATCTTGCATGAGGCCTTGGCCAAAGAGCAAGATGAACATGCTTCCCTAAAGAAGGCTCATGTTGAACTCAAGAAAAAGTATTGTGACTTGGATAAAAAGCACAAAGAACTTGAGCTGCAATATAACCTTCTTTGGGAAAGCAACTCAACTCTCCCTAAGGCAAATGCCACTTCTATTCCCTCCACTAGTGAAGGTTGTGGAAAATGCTATAATCTTGATTTGAATGTTTATTCCACTAACCTTGCAAACATGGAGGCCATGAGAAAAGAAATAGCAAGATTGACAAGTGTTATTGCAAGTGGTTGTGTTAAGTCTACTACAAGTGCTAGTAAGAAGACCCAAAGCAAGAACATGCCCAAGTTCAAGAACGGAAGACGTCCTTTCATAAAGGATGGGTTGGGGCATGTAAAGGGAGGCAAAACCAATGGAAGGAAGAAGGTGAATGGCTATGAGTGTGTGAGGTTTGAAAAGAAGGGTCACATTGGTACAGTTCAGCCTGCACAGACCGCGGCAGTGCCGTGCCAGAAGGCGGCAGTGCCGGGCCCCGGCAGTACCGCCCCCAGGCCGGCAGTGCCGCGCCCCAAGAAAGGGAAGGCTACCAGTTCCCCTTCTGCTCAGTCTCACACACAGCCCAAGCAGATGCCAAATCAGAAGCAAGGGTCTCAGAAACCAAAGGAGTCTATTTGGGTAACCAAGAACAAGTTCATGCATCAACCCAAGATAGAAGCTCTAAGAATGAGCATGTCCTCTTGTTACTATTTAGGACACAACAACAGTGGTAAAGTTGTTGCAAAGTATGTTGGTAATGACAAGAGGGCGGCCGACAAGTTTATTTGGGTTCCTAAGATACTTGTGACTAACATGCAAGGCCCCAATATCAATTGGGGACCTAAACCAAGGAACTAAACTTGTTTTGCAGGCATACTCCTCCGGTGGATCAAGTTGGGTGCTTGATAGCGGATGTACAAATCATATGACCGGAGAAAGGAGTATGTTCTCATCATATTCCCCAACTACAAATGCAAGTGAGAACATCATATTTGGTGATAACTCCAAGGGGGATGTGCTAGGTCTTGGTAAAGTTGCTATCACACTTGAACATTCAATTACTAATGTCTTACATGTTGATTCGTTAAGTTACAATTTGTTGTCCGTTTCGCAATTGTGTGGAATGGGTTTCAATTGTCTCTTTACGGATGAGGGTGTGGAAGTCTTTAGAAGGGAGGATTCCTCTATTGTCTTTACAGGTCGTTTGAAAGGGAAGCTTTACTTAGTTGATTTCAACAAAAGTGAAGCCAAACTTGAGACTTGTTTAGTGGCAAAATCTAGCATGGGTTGGTTATGGCACCGCCGACTAGCTCATGTTGGGATGAGGAATTTGGCCAAACTTCAAAAGGACAACCACATCCTAGGACTAACCAATGTTCATTTTGAGAAAGACAGAGTATGTGGAGCTTGCCAAGCCGGAAAGCAAGTAGGCGTACCTCACCCACCAAAGAGCTATGACACTACTACTTATCCATTGGAATTAATTCACATGGATTTCTTTGGACCGGTTGCCTACCTTAGCATTGGCGGTAACAAACATGGTCTTGTTATTGTTGATGACTTTTCTCGTTTCACTTGGGTATTCTTTTTGCATGATAAGAGTGTAGTGCAAGAGAAGGTGAAGATGTTCATACGAAGAGCTCAAAGGGAATTCGGTTTCAACATCAAAAAGGCTCGTAGTGATAATGGAACCGAATTCCGAAACACCCAAGTGGAAGAGTTACTTGATGAAGAGGGCATCAAGCATGAATTCTCAGTGCCTTACACCCCTCAACAAAATGGTGTGGTGGAGAGGAAGAATAGAACGCTCATTGACATGGCAAGGACGATGCTAGATGAGTACAAGACGCCGGACATCTTTTGGGCCGAAGCCGTCAACACCGCTTGCCATGCAATCAACCGCCTCTACCTCCACAAGAGAAGAAAGAAGACCTCCTATGAGCTGCTAACCGGTAACAAGCCTAAGGTGTCTTACTTTAGAGTATTTGGGTGCAAATGTTTCATATTGAACAAGAAACCCAAAGTCTCTAAGTTCGCATCCAAGGTTGATGAAGGTGTTCTTCTCGGTTATGGATCAAACGAGCATGCCTATCGTGTTTTCAACAAGGCCTCCGGCAAGGTTGAAATAGCGATAGACGTGACGTTTGATGAAACTAATGGCTCTCAAGTAGAGCAAGTTGATGAGGTGGTTGTAGGTGATGAGGAACCTCCTTGTGAAGCAATCAAGCAACTAGCCATTGGTGATATAAGACCACAGGAACAGCAGGCTACTGGTCAGGATGGTCCTCAAGCTGAAGCTTCTGCTGGGACTGGTCAGATACAGTCCCCGGCAGTGCCGGGCTCGTCCCCGGCAGTGCCGGACCCCGGCAGTGCCGCGAGGAGCCAAGCAGTGCCGGGCACACCCAGAGCAGCTGCAGCTACTCCACCTCATGGAGTGAACCTACAACCCATCTTCGAGCGAGATGAAGAAGAGGAAGCCGAAGATGAACCAGAACCCATCGATCATCCAAGACTCAAGCAAACTATTCAACGAGATCACCCCGTTGATAATATTCTTGGGAGTCTACGAAAGGGGGTAACGACACGCTCTCATTTGGCAAATTTCTGTCAATATTACTCGTTTGTCTCCTCTTTGGAACCTCTCAAGGTAGAAGAAGCCCTGGATGATCCGGATTGGGTGATGGCCATGCAAGAAGAGCTCAACAACTTCGAGCGCAATCAAGTATGGTCACTCGTGGAAAGACCAAATACCAATGTCATTGGAACCAAATGGGTCTTTCGCAACAAGCAAGATGAAGAAGGTGTGGTGACACGGAACAAGGCAAGATTGGTAGCTCAAGGGTTCACACAAGTAGAGGGCCTGGACTTTGAAGAAACATATGCACCGGTTGCAAGACTTGAAGCCATTCGGATTCTTCTAGCCTATGCAGCCCATCATGAATTCAAGCTATATCAAATGGATGTGAAGAGTGCATTCCTCAATGGCCCTATACAAGAGTTGGTATATGTCGAGCAACCACCGGGCTTTGAAGATCCCACGTTTCCCAACCACGTCTTCAAACTCCGAAAGGCGCTCTATGGGCTTAAGCAAGCACCTAGAGCATGGTATGAATGCCTTAAGGAATTCTTGCTCAAACAAGGCTTTGAAATAGGCAAAGCCGATCCTACTCTCTTCACTCATAAAGTCAATGGAGATATCTTTGTGTGCCAAATATATGTCGATGACATAATATTTGGTAGTACTAACAAATCCTTTTGTGATGAGTTTAGTAGGATCATGACTAAAAGATTTGAGATGTCTATGATGGGTGAGCTCAAGTTCTTCCTTGGGTTTCAAATCAAGCAATTGAAGGAAGGGACTTTTCTTTGCCAAACCAAGTACACCCATGATATGTTAAAGAAGTTTGACATGGTGAACGCTAAGCCTATCAAAACACCCATGCCAACTAATGGACATCTTGATCTTGATAAGGAAGGAAAAGTCGTGGACATCAAGGTATATCGTTCCATGATTGGCTCTCTTCTTTACTTATGCGCATCTAGGCCCGATATTATGCTTAGTGTGTGCATGTGTGCTAGATTTCAAGCTAACCCGAAAGAGTGTCACTTAGTGGCTGTTAAGAGAATCTTGAGATATCTAGTTCACACTCCAAACCTTGGCTTGTGGTATCCTAAGGGCTCCAAGTTTGATCTACTTGGCTATTCGGATTCCGATTACGCCTGTTGCAAGGTAGATCGAAAAAGCACTTCGGGGACATGTCAATTCCTTGGACGCTCCTTAGTGTCTTGGAGTTCTAAAAAGCAAAATTGTGTAGCCCTATCCACAGCCGAGGCCGAGTATGTTGCAGCAGGTGCATGTTGTGCGCAACTACTTTGGATGAGGCAAACCCTTCGTGATTTCGGATGTCAATTTACTCATATCCCACTCTTGTGTGACAATGAGAGCGCCATAAAGCTAGCAAACAACCCAGTGTGTCATTCAAGAACCAAACACATAGACATCCGGCATCACTTCTTGAGAGATCATGAAATCAAAGGAGATATAGCCATCAAACATGTGAGCACCGACAAACAACTAGCCGATATCTTCACTAAGCCTCTAGATGAGTCAAGGTTTTGTGCTTTAAGGAGTGAACTAAATATACTTGACTCTCGTAACTTAGTTTGAAACCTAGCATGCTTGATTGATCAACTAGTTTGACCTAGGTAAAACAATTTCAAAACTTTCATATTGTGTTTCAAAATCTTTGTAAGAAACTTGCTTGGTGTGACCATTGTTCTGTATTGATTACTTGCTGCTGGTCATATCATGCAAGAAGTACCTGTCCACTCCAAGAATAAGTTGTAGTATCTTAGAGAATAACTCTCTCTGTAGGTAACTGTCCGGTAGTGCCGGGCCAGGCACGGTAGTGCCGGGCCCCGGCAGTGCCGCGCCAGACGCGGTAGTACCGCGACTTACCGATTCGCCTGAATCGGTTTGTTACCGAGTGGGGCCAAGGGAAAACTTTCCTATTCTACCTGTGACCCCCTCTCTCTCTCTCCCTCATCCATTCACCCGACAGCATCTCCCATCTCTTTCACCTTTCTCTCTCGGGCACAAAGGGCGACCGCACCTTCCTCTCCTCTCCGGCGTGCTCCCCGGCACTTCCGGCCTCCGGAGGTGCTGCTCGGGATCCTCGTCGGTGCTGCTCCGTTGTCCTCTTCTCCAAGGGTCTCCTTCCCTCTCCTTCCTCTCAAGGTGAAGGTTCAAAATCCCTAACCCTAAGTTTTTCCCGATTTGTAAAATGCGCCATGGGTATTGTATTTAGAGGTTGTAGAAGGGTTTGTAGATGATAGGGAAGTGGTAGAGATGATGGATGTGGTGTTCCTTGGCTCAGGTCTGGCCTGCCTGCGCGGCAGTGCTGCGCCCTGCGCGGCAGTGCCGGGCCCCGGCAGTGCCGCTCCCAGAGCGGCAGTGCCGGACCATGAGCAGGGATTTGATCCAAGTAACACCTTATCCATCAAAATTTATCGCCTCACTATAACCTACCAGCTCTTATGCAGTCTTCTAATCCACAGTTTCCATGTTTTAGATGTCGGGCGGAGATGATGATGAGAGGAGGACCAAGAGAAGGATGGATCCGCTCAGGGGGAGGAGCAAGCAGCCAGCCCGTCGAGGTGGCGCTAGCTCCCAAGGAGATGTGTCAGCTAGACAGCAGATCAGAGATGAGGCACGTCTCCAGATGCAGGGTCGTCAAATCAGGGAGGACCTTTACCCTGCCACTCCTGAGCATTTAGCAGAAGTCAGCAGGGCTCATGTGCAGCCCTATGAGGAGGATGTCCAGGAGAGGCCACCGCAGGACACAAGAGCAAGGCAGCCTGTATCCTACTATCAGCAGTTCAGCTCGGTCAAGTCCCAGCGACAGCATAATCCATACAATGCTCCAAAGGATATGGGCATTGACTACAGGTTCTGGAATGAGTTTCATTCTGACTTCTACCGCTCAGTCCTGTACAATGCCAAGAAGTCCAAGATTCTGAACATGAAGTATGTGGATTGGGAGCACCTAGAAGCAAAGACTGACCGTGATATCAACAGGGTAGTGGCTGCGTGCAAGCAAAGGAACATGTATGACTTGATGGGATTCAGCCACAACTGGAACACAGAGATTGTTCACCAGTTCCATGCCACCCTGTACGTTGATAATGTGGTGGAAGAGATGCACTGGATGACTGAGGGTCGTCACTACAAGGTCACTTATGAGACCTTTAGTAAGATCCTCGGTTTGGGCAGCGAGGATAGAGAGCTTGATAATCTGCATGATGAGAGGACTTTGACAGATTCTGAGATTGCTTTCATGTATGAGGATCCTCGGAAGGCAGATGGGTTGGTCAAGGGACTACAAGGTTTTTATTACATGTTGAACAACCTCTTCAGGCAAACTCTCAACCCAAAGAGTGGGTCCCATTCTAATTTGTATGGATATGGCAGAAACATGTTGGCTAGGATGGCTCCAGGGGCTAATAGTTTTTCCATATCTAGCTTTATATGGACTGAGCTTCAGGTTGCAGCCGAGGATGCTAGGAAGGCAGTTCTCTATGCCCCCTACATCATGTTTATGATTGAGATGGTTTCCGGCTATACCTTTGCTAAGGATGGGTTGCATGAGCCATATCGTGCAGAAAAGAAGAGAGGAGGTGCAGCAGGGGCAGCAGCAGCAGCAGATAGGCCAGAGAGCTCTCATCCTTCCTATCAGAGGAAGAAGAAGAGCAAGCTAGCAAGATGGATCAAGGCCATCTTCTCCACCTGTACCTACGCAGCCCAGACAGCGCACCAGGCACTTGTTGAGCAGCGCGCCGAGCGAGAGCGGGCGGGACGTTCGCCGTTACCTCCACCCCGCTCTCCACCTCGCTTCGACCTTCCCAGTCTTGACTCCGATGATTTTGATGATGATGATGATGAGGAGGAGCAGGAGGAGATCGTGCCAGTGCCACCTCGTCGTTCTACACGTGCCTCCACCTCGACCCGCTACACCAGTTCCACACACCGTCAGGGGAAGGCCGTGGTAGAGTCCGATGACGACGACGACGATGATGATGAGGAGGAGGAGGAAGAAGAAGTTCAGTGGGACACGATAGCTTCGGATGATGATTGAGTGCTTGGACACTCTTCTTTTCTCTCTTTCTCTCTTTTTGGTGACTTGTTGCCAAAGGGGGAGAATTAGGTGAAGAGAAGGGGGTACAACACTTTTTTTTCTGTTCATGTCCCCATCTCGGTTAGTAGTTGTGAGTTGTGAGAGAGTTTGATACGATCAAAACTCTATGTTATGTAATAATACTCTATGGTACTACTTCTTAGGCTTGGATGTGGACATGTATCTTTACCTGCTTATTTAGCTTGTGCTATCCTGTTTAGATCAGTTTTGTTATATGCTTTGTGGTTATGTTTTCTGTCCGCTGCGTTTGCTGTCTGTTGCCTGAGCGGCAGTGCCGCTCCAGGGCCGGCACTGCCGGGCCCCGGCAGTGCCGCGCCCAGAGCGGCAGTGCCGCTCTGGCAGAAGACAGCAAACATCTCTGATGTATGCTTAAACTGTCATTCGCATCACGTATTATTATTGACACAGTTTTATTGCACCCCACAAAGCTATTAGATGTGAAACTGAACCTATCTCTCACTTTCAAATATGTGAATGTTGGCCTTTAATGCCAAAGTGAGATTTCAGCTCTCATTCACACATTTAAGGGGAGGTTTCACACCTAAGCTTCAAAATCTCAGTTTTATACCCTTCTCTTGTAAGCTCTAATTGTGTTGTCATCAATCACCAAAAAGGGGGAGATTGTAAGTGCAATCAAGCCCTAATTGTGGGTTTTGGTGATAATGACCACACGATTAGAGGACTAATGAGATTTATGAAGTTGACAAGCAGGTTATGATAGGAAAGGATGGTGTATATGCGTTGGTGGACCCCTCACACTACATTTCATCGGTTCCGGACTCAAAGTGCTTCAAAGATATTCTATTTTGGTTATTTGAGTTTTAGGAATGCCGTACTATAAAGGGGGAATGCAAATTCATTGATATGGCTGAATGACATGTGCTCAAACCAACTCAAACCATCCACATTTCCAACCAAAGACAGCTGCACCCATTGTAGATCTGTTCCTGTCTGTTTGGTGGGCGCGGCAGTGCCGCTCTAGGCGCGGCAGTGCCGGGCCGCGGCACTACCGGGCTAAGGCCGGCACTGCCGCGACTTGATTTGTCCGTTGGATGGCAGGGGGTATTTACATCACCCCCTCTGCCCCCCAACGGTCATCCACGACCAGAACACTCCACCTACCTCCAGACAAGCTCTCTCTTCTCCATTGAAGGCTCTCCAAGCTCCTAACCACCAAAATCTCTATTCCCATTGATTCCAAGTGGTTGAGAGGCTCAAACCTTCACCAAAGAGGAGCCCTAGCTGAGATCTACTGCCTAGAGCACTTAATTTGAGCCATAGCCGGTGGATTTGCTTCTATTACTCTTGGGTTCTTGGAACCCTAGCCGGCTAGGCGTCGCCCTAGAGCCTTGCCAACTTGTGTGGCGGCCTAGGGAGGTTTGTAATCACTTGTGCAGCTAGTAAGATTACCCCTCACCTCAAGGATTTGGTTCCTTGACTTGAGAACGAGGTTGAGTTGCAAAGCTCATGACCTAAGTGGTCAACCTCAACAACGTGGAGGTAGGCAAGCCTTGGTGGTGAGCTGAACCACGGGATAAATCACTTGTCTCGCGTGATTGCTTAGTTTCATTCTCTATGTTCATGAGCTTGTGATATATTCTAGGGTTTGGCCCGATCTACTTTATCTTTCATATTTGGCTTGGAGTAGTTGTTTCTGCTAGTTCATATAGTCTATTGTTACATTCCTATTCATATAGAATCTGCAGATAGTGGTTAGATTTCGAATTGCAGCTTCTGGTCTTCATCTGCGCGGCAGTACCGCGCTGAGGCCGGCAGTGCCGGGGAGCGGCAGTGCCGGGCACAGGGCGGTAGTGCCGGGCCTATCTAATTTAGTTTTAAGCTGTGATTTTTGACAGGCCTATTCACCCCCCCTCTAGGCCATACAGGTCCTTACAGATGACATACAAATTCAGAGATAAGATAGCAGGTGATATGCTAGCTAGGAGCGTGCAGCTGTATATGTCGAGTCAACACCGGAATGAACTTAAATTTACACCATTTTCAGTTGCCCTGTTCAGACCGTTTGTTTCGTCTTTCAGAACCATATCTTTTTGACCATTTGTTCTTTAATTTACACCATTTTCAGAACCACTTTTTAATATATTAGTGTCCTGATGTTTTCTTTAATATATATCTGTCTTTCACGTCCATATCTTCTTTAATATATTAGTGGAATCTTACTGGGATGTAAATGATACACAGTTGTTTGCATCTTTGCTTGCCGTACATACGTATGATGACCATATTGTTTGTGGACATTAGCAGCTCTGAACATTTTTTCCACCAGTCTCACCGGACGTTCGTGGCCATAGCGTTGCGGCTAGCGGACATTCTCAAAGCCCGCTTAAAACCTTTGTGGCCAGCTTTAGTGGATTGTGGACGGTCCACCACCCGGCCCGCCTGCAATTTGAGGACATTCTTTAGCCATCCGTAATGGTTGTCAAATAGCTAGCTAGGAAAATTTCTATTGACTCTCAATAGCACTCTACAAATAGCTAGCAAGATGACGTATCAAAATAATAAAAAAGTAGCACTCTTATTGGCTATCGAGGAGCTAGCTATTTGATCTCTCCTCGATAGCCAATAAGAGTGCTATTTTTGTAAGTTGTCTCATCAAAATAGTATTTATTTGTATGTCTTATCTAGCTAGCTATTTGTAAGTTGTCATTGAGAGCCAATAGTATTTTTCCTAGAGACTAAATAGCTAGCGATTTGAACACCATTGCGGACGCCCGCCCGACACTCGCATCCGAATCCCATGAATTCGAGCACCAACTTTTCAGATACGACGCGTGAACACCGCGCTTGCAACTTTTGCAGAAGAGCAGTAGGGTACTGTGCCGACCTGTACGTGGCACTGCAAGCCTTCCCAAATCCCAATGCTTCAGTTTGACCGCAGTGAATACAGTTGCTATACATACAGCACAGCATATCAAATTTTGAACAGGTTATTACCACTCCATTAACAAATCAAGCTAGATCGATCAGTGTTTCATGTCCACGCACGTCTTCAAAAAAACACAGCATACAATTGCTTACCGCGAGTAGCAGCATACACCAACTGCCAGCATACATACACTGTACACTGTATTAGATCTGAGAACTGAAACAGAAAAAAAAAGAATCCAATTGAATTGGCCTCGAAGTGTGTGCCGGTGGCCGGCCGGTGCAGCTAGCTGCCGTTCCTGCCGCCGCACTGATGGCCGGCAACCACCCCCTCCGCTCTGCACTCTTTAAATGCCATCGACCTCCTCCCCTTCCTTGTAGTATACCGTTGCTATGATGTGATTTGACTGTAGTGTACGGTGGTATGTGTACGTATAAAAATACCGTCCACAGATACGGCGTGGTTGGTTTGCTCCACCACGCCATGGGCCCAGTATACTCACACGCCGGAGTCTATGTACGAGTTAGACGCAGCGCCATGTGTACCGTCTCTCGCCTGCCATGGTCATGTGGTCCGTGTCGCCAGCGCGACGCCGGCGAGGTCGCCACCGTACTCCTCCAGCACCACCAGCAGGTTCCCGCTCGGCTTCAGCCACGACCGCGGCACGTGGTACCTGCAATTGCAAATGTGAAGAAATGTCATGTGTGCTCTCCACGGCCGGTTTTGTATCTACGGTCTTGTTTAGTTTCCCCAATTTTACAAAATTGGTAAGATTTCCCATCACATCAATCATTAAATATATACAAGAAAAATTAAATGTAGGTAAAAAAATAATTAATTATACTTTTAGTATGTACATGTCAAGATGAATCTTTGGAGTCTATGTAGTCCATATTTAGATAAAGTTTGTCAAATAAAAACAAAAGTGCTACAGGAATTTATTTTGCAAAATTGGGCAACTAAACACACCCTACGTATACGTATAGGTACCATCTCTGGGACAGGTCGCCGCAGTTGGACATGCACTGGTCCTCGCGGTACGTCGCGGCGTAGCTGCACCGGCCGCAGCTGCCGGAGTAGGCCCTGTACGACCAGTACCGCCCGGCGTGGTGCCCGTTCACCCACATCTGGCCCTTGCCCATGCTGCCCATGTCCAGAGCCACCGGGTCGCTCCCCGCCGGCGCGTTGAACAAGGCCTGCGCGTTGTACGTACACCAAACAAGGGGATATTCAGCAAGCAACACAAGTCAGCTTATTATAGCTGCTGCAATGCAACCTCGCTCTAAGCTTCACAGATGGCTGATGGAACGACCTTGTGCCAAGTCAGTGGCTGCTTGCCGCCGGGGCCGGCCCATTCCACGGAGGAGCTTCCAGTCACCATGTGGAGGCCGAGCGACTCGCCTTTCAGGCCAACCTGCGCCGGAAAAGATTCAGAATTCAGTGCTGATTCTGTGATGATGAACTCAACGGCGTTTCTGATGATGTGGAGAAAGCCACGCATTTCCCTTGTGGAGGATGCCTGGATGCTACAAGCACCTGATATGTCCACTTCTGATGGCTGAGGTCCCTCTTCCCCTCATTCAGGCCGGAGAGGGTCACTGGCCCGAGGACGCCGACGTTCCACAACTCAAAATGGTTCCCGTTGTTCTACAGCACCACCATATTCAGCGTTTTCTCTATGTAAGATGTGTTTTCATGACATTGAGTTGGCCTGTGATCAATCAACTTACAGGAAGGCCCACTGCTGAGCTCAGGATGGAGATCTTGTTGCTGCCCTGCCACATCTTCACATGTCCATTGAACGTAAGTTTCGGGTTGTCATAGCCGCCATAAACAGATCCTACAACATAAATACCCTGTAAGTATAATCCCCGAATCCCCGTCCTTGTACTGACCTGATTGGTAACAAAATGCTGCTATAGAGAGACAGAAGTTATGAGTACCATATGATCTCCCATTGACGAACACCTGCATCGAGTGTCCAGCGGAGTAGACAGTGAGCTGAGGCCACTGGCCAGACTTCAGGAATTGTTCATTGCCACCAATGTTGACACTGCAGTGAGCATAATTCAAAGATAATCCATCAGGTTTCACAAAGAAATGGTTCAAATGATGAAGCCATATCAAGGGCTCAAGGCCAGTAGGCCAGTCAGTCACTCACTGTGTGGTGTACCACAAATAGTCCGACTTGTCCCATGTCAAGCTGAGTTGCTCAACCAGGCCATCCCTTGTAAACGCACTGTCATCCAGCGAGTTTGTTTCTTCGCTGTAGGACTGCCAAGCGAAGTGTAACACCGGGTTCATCTTCGGCAGCAGAGTTGGCTCCTTCACCTACACAATTAAAACATTTTTCCCATTAAACTACATGGATACCATTTGTACTATAGAGAGAATGAAAGATTCAGCCTTCAGTATGCTCTCACCGATGCAGTGTTGAAGACCACGGTTTTGCAGTCAGGCAGAATGCTGATGGACCAAGCAGGGAGGTCATAGTGACGCCCATCAAACCTGATTTTCACAGCAGACTTCATGTGGTAGTTTGACAGGAACGCAGCACAGGCTCCATTCTTCGACTTGAAGACATATGCCTGGAAAACAATTGAACAATCTATGAATATCTGCTGATGTTTTCTTGTATTTGGCAACACACTACCATGTGGCGAAATTCATAGCAAAAATTAACCTTCTCATAGCTTCCGATAGATTGTATTGTTGGATCACCAGAAATCAATGCAGGCTCGGCCTGCTTGATAGCCCTGTGCAGGTCCCTCAGGTGGCCCCATTTTGGTTGCCTAAGCAGACCTGCAATGTACATCCCAGACTTTTCATTGTGAACAAACAGGTAAAACCACACTGTAAACTTTCCGAAAAATAACTCTGGATGACAACCGAAGGGAATTCAAGTTTGTCAAAGATGGCAATCACTGCATACCAAATTCATCGATGGGGGCATCATAGTCATAGCTGGTTGCAATGAAGGGGCCACCGGCCGTGCGCTCAAAGTTTGTTCCTCCATGGTACTGCACCAGATTCAGAACATGCAAATGTGGTCACAACAACAAAAACAGCATTGACTGCAACGGCAGTAATGGTGTGACCAGCATAGCCTACTTAGCTTTCTCACCATGTAATAGTTCACGAAGGAGCCTCCTTTCTGAATGAACCGCGCCACGGCGAAGGCCAGGTCCTCCACAGGTCGGTGAGGCAACGCGCCGCCAAACTTGGTAAACCTTTGATATTGTAAAATATAAACATTAGAACATTCTGAAATATTGAAACTTTTTCACAGGATCGGCATGACTTTTGTCACAGCTTGGATCAAGAGAAGTACCATCCAGTCCAGGCTTCGGTCCACATGGTCGGCTTGTACTTCTTGTTTGGGGTGAAGTAGTCACAGTAAAAGCCATTGCAAGTGTTGATCTGCAATGATCAGTTCACACATGATAATTGGTAAGAACTGAAAACAGTTAAGCTGCACATAAGAAATTCAGGTACTCGACACCAGCCAGCCACGCCACCCTTGAAGGGGCAGGAGTAGCGTGCAACCGAACATACCACAGGATCCGGAGCGTCATCCTGCTTGCACATCACCCACGGCACGCCGGTGTTGGTCCCAACAGCCAACTGGGCTGCCCAGTGAGCATACGACCTGGCGCCACTGCCCACAACGGACTCCATCGGCCCGAACTCGTTCTCCACCTGCGCATAGTGGCAGATGAGGCTCTAAGTTCTGCTCCAATTTCGAGTTGCATTGCAAGGTTGAACTAGATAGAATGTGACGGTGTTTGCACACCTGAGCCATGATAATTGGACCTCCCTGCCACTCGAATAGCCCCTCCGACTTCATCATGGACACTATCTTCTCGACGAACTTCTGCATTGCGGCCTGCGGTGAAAAAAAGAAGGAATCAGGCACATCCTTGGCCCCCCAATTGGTGCAAAATGGAAGAATGACAAATTTTTATTTCATTGCCATAACAGAGAAACTAGTACACTACCTTGAAGGGGCCATTGTCTGTCCTGAACTTGATGCCCGGCACATACTTGAGCCAAACAGGAAAGCCACTGAAAAAGAACAGACATCGACTGCAATGTTAGTACATTACAGTAGTTCTTCTAATTCACAACCGAATAAAATTACAGGACCAAAGATTCAGAGTCTGCAAGAGACAAGAGTGTTCGTGGTGGTGGTGGCGGGTACCCGAAGTTCCACTCGGCGCAGACGTAGGGGCCGACGCGGAGGTGGACGTAGAGGCCGGCCTGCCTGACGAGCTTGACGAAGCGGACGAGGTCATAGCGGTCGGCGAAGTGGTACTGCCCCTGCGCCGGCTCGTGGCCGTTCCAGAAGACGTAGGTCTGGATGACGTCGAGGCCGCCGTCCTTGGCCTTCTGGATCAGCCCGGGCCACATCTGCACTCGACTCGGAGAGCAAGAATCAGTCAGTCCAGGTGAGAGCTTCTGGTTTGCTCTGGAGCGGAGCGGAGCGCAACGGCAGGCGGGCGACCTGCATTTGGGCGAGGGAGGCGACCGAAGAGACGGCCGTGGACACGGAGGAGAGATTGCGCGGGTACGGTACCTCGGGGGTGCTTCTCGGGTAGTGGATAGAGCCGGAGATGAGGATGCGGCGGCGGCCGTTGATGACGAGGGAGCGGTGGTCGTACGAGACGGCCGCATTGGCCGCGGAGGCCAAGAGGGAGGCCGCCAGGAAGAAGACAGCGAGCAGGATGCGACTACCGCCGGCGGCGCCGCCGCCGCAGACGGCAAGAAGACGCGGCGCTGCGGCCATGGTGCGCCCGCCGCCCACCTCGCCGCTCCCCTGCTCCGAAGAGCAAAGCTTCGTCCTGGCCTTTCTCGCTCCTGGAGCAGCAGTGAGCTGAGCTGCCGCTTCTTGGCCGAGCGGGGTGCCAACTGCCAATGGGAAGGGCGTCAGGTGGTGGGGTTTTTGTCGAGAGGGGGCGGCGATGGCGACGGCCGGGGGAAGGGGAGTGCGCGAGCTTTATGCTGCTGCTTTTGCTCTTTGTTTTTATTTTAACCCTCGTTTGTTTGATCCTTGTCTGTACCGGCCGGCGCTTTTGGATGGTTACCGCCGGTGAGCTGACGAGCTTGGCTTCTTGGGCTGTGGAGGGTGTGTGTGCGCACGGGAATGGTGGAGTGGAGAGCGGATAGAGGCTTTTATGGATGCTGCCAAACTTGCCAAGTCGAGCCGATTGAACGGCCGTGATGAGCGAGAGAAGTTTGGGGACCACAGCGTTACCAAGCACCTGCTCGTGTTCCTTTTTTTACTTTTTTTTTTTGCGTTTGTTTTTCTTTGTTCGGTGTAGTGTTGGGCTGTGAGAACGACCATAACAAAGGCCCCTCTAGGCTCATCAATCACATTGGATATTTTGGTGTTATTTAGAGGATTAATTCGTAAAATGAATCTATTAAATCTAATTAGTTCATGATTTGATAACTTGGTGCTACATTAAACATATTCTAATTAGATTTCATAGACTCGTCTTTCGAATTAATCATAATTTCTACAATTAGTTTTATAATTAGGTTATGCTTAGTCTTTCTAAGTAGTATCCGAACATCTAATGTGACAAGGGTTAATTTTAGCCTTTAATCTAAACACTTCCTAATACTATTAAGGTCTGGTTTGGTTTGGTTGAGCTCTGTTAGCTTGGCCATGCTCCTCTATGCACTCCTATTGTAAGAATTTGTTTTTGTTTTCTTTAAAAATAAATTAGACTAATCTTAGTGGGAGTTTTATATGAAATTTATTTGCATTAAATAGATTGATATATAGCCATTTTTAATGGTATGACAGTGTATTTAAGAAAAGAGAAAAAATGAGTTTTTTTTGGAGATAAACCTTGTTTAACACGGTTATCAACTCTCTATGAGTCATAAAACTAAATGACTATGAGACTCTGTATAAGAGTATATTTTTATTCGAATATCATTTTATTTTACATGACATGACAGTTTTAAAATAACGTTACGAAACTTTTCACTAAGACTGACGTGAGGAGCCTGTGAAGCAATTATTATTTTTATTTATCGATCCATCGTTTAGAGCTACGACAAATGGCTCTAAGATTGAGGGTAAATTATTGCATAGGATGCCTCTTCCTACTCACGTCCTAGCCATGTTGTTGTGTGTAAGCAAAGCATGTCTCACGTTTGCTTGGTTGCCACGATAATGACAGTAGCAAATGGTACAGGTTATCTAGCTTGTTGCTCCTCCCTTCCGTGTGAATGAAAAATGTGTTCCTCTCTACCTCCGGCTATGTCAATGAAATGGTGTCAATAAAACAGGGGTTTAAACTCTTTCGGACTGCGTGCAATTAAACTTATAAAGTCTCTCTAGCATTACTAAAATAACAAACATTTTTGTCTTGAGAAGTACGTACTAGATTCTACGTATACCACTATGGTTTTACTAATAATTCTTTACAAAGGCATAAAAAGAAACCAAAAGTTGATGAATAGAGGAATCCATAAATAGGTACGGTAGAATTGTACCTTAAATGGCAATAATATATCAATAGAGTTTTAGGCTTTGTTCGCTAAACTTATTCACAGTTGATATAGAATGTTTTAATAATATTCCGTGAGAAAATAAGCTGAAGTGCAGCAGAGTTTAAACAAACCGAGTCAAGTATTGCTACTTAAAGAAAACAAACATATTTAATTGAGCTTATCAGCTTAAAAACAGTTCTACTTTTCAACCGCAAGATAGAATTTTTCTCTCATATAAATCAACCAAAATAATAATATTTTTATCGGTAAAAACTATTAGCCGAACATATTAACATGTTTAAAGAGACGCTAGCGTAATACTACTGTTGAGAGATAACGAAATTTAGGGTGTGTTTGGTTGCAAAAATTTTTTCTATAGCACTTCGTTGTTAATTGACAAACTTTATCCAAACATGGACTAACTAGGCTCAAAAGATTTATCTTGACATGTACATACTAAAAGTACAATTAGTTTTTTTACCTATATTTAATGTTTCATATATGCATTCAAACATTGATGTGATGGTTGATGTGATGGAGAGAACGTGAAAAGAGGTAGAATCTAAACAGGGTGTTACTGTACTTTGTTAAGTTTAAAAAATCCCTGAAAAGGGACATTAAAAGAACTCTGACAAGGGTGCACTTTCGGAGGCACCAAGCGCGTGCCTACCCTTTTCGCTACACTATGTTTGCTCCGAGAAAACAGATGTTCCAAACATGAAAAGAACACGGATACTGTGAGTGATGGTGATGCATGCTGTGGGCTCTAGCCAAACATGTTAAAATCTAAATCCACAAGGTATACTACATTTTTCTATTATCAATATTTTAATCTTTCACCTCGAAGTAATGCTCTTAAAAATAATATTTTTCTTGATCAAAAAATATTAACCTTTTAGGCTTAATTAATAGTATTGTATTCTATATAGATAAAACTTTTAGCTCTGTTCATTTGAGCTTACCAACTAAAAGTAAAAAGTCTACTTGACCCTCTAAAGTATTGGCCAGTGTCTAATCAACCCCTCAACTATGAAACCGTGTAATGAGCACATTATTAAAATTTGTAACAGCTCGCACCGTCCCCAGCGTCGCCGCGAGCTCTCCGGCCTTGTGCAGCCACTTCAGCTCCTCGGCGTTGCCCACGAGCTCCCCATCCACGAACAGGCTCGGGAGGGCGGCGTGCGCGGCGACCGCCCAACACTTGGCAAGCGAGCCACCGCCGAGGCCGTGGAGGCCGCGGAGCTCGTCCCGGAAGCCGCGGTGCATGGACACGTCGCGCTCGTCGATGCGCACGCCGTAGCCTTAATTAAGGATGGTGCGCGCCAGGCAGCAGTCGTCGTACGTGGCGTGCACGCCGTGCAGCGACGTGAAGTAGAGCACCGCCCTCCGTGGCTTTGCCGGTGCCAGGGAGGCTCCTTCCCCGCCTCCACGCCGATCGCCATTGCAGCGGCGTCGGGCCGAGGCATCGGTAGTGGCGTCACATTGGCGACGCCTCCCTCCTCCTACAAGCAACAGCAGCAGTACACACAGCCTCCAAGAAGAGGAACGAGGAGGAGGAAGGTGAGGAGTTGCCTCCGAAAGCAAGCCATCACTGGCTACCAAATGCAGGCATGCATATAGCGAACAGGACAAGAAGAAGCAGAGGAGGAAGAAGAAGAACCAGTAGGAGCAGAGCTCAAGGACACCAAGAAATTGGTTGCTCGCTGCTGCCACACCATGTCCTACGATCACATGCTCTCGCCGCTTTTCAGTGCCGGGCAGTCGGCGTGGAGAGCGGCTCAGCATGACGCCGGCGCCGGCAGCAACGCAGTGACGAGGCAGATACTCAAGTGCACGAGGTGGCAGCTCGAGGAGACCACCGACTTCGTCACCTGCCCCTACCACTACTACTGCGACAGCTCCTACCCGAGCAACTACTCCGCCGTCGTCGGCGTCCTCGTTGCGGCCTTCGAGCGTACTGCTTTCTCTCTACTCTCGCGTTCACCGTCCTCGACCTCGTCCAGGGCAACGATAGTGGCACCCCGTCGATGGAGAGCACGCGATGCTGAAGCTGGAGGCGCTCGAGGTAGGGGATGACGAGTGGGGACCATCCGTCGGCGAGAGGACTTGTTACTTACAAGCAGGGCCCACTGTCAATCGTCCGTCAGCACGCCAGCATGGCAAAACCACCCAGCAAAAACCGTCCAATGGGGCAAATTGACCGGTTTGCAAACTTTAATGTGTTCAATATCTGATTTTATACTTTGGGGGATTAGGTAGACACCTCTCCAAACCTCACGGCTGATATAGACTTTTTCCCCAACTAAAATCAATCCTACTTTTTAGCTATAGAATAATAATTTTCTATCACAAAATCAGTCCTACAAATCAGGCGCAGCCAAAATAAATCATGCCAACAGAGCTATATGACCATTTCTATTGTGATAGTATATCTAGAAACGTATTGTTTTACTTAAAGTATACTCCCTCTATATAGCAAATAGATGTCGTTCTAGACAAGGTTTGGGTCAAACATGAGAATATAAATCATGAATAACTTTTAAACTATTGAGTTTAGAGATGTAAAAATCATATAAATAAATTTGTCTTGAAAAGTACTTTCATAAAAATATACATATACCACTTTACAACAAATATTTTCAAGAAATAAGTGGCCAAAGTTATGTTTTGGAGACCGTGTCACTGTTATAAACGACATCTATTTCCTATACGGAGGGAGTATAATATTAGAAACCCGCATATAGACGTCCTAATATACTATCTCTGTTATTGATGAAGTATATTTTGAGAACTTACATCGTATATTTGGAAACCAACTATAATAAATATTTTTTTCTGTGTGTGTGCATGTTGAAATATATATTGTATTCTTGGAAAGATAAATTTTCATTCCCTTTTACTAACTGTTGTGATAATTACTAATTCAAATCTATTCGTAGGCTCTATTCAGAAGACCTACTGGTTTTGCTTTTGGACCTAATTTTACAAAGGTGTGAGGATCGACAAACACATATGGTGGGGGCTTGCAAAACTTTGGAAACCATGGTAATGAGACTATTTGGGTCCTATGGATGGACTTTATTATTTAGAATTTTGATTTTAATTGTTTTTGTCATAAAAAAACTTTATTAGATTGGTCTAATTCCTCTATCCTAGAACCTTTTCCATTATTACCTAAAAAATGTGCATATGTCCAAGTCAAAAAAATGTGCATGTCAAAATTCACATTTGTTTTAATTCTTTAATTTTCTTCTTTTCTGAAAGAATATTATTTTAGATTTTAAAACAATTCTTATCATATAGATTTAGTAGTGGAAAGATTTTTTTGTCCTAATAAATAAAATCTTAATATACTCTTCCTACACTAGGTATAAAATTCTAGGGCAATTAGCGTCATCCATGCATCCACATATATATTGTTTGGTACCCAAGACATTCGTACACACGTCAGGAAGTATGTTATGTTTCGTGATTCCATTCGATAAGACAAAATCAGCAACGCATGTGTCCGAGATCCGGTTTTAGCACATGCATGCTAATCACCAAACGCATCAGGTGGCTACGAGGTAACGTGGGAGCAGGCGCACTATCTAACCATGCACGTGATGTGAGAGCGGTCATTAGTGTTATCCCCCGCCACACATGCAGACATTGCTGTCCCTTCCCTTGCAAAGCATAAAAAATCAAAAAAAAAATGCTAAAAATCAGATGTCTGAATTTTAGTTTTCTTTCAGACAACAGTTATTGTATGTATTTGTAATTTCTGTAGATTAATTTGATACCAAGAATAAAACCCTTATTAGACAAAACCATAAACCCGATAAAATCTAATTTGTGTTGTTACAAAGATAATTAATAATTATTTCTATAGGAAGATAAGGATACAAATTAATATGTTATGACATAAAGGCAAATAACAAATCATAAAAAATAACAATTTACTTGTACTAGTAGTTGATGGTTAAAAGTTGTCTGAAATCTAAATTCAGACACCTAAAATATAGGAGAAGTGAAAATCAAATGGTCCTAGGCAATGCCCATTTTCAAGCTGGCAACTAACTAGCTACACTATTATTGATCGATACTAGCGTCAATGCGTTAGCAATATTCAGTTTTTATATGTGCAGTAGCTAGAAACAAAAATGGAGGGAGGATGAGATAAAGTTTGAGAAATTGAACATTTTGATCTCTAACAAATAGTTATGGACAGATATGATAATATTTAGTGCGTGTCTTATTATTGTAAGTTGGTAATCCTAGCTAATACTTGTTGCTTTCCATATAAGCAGGGTAATTGTATTTGGTCTAAAAATATGATAAGATGATCTCTAACAATATATTTTCAAAGGAGACATGTGAAGGCTAAGAACGTTTAATTCTAACTTCTAAGCGTCATTTGTTGTTACACTGACCTAGGTGAGTTAACGAGTGGATGTGATGCACACTTATGAAAACCAGTGTGAGCATCTAGGCCCCTAGTGGGTTTCGGTGATTGGATGACAACGGTAAATTACTATGACTAACGTGTGTTTTGCAGAAACAGTTGAGTTAGGTCATGGTAATGATGATCGTGTGGGCACTATGGTATTCATGTCCCCTTATTGATGGAATTCGTTCGGTTTTCAAAGGATGGACGACGAAGACGGTGATAGGCTAGTTCTAAGTGTCATTTGGTGATGAAGGACACTTAGAGTAGCATAGGTCTTTGTTTTTATCTTTGGCCGTACTATTAAGGGGAGTTTGAATGGGTAGCTTGACCTAGGTGAGACTTTTGAGTTAGGTGTGGTGCACACTTGTTAACCAAAGCCCTAGGTAGCTTAGAAAGGTCCCTAAGATCATAAGGAAGAAAGTTCGTGAAGGGAGCGTCGCAAATCGAAGTCGTTTTGGACTTCAATTGCGACCGGACGCTAGAGCCCTTGGGACCGGATGCTAGGGTATGCGTCCGGTCAGTGGTGCTCGCTGAGGGGTGAGTCTGGTTGTGACCGGACGCTCCCTCAGCAATGGACCGGACGCACCAGGGGGTGAGTCCGGTCGCGTCCAGAGAGGTTCCAGAGAGGAAAATCGCGATCGGACGCGTCCGATCAGAAGGGATCGGACGCATGGGAGCGTCCATCAATACTTCGTACAGGTGGTCAGTGCTAACTGTGGCGGAACCGTCCTGATTATAAGAGCTCAAGTACCGTCTTAGTCAAATCCGTCTGACATCGACTCATACTTGAACCATATAACCCCGGTAGTCCAGAAATCTCGAAGGATTTCTATATCATACATCATACAAGATCGCATTGTTCAAGAATTACATTCGTAAAGATACAACACAGAGAAACGGAACCGAATTTAAAGTATCAGAGTGCGAATTTAAAACAGAGTTATTACAATACCAAATTTAAAAGTGCGGAAGCTGAAATAAGTTTGAAACACGACCACCCACATGTGGTCCAAATAAACATTGTTTGATAAATCCAACTCACACAACTCACTCTTCCCTTTTAGATAATGTGCCACTAGAAGTCTCAGACCAGCAAAAGAAAAAGGGAAGCTTCTGGACGACCCTGCCTGGGCCTACTCCTCATCACCTTCCACCGGGTAGAGGCAGTGCTTACAATAGCCAAAGTAGACCTGGCCATCTGCAACAACGGGATAAACCCTGAGTACGGGAATGCACTCAGCTAGACTTACCCGTCCAACTGAAAATAAAGACACCAAGGGTATGCAAGGCCTTTTTGGGTGGAGTTGGGAAGTTTAGTTGCGAAAAGCTCAAATTAAGATAAGTGGGGAATTAATGATATTAATGAGCTGTCATTTTTAGACCTATTCCTTATTCTAGGTTTGCACCTGAACTACTGCACACACTTGAGTCTAACAGACAATAATATAACCATATCCAGTTGACTTATCCATATTTTAGTTGAACCTTTTACACATCACATGGAGTTGTATCGTGGTGAAGCTCGCCATAGTTTTCCACTAACCGGGGGAGACGGCGACTCGAATCGAATTCCAAACCAGCTGGTGAAAGACCTTTAATACCAGCCCACACTTCCCCGTCGGGTCCATGCATTGGGCAACCGCTCGATGCTTGTTCGTGGTGGTAATCGTCGCGGTTCAAGCACGGACCGCCCAATTGGAACCTGGCGATGGCCTCACGCGGCAGATCGCAATTTCCATACTAGAGGCGCGACACGGGTCGAAACGGCCCGAACAGCTTCTAACCGGCTTTGGGGTCGATGATTACGGCACCGACGTATCCCTAAGTAAAAGGGCGCGTTCAAAAATGAACGAGGGCCAACATCGATACAAACCTACACGATCCAACGGACGGACTGCCCCCAAGTTCCAACTTGGTGCCCTGCCTTCCAGTTGACCGTATTTCATTACTACTCAGGTTCTTTTCCACGATAGCAAATATAGCCAACCGTGATCCGGTAACTACCCATCAGGGTATTACGGAAACATTCTTAACTACTACTTTTATTAAGCAAGCTAAGCAATTCTACATGGTAACTAAATAACAGGATAACAAGGTAGATATTAATCAATAACCAAGGAATGGTAATGCAGCAAGTAGGATTCATCCCAACTCCTAAACCTAATGCATCACAATATAAAAGGACTCAAGTAATTTTAATTGCAAAAGATAGGAGGCTTAATATGCTCTGGGCTTGCCTTGAGAGAAGACTGAGGCCTCGTGGGAGGGGCACTCAGGCAGGTTAGTGTCGGCCGCGGGGTCGGCTTCCTCGGCTTGATGCAGTTCCGGGATCTCCTGCTCGGCGCTTGTCTCCTGCTCTTGGTCTTGCTCCTGAACTGTCGATCCTATTGCAATGCGGTTGAAAATAATAAATAAATAATGCGTAGTGTGAGATGGGGTGGTATGAGTGTAATATTTCTTGCAAACCAACAAAACCAATTTGTTGAACCATTTTTGACATTGAGGTAAACACTTATTATCTCATAAAACAAATTTCATTAATCCACCTATTTCTTATTTAATAATTCAAAAGAAATTTGAGTTTGAACTGCAAGTGCATTTTTCTGGACTCAGAAAAATCCACAAAAATTCCAGAAGGCAAATGACATCTGCTGGACTTCACTGAACAATTTTCAGCCAGAAATAAAATAGAGAACTACAGATATAAAAATAACAAATAAACTGCTCAAAAGGTGCTTTAAACAACTTCTTTTCACACAAAAGTGTTCAACAGCAGATTTTATAATTTTCCTAGCTTCATCTACTCATACACATTCTACTGTAGAAAACTTGCTGTCAGAGCATAAACATACAAGCCTACACAAAATAACAAATCTATTCCAAATTAAACCCATTGAACTACATCCCTACTGGAAAAGGGTGCTAAACTCAATTTCATATTTTTCCCAGGTTCTACTCCATATTCCATATTTATCAAGAAAGTTCCATGAACAGAACATTATATTATTTCTTACATGAATTTCCAAAGGAAAACACAGAAAAGTACAGTTGTAAAGCAACTTCAGATTCTTCCATACAACAGCTCATGCTTAACATTTTTCTTAGCCTGAACATGACATACAGAGACTACACATTTTTCCACATTTTATTTCGACATATAAAATACCTTAATATTTATTCTAAGAAATCAGCCAAAAAGGATTTTTAACTATAACAGAAACTTTTTCCACATAAACAGTGCCTCATATATTTTCACAGGTGCAAAACATGATAATAAACTTACAAAAAAAAATTCAGAACTTATCTCAACCAGAAAACATTTATAACTATTTATCTTAACAAAAGCTCATAACCTGAATTAAATAAAAACAGTAATAAAAAACTCTTACCAAAAATACTTTCATATTTTTTCATGATAGATCTACTCATAAACAAGCTAGCAAAATTGAAAGTACTTCATTTGGACTTTTAAAACGAGCTACACAAAAATAACAAGCATTTCTGGAAAATAAAAGTAAAAAGGAAAACATTTGAAATCATCCCGGCCCACTGCGTGAACTCGGTCCATGGACCGCGTGTGACTGACGCGCGGGGCCCGTGTGGTCAACGGTCCCCACCTGTCGGTCAGAGCAGATCAGAGGCGAGGCTTTGACGGCGATTGCTCGTCGACGGTGAGGTCGCCGGCGGGGAGATAGAGCTTGATGAGCTCGTCTCGACGAGGCGCATCCAGCGGTGGTGTTGGTTTGGCCAGAGTGTGACCGTAGCTCGCCGGCGACGAGCTATGGCGGGCGGTGGCGGCAATGGCGATCGGCTAGGCCGTGTCCGGCGGTCGCCGGAGAAATTGGGAGAGGCGAAAGCTTACACGAACCCTAGGGAGCTAAGTGAGTGGGTTGGTTTGGCTCGGATGGCTCCAAGGGAGCTTGGCCTCGTGCTTGGCCGCGGCGGCGCCCATGGCGTTCGACCGGGGAGATGGAGTGAGATAGGGTGCGGTAGCGTTGAGATGGATAGGTGTTCTCACCTTGCCTTGGCTCGGTGAAGCTCGAGGACGAAGGAGAGGAGCGGAGGAGCTTCGGTCGGGACGAACAGCCGCGAGCTCCGGACGGCGCTGATGGCGTCCGCGGTGGGGCTCCTCGGACTCCGACGTCAGCGAGGCTCGGCGGGTGGCGCTAGCGCGAGCACCGGGTGTTCGGGGTGTAGACGGAATGGCTTGCGCGAGGAATCGAACAACGGCGAGCGGGGGTGGTTGGAACGGCGGTGCGGGCTCTCGGTGCCGAACGCGGGGAGGGGGCTCGGCGCGTTCACGAGAGAGAGAGGAAAGGGAGTGAGGGCAGGAGCGAGTGAGGGGGCTGTGAGCGCGGGTGAGTGAGGGAGCGAAGGGTGCTCGGGTTTTGGCTCGGCGGCGCGGCAATGCGCGGTCGTGGCGGGGGCCACGGCGACGCGACGTCGCGCAGCACGGCGCGAGCGGCGAGGCGGCGCGAAAGGCGAGGCGGCGCGGAGTGGGGGCGAGGGAGATCGCTTGCTTGCGCGGGCACGCGAAGATCGAACGGGGAGTGGCGGAGGCGGATTTGGAGCAGAGGCGGGGCGCCACGCGGCAGGCGGCCGGCGTACGGCGGGCGGTCGGCGACCGGCGCGCGCGGCGCGCGCGCGGGCGAGTGCGGGAGCGGGCCGCGCGGTGTGGAGCTGGGCCGAAAAGGCCAGATGGGCCGGAAGTGAAGGCGCGGGAAAAATTCGTTTCCTTTTTCTTTTTCCAAGGATTTTCCAAAGTTTGACCATTCAAAAACAGTTTCAAAAACTCCAAACCAGGCTTTGACCCAAATATAAAAGTTGCTCAAAATAATTCTCTACAACTTTCATATAAGACACTTTTTCTGAAAACCATTTTTTTACAATCTCCTTATAATTAAAGCCAATTTTGAAACAAAAACATTTTGCTTAATTCATTTTTATTTAACAAACTATTTTGAACTAGGTCAAAATATCAACATGAAAAGCACTCTACTCAATTTCTCTATTTTATAAAACTATTTGCCAAAACAGAAATCCACTTTAATCATCAAGTCAAATAGAAATCCAAAATCCAAATAATTAAACATAAGGCAAAAAGCACTCTTATGCACATGAAATGATGCAATGCATTACTTATGCTCTTAGTAGCTAATTGTGGTTCCTATGCAGTGCTTGACACTAGGGTGTCACAGCCCTTCCCCCTTAAAAAAATCTCGTCCCGAGATTTGAGTTACGTATAATCTTTATAAAAAAGCGGGATGTTCACTCGCAAGTACTCCTCGGTTTCCCAAGTCGCATCGTTGGGTCCGTGGTTGCTCCAGAGAATCTTGTAAGTCTTCACTGTGCGGTTGCGAGTTTCTCGGGTCTTGGTGTCCATTATCTCTCGAGGTTGTTCATAGTATTCCAGATCTGATCTGATTGTGACATCTGGGATCCGAACTTCTTCTTGTTCTGGAACTCGAAGACACTTCTTCAACTGGGACACATGGAACACTGGGAAAACTGCACTCATCTCTGGGGGTAACTGCACTTCATAGGCTACTTCTCCCTTTTTAGCTATGATCTGATACGATCCCACATATCGAGGTGCTAGCTTTTTCTTAATTCCAAACGTTGGACTTTCCTCATGGGTGAGACTTTGAGGTAACATAGTCTCTGACTTGAAATTCCAAGGGTCTCCTCCGTGTGTCAGCGTAACTTTTCTGTCGGGATTGCGCTGCTTTGATATGTTTGTACCTTTTGCACAATCTCTTCAGCATCCTTTACATAATCTGACCCATAAAATCCTCATCTCCTGATTCAACCCAATTTACCGGGGTTCTGCATCTTTGTCCGTATAATACTTCAAAAGGTGTCATCTTTATACTTTCTTGGTAGTTGTTGTTATATAGAACGAAAACAATCGGCAAGGGGTAACCATTTCTCCCATGATTCTCCTAAAGAATAAAAAACACAACTCTGAGAGGAATCTCCCGGATAAAACACAAGCTCTGAGGATATCTTCCAAAATCTGATTCACTCTCTCTGTTTGTCCTGCGGTTTGGGGGTGATAAGCGGAACTTCTTACCAACTTGGTTCCTAGCTCCTTGTGCAACTGTTCCCAAAAACGTGCTGCGAACTGGGGTCCTCTATCAGAGACAATCCTTTTCGGAACTCCATGTAACCTCAAGATATTCTAAATGTACAGGTCTGCATACTGATGCGGTCGTGTGGGTCATCTTAACTGGTATGAAGTGAGCCACTTTAGATAACCGATCCACGATAACCTAGATAGAATCATTTCCCTTTTGAGTGGTGGGAAGACCTGTGATGAAATCCATACTAATCTCTTCCACTTCCACTCTGGAATAGACAACGGTTGCAACAATCCGGCAGGTCTTAGGTGTATAGCTTTTATCCTGCAGCAAGTATCACACCTTGCAACATAAGCAGCGACTTCCTTCTTCATCCTTGACCACCAATACCTTGTTCTCAAATCTTGGTACATCTTACTGCTCCCAGGATGGATAGACAACTTTGAATTATGAGCTTCATTCAGAATTCTTTCTTTAGCTTCGTGTTCTTTGGAACAACCAACCTCTGGTTGTACCACAAGATTCCCTGCTCATCAGTTCTGAATTCAAAGATCTACTGCTTTCTACCTCTTCTTGATTTGACAGATCTCTTCATCAGTCTTTTGTCCCTCGATGATGTCACTTTCCAAGGTGCACTGTATGGTGATATTGTTCATAACGGGTGCATAAGGTTAAATCCATCTTCCAATAGTGGTTGTAGGGAGTTGCAATGAGTCTTGCGACTCAAGGCATCGGCTACAACGTTTGCTTTTCCGGGTGGTAATGCACTTCAAGGTTGTAATCCTTAATCAACTCTAACCATCTCTCTGCCTCATGTTCAACTCTGGCTGTGGTAAAGATATATTTCAGACTTTTATGATCCGTGTACACATGACATAGGTTTCCCATAAGGTAATGCCTCCAATTTTGAGTGCATGCACTACGGCTGCCAATTCCAAATCATGAGTGGGGTAATTCTCTTCATGTGGTCGCAACTGACGAGAAGCATAGGCGATAACTTTTCCATTCTGCATGAGCACACATCCAAGTCCAACCTTGGATGCGTCACAAAACACATCAAAAGGTTCCTCTAAGTTTGGCTGAGCCAAAACAGGCGCGGAAGTCAACAACGTTCGCAGAGTGCGAAAAGCTGCTTCACACTCTGGAGTCCATTCGAACTTCTTGTTTTTCTGCGTTAAACGGGTCATAGGCTTGGCTATTCTTGAAAATCCGGAATAAACCGACGGTAGTATCCTGCCAAACCCAAAAAGCTGCGAACCTCAAAAACACTCGTGGGTGCTTCCCAATCCATAACCTCTTGCACTTTAGAAGGGTCTACAGAGATCCCTTCCTCTGAAAGGACGTGACCAAGGAAAGGTACCTTCTTTAACCAAAACTCACACTTACTGAACTTAGCATACAACTTGTGCTCTCTAAGCCGGGTCAAAACAACTCGTAGATGCTCAGCATGATCCTTCTCATTCTCAGAGTATACCAAGATATCATCGATGAACACTACAACAAACTTATCTAACTCCGGCATGAAGACCGAATTCATCAGGTACATGAAATGTGCCGGTGCATTGGTCAATCCAAAGGACATAACGAGATACTCATAGAGTCCATATCTGGTAGAGAAAGCTGTTTTTGGTATATCTTCTCTTCTGATCTTAATCTGATGGTATCCTGATCTCAGGTCGATCTTGGAGAACACTTTTGCCTTTGATAACTGATCAACAAGACATCGATTCGGGGTAAGGGATATTTGTTCTTTATAGTTACTGCATTCAACGGTTTAATCCACACACATCCTCAAAGTTTTATCCTTCTTCTTCACAAGATAGCGGGACATCCCCAAGGTGACGAACTAGGGCGTATCAAACCCTTATCCAAGAGCTCTTGCAACTGAACCTTAAGCTCTGCTAACTCTTTAGCGTGCATCCTATACGGTCTCCGAGATATGGGTGCCGTTCCAGGGACTAACTCTATAGCAAACTCCACATCCCTATCCGGCGGGTAGTCCAGGCAACTCATCAGGAAAAACATCCGGAAACTCACACACTACTGAGATCTCAGCTATCTGTTTTGCGGTGACGTTGAACAACACTCCGATCTCGTGGGGGTTTCGGGGTAACTTAAACCGAAAGGTAGACCCATTCCGGGGACTAACCATAGAAACTACTCGCTCTGCGACGTCAAGATTGACCTTCCAGAGTTTCATCCAACCCATACCTAAGATCACATCCAAACCCAGACCAGGGATTACGATGGGATCCACTATGGCCTTCTTATCCCAAAAGTCATTTCCACTCCTTTAGCCATTTTACGCGCGAGAGAGAACAGCTCCGGCGGAACTTATCTGATATCCCCGATCTAACTCTACCAACTCAAGATTACTTCTCAAAACAAAGTTCTCACTTATGAAAGAATGCGATGCTCCAGAATCAAACAGCACAACTGCGGGGCATTGATTAACAAGAAACGTACCAGCGGTGACAGGCTCTCCTTCCGGCACTTCCTCCACGTGTGGTGTGATGCACATGACCTGCGCGAGGTGGAGGCTGGGTGTATTGCTTCTTTGGACGAGGGCATTGACGTGACAGATGTCCAGTCTGACCACAGTTGTAACATGGCCCAATCACATATGGAGTCTTGGGGCCTCCTGCACTTCCTGCCTTATTCTTGTTCTGCATCAGAGGAGCAGTGTAGGGCTTCTGAAAACTGGGACGGGGTCGGTTGGTAGTGATCTTCCTCTGCGGGGGACGGAACCTTGCTCCAGCCACTGGCGGGCGATACGGGGTGCGTGCTCCGAAAGGGGCCCTCTGTTGAGACGAACCTCCTTCGTTCGCACGACGACGGGTCTCTGTCGCCAGCCTGCTGTCATTGGCCTCTTATTTAGGCAGTCACTGACAAAGTCACTGAAGGTGGTGCGGTGACTGTTACCCATCTTTGAAAGCATGGCGGCGCTCATGCCACGTTTGAAGCTTGCGATCTTCTTGGCCTCAGTGTTGACAAAGTCTGGGGCGTAGCGAGCTAGGTTGTTGAAGCTGTGCAGATACTCGGACATAGATCTGGTTCCCTGAGACAACCTCATGAACTCTGCAATCTTCATCTCCATCAGACCGCTAGGGATGTAGTGGTTGCGCATAGCCGTCGAGAACTGATCCCAGGTGACACGTGTATTTGCAGGCAAGGCTGCACGGTACTGGGCCCACCACAACCTGCGGGTCCTTCCAACATGTGGGCGGCGTACTCCGCCTTGAGCTCTTCCGTCAGACGAAGCAGACGGAACTTCTGGGTGATGGAGTTGAGCCATTCATCAGCCTCAAGCGGTTCGGTGACTTCCTTGAACACCGGGGGACGGGTGTCCAAGAAGTCACGGTAGGAGCTGTACTGGTTGGGCTCTGGACCTTGACGCTGCTGGTGCTGTTGCGCGGTGTTGTTAGCGATGTTGCGGAGGGTGGCCTCCATGTGCCTCTGCATTTCTTCCATGTTCCTTTGGCTTCCCAGAAACTGGCCGAAAAACGCTTCCGGCGTCATTGGCGGCGGTGGGGGAGGTGGCAGATTCTCCTCCTGTCCTGCCCCCTGTCCACGCTGGCTGCGAGTGTGTGTCGGCATCTGCATATCCCATTAATAAGCAATCATTAGGTGATGTTACATTGATCATGAATAAATACTACGCTGTACATAATTCAAAAATTTAGCACACGACCAAGTATAATTACTCATTTCCATACAACATCACAGAATAATCGCCCGAAATTAGACATGCAACGACGGATTTCCATAAAAGATGCCAGATCGAAGTCTGGACTTTGTCCCAAAAGACATACATGCCATCAACATCTCAAACATAAAACCAACACATGTTTAGGGTGTTACATCATCAGCGAGCGTGCTCAAGCTATACAAAAGAAAACGGTTTCCTAGCTAAACTAGCGCTCAGGCGTCTCCAGCGGCGGAGGATGCGGCGTCCTCTGCGTCGACGTCGATCATTGGCTCGTCGTGCGTGATCCTCCTCCGGTGGGGCGTCGGGACCAAGGACCTCTCCGTCCTGGGGATCCTGGGCCTCGGCTGCGGCTGGGGCGGCGGCCTCCTGTGCGGCGTGATGCATCTGGTGGACTGCCTCGTGGAGCTGGTCGATGTAAGCCTGCTGTCCATGGATCTGCTGTATCAAGAGGTGAGCTCCTCTCTGAGCTGGTCGAGCGCGGTGCGGGCCTCATCCCTCTGAAGGGCGGTAGTCAGGTACATCTGCTCTGCAACGGTCCTGGCAGTGGCCTGTGCTGCTGCTGTAGTACGGGCGTCGTCACGCTCAAGAGTGATCTGCTGAATCCTCTCCTGAAGGCGAGCTACCTCGGCATCAAACTCTTCCTGTAGCTTCCTCTTGCTTTGGTAGGTGGTGGCGGTGAGGGTGAAGGACACGCTCTCGAGAGTGTGCTCCAAACTCTCACATACACCAACAAAGCTCCGGTGGCGCTCATCGCGGGGCGTCTCGCAGTAGAACCTCTCCTCTGGGCTCCCTGTCAAGACTGACTCCAGAGTCTGCTTCCAGCGCAATGGAAAAAGTGATCCACGGGGGAACACTCCTGCCATAGCGCTAGCTAGGTCGGCAAGGCGATGATAACCTTCAGCACAAGATACGCTGCCCTGTTGGCTCCATCCTTGGCACATGTGCCTCTGGTGATCTCCGTCCATCCTGTCCAGTGAGGCTTGGCGAGCAAAGCTTTGACCTTGATCTCCACCATGACCAAGGAATCCTGCCCGTAGATCTCCTTCTGCCATGAGTACCTGGGCTCCTGTCCTTCCTCATAGCCCACGGCCTGCAGAATCCTCCAAAGGATAGTCGGCAACCCGAAGTAGGACAAGAACGTCTTCCGGGTCAGCTTGGTGGCCAAACGGTGACGCGGAACTCCTCTTCCTCGGTGGCCTTGCGAGCAGTCAGCTTAGTCCGGGCCATCTGTAGAAACAAAAGGGTTTTGAACTCTCGTGAGACGGATATTAAGTTGGCAAATTTTATAGAAAAGAGACAACTTTTAATTTAAGAGGGAGGTAATGTAAATGCAAGAATTTAAACATGATGCATGATCGTACTTACGTCTCACTCACTAACATGACTCGTAAGTCCTAACGTTCTAGTCGGTGGCAAGAACGATCTCTCATGCGTTATCTACACGTTCTACTCGATCGCATAGTTAGTGTACCTGCAGAAGATTCATTTCAGCCCAAAGAAATCCAATGGTAAAGTAACTGAGTATTGGCTAATATGCGCAAAATACATAGAAGCCAACACTAAACACTATGCACCCACATAGAAAACACCCTCAAAACATTGATACCCTCGTATGTGTCTGCGTGGAGCTCGCACATACTTGGTATAAGAACTCTCACCTAGACCGACGGTTGGACGGTCATGCTCTCATATCTCACAAAATCATTTTATGCATGTTTTCGCGATCGACGCATTCTCTTTTCCCGAGAATGGACCGCAAATAAAAATCCAGCATGAGCAAAACCTGAACCCTGTTAGCAGTTAAGCCACCTGAATCCTAGTATAGGGCTTAAGGACGAGACTGGGCACACTTAGTAATGAAAATAGTTTTGAAAATAATTTGAAATACCCATTTTAGTTCGAAAATAGCTCTTTGCGGATGCAATAACTTGAACCATGCTCGATACCAGCTGTGGCGGAACCGTCCTGATTATAAGAGCTCAAGTACCGTCTTAGTCAAATCCGTCTGACATCGACTCATACTTGAACCCATATAACCCCGGTAGTCCGGAAATCTCGAAGGATTTCTATTATCATACATCATACAGGATCGCATTGTTCAAGAATTACATTCGTAAAGATACAACACAGAGAAACGGAACCGAATTTAAAGTATCAGAGTGCGAATTTAAAACAGAGTTATTACAATACCAAATTTAAAAGTGCGGAAGCTGAAATAAGTTTGAAACACGACCACCACACATGTGGTCCAAATAAAACATTGTTTGATAAATCCAACTCACACAACTCACTCTTCCCTTTTTAGATAATGTGCCACTAGAAGTCTCAGACCAGCAAAAGAAAAAGGGAAGCTTCTGGACGACCCTGCCCTAGGCCTACTCCTCATCACCTTCCACCGGGTAGAGGCAGTGCTTACAATAGCCAAAGTAGACCTGGCCATCTGCAACAACGGGATAAACCCTGAGTACGGGAATGTACTCAACTAGACTTACCCGTCCAACTGAAAATAAAGACACCAAGGGTATGCAAGGCCTTTTTGGGTGGAGCTGGGAAGTTTAGTTGCGAAAAGCTCAAATTAAGATAAGTGGGGAATTAATGATATTAATGAGCTGTCATTTTTTAGACCTATTCCTTATTCTAGGTTTGCACCTGAACTACTGCACACACTTGAGTCTAACAGACAATAATATAACCATATCCAGTTGACTTATCCATATTTTAGTTGAACCTTTTACACATCACATGGAGTTGTATCGTGGTGAAGCTCGCCATAGTTCCCACTAACCGGGGGAGACGGCGACTCGAATCGAATTCCAAACCAGCTGGTGAAAGACCTTTAATACCAGCCCACACTTTCCCCGTCGGGTCCATGCATTGGGCAACCGCTCGATGCTTGTTCGTGGTGGTAATCGTCGCGGTTCAAGCACGGACCGCCCAATTGGAACCTGGCGATGGCCTCACGCGGCAGATCGCAATTCCATACTAGAGGGCGCGACACGGGTCGAAACCGCGCCGAACAACTTCTAACCGGCTTTGGGGTCGATGATTACGGCACCGACGTATCCCTAAGTAAAAGGGCGCGTTAAAAAATGAACGAGGGCCAACATCGATACAAACCTACACGATCCAACGGACGGACTGCCCCCAAGTTCCAACTTGGTGCCTGCCTTTCAGTTGACCGTATTTCATTACTATCAGGTTCTTTTCCACATAGCAAATCAAATATCCAGGTAATCGTGATACGTAACATATACATCAGGGTATTACGAAACATTCTTAACTACTACTTTATTAGCAAGCTAAGCAATTCTACATGGTAACTAAATAACAGGATAACAAGGTAGATATTAATCAATAACCAAGGAATGGTAATGCAGCAAGTAGGATTCATCCCAACTCCTAAACCTAATGCATCACAATATAAAAGGACTCAAGTAATTTTAATTGCAAAAGATAGGAGGCTTAATATGCTCCGGGGCTTGCCTTGAGAGAAGACTGAGGCCTCGTGGGAGGGGCACTCAGGCAGGTTAGTGTCGGCCGCGGGGTCGGCTTCCTCGGCTTGATGCAGTTCGGGATCTCCTGCTCGGCGCTTGTCTCCTGCTCTTGGTCTTGCTCCTGAACTGTCGATCCTATTGCAATGCGGTTGAAAATAATAAATAAATAATGCGTAGTGTGAGATGGGTGGTATGAGTGTAAATATTTCTTGCAAACCAACAAAACCAATTGTTGAACCATTTTTGACATTGAGGTAAACACTTAATTATCTCATAAAACAATTTCATTAATCCACCTATTTCTTATTTAATAATTCAAAAGAAATTTGAGTTTGAACTGCAAGTGCATTTTCTGGACTCAGAAAATCCACAAAATTCCAGAAGGCAAATGACATCTGCTGGACTTCACTGAACAATTTTCAGCCAGAAATAAAATAGAGAACTACAGATATAAAAATAACAAATAAACTGCTCAAAAGGTGCTTTAAACTAACTTTTCACACAAAAGTTGTTCAACAGCAGATTTCATAATTTTCCTAGCTTCATCTACTCATACACATTCTACTGTAGAAAACTTGCTGTCAGAGCATAAACATACAAGCCTACACAAAATAAACAAATCTATTCCAAATTAAACCCATTGAACTACATCCCTACCAAAAGGGTGCTAAACTCAATTTCATATTTTTCCCAGAGGTTTACCATATTCCATATTTATCAAGAAAGTTCCATGAACAGAAACATTTATATTTCTTACATGAATTTCCAAAGGAAAACACAGAAAAGTACAGTTGTAAAGCAACTTCAGATTCTTCCATACAACAGCTCATGCTTAACATTTTTCTTAGCCTGAACATGACATACAGAGACTACACAATTTTCCCACATTTTATTTCGACATATAAAAACCTTAATATTTATTCTAAGAAATCAGCCAAAAGGATTTTTAACTATAACAGAAACTTTTTCCACATAAACAGTGCCTCATATATTTTTCACAGGTGCAAAACATGATAATAAACTTACAAAAAAATTCAGGACTTATCTCAACCAGAAAACATTTATAACTATTTATCTTAACAAAAGCTCATAACCTGAATTAAATAAAAACAGTAATAAAAACTCTTACCAAAAATACTTTCATATTTTTTCATGATAGATCTACTCATAAACAAGCTAGCAAAATTGAAAGTACTTCATTTGGACTTTTAAAACGAGCTACACAAAAATAACAAGCATTTCTGGAAAATAAAAGTAAAAGGAAAACATTTGAAATCATCCCGGCCCACTGCGTGAACTCGGTCCATGGACCGCGTGTGACTGACGCGCGGGGCCCGTGTGGTCAACGGTCCCACCTGTCGGTCAGAGCAGAGCAGAGGCGAGGCTTTGACCGGCGATTGTTCGTCGACGGTGAGGTCGCCGCGGGGAGATAGAGCTTGATGAGCTCGTCTCGACGAGGCGCATCCAGCGGTGGTGTTGGTTTGGCCAGAGTGTGACCGTAGCTCAGGCGACGAGCTATGGCGGGGGTGGCGGCAATGGCGATGGCTAGGCCGTGTCCGGCGGTCGCCGGAGAAATTGGGAGAGGCGAAAGCTTACACGAACCCTAGGGAGCTAAGTGAGTGGGTTGGTTTGGCTCGGATGGCTCCAGGGGAGCTTGGCCTCGTGCATGGCGCGGTGGCGCCCATGGCGTTCGGCGGGGAGATGGAGTGAGATAGGGAGCGGTAGCGTTGAGATGGATAGGTGTTCTCACCTTGCCTTGGCTCGGTGAAGCTCGAGGACGAAGGACAGGAGCGGAGGAGCTTCGGTCGGGGACGAACAGCCGCGAGCTCCGGACGGCGCTGATGGCGTCCGCGGCGGGGCTCCTCGGACTCCGACGTCAGCGAGGCTCGGTGGGTGGCGCTAGCGCAAGCACCGGGTGTTCGGGGTGTAGACGGAATGGCTTGCGCGAGGAATCGAAACAACGGCGAGCGGGGGTGGTTGGAACGGCGGTGCGGGCTCTCGGTGCCGAAACGGGGGAGGGTGCTCGGCGCGTTCACGAGAGAGAGAGGAAAGGGAGTGAGGGCAGGAGCGAGTGAGGGGGCTGTGAGCGCGGGTGAGTGAGGAGCGAAGGGTGCTCGGGTTTTGGCTCGGTCGGCGGCAATGCGCGGTCGTGGCGGGGGCCACAGCGACGCGACGTCGCGCAGCACGGCGCGAGAGCGAGCGACCCGGAGCGCGAGGCGAGGCGGCGGCGAGTGGGCGAGGGAGATTGCTTGCTTGCGCGGGCACGCGAAGATCGAACGGGGAGTGGCGGAGGCGGATTTGGAGAGCGGAGGGGGGGCGCCACACGGCAGGCCGGCCGGCGTACGGCGCGGCGCGGTCGGCGACCGGCGCTGCGCGGCGCGCGCGGCGGGCGAGTGCGGGAGCGGGCCGGCGCGGTGCGGAGCTGGGCCGAAAAGGCCAGATGGGCCGGAAGTGAAGGCGCGGGAAAAAATTCGTTTCCTTTTTCTTTTTCCAAGGATTTTTCAAAGTTTGACCATTCAAAAACAGTTTCAAAAAACTCCAAACCAGGCTTTGACCCAAATATAAAAGTTGCTCAAAATAATTTTCTCTACAACTTTCATATAAGACACTTTTTCTGAAAACCATTTTTTTACAATCTCCTTATAATTAAAGCCAATTTTGAAACATAAAACATTTTGCTTAATTCATTTTTATTTAACAAACTATTTTGAACTAGGTCAAAATATCAACATGAAAAGCACTCTACTCAATATTCTCTATTTTATAAAACTATTTGCCAAAACAGAAATCCACTTTAATCATCAAGTCAAATAGAAATCCAAAATCCAAATAATTAAACATAAGGCAAAAAGCACTCTTATGCACATGAAATGATGCAATGCATTACTTATGCTCTTAGTAGCTAATTGTGGTTCCTATTGCAGTGCTTGACACTAGGGTGTCACACTAACGTCAGTTAGCCGTTGGGCATTGACCGGACGCGTTCGGTCACCCCGACAGGTGCGTCCGGTCAGTTTGGGCTGGACTTACCCCTTCGTGCATGTTTTGAGTTGGGGGGTATAAATATGCCTCCTCCTCATTCATGCTGGTACTCTTGCTCATTTGAAAGGTTGAAAACACATTGTGATGCAAGTGAGGCAAGAGACCTAGTGAGGTTGAGAGATTTGATAATTGAGTGATCAAACACCTCATTAGTGAAGAGAGAGTAGCAAGTGTGCATCCACCCATCTCATTAGCCTTGCATTGGTCAAGTGAGAGTTCTTGCTTGTTACCCTTGGTGATCGGCATCACCTAGACGGCTTGGTGGTGATCGGAGAGCTTGGTGATCTTCCGGAGGCATTGTGGATGACCCAAGCCAAGTTGTGACCGGTAACGAGCGATTCACCGGGCCGGAGTGGCGAAGAATCAGCTCGTAGTGAGCACTTGATCTTGCGTGGATCAAGGGGAGCGATACCCTTGCACGGGTGCTCCAACGAGGACTAGGGGGGGTGTGCCGACGACACCTCGATACCTCGGGAAAAAGATCGTCGTGTCATCTCTACTTTCTACTTACGCATTTACATTTGAGCAATTCAATTCCGCAATTTACTTATTGTTCATCCATATTTGAATTGCCATGGTAGAGTAGAAATGTCATAGTGTTGATCTTTTATGTGGTTGTTTCTAGAGAAAGTCACTTCTAGGCACTAGGGGGTTAATTGGGCTTGTTAGGATTTAATTATTGTAAAAGTTTTAGAAAAGCCCAATTCACCCCCCCTCTTGGGCATCTTGATCCTTTCAATTGGTATCGGAGCCTCGTGCTCTCGATTTAGGCTTAACCGCCTAGAGTTAAGATGTCCGGGGGTGATGGACCACCTCCCATGTTCGAGGGAGACGACTTTCCATATTGGAAAATCCGTATGGAGTCGTACTAGAAGCGGTAGACGTTAAATGCTGCCAAGCCGCAATCACCGGCTTTCCAAGCCCAAGGAGGGCACAAGCCTAACTCCTCATGAGGAGGAAAATGAGAGTGGAATGCAAAGGCCAAAAACATCATCTTTAGAGGCATTTGCAAGGATGTGTTTAACCGCGTCCGGAACCACAAGAATGCCCATGAGTTATGGGATAACATTTGTGCGCTCCATGAGGGAACCAAGAGTGAGCGTGAGGAGCGTTATCATTTGGTCATGCAGTTAAAGTTAAATTCTTTTGAGATGCTTTGCTCATGAAAATGCCAATGAAATGTACTCACGCGAATGTTCTTGTAGAGGATCTTAATGGTCTGGCCTCACACAAATGCAACCATCCGATGTTGTGAGGAAGATTCTATGTGTCCTTCCAATTGACAAATATGGGACACATTGTGACGGGGCTACATCAAGGTGATCTTTCCACATCCACACCAACACAGTCTTGGGGAAGATCAATGCTCCATGAGATGTACATGCACATCACACCAAGGTGGTGTCCACCTTATGGTCCATCGATAAAAAGGACTTGGCCTTCAAGCAAGCCATGACAAGAAGGGCAAGTCCAAGGCAATTGAGGTGCATCATGAGAGCACAAGTGATGATGAAGATGTTTCCAACATTGCTCTCATGGTGAGGAAGACCACAAGATGTTTGAAGAAGCTTAACAAGAATGGAGTCAACTTTGACTCAAGAAAGAAGAAATTCTTCACAAGTAGCAAGAGAAGGCCAATCTCCGAAATGGATTGCTACAATTGCGGTGATCTTGGCCATCTTGCCTCATCAATGCCCAAGCCCAATAAAGAAAGCTACAAGAACAAGAACAAGGGCAAGAAATATGACTCATCAGCGAAGATGAGAAGAAGAGTGAGAAGCCCTACAAGAAGGATGACAAGAAGAAGAAGCAATACCACAAGAAAGGTGGCAAGGCTACATTGTTGGTGATTGGCTCACCGACATTGACTCTCCTCGGTGGCTCATCAAATAAAGATAGTGATGATGAGAAGGAGAAGGTGGCCGCTCTAGTCATTGGGTCCTCTACACCACCACCGCCGCCGCCGCCGCCATCATCCTCTACACACCTATGCCTCATGGCTAAGGGTGACCGGAAGGTACAAAGGGATGATGACACTAGTGATGATGATAGTGATGGTGAATTTGAGGCACCTACTTATGATGAACTTGTTGAGTTGCTAAACAACTACACTAAAATCATAAGAAAGAGCTAAGAATGAAGACTTGTTCATGATAATGAATGCCTTGTTGAAAAGTTCAAAAATGCTACACATGCTAGTGATGAGTTACAAAATGAACTTGCTACTATGTCATCTTCCATCAAGGAGCTCAAGTCTTCTAACAAGGAGCTCAAAGCTAAAAATGAAAAACTTGATAAGATGCATAGTGACCTTACCGCTAGTTATGCTTTGCTCAAAGAACAATACACTCAAGTGAAAGTTGATCATGATACTTTCACCATTGCATATGATATGCTTCTCATGAGACACATGATGCTTCTAACCTTGTTGTTAAGTGTGATATAGCAACATCTTGTGAGGACTTGGTTAGTGAGCATGATGAGCAAAGAGTAGGCAAGGGCAAGAAAGTGGTGGTGGCCGATCACTATGATGACTATGTCAAGATCAATAATGAGAATGCAAAGCTCAAGATTGATCTAGAGAAGCTAGCAAACACCAAGCAAGTTGTGATTGAAATTCATGATGATGATTATAGCATGACCCTTGAGCTAGACATGATAAAAGAAGAGAACAAGAGGTTGAAGATGGAGAGGGATTACAAGATGACACCATCCCAATTGGAACTTCAACAAGAAAATGACAAGCTCAAGAAGGAAAAAGAGCACCTCACCACCGGGTTGAGAAACTTCACCAAGGGTCAATGTCTTCAAAGTGAGCTACTCATGATCACCGTAATGAAGACAAATAGAAATGGTATTGTCTTTCTGAAGAGAAGATGAAGCAACGCAAGAGCATCACAAAACCAAAGAGAAGAAGATTGGGAGATGCTATGAGTGTGGAAAAGAAGGACACTTTGCTCATGATTGTGAAGAGCCAAAACCCACACCCTTGCCCAAGCATGCTAGGCCCTTTGCTTTCAATGCTCACTACATGCTTAGATAAGATTCTAGTGGCAAAGTGAAAGTGAGAGCATGAGAATCTTGATGATGTAGGTGATGAACCATTGAGGGAAGCAATGAAGAACATGCCGGTTGGAGCCATCAAGCCTAAAGATGATGATGATGATGTGCAAGTCATTGACAAGCCATCCTCATCCAATGTACCACATGATGATGACAAAGATGGGAGGGATCCAAATGAAGACACTCATGTCTCCCATAATCAAATGGTGGTACAAGCTCAAGATGTTGATGCTCCACAAGAGGCCCCTCAAGTGGTTGATCGAAGGACTACTCCTCTACTACAAGCTCATCCTCAAGATCTCATCATAGGGAGTCCAACAAGGGGTGTAATGACTCGATCTCAAAAATTTGCTTTATTTATGGAACATCACTCTTTGTTTTCTCTTGTTGAGCCTACCATTGTAGATGAAGCTCTTGGTGATCCGGATTGGGTGAATGCCATGCATGAAGAATTAAACAACTTCACCCGCAACCAAGTTTGGACACTTGAAGAGTGACCAAAAGGCGCAAGAGTCATTAGAGCAAAATGGGTGTTTAGGAACAAGCAAGATGATCAAGGCAAGGTTGTTAGAAACAAGGCAAGCTAGTGGCAAAGGGGTTCTCTCAAGTTGAAGGTTTGGATTTTGGAGAGACCTTTGCACCGGTTGCAAGACTCGAAGCCATCCGTATCCTCCTTGCATATGCATCACATCATGACATTAAATTATATCAAATGGATGTGAAAAGTGCATTTTTAAATGGCTTCATAAATGAACTAGTCTATGTTGATCAACCTCCCGGGTTTGAAGACCCTAGATATCCTAATCATGTTTATAGGTTGTCCAAGGAGCTATATGGGCTCAAGCAAGCCCCTAGAGCGTGGTATGAGCGCCTCCGGGACTTCCTCATTGAGAAGGGCTTCACCATTGGGAAGGTCGACACCACACTATTCACCAAGAAGCTTGATGGAGAGATCTTCATTTGTCAAGTCTACGTTGATGATATCATCTTCGGGTCAACAAATGAAGCCTATTGCAAAGAATTTGGTGACTTGATGTCGAAGGAGTTCGAAATGTCCATGATTGGCGATCTCACATTCTTCCTAGGCTTCCAAGTCAAGCAATTGAAGGAGGGGACTTTTATATCTCAAGAGAAGTACACAAAAGACCTCCTCAAGCGCTTCAACATGGATGATTGCAAGCCTATCAAGACTCCAATGCCAACAAATGGACATCTCGACCTAGATGAGGGAGGTAACCCGGTTGATCAAACTCTCTACCGTTCTATGATTGGTAGCTTGTTATACTTGACCGCATCTAGGCCCGACATTGTTTAGTGTGTGCATGTGTGCTCGATTTCAAGCCGATCCTAGGGAATCACATCTCATAGCCGTGAAGAGAATCCTTAGGTACCTAAAGCACACCCCAAGCATTGGCCTTTGGTATCCCAAAGGAGCTAACTTCCAACTCGTTGGGTATTCCGATTCGGATTACGCGGGTTGCAAAATTGATAGAAAGAGCACATCCGGAGGGTGCCATTTGCTTGGGAGATCACTAGTTTCATGGAGTAAGAAGCAAAATAGTGTGGCCTTATCTACCGCCGAGGCGGAATACATAGTCGCGGGTGCTTGTTGTGCACAAATCCTTTACATGAAACAAACCCTTTTAGACTATGGTGTAGTTCTAGAAAGGGTACCTTTGTTGTGTGACAATGAGAGCGCGGTTAAGCTTGCTAACAAAACCCAGTTCAACACTCTCGCACAAAGCACATTGATATTCGCCATCACTTTCTTAGAGACCATGTTTCAAAGAAAGACATATACCTAGAAGGAGTTAGAACCGAAGATCAATTGACGGATATTTTCACAAAACCCTAGATGAGAACACCCTTTGTAGATTGCGAAGTGAGCTTAATGTGCTTGATCTAAGTAACTTTGTCAAAAGGTGAAAGGGGGTTGTCTTTGCATTGCATTGTATCATATGCCATGTTTAAATTATGCTTTGCACATAGGCTTGTCAGACGTGGTTAAGATAACCGCCCTAAAAAGCGTGTGAAGAAGCTTACCCATGAGCAAACTTGACAAGCAACCTAGATTCAAATTCCGTATTGCATTGCATATGCATATGTGTTGCTTTGTCGTTTCTTTTCGGTTAAGCTTTGAGCAACCGCTATGTTCGTCCACCGCTAGGGGGAGCATTTGAGGCTCCTAATGGTTGAGACCCCTAGTTTTGGTGGCCACACGTTGTCTCCTCGGGTTTTATTGCCTATTTTATCTAGAAAACTAAATTAGCCTATGGCAAATTATTTGAAAAAATTGAGGGTTTAAGAGAGGTCACTCCACTAGGTTCCAATTGGTGTTTATTTGCGTCTTATTTGAGTTGGAACTTGGTTGGGAGAAGTCGGCGCGAAAAATCGAGTCAAAACAGGGTTTCCCCTGTGACCGGACGCTGTGACCGGACTCACCCGGTGCGTCCGGTCAATGCATCACACGCGCTGATGAACAGTGTCTCAGTCGCGTCTGGTCAAGTGAAGGAAAGTGTGTCTGGTCGTTGGCCGAAATAGGATCGGACGCTGGTGTGCGTCCGGTCACGCTGGACAGGACGCGTCCGATCGCGAAAAATACGTTTTGGGAGCTCTCTGTTTGTGACCGGACGCCAGTCCCCGTGCGTTCGATCAATCAGTGAGTGCGTCCGATCATCACTTAAAGGGCACAATAAGTTCATCTAACCAACACGTGGTTCCCTTATTTCTTTCTTCTTCGTCCAGCCGCGCCCGAACCGCCCCCGATCCGCTCGCCGCCGCTCCCTAAACCCTATCTCGCGCTCGCGCTCGCCGCTGGTCGCCGCGCTCACCCGCACTCACCCTCTTTGCCGGTCATCGAGCCTGCCCCAGCCCTCCGCCGTGCGCTCCACCTCCTAGCCTCCTCGCTCGCGCGCGGCCACTGTTGGTACCAGCTCGCCGGGGCCGAGCCCTCTTCGCCGGAGGTCGCCGGAATCTGCCTCACCCTCGCCGGAGCTCGTTGAAAGCCCTAGTTTGGTTTTGGTTAATTGATGAAACCTATTTTGGTCTAATCCTTTTGTGAAGCATGTGTGTAGCTAATGGAAAAGGATTACGACCAAGCCATTGGTAGAGTTAGCAAGGTGGCAACCATGGAGGATGGTGATGGCCACAAGCACTCATGTGATCAAGTGCTCTACCAGTGGTGAAATGAAGGAGAGAAAAGATGCATTGCTCAAGTGGTAGATTATTTCTTACTTTTAATCTTGAGTATAGGCAAGCCGGACTATCAAGAGGGATACAAACTAGGCTAGCTAGATGTGGTGAAAAGTGCTCATGAAGTCTAACATCTAGTGCCACTTGAGCGATCTAACATTGCGTTGTTGTTGCTAGGATCGAGTGGCGTGGTGAGTGAAAGTGAAAATCCTTTGAAAAATGTTTGTGAAAATGCTAACAACATGAACAAGGTGGTATACACTTGTGGTGTTGGCACATTTGCAAAGGAGAAGGTGTTGGAGTTGAAGTGAATCAACTCGGAGAAGAAAAGGAGGCTTTTCGGTGTGTTCCGAACTCTATGTTTGGTCTTGGATTGGAATTATGTACTAATCCTTTGTGCTTTGGATCTTATATTCATGTGGGTTGTGTAGCCCTCTGAATAAGCTTTCCAAAATATCCAAGATCATCGAAATCGGAGTTCGGAGCTAAAAGTTATGGTCATTTTAGCGCGGATGTCAGTTTGCTGAAGTCGGTAGTACCGACCCTGAGGCCGGTAGTACCGACCCCTCCGTGAGCAGATCGCATGTTCTCTGTGTTGGGCCATTTTTGGCCTAAAGGTAGTACCGCCATAAGGCCGGTACTACCGACCCTCGGTAGTACCGACCTCCGATCGGTAGTACCGGCGATCGAAGTTGTTTTGAAGGCTCTCTATGTAGATCTAGATTTGGCCTAAAGGTAGTGCCGCCATAAGGCCGGTAGTACCGGCCACCGGTAGTACCGACCCCCGGTCGGTAGTACCGACGTTTGGAGGAAGTTTGGAGGCGTTCTGTGTAGATCTAGATCTGGCCTACCGGTAGTACCGCTATAAGGGTCGGTTCTACCGACCCTACTACCGACCCTCTTTCGGATGCGTTAGCAAGGTCAATCTAACGGTCGTTGTTGATGTAGTCGATACTACCGACCTATGGGGTCGGTACTACCTACTGTGGCGCAAACGGTGACTTGTATAAATAGTCGTTCTCTCGGTTTCTAACGGTTACCTCTTCAATTCATTGCGCCCAAACACAAGAAAGAGAGCTCCCAAGTGTTGACTAACCTCCTCTCTCTCCCCCTTTGATTCTAGAGTGAATCTCTTGCAAGCTTTGAGCTAGGGAAGTGAGATTAGAGAGTGAGACGCATCGATCTACGTCAAGAGCACTTGGATCCAACATCTCTCCGGCTTGATTTGTGTTCTTTACTCTTGGGTTCTTGGAACCTAGCCGGTTAGGTGTTCTTCGGTTGTTGCCCGTGATTGACTCATTTGTGAGGGCACTCCGAAGTGTTTGTATTACCCTCATGATTCTTAGTGAAGAAACTTGATTAGCCTTTGTGGTTGATTGAGTGAGGCAAGGAGGTGAAAGAGACTCCGACCTTAGTGGTCACCTCAACAACGAGGACGTAGGCACTTCTTCGTGAAGTGGCCGAACCTCGGGTTAAATCTTGTGTCCCGCGTGCTTATTGAATTTGCTTCTTCGGTCATTTCATTTGCATTCGAGTTCTTCGCGTTCTTCCTCCCTCCTCTCTCATTCTAAGTGTGGGTAGGCTCGATCTACACTTTGGGGAGGAGCTACTACTCGAACAAGGATTCTAGATTTTTAAATAGGCTATTCACCACCCTCTAGCCATTCGGATCTTTCAAGTGGTATCGGAGCCGTGGTCACCGTTTGTTTGAGGATTTACAACCTCTGGTGTTACAATGGCTCAAATCAACTATATGGGGAAGCCACCACATTTTGACGGCACCAACTTTGATTGTTGGAAGAGGAAGATGTGTGCGTTCACAAGAGGCATGAATAGGAAGATATGGGATGTAATTGAGCATGACTTTGCGGTGATTGACATCGCTGATCCAACCCCAAGAGAAGAGAGAAGCTTCAATGGAATGATGTGGCCATCAACTTGTTCTATGAAGCATTTGATACAAAAGTCTTTGAACAAATCAAGGACTTGAAAGAGCAAGTGAGATATGGGAAAGGTTGGAAGAAACATATGAAGGCACCAAGGCCGTGAAGAGCGCCAAGCTAATATTCTCAAGGACAAGCTAGCAACCTTCAAGATGCAAGAAGATGAAAGCATACCGGAGATGTTCCACCGGTTGCAAGTGATTGTGAATAACTTGAAGGCTTTGGGAGAAAAGGTTGAGGACAAGGACTTTTCTCATAAGTTCTTGAGATGCTTACCACCTAGGTTTGATACCTTGGTGACAATTCTTGTGAGGGAAGGATTGGATACGGTAACCCCAAACCAAGTACTAGGTGATGTGGTCACTCAAGACACATACCGTGTGAAACGGGATGGGAGAGCCCAAGAGGAAGATAAGAAGAAGAAGACTGTGGCGTTCAAGGCGTCATCCTCCAAGAGCAAGAGCAAGGGCAAAGCAAAGGAGGAAAGCGATGATGAAGCTAGCACAAGCGGAAATGAGTTGGATGATGAAGAAATAACTCTATTTATCAAGAAGTTTGACAAGTTTATGAAGAAGAAGGGCTTTGGGGCAAGAAAGAGAAGAGATACAACCAAGAGCTCAACTAGAAGATGCTATCGATGCAAGAGCAAAGATCACTTTATTGCGGATTGTCCACAATCTAGTGATGATGAAGATGATCGCAAGAAGAGCAAGAAGGAGAAGAAAGAGAAGAAGAAAGAAAAGAAGAAGGGTGGATCCTATGTTGTGACATGGGATAGTGATGCTTCCTCAAGCGATGATGGTGATTCTAGTGATGATGAGAAAAAGACCACCAAGAAGAAGGCTATGGCTAGTCTTGCTATCTCAAGCAAGCCTTCTATCTTCGACGCTCCATCGACGTGCTTCATGGCTAAGGCCGCTAAGGTATCATCCGATGAGAGTGAGAGTGAGAGTGAATGATGTCTGAATTTTAGTTTTCTTTCAGACAACAGTTATTGTATGTATTTGTAATTTCTGTAGATTAATTTTGGATACCAAGAATAAAACCCTTATTAGACAAAACCATAAACCCGATAAAATCTAATTTGTGTTGTTACAAAGATAATTAATAATTATTTCTATAGGAAGATAAGGATACAAATTAATATGTTATGACATAAAGGCAAATAACAAATCATAAAAAATAACAATTTACTTGTACTAGTTGATGGTTAAAAGTTGTCTGAAATCTAAATTCAGACACCTAAAATATAGGAGAAGTGAAAATCAAATGGTCCTAGGCAATGCCCATTTTCAAGGCTGGCAACTAACTAGCTACACTATTATTGATCGATACTAGCGTCAATGCGTTAGCAATATTCAGTTTTTTATATGTGCAGTAGCTAGAAACAAAAATGGAGGGAGGATGAGATAAAGTTTGAGAAATTGAACATTTTGATCTCTAACAAATAGTTATGGACAGATTGATAATATTAGTGCGTGTCTTATTATTGTAAGTTGGTAATCCTAGCTAATACTTGTTGCTTTCCATATAAGCAGGGTAATTGTATTTGGTCTAAAAATATGATAAGATGATCTCTAACAATATATTTTCAAAGGAGACATGTGAAGGCTAAGAACGAGTTAATTCTAACTTCTAAGCGTCATTTGTTGTTACACTGACCTAGGTGAGTTAACGAGTGGATGTGATGCACACTTATGAAAACCAGTGTGAGCATCTAGGCCCTAGTGGGTTTCGGTGATTGGATGACAACGGTAAATTACTATGACTAACGTGTGTTTTGCAGAAACAGTTGAGTTAGGTCATGGTAATGATGATCGTGTGGGCACTATGGTATTCATGTCCCCTTATTGATGGAATTCGTTCGGTTTTCAAAGGATGGACGACGAAGACGGTGATAGGCTAGTTCTAAGTGTCATTTGGTGATGAAGGACACTTAGAGTAGCATAGGTCTTTGTTTTTATCTTTGGCCGTACTATTAAGGGGAGTTTGAATGGGTAGCTTGACCTAGGTGAGACTTTTGAGTTAGGTGTGGTGCACACTTGTTAACCAGAGCCCTAGGTAGCTTAGAAGGTCCCTAAGATCATAAGGAAGAAAGTTTGTGAAGGGAGCGTCGCAAATCGAAGTCGTTTTGGACTTCAAATTGCGACGGACGCTAGAGCCCTTGGGACCGGACGCTAGGGTATGCGTCCGGTCAGTGGTGCTCGCTGAGGGGTGAGTCTGGTTGTGACCGGACGCGCCCTCAGCAATGGACCGGACGCACCAGGGGGTGAGTCCGGTCGCGTCCAGAGAGGTTCCAGAGAGGAAAAATCGCGATCGGACGCGTCCGATCAGAAGGGATCGGACGCATGGGAGCGTCCAATCAATACTTCGTACAGGTGTCAGTGCTAACGTCAGTTAGCCGTTGGGCACTGACCGGACGCGTCCGGTCACCCCGACAGGTGCGTCTGATCAGTGTGTAACTGGCTGGACTTACCCCTTCGTGCATGTTTTGAGTTGGGGGTATAAATATGCCTCCTCCTCATTCATGCTGGTACTCTTGCTCATTTGAAAGGTTGTCAAACACATGTGGATTGCAAGTGAGTGCAAGCGACCTAGTGAGGTTGAGAGATTTGATAATTGAGTGATCAAAAACCTCATTTAGTGAAGAGAGAGTAGCAAGTGTGCATCCACCATCTCATTAGCCTTGCGTTGGTCAAGTGAGAGTTCTTGCTTGTTACTCTTAATGATCAGCATCACCTAGACGGCTTGGTGGTGATCGGAGAGCTTGGTGATCTTCCGGAGGCATTGTGGATGACCCAAGCCAAGTTGTGACCGGTAACGAGCGATTCACTGGGCTGGAGTGGCGAAGAATTAGCTCGTAGTGAGCACTTGATCCTTGCGCGGATCAAGGGGGAGCGATACCTTGCGCGGGTGCTCCAACGAGGACTAGGGGGTGTGCCGACACCTCGATACCTCGGGAAAAAGATCGTCGTGTCATCTCTACTCTTTCTACTTACGCATTTACATTTGAGCAATTCAATTCCGCAATTTACTTATTGTTCATCCATATTTGAATTGCCATGGTAGAGTAAATTCGTAGTGTTGATCTTTTGTGCGGTTGTTTCTAGAGAAACTCACTTCTAGGCACTACGGGGTTAATTGGGCTTGTTAGGATTTAATTATCGTAAAAGTTTTAGAAAGCCAATTCACCCCCCCTCTTGGGCATCTGATCCTTTCAACCAGCACTAAGTAGCTCAAATAAAGCCAAGGTTGATTGAAACCTGAACCAACTCAAAGGAATTGGATATTGGAACCTAAGGTTTCGACGTGTTTCTAACCCTCTTTACATTACACATTTACTTTTATAAATTTACATTCTCATAGTCATGCACTTATGCTAGTGTAGAGTTGGAATCTAAGACGCAAAACTTCTTGTAGTAGACTTAGAAACTTGTTAGGCACAATGGATGAATTTGACTAAGCAATAGGTTTTATTTCCATGAAAATTTACATTATCCTAATCCACCCCTTCTTGGACATTAATCCTTTCATTCTACACATACACATCATAGTGTACATCACTTTAGCCTGCTACTCCCTCATATCGAAAATAGAAGTCGTTTAGGACAGCGACACGGTCTCCAAAGCATAACTTTGACCACTTGTTTATTTAAAAATATTTGTTGTAAAGTGATATATGTATATTTTTATGAAAGTACTTTTCAAGACAAATTTATTTATATGATTTTTACATCTCTAAACTCAATAATTTAAAAGTTATTCATGATTTATATTCCCAATGTTTGACTCAATCCTTGTCTAAAACGACTTTTATTTTCGATATGGGGGAGTATGTGTATAGGCAGTCGACTGATAATGAGAAAGAGATTATTCGTGCTGACTTGTCGGATTTTCAACAGGTTTTTATTGACTATTATCCATCAAGGCAGAATGGTACTTAACATTTCCAAATTGTGTTTTCTTAGACTGGTCGTTGTAATAGGATGAATTTTCTATCAGTGTGTGACCCGAAAATACACCCTTTGGAATGAAGAGAAAAGGTCCCACAAACTATTTGTCAGTGTGGCTGTGATCCTAAATAAAAAATGGCTAAGTGCCATGATTAGAGAATTATCCCATGATGCAGTGACTCATCGCTCGTGAATATCCCACTCAAGGTCGACTTGTGTTTCTGACTAAGTTTTGCTTGGATGAATTGTCCATCATGTGTGGATGAACTGTTCACTAGGGCGCAACTAAGTGTGGATTAGGTTCATGCATGACCTTGGGCTTGTGCAAGGGTTTTATTATAGGGTTGCTCGGAGCCTAATAAGGTGCATTGCGATGAACCATCCTAAGTGGAGTTCTAGTTAACTAATGGTGATCTAGGGTCAACTAATAATATTGCATTGGTCTCGGGCCTGTTTGGTTGGGAGACAATGTGGGATGGGATAGACATGTGTTAGTTTTGAGGAATGGGATGACTGTGTTTTGTTGAGGAGGATAGAACCATCCATGTTTTCTATTTGATTGGATTACATAAAAAGTGGGATAAAATTTTGATACTTGGGGCTCATCTATCAGTTTTTTTCTATTTATTTCTTGTTTCTTCGCTTATCCCTTTCTCCCCCGACCGTCAATCTTGTTGTGCCCGCCAAACGCATTTGCAGTTCTCATCATGCCCCTTACTCTCCGCTTGTCGATCTCGTCACACCCCTCTCTCTCCATTCGTCTATCTCATTGTGCCCTAGCACCTCCGACAATCTCGTTGCGCTCCGAGTGCCCTCACGACCGACATACCTAACCCTTGCATCCATGCCTCTAATGCCCATGTTTCTGTCCCTTGAATCCACGCCTCTACCGTTGTGCCTCCACCAGGCATGCCCTAGGTGCCGCTTGCTAATCACCTGCAGTCATCCTCCACATGTGGTTTCTTCTCCCCACTAGTCACTCCTCTTCTCTTTGTGTAGGCCACTATCGACCTCACTTGTGGTCTCATCATTATTGTTTGTGGATACGCTTGTCTCCGCTGTCGCGCTCGAGAGAACGGACACTCGCCTTCCTAGGTGGGACGAGCGAATCAGCTCAAATCACCTCCACTCTGGATTTTCATGGACACACACACGAATTATATGTTCAACAAAAAAGAATTATATGTTCAAGCCGACTCATATATATGTGTGTTCCAGTTTTGGCTCTGTTTGACAGGACTTATAAACTAGCTGATAAGCTGAAATACTTGATTTATTATGAGAGAAAAATATTATTTTAATAACTTATAAACCAACTCATAAACTGAAGCGAACACGTGTGTTTTAGTAGTAATTATTATATGTTCTGCTAGCTAGATATGTAGCCTGCATGTACGGATGCATTTCCTCATATCTCTCGAAAGAAAAGAAGAAGAAGAAAACGAGTAGGTGCGTGGTGAAAGCAAAACACCGACAACAAGAAAGCACACCCAGCCGTACACACGCCTTTGATTGTTCCATGCAGCATCGCCATGATCATCGATGATGCGCGCTGTACCATTGATGTACTACTCCTGAAAGAAAAGGGTAAATAACTGCCATTAGTGCACACGGGCATGCACTAATTATATTATTGTACTGTACTGCTAAGTTTGGTTTGCTTAATCAGGGGCCACTTGAACTTGTTGCCGCCGCTGCGGTTGCTAGCTAGCTATAGCTTGTCGTGCTATATAAGGCGGTCATTGATAGAGCTCGACAAGTACACTGTAGATGGCCGGCCATTGGCTGCGAAGCTTGTCACTCACTCACGCAGTCACGCGTAGTGCCTGCTTCGATCCTACGCCTAGCCACAATAACGGGAAAGATCACGAGGACCGGGCGTCTATGTATATAGTGTTAGACAGGGCTATGTTATGGGCCTAGGCCTTATTAGCTTCAGGGCTCATGTACAGATCGGCTAGGAGTTGTATTTGGACTCCAAGTCTGGGTATCTAGTAGATTGATTATTGAAGGACAAGTACATGTATATATATATATAGGTAAGGATAGGGGTGGCTTATGGAAACACAACCGACGTCCAGTATCCTTGCCTGAACCAACTCAATCTACTAGATACCCAGACTTGGAGTCCAAATACAACTCCTAGTCGACCTTGTTGGCACAAAATGTGGTACACCGCGCCTCACACACAGCAAGCCGGAAAGCTTGGCTTCAATCGGGTGCCCGGACGATTTGGAATCCGGAGACGTGCCAGTCAGTTTGACCTGAAACTAACAAGGGAAAAAAGTGGTTAAATACAAAGATGGAACATGTCGGGCGAAACCGGACAGTTCCATATTTACGGCCTCAAAGCCACTTGCAACGACATACAACTATGAGAGCTGCCTGCCAACAGATTTAAAGGTCATTCCGCTAATCTGTAAAGATGAACATATGAAGACAGCCGATTGCCGAACACACGCACATGGGAAGATATAAGTGAAAATAAATTGTAAGATGACGCATAACCGAGCTCGGCAAACTAGCCGAGTTGGGGTTCATGAAGAAGGAACATGCAAGTAAACACAATCAAACCAATCTAAAACCTGCATCTGCCGCACGATACCTAGTTTTATCTAAGCTCAAACGTGGTTGACATGTATGAACCCGCAACACGTAACAATCTAGATTAAAAATTAATTCGGCCATTATGATCATGCAATTATTGTAAAAACAAATAAAAAAAACTTATAAAGCAAGGCCGAACAAAGTCAATCTAGATTGGGCAAAAGAGTGTTGCAAAATTAATTAAATAATTACAACACATGATAACTTAATGAATCTACTAGATCTTGCCAAATCTAATAGAGCCGATAACTATTTTTACTCATGACTTAATCCATCGCACGATACGAGGCATAAGCAAAAACCTCCCGACATAATCTTAAATCCGCCGCACGATACTAAGCTTAACGAACGGGACTACTTGCATCATATCTAAATCCACCGCATGATACTAGACATGATAACAAGGTTGCCGGGACTTACGGAGGTCGACGGATCGATGGTTCCTCTCGAAGAACTCGACGACACGACAATAGGACTCGAAGATGGCACGGAGCCGGTTTGTATTGATATGGTTGTGAACGGATTTTACAATGGCCGAGGGTTTATATTTATACCCTGGGCGAAATACGAGTCCTAGAAGACTACGATCTACATAATGAAATTTGGAAAATACGAATCTTATTTCTATTTTTCTCTTGGCGCCTTCCATCGTCACGTGTCTTCTCATGCAAGCCGGCTTTACTTGCCATGTTTGTTTCCCGAACAGAGTCACCGCCTTGCAAGATAGCCGATCGCACAAGCACTTGCCGAAACTCCGAGAACTAATCAACCGCACGGTCATTTGCCGAATGCCCCTTTCACTGTCAACTGAGTCCATTTGTTATTTTTCTGGTTCATCTGATCAACCGATCCTCCTTGATTTTGCCGATTCTTCAAACCGCAGCCATCTTCAGTAAAATTCGGCCTATCTCTATCTTAGTCCAAATTTTGGTGTAAACACATGCCCCCTAATTTTGGGATAAATATTTATTCCAAAATTCCTCTCTCTTTTTTTTTCTTTTTTGAACAACTGACGCGGAACCTTTGGAAGCATCCACTCTCGTGGAAATTTTACACACCTTAATTGTCGTACCTGCCGATTCATCTCCCGATGCACCTTTTGGGGTCCTTTTAAGTCTCTCTTCACTCTGTTTCGGCCTGTACCTCCAAACTCCCCTGTTTCGATCTTAAAACCAAGAAAGACTCTTCTTTCTCCTGTCATCATCCAATCCAAACCAGAAAATGTCCTCTGTGGCGAGTCAATATAGCTCCGAGCTTGGTGCTTCCAGCACCTCTAAGAAGAGTTTGCTCTTTTCTTTTTCTTTTCCTTGTTTCAATAATGAAGCAGCTGTTCTTATTTCATTATTTCTGTTTAGGAGGATCGACGATGATTTCTCCGAAGACCTAACCTAGAAGATCGTAGACCTTCAATTTGATCTGGAGGGGAAGGATCGGGAAATTACCCTAATCTCTCGGGAGCGTAACGTTGCTCGGAATCGGGCCGCCGGTAAATATTTCCACCATTTCTTTCCTTGTTTTCCCCTCCTGCCTTTATTTACTCTTCTTCCTTTCAGCTTTGGCGGCCAAACTTCATGCTCTTGAAGCCGCCGTCGCCAAGCTTGCCATTACGGCCGACGTGACGGGTACGACGGCTCTGAATCGGGTAAATGAGGTTAACCGAATCCTCCCTGACATCTCCAGGGCCGGCATGGGATATGGCGCAGCGCTCGCCTTCAACGCCGTACGGATTCATTCTGGCGCCGATTATCGCAGTTTCGATGTTTGCGAGCAGGGTCTGGAATACAGGGTAGCACACTCCGTGGATGATATGAAAGAAGCCAGAACAGATCTAGCCGATTCCTTCGACCATGCTCTCCCGATTAGGCGTAGGATGGGGTGGACAAACTGATCTTTATTGTAATCTTGTACCCCCTCTCTGTAAATAAAAAGTCCTTTTGTCTGATCAATTTGTGACCGATCTTTCGAGATCAATGTGTGTTTTGCTTCGCATATTAGTCATTGACTTTTATTTTTGTTCCAACGGCGATGTACGTCGATCATCTCTGTCCCGTAGGTGATTGCTGCAATCGGCTATTTCAGATCCAAAGTTTTAGTCTTCTCTCAATTTTTTCAACCCATAACGATGTCAGGATAATACTTCTTAAGGGATTTTTCCGTCTTTAGCTTTCTTGAAGACTTCTCCATTAAAACTTCATTGCTTGGAATAAGAATATGATCTTCCCTGCTCTGAAGACCACGAGCCAAATTGTCCTCAGTCTCAATCGGTAATACGGGTTTCCAAACAATCAACCGAAACTGAACCCTTTATGTGACAATAATCTTTAGCCGAATCCTGTCGGCTTTTTGATTCTAGTGCCATGATCTCTTCAATTCAGCAGAATTTTGACCTGACCCAACAATGGCCCATAAATCATGAAAAACCTTACTCCAATGCTTGGCTTTCCAATGTGCAAGGCATGGTTCCATAAATATGACCCTACAGGCCATCATCCTCAACTTCAATCGAACGCTTTTGACTCGCGAAACTTCCACTTCTCAACTCCTAGCTTAATCTAGAAAGGCAAAAACTCCTGCTTGTGACTTCATCAATGACAGGTAACGGTGACCACGGCAAACATCCTGCTAGAGATGAGATGGAAAGGAGCCGAGCACCTATTCGTCAGCATTATGGGTAAAAACTGATCTCTTGCCCCCTCGCGGTAGCTTTTCTTATTTACCCATCCCTGATTCATTGTTCAGCCTCCTTTCAGAGTGAGGTCTTTCCCCAGCCAAACCCGAGTTCCTTTTCCAGAATCAGCAGCTCCAATGGCCTCCCTCAATCCTTTTCCTGGGTCATCAGATCCCTCTGAATCCGATGATTTGCTTCAGTACACCCGTCTGGATGCTCTCCCGTACCGCGAGGAGAGGGATAAGACCTAGAAGGAGCCGGAAGATGTATCAAAGAAGTACGGCATCAAAGAAGCTGAATGGGTGGACCAACGGAAGCAGCTCTGCAACGTCATCACAGGTTAGTGAAACCCTTGTTCGATTCCCTTCTTTTGATTGGGCTTGCTTTGTCCTTGTCAGCTCTTTCTGCAGAAAATGACTGTTTGAGAGCAACAGCGAACAAAGTTGCCAACAAGGTGAATGCCCATGGGGACATAGCCGAGGTGCGTTTTGATGCTGCGGATGGCCGCATAGATCAGGCCATCATCCAAGGTGTGCATCTTGGCGTCTCTCTTGGGCTAGCGGCGATGAACTCTTGGACCAAAGAGGACTACTCCTCCCTACCGGTCGGCTTCGCAGGCAGATACCTCAGCGACTTTTCCCGATCGCAACATCTCTTCAGAAAAACGTTTTCCGAATGCATGACGCCACCTTAGCCGACTAGATCTTGTTTTGACATGTCATGTCACTCGACATTTCATTTACTGCACTTCACCTCTCCCTTCTCTCGATAAACCTGTTAACTTGAAAAAATGCTAGGGTCACCAGAGTTATGATCATTTTTGTGCTAAAGGCGATATAAACAATATCGGCTATATTTTAAATTCTTGGAGCATTTTTTCTACTAAAGACGATGCTTTACATCGGCTATCTTGCATACAAATATTCTTGACTCTACTTCACGCATTCGACATTTAACAAGTAGCGCCGAAGCTTGGTATATGAGCAACATACATATGAACAAAGTTTCCAAATAGCCGAATACCTTGACTCTGGGTCTAACAGCTTTCGGCTAAGGTAGGATATTACTCTTTCTTTTTCCTTTAAGTTTTGATAAGGGCCGATCCTATTGTTAGGCTATCGGCCGCCACGTACAACTTGAAAAGTTTACCAAGCCATGGAGGTGCCTTCATATATTCTTCAGTATCATCAAAACTTTCTGTTGTACGTCACCTCATACAAATTTTTTGATCTTCCTTGAGCTTCAGCAACGGAGAAAAAGGCAGAACTTTCTCGAAAGGTTTAACAATTTCAATCTATACTCTGGATCCAAATCTGCATATTTTCGGCTTCATCATCAATATTTGCTTCTTCTAACTTATTAGCCGATACGAAACTTTGTTCCAACTTTCCTTCCGTCTCCATCGTTTGAATCGTTCATTCAAAAATTGCTCTGAGAGCCGATTGTTCGAATCGGCTGTTGGTCCTTATCAAAAACATTCACAGGACCTACTTCCCAAACTCTTCCAGAGAAGCACTCGACACCATCATATTCCCAGTAAATGGGCTCTGCATTAGCAACACTCACCGAATCATCAGCATGGACAATTTCGACGTCATCTCCAATCCACTGGATGAGGAATTGATGCATAGTTGACGGAACACAGCAGTTTGCATGTATCCAATCCCTTCCTAAGAGCAAACTGTATGCCCCTTGCCATCAATGACGAAGAAGGTAGTAATCAAAGTTTTCGACCCGATTGTTAATTCAACATGAACCGCCCCTCGAATATCAGAAGAATTACCAGCAAAGTCCCTCAACACCATGTCAGTTTTCAACAATTCTTCACTTGTCATCCCAAGTTTCCTGAAGGTAGTATATGGCATGATATTTATGGCAGCTCCCCCATCAATAAACATCTTGGTTAATGGCTTACCGTTGGCATATCTCCTCATATAAAGTGGCTTCAAGTGTCGATGCTTAGCTGGTTTATCAAAAACTGCCCGTTGAGCCAAAACAAGTTGAGCCAACAGATCTTGGTACTCGTCTTCGTCAAAATCCGAATACACTTCTTCTTAGACATTTTGGTCTTCGGGAGCTATGAATTCTGATGGAAGAAAGAATGCCATGCACGCATCAGCCGAACGATTACCCTCATCAGGCTCCTCTCTAGGACGCCAAATTTGTTTTGTTTTGGCGCCTGCTTGCGCCAATTCTCTGTTCCTTAGGCGTTGCACCCTTCTCTTCTGGCTCTTCCTCAATCCCGGTGGACACCACTGTCCTTTCTGCCAAACATATCCGCGATATTCTTCTTCTTCAGCGTGTGCCCAACCTCGATCAGCAAATCTTCTCCCTTGCCGATTCTCGGAATTACTTATTTTTAAACGCCGATCATCCTTAGGGATTTGCGTCCCAAGCCTTTCACGGACCGAACGGCGGTTGACTCGAGACTGCCTGTACTCAAAATATTGATAACTGCATTCAGGGCAATTGTTTTTAGCAGGCAGTTTCAAGCCTTCCTTCCAACAATACTTGAAGAATGAGCACTCCCAATGAGATTGCTCTTGCTCTCTCATATACTTTCGTTCTTCTTGGTATATCTCCTCTTCGTACCTCCGCTTCTTCTCTATGAATTTTTGTACTTCATAAAATTTTTGCTTCTGGTACCGCTCTTGCTCCCGACGCCATTTGTTCAACAAAATGCGTGTCGTGACCCTGGGTCTGGAAGTTTCACCCCTTTCAATTCGGCTATCCTAGAGATGAACTTGTTGCCGAAATTCTTCATTTGTGATCTGCCGATCGGGGTCAACAACACCGGTCTTTCTCGCTCTATCAGAGGTTAAAACCCTTATCTTGCTTTTGCCCCTAGGGTCACCTGCATTAATCATGTTAACAGAGAAAGATATGGTGTTCTGTCCAAAAGGGTTACCATCAATTTTCATCTTTCCGTCGAACTTCAAATACCCCTCCTGGATAGCCTTTTGGATCCGCACTCTGAACACTCGGCAATCATTTATAGAGTGAGATCTGGTATTATGGAAACCACAATACTTCTTGTCTTTGACCCCTTCAGGGTGTAGCATGGGATGGCCTTCCGGCAACTTGATGCGTCCTTCCTTCAGTAACAGTTCAAACAGCTTATCCGATTTTGAAACATCAAAATCGTAGGTACCTTTTTGCTGCCTTAGCCATCGTTGATTGACTTGAGTCGGCTCTTTCGCCCAGACTAACTCGGCTGCAGCTACCTCATCTTCGTCATCATATTCCGCTGCTTCTTCCAAGAAAGCCTGATACATCTCGGTAGCCACATCTCCTTTCTGGAATTGGTTATTTCTCCTAAACCCTTGAGCCTGACTACTCATCATTGTCAATCGTTGTGATAATTGTCCGAGATCATCAAACTCCATGCCGAATAGCTTCTCCCTGATATTCGGCAACATGCCAGCTATAGCTATCCCTGGTAATTGATCATCTGGTAAACTCAGGGAATAGCAGAGGTTTTTGGTCTCCCTGAATCTGCGCAAATATTCTTGCGGCGTCTCATTAGCTTTCATCCTTAGACTCATGAGATCGACCAGCTTCTTCTCATTGGTGCCTGTAAAGAAATACGCGTGGAACTTCTGTTCTAGTTCTGCCCACGTATTAATGGAATTTGCCGGCAGAGACGTGAACCAAGAGAAAGCTGGTCCTGTTAATGACAATCGGAAATACCGGATTCTCCAAGCTTCATCTGCTGACGCCTCCCCAAGTTGCATCAAGTAACGGCTGATGTGTTCTATAGTACTAGTATCATCTTGGCCCGAAAACTTAGTAAGAACAGTGGGAGGCTTCACCCTTGGAGGAAGCGCCACTCGGTTGTACCACTCCGGGTAAGGAGACTTGTAAGCGTAAGATTGATTCTTTGGCTTCAGGCCGAATTGATTTTGCATCATGTCGGCCATCCTATGCATGATGAGGTCGACACTCAAATCTGGAGCCGCTCGTGTTTGATCCCCGAGAAACGCTCCTGCTGAATTCTTATAGCCTAGATTCGGGAAAGCATCAATCGCACTGTAATCAACGAACTCCTGATATCCATCTCCATACATGTTCTTCTGCAGCCTATTCGTTGCTGGAGACACACTGAAAGCAGATGGTGGGACGTTTCCCGTTGTGCCGAATGCAAGTTGGCCTTGAGTTGTGGGATGTTGCTGTTTCTCGTGAGGGACCATCCCAGCTCTGCTGGTACCAACTCCACTTCCTTCGGCAATTCCTTTCTGATGTTGGGGTATGGGGAACAACATCGGTCCTTGTATCGGGCCAGCGGCTTCTTCAAAATGTTTGTCAACTGCTGGTCCGAAAGTACTAACCATGATGGCACGAAAAGTATTTAAGAAAGCCGATTGATAATTTGTCAAAGCCTCCGCTACAGCCTTGTACACCAGCTCGGACATCTTTTGAGCATCTTCCTCATCGGTGTAATCAGATTGATGAGGAAGGAGAATTCTTGGGAGTGATTGCTTCTAGAAAACTTTGTTGCTTTTATTTTTAGAGAAAGACATCAAGCACTTGTGCTGAAACTCATCACACGCTTGTTGAACTAGATTCCTCAGATCTCCAGGCAATTCATCCATGGTCACGTTCAAGACTTGATTGTTGTCGAATTCAGGCATCTTGAATTAAAATGGGGTCCCACCGAGCGTGCCAAAAAGTGTGTTGGCGCAAAATGTGGTACACCGCGCCTCACACACAGCAAGCCGGAAAGCGTGGCTTCAATCGGGTGCCCGGACGATTTGGAATCCGGAGACGTGCCAGTCAGTTTGACCTGAAACTAACAAGGGAAAAAAGTGGTTAAATACAAAGATGGAACATGCCATGCGAAACCGGACAGTTCCATATTTACGGCCTCAAAGCCACTTGCAACGACATACAGCTATGAGAGCTGCCTGCCAACAGATTTAAAGGTCATTCGGCTAATCTATAAAGATGAACATATGAAGACAGCCGATTGCCGAACACACGCACATGGGAAGATATAAATGAAAATAAATTGTAAGATGACGCATAACCAAGCTCGGCAAACTAGCCGAGTTGGGGTTCATGAAGAAGGAACATGCAAGTAAACACGATCAAACCAATCTAAAACCTGCATCTGCCGCACGATACCTAGTTTTATCTAAGCTCAAACGTGGTTGACATGTATGAACCCGCAACACGTAACAATCTAGATTAGAAATTAATTCGGCCATTATGATCATGCAATTATTGTAAAAACAAATAAACAAAACTTATAAAGCAAGGCCGAATAAAGTCAATCTAGATTGAGCAAAAGAGTGTTGCAAAATTAATTAAATAATTACAACACATGATAACTTAATGAATCTACTAGATCTTGCCAAATCTAATAGAGCCGATAACTATTTTTACTCATGACTTAATCCGCCGCACGATACGAGGCATAAGCAACAACCTCCCGACATAAGCTTAAATCCGTCGCACGATACTAAGCTTAACGAACGAGACTACTTGCATCATATCTAAATCCACCGCATGATACTAGACATGATAACAAGGTTGCCGGGACTTACGGAGGTCGACGGATCGATGGTTCCTCTCGAAGAACTCGACGACACGACAATAGGACTCGAAGATGGCACGGGGCCGGTTTGTATTGATATGGTTGTGAACGGATTTTACAATGGCCGAGGGTTTATATTTATACCTGGGCGAAATACGAGTCCTAGAAGACTACGATCTACATAATGAAATTTAGAAAATACGAATCCTATTTCTATTTTTCTCTTGGCGCCTTCCATCGTCACGTGTCTTCTCATGCAAGCCGGCTTTACTTGCCATGTTTGTTTCCCGAACAGAGTCACCACCTTGCAAGATAGCCGACCGTACAAGCACTTGCCGAAACTCCGAGAACTAATCAACCGCACGGTCGTTTGCCGAATGCCCCTTTCACTGTCAGCTGGGTCCATTTGTTATTTTCCTGGTTCATCTGATCAACCGATCCTCCTTGATTTTGCCGATTCTTCAAACTGCAGCCATCTTCATTAAAATTCGGCCTATCTCCATCTTAGTCCAAATTTTGGTGTAAACAGACCTGTACATGAGCCCATATGGCTGAAGCTAATAAGGCCTAGGCCCATAACATAGCCCTGTCTAACGTATAGTACGCGGCTGCGGCACTTGTTTAGTTCGCAAAATTTAACAGGAAGGTGCTACATTTAATACTTCATACTAAATAAGTGCTCCATATGTCTAAAGATTCGATATGACTAAGAATCAAGTTTTTGGGAACTAAACAAATCAGTTCATCGTAACACCGTACCAGCCATCCGCCGGCAATGCAGATGGAACGAAACAGCGTACGTGGTCACGACTTACGAGTATATTTATTTACAGGGTCATTTGAATTGATCGGTGATAATAATGATATCGTGGTGGTTGTTATATTAGTTAAATTGTTTTTAGGGTGACATTCGTTGAGAAAACTAGGTCGCTAGCATTTGCGCACTGCTAGTAATTGATAAACAAGCGTTGAACATCTCCAAGAGTTTGCCAAAATTTACTTAACAAACACTACTAGAGAACAGGCCTTTGGACGATCTATCAATTGAGATTTAGTCCCGACCAAAAATTATGTCCGGGGCTAAAGACCTTAGTCCCGGTTGGTAATACCAACCGAGGCTAAAGATTTCTTTAGCCTCGGTTGGTATTACCAACCAGGACTAAAGGTCTATGACCTTTAGTCCGGGTTGGTAATACCAACCGGGGCTAAAGATTCACCTGTACCTTTAGTCCGGGTTGGTAATACCAACCGAGGCTAAAGGGTGAACCTTTAGCCCCGGTTGGTGTTACCAACCGGGACTAAAGGTCAACACCAACCGGGGCTAAAGGTCCTTTCCGAGTGGATTCAAAAGGAAAACATCCAGAACTACATCACGTGGGTTGTGTAGCTCAGTTGGTAAACGTGTCTGAGGCAAGAGGTGTTGAGTTTGAATCTTCACAAATATACATTTATTTTTTATCGTGAGAGGCTTTAGCCCCGGTTGGAAGCACCCGGGACTAAAGCCTGGGACCTTTAGTCCCGAAGTGCTAGCCCCGGTTGGGAAACCGGGGCTACCCAACCGGGGCTAAAGGCTGATTCTGTAGTAGTGAAATCTTGTGTTTTGACAAGTTTTACTAAAATATTTGGAAAAATTTATTCTCTCTCCAAGAGCTTGCCATTTAGACTTGTTAAAATTAAAATTTAGACCCACAAATAAAGTTGAGCAGAACGCCCGAGGTCCGATGGCACGACCTGGAGCTCGGGAATTTGGACCGGCCCAAGCACGGTCCGGCCCGGGAGCTAGCGGGCTCGAGCCAGCCCGAAGCCCGCAACGGACCGGGCCTGGGCCGCACTCTCGGCCCACGGGCTGGCCCGACCCGGCCCGGTATATATAAATATATATGCTGAGAATAGTGATTGGATTGATTGGGCCAACCCTAAGAGGGTAGCAATATTGTAGTCTTACATGGGCCTCATGGGCCTAACACATATACATTCCAACACCCCCCCGCAGTCTGAACTACCGGCGCAGCGGAGTTTCAAGATTGGGCACGAAAAGAAGCACAACATAGGAGCCCCCCACAGACTCAACTAGCCACTAGTGATGTTGAGGCTGGAGCGAAACTCGGAGAAGGTCAAGGACGGGAGGCCCTTGGTGAAGATGTCGGCGAACTGGGAAGTGGTCGGGACGTGGAGAACCCGAACATCGCCGATGGCCACCCAGTCACGAACAAAGTGGAGGTCGATCTCGACATGCTTGGTCCGCTGGTGCTGAACGGGGTTGGTGGAGAGGTACACGACACTGACGTTGTCGCAGTAGACCAACGTGCTCCGGGTCAGGGGACTGTGGAGCTCACCCAAGAGCTGCCGGAGCCCGGAGGCCTCAGCCACGCCGTTAGCAACAGCGCGGTACTCCGCCTCGGCACTGGAGCGGGAGACCACCGGCTGGCGCTTGGACGACCAGGACACCAGGTTGCCGTCGAGGAAGACGGCATAGCCGGAGGTGGACCGGCGAGTGTCCGGACACCCGGCCCAGTCAGCGTCGGTGTAGACGACGAGCTCGGTGGAGACAGACCGGTGGAGTAGGAGGTCATAGTCGACGGTGCCGCGGAGGTATCGGAGGAGGCACTTGAGGGCCGTGAGATGAGGCTCGCGCGGATCATGCATATGAAGGCAAATCTGCTGAACTGCATATGTTTTGTCCGGGCGAGTGAAGGTAAGGTACTGAAGCACTCCTGCAAGACTCTTGTATGTTGTAGGATCAGTAAGTGTGGCGCCCTCGGTCTCTGACAGCTTGGCCTGAGTGTCAACCGGGGTGGAGCAAGGCTTGCAGTCAGTCATCGCAGCTCGCTCCAGGATATCAAGAGTGTACTGCCGCTGGTGAAGAAAGAGACCCCCGGGACGAGGCTCAATGGTGACCCTGAGGAAGTGATGGAGCACACCAAGGTCCTTCATTGCAAACTCCTGCTGAAGAGAGGAGATGATCCGCCGCAGTAGTGTCGGGCTAGAGGCAGTGAGCACAATGTCATCAACATAGAGCAGCAGATAGGCAGTCTCCCCACCGTGGTGGTAGATGAACAGCGAAGTGTCTGACTTGGCCTCCACAAAACCCAGAGTAAGCAGGAATGCAGCAAACCGAGAGTACCACGCCCGAGGGGCCTGCTTGAGGCCGTAGAGTGACTTGTTGAGACGGCAGACCAGGTCAGGGCGGGAAGAGTCAACAAAACCCGCAGGCTGACTGCAGTAGACCATCTCAGCAAGGGTCCCGTGGAGAAAGGTATTCTTGACATCCAGCTGATGCACGGGCCAGGAGCGGGAGAGAGCCAGTGAGAGGACTGTGCGGACTGTAGCTGGCTTCACCACTGGACTGAAAGTCTCATCATAATCAACGTCAGGCTGCTGAGTGAAACCCCGGAGAACCCAGCGAGCCTTGTACCGCTCAAGAGTGCCATCAGCCCAACGCTTGTGAGTCCAGATCCACTTGTCGGTGATGACATTGGAGCCAGGCGGACGGGACACCAGGTGGTGGAGGCGGCAGCGTAGGCGTCGATGGCGGGGACGAGGCCACGAAAGGTTACCGAGGTGGCGACGACGGCGACTAGTCTCGTACCGGGGGCGGGAAGACCGCCCACGGACGGCGCTGGTAGACCCGCACCGGCTGGGCGAAGCGTGTGGGAGGTGCCGAAGACGCCGGACCCGCGGCAGGCGCAACCACTAGACCCGCACAAGGCGCAGGGGCAGACGCAACACCGGAGGGCGCGGCTGCCGGACCCGCGCAGGGCGCAGGGTCAGGCACAGGCCCGGAGGGCGTCGGGCCGGGGCATGAGCCCTCCGGAGGACGCGGTAGAGGACCTGCAGGGTAAAACAGTAAAGGTGGCTGGGCCACCGCGTCAGTGGGAAAAAGGGAGGAGAGGCCAAGGTCGGAGGTGGAGGTGGGAGGAGTGGTGGTGGTGGTCGTGGAGAAGGGAAAATCAGACTCGTCGAACACAACATGACGGGAAATGAGAACTCGACGAGAGGAGAGGTCAAAGCAACGGTACCCCTTGTGATCTGGGGAGTACCCGAGGAACACACACCGAGTCGAGCGGGGAGCCAGCTTGTGGGGAGCAGTGGCAATGGTGTTAGGGTAACACGCACACCCAAAGACGCGGAGGTGGGCATAGTGAGGAGGGGTACCGAAAAGGGCGTGGTGAGGAGTGGGAGCAGGACAGGTAGTGGAAGGTAAACGGTTAAGGAGGTAGGTGGAGGTGTGAAGACCCTCGGTCCAGAAGCGAGCAGGAAGGGAGGCCTGCAAGAGAAGGGTGCGTATGGTGTCATTGGTGGTGCGAATCATGCGCTCGGCCTTGCCGTTCTAGGAGGAGGTGTAGGGGCACGACATGCGCAACTGCATGCCGTGAGAGAGAAAGAAAGCACGAGAAGTGGAGTTATCGAACTCACGGCCGTTGTCACACTGAACAACCTTGATGGTGAGGCCGAACTGAGTGGACACCCAGGCAAAGAAGTGAAGAAGCATGGAGAAAGTGTCAGACTTCACACGAATGGGAAACGTCCAGGAATAGTGAGAGAAATCATCCACCAACACAAGATAGTATTTATAACCAGAAATACTCAGAACAGGAGATGTCCATAGATCACAATGTACAAGATCAAAAATATGGGTCGCATGTGAAGAAGAGGTTGGGAAAGGAAGACGAACATGGCGGCCCAGTTGGCACGCGTGACATAAATGCTCATCGTGAGCCCGAGTACATGGAATGTCAGAACTACGACTAAGCTGCCTCAAAATGTCGCGGCCGGGATGTCCGAGCCGGCGGTGCCAGGTGGTGGAGGAAGAAACGGCGGCGAAAGCAGCGGATGAAGTGGAAGGCGACGATGGTGGAGGAAACCAAAGAGTATAAAGGGGCCCCACGCTGTCACATCGGAGAAGAGGACGCCGGTGTGAGCATCTAGGCCCCCAGTGGGTTTCGGTGATTGGATGACAACGGTAAATTACTATGACTAACGTGTGTTTTGCAGAAACAGTTGAGTTAGGTCATGGTAATGATGATCGTGAGGGCACTATGGTATTCATGCCCCCTTAGTGATGGATTTCGTTCGGTTTTCAAAGGATGGACGACGAAGACGGTGATAGGCTAGTTCTAAGTGTCATTTGGTGTTGAAGGACACTTAGAGTAGCATAGGTCTTTGTTTTTATCTTTGGTCGTACTATTAAGAGGGGTTTGAATGGGTAGCTTGACCTAGGTGAGACTTTTGAGTTAGGTGTGGTGCACACTTGTTAACCAAAGCCCTAGGTAGCTTAGAAAGGTCCCTAAGATCATAAGAAAGAAAGTTCGTGGAGGGAGCGTCGCAAACCGAAGTCGTTTTGGACTTTAAAAAGCGACCGGACGCTCCAACCCTAGTGACCGAACGCTGGGGTATGCGTCCGGTCAGTAGTGTTGGCTGAGGAGTGGGCCTGGTTGTGACCGGACGCTCCTCAGCAATCGACCGGACGCACCAGGGGGGTGAGTCCGGTCACGTCCAGAGAGGTTCCAGAGAGGTTTTTCGAGGACCGGACGCGTCCGGTCAGTGGTGACCGGACGCATGGGAGCGTCCGATCAGCACTTCGTACAGTTGTCAGACCTAACGTCACGTAGCCGTTAGGGACTGACCGGACGCGTCCGGTCAACCCGACAGGTGCGTCCGGTCAGTGCATAACTGGCTGGACTTACCCCTTCGTGCATGTTTCGAGTTGGGGGGTATAAATATGCCTCCCCCTCATTCATGTTGTCTCTCTTGCTCCTTTGAAAGGTTCCCAAACACATTGTGATTGCAAGTGAGTGCAAGAGGCCTAGTGAGGTTGAGAGATTTGACAATTGAGTGATCAAACACCTCATTAGTGAGTAGAGAGTAACAAGTGTGCATCCACCCATCTCATTAGCCTTGTATTGGTCAAGTGAGAGTTCTTGCTTGCTACTCTTGGTGATCGGCATCACCTAGATGGCTTGGTGGCGATCGGAGAGCTTGGTGATCATCCGGAGGCTTTGTGGATGACCCAAGCCATGTTGTGACCGGTAGCGAGCGATTCACCGGGCTGGAGTGGCGAAGAATCAGCTCATAGTGAGCACTTGATCCTTGCGCGGATCAAGGGGGAGCGATACCCTTGCGCGGGTGCTCCAACGAGGACTAGGGGGGTGTGCCGACACCTCGATACCTCGGCAAAAAGATCGGCTTGTCATCTCCACTCCTTTACTTACGCATTTACTTTCAAGCAATTCAATTCCGCATTATACTTGTTGTTCATTCACTATTGAATTGCTTCACTAGAGTAGGAATGGCATAGACTTGATCTTTTGTGCGGTTGGTTCTTGTCTTACACACTTTTAGGCACTAGGGGGTTAATTGGGCTTGATAGGTTTTAATTCTTGTGAAAGTTTTAGAAAAGCCCAATTCACCCCCCCCCCTCTTGGGCATCTTGATCCTTTCAATTGGTATCGGAGCCTCGTGCTCTCGATTTAGGCTTAACCGCCTAGAGTTAAGATGTCCGGGGGTGATGGACCACCGCCCATGTTCGAGGGAGATGACTTTCCATATTGGAAAATTCGTATGGAGTCATACCTTGAAGCGGTAGATGTTAAATGCCGCCAAGCCGCAATTACCGGCTTTCCCAAGCCTAAGGAAGGTACAAGCTTAACCCCTCATGAGGAAGAAAATGAGAAGTGGAATGCAAAGGCCAAAAACATCATCTTTAGAGGCATTTGCAAAGATGTGTTTAACCGTGTTCGGAACCACAAGAATGCCCATGAGCTATGGGATAACATTTGTGCGCTCCATGAGGGAACCAAGAGTGAGCGTGAGGAGTGTTATCATTTGGTTATGCAAAAGTTGAATTCTTTTGAAATGCTTGCTCATGAAAATGCCAATGAAATGTACTCACGCTTGAATGTTCTTGTAGAGGAGCTCAATGGTCTTGGCCTCACACAAATGCAACCATCCGATGTTGTGAGAAAGATTCTATGTGTCCTTCCTATTGACAAGTATGGACACATTGTGACGGTGCTACATCAAGGTGATCTTTCCACATCCACACCAACTCAAGTCTTGGGGAAGATCAACGCTCATGAGATGTACATGCACATCACACCAAGTGGTGGCTCTTCCACCGACAAGAAGAAGGACTTGGCCTTCAAAGCAAGTCATGACAAGAAAGGCAAGTCCAAGGCTATTGAGGTGCATCATGAGAGCACAAGTGATGATGAAGATGATTCCAACATTGCTCTCATGGTGAAGAAGACCACCAATATGTTGAAGAAGCTTCACAAGAATGGAGTCAACTTTGACTCTAGAAAGAAGAAGTTCTTCACAAGTAGCAAGAGAAGGCCAATCTCCAAAATGGATTGCTATAATTGTGGTGACCTTGGCCATCTTGCTCACCAATGCCCCAAGCCCAAGAAAGAGAGCTACAAGAACAAGAACAAGGGCAAGAAATATGACTCATCTAGCGAAGATGAGAAGAAGAGTGAGAAGCCCTACAAGAAGGATGGCAAGAAGAAGAAGCAATACCACAAGAAGGGTGGCAAGGCTTACATTGTTGGTGATTGGCTCACCGATATTGATTCCTCCGGTGGCTCATCCAATGAAGATAGTGATGATGAGAAGGAGAAGGTGGCCGCTCTAGTCATTGGGACCTCTACACCACCACCACCACCGCCGCCGCCATCATCCTCTACACATCTATGCCTCATGGCAAATGGTGACCGAAAGGTACAAAGTGATGATGACTCTAGTGATGATGAAAGTGATGGAGAATTCAAGGCTCCTACTTATGATGAACTTGTTGATTTGCTAAATAACTACACTAAAATCATAAGAAAGACTAGAGCTAAAAATGATAGGCTTGTTCATGACAATGAAGCTCTTGTTGAAAAATATAACAATGCTATGCATGCTAGTGAGGAGTTAGAAAATAAACTTGCTACTATGTCATCTTCCATCAAGGAGCTCAAGTTCTCTAGCAAAGAGCTCAAAGCTAAAAATGAAAAACTTGATAAGATGCATAGTGATCTTTCCACTAGTCATGCTTTGCTCAAAGAACAATATACTCAAGTGAAAGTAGATTATGATACTCTCACCATTGTTTATGATATGCTTTCACATGAGACACATGATGCTCCTAACCTTGTTGTTAAGTGTGACATAGCAACATCTTGTGAAGACTTGGTTAGTGAGCATGTTGAGCAAAGTGCTAGTGGCAAGGGCAAGAAAGTGGTTGAGGCCGATCACTATGATGACTATGTCAAGATCAAGAATGAGAATGCAAAGCTCAAGGTTGATCTAGACAAGCTTACAACCACCAAGCAAGTTATCATTCAAGCTCATGCTGATGACTATAGCATGACACTTGAGCTAGACATGCTAAAAGAAGAGAACAAGAGATTGAAGATGGAGAGGGACTACAAAATGACACCATCTCAATTGCAACTCCAACAAGAGAATGACAAGCTCAAGAAGGAGAAAGAGCACCTCACCACCGGATTAAGGAACTTCACCAAGAGTCAATGTCTTCAAAGTGAGCTTCTCATGAACACCGTCATGAAGACAAATAGAAATGGTATTGGCTTTCTTGAAGAGAAGATGAAGCAACGCAAGAGCATCACAAAGCCAAAGAAGAAGAAGATTGGGAGATGCTATGAGTGTGGAAAGGAAGGACACTTTGCTCATGATTGTGAGGAGCCAAAGCCCACACCCTTGCCCAAGCATGCTAGGCCCTTTGCTTTCAATGCTCACTACATGCTTAGACAAGATTCTAGTGGCAAAGTGAAGGTCATGTTTATGGGGCCACCTAACAAGAATAGGCCAAAGCAAATTTGGGTTGCTAAGTCACTAGTTGAGAAGGTTAAGGGACCGCAACAAGTTTGGGTCCCAAAAGCTCAAGCTTGATTTCCTGTGTGTGTAGGTGAACTACAAGACCGGTGGATCACATTGGGTAATTGATAGTGGTTGCACTCAACATATGACCAACGATCCCCGGATGTTCACCTCACTAGAAGAGAATGTCTATGACCAAGAAAAGATAACATTTGGTGACAACTCAAAGGGCAATGTCAAAGGATTGGGCAAAGTGGCTATATCAAATGACCATACCATCTCCAATGTACTTCTTGTTGCATCCTTGAGCTTCAACTTGCTATCCGTTGGGCAACTTTGTGATCTTGGCTTTCAATGTTTATTCACCGACAAAGAAGTGGTTGTGACCAAGAAAGATGATGCACAAGTGATCTTCAAAGGATTTAGATACAACAATCTCTACTTAGTGGATTTCTCCTCCAAATATGCTAACTTGAAGACATGTTTGTTCACTAAGCAATCACTTGGTTGGCTATGGCATAGAAGATTGGCTCATGTGGGAATGAACACTCTCAACAAGCTATTGAAGAAGGATTTGGTTAGGGGCTTGAAGGATGTCAAATTTGAGAAGGACAAATTGTGTAGTGCATGTCAAGCCGGCAAGCAAGTTGCAAACACCCATCCAACCAAAGCTTTTGTATCAACATCAAGAGAGTTGGAGCTTCTTCATATGGATCTATTTGGGCCAACGACATATGCAAGCTTGGGAGGAAATCTCTATTGCCTAGTGATTGTTGATGACTACTCTAGATACACTTGGGTATTCTTTCTTCATGATAAATCCGAAGCAACCCCTTCATTCAAGAAGTTTGCCAAGAGAGCTCAAAATGAATTTGATGTGAAGATCAAAAAGATTAGAAGTGACAACGGAAAGGAGTTTGACAACACCCATATTGAGGAATATTGTGATGAAGTTGGGATCAAGCATGAAGTCTCCGCAACCTACACACCACAACAAAATGGGGTAGTTGAGAGGAAGAATCGGACCCTAATCACCCTAGCAAGGACAATGTTAGACGAGTACTCTACACCAGAGAGATTTTGGGCGGAAGCAATCAACACTGCTTGCTATGCATCAAACCGATTGTTCCCCCATCGTCTACTTGGCAAGACCCCCTATGAGCTACTCAACAACAAGAAGCCGGATGTATCCTTCTTTAGAGTGTTTGGGTGCAAATGCTACATCTACAAGAAGCACCAACACCTAGGGAAGTTTCAACGCCGATGTGATATTGGTTTTCTTGTTGGTTACTCATGGAAATCCAAAGCATATCGAGTATTCAACCATGCCACCGGGATGGTAGAAGAAACATATGATGTGGAATTCGATGAATCTAATGGCTCTCAAGGAGAGCATGAGAATCTTGATGATGTAGGTGACGAACCATTGAGGGAAGCAATGAAGAACATGCCGGTTGGAGCCATCAAGCCTAAAGATGATGATGATGATGTGCAAGTCATTGACAAGCCATCCTCATCCAATGTAACACTTGATGATGACAAAGATGGGAGGGATCCAAATGAAGATACTCATGTCTCCCATGATCAAATGGTGGTACAAGCTCAAGATGTTGGTGCTCCACAAGCGGCTCCTCAAGTGGTTGATCGAAGGACTACTCCTCTACTACAAGCTCATCCTCAAGACCTCATCATAGGGAGTCCGACAAGGGGTGTAATGACTCGATCTCAAAAACTTGCTTTATTTATGGAACATCACTCCTTTGTTTCTCTTGTTGAGCCTACCATTGTAGATGAAGCTCTAGGTGATCCGGATTGGGTGAATGCCATGCATGAAGAACTAAACAACTTCACCCTCAACCAAGTTTGGACACTTGAAGAGCGACCAAAAGGCGCAAGAGTCATTGGAAAAAAAAATGGGTGTTTAGGAACAAGCAAGATGATCAAGGCAAGGTTGTTAGAAACAAGGCAAGGCTAGTGGCAAAGGGGTTCTCTCAAGTTGAAGGCTTGGATTTTGGAGAGACCTTTGCACCGGTTGCAAGACTCGAAGCCATTCGTATCCTCCTTGCATATGCATCACATCATGACATTAAATTATATCAAATGGATGTGAAAAGTGCATTTTTAAATGGCTTCATAAATGAACTAGTATATGTTGATCAACCTCCCGGGTTTGAAGACCCTAGATATCCTAATCATGTTTATAGGTTGTCCAAGGCGCTATATGGGCTCAAGCAAGCCCCTAGAGCGTGGTACGAGCGCCTCCAGGACTTTCTCATTGAGAAGGGCTTCACCATTGGGAAGGTCGATACCACACTATTCACCAAGAAGCTTGATGGATAGATCTTCATTTGTCAAGTCTACGTTGATGACATCATCTTTGGGTCAACAAATAAAGCTTATTGCAAGGAATTTGGTGACTTGATGTCGAAGGAGTTCGAAATGTCCATGATTGGCGAGCTCACATTCTTCCTAGGCTTTCAAGTCAAGCAATTGAAGGAGGGGACTTTTATATCTCAAGAGAAGTACGCAAAAGACCTCCTCAAGCGCTTCAACATGGATGATTGCAAGCCTATCAAGACTCCAATGCCAACCAACGGACATCTCGACCTAGATGTGGGAGGTAACCCGGTTGATCAAACTCTCTACCGCTCTATGATTGGTAGCTTGTTATATTTGACCGCATCTAGGCCCGACATCATGTTTAGTGTGTGCATGTGTGCTCGCTTTCAAGCCGATCCTAGGGAATCACATCTTATAGCGGTGAAGAGAATCCTTAGGTACCTAAAGCACACCCCAAGCATTGGCCTTTGGTATCCCAAAGGAGCTAACTTCCAACTCGTTGGGTATTCCGATTCAGATTACGCGGGTTGCAAAATTGATAGAAAGAGCACATCCGGAGGGTGCCATTTGCTTGAGAGATCACTAGTGTCATGGAGTTCAAAAAAGCAAAATAGTGTGGCCTTGTCTACCGCCGAGGCGGAATACATAGCCGCGGGTGCTTGTTGTGCACAAATCCTTTACATAAAACAAACCCTTTTAGACTATGGTGTAGTTCTAGAAAGGGTACCTTTGTTGTGTGACAATGAGAGCGTGGTTAAGTTTGCTAACAACCCAGTTCAACACTCTCGCACAAAGCACATAGATATTCGTCATCACTTTCTTAGAGACCATGTTTCCAAGAAAGACATATCCTTAGAGGGAGTTAGAACCGAAGATCAATTGGCGGATATCTTCACAAAACCCCTAGATGAGAACACCCTATGTAGATTGCGAAGTGAGCTTAATGTGCTTGATCTAAATAACTTTGTCAAAAGGTGAAAGGTGGTTGTCCTTGCATTGCATTGTAATATATGTCATGTTTAAATTATGCTATGCACATAGGCTTGTCCGATGTGGTTAAGATAACCGCCCTAAAAAGCGTGTGAAGAAGCTTACCCATGAGCAAACTTGACAAGCAACCTAGATTCAAATTTCGTATTACATTGCATATGCATGTGTGTTGGTTTGTCGTTTCTTTTCGGTTATGGTTTGAGCAACCGCTGTGTTCGTTCACCGCTAGGGGGAGCATTTGAGGCTTCAATTGGTTAAGACCCCTAGTTTTGGTGGCCACATGTTGTCTCCTCGGGTTTTATTGCCTATTTTACCTAAATATCTAACTTAGCCTATGGCAAATTATTTGAAAAAAATTGAGGATTTGAGAGAGGTAACTCCACTAGGTTCCAACTGGTGTTTATTTGCGTCTTATTTGAGTTGGAACTTGGTTAGGAGAAGTCGGCGCGAAAAATCGAGTCAAATCAGGGCTTCCCCTATGACCGGACGCTGTGACCGGACTCATCCTATGTGTCCGGTCAGTACAAATCCCGCGCGAATGAACAGTAACTCAGTCGCGTCCGGTCAGGCCATGGTGGCTGCATCCGGTCGTTTGCTGTGTGTTGATCGGACGCTGGCGTGCGTCCGGTCACGAGGGACAGGACGCGTCCGGTCGCTTCATCGCCGTTTCTGGAGCTCTCTGGTTGCGATCGGACGCTCGAGCGTTGTGCGTCTGGTCACCTTGGGCGCGTCTGGTCGCCACTTCAACAGCGTGGTCTGCTCTTCTAACCGACACGTGGGCCTCGCTCATCTCCTTCCTCGCCTCGCGCCCGAACCTCCCCGTGCCCTAACTTCCATGCCGTCGTCTTCCCACCGCCGCGCCCGCGCCGACCGCCCGCACCGCCGCGCCCGCGCCCGCGCCCGCGCCCGCACCGCTCCACCGCTGCACCCCGGCCGCCGCTCCACCGCGCCCGCGCCGCCGTTCCCCCCCCCCCCCCCACACGCACCAGCACCGCCGCCCCACCCCCTTCCTCGGGCGTGCCCGGCTGGAGCCATCCCTCGCCGGCGTCCTGCTCCACGGCGGTCGTGTTCCTCGTCCCCGTCGACTATCCACCCGGGCAAGCACCTCCTCGACCCGCCAAATCCGGCACAGTAAGCTTCCCCCCTCCCCGTACACCCTGCCCGCACGGTGTTCGCTTCAATGCCTCACCCAATGTTCGTGCCAATCTAACTACATTTCGGCCCTAATTCTCGCGCAGATTCTTCCGGCGAGTCGTTGTGGTGCCCGAACGTGTCGGTGTCTCACCCTTGCTTGGTTCGTTCATCGCGTCTCGTCAGGTAGCACCGCCATGCCTCTCTTCTCGTCTCCTTTGCTTTCCTTCCAATAGGGACTCCTTCTCTTTAGATTATATGCTTATATATATCCCTATCTATCTATTGCAGCGAGTCAGGACCGTGTCAGTGAGCCGTGTGGCAGTGACAGCTAAATCCGGGGCCAAGCTCGCGGATACGGAATGAGGCCAAGCCTCTAAGGTTCAGTCCAGTCCTCTGTTTGCTTGGCAGTGGTTCTCAGTGGTAGTGGGTCTCGTCAGTGGCAGTGGTTCTGTTCTTGTAGCGATGGCTCGCTGCAAGAACGTCGGCGGAGGTCCCGGGGCAGATCCCCCTCCCCCTCGCCCTCCCTCTGGTGGCAAGGGGAAGCGGCCGCAGAAGCTTGTGTCCAAGAAGCACAAGCGTCTCGACCGCGATTCAGAGATGGCACTTGCAGTAGCTCGAGCAGCAGAGATGGCAGAGCAGGGTGGTCAGCCAGGGGGTCTTCGTATTCGAGACCCGGCTTCAGCTCAGGAGAGTCAGGGCAGTGGTCAGCAGAGCGGTCAGCGGGTTCATGACCTTCTCACAGAGCAGCAGGTTCAGGCCCTGCTTCAGACAGAGGGCGGCGTTGTCCGGGTTCGCGGTCACGAGTACTCTCTCGACGACCCGGCTGACGTCCTTCCTCCTGACTTTCAGTTCCCGTCCGCAGCAGCCTCAGCTCTCGCAGCAGCCACAGCCAGTAGGTCAGCTCCAGAGCCCAGTTCAGCTACAGAGACCCAGGCAGAGGGGCAGCCAGAGGAGGAGCAGCCCGTTCAGCCGCTAGTCCGTCGGTCCACCCGTACTCGCACTCAGGTGTCTCCCAGACCTGAGGGGCAGAGGCGGGGTGGTCGACCCCCTCCGAGGCCACAGGGACCTCCACCTGTGGAGCACTTGGACCTGCGGGCTGCGACAGCACGTCAGGTGCAGGCCCTGCGTCCGATCCCGTACGAGGAGTGGTTTCCAGCAGCCAGGCACCCTCAGGCCTCCGAGGGCTTCTACACTGTTATTCAGGAGGATTTCTACCGAGCCTATGTCAACAGCGGCGTCCACATCCGTCCACATCGAGTTTGCCCGCTGGAGACGATAGTTGCCGTTGCTGGAGAGGCTATTCGTCCGATGCTCTCATACCTGCCTGGATTAGCAGATCTTCTTGGACGCAGTGGACAGTACGTGGAGGATTGGGTTCGACAGTTCTATGCGTCCCTCTGGATCTCCCCGGACCACCGGTTTCTGCACTTTGCTTTCAGGGGGAGGTCCTACAGGCTTTACAGTTCTCGTGCCAGAGAGTACCTTGGTCTGACAGCTTATGCGACCAAGGTCCACACAGTCTGCTATGGAGCGACAGAGCCACCCAGGCGACCACACGCAGGAGAGATTCCACCAGCAGACTTGGTTCGTGCCTGTTTCCGGGAGCCGTTCGGCGAGGGGTCCAGTCGGCGTCCTCGTGACTTGACGCCGACGGCCTGTCTCGTGAACGAGGTCATGAGGCGCACTCTTCTACCTCGGACAGGCTACAGAGAGGGGCTGACACGTATTCAGATTTGGCTAGTTCACCACCTGGTTTCCCAGCTTGAGTTTGACATTTGGGACGTGATTATTTCTGAGATGGAGCACACTCTTGCAGAGGGCTTCAAGGGTCACCGGCAGCTTCCCTATGCTCACCTGATCTGCTTTATTCTGAGAAGGATGATTCCGGGACTGCTTCCAGAGCTTCTCCAGTCTCCGACCGAGTTCCCCGTGTACGACACTCGCCAGATTGTCGGGGATCATCCAGACACTCGTCCTAGGGGTCAGCGTTAGCGACCGGTTGTCCCCGAGACAGAGGCACAACAGGACGAGGTTGTTAGTCAGTTAGCTGAGGCTGAGCTTGCAGCACTTGAGGCAGAGGGAGAGGACCCCGACGATGAGTTTCCGTCTGACAGCACCAACGACGACTACGCTCTTCTTCCGAGCATGCGTCCACCAGCGGCTCACGACTCAGAGGCCTCCTCCTCACGTATGGTCGGCTCCGTTCCAGCTCTCCTAGCCATTCTTTCTCGGATGGAGCAGCAGCAGTCTCGGCTTTCTGAGGAGGTTCAGCGTCAGGCTGCGGAGCAGCGACGACAGGCACAGGAGCAGGCCAGACTGACAGAGGCACAGGCCGTGGCAGCAGCACAGGCACAGGAGCGCCAGGACACTCTCCAGCAGCAGATGATCCAGCTTCAGACTCAGACTCTGGCTTTCATGGAGAGGATAGCGGCTCTTCCGCAGTTACCTCAGCCGTCTCAGCTTCAGCTGCAGCAGCCCGGACCATCGACCTCGTATTACACGTCAGTTCCTCCGTCGACGGTCTTGCCCTTCCCACAGTACCCGCAGTGGTTCACTTCACCTCAGCCAGGGCAGCTGCCACGGTTCACACCGATTCGCTCGGGCTTCACTCCTACTCAGACGGAGTCGGTTCTTGTGACCCCTCGGAGTTTGGAGGCTTCGTTCAGCGAGCTCACCGGCCTGCCTACCCCGCCCCAGTTTCACTTGTCGGTGACCTCCGCTCCAGCTCCTGCTCCCGCTACTGGTACTACAGAGACTCTTCCTTCCTCAATAGCGTCTTCCGAGCCACCGGTCTCTCAGAGTCAGACTCTTCCTGTCAGCTCAGCACCTGAGACTTCGATGACCGTGTCAGTGACAGCGACTGAGTCAGTGGACCCTCTTCCAGAGTCAGACCTTCCAGCGCTAGAGGCCGCTTCCGAGACAGTTGAGCAGACCCAGACCGCTTCTCCTCCACGTCCAGTGTCCGAGGGTCAGTCAGCTCACAGTTCGTCGTCCGACGAGGAGGCCTACCTTGCTCAGTTTGAGACTCTTCCGCGCACCTCGTCGCCCGACTCGTCTGCTCCCGTCCCGCCTTCCGACCCTTAGGTTTTGGTCTTTGATGCCAAAGGGGGAGAGAGCGTATGTTAGACATAGGGGGAGCCTGTGAGAGGGTTTCGGTTCTTTTGTGTGATCTTGCACTCATATGCATACATGTTTATCTTTTGGCTCTTGTACGATATGTGTATGTCTTTTGGATGTGACATGTTATGTTCCTCTTGTTATATACTTCATGTCACTCGTTTATGCTCAATTGTGACATGTTATGCTTCACTCGGTATTTTCTACATGTCACTTGATTACGCTCATTTACTTTGCTTCCGCACTTATACTCCGATAAATGAGCTTGTTCATAGGTACTTGTGTTAATTCTTATTATGTTGAGTACCTATGTGAACTTGGTTCATATAAGCATGCTTAACCCCTTTTGATCTTATTGTCACATGCTTATATGAACCAAGCAATTGAAAACCTCACCTCTCTTTCAAGCATACTTGAGGTTGTCACCAATCACCAAAAAGGGGGAGATTGTGAGCATCTAGGCCCCCAGTGGGTTTCGGTGATTGGATGACAACGGTAAATTACTATGACTAACGTGTGTTTTGCAGAAACAGTTGAGTTAGGTCATGGTAATGATGATCGTGAGGGCACTATGGTATTCATGCCCCCTTAGTGATGGATTTCGTTCGGTTTTCAAAGGATGGACGACGAAGACGGTGATAGGCTAGTTCTAAGTGTCATTTGGTGTTGAAGGACACTTAGAGTAGCATAGGTCTTTGTTTTTATCTTTGGCCGTACTATTAAGAGGGGTTTGAATGGGTAGCTTGACCTAGGTGAGACTTTTGAGTTAGGTGTGGTGCACACTTGTTAACCAAAGCCCTAGGTAGCTTAGAAAGGTCCCTAAGATCATAAGAAAGAAAGTTCGTGAAGGGAGCGTCGCAAACCGAAGTTGTTTTGGACTTTAAAAAGCGACCGGACGCTCCAACCCTAGTGACCGAACGCTGGGGTATGCGTCCGGTCAGTAGTGTTGGCTGAGGAGTGGGCCTGGTTGTGACCGGACGCTCCTCAGCAATCGACCGGACGCACCAGGGGGGTGAGTCCGGTCACGTCCAGAGAGGTTCCAGAGAGGTTTTTCGAGGACCGGACGCGTCCGGTCAGTGGTGACCGGACGCATGGGAGCGTCCGATCAGCACTTCGTACAGTTGTCAGACCTAACGTCACGTAGCCGTTAGGAACTGACCGGACGCGTCCGGTCAGTGCATAACTGGCTGGACTTACCCCTTCGTGCATGTTTCGAGTTGGGGGGTATAAATATGCCTCCCCCTCATTCATGCTGTCTCTCTTGCTCCTTTGAAAGGTTCCCAAACACATTGTGATTGCAAGTGAGTGCAAGAGGCCTAGTGAGGTTGAGAGATTTGACAGTTGAGTGATCAAACACCTCATTAGTGAGTAGAGAGTAACAAGTGTGCATCCACCCATCTCATTAGCCTTGTATTGGTCAAGTGAGAGTTCTTGCTTGCTACTCTTGGTGATCGGCATCACCTAGATGGCTTGGTGGCGATCGGAGAGCTTGGTGATCATCCGGAGGCTTTGTGGGTGACCCAAGCCATGTTGTGACCGGTAGCGAGCGATTCACCGGGCCGGAGTGGCGAAGAATCAGCTCGTAGTGAGCACTTGATCCTTGCGCGGATCAAGGGGGAGCGATACCCTTGCGCGGGTGCTCCAACGAGGACTAGGGGGGTGTGCCGACACCTCGATACCTCGGCAAAAAGATCGGCTTGTCATCTCCACTCCTTTACTTACGCATTTACTTTCAAGCAATTCAATTCCGCATTATACTTATTGTTCATTCACTATTGAATTGCTTCACTAGAGTAGGAATGGCATAGACTTGATCTTTTGTGCGGTTGGTTCTTGTCTTACACACTTTTAGGCACTAGGGGGTTAATTGGGCTTGATAGGTTTTAATTCTTGTGAAAGTTTTAGAAAAGCCCAATTCACCCCCCCCCCCCCCCTCTTGAGCATCTTGATCCTTTCAGCCGGGAAGCCAAATCCTTCACAGTAAGACCAGAAGAGTCAAATTCAACAGAACAAGAGTTGTCAGTGGTAAAATGATGAATAGAAAGAAGGTTGTGAACCATAGAAGGAGCAACAAGAACGTCAGGAAGACGGAAGGAGCCATGAGTGCCGGCAGCACCCACAGATGTGACAGGAAGACATGAACCATTTGCGACCATGATGGACGAAGGGTGGGAGGAGGAAGGAGGATGAACCGAGGAGAGTATACCGGGGTCAGGAGTGGTGTGGTAGGTGGCACCCGAGTCGGCGATCCAGTCCGGGCTGACTGGTGGAGTCAGACTCATGGTGCTGAAGGAGCGGGCCAGGGCTGTCGGGTCCCAACCGACCAGCCCGGGCGTGACCCCAGGAGGAGTCCATGGCGACGTTAGCGGAGGGACGGCAGCTCCCGGACTCCACTGAGCGCCCGGGACCCCCCAGCGAGCATGGCCGCCGGAGGACGAGACTCGCCGCCAGCCGTCGGAAAGGGCCACATGGAGATGCGCCTTGACCATGGGTGGTTGTAGGATGGCTAGGGTGCACCCCATGGAGGCGCCGATGTGCTCCCACAGCCGGACCCCGCACCTCGACCGCCCCCGCGGCGACGGCGTCCGCCACGTCCCCCCCCACCCCACCCCCGCTCGGACCGGGAGGAGGAGGACCAAGTAGAGACGACGCGGGCGGAGCGGTGGGACGTGGCGGCGGAGGAGTGGCGGCTAGAGCAGTCGAAGACGACGAGGACCCCAGCGCGGAGAGCGACCCAGGCTTGATGCCCTGAGTAAGCTCCTCCAAGACGAGGTCTTCGCGAACCTGAAGGAAGGTGGGGAACGGCCGCTGCCGAGTGATCCAGGTCCGAAGGTGGCCGTAGCGCTCGCTGAGGCCGCGGAGGACGTTGAGGACCAAGAACCGGTCCTCCACGACGCAGCCCAGGTCACCGAGTGCGTCGGCCATGCCCTTCATCCGGCGACAGTACTCACCGACAGAGAGGTCGCCCTGGACGAAAGTGTGGAAGCTCGCATCGAGGCGCAGGGCCCGGGCTTCGGCGTTACCCAGGAACTGACCCTCAAGCGCCAGCCAGGCACGACGAGCGGTGGCAGGAGTACCCTCAGGTGGAGCGCGGACGAGGTCGTGCAGGTCGAGGGAGATGGTCCCAAGAATCCACGAGAGGACGATGCTGTCGAGGCGAAGCCACGCAGAGGTCTGAGCCGCGGCCGGGGTGGTAGCGAGGATGCGGTCGTCGAGGGCGTAGCGACGGAGGGTGAGGAGGACCAGATCCCGCCAGCGAGTGTAGGAGGGCGACTCAGAGTCGAGGACAACGGGTACCAGACTCCGGATGTTCTGGACAGCCCCGGCCTGGTAGTGGAGCTGCGCAACGAGGGGATCGGCCGGATCAGACACCGGTGCGAGAGTCGGGCGGGGAGCTCGCGAGCCGGAGGAGGTGGCACCGGTGTCGGGAACGCCGATTGCGGGAAACCTCGGAAGCTGGGGGTAGACGAGGAGCTGCTCCGCCTCAGCGAGCTGGCGAGCAAGAGCATCGGCCGCATCGCGCTCCCGTTCCCAGACAATGGCAGCTGCACGGACGCGCGCTTGACCCTCCGCAGCAGCGATCCGGGCGGTTGCGAGGGCAGCAGCAATGGTGTTGTCGGGTTGGGGAAGAAGTGGTGGTGGAGGAGGCGCAGGGAAGTAGCCTCCCTCGCCGGCGCTCAAGGCGAGGGCACCCCAGCCCGGGCCCATAGCGTCGTGCAGGCCGGAGGAGTACTGGTGGCCGCCTAGGACGTGCCGGTGGCCGCCTGGGGCGCCACCAGAGCCGCCTGCGTCGCCGGGAAAGGAGCTGGTGCCTGCCCCCGGCTGTAGGACGGCAGCAGGGAGGAGGGTGGCGCCGTTGTTGGAGGGATCGGGCTGGTGGAGGCCATCGAGAGCAGGGGGAAGTCCATCGGGAGCAGGGGCATTCGAGCCATCGGGAGCAGGGGCGTTGGAGCCGCCCCGGCCACCTTGTCCATCCGCCCCGAGGGGGCCGCGCGCGCCGGGCGCACCCAGGCCGCCCTGGCCGCCGGCACCGTGGGGGCCAAGCCCGCCGTCTCCGTCCTGGCCGCCCACGCCGAGGGGCCCGAGCCCGCCGGCTCCGCCTGGCGCACCCAGGTCGCCCTGGCCGTACGCCCCGAGGGGCCGAGGTCGCCGAGCGCACCCAGGTCGGCCGCGCCGAGAGGGCCGAGCCCGCCGTCGCCGCCCTGGCCGCCCGCACCTCCTTGGCCGCCCGCGCCTGCAGCGAGCAGAGCGCCGGCTCCGGGCGCGGCTGCAGCAAGCTGTGCCCAGGAGGGGTAGGGTAGGGGAGGGAAAGCAGAGAAGTAGGTGGGGGAGGGGGAGGAGTGTGGTCGCCGGCCATGGCCGCGCCGGGCAGCAGCGGCGGCGCCCTGGCAGAGGAGGCGGCGGCTGTGGAGAGGAGGAAGAGAAAAAAAAACGAAACCCTAGCTTGATACCATGCTGAGAATAGTGATTGGATTGATTGGGCCAACCCTAGGAGGGTAGCAATATTGTAGTCTTACATGGGCTTCATGGGCCTAACACATATACATTCCAACAATATATATATTAACGTAAAAAAAATTACTAGCGGGCCTCATGGGCCCGCGAGCCTTTGGGCCGTCCCGAGTCCCGATCGGACCGGACCTGGGCTGATGGCGCGGCCCGGTGCCTCAACTCGGTCTGGCCCGGTGGCCCACCGTGCCTTGGTCGACCCGGTCCGATCGGGTCGTGCCTAGCCCGGGCCCGGGCCAGGCGGCCCGGTTGCTCATCACTACCCACAAACCTCTTTTACCAAGTTGTTTCAAAAGATAGCAACTTGCCAAAGATAGCAAATTTAGGCCTCCGGATGACAACTTGGCAAAGATAGCAACCTCTTTTATCAAGTTGTTAGAGAGTGAATTTTCATGTTTTGGCAAAAAACAAAGGATGACAAGTTGATTTGAGAAACTCTGGGAGATGGTCAGCGTGCCAATTAGACCCGTCCACAACGGATGTTTCTAATACTATCATGTTACATGTAATAAAATAAAACTTGGATGAAACATTCACTCTCAATGCAAAGTTTTATACTATGGTTAAATAACTTATAGAAAGTTGGTAACCGTGACAAGAGAGTTTCATCCCTCATAACTCACTTCTTCTCATTTTTATTAAAACATTATCATGCCATCAAAAATACATATATGTGACAGACTATTAAATACAAATAAAACTCTAATGAAATTTCCACAGTAATTAGTGGCTGGTCTTAAGGGTCTGCTTACAAAGTAGAAATTTCACATGATTTGTACACAAATTTTATAGAAAATAGTTTAATTTCACAGAAAAACATAGGAATAGAGGGAGAACAACAAATAAGTCGTCCATCTCTATTCGGCGGGACTTATGAGCTGACTGATAAGCTAAAACTGTTTATTTGATGTAAGAGAAAAATACTATTTCATAACTGATTTGTATGGATTAAAGTCGTCTTGTAGCTCAAGCGAACAGAGGGAAAGGTTTAGGGTTCCATTCTATTCTTGGCATTGGATTCCTATCCTTTACATGTATATAGAGTCACGATATGAAACCGTTCAACTAGTTTTGTTCTACGATGAAATATAAAAACACATCCATATATAATGCCATTTGTTTTGCCGCTCTAGCGTCCTCTGTTCGCTTGAGCTGCTTGAGCTATAAGTTAGCTTTAATCTATATAAAATAGTCGTAGAACAGTATTTTCCTCTCACAGCAAATCTTGAGCTGCTTGAGCTATAAGTTAGCTTTAATCTATATAAAATAGTCGTAAAACAGTATTTTCCTCTCATAGTAAATAAATTGTTTTAGTGTAACAAATCAATTGTACAGATTAAAGCCGCTTTGAATTCGATCTAATATATTTTATTAGTATTTTGTTGGACTATTCTTTCATCCTCTTGCTTAATTTTCACAAGAACAAATCTAAGAACGCAGATCCAACTTATAAGACGGCAATTTTATTTTTAAGGAAGTCCGGTAGCAGACACACGAGATGTATTATTACTTCACTGTCATTGACAAATCCGAAATAAGCAAAGCTACAAAGCTCATGCGATGGAGACAGACATTAAAGATATTCCATCACAAAGGGAAAGAATAGATTAAAGATAGGTTGTCGGCAACCAGTGGCAGGAGAATCAAACATGTTCCGTAAATAAAAGTTATTATACAAAATAAGTTTCAACAGCGAAACTTCAATAGTTTCAGAGTGCACCAACGAATACAGAGGTTGGCTGGAAAAATACAAATTTGCATGGTGCTAGTTCTGGGCGGCGTATCTGGTGCAACCCAGGTTGCTGTGCAACCTTGCAAACTTGCAATCTCCACCACAGTTTGTCCATCCGATGGCTAGGGACAGTGATACGGTGAATTTGCAATTAAACGCCCGCCTTCATGTAACTAATCTGCTGTTTTTGTAAATCCCCCCTCACTAATCGCAGCGACCGAACTCATAGCCTTAAGAAAGATCTTAAACAACCATACATATGACTCGATCTTTTCATCTGCTAAAAATGTTGCCCCAAGGAAAACATTTTGCAAGTGATGATTAACTCCAGTAAATGGCACAAACTTCATGTTATATTGGTTAGTGGTATGTGTTGAATCTACCGAAACCACATCACCAAAAACACTATAGTTTTTCCTAGACAAAGCATCTGCCCAAAATACACGAATAAGCCGTCCTTGTTCATCCACCATGAAGTCATAAAAGAAGGCAGGATTTACTTCTTGCTTTCGCTCAAGTTGCCTCACAAACATTTGTGCATCTGCATCTTTGATTTTTGTTCTGAGGCCACGGTAATAATTTTTCAGATCCCTCAGCGTGCACCCAACATTCTGAAACCCACCCTCGCTGACATGGAGAAGTCGATATGCCTGTGAGGTGCCAATGCTAGCCTTATGACAATTGAACAAAGTATTTTTTACCCTCTCACTAACATTACGGTTGGATCTTAGCAAATGCCTCTTATCTGGTGATACAAAACCATGGCTGTGCTCCTCAACCATTGAAGCTATCCGATACTTCTTATCGCTATCAAGCTTGACAACAATATGTGCCTCACAACCACACCTGGTTTCCATCACATTATGTGTCTTCCTTTTTTTTTCCAGATTCATCGCTAACATGATTTACCTTCTCTTTTCTGTACCCTTCCCTTGAACAATAATATCGCTTCGTTAATATTTCTTCATTTTGCTTCTTCTGCTGACCAACACGAACAGAGAAACCAGCTTTATGTGCATACGATTTGTAAAATTTCTCCACATCTATCAGTGTATCAAAGATCATTCCAACCTTAGGTTTCAAATGTTCTTTGCAATTTGTGTTGTCTGTGGCAGTTGTACAAGAGACCTAAAGAAGTAAAAACAACTCTATGATCAACATGAATGATAAACATGTCACCATGTTCCAAAATGAATGCATTAGGCACTCATGCCAAATACCCTACGAGCATATGAACAGAATACAAATTGTCACTGTGTTCAAAGGTTCTTTGCAACTTACTGCTATACTCGAAGATTTTGGCTGTGGTGTGCTTGGATATTCAAGGTGAGCTCCAACTCCGGCATCGACGGCGTCGATGGTGATGACGTCATGATCCATGGTTGCAGGCTCAACGGAGGCAGAATCATCGGCTTCCACTGCATGCAGGCTCGTTAGCAACTCAGATTAGCAACTCAGACTAGGCACGACACACATGTGGTGGAGGCCAAGGCTGCGGAACAGCACGACGGCCTTGCCCAGAGACATGTTCTGCATGACGGTGTACAGCGAGCGATTGGTCATGGGGTGGAGGTCACGTACCTGTCATTCCATAGTCTTCAGATGGGAAACACCTCGCCGGCGGCCGTCTTGACGCAGGCCCTCGTGAAGATCCGACCATGCAGCAGCACCAACAGGTGGGAGCGCAGCACGAGACCGCACAGCTCCAGCGCTGGCGGGAACGGCGGGTCCTCGATCGCGGCCAACGGTGAACGGCGGCGTCCAGATGAAAGGAGACGAAGAGACGACGTCCAGACGAGACGAAGCGACGGCGAATAAAGTGCGCTGGCGGCTGGGCGATGCGATTAGGGTGGGGGGATTTGCAAAAACGCCTGATTAGCCAATCCTAAGCGGGCGTTTAGTTGCAAATTTACCATACCACTGTCCCTAGCCATCGGATGGACAGACTGTGGTGGAGATTGTAAGTTTGCAAGGTTGCACAGCAACCTGGGTTGCACCAGATACATCGCCCTAGTTCTGTCATAAAAACATAAAGGAAAGAAGCGGCAAGAGAACAAGAGTACAACTCAGTGCTCATTTTCATGGACGTATATCAAACAAAATTTGTTGCACTGGTAATCATCAAAGGATCGTAACAAGTAAAATGGGGCAAACCATGGTCATCACATTCGCATGAGAAAAATCAGTGCTCTATAAACACCAATCCAGGTCATAGCAAAAATAGTATACCAGTCTACGGTTTTCCAGGCATATAAACTGCCTGTGTATAAAGATCACAGTTCTCAACCCCGGTTTCTCCCCAGCAATCTCAGCTTATTAGCTCGCTCTTCTTCCTCCTCCATTTTCTTTCTGCGCAATGCTTCCTCTCTTTGCTTTTGTATCCTTTCCAGCTCCAAATATCGTTCCAACTCTTTCTGCTCCTGCTCAAGAGCTACTTTTCTTTGAGCTTCCTCCACTTTACGCCTGTTCTCTTCAAGCATTCTATCCAACTCCTCCCTCTCTCTTCTTTCTTGTTCCTGTGAAGTTTGATTCAAATATATCTGAATAGAGCCATTGAATATTTGCATGGTTCTTTGAATAAGAAATGTGCTTACAGTTCCTAGACACACAACAAAATGTAACGATAAAATCACCTTCAAGTCTAAACTCAAGGGGCAACTACTATATATGCATTAACGCATAGAAAACTACATCATTGTGTTGAAGCAGAAAACATGACGACCCCGAATCAGTAACAGTTTACTTATAAGTTATAATTAGTAAAACAGCTTGTTGCGCCAAGCAAAAAACATTCCTCAGCCTCCGGAGCACCTTCTATGCATTAGGGACCACAGTTAATATATCAAAGCTATATATTCCATTGTCAGCAATTTACTAGCTCTATCAAAGGTTAATATATCTAATACTATTCTTATAAACAATAATCAGCTACAGAAAGCATACAGATACATAGAACTTACTGCTTTCTGCCTGGCTTCATGAAGAGCCGCTTCTTTCTCTTTTTGTAGCTGAGAGTCAACCTCATCAAATAACTTTCTAATACCCTCCTCAATTCGGCGTTCAACATCAAGTTTTACCTCCTCAGAGTTCAGCCGTTCCTCAACATTTTTTCTTATAGCTTCTTCGACTCTTCTAGCAAGCTCCTCTTCCAGTAACTTAAATTCAGCTTCTTTTTGACGCCTGAAATTCAATGCCAAATTATAAAGGGGGACTTAAATACAAAGGGACTGATTGGTACGTGGTATAGTAAATATCACCATTTGCATACACAAACAGCATAATGCTAGTAAATGAACAGACTTCATATGGCATTATGCCAACCAAGCAATTCCAAAATAAATGGGGGCAACGATATTGCTAACTGAAACAAGCAAATGTAGTATTTTAAGCTGGATAAGTTTTGAAAATGGGCATGATAGTGGAACCACACTATTTGTGAACCGAGTTCTCAAGAGGAAAAACCATCTACAAGTGATAGGTTGGATGACGCTGACATGATGTAAAATGGTGTTATGAGTGGTTGCAGGGAGGAAAAGATCTATAAATAATAGCAGAACAAATAAGAGAAGCAATGAGCATGATAGAAACTTTACAAAGTAGGAGAGTCCAATTAAATGTTCTTTGCTTGATTAAACAAGGTACCAGTGTTGTGGGAATCACAGTGGCTAGAATAACTAGAATAGCAGCAGCAGAGGAGATCGCCTTCCCTGGGAGGCTCTGATCGACTAACTCTGCTTCTGCATGCCCCTCACAATCAGCCGGCCCATAGTTATATCCCCTAAGGGCCGGCTGTACACTAACAAACTGCTGACCAATCCTTATTCGTGCTGACTAATCAAACTCCCTATTCTTACCTGCTGACCAAGCAGCTCCCCTAACAGATAACCATGACCCAGAATTAGCCACTGGTGGTTGCTGACACCTTCTTCTCCCTCCTAGTGTACTGCTATCCAATGAAAGCTTCCACAACACTTCCACCCTCCTTTCGAAACAGCTCATCCTCGAGCTGGAATCTAGGACAAGTGGTCTTGAAACTGTCCAGAAGCTCCCAGGTGGAATCAGTGGGGCTCTGGCCCAGCCACTGCACCAGGATTTCCCACACACCATGGTTGAGACGAGCCTGAGCAATGCGACTTGGTTCTGGTACAGCATGGCCATGGACCACCGTTGGCAGGAGCCTCACCACGGAACTTCAGGAACGCCACGTGAAAGACGTTGTGGAAGGCACTCGAGCACTTGAAAAGGCCCATAGTAGCAAGGCACATCCACGATGTCTTCCACGTCGTGTTCCTGAAGAAGTACCATGGGGACGTGTCGGCCGACATTGTCCCTCTGCCCACAATCATCCACGGCCATGCTGTGCCTGAACCTCAGCATGTTGTTCACGCACGCCTCAATCGTGGCACATGGGAGGTCCTGGTGCAGTGGGTGGGGCGCAGCTCTGCCGGTTCTACCTGGGAGCCACTCGACGAGTTCAAAGACTACCTACCCCAAATTCCAGCTCGAGGATGGGCTGTTTCGAAAGGAGGGCAGAAGTGTCATGGACTCCTTCATTGGACAGCAGTAAAATAGGAAGAAGGGTGTGGCTGCCTCTAGTGGCTAGAGCCAGGTCCACTGGTTGGACTTGGCTCAGTATTTGGATTAGCTAGCTAAGAATAGCATCTGGAGAAATAAGAGTGTCCTCAGCCACCCAGGTGTTGGACTAGACTCAGTATTAGCTAAAGAATAGGATGGGGAGAAATAATAGGGAGTGTCCTCAGCCGCGCAGGTGGGGGATATAACCACTGGTGTGGCTGGGCAGGGGTGGGGGATATAACCACTAGTGTGGCTGGGCATTAGGGGCGCGAAGAAGCAGAGTTAGTCGATCAGAGCCTCCCTCTCCTCTGCTGCTACTATTCCAGTTATTCTAGCCACTGTAATCCCCTTCCAATTCATCAATAAAGTGCCCAGATTTCTAGCCATATCAACCATTGTATTCCTATAATAATGTGTGAACTGATATATCAATTATCTTTGTACACCTAATTTAGGCATATGCACTTTCTACATTTCATAGATAATGGAGTACACACGTGCAGAAGTTCTTTAAATTACAGAAGGTAAATAATTCCAAGAAACAGCTACAAAACCAGTTAGATCAGAGTTAAGGAACCTGTTTACTGGGCTGACTCCATGGTTATGGCATGTTTTAAAAAAGCCACAATCTAATCAGTTCAACTAGTTAATCAGCCAGTTGCACTTTAAAAAAGTGTAGGCCCAGTAACACCAGGGAGAGGCTTGTGTTACAATAATTACTAGTTATTATTACAATTTTTTCCTAGAACACTCAAGAGAGCTGCATAGCATCATTATATTAAGGAAAAAAACAGGGTATAAGAACCCCTACGTATACATGGCCAACGGGCCGGCCCGGCCCGCCCCGGCCCAGGCCCGACCAAGGCACGACCCGACCGGGCCGGGCCGATCGAGGCACGGCGGGCCGCCGGGCCGGGCCAAGGTCGGGCCTCGTGCCTCAGTGTCAGCCCAGGCCCAGCCCAGGCAGGGCTCGGGCCGGCCCGTAGGCCCGTCGGGCCCGTGAGGCCCACAACAGATTTTCCCTTTAAATATATATATTTTTATTTATTTAATTATTTTATATATAAATATATGTATATTTATACGTATTTATATATATATTTATATACATTTATTTTTATAAATGTATATATATTTTTATATAAATATTTTTTTGTATCTATCGGGCCGGGCCGAGTCGGCCCGCCGTGCCCAGGGCACGGCCCTAGGGGTCGGGCCAGGCCGGGCCGGGCCCGCCAACAGCCGTGCCGGGCCGGGTTGGCGGGCCTCGTGCCTCATGGCCATCTTTACCCCTACGACACACACCCACCACAGCCATACATTACAGAGTTATAAAACCCGAACCTGTCATGGAAACGACCTCAACCTGTCATGGGTAGTCCAGCCAGGCCTTATGAGCCCAATTAGGGATAGGGCTAAGTATAAGATTAGATATCTTGCTTAGGAATCAAGTAAGCCTCTCTATATAAGGAGAGATGTATTGATCAAGTGAAGAAGAATATCGATGGATCTATTAGGGTTAGTCTCCTTCCATCCCAGCTCTTTTGGTGCAGCTGCCACCTCTCGATTGGTGAGGTCACACTGCATGGATTAGGCCATCTAGATCAAGGTTTGTGACACGACCTGAGAAGGAAACTAACACTATTCACCATCCGGCAGCAAGACCTCAGTCAACAACTCTCTAGCCAGCAACAAGGCTCTCCAGCCAAGTTGGGAGAAACACCATACAGAACACAGCGATTACAATGTTCCCAGATCATCCAGGATCCAAGGATGATGATGTAAATAAGCCCCTTTTTGCCTGACCATAAAATGTGACTTCTACTCTTGCCAACCAATTGTCATAGCAGACATCCTCTTGCTACGGAGAAAGAGCTTGAAGACCAAATTTCTGCTGCAGGTTTAACCAGAAATCCTGAGCAAAGACACAAGAGGTAAGCAAGTGTTGATATTATCCGTTTCCTGGTCACAGTGAGGGCAATGTTCAGGATGTGGGAGGCCACACCGAGTGAGTCGATCAGCAGTCCAACACTTGTCATGAGCCATTAACCACATAAAAGAATTACAATTCCCTGGAGCCCATGATTTCCATATTCTTTCCCAAGGACCATATGTCACCGCACCCATAAGCTCCTGTAAGCAGACTTCGGTGTGTGCTGGCCAGATATTGAAAAACAGCATATATGAGTCTTCTACCCAGGTTGCAAAGCCACCTCAAAGCGAATGTCCTAGAGCTCAAGGTTGGCAATAACATCAACAGATAGAGCACCTTGAATATTTGCAGTCTAATTATGATAAGAACCACCTCCCAACATTGTGCTTGCTTGACCTTCTGTAGGCAACCAAGTAAATAGCTGGGGCACCAGATCACAAATCCGTTTGCCCATGAAGCCAACAATCAGTTCAAAATAATTGCAAGCAACATCACCAACTTCTGAAATCGCAGCCACAGAAAAAGAAGGCACCGAGCGCATTGGTGGACCTGTATAGGGAAAGCCAGCCAAGGGTGATTTGGCTCCATTTTTTTGTAACCACAGCCATCTCATCAATAGTGCCAACAAAGATTTTGAAGGTTAGAAATTCCCAGTACACCAAGCTCCGGATAGAGACAGGTTTGGTCCAAGCCACAAGCAATGGCCCATGGATATTCTCATCCTCACCAAAGGAAACCCCTTCCAATCATATGAATCACCTTAATGGCCCATGACAGGGGTTCCATAGCCATTGCCAAATACACCATCATCAATGTGAGCACAAACCAGACAAAGATCCTTGGGCCAGTGCGTGCTAAAAGATCAGCTTTCCAGCCACAGAGTCCGTCAGCTATCTTATCAATGATGGGAGACTTTGTCAATTTCTTCAAAGAGAGGTGAACTGAACTCCCAAATATTTTCAAGAAAATATTGCAGTTCACACGATAGCTGTTCTTGTGTATTTGTGAAGTTCGTCTTGGTGCACTAGATGGGAAAAACAATACTCTTGTGCACATTAGTTTCACCCCCAATGCATCTCCATAGAGGTCTAAAACATTAAGGGTTAGACCAATATCATTAGAAGATGGACCGAGGAAGAGGACGATGTCATCCGCATGAGAGAAATCTGGTGTGGCAAAGCACAAGAGGCCAATGGCTACACTGATCCTTAATCCGAAGCCATAGAAACCATATGACTGGAATGTCTATTATCAGGATGAACAATGTCCCCGGGTACTCCATTAAGAAGCACCAGTGTGGAGGAAGAGAGGAGCAGGCCGCTGATATTATATTATCACACCAAACCATGCAAAAACCTATCTTTCATGACACAAGGAGGAAGGGCCTTGTGATCTCAAGCTTGAGGATGCTTGTAGAAATTAAACCGTTTGTTGAACAAGCATGAAATTGTATTCTATGAATCTCCCCTTTATGAGTGCACTTCAATTGATAGAAACCCTTCGGTTTAACCAAGTAGCCGAACAATTTGCTTGAATTTCAGTGATCAATTTAGCAAAGCTATGCACAAGACTTAGCAGCCACAAGTTTTGTAATGGAAACTTTTTCTTGAGGGAAAATATGGTGATCTTTTGGTTGCTGATCAGAATCAATTCAAATTATGTGGGATAGTATAGCTAGTTACCAATCAGACCGTAAAGAGGCTAATGCCTGAAACACCATTTTATTTGCAAAACGGAAGAATTGCTCCTAATATCACAATATATAACTATAAGAATTTAAGTGGGAACAAAAGGTGGACATGCAAAGGTAGCAATGTGTGTGCATAGGAGACAATAAAAGAAGATGGATACCTTTTCTTTTCTTCTTCCATCCTTTGTTTTACAGTGGGGTTCATTTTCTCCGATACATGACTTGGACTGCGGGAGTTATTTTCTAATGAACTTGTAGTGCTCCGACTTCTCTGTCTTTTGTGTCTCCTTGGAGATGGTGGGCTTCTATGCCTTCTTGGACTTGGTGAGTTGCTCCTATCCCATAGCGGAGAAGGAGACCGAGATTTCCGCCTAATGATAAGTTAAAAATTGAACTTTCAAACAGGAAAACACAGCAGCAGAAACAAAAGCTTATAAGGTTAACTAATATGATTAACTACTACGAGTAGAAGAGTGGACATGTCAGTATACTCTACAACAGGAAATGGGGTATTAGGAGAGGCTTGATCATTTCCATAGTTTTGATGTGATTGTACTTAGTACTATCTGATTTTAGAGGTTTTTCTTTGAAATCAGATCGGGCGCTCATGTTCTGTTTGTTTTATCTATCCCATTGTCCTAAAATTGCAATTTTCTCACTGACAACATTTCGTAAGGAAAAAAGAAACATTCTCGTTCGAAAACCCTAGAAAAATTTAGGACGCCTTCCAAGCAAGAAAATCTGAGATCAGGAAAACTGGAAAAGAACAATTCAGAGAGAATCTGATGTCCGACCGAAAACACTACTGTGTAAAATGGAAGGGTAATCATCGATAAGTTTATTCATGTTTGCAGAACAGGACCTCCGTGAAGATCCGCTGTGTCAAACTAGCTGGGGTAATACATCGAACATCTAAGCATGAAACGGAAAGAATTCAATCTAAGCTCTGACAAAAGAAACCTATATAGAGATAGAAACAGAGAGATTGGGTGGGTAGGGGTGGAGACGAGTACCGGGAGGCGTAAGGGGAGCGGCTCCGATCTCGTCTGTTTCTCCGGCTGGCGTACCACGGAGGGGAGCCTCGCCGGCGGAAGGGCGGAGGCGACCGGGAAATCTCTCTACTTCTAGGCATCCGACCTTCTGCCTCTACTCCGCACTCGGCATGGATGGTCTGGGTTGAGTCTGAGTAGGCGCGCCCGTGTCCTCGAGGAACTTCTCACGAACAGGTTGCCTTTGGTTTAGGACGACATGAGACGTTAGATCTGAATCCTGTGTTCATTTGTGCAAGGTATTTTTGGGGTTTAGAAAAAAAAGATATATAGTTTTGTAAATTATAAAGTATTTTAGTAAATTGTCATTTTTATGGAAGTATCTAGTTATCTATCAATAAATTTTATATGACCGAATCTAACAGATTTTTATAAATACGACCCAGTAAACAGTTGTAGCATATAAATCTTAAAGCACAATTAAACGTATAAAAAACTATAGAGTGTATCCTGTATAACCATCGTTTTTGTGCAATTTTTGCAACATCCAACCACAGTCGCAAGATCTGCATCCGATAGTGGATAATTCTAACTTACCCCCCCTACACACACATACCATTACATTTGCTAGAGGTATGTCCAAAGGTTTAAGTATTAAAATTACTCACCTCTCAATCTGGTCATCGGATGCAGATCTTGCGACTGTGGTTGGATGTTGCAAAGGTTGCACATGAACGATGGTTGCACAAGATATGCTCCCAAAAAACTAACAAATTTAGTACCAATAAAATATAAGCCTTGAGCAAGTGTAAAAAAAAGAGCTAAATTGTTTTATAAAAGTAGATACAGTTATTATTAGTAGATAAAAATCATCTTCAACTGACTTTCCAAGTCTAAGCTCGTTTGTTTGAGTTTTTTTACCACTTTTAGACTTCTAAAAAAGCTAAATAACTTTCATAAACTAAAAGTTCTAGTCCTAATGATCTTATGTCTTTTAACTTTTGAAATATCCAAAAGATTATGTTCAAAAACTCTTAGAAAAAACCTAAATAACGGGCTCTTAGTAGCCCTTTATCCAAAAAAAAATACAATTGCTCATTAGAGTTAGATACACAGTCTCACGAGCCAGTTGGTCTCTTCAAGCACTCAACGGCTTATTCCCGCCTGCGTGTGCCCCCTTGCAGCACGAACATAAACTACATCCATGCCCTCTATTGCTTCCTCCCTCAGTAATGATGAGCATCTTCCACAATGGCAATAAACCTTGGTTGAGCGGTGTTTTGTCCCGTATATTGATGAGGATATGGCTGCAAAGACATGTGGCTATTATGGTCTTGCATCAGAAAGGTCAAAGGGGTCAATGAGGAGAGCAGACTCATAACCTTTTTCCACCCACAGTTTGGATCGAGATATATGGTTGTCCAAATAAACCCTTAAGAGACTGAAACAACTTGTTTAGCCCCACAAAGATCAAAATGGGAGGAGAAAGTAGTTCATGTTGGTTTTATGTGTGAACGGATAGAAAACTATCCTCGGTTATATTCCCGGTCTATCAACAAAGTCCTTTTGACTTTTATGTCTATGCAATCTAGTGGTATTGAAATATCAATTTTATAGATTACTAAAGAATTTTCTTTCATAAATATATAGTGTACTAGATATTCGAAGATGCGGATACATGGGTGTATGCCGAGTCTCGAGTGATGAGTGATTGTCAACGGGTTTGATCGCATGCTCTTTGGCTTGTGTTGTGCAGGTGTCGAGCACGGAGACAGTGATCGAGGGCAAGGTGAAAGTCAAGTAGAGGCGTGCCGTGCCGATGGACCGGGAGCGGTGAAGGATGGGCGTGCCGTGCGGCGGACGTGCTATGCCGATGGACCCAGAGCGGTGAAGGGCGGACGTGAGGCTTGGACTGAGGGACCGGTGGCCTGAGGATCAGCTGTGGTGGCTGACAGCCTGGGACAGCGACGAGCGGAGACTTGCGGGACACAGTGTTGCTCGGGTTGAGGACCTGGGGACATGTGTCGGTGGACGGGGTGCACGGGCGGTGCATCCCCTCTACAGCGTCGGTTTGGTGGTTGAGCCACAGAAAAACCACCGGGTGGACGGTTTCCAGGTTTGGGCCACAAAACCTAGGTGCGGCCGGTTTTCGAGTTTGGGCCACAAAACTCGGGCTGAGGAAGGTTTCCAGGTTTGGGCCTCAAAACCTGGACGCTGGCAGGTTTCTGAGTTTAGGCCACAAAACTCAGGCGATGGATGGCAGGTTTTCCGGTTTGGGCCTCAAAACCGGGGGTTGGTCGTGAAGGCTGGTTTCCCGGTTTCGTCCACAAAACCGGGGGCGGAGTCCGGGAAAAGGACAAGCAGAGCGGTGGCGGCACGTGGCAGCAATCGGTGAGGTTGCGTCGAGGCAACGCTACCTGTTGTGCGGGCGTGGCCGTCGGATCAACACCTACCCCGAGTTGGTCCAGGATAGCCTTAGGGTTAGGCTGGGTCGCTCTGTAAATACTCAGGGGTAGAGTGGGAATTAGAATTAGGATAAGTAGGGGGAGACACCCACCTCCCAATCGATCTCAGTCATTTGCTATTTTCCACCTAGGGTTTCCTGCTCTCCCAATCCCTGCTGTAGCGAACCTGAGATCCACAGAGAAGAGACCAATACCTCTGTGCTTGTGAGATTTTTGAGGAAGTGAGACCGTAATCTCACCATTGTAGCGTGTGGTAGCCACACGGTTGCAATTCCGTGGTTGTGATTCGTGTTTTGATTGTGTTCTTCGCGGATTACTTTTTCTCCACGTTTTTCCCGTCGTTCGATCTCTTTGCTCGGTTCATCTTTCGCAAATCCGTTTGAACCAAGTTGTCCTAGATCGTGAGGCACTTCTTTTCACCAAAGGAATTCACCTCTAACCTCACGGTCTAGGAGATCGATCGATTTTTGTTTCGGGTCAAGTTTTTCTCCTTTCCCCCGAATTTCTTCGATTCATCGATTTGGTGATAGGTTCGAGCCATGATCTCTTAGTGATAGCTCACTATCCTCCTTGTGACTCCTCTCACCAAGTTTGATCCCTAGTGGAATTGTTTTGGGTGAGATCGAGTTGAATCGGTGAACGAACGGGTCTGTTCCGGGGTGACCGGACGCATGCATCGGGGCGACCGGACGCTGGCTTGGTGAGTCCGGTCGTTAAATGTACGTCACGTGTTCTCTGTAACTGACCGGACGCTCCTCGTACTCTTTGACCGGACTCGCTTCTTTTCCTGTTCACAGTTTTCAACAGAACTGACCGGACGCTCGAACCACGATCGGACTCTCAGCATCAGTGAGTCCGATCAGGAACAGAGAGCTCCTAGACCGAGTTTTTCCGGACCGGACGCGTCCAGTGGGTCTTGACCGGACGCTGGCAGAGTCCGGTCAGTGCTGTCTCTGCGTTGTTTCGTCCGCAGTTTGTTCGTGCGATCTCGGATTTTGTTTCTGTCTTTTGCGTTTGGCTTCTAGGGTTGTATTTTGTCCCACTGTGCTTCTTGGAAGCATCCACCCTACATCTAGGGTCGTGGACACTTGCAAGCTCTAGGGTTTGCTCTTGGGGTGATTCTCGGGACAGTGATGACAACTTTCCGAAAGGAAAATTTGAAGCTCCCATTCACCCCCCCCCCCTCTGGTCGCTTTCTGGGTAGCACTCTCGGTCCTTCAATTGGTATCGGAGCAGGTTAAGGATCTTTCACCTTAGCCGGTTCCAGATCCACAGAAGGCGACATGGATCGCGGCGTTGGCAAACCGTCGTTCTTTGATGGGACGAACTATGCATACTGGAAGATACGCATGTCGGCCTATCTCCAGAGCATGGGCTCTTCTGTTTGGGAGATTTGCAACAAGGCCAATTTCGTTGTCTTGACTGCTCGTGTCACTCAGCTTCAGATAGATGAGCACGATGCCAATAGTCGAGCACGTAACGCTCTTTTCTCCTGTTTGAGCATGTCCGAGTTTGATCGCGTTTCTCACCTCCCCACGGCTCGTGAGATTTGGGCAACCCTCATGCGTTTCCATGAGGGAACCACTCAAGTCAAATCTCGTCTCTACGAGTCGCACAAACGGGAGTATGAGAACTTTAGACATATGCCTGGCGAGAGCATAGAAAGTTTATTCGCTCGCTTTCAGGTCATTGTCAACAAGATGAGAGCAAACAGGGAGTTGTTGCCTTTCGACGATCATGAGAGGGCTTTGAAGCTTTTGCATACTCTCGATCGGTCAGTGTGGGACTCAAAGGTCCAGGCGATCATCGAATCGTCTAACTATGAGACCCTCACATGCGACGAGCTCTTTAGTAAGCTCAAGTCTAGTGAGATTGACGCCATGTCGAGGGCATCTTATGAAAATTCTTCTGGCCCGACTATGGCATTAGTTTCTGCTCTTTTGCTAACCCCTCTTGTGGATTTGCACTCTCTTCACTTCTTTCTGTCACAGAGGAGCAGCTGGAGTCTTTGGGGGATGACGAGTCGGCTTTGCTTGCCAACCGGTTCTCGCGGTTCCACAACAACCGCATGAACCGTCACCGCGGAGGAGGACGCTCAGGATGCTTCGAGTGCGGCGACCCCGACCACTTCATCGCCAACTGTCCCAAGAAGAACAAGCACACATCTGGGAAGGGCGATCATGGGCACAAGTACGACTCCGGCAAGCGCAAGGAGAAGAACGTCCCCGCGAAGCACAAGCGGAAGGGCGGCTTCAACAAGGAGTACATCAAGAAGAAGTACTTGGAGAAGGCCCAGGCTGAGCAGCATGCTTTCTTCGCCACGCTCAGCGACGTCGACGACTCGGATGACGACTCCGCTTCCTCAAGCGACGACGAGTCCGAGAAGAAGAAGAGGATCGAGGACAAGCTGAATGGTCTTTGCTTCTTCGCCGATGATGAGGGCTTCTGCACCATGGCTCTTGGTGATGAGGTCGACGGCAAGCTGGAGGACATCCCTCAGAACGACGACGACGACTCCTCGCAGGTATCTCAAACTCCCGAGGAACTCTCTGCTGAGGTTGAGAAGCTTACTACCGCTTTGCTTAGTCAGGATAAGTTGTTTAGGCGTGCAGCTAGAGAGCGAAAGGAGTTTAGGCAGAAGTGGGAGGACACGGTGAAGGAGCTTGAGTTTGCTAGGTCCACCGTAGTCGTTTCTGAGGAGGGTGAGTGTGAGATGTGCACCAAGCACATGACTGACCTTCTCACCTTGAGAGGTAAGTATGCTGCTTTGGTTGGAGAGGTGGATGAGCTCCGAGCTAGACCTGTGTTGTTGGGTGCATGCAAGGCTTATGCAGGCTTCCAATCCGAGTTGGCAGAGAAGAATGCCAAGATTGTGTCTCTTGAGAAGGCCAGCTCGGGTAGCACTTGTGTGGCTAGGTGTGCTTTGTGCGAGGGTTTGGAAATGGAGATTGCAAACATGAAGCATGACAAGATGCAAACCGAGGAGGAAAACACATACCTTCGGACCATCTTGTCATGGGTATCTTGTGGTGAGCCGCAGCTTGGGATGATGATCTCCCAGTTCAAGCGTGCTGCTGGAGGTCCTGGTGTAGGTTTTGCTCAGGGCGTTGATGCTTCTTCTTTTGGGAAGGTTGGAGAGTTTAGTGGTATTAACCCGAGTGACAAGCCTAACTCCACCACTACTCCCAAGCTTACCAAGATTCCACCCAAAGAGCCACTCAAGCCTAACACCAAGGATGGAGTGTTTGTTGAACCTCCAAAGGCTCCACCCAAGAAACAAGTGTGGCATCCCAAACCCAACCACCTGAAAAACAAGCTTGATACGATGCCACCTACCCAAGAGGAGCTTATGCCACAGAAGGGCAAAGTGATCCACACCCACTACCGTGAGTACCAACAACCCCCTATGAGAGCGGTGAGGTACCACTGTGAGCACTGTGGGAGAGATGGACACTTGAGAGAGTTTTGCTTTCGGCGCAAGCGAGAGGAGCGCTGCGCCAGGGAGATGGACAACGCGGACATGTACCATCCTTTCCAAGATGTGCATGTGCCAAATGTCAAGAGGAGAGCTGCTAGGCCTAGAGGCACAGTGCCTCAAGGTCCTAGGCGTCAGGGAAGTGTTGCCCGGCAGGGTCCTGACTTTGCAAGATACGGACTCCGTGGCGGAGGCTTTGTTAAGCATTTCACTCCACCGCGTTTTGAGTATCGCGATGGACGCTCTTCCCTTAGCGGACCACGTTTTCCTGTGCGTGGTGATCGCTTTCCCCATAGGCACGGTAGGAATGGTTTTTCTACTAACCGTTCTTTTGAGCAGCCGGCCCAACACTAGTATTCTTCCTATTTCACTCACCCCAGTGTTGGACCGTATGCTCACCCTATGTCTTTTTATTGATGTAGAGAGAACGATTGGAGGACATTTGGTTGGTGGATTCCGGTTGCTCGAGGCACATGACCGGAAACGCCAAGTGGTTCTCCAGTCTTAGTCCTGTTGCCGGTAAGGAGTTTATCACCTTCGACGATAATAGTAAAGGTAAAGTGTTGTCTCATGGGTCTGTGCGAGTTAATGAGCACTTTGTGTTGCGTGATGTTGCTCTTGTTTCTAACTTGCATTTTAACCTTCTTTCTGTTTCGCAACTTTTTGATGATGACTATGAGATTCGTTTTAAACCGAATCTCAGTCGTATTTTGGATCCTCAGGGCAATCTTGTGTGTTTGATTTCGCCCTTTGGGAAAGTCTTTTCTGTGAATTTCTCGGAGTCTTTTGGCATTTCTCGCTGTCTTGTGGCTGGTCATTCCTCCTCTGATCTTTGGAAGTGGCATAGGAGACTTGGTCATTTGAGCTTCGATTTGCTTGCAAGGCTTAGCTCACTTGGCTTAATCCGAGGATTGCCCAAGTTACACATGGAGAAGGATCTCGTTTGCCATTCTTGTAGACATGGGAAGATGGTTGCCGCTCCCCACCATCCAGTGACTCAGGTCATGACTAAGCACCCTGGAGAGCTTTTACACATGGACCTTGTTGGTCCGGCTCGGGTGAGCTCTGTGGGGGGGGAAGTGGTATGTGCTTGTTGTTGTCGATGACTTTTCGAGATATTCGTGGGTTTTCTTTTTGGCTGAGAAGACTGAGACTTTCTCTTTTGCTCGCAATCTGATTTTGCGTCTTCAGAACGAGTTCCCTAAGAACTCGATGCGAGCTATTCGCAGTGATAATGGGTCTGAATTCAAGAATTCAGATTTTGAGAAGTTTTGTAACTCTTTGGGTTTGGAGCATCAGTTTTCTTCCCCCTACACACCACCACAAAATGGTGTGGTAGAGAGGAAGAATCGAACCCTTGTAGAGATGGCCAGGACGATGCTCGATGAGCATAGGACTCCTAGGCGATATTGGGCCGAGGCTATGAACACTGCATGCTATATTTCCAATCGCATTTTTCTCCGAGCCTTCTTGAAAAAGACTTCTTATGAGTTGCGTTTTGGAAGACAGCCCAAAGTGAGTTATTTTAGAGTTTTTGGTTGCCACTGTTTTATACTGAAGAAAGGCAACCTGGACAAATTTGAGTCTCGTTCTTCTGACGGTGTATTTTTGGGTTTTGGCACTCACACTCGAGCTTATCGTGTACTTAACCTTGATACTAACCGAGTCATGGAGACATCCGATGTCACCTTCGACGAGACCATGGTTTGTCCTTCTTCTCGTTTTGAGCGTGCAGGTGATCATGAGGTTGGTGAGCCTCTTTTTGATGACGAGGACGAAGGTGCTGAAGGGATGGATGAACTAGCACCTCCTCCACCTGCTGTGCCGCAAAGAGCGGCTTCTACTTCGACTCACGGCCCTGACCCTTCTTCCTCTACTACTTGGGGGCCATGGGATTCACCACCTCGTGCGGTACCTTTTGTACCCGAGGAGGCACCAGCTGCTGTTGAGGGGGAGATCACTTCAGCAAGGGAGGCGCCACGACACATCCAGCGCCAACACCCGCCTCAACAGATGATCGGCAGCATTGATGAACGTGTCACTCGGTCCAGGTCACAACAAATCTCTCACTTTGCTCATTCTGCATTTGTTGCTGTTTTTGAACCCCGAGATGTTGGACACGCTTTGACGGATCCGGATTGGGTCAATGCCATGCATGAGGAGTTAGAAAATTTTGAGCGAAATCGGGTTTGGGTTTTAGTTCCACCTCCTCCAGACTGTAATCCTATTGGGACAAAATGGGTTTTCAAAAACAAACAAGGAGAGGATGGCCACATTGTGAGGAACAAGGCCAGACTTGTAGCCAAGGTTTATAGTCAGAAGGAGGGGATAGACTATGAGGAGACTTTTGCTCCTGTAGCTCGTTTGGAGGCTATTAGGATACTCTTGGCTTTTGCTGCATCCAAAGGCTTTAAACTTTTTCAAATGGATGTCAAGAGTGCCTTCTTAAACGGCTACATAGAAGAAGAGGTGTATGTCGAACAACCCCCCGGTTTTGAAAATCCCAAGTTTCCGAACCATGTTTTTAAACTTCACAAAGCTTTGTATGGTTTGAAACAAGCCCCTAGAGCCTGATATGATAGATTGAAAACCTTTTTGCTAGCTAAGGGTTTTAAAATGGGATGTGTTGATAAAACACTCTTTCTCCTCAAGCAAGGCAAAGACATTCTCTTGGTCCAGATTTACGTGGATGATATCATTTTCGGTGGTTCTTCTCACGCTTTGGTTGCCAAGTTTGCAGATCTTATGAGCAGGGAGTTCGAGATGAGTATGATGGGAGAGCTGACTTTCTTTCTCGGATTGCAAATTAAGCAATCCCGAGAAGGGACGTTTGTGCACCAGGGCAAGTGCACCAAAGACTTGCTGAAGAGGTTCGATATGGGTGAGGCCAAGCCTCTTTCGACACCCATGTCGACCACGACAGCCCTGGATGCGGACGAGGAGGGAGAAGCTGTGGACCAGAAGGAGTACCGAAGCATGATTGGGTCACTGCTCTACCTGACGGCGACACGCCCAGACATTCAGTTCGCGGTGTGTCTTTGCGCACGCTTTCAGGCATCGCCGCGCACTTCTCACCGTCAGGCGGTGAAGCGCATTATGAGGTACCTTCGTTTCACACCTGAGTTCGGGATTTGGTATTCAGCTTCCTCCACCCTCTCCCTTTGCGGTTTTTCTGATGCCGAGTTGATCGCAAGTCCACCTCTGGGACTTGTCAGTTTATTGGTTCTTCTCTTGTATCATGGTCTTCTCGCAAGCAGTCTAGTGTCGCTCAGTCTACCACAGAGGCTGAATATGTTGCAGCGGCTAGCTGCTGTTCTCAGTTACTTTGGATGATGGTCACTTTGCGTGATTTTGGTCTGAGCTTTTCTCGCGTGCCTTTGCTTTGTGACAGCACGAGTGCGATTAGCGTTGCTAAGAACCCTGTGCTGCACTCAAAGACCAAACACATTGATGTGCGCTTTCATTTTTTGCGAGACCATGTTGAGAAGGGTGATATCGACCTTCGTCATGTCAAAACTCATCATCAGTTGGCTGATATTTTTACCAAGCCTTTGGACCAATCAACCTTTAATCGGTTGAGAGGTGAGCTTGGTGTGTGTTTCCCCTTTTAGATGGGGGAAGCATTTTGGTTCTTGTATCATAGACTGACTTTCTTTTCGTTTGTCTTTTTTTTAGTTTCTGAATAGGTTAGTCTTTGCATTTCATCATGCATCTTTACTTAATAAGCTTCATGTATACAATCTTTAGAATGTGACTATGCTCTGTCTAGTATGCTCCGATGCTTATGATGATGCTTGTAGCTTATGCTCTTTCTGATCACTGATACATGTTGTGAGCTGAGCTATTTTTGAATGGTGAATCTGTTTAAATGAACATAAAACTTGAAATTGTTCACCATTGAGATATGCAACTAGCATGTGTAGGATGTGTTGAATTCACTCGTGCTTTTCATATATGCTAGGTTGCTATGTCTCTAGTTCTGAGTCATTCACTTGCTTGGTATGTTCATATTCTGAGATAAAATCTGAACCAAGTTTTAAGTAAATTGAAAAGATCGAGATGGGATTGCTTGTCAACACATCACGGTATCGAGACTGTTTCTCATTGCACACTGAGTTAAACTTGAGCCGTGTAGTGTATGACCGAAACCGATGCTTTAAGCTTCTAATTGCATATGCATAGGCTTAGCTCGGTTGAAAAGTTAGGCAATGACAAGCTCTCAACCTCTCGCAGTCACATGCTGAATTCTTAACTTGTGTGATTTCACCGCTGCAACTCCGATTAAAATCTGAGATCACAAGTCTATGTTTCATTCTGCAGCATGATGACTGTTGGGGGAAGAGACCCTCGGCAGCGACGCCACGCGAGCTGGCATGGAACACAACCCTCGCGTCTCCTGCGCATCTTCGTAAAAACCTTCGTCATTTGTTGAGTCCTTCGGGCCTCTTCTCTAACCTTCGGATGTTAGCTTGCCCCCTCGGGGAATTCTCTGGTTCTCGCAGGTAAGAGGCATGAAGAACGCACTCCCCGCGAGGGTACGCACGTGCCGAGTGGCGGCGGGCAGGAGGAAGGCATGTTAGGGTTTTCAGCACCATCAGTGTTTGTACAATCTTGCCCTTCTGTTGTGCAGGGCTAGGGAATCTTTCTTGTACCCTTGTGTAATTTGATCGGTGTCCCCTGGTATTCCCTATAAATACCAAGGGGTGAACAGTGTAGGGGCGATGATTTTTCGGGAACAGGGAAATTTTTCCACCGCCTTACTTTCTCGTACCTCCGCTTACGTTTTTGACAGTTGGTCACCCTCGCCTTCCCCCCGCTCTGAAGCGGAGGAAGGCAGGTGCGATACCAACAGTTTGGCGCCGTCCGTGGGGACCTTGAACAACAGTTAACACTTGAGTACAATGGCCGGGACCAGGAGGGCAGCCTCGGCCAGAGATCACCGCACAACCGGTGAAGCCACTGCAACTTTTCGACCCGTAGAAGAGGATGTAGGGCCTTTGGGGGCAGAAGAAGCCGATCCGGAAACAGAGGTCCCGGACCTACGCGCCCAGCGGACGTTACAGCAGCACCCGCACACCTCCGGAGAAGGTGAGGGAAGAGATGAAGAGGAGCTGGGCCTTGAGGCTTTAGAAAGGCTTCACGCCGAACTATAGGAGAAGAAGAGACACCTAGACCAGCTTGAGAGGCACAACCGGCTGCGTGCCATTAGGCAAAAGGCGGACGAGGCGAGGGAACAGCTTCGCCAAATGAAGGAGACCCTCGCGGCGGCTGAAGCCAAAGCCGAGGGTTGGGCAGACAGAGAAGTGCCATTGCCCCAGGAGGGGAACGACGAGCGGCATCAGGGCGACCTACGTCAGCCACCACCACCCCCACCACCACCAAATTACCAACAGAACCAATACCCTGAACCACCACCAAATTTTCGCCAACTTTACCCAAATGAGAGAGAACCAAGCCTTCGCAATCAGCGGAGAGCCCAACAACACCAAATGCCCTATGACCCCATATCGCCACTTTCCCAAATACTACAAACCCAACCTTGGCCACCGTGCTATAACCCACAAAATTTGCCCCGTTATGACGGTCTTACTGACCCTCGCCAATTCATAATGAGCTATGAAGCGGCAGTTGCCGCAGCAGGGGGAGATGAATCAACGATGGCAAAGTCCTTCGTAATCATCCTTCGTGACATCGCGCAAACTTGGTACAGCAACCTTCGCCCCGGAACTGTGGACTCCTGGGCCAACCTCAGAGACAAGCTTTGCATAAACTTCAAGGGCATCACAGCAGCTCCATCAAACCCCATCGAGCTGTTCAACTGCAAGCAAGAAGAGCGCGAACCACTGCAAGATTACTGGCGAAGGTTCATCCAAATCAGAGCAAGAACCCCGGGAATATCCGACGAGGCCGTGATCCTCGCTGCAGTCAGCGGCCTGCGTCCAGGCCCCTGTTCTTCAAAGTTTTCCAGGAAACCAGCAAACACAATCGAAGAACTTCATGAGACTATGGAAAGATACTGTAGAGCAGACATGGACTTCAGGGCAAAGTCCGATGCTCGAAGATCACAGCAGAAGCCACAGCCCAGGCCTCAACCGAAGGAAAGCAACCCTCGCCAAGATCAAAGCAACATTGGCGCCATCAACAAAACAGGCCCAATTGAAGACCAAAGAAGGGGCAATCAGCCTTCGAGCAATCAAAATCCACAAGGATTTCCACCCCCCCGAACCAACGAAACCAACAAAAAGACCCCGCGAAAATGTATTGCCATTTCTGTGGTCTAGGGAAAGGGCACACCACCAAACAATGCGAGTGCTTCGCCAAGGGAAAAGAGTACCAGGAATCCAAAAGAGCCGCATCGATAGAAAACCGAACCATCAATCACACCAGAAAGCCAAACTTCAACACACCCAACCCACCATACCACTACACCCCCATAAATTACGGCCTACCTTCGCACCAACCTTTCTACGCACATCATCCGCACTACAACCAAACCTCTTACCAGCCAACCACCATCCCTCAACGTCAAAACGTATCATATACCGTCACATACCCAACAACCCCTCAAACCCAAACCCAAAATGACCAACACGTGAACAATGCTCTACCACCGCCACCACCAATACCAGCACTGCCAGCACCCCAACCTATCAAATCCGAAGCCCAAACCCAAACAACCATCAACAACCCAACATCAACCTTCGGCATCATACTAGCCATCACTGGAGGCTCAAACGAAGATCACGGCAATAAGAGGCAAAGGAAAGAACATGCCAGAAGAGTACACCATGTAGCCGTCGAAGGACCACACAAATTTGGTCGATGGTCTCATATCCCAATAACCTTCGATTCCAGTGACATGAAGTTAAGGGATTACCCTCACACTGATGCTTTGGTGATCGAAACCAATCTAGCAGGATGGACAGTCACCAAAATTCTGATAGACACAGGAAGCTCTGCAGACATCCTGTTCGCAACAACCTTCGACAGCATGAAGCTAGACAGAAACCTCTTGCAACCTGCTGGCAACCCACTATACGGTTTTGGTGGTCAACAAGTAAGAGCTGTCGGAAAAATATCTTTGCCCGTGACCTTCGGAGACCAAGTGAACTGCAGAACTGAGCACATAACCTTCGACGTGGTTGACATGTTCTATCCTTACAATGCAATATTTGGCCGAGGGGTCACCAACGCATTCAACGCCGTCATCCATCCTGCATACCTCTGCATGAAGCTTCCTGCTCCGAAGGGAGTCGTTGCAGTATATGGAGACCAAGATATCGCAAGGGCAGCTGAGGGAACAGTAGCACCTGGGCAACGCAATGTCCACAATCTGTCAAAGCCTCAAGCACCAAAACACAACACCGAAGGTGAAGTACGCATTGACCCAGCAAAAGCATCACCCAAAGGAGAACCAAACAAGTCCAACTCATTGAGGGTAACTCCGAAAGAAAAATATTCATCTCAGCCAACCTAGAGCTCCAGTCAGAAAATAACCTCGTCCGTTTTCTCATAGAAAACTTTGACATCTTCGCTTGGTCTGCAGAGGACCTCAAGGGAGTAAATAGAACTTTGACCGAGCACAGCCTAAACATAAAGCCAGGACATCGCCCAGTTAAGCAAAAGCTTCGCAAGATGTCAGAAGAAAGAAAAGAGGCAGTGAGGGCCGAGGTAAAACGACTTTTGGATGCAGGGGTCATTCGCCCAGTCAAATACCCAACATGGCTCTCAAATGTGGTCCTAGTCCAGAAAAAGAACAAGAAATGGAGAATGTGCGTCGATTTCATGTGTTTAAACAAAGCTTGCCCGAAGGACGATTTTCCCCTGCCAAACATAAACACCTTAGTCGACAGAGCAGCTGGTTGCCAAATGCTTTCTCTCCTCGATTGTTTCTCGGGGTACCATCAAATCTGGATGAAGGAAGAAGATGAGGAAAAAACAAGCTTCATCACACCCTCGGGTACTTTCTGCTTTCGAAGGATGGCAGAAGGATTGAGAAACGCAGGATCCACCTTCGCCCGAATGACATCCGAAGTTTTCAAAGATGAACACGCCATCTCTGCCTACGTCGATGACTTGATTGTCCAAAGTGAGAAAAAAGAAAATCATATATCAGACTTAGCAAGAGTGTTCAACAACCTTCGGTCAGCCGGTTTAAAACTGAACCCCGAAAAATGTGTTTTCGGAGTAAGCGAAGGAAAACTGCTAGGTTGCATCGTCTCAGCAAGGGGAATTGAAGCCAACCCCAAAAAAATTGATGCCATCATCAATATGGAACCCCCAACAACTAGGAAAGCAACCCAGTGGTTGTCAGGCCGCTTAGCAGCACTCGGTAGATTCATCTCCAGATCAGCCGAGCGAGGGTTACCTTTCTTTGAAACATTGAGAAGCACGACCCCATTCAATTGGGGACCTCGACAACAGGAAGCTTTCGAGGACTTGAAAAAGTACCTCACCAACCTGACTGTCTTAACCAGCCCGAGCAAAGGAGACATTCTATTGCTATACGTCGTAGCCTCACCTCATGCAGCCAGTGCAGTCCTCATCAAAGAATTGCACGAAGTTAATAAAACAAGGCAGGCCCCAATTTACTACGTGTCAGAAACCCCCGAAGGCGCCAAACGAAACTACTCAGAGCTCGAAAAGATAGCATATGCCATCGTCATGGCTTCTAGAAAGCTCAAACACTACTTCCAGGCACACGAAGTCCAAGTACCCTCTGATTACCCACTCAAAAATATTTTCAAGAACAACGAAGCAATCGGCAGAATAGCAAAATGGTCAGTCGAGTTGAACAGCTACACCATAACCTTCGTGGGAAGGTCTGCGATCAAATCACAAGTTGTAGCAGACTTTATAGCCGATTGGACCCCAGACCCTCGCAGAGATCAAGTCGAAGCAGTAACTTTCTGGACGGTGTATACTGACGGAGCCTGGGGAGTGGCTGGAGCTGGAGCTTCGGCCATCCTAGTGTCGCCATCAGGATCGAAGCTAAGATACGCTCAGAGACTCGACTTCAAGTGCACAAATAACTCGGCAGAGTACGAAGCTGTGATACTGGCACTTTCAAAACTTCGAGCATTATCAGTTCGACGGGCGGTCATCAAGACAGACTCCCAAGTCATTGCGGATCACATCGAGAAAAATTATAAAGCAAAAGATTTAGAGCTGCAAAAGTACTTACAGTATGTCCGAAGGTTAGAATCTTTCTTCCTCGGCATAACAGTGAAAGCAATACCGAGGTCCGAAAACTGTGACGCAGATAATCTAGCTAAAGCAGCAGCCCAACAATTACAGTTACCCCCAGACGTCTTCTATGAAATAGCAACACAATCAGCCATCGAAGCCATCGAAAAATCAGCGAAGAAGATCAATGCAATACAAAGCGAAGATTGGAGAGCCCCAATCATGGCATACATCAACGGATTGCACGAACCTGACTCCAAAGAGGAAGAAAACAGACTCATCCAAAGAGCCCGAGGGTACAAGATAGTAGACAACATCTTGTTCAAAGCCTCGGTGACCTCCCCATGGTTAAAGTGTGTGTCACACAATCAAGAAAAGGACATACTCAAACTCATCCACGAAGGTATCTGCGGCTCCCACAACGGCCCAAGAGCACTAGTGGGAAAAGTTTTCCGCCAGGGTTTCTATTGGCCAACAGCATTACGAGATGCAGAAGAAATGGTCAAGCATTGCGAGGGATGTCAACTAACAGCAAAAACACAAAACGCTCCAGGTGCCCCAACAACTTTGATATGTCTAACATGGCCTTTGCAAAGGCGGGCAATGGATCTCGTCGGTCCACTACCAACTTCTCCAGGAAACCTTCGCTACGCAGTGGTAGTCGTGGAATATTTCACAAAGTGGATTGAATCCAGACCCTTGGTCTCCATCACCTCACCGACCGTGAAAAAATTCTTCTGGCAGCAAATAGTTTGTCGTTTCGGAGTTCCCAAATACCTAACCGTCGATAATGGCACCCAATTCGACAGCGAGGTCTTCAAAGAATTCTGCGCTCAAATTGGAACAATCTTGTGCTTTGCCTCAGTTCGACACCCCCAATCCAATGGCCTCGTCGAAAGGGCCAATGCAACAATTTTTCAAGCCATATCCAAAAAACTACAAGGCAGGCCAAAGGGAAAGTGGGCGGAAGAGCTAACCTCGGTCACCTGGTCCCATAACACTTCGGAATGCAGAGCCACAAAATTCACACCTTTCAGGCTCCTGTTCGGCGAAGAAGCTGTGTTACCAGAAGAACTGAAATATGGCTCTCCAAGAACAACCACCGAATCAGACGAGCAAAACCAGCTCACAGACAAGGATTTGCTCGAGGAAACAAGGTGCAATGCAGTCCACAACCTTCGCAAATATCAGGAAGAAACCAAAAAATGGAGAGACAAAAAGGTGAAAGTCAAAGAGCTAAAGAAGGGTGACCTCGTTCTGATTCGTAAACAAAACGCCAACATGGCGGGAAAGTTTCAGCCAAAATGGACGGGACCTTACTTAATAGTGGAAAGTAATCGTCCCGGGTCTTTTCACCTCGCTGACAACGAAGGAAATACCCTTCCACACACCTGGAACGTTGATGACCTTCGCAAATACTACCCATAGCGGAGCCTTAGCGAGCTCTCGCAAATTGTAATTTATTTTTTCTTCTCTGTTCTCTCTCTTTAGTACCATGCTTGTAACAAAAACAAAGGAACTGCACTCTTTTTTCTTACGAAGGGGCGTAAGGTTTTTTAACGAGGCAGCGTCCAAAATTCCAATACAAGAAAAATCCCCAAAAAAGAAACTCTAATCTTACCTTCCTCCAAAAACATCGAAAGAAGCGACTCTTCATCCAGAGCGCTCTCATCGATGGACAAACCCTCGAGATTGTTTCAAAGCTCAAACACTTCGAAACAAACTTGAAAAGCAAACTTCACCTCCACCTAAGATAGGTGGAGGCGCGAAGTCCAAAATATTAAGTACCCTCGCAAAAAACGCCAGGGGCTTGAAAAGCAAACTTCACCTCCACCTAAGACAAGGGGAGGCGCGAAGTCCAAAAAAGTCGAGCACCCACGCCAGGGCTTGCAAAGCAAACTTCACCTCCACCTAAGACAAGGGGAGGCGCGAAGCCCAAAAAAGTCGAGCACCCACGCCAGGGGCTTGCAAAGCAAACTTCACCTCCACCTAAGACAAGGGGAGGCGCGAAGCCCAAAAAAAGTCGAGCACCCACGCCAGGGGCTTGCAAAGCAAACTTCACCTCCACCTAAGACAAGGGGAGGCACGAAGCCCAAGAAAGTCGAGCACCAACGCCAGGGGCTGGCAAGGCAAACTTCGACGAAAGCGAGCCTCGCCCAAAAGAAAAGGGGGCGTCGCTGTTTCACTAAACATCTCTCTTAAAACAAAAAGCGAGCCTCGCTAAAAACAAAAGGGGGGTGTCACTGTTTTATTAAACGTCTTTTTCGACGAAAGCGAGCCTCGCTAAAAAGAAAAGGGGGTGTCGCTGTTTCACTAAACATCTCTCTTAAACGAAAGCGAGCCTCGCCCAAAAGAAAAGGGGGCGTCGTTGTTTCACTAAACATCTCTCTTAAAACGAAAAGCGAGCCTCGCTAAAAAGAAAAGGGGGCGTCGCTGTTTCACTAAACATCTCTCTTAAACGAAAAGTGAGCCTCGCCGAAAAGACAGCGAGGACCAAATATGAATCTTTGTCATTAAAAAAAAATGGCACACAACAGTCTCGTAACTTTTTCACATACGAACAGTATAGCACACATCTTCTAAAATGTACAAATTTACAAGATATCCTTAGTAATTACTTCTGGCATTACATCATCAGGACCTTCGTAGCCCTCTTCAAACTCTGTCTCTACCTGAATAATAGGACCCCATAACAAAGGGGCTGCAGGAACGATCGGTAGATCCCCATGCAACACCCTCGCTCTATACATATACCTACGATCTATGCTACTACTCTCTGAAGGTTTCTCCTTCGGAACCACAAGAGCTCCATCTGGACCAACTTTAAGGTTGCTACGTCTAAACAAAAAGTCAAGAGCTGCGTTCTCATCGATGTCATCATGAGCGAGAGTTTGCGAAGTAGAACCGAACAAAAAACGCGCAGCTTGCCGGTCTGTATAGTCCGCATTACGCCAAAAACAATGCGAATGACTGTCTTTAACATCGTACCTCCGCACCTTAGACCACCAAAAGCGTTCAAAACTCAACGAAGGATGCTTGAGCTTCGCCCGAGCCCAGGACTCACCAGTTATAAAGATATCCTGATAGTTCATCATGAGGGGAGTCACATCAAGCACCTCTAGCACGGTTCCATCAGGAACCTGCATTTACAAATATCAGAAAGATTCTCAGTTTTTCTAAACACTATCTCCCCCACCCAAACATTACAAAACGACCCACTTCTCACACCTGCTCGGCTGCCTGTTGCACTTCTGCCTCAACCTCGCCAGCTGCAAACACCTCGACCTCGCTAACAGCAGCAGCATCCGTCACAGGTTGGTCAGCAGCAGATGCTTCGACCGTGGTAATTTCTTCGACGCTAGCCTCCGCAGTAGCAGGGACCCCCACTCCAACCGGTGGAACCTCCGTAGAGCTCCTCACCGGCGCACTATGGGAGCATCCCGGAACATCTTCGTTCAGCGACGGCGAGGGAAGCGCCTCCCTTCGGGCCTACAAAATTACACACCAGCAAAAGAATTTTTAACAACTTCAAACAAAACCGTCTTAAACGACCAACAACTTAAAACAATAAACCCAAAGCCTCTTCTACCTGACGGGTAGCTTCGGCGACCTCCTCAAAGGCGAGGGCACGACCTCCTCCAGCAATCCAAAACCTGCGGAGTAAGCGCATCGCGCAATTGCGAACCTCAGCATCATCAGCTTTCATTCTGCGCACCTCGTCAACTGTTGGAAAAACGTGACTCGGTCTCCTAATCTTGCGGAGGTGCTCACAATCCGCTTGGCGAAGAGTACTGGCCATGGCCAAGGCGCCAGCATAACCACCAAAGTCGGCCGCGTTACCAACCAATGAGCTGAAAACATAAAGCTCATTGGAGAGCCAATCTCCGAAGGCCTCTGGGTTAGCGGCAGGAAGCGGCTCCGCGGCAGAACCTCCGGCCTCGGTTAAACAACAATCAAGCTTAGCTTTAACCTTTTCCAGACTCCCACGCCATGACCCAGTCAGGTTACTAATTCGCTCCTCCGCCATCGCCAATGCTTCGCTTTTCTCTTTGTTCGCTGCAACCAGCTCCGCATTACGCTTCGCCAATTCAACAGCCTCCTCGCGGAACTTCGCCGTTCTTTCCGCAACAGTCTTAGTTTCTATCTCCTTGTTTTCCAATTGCTGACGAAGCATCTCATTTTCCTTCTCAAGCTCGTCAATCCGGCCATTAAGATACTCCATATTATAACCAGCCCTTCGCCGGGCCGACCGATTCAACAGCATTAGCTCCGCCAGTTTGACATCAACATCATCCAAAATATCACCCATGGGCTGGTTGGCAAGACGGAGCTCAGCCTCAGGCACACAGATGCGATTGAAGATGCGCCCTAAGAAACGCCTTTCCTCTGGACCACACTGTAAGTGACTGGCCCGAAGGTCAGGACTGGTGAACAGTTCCGTCGCCAGGTCTGAAACCCCAATCTTCTTTGCAAAGTATGGGAGACTAGAGCGAGACGCCTCCCCATATGGTCTCTTGCCCGGAGTCTGCTCCGCCTCAAAATCCCCGGGCGCCTCCAAGCCACCCACCCAAATATGTGATCCAGCAAATGCCGGAATCGACCCATAGGCAGGGCTATCGGCCTCGGAGCTCCGAAGAGCGTCATCTACTTCAGCATTAAAAGACGAGACTATCTTTTTCCCCCGCTCCTTTTCCCTCGGGGAATCCACCACTTCCAACGAGTCACTCCCGGAGGTTTCAGAATCCTTAACCGAGGAGCTAGTCTCAGAACTGGACACCTTTCCAGCGCTCCTGTTCTCGTCATCCCCATCTTCGCCAGATGCACCTTCGTCATCTGATTTCTGAACAAGAGCTCCAATACCGCCAACGCGCGGCACACGCCCAGCAGAACCTCGGCCACCCGCTGCGGATAAAAGAGCCGAAGAAGAAGTAGCGCCGGCAAAGGACGAGCCCACAGCAACCTTGGACGCCAATGTTTTGGATCGGCCGCCGACAGCCCCACCACGGCCACCGCCACGACTCCTCTTTGGCCCTGCGGCAACCTCTTTCTCCTCCACGGAAGCACGTTTTCTCTTCTTCGGCGCATCGTCACTCGAAGGTGCGGGCCAATCAGAGTACTGGACCCCGAGCATGTCGAAGAGCCTGTTCACTCGACCTCCGCTACCCACCGTATTACGGATGGCCTTGACCTCCAGTGTAGAAAGCTTGCCAACAAGGTCTTCAGCTCTCTACTGAACCCGCTTATAGACAGCCTCGACGCCATCCCCACGGTTAGGAAACTTCCTAAGAACAGCTTCCCAAACCATCTTCAACTCCAACTTAGGTTTCTTCAAACCTCGTCCCTCGTACTTGGGGTCATCCTCAACTTCAAACCAAACTTGTCTCCGGCTGAGGGGCCACACTTTAGCACAACAGTACTCCTCGACCAAGTCGCGAGCACACTGAGAGCGTGAAACCACTCTCAGACAATCAACTGCGGCATGCGCTTCGACGCTCATCTGAGCCTCGGCGCTCACGTCACCAAGAGGCGGAAGCTCACCACAAAGATCGACTGCTCCACTAAGCTTGTAGTAAAACCAGAACTCTTGCCACCCGCTTGTCCATTTGTTCTTCTGAGCTTGCACCGGCAACTCCACCCCAGCGCGATGGCAAAAAGTGTACACCGCAAACTGGCCAAGGTTTGTTTTACCTTGGCTACTCACTATCTTGCGAGGCTGCATATGAACACGATGAGTTCGAATGAAACCCTCGACATGAGGGACAACGCCCTGGGAGCGACACGCCCAAATGTACACCGAAAGCTTCGTGAAGCACGATGGGGTGAGTTGATGAAACTTCAAATTGAACCTCCGCAGAACTGAAGTCACGAAGGGATCAACCGGAAAACGCAGACCAGCTGAAAAAAACTCCTCAAAAACCACAACCTCATCAGCCTCCGGCTTGGGAACAGTTTCACCAGCGCTGGTCCTCGCCTTCCCATCCTCAATCCAACCTCGCCTGACATAGGATGCCAGATCCGAGGTGCAAACCCGACTAAGACCAAAATCGAAGGTTACCCCGTCATCCGCGATGGGCGAAGACGCAACACGAGCTGTCTGCTTGGACCTAGCCATCTCTCAACCCCGACACCTTCAATGAACTAACAAAATGCCAAACCTTCGCAGAAAACCGATCAAACTTCGCAGCAACAAAAGCACAACAGCAGGATGGCAACAACAAAAGGATGGCTCAGTGCCGAACTCTCCACCAACCCCATCTATTTATAGGCCCAGGTATGAACCACCCAACATGAAAAAATCGGCACGAACCCGAAAACAACGGAACAGAAAACGAAACGGCCAATAACTCGACTAAAATGACGGCCCGGCCCACAAGCAGCCGCGGGCGTCGCTGCCAAGGGTCACGTTTTCCTTTCCAAACGAAGGCGCTGCTTGGGCCTAAAGACCGTTCTTTAGATCCAAGTCGTCAAGGGGCTACTGTTGGGGGAAGAGACCCTCAGCAGCGACGCCACGCGAGCTGGCATGGAACACAACCCTCGCGCCTCCTGCGCATCTTCGTAAAAACCTTCGTCATTTGTTGAGTCCTTCGGGCCTCTTCTCTAACCTTCGGATGTTAGCTTGCCCCTCGGGGAATTCTCTGGTTCTCGCAGGTAAGAGGCATGAAGAACGCGGGGAGCAACCCTCGCGGTTGCTCCCCGCGAGGGTACGCACGTGCCGAGTGGCGGCGGGCAGGAGGAAGGCATGCTAGGGTTTTCAGCACCATCAGTGTTTGTACAATCTTGCCCTTCCGCTGTGCAGGGCTAGGGAATCTTTCTTGTACCCTTGTGTAATTTGATCGGTGTCCCCTGGTATTCCCTATAAATACCAAGGGGTGAACAGTGTAAGGGCGATGATTTTTTGGGAACAGGGAAATTTTTCCACCGCCTTACTTTCTCGTACCTCCGCTTACGTTTCCGACAGTTGGTCACCCTCGCCATCCCCCCGCTCTGAAGCAGAGGAAGGCAGGTGCGATACCAACAATGACTGAACTTTGCTAGGGGTAGTTCACCTTGTATACATGTTTAGCACTTGTTTGACTTCCTGCCTATACATGTGTAGTGCTATTTTTCTAGTGAACAACCTTTTCTGAATGGCTAAAACTGCTCACTTTGCTCATACGTTCATATTTCGTATTTGGTGATCAGTTTGAGTTTTTTTGCTAGCATTTTATGGATGTTATTGAGTCATCGGATTAGAACTTTGTAGAGCATCTTCGCATTCTCTTGACTATATTCTTGAAGCTGCTAACTTGCATTTTGATTCATATGCATTTTGGAAGGGGGAGATACTTTGTCAAGGGGGAGAAAACTTGCTTAGTGGCGCATTTTGCTTGATGGTGCATTTTCAACTAAGGGGGAGAAAACTTACAAATCATTGCTCTCCGAGTTCAACTAAGGGGGAGAAAATATTTTCAAATCATGTGCTTTCCGAGTTGAACTAAAGGGGAGATTTCCTGGTTGTGTGCACTATTTGAGGGGGAGTTTGCTCGCTGCTGAGTTTTTGAGCTGATAACAGTTGATTCAGAGCGTTTTTTTGGGCTAGTTGTGTTGAGCCTTTGCCTCTTTCTTGAGGGACTAGCATACGCTTTTTAGTCTTTCAATTGGTATCTAGCTCCCTTGCTCTTCACCTTCAATTGCTATCAAGCTCTTCTGTTCTTGAGCTGGTAACAGTTGGTTTCGAGCCTTTCTGTTAGCGGTGTTGAGCCTGTTCTACCTCTTCTTGAGGGCTAGCTTTTGCTTTGCTTGGTTGCGTCGAGCCGTTGCCCATGTCTTTGGGGACCAAGTTGTCTTGCTCTTTCCACTTGACCTTCTTCGGCTTTGCTATGCTTTTGGGTCATTTGGTCGAGTTCTCTCTCCTTCCTTCTTCCTTCTTCTATTCCTGTTATGATTTGTGTCTGTAGTTGACAATGCACTCATCAAGGGGGAGATTGCGGATACATGGGTGTATGCCGAGTCTCGAGTGATGAGTGATTGTCAACGGGTTTGATCGCATGCTCTTTGGCTTGTGTTGTGCAGGTGTCGAGCACGGAGACAGTGATCGAGGGCAAGGTGAAGGTCAAGTAGAGGCGTGCCGTGCCGATGGACCGGGAGCGGTGAAGGATGGGCGTGCCGTGCGGCGGATGTGCCATGCCGATGGACCCAGAGCGGTGAAGGGCGGACGTGAGGCTTGGACTGAGGGACCGGTGGCCTGAGGATCAGCTGTGGTGGCTGACAGCCTGGGACAGCGACGAGCGGAGACTTGCGGGACACAGTGTTGCTCGGGTTGAGGACCTGGGGACATGTGTCGGTGGACGGGGTGCACGGGCGGTGCATCCTCTCTACAGCGTCGGTTTGGTGGTTGAGCCACAGAAAAACCACCGGGTGGACGGTTTCCAGGTTTGGGCCACAAAACCTGGGTGCGGCCGGTTTCCGAGTTTGGGCCACAAAACTCGGGCTGAGGAAGGTTTCCAGGTTTGGGCCTCAAAACCTGGGCGCTGGCGGGTTTCTGAGTTTGGGCCACAAAACTCAGGCGATGGATGGCAGGTTTCCCGGTTTGGGCCTCAAAACCGGGGGTTGGTCGTGAAGGCTGGTTTCCCGGTTTCGTCCACAAAACCGGGGGCGGAGTCCGGGAAAAGGACAAGCAGAGCGGTGGCGGCACGTGACGGCAATCGGTGAGGTTGCGTCGAGGCAACGCTACCTGTTGTGCGGGCGTGGCCGTCGGATCAACACCTACCACGAGTTGGTCTAGGATAGCCTTAGGGTTAGGCTGGGTCGCTCTGTAAATACTTAGGGGTAGAGTGAGAATTAGAATTAGGATAAGTAGGGGGAGACACCCACCTCCCAATCGATCTCAGTCATTTGTTATTTTCCACCTAGGGTTTCCTGCACTCCCAATCCCTGCTGTAGCGAACCTGAGATCCACAGAGAAGAGACCAATACCTCTGTGCTTGTGAGATTTTTGAGGAAGTGAGACCGTAATCTCACCATTGTAGCGTGTGGTAGCCACACGGTTGCAATTCCGTGGTTGTGATTCGTGTTTTGATTGTGTTCTTCGCGGATTACTTTTTCTCCACTTTTTCCCATCGTTCGATCTCTTTGCTCGGTTCATCTTTCGCAAATCCATTTGAACCAAGTTGTCCTAGATCGTGAGGCACTTCTTTTCACCAAAGGAACTCACCTTTAACCTCACGGTCTAGGAGATCGATCGATTTTCGTTTCGGGTCAAGTTTTTCTCCTTTCCCCCGAATTTCTTCGATTCATCGATTTGGAGATAGGTTCGAGCCATGATCTCTTAGTGATAGCTCACTATCCTCCTTGTGACTCCTCTCACCAAGTTTGATCCCTAGTGGAATTGTTTTGGGTGAGATCGAGTTGAATCGGTGAACGAACGGGTCTGTTCCGGGGTGACCGGACGCATGCATCGGGGCGACCGGACGCTGGCTTGGTGAGTCCGGTCGTTGAATGTACGTCACGTGTTCTCTGTAACTGACCGGACGCTCCTCGTACTCTTTGACCGGACTCGCTTCTTTTCCTGTTCACAGTTTTCAACAGAACTGACCGGACGCTCGAACCACGACCGGACCCTCAGCATCAGTGAGTCCGGTCAGGAACAGAGAGCTCCCAGACCGAGTTTTTCCGGACCGGACGCGTCCGGTGGGTCTTGACCGGACGCTGGCAGAGTCCGGTCAGTGCTGTCTCTGCGTTGTTTCGTCCGCAGTTTGTTCGTGCGATCTCGAATTTTGTTTCTGTCTTTTGCGTTTGGCTTCTAGGGTTGTATTTTGTCCCGCTGTGCTTCTTGGAAGCATCCACCCTACATCTAGGGTCGTGGACACTTGCAAGCTCTAGGGTTTGCTCTTGGGGTGATTCTCGGGACAGTGGTGACAATTTTCCGAAAGGAAAATTTGAAGCTCTCATTCACCCCTCTCTGGTCGCTTTCTGGGTAGCACTCTCGGTCCTTGAGAAGATCTATCGAACAAACTAATATCTTTTATGATGATTTGGCGACTCTATTGGTTCCGTTGGTTGTTGGTATTTCGTTGATTTTACATAAAGTTTATGTAGGGTTGAGTAATTCAATCTATTCACTTGAGCTCATCAGCTAAAATCAATCATACTTTTCAGCCATGAAATAGTATTTTTCTCTCATATAAATCAGTCGGAATAGTGGGCTATATTCACTTGAACTTACTAACCGGTTTATTAGACATACTTCGACATTTTTTATATATAATACTATTAAACACAGTTAAAATCAGTCGTGAATAAGTTTGCACGAATAGAACCAGTGTTTTTTAGTCGCAGAATCCATCAGTCGGACAAGCCTTTTATTTGACGGATATGCACATTTGATATTTGTAACTCTATCTGATGCTCGTATAGAGGCACCTAGGGTAAAAACTTCTATTTTTTATTTATAAAGGACATTAATTTGTTTTGTAAGAACTCAGACGATTTAGGGTTTGAAAGTTATATAAAAATAGTAATATTTATAATATAAAAATAAATATCATGAAATTAATTACGAAATATATTCTAATAGTAAACCTAGTTATTAGAGATATAATAATAAATGTTAATACTTCTTTTGTTTTAAATTATAAGTTATTCTAAAATTTTTAAAGAATTAAAGTTTTTAAGTTGACTAAATTTTATTAAGATAATAATATTTATAATACCAAGTATCTAGTTATATTTTTATAGTATAAGTATTTGATATCATGATTCTTTGTGTTTTTTTCTATAATTTTGATTAAACTTAAGATACTTTTATTTTTCAAAATTTTTAGAATTATTTATAATTTAAAATGGAGGGAGTATTATTTATTGTAAATTTGATCAAAATTAAGTTTGTTTGACCTGCACTGTTCTACAAATCTCCATAGTTGTTGCATCCTTCGATAAACAAATCGGAATTTTCGTTGAATTTTCGTTGAATTTTGGTTGGGCGGCCGAAGCGAAAGGCGAAGCCCAACTTGCCCACCCCACCTCATCATAAATCATAAACCCAAACTAAACGAACATGACTGACCCGACCCCTCGCGCCCCACCGGCCCCACCTACACCCCCGCCGCCCCCTCCTCGCCCAGTGGGTCTCCGCATCTCCCATCTCCCGTGTTCTCCCTCTTCCGCCTCCCCTCCGATCTCCTCCGCCGCATCACATCCCTCGAACCCTAGACCCACCCGCGCGACCATTGCCTCCGGTCGCCATGTCCGCCGCTCAGCTTCTCCGTCACTCCCGCAAGGTCTGTGTGCATGTCCCTCCCCTTTTTATGGCATGCAATTTTGTGCCATAAAAATGTGTTCGATCTGTTCCGATCTTATGCGGGTAATCGCGCCGATGCTTCCTCTTCGTGTGTTGTAAATGTTGATGAATTTTGCAAGTGGGGAGGGATTAGTAATTTATGTATGTTCTGCCCCGGCTGCTGCGCTGATAATAATCAGGCCGCCAATCGCTCCTGGATGTTGGCTTCGGTGCGGATGCATTCTGAAACTAACCACGCTTTTCGATTCGTGCTGCATGTTTGCGTAATTCCGTGCACACGATCCCATGATCCTATGGAAAGGGTACCAGTCGTTGGGTGGTTGATTTTTTGCAGTTTATCATGTCATAAACTGGAGATTCCATTCTGTTTGGATTGTACAAGTAGGGAGGCGTTGCAGCTGTCATGACATTGACTGCTTGTTTTGACATAAACCTAGACAAGGGGTCGTAAAGGGTCATCTAATTTAGCCTAACAAATTTAAAGATCGGGCCATAATACTATATGATTTTGAGCTAAAATAAGATAGGGCCAAGTTGGATGGTGAAGGAAGCATAAGGGCCATGATCCATTACCACCTCTAACATGACTGTGCCCTCTTATATCTAACCTATGAGCTGTTAAACCTTGGTTGAACTAGTACTAGTAAGGCCTTTTATTTTCAGATCCAGATGCTCTTGTTTCTGTTAGATACATGTTGTTCTCATTTCTGTCTGCACTCTTTTTATGTACTACATTTGCTCCAGCTAGGTTTCTTAAGTTCTGCACTCCTTTTATGGGCTGGCATTGCTCCAGCTAGGTTTGTTAAGAACTTGTTCACATTCAACAGCATAGTGTGCATCCCTCAGTTCGGTAGATTCCACGTGCCCTGTTTCATGTGTTTCTATACAAAATAAATTTTAGTCATCAAGTAATCTACCATTCTGTTTCTACCTAATGTTTCTTTCTTCCTTCACTTCTACAGCTGCGGAGTTTGCAAAATGCTGTGGGTTGTGAGAATTTTAGTCTTGTTCGGCATTTCTCTAGCGGTTCTGGATCCTTTATTGCCAAGGAAAATGGTATTTGTTATCATTCCCACCTTTCTTTCATTTTCTTTCCCTCTTTTCAGTGATCCATTTCTGAGGAGGTCAATATCATCTGTATGTGTCCAGTGAACTAGATTGGGGCAGATGCTCGTTCAGGCTACATATTATCTGATAAACTTGTTCTATCCAAAAGGCTCATTGCTTTATCTGTCAATACACTTGTGCTATTGTCTTGATTACTGTTCATGCCTCTTAATATCATCGATGTTGACATGTATGCCACCTTATGTTGTGGGTACAATTATATTAGATGCTCTAGAAATTCATCTATGATCTTTTCAGTCAGCCTGGATTCAATTATGTGACATAGAAGCATCATTAATTGTTCTTTCTCACATTTGTGCAAATATCATGAAGTGGTAAAACTATAATTTGGTTTGGCATTTTTGTTTCATTTTATGTCAACATCTTTATTATTATTGTTATTCACACCAAGCTTTGGATTACGGAGTTGATACTTGATATTTTCATTTCATGACATGCGAGTGTCTGATTCATCACCTTATTATTTTTGGACTTCTGGTGCGAACCTGTTTCAGGAAGTAGTTTTGATTTCCGTGGGAATGTGTACAGTGAATAATTCTTTTGATTTCTGAGGGAATGTGTACAGTGAATAATTCTCATTCATTGCATGTCCTTCATTGTTGCTATTGAAAATGTAATGCCTCTGGTTATGTCAGGTGTTGGGAAAAGAACCAGAGGTACCAGATTTTCACAGCATAACCAGACTGTAAAAGAGCTTGAGACATTCTCACCAGGAGCAAATGGAAGCTGCACTTGGAGAAGAGCATCCAACAGCCTTACCCCAAGTGCTGCTAGCTGGCTCAATGGTTTATTGTCATGGTAGGTATCTTTCTAACCTGTTATTCTTAGCTTATAGAGATGTATCAGAATGCATCAAATGCATACTACGTTAAAGTGGAAAATGAGATCTAGAAATGTTGACCATTGGATCTCTCAGGGAAGTTCATTAAAATATTTGAAAATACCCCTGACTTATTCCACTATACATCAGCATGATCCGCAATTTAGTGCGCACACAAATGGCAATCTGTTCTGCTGTTACGTACTATAGAACTCAATCGAATCTGATGAATAATATTGAAGTTCATAATGTTCATTGTTTATTTTAGTTCCCTCCAGATGTGCCTGACCTTCATGTTCCCGTCTGGTCTTGGTAAACACTATGAAGCCGTTTTGACATTTTTTGTTGTTGTTTATTTATTGGCAGTGGACAGGTAGTTTCAGCGCGGCCATTCTCAAGTAGTGCAGGTATTGTATGTTTGCTATACTTTTTTACACTTTTAATTGGGAAACCTTATTGTTATGATTAGTAGGCACAACTCCCTCTGACCATGTATAGTAGGCACAACTCCAAAAACACAAAGACCAAGGAGCAGTTTAATTGACGTGTGTTTCTAGGAGAGTATGTTCGGTTCCGTTTCCAAATAATTACGGCCCTGCTTCTCCATCACGAGCCGTTAAGCAGAGCACTCCTTCCAGCTTCCGCGCATGCACATGCAAATCTTCTCCTGCCTAACTGCCACACGCGCTAATTTCTCCACCAACAGCACAATGCAGCCATCAACGCCCGGAGCCCTGGACTAACTGAGGCGTTATTTTTCCTCAGCTAATTTTTTCTCTCTTGGTGCTACTAATTGCTTGTTTGTACTCCTATAAATATGCTTATGCACCTCAGAGATGCATGCAAGAAAGTAGGACGAGTTGTTGGCGGTACTACTACTACTACTACTACTAAATATACTTGGTTCCTGTGGTTCCGAGAGAGAGTAACGTCTAGGAATAACAGCACACAAGTAGCCTTAGAAGTTCAGCAGCCAGCGTTAAATGCTCCACGCGAAGCCGAGTAGGGCATGCACAGTGAGCAGTCGAGCACCCTGTATGTGCACACGGAGAAAAAAACAGTTAGCCCTGCTATACATGGACAGGGAGTATATTTCTAAGTGGATCCAGTCCCTTCAAGAAATATTTACAAAAATGCAGGGTTACTTTCAAATGCTGTGCAGAATTGCATCTGCTGGCATTCTGTTTTACTAAATTCATAAACTTGCTCCTCTGCATCTTGTGTTTTTAGTGTCTGATTTGTTCATTCATGCACGCGTTGATCTGTATTCTGTCACAAGAAGTACAATACAGTCAGATGACACAGATCCCTCACGGCACCCCACCCACCCACTTTTTCTGTTGAACTTTGGATGCATTTCTGTCCTGCCAGCGAAGCTTTTAGCTTGTTTGCATTGCATTGGCAAATTTGAGTCTGTTCTAATATTGGGTGTGGTGTCTGGATCTCTTTGTTTCCTATCTCGAATGCTTTAATTCCATTGGCAAAAGCATGGTTCTATGCTTTGTGTATTAACATACTGTGCTCATTCCAGACCTGCCTCCACATCAAGAAATCGGGATGCCGTCCCTTTCGCCTACAATGACTGAGGTATATTTGTTACCCAAAATTATTATTACAAACTGAATAATAGCTGAACTGAAACCGGTATTGCTTCTTCTCTTTATTCTGTAAAATTCTTTGTAGGGAAACATTGCCAAGTGGCTTAAGAAGGAAGGAGACAAGGTCTCTCCTGGTGAGGTTCTCTGCGAAGTGGAAACTGTAAGTTTCTTAATTTGTAGAACATATGGAGCATATGTTATTTGTATTTATTTTTACTTAAGCTGCAGCAGAACCAAATAACCTTTGAGTGGATTTCTGGTGATCAGGATAAAGCCACTGTGGAGATGGAGTGCATGGAAGAGGGCTATCTCGCTAAGATTATTCATGGAGATGGTGCAAAGGAGATTAAAGTTGGCGAGGTACTTATTTACTGGTTAAAGAATAAATATGATTTTGAGACATCAGTTATCAGTGTAGATAGTAATTTGGCCCATTCTTTTCCCTTAGGTCATTGCTATAACTGTAGAAGAAGAGGGTGACCTTGAGAAGTTTAAGGATTATAAGCCGTCATCTTCAGCTGAACCTGTAGCTCCTGCTGAATCAAAGGCTCAACCAGAACCTTCACAACCGAAGGTGGAGGAAAAAAAGCTTACCCAGGCTCCTGAGGCCAAGGCCCTGAAGATGGAAGAAGCTTCCCAATCTGGAGATCGCATCTTTGCCAGCCCTCTGGCCCGTAAACTGGCTGAAGATAACAATGTTAGTTCTTGTTATGTCAGCTGTATTGATAATTTTCATGAATATAGTAGTTAATGTTGAGGATTCTGTTCCTTATAACAGGTTCCACTATCAAGTGTGAAAGGTACTGGTCCTGATGGGCGTATTTTGAAGGCAGACATTGAAGATTACTTGGGTGAGTTATTACTTCTCTGGTTGAAAACATTTGATCTCTTGTAAGTTCTAATAAGCTTATGCATTTGTGCTGCTTAGTTAAATTTGGATGTCTAATGCTCTGTTTAGTTGGCTGGACTTTTTCTAGATGGCTGAGTATGTATTCCCCTTGCGAGCTGCTTGTCGTTGATTGTTGTATACGAGTCTGATTCTGTAGATTATAACCTGTGTTGGGTTCTCGTATATTAGAACCTTTAAGGATTGAAGCTAGAATTTTGAACCGCGCAAGACTGATGCTCCGCTTGGCATTGTGGTTGATTGTGGTAGCCGCACTTGCTGGAATCACTTTTAACAGTTTAATGTTTGGTTAGCGGATTTTTAAAACCATGTTTCAAATAAGTATTTTTTTGCTTTCTAAATACTAACTGGAACATGATTTTGGTTATAAGAGAATTTTGTGTGAGAACAAAAATAGGGAAATATTGACCTTTGCATGACAGGTTTCACTAGAGTTTAATCTGATTTGCCAAACGTGGTGCCAAGTATGTCAAGACTGTTTGTGCAGCAACATTGATAAACAAGCTCAAGCCAAGTGTAAACTGGCCCTAAGTGGCGCCATCACATGCTTTTGTTTCCCTGCAGGTTATGCTAGTTAGATTCTGCAGAGGAAGGTTCAATTTGCTCAGTTGTTTACCTGAATCCTTGTTACACTTTAATTACTTAATTAATTATTTGACTTTAGGTTATATAATGTTATGGCCTCACATATGATTCCTGCTGCATCTTATTTCATTTGTATAATGTACTTGTAATAATTTCCCATGATTTGGCATTTTGTCTTCATTTTGCTGAACCATTTATAATCTATCTTATGATCCCCCTGGCGTTAATGAAGCTTCTGTAGCCAAGGGTGGGCCGAGGGAGGCTTTTGCAGCTCCAGGGTTAGGTTATGTCGATATTCCAAATGCACAGATAAGAAAGGTAAATTTTGATGGCCAGAATGTTAGGAAACATTTTCATTTAGATGTTAACAGCCTGAGAATGTGTTGACCTTTTGTTGTCTTCAGGTTACCGCAAACCGCTTGCTAGCATCGAAACAGACCATTCCTCATTACTACTTGACAGTAGATGCACGTGTTGACAAACTTGTAAAGTATATTTCTAACCTAATTTGTGTTTTACAGAGCTCTTTTCGTTGGTGGAACAGCACTGATTTCTTCATTACTTCTAACTATGAGTTCCTTGTGTCATTCTAATCAACAGGTTGCGAGGTGAACTGAACCCACTGCAGGATGCTTCTGGTGGAAAGAAAATATCTATTAATGATCTTGTCATCAAGGTAATTGCGGGTTCTCCCTTTTGGTTTGGTATTATATTGGGTACTTAGTTTTGTTTTTGCTATTTGTACGATATTCTATTAGTTTCCTCTCTGCTGTGTAGTATTTAATGTCTCGATATGCAGGCTGCAGCTTTGGCTCTTCGAAAGGTCCCTCAGTGTAATAGCTCATGGATGAATGATTTTATTCGCCAGTAAGTTCCGATGGTCCATTGTACTGTGAAGATATTCTATTATCTTGTAGCCTAGTAGAACTGTTAAATATGACTTTATTTATGGTACAGATACCACAATGTGAACATCAATGTGGCCGTACAGACTGAACATGGATTGTTTGTTCCAGTAATTAGGGTAAGCTACCCCAAATATTTCCTATGTGTTCTTTCTGTTGTTTCTAAATTGATACTTTTTTTGGGAGAAATTCTAACTTCTACTTATGCTGCAGGATGCAGACAAGAAGGGACTCCGCACAATTGCTGAGGAGGTGAAGCAGTTGGCTCAAAAAGCAAGAGATAATAGCTTAAAACCAGCAGATTACGAGGTATATTGGGCATACTAGGTGTGCTAAGTAGGAAAGTAGAAATGAGAAAAATCCATGACATATTGGTGCTGCATTTTCAGGGTGGCACCTTCACCGTATCAAACTTGGGAGGTCCCTTTGGAATTAAACAATTCTGTGCCATCATAAATCCTCCTCAGTCAGCAATTTTGGCCATTGGTTCTGGTAATGAGTTCTAGAACATCTCCACTTATATGCTAGCATGCTGCTCTATTGCTCGTGTGTGGAAGTCCAGTAGTATTTTCTGTAGCACTTCTGTGTTATAAACTCATGTAGTCTTGTTATCTTATTTGTGCTAACCTGGCTTTAGCACTTGGGACCAAGAAATCATACATAATCTTGAATGTAGTGATGTCAAGTGATTAGTAATTCAGTTCCGCAAATATGATGTTAACCTAAACATTAAGTGGCATTTGTTTTGTTTCTGTGCTATATTTGCTCCTTCGGGATGATTTAATAGCTCCTCGTTTTGCTAGCAGCGCTTAATGTTCTTTCATTGTTAATTGCATTCTTTTGAGCAGCTGAGAAGAGGGTGATACCCGGTTCCGCTGATGGTCAGTATGAATTTGGTTCATTTATGTCAGCGACACTGAGCTGTGACCACAGGGTTATAGATGGTAAGCTATTGGTCATTGTGTGATGTCTCCATGGACTGTGGACTAGGAATTAACCTTGCTGTTCATGGAAACTATGCAGGTGCAATTGGTGCGGAGTTTCTGAAAGCATTCGAGGGCTACATCGAGAACCCTACTTCAATGCTGCTGTGAAGTTAGGATGGATGACCTAACAATTCTTGTCAAGTTGTTAAATAACCAGGCCACCCAAAAGTGGCGTCTCCAAACCAATAGCAGAGAGCCGTCTTCTCCGTTTTGATATTGTCAGTGTGAAGTAGGATCAACGTATACAGGCCTTATTGAGGTCATTTTTGGGTTTGTCCTCATGGACAATTGGTGGGAATAAATATGAAATTAGTCAACATGGGAAGGAACTCTTTGATTTTGGAACATTGCTACGCGATTAAAAAACTCTGTAAATCTGTTGAGGTTCCCTACAGTCAGCGTGATTTGGTGTGTTGATATCTTGAAAAGAGTGATAATCATGGGTCGGCAGCTAAGAAAGGTGCTGGTGCCGACCACGGGCGCGGGAAGGGCCGCCCACGCCGGCCAGTGTCTGGCGGGCGAGGTTGCCTCCGTCGGCCATGGGTGCGGGGAGGGCTGCGGGCTGCCTCTGCAGATCGAAGACCGCCTACGCCGGCCGTGGGTAGGGCCGCGTCCGCCGGCCATGGGTGCGGGCGAGCCCGCCAGTTCTACAGAGCGTGAGAAGGGAACGGACACGGACGTCCTCTTCTTTGAGGCTCTGGTGGTCACACCAACTGGTTGGAGGTGATTTTTTTTAACCTAAACCTTCAGATTGGGATTTTTTTTTATTTTCCTACACAGAGCTGCTGCCACTGTTCCTCGCTGGCTAGTTGTTTTTTGCGAGATCCACTCACAAACACAAACGCATGTTTACTCTATCCCTAGAAATTCTGAGTTTGGAACGACAAATCTCGAGATTGACAAAGTTACTACAGACGTCTTGCTGTCGATGGGCACATCGCCAACCACTGAAAAAATAGCGCCGACTATTTAATAAAGGGCAGTTTGATTTTTCTTTTCCCCTCTTGCTATTAAATATATGTTGTTAATCAGGGGCAGTTTGTCTTTTCTTTTCCCCTTTTGCCATTTTAAAGCGTCGTACCGGCGCGGCGCGGCAGCAGACCTTGGCGGGAACCGAAGTACTGAACCTGGAAACTTTAGTCAGTGGTAGGATTGTATTAAAAGCATTTGATTTAAATATGCTAAAGAAGTAGAATAAAATATCAATACTGTTTAAACATGGTTAAAATTAAGCTAGTTTGACTCGGACAAAAAATTTAAAAATACATTCGTTATTGTACGGACGGAATTTAGTATACAGAGGGAGTACCAAGAACGAAAAAGGACTAGGAACATCTCAAATGGTTTCAAGACCCACTACGATTGATTTTTTTAGGAAGATTGAAAAATTGCTTTTAAAAAATTCCCTATCTTAACTCCCATTCTTCCATACTCGCGGAAATCGACACAATCAATCGGCGCGCGAAATTGGCCAATCTACATGTAGAAGGGCGTGGTGGAAAAAAAATAAAGCAGTTGTGGCGATTTAAAATAGTTTGGAATTTTCTAATGCAAAATTGTCTACGATGGCGAGATTTTTTGACCAAAGTCAGTAGGAGAACCTCAACCATTTTTTTGTATATTTTTTTATTCCGAACCTTTTTAATTCACTCCCACAGGGAGTTGAACCTAGACGTTGCTACTCAGGTGCTCTGGCCATGCATTAGACTAAGGACGAGGTTGTGAGGTTTTAGTAACTGTTGGAGGAACTTAGGAGCGTCTCCAATAGTTTCCCAAAAAAAAGCAACTGGTAAATCGATGAGTTTTCCATGTGGTTAAAAAAATTGGGAGCATATTTGTTAGGTTCCCCCAATAATTTTAAATATCACAGTTTTTTAAAAATAGAAGATAATTTTATATCAAAAATACTAGACTTTTTTTTAAACCATACTAATTATTTATATATTTTGTCTCTCTTTGTATGTTTGCATCAGGAATCGCGAGCGTACATATCCAATAGATAGATTAGATCAGTTTCCCAATTGCGGATTGGAAGGGAAATTTGCTCTTCGAATGCGCCCACTGATCCTCCAACCTGACCAATTCCGACCATCTAGTGGGCTTTTCAAGGCTGGTGAAGCTGAAGCATGAGGGGCGTGGGGCCACTACCATCCCGCTCGTCGAACGGATTCAGTGGGCTTACAAAACGACCGGCCCAATTCCGGTATCCAGGGTCCTCTGGGCTTTGCTTGCGGCCCTGACTGACGACGGACGGCACGCGTTTCACGACCTATGGCCCACGGCGCCAGCGCCGACGCAGTTGCCGGCTTTTGCCGCCGTGCTTTCTTTGCCAATCGCCATGGAAACGGACAAATGACGACCGTGGGGGAGCCCGCAGCCCACTCGAGCGTGTCGACTCGGCCATGTGCCTTCACAAGCCGTCTGTGTGGCGCAGGTGCGCGCGCACTGACACACGGACACGGCGACAGCTGGAGGACACGGACGACACACCCTTGGAGTCCGTTGTTTTCTGGTGTGTGTGTGTGTGTATATATATATATATATAGGTCCGTGGCACCTTGGCCACCTGCGTTCCTGCGATCGGCCTTGTTTTTTTTAGTTTTTCAAGCGAGCGTGTTTTGCAGAACTCGACCGACCGTTTCTGGTTTTTTCGCATTTCTTTTGCAACGTATCTATTTTTTTTCCTTTTTTCCAAGCAAACAGGTTTTGCACCTTGTTTTTGACTTTTTTCCATCTCTGTTTTTTTCCAGCTTTTTTCACGCAAACAGTTTTGCAACTGTTTTTTTCACTCCAACAGGATTTGCAAATATCAAAAGAGACATGATTGACCGTCCTGTTTGTCTTAGTTTATTTTTTTAAAACCTTCTTGTTTCCGATTAATATTATTTTGTCTTCTTGTTTTGTGATTAATATTATTTTTTTCTCATCTTTCTCCAAGGATTAATGAAACTACATATTTTCTGTAATCATTGCAACTGATCCATGATAATAAAAACAGACGCAAGATGAATTGCTTCCAAACCGTAAATACTAAATTAATTGGATTGTAACATTATAAAAATACATGTCGCATCACAAGATTTATTTAGATATTATTCAAACCACAAATATTTCCTCCAGACTATTCGACAATATGACGGTGTTGGTCATAAGCTGCACCATGGTAAGATGCTGATCACAACTTTCTAAAGTGACCTTGCTGATCATAACTATCTAAAAATGAGACTCCTTCAAGGCAGAATTAAAGAAATTTGTAAGTATCTTGTGGGCAGCTGCTCAGCCTTCATACCTGTTAAGAGATCTTGCAACAAAAGTATCACTGATATATATCACAAATTTTCCATAATGAATTGATAGCATACACTTGCACATCGAATTAATAGTAGACATGTAAAGTGTTCCTATTACTTGCACATCGAATTAATAGTTGCCATCGACTATGTACACTGGATATTTAAAATACCTTTGCTCCTATTAGTTTTCAGAGTCCTCTGGTCAATTTAGTTTCCAAACAGTAAGTGTTCAATTAATGGAAAAGAAAATAATTGGTAGTCTGTGCAAGCCACATTTGACATACATCACTTGACATCTAAATTAATACTGAATCAGAAATTGTAAATGGAGCTGATCTCAACTTTTCTTCAACCAAAGGAAGAAACTACACATCCTAAGTGTAAGGCAGTCTGTGCAAGAAGCAATCTTTATGGACATGGACAGAAGGTGTCACAGCAGAAGACAAAACTATGTGCTAGAACATATGTTGCAGTAGGTTGATGTCAAATAATACCACGACATCGATGAACACAGGCAATGGACATGAACAAATTCATCTTACCAAGAAAAATATGAAAAAAGTATCGGCCTATCTGTAGTCCTTGCTCACCTAATAAGAATTTTTTTAAAAAAATCTAACATATTTAATTTGAAGTTGCTATTCCTCACCCCACCACAACACTCGTGTAACTACAAGCAGCTGCTTCAGACCGTGTCGGCCGGCGCCAATGCATGACTAGCGGGTGTTTCACCGAGGAGGTGGACTGGAGGATGTGACGCAGAGCAGCACCGACTTACGGGGGTGGGTTGAAGATAGGCGCCGTGGGGTAGGTTGCGAGGCAATGCCGGTGGGGGTGGTGTTGAGAAGCGACACCGACATTAGTGGAGGAACTGGATGGAGGGTCTTGGTGGAGGCGGCGGATGGAGGCGCTGAGTAGCTGGGCAGCACTGCTAGCTGCGGAAGCTACCGACGCCGACCTAGTTTTAAGTGAAAATAGGCTAAAAAGCAAACAACTATAAGATTGCGCCACTCATCCCATACAACATGGTATGACAATACTAATAATATTTATAAGAATTTGAACTAATAATATTTACGAGAATTTATAATATGAACTTTCGTTTGACAAACTTACATTGATATTTACAAGAAATGGGTACTACGAATATAAGTACTTCCAAGAATATTGGACTATGGTTGACGATAAAAATTAATAAGGATGATCGAAATTACCATAATGAAGATAGGGAGGTACCACAATTTAGGGTCATGGTATTCTGATGCTACTCAAATGAAGAATCCAATAGGTTGTTAAGTAATTGCAATAATTTGAATCAATAATTGGGTTAAGGAGTAACCAAAATTTACCTCAAATGATATATTGTTATATGTCCTTTATATATTCTGATTCTGATTAGACTACCTTTGTCAATCAAAGAACAGTGAGATGCAAGAATTTTTGAATAACGACCATTTACTTTTATGCTGTTCTATATCAAAAAAAAGGAAAAGGCTACAATTACCTGCCGTTGCATGAAGACTATCGCTATAAGAATTTTTGAATGACCAAGGCATAGGACCAATTTTACTAGTAAGTTGTTCTATATCAAAAAGAGGAAAAAGACAATAATTACCTGTTGCATGAAGATTATCAAGCACTGGTCCATCTCACTGCCTATCCAAAAAAATATTATCTTAAAAGATATACACAACAACACCTAGCACACACTTCTTTAGTTTTATTTGGGATGGATGCTCAAGCAACCAACAGATCTACTAGAATAATAAAATTTAATTACAATCTGCCCATAGGGTGACGAGTAGAAAATACACAATGACAGAGTGAATAGTTACTAAGAAAATCAAAATGTAAACAACTAGGGGATACTAATAATGTCCGTAGAACGGATAAACACGTGACTGCTTCAAATGGCTGAGCAGTAAATGATGATAATTAGTGTCAGACAGCAATTGCTTATTAACATAAGATTACTAGACAATGGATCTGACATTCAAGAATTTGGTTTAAAGACAGCATCTACAGACCTGTACGCACTCTGGCTAATGGATCTGACATTTGAAGATATCCTCATTCCATCCAGGAATATGTTCATTCATTGCGGCAGTATATTGCATATTAAATCCAAGAGTTTATCTGGCATACATCAGTTGTGGTAGCGACATGTGTTGCCCCGTAGCAACGTGCGATGATGCGGTTGATGCCGGCGAAGGACGTTGCCCATGCGCGGGCGCACGAGATGCCGAAGACGTTGCGTTGGGAGTTGGTGAAGTGCTGACTGGCCTTGGCAGAGACGTCCTCGAGGGGGTGGTCGAGGCGGTCGAGGCCCGTACGAGTAGGGTTGAGCCCCAGAGAATGCGAAAAATGTGTTGACAATGGTACCTCAAGGGGATGCCTGTCGTGGCACAGTGCACGGTATGGCGTAACAGTGTTGTACGAGCCGCTCATTTCCCGGGTATGGGCGGTAAAGGTTAGATTTAACTTGGGTACGGTTCACTGTGATGTATGCTGTAGCCATGCGATTTAGACTGGAGTAGGTAGGGCGCATTTAATGCTCCTAGGGCCGTATAGGAAGTAGGTGCTCGAGGGGGTGCCCGATGAGGCGTTCGAGGCGTGCCTCATTCGCTCGGAAGAGTTCTATAACCGAGGGGTACCTCGAATGGGTCTGCACTCGAGGGCTACGTCGTTCGCTCGAAAAGTTTCCGTCACCGAGGTGTTCCTCGAGCGGATCAGCTTTGTCCCAAGAAGGGATTCCTCGAGGATGTCGCCAACTGGGCCGTCGAGACCCGTTTGTGGGCCGACCCAGTGTAGTTTGGAACGGGGGCTGGTTTTGGAAATTAGGGCCAAGGGATGATAGTCGGTTTGTCGAGGTTTAGTTTCTCTTGGTCGAGGCTTAGGGGTACCACTTTTCTAAGTACCCAATAGTAGCCCTCGAGCCCCTGCTCGAGTGCTGGCACTCGAGTTGGGGCTTAAAGATCAGGAGCGAAGGGTGACTCGTAACTTCTCTGTGGGGAACGCGCGAGCATTCCCCGCGGGGGTAGCCCCCGAGGCCTCGGAGGAGTAGGTAGGACTCCTTCAAGGGCTTTATTTACCTCGTGTTGATTGCCGCGCGTATGGTCATTTAATGCTCCCGGGGCCGTACAGGAAATAGGTGCTCGAGGGGGTGCCCGACGAGGCGGTTGAGGTGTGCCTCGTTCGCTCGGAAGAGTTCCGTAACCAAGGCGTACCTCGAATGGGTCTGCACTCGAGGGTTGCGTCATTCCCTCGGGAAGTTTCCATCACTGAGGTGTTCCTCGAGCGGATCGGCTTTGTCCCGCGAAGGGATTCCTCGAGGGTAAAGCCAATTGGGCCTTCTAGACCCGTTTGTGGGCCGGCCTAGTGTTGTTTGGCACGGGGGCTGGTTTTGGAAATTAGGGCCGAGGGATGATAGTGGGTTTGTCGAGGTTTAGTTTCTCTTAGTCGAGGCTTAGGGGGTACCCCTTTTCTAAGTACCCAATAGTAGCCCCCGAGCCCCTACTCGAGTGCTGGCACTCGAGCTGGGGCTTAAAGATCAGGAGCAAAGGGTGACTCGTAACTTTTCCGTGGGGAACGCGCGAGCGTTCCCCGCGAGGGTAGCCCCCGAGGCCTCAGAGGAGTAGGCAGAACTCCTTCGAGGGCTTTATTTACCTCGTGTTGATTGCCGCGCGTATGGTCATTTAATGCTCCTAGGGCCGTACAGGAAATAGATGCTCGAGGGGGTGCCCGACGAGGCGGTTGAGGTGTGCCTCGTTCGCTCGGAAGAGTTCCGTAACCAAGGGGTACCTCGAATGGGTCTGCACTCAAGGGTTACGTCATTCCCTCGGGAAGTTTCCGTCATCGAGGTGTTCCTCGAGCGGATCGGCTTTGTCCCGAGAAGGGATTCCTCGAGAGTAAAGCCAACTGGGCCTTCGAGACCCGTTTGTGGGCCGGCCCAGTGTGGTTTGGCACGGGGGCTGGTTTTGGAAATTAGGGCCGAGGGATGATAGTGGGTTTGTCGAGGTTTAGTTTCTCTTAGTCGAGGCTTAGGGGGTACCCCTTTTCTAAGTACCCAATAGTAGCCCCCGAGCCCCTACTCGAGTGCTGGCACTCGAGCTGGGGCTTAAAGATCAGGAGCAAAGGGTGACTCGTAACTTTTCCGTGGGGAACGCGTGAGCGTTCCCCGCGGGGGTAGCCCCTGAGGCGTCGGAGGAGTAGGTAGGACTCCTTCGAGGGCTTTATTTACCTCATTTTGATCGCCACGTATATGGTCATTTAATGCTTCTGGGGTCGTATATGAAGTAGGTGCTCGAGGGGGTGCCTGACGAGGCGATCGAGGCGTGCCTCGTTCGCTCGGAAGAGTTCCATAACCGAGGGGTACCTCGAATGGGTCTGCACTCGAGGGCTGCATCGTTCACTCGGGAAGTTTCCATCACTGAGGTGTTCCTCGAGCGGATCGGCTTTGTCCCGAGAAGGGATTCCTCGAGGGTGTCGCCAATTGGGCCATCGAGACCCGTTTGTGGGCCGACCCAGTGTGGTTTGGCATGGGGGCTGGTTTTGGAATTTAGGGCCGAGGGATGATAGTGGGTTTGTCGAGGTTTAGTTTCTCTTGGTCGAGGCTTAGGGGTACCCCTTTTCTAAGTACCCGACAATAGCCCCCGAGCCCCTGCTCGAGTGCTGGCACTCGAGCTGGGGCTTAAAGATCAGGAGTGAAGGGTGACTCGTAACTTTCTGTAGGGAACGCGCGAGCGTTCCCCGCGGGGGTATCCTCCGAGGCCTCGGAGGAGTAGGTAGGACTCCTTCGAGGGCTTTATTTACCTCGTGTTGATCGTCACGCGTATGGTTGAATGCGGTTGATACTCCTGCAAGATTGAGACAACTTGAATCGGGGTGATGGCTCTTGGCCGCAGTGGGTCTTGAGCTGTCGAGCCCCTAGGTTAGTTTGACCCTCTTTCGTCGAGGGGTGCCAGGCGTAGTCGAGCCCCCGAGACTCGTGCGGCTTAGGGCGTTGCTAGCTCCGGCGTCCTTCTCATGAGCCCTTTCGATCGGGTGTGTGGTGAGAAGTGTCGTACTACCCTCGATTGGTCGAGTCTCGACGTCCTCGGTGAGCTGGTAATGGGGGAATCCAAGTGAGACCTTGTACCCCATTTGATAGGGGTCGACTGGTGGCCCTGAGGCGGTCTTATTGTAGCAGGACACGCGGGGGCTCGGATACCGACTCCATTCGATAGGAGCCAGTGGCTCGATGCCTCTCCTCGGGGAGATTCCATGGCGACCCATTTGTCTTGCCTTGGATACACGTGAAGGGATCTCGAGAGTTTGTTCTCGAGCTAGGCTCCGAGTGAGCTCCCCATGTGCGTCCCTGACTCGGTCACTCGAGGCCGGCTGTCGAACCCTTCGAGGGCCAGCCTTCGCTACCTCGAGGTTTCTGTGTGGGCCGGTCCCATTTTTACTTCTCGTGGAAGGATCCATCATGGAGGCAACACCTCACGTCTGACGGGTGCGTCTTTTTAGGCGAGAGTCATCGTAGGGCGGCGGTCATGGCAGCCCGGGCAACAGGAAGAGGCCGAGGGAACGACGCGTGCACCTGTTGCATGTCTCGATGAATGGTTAGGTGAACGTATTAAATGTGGGATGTTACCTTTCCCTTCCATCATCGGATCTGCTCGTTGCACTTCCGCCCTAAGCACCGGGGGAGCCAAGGCCCGACCACCCTGAGCCGGTGCCCGGGCTCACCCAGTGAACGTATATGTTCAGTTGAGCACATGTACAAGTTAGCGTGAGCATTATTCTCTACACCAATTAGAGCAATAAGCAAGTACTTTTCTTCTCTAGGTAGCCCTGTGCTCTATTACATTTCTCACTGCTTTTATCACTTATTTATGACATATATTTTACAAAACCGCTAAATAAATTAGCGGATGCTATACTTGATGACTATGACCCTAATTATTGGAGCTTATCAACCAGAATCAGTCTTAGTTTTTTAGCTATGAAATAATATTTTTTTTCTTTTTTTTAAAAAAGAACATCAGTCATATAATTTTCGCAATAAGTCATGCCAAACAACATCTATATCGTTTCTTGTGGCCGGAGAAACTTGCCGCTAAATGCTTTAGCCATCAATTTAGAACACTTTAATATACAATGCTCTATATTATATGTTATTAGTTCATGTTAATGAAGCTCCAGCTCTAGATTTTCACCGTTCAACAGACATCTAAAATATGACTTTTTAAAGGAGTTTGAAAGAACTAGAACCATTTTTTATAGAGTAACCAAAGTCGTGGAAATATGACTTCTTCTGTCCTCCTCACAAACCTAATATAAATTATTACAAAACTATCACCCGAGCTATTTTTATAAACGTTTTTCAAAATGAGCTAAAAAAAGCTACTCGACAGCAGGGGCCAGAGTTATCCTAGAAGAAATTAGAATCATACCAAACAAATTCTTAGTGTTACGTTGCGCCCAAGCTTCATAAAAATCCTGCCTCCGCCACTGGCCCTAAGCCCGCAACATCGAGGGAGTCATTGGTGATGCGGCGGACTAGGACCTCGACGTGGATGAAGAAGATCCGAATAGCGAGGAGGAGGACAGTGGTGATGGAGGCGCTGATGCTTGAGGCTGTTCGATGTTCCAAGCGTCGGTGAAGGTTTCACCCTTGTTGTTTCTTCCGTCGAAGAACACTCCAACCGCCTCATCGCTGGCCGCATAGTTGGCGACTACATCCATCAGCTCGTCGAGGGTCTTGGGGCGGTTGTGTCCCAACTCGCGAACCAACTCCTTGCAAGTGGTGCCTGAGACAAATGCCATGATGACACCATGGTCGAAGATGTGTGGGAGCTCGGTGCGCCGCTTGGAGAAGCATCGAGCGTAGTCATGGAGGGACTCCCTGGGTTGCTACTTGCATCTGCTGAGATCCCACGAGTTGCCCCTCGAAGACCCGAACTAGGTCGGCCCAGTTGTAGATCTGATCGGGGGTAGCTCCTCGAGCCACCTGCGGGCGGTGTCGAAGAGAAACAATGGCAGCTGGTGGATGATGGCGCGATCGTCGCCTCGTGCTCCACCTAGTTGGCAGGCTAGGCGGAAGTCGGCTAACCAAAGCGTGGGCTCGGTCTCACCGTTGTACTTGATGATGCTCGTGGGGGGGGGGGTCAGAATGTGTCGGTGTTTCGAACCCGGGGGTACGACACCAACGAGTAATATGATCGCGTGCTCTCTTCCTGGATGGTGATGCTAGATGACACAAGGATTTATCCTGGTTCGGGCAAAGAAGGCCCTACGTCCAGCGGGGGTGGAGGTTCTTGTATTACTTGCACCTAAGTGCTTGTACAGGGGCGAATACAAGCTCAATGAGCATGGACCGGAGTCCGGACTCGAGTGTGTACGTGTGTGGACTTGTGTGTTGTCTCTCGGAGTTGTGTAACCGTGGAATGAGGGCCCTGGTGTCCCCTTTTATAGAGCAAGGGGAGGCCAGGGTTACACAAGGGTATTACAGGTGTCGGGGCGTACGATGCCCAATACGGAGAGGGGTAGGAACCCTGTCTTGTCGGGGCCACTGGAGCCGATGTGGGCGTTGCTGTTGAGGCGTCCTTGGGGCGTGGCCTCCATCCCGAGCGCGGACGTGATGGCGTGACGATGTAGAAGCCGTGCAACACCCATTCCGGCACGTACAGGACACGACGGGGTCCCTCCGGGTCTTGGGGTACCTGTCTTCCAATAGCATGAAAGCAGTTAGGGCTCGAGGGGCGCGGAGCCGGCCTCGAGGTGGCGCCTACAGGGGGCTCGAGCCCCCGCAGGTATGGACAAGTCCCGTGAAAATTGATTGAGCAGTGGGCATCCGGGCCTCGAGACGTGGCTTGGACGTGCAACAGTGTAGGGTATGGGTTAAAAGTGCCGTACTGGCGCCCTTTTGCCCATGCTTGTGGTGAAAACGAGACTTGACTCTGCCCTGGTTACTGTGGTACACGTCGGGCTGCAGAGGACGTGACTGGAGTAGGTGGATGTATTAAATGCGCGGTATGGGGCTGGCATCCGATGCCTGCGCCGCTCGAGGGAAGCATAAGCGTCTCGAGGGATAGGCTGCTGTGCCAGAGAGGCTCGAGGTCCCCACGTGGGGTCTCGAGGTATGGTGTTCGGCTGTGGGGGGCTCGAGCCCTAAATGCCTGGACTCGAGGTTTTAGTGAAGCGCTCGCCCGGGGCCTGGCTTCGGAGGGCTCGGGCGAGATGGAGAAAGGGCGTCAGCCCGAGGCCTGGCTCGGTGAACTCGGGCGAGACGGAGAGCGCGCGTTCGCCCGAGGCCTGGCTTGGTGGGCCAGCGTTGTGGGCCTCGAGGGGTTGGTCTCTTTAAGGGGTTAGACTAGTTAGGTTTGTTATTTACCGGCGTTCTAGGTTTAACCTATTAGTTTGCGTTGATTGGGGGTACCCCTTTTGTGGACCCCCGACAGTAGCCCCCGAGCCCTTGTTCGAGTGCTTGCACTCGAGCAGGGGCTCCCGACTGGGATCTCGAGGGTTAGCTAACTGGTCTCGATGGTTTGATCGTTTTGATTCCGTGGGTGTCGTGCGAGCGACACCCGTGGGTGTAGCCCCCGAGGCCACGGGGGAGTGGTTAGAACTCCCTTGTGGGCTTTTTGCGAGTTTTAGTTGCGTTTTTAGGTCCGGGAGTGTCGAGCCCCCGAGTTTTTTAGACCCTCTTTCATCGAGGGGTGCCAGGCTGAATCGGCCGGCCGGCTCTTCGAGCTGTCCGGCACGCCGGTTGCCCTGGCTTGTCATCCCGCGAGTCCTTTCGATCGGATGCGAGGGGGGATGCCTCGTACTACCACGAGCGGGCGAGTATCGAGGTTCCCGGTGAGCTGGTAATGGGGAATCCAAGTGAGACCTCGTGCCCCGTTCGATAGGGGTCGACTGTATCCCGGAGGCGATCTCATAAAGCATGGGTGCTCAGTCTGCAGGAGTGCCGGGTCCATTCGATAGGGCCCGGTGGCTCGATGCCTCCCTCCGTGGGGATCTCACTGCACGTCGTGCTCCCTGCCTTGGATACACGTGAGGGGCCTCGAGGGCTTGGCCCTCGAGTGATGCCGCGAGTGGCGCTCCTTGGTGTCCCTGACTCGGGTGCTCGAAGCCGGCTGTCGAACCCTCTTCGAGGGCCAGCCTTCGCTGCTTCGAGGCTTAGGGCCGGGGCCCGTTTTTACCTTCGTGAAGAAGCCTCCGTCGTCTGGGAATCCTTCTGCCCGTTGGGCGCGCCTTTTTAGGCGGAAACCGTCGGGGAGGGCGGCGGGCGCGAAGCCAGAGCGACGGTCGTGGCGGGCCCGGGTAGTGGAGCGAATGGAGAGCTACCGCGTGTACCCTGCATCCGGCTCGAGACGTGGTTAGGTGGGCGCATTAAATGCTATGCGGTTACCTTTTTCGTCGCCGTGGGACGCCTCGCCTGTTGGGGTTCTTTCGTATAAATACCGAGATAGGGGGAGAAGGCTCTTCTCTTTGCCTTTGCCTTCATAGCCGCCACAGCTCCTGTGCATGTCCTTCCTGAGCCCGCCATCCGTATCCTTCTCTGCTGTCCATCCGCCGCCCAAGTCCACGCCGTCGTTGCCATGGCCGACAAGACTCCGCCGCAACTGGCCGAAGACTGGAGCCGATCGAAGACGACGCATCGCGAGTTGGACTCGCTGGTGGCGCAGGGACTTCTCCGCCCCAACCCGGAGGGGGGACCCGCGTGGTGGATTGTCCCATCGGCGGATCACCGGGAGCCGCAGCCGCCGGAGGGGTACGTGGTGAGCTTCACCCGTTACCACCGCATGGGGCTCGGTGTCTCGCCGAGCCGCTTCATGCGTGCGTTGACCCACCACTACGAGGTGGAGCTGCAGCATTTCTCCCCCAACTCGATCTCGCACGCCGCCATCTTCGCCGCGGTGTGCGAGGGGTACCTGAAGATCGAGCCGCACTGGGAGATGTTCGTTCACATTTTCCGGGGCGAGCTCTTCACCAAGACGTCGAAGTCCAGCGGGAAGCGGCTCGTGCGCGCTGGCTCCCTCGCCATCACCATGCGGACTGGGACCTCGTCGGCCGGCGTCCCCCGCGAGTACCTCCGCTACAAGCTCTCGACCAACCAAGCAGGATGGGACGACCACTGGTTCTATCTGCGGAACAAGGGGGGGGGGCTCCTTCCGCAGTACACCGGCAGGGTCCTTGACCGGCGCCCGGAAAAGTGGAACTGGGGCGTCGTGGCGGATAAGCAGCGCCATTTGATGCCCCTGATGGAGATGATGAAGACGCTGGTGGACGAGAAGGGGCTGACCGTCCAGGCGGTAATCTGGGCGTTCCACCAGCGACGGGTTCTTCCGCTGGCGGACCGCCCCCTTTTCTTGTTCGAGATGGGGCCGAAGGCCGAGCCTGAGGCGCTGAACGGGTCGAGGATGGCCAAGGAGGGGCTGACTTGTAGCGACGGCATCTCCCGGGTGGCGATCACGATCCATGGATCGTTTGCCTCGGAGAGTTCCAATCTGATCCCAATGGCACCCGACAAGGGGTGCCTCGATCTGGTAGGTCCCCATCGAGCTAGCCCGTCTCGAGCCTCCCCTCCTTCTTTCTTCTTCGAACCTTGCGCCTTCTTTTCGTGTTTTTTCCTCATCATGTTTCCTTTTTCGCAGGGGGCGTTCACGTGTCGTGCCTCGAGGCCCCCGGTGAGGGAGGACGCCGCGGAGACACAGGTGAGGCGCCTCTCCGCTCAAAAGGAAAAAGAGAACAAGGATTCCAGAAAGAAGAAAGAGAAAAACAAAAACTTGCGTCGGTCGGCTCGGGAGCACAGGTTGGCGAAGGCTCGCCGCAATCGGCAGCCTGGGGACGAGTCCCCCGAGCTCAGCTCCTTGAGCTCGGAGGATGATGATGATGATGATGATGAGAGCGACGACGAGGGGATGGACGCGCGCCTGAGACGCGCGGGGTTTGGCGACATCCGGGCTGACCGCTCCCCTGTGCAGGAGGACATCTACGAGGTCCCACTGGCGAAGGGATCGCGCGGGACGCAGCCACGGAAGGCCGCATCAGGCCCAGCCTCGTCGGAGGCTCAGGGCATCTCGAGCTCCGCGCCGGTCGTGCCGGCTGTCACGAAGAAGCCACGGACCAGGAGCGCTATTGCCGCGGCGCAGAAGGAGACCACGGCCGCATCGACCCAGGCGGGGGGTCTCGAGAAGGGCCGGGCCTCGAGAAGCGGCCGACAGGTCGAGAAGGATTTCGGGCCCGACCGCCGCGAGCCGTCAAGGGCGCCGTCGAGCCCGCGGAGGAGCGGGCGTCAGGAGGAGGCGTCAAGCCCGCGCCATCACGAGCGTCGGGGAGGGAGCCCCCGGGCGTCTCGTGACCAGGGGCGTGAGCGTCTCCGGAGTCCATCGCCGCACCGCCGCCGGGACACAGAAGCAGACGCGGGAGGGCGCGACCGCCAGCGCGAGCGCCGGAGCAGGTCCCGGAGCCCGTGCCGGGGCGGGCACCACGACGACAGCACGAGGGAGGTACGGTCGCCCTCCCGCGATGTGGGGCGGAAGGAGGGCTCTCCCTCAAGGTCGAGCCACGGGAGGCGTCGGGAGCCCTCCCCCCATCCCAGCCCTGCGGAGACGTCCCAGGCGCAGGGCTCGAGCCGTGGGGTGGGCTCGAAGCCCCCGAGTGGGTCCGGCGATTCCGAGAAGAAGCCCAACCGCCGCTTTGGGTGAGTAGTTTTCTTGGGTCTCGTCGGTAGTGAGGCTTTACCTCTTTACTTTTGATGATGCATGCCATCTCTGGTTTCTCAGGGGGAAGCGCTCCTACCAGGAGGTGGACCTCACTGCGTCCAAGCGGGCCAAGACCTCGAGCCCCGTCGAGGCACAAGCACCTCGAGGTATGGCACCTTCCTCCGCTAGAGAAGCCGCTTGGCTGGAGAAGGCTCGAGCTGCCATGGCTCGAGGAGGCCAGATGATCGTCGCGAATTTTGGTGAGGCCGTCGCCATCGACCACAGGGGTCGAGGCATCCTTCCCGATTCTGATATCACTGTCATCTCGTATTGCAGGGGCCGCAGCTCGCGGCGTCGAGCCCGCCACTACCACGCCCACTGAGGCGCTGCCTCCTCCCCCTCCTCCTCCCGCGATGGCGTTAGTCGGGAGCGCCACCCTTCCCCCCACTACAACGGCTGTTCCGGGGGAAGCGCCTGGGGCGAGCACGGCCCCGCCGGTGTCTGGGGCCGAGGAGACCGCGCCTCTCGAGGCCCCGACCGACACTAGCCGGGCTGCGGAGGAGGGAAAGGGGGGAGAGGCGTTGGCGGAGAAGGAGCCGACGGTGGAGGACCTCCTGAACGAGCTGGAGCAGGGGCCGCTCCTCGCCGCGGGCTTGACGATGGTGGAGGCACCCGAGGCGCCGGCTAGCGCTGACAAGATGCCGGAGGACCCGGCCAGGGAAGAGCCGGGGCCTGTGCCGTCGGGCGGCGGGCCGCAGCTGGGGCATCTCAGGGCGGAGGAGGATCTGCCCGACATCGAGCTTGACCGACCAGTATGGCCGTTTCCCGACGCGCCGAGCCCGTCCCTCGCCATGGTCTCCGTCGAGCAACCGGTCCAGCTGGGGGCCCCGCAGGAGGTGCGGTCCATCTTCCGGGAGGTGGCCAAGCTCATGGCGGAGGCGGAGCGGTCCTGCTCCGAGGAGGCGGGCCGGTCCGCACAGGTGTCGGCCGCCCTCGCGAGGGCTGAGGCAGAGCTTCAAGATCTCCGCGCTGAGCTGAGCCGGAACGCCCAAATGGCGAGCCGGCTCAACGAGGCGGAGGCGGAGGTCCAGGCGGCTCGAGGTGAGGTCGCTCGATCCAAGGAGGAGGCCACCGCCGCTCTCGAGGCGTCGAGGAAGGAGGCCGCGGACGCCCGAAGCGAGGCCACCTCCGCCCGGGCTGAAGCTGAGGCGGCGAAGCAGGAGGCCGCTGACGCCCGTGGCGAGGCCGCCACCGCCCGAACCGCAGCGGAGGCGGCGAAAAAAGAGGCCGAGGATGCTCAATGCGATGCCGCCGCCGCTCGGTCCGCAGCGGAGGCGGCGAAGAAGGAGGCCGAAGACGCCGAGAGCGGTGTCGCCACCGCCCGAGCTGCCGAGGGGGCGGCGCGGCAGGAGGTGATCCGAAAGGATCTGGCCCTCGTGGAGGCGGGCAGGCTGATCGAGGAGCTTAGGTCCGAGAAGCTCCTCATGCTGGCCGAGAAGCGCAGGCTCGAGCAGCGCGCTGAGGGCCTTACCAGCGACCTCGCCGCACTGGGGCAACATTGCGATGGTGAGGCTTACACCTTGTCCTTGTTTGGGCCTCGAAGTTTTTTGTTACGCCGCAGTCTCACTCTTCCTCGTTCGTTGCGCAGGGGTCGAGAAGACGGTCGAGGAGCTCCGCGGGACGAACCAGGCTCTCTTGGACCAACTCCAAGACGAGACGATGGTGGCGGAGCGGGCTCGCACTTCCCTCGACCGGCTCGGCTCCATGTGGGGTGCTCCTCCGGTGGCTGCGGCAGAAGGTGCGGTGGCCCGAGGCGACGCCTTGGTCGACGCCTTGTGCTTCCTTGACGCAGCAGCGCGGGACCGTGTCCGGCAAGCTCTCCACCATGGCGTCAAGCAGACGCTCGTGGTTGTCCGCTCCGGCTTCCGCTTCTCGGTCCATGTTGTCGCCAACGGTTTCATCGAGATTGAGGGGAAGGACGAGGAGTGGAACAACCGCCGTGTCGACAAAATCTTGGAGAAGATGGAGAGGCCGGGGACGTCGCTCGCGAAGATCTTCGAGGAGGATGTGCTGCCTCCTGACGCCAGCAGCGGTGTCGAGGACCCTCCTGCCTCTAGCTCGGGTGTCGAGGCTGAGCCCGCCGTGGAAGACCTCGGGGAGGAGTACCACACCGACGAAGATTAGGGCCTGCGTGCCAAATTTGGGCGTCGAGGCCCCTGTAAGAATTTTATGACATGGATGAGGGTCCGTCGAGACCCGTACGTATATATGACTTGTTTGTTTAAATGAGTTATTTTCTTCTCAAATGCGTTTGACCACTTCTCTTTGTTGCAAGCTCGAGTTTCTGCTAACTTAGTCTGTGTTCCTTCGATACGTCGCGAGCCCCTCGAGGGGAGGCGTAGGTAGGGTACCGTAGCCCGGGGGCGTAGGTGGCCGTCTACGTCGACGCCTCCCGACCCTTGGAGGCTCGAGGTATTTTAGGATTTAGACGTCGCTAGTTCACTCGAGGCACGAGTCGAGACGAGGGTCGAATTTTTGAAAAGAAAACGCGCATTTTTTCCGGAGTCTGGGGGGCGGTTACCCCCTAGTCAGCCCCCGACGGAGGCTCGACCCTGAGCAAAGCAGGGTCGAGGCTACCTTAAGATGCTAAGCAAAAATGAAAGACAATGCACGAGTTTGTTCATTCATTTTGGGCGTGTTTGTACAAAGCAACAAAATGAATGAGGCCTCGAGGCCTTTAAGGGTAGAAGCGACGTAGCTGAGATATGTTCCACGCGTTCGCCAGGATCCTGCCTTGATCGTCGTAGAGCTTGTACGTTCCTGGCTTGAGCACTTCAGCTACGGTGTATGGGCCCTCCCATGGAGGGGTAAGCTTGTGGCGCCCTCGATTATCCTGCAGCCGTCAAAGCACGAGGTCCCCCACCGCCAGGTCCCTCTTGCGCACGTGCTTGTCGTGGTAGCGTCGAAGTGTTTGCTGGTAGCGCGCGGAGTTGATGAGCGCCACGTCTCGGGCCTCCTCGAGCTGGTCCTTGGCGTTGGCGAGCCTTTCCTCGTTGGTTCGCTCGTTGTAGGCTCGAAGTCGAGGGGAGCCGTATTCGAGGTCCGTAGGCAAGACAGCCTCGGCGCCGTAGGTCAGGAAGAACGGAGTGAACCCGGTGGCTCGGCTCGGCGTAGTCCTGAGGCCCCACAGCACCGAGGGGAGCTCTGCAGCCCACCCCTTTCCGAAGTTTTTGAGGGTCTTGAATAGCCTCGGCTTCAGCCCATGGAGTATCATGCCGTTGGCGCGCTCGACCTGCCCGTTGCATTGAGGGTACGCGACCGAGGCCCAGGTCACGCGAATGTCGTTGTCGTCGCAGAAGTTGGTGAACTTTTTGCCCGTGAATTGGGTGCCATTGTCGGTGATGATGACGTTAGGCACCCCAAACCGGTACACGATGTCTGCGATGAACTCGACGGCTTTCTCGGAGGTGGGGTCGCCTATGGGCCTGGCCTCGATCCACTTGGTGAATTTGTCGATGGCCACGAGCACATGCGTGTACTTTCCGGTTGTCATCTTGAGGGGACCCACGAGGTCGAGCCCCCAGACGACAAACAACCAAGTAATGGGGATCATCTGCAGGGCGTGCGCGGGCTGGTGCGTTTGCTTGGCGTAAAACTGACACCCTTGGCAGGCTCGGACCAGGCGCTTTGCGTCTCCGATGGCGGTTGGCCAGTAGAAGCCTTGTCGGAAAGCGTTCCCTACCATGGTCCTTGGCGCTGCATGATGGCCGCAAGCCCCCGAGTGCATGTCGTCGAGGAGCCTGCGTCCCACCTCGAGGGGGATGCAGCGTTGAAGGATTCCCGATGGGCTTCGACGGTACAGCTCCCGTTTGTCGCCGTAGATGACGTAGGTCTTGGCCCTTCGAGCGATGCGTCGGGCCTTCGTCTTGTCTTCTGGTAGCACGCCTTGCGTCAGGTAGTCGAGGAAGGGCGTCCGCCAGTCGAGGGGTCGTGTTGACGAAGAGGCAGGTGCGTCGATCTGCATCGCCTCAGCGGATGTCGAGGGGTTGTTCTCGAGGGGTGGCGTTGAAGGTCGAGCCCCCGTGTCAGGTTCGAGGGGTGGCGTCGAGGGGCCAGCCCCCGGGCCGATTTTGACGGATGGCTCAAAAACGTCCCTCGAGAAGACGTCTGGCGGAACGGTGCCGCGCGTGGACGCTAACTTTGCTAGCTCGTCTGCGGCCTCGTTGTACTTTCGAGCTATGTGGTTGAGCTCGAGGCCGTAGAACTTATCTTCTAGCTTGCGCACCTCCCCGCAGTATGCCTCCATCTTGGGATCGATGCAGCTTGAAGCCTTCATAACCTAGTTGATGACGAGCTGCGAGTCTCCTCGGGCGTCGAGGCGTCGGACCCCGAGCTCAAGGGCGATGCGCAGCCCATTGATGAGAGCCTCGTACTCGGCGACGTTGTTGGAGGCGGGGAAGTGCAAGCGTAGCAGGTAGCGCATGTGGACTCCGAGGGGTGATGTGACACCCCAATTTTAAGAACAAAATTGGAGCACAATATATGTATGCCAGGATCAATTTTCATACATATATCCACATCATAGTAAATATCAAAACAATGCTTTTATTAATATATCGAATTTTATTACATAAATGACCCTCGGGTCTGAAATAAAAGGGTACAGACTCTCATGATAACGAACTCTAATGAAGACTCTGAAGTAGTCGCGGAAGTCTGGACTCCATCTCCACAGGAAGGTCGACCGGGGGTAGCGCCATCCTAGTACAGGTCGTCAGGGTCGATGCCACCGTCTTCTGGATACTCCTGCTCCTCGTACGCGTAGTCTCCAGCGTCTGGGTGGGGTAGCAGGGGGACAAAGAGGAAGGGTGAGTACATCGAAATGTACTCCGCAAGTGTAGGAAATATATGCTTATGAGGCTTATAACAGAGGTAGGCTGACTTTGTTTGACTCAAGCGCCTAAAGCGACACATCCTATTAATCCTATTAATCCTATGCACCTATTTACTAGGTTATAGACACGGACACTGTAGAAAAGTAACAACACTCGGAGTCGCACCGAGCAAGACCACGCTCGGAGTCACACCGAGTAACCAACACTGGGAGTCACACCAAGCAACCGCACTTGGAGTCGCACCAAGAACCCACACCTGAAGTCCATCAGGCAACCGCACCTGAAGTCCATCAGATGACCCGAACTAGTAACCAGTAACCAACTAATCTCAAAGAAGTCCAAGCCCGCTCGTGACCGTGAGCACGGCTGATATATCAGTTTTACACTCTGCAGAGGTTGCACATCGTTACCCATGAGTCGTGCAGATCCCGTCACGCTAAACACTGCCAAGGTGCATAGCGGGTTGCACTGCAAGGCCTTTACAAAGTCCCTCCAAGTCTGTGTTACACGTACTCTAAGGTTTCTCCCCTGTCCATAAGTCAACGACCCCAAGGGACCCCTCTTGAGCCACTAAACAAACCCCGTGTAGCATAACTTAGAGGATACTAATTAATTAGCCAGGTCCAGCCCATCCAGATCTCATGGTTGCGCTGTCAAGCCGGGTTACATGCTCTGAGAACCGGGTCCTAGGGATCCAGGCAGGATATGTCTAGCACGAGCCCCGAACCAAAAACCAAAACAGCTGCCGAGTCCCACGGCACAAAACCACCAGTACGGTTCCATCCTGCCGGATTTACCTAAACCATGTTTCTACAAAAGTTACCATGTCCACATTCGTTTCATAAATCATTAATCAAGATTATAAACATTTTAATTCCCATCTCAACCATGACTGCAGGGCTAAGCAAGACACCTACCCGAACATTCCAAAACAGGCGACAAGGAAAATAGAGCAAGATCTAGTAAACCATAATATAGGATTCAAATTTGACACTGCATGCATCTACTAGATCTAAACTACTCTAATACCAAAAGTAAAATAAAGTATAGGTGCAAGATGTTCAAGGACACTTGCCTTCGGGCTGGGTCGAATCTGCAGGGTCACAGGAAGGGTCGGGAGCGTCCTCGTACTCCGCACTCTCTGGCCCAAACAACATACATGGCACATACAAAGCAAAAATAAATAACAGTACAACAAACAGTATGAAAACAGTAAACAATTAGTTCTACTGCGTAGAGAACGAAATTATGAATCTAACGCAAGTTGAACGGGTCGAATCGGAGTTAAAACGCAAAAGTTATAAGCGTTTGAATCTGAGTGGCAGTTCTGTAAATAAATCGAAGTCATTTTCGTATTTAAAACAAATAAAAACAGTAATTAAAAGGCGATCAGACCGGGCCTCACTTTCTGGAAAATACAGGGGCTAGCTTAGAAGAATCCGCAGACTCAGGGAATAGGGTTGGTGGACTGCGGGTTTGTTTCCAGGAAAGGGGAGGACCTTTATGCAAAACGGAGGCAGCCGTCAACGCACGCTGGCACCGGTGCCACGCGTCGACGCATGATGGGTGCGGTGCACCACTGTGGTGTGGACGAGGCGCGACCGTGGGGTGGACGCGGCTCATGGGGCGGTCGCGGCGTAGACCGGGGGACTGCGCCTGTATTCCCTGGAAACGCGGGGGCTAAACCGTAAGTGTACCGAGACTCAGAGAACAGTGCTCAAGGGACTGCGGGTTGATTCCCGCAAAGAGGAGGGGTTCTTTAGCAAAACGACCGAAGCCGTGCGGTGTGGGTTGCATGGCGCTGACTGGGCGCTGGTGTGGCTCTGCGTGGCGCTGTCGTTCGCCATGCGGCGCCGTTCTATTGGGTCGGTTCACCACGTGACACGTGGACCGGCTGACGCGGCCGGTGTGGACTGGGTCCATGTGTGGGTGCGCCCGGTCCATACCCTTTCGGGGTTGGATCTAATCTGCGCCGTGCAATCCAGATCGGGCGGCCAGGAAACAAAAGAGTGTCAGGGGTTACCGCCGGCGGGGAAAAACACGGCGGCGCCCGGCTTCTACGCGGCGGCGCCATGAAAGGACCCGCCGGAACTCGTCTACTTGGATCTACAGACCGGTAGAGACTGCGGGGACAAGTGGGAACTGATGCGGAGCTCACCGAGACTTAGATGGAGACGCTCTTGTCGCCGAAAGTGCCTCGGGAGAGGGAGTTTGACGGTGAGGGTGACGACCGCGGTCCGGAGGTGCGGCGACGTCCTCTGAGCGTCACGACAGTGCGACGCGGCCACGGGCACGATACGAAGGAGCCTCGGCGTGAGCCTGCGACACCACCGCGAACCGGAGAGGAGGATGGGGAGATGGGTGGCGCGGTGGAGCTTGGCGGCTCGGTAACGACGACGGCAACTGGTGGAGGAGGTGAGCTGGCGCGGGCGATGGAGGCGGTGTACTTAAGGGACAAGGGAGAGGGGTGGCGGCGCGATATAACGCTGCGGAATCGAGCCCGAGAAGCCCGGAGAAGCCGATTTGGGCGAGCGGTGCGCGGGTAGGGCGGAGGGAGTGTTGGGCGAGCAGGCGCTGCAGGTTGGGAGGATGGAGACGCCTGACCGGTGGGCTCCACTCGTCGGTGGCCGCAGGAGAGCGAGGGCGCGCGGGCCGGTGCTGGCTCGCGCACGCGAGGAGGTGCGCGCGTGGAGGTGGGCTGGGGTCGTGGGCCGGCGCGGGAGGGAGGGAGCGGAGACGCGGACGCTGCGAGCTGAGCCGGTGGAGCGGCCGCTGGCGCGGGGCAAGGATGGGCCGCGAGCGCCGGTTTGGCCCAGGTGGAAGAGGGGAGGAGTGGAGGGGGTCGGTGCTGGGCCAGGAGGCGCCGAGCGGGCCGGCTGGGAAGAGAGGGAGGGGAAAACGGGTTGGGCTTGGGTTAGGGGAAGAAAAATGAGCCCTTTGCCAATTCTTTTTTTCCTTTTTGTTTTTACTTTACAATCCTTCTCCAAATTCAAATCTGTTTCAAAACAAAACTAATTTGAAAACTTTGGAAACATTTTCCCTAGGTTTTGTAAATAAAACTTGATTTTGATTTTGTAAAATTTTTATAAATCTTTTTATTTGTTTTCTAAATAGAATAAATCTGATTCGCCCTATACGGGTTTAATAAATTTATTTTTCACCCAATAAAATTGTGCAACGGCATGAATGCAACATGAAAATGATAAATAAATTTTATTTTCCTCCTCTAATAAACTAGCCAACCTATTTAATTTCTAATTCCTTTTATTAAATTGGGGAAAAATTAAATCAGGGTGTTACAAACCTACCCCCCTTAGAAGAATCTCGTCCTCGAGATTAGGAAGAGTCGGCGAAGAGATGAGGAAAATCTGCCCGAAGATCATCTTCTTTCTCCCATGTGGCTTCTTCTTCGGAGTAATGCTTCCATTGCACCTTGCAGATTTTAATCCTCTTGTTGCGAGTACCTCGTTCCATCGTGTCCAGAATCTTGATCGGCTCAGAGAAAGTCAAATCATCCCGCAGATCAAGCTCCTCAAGTGGCAACTGCTCCTCTGGAACTCTGAGGCATCTCTTCAGCTGGGATACATGGAACACATTATGAATACCTGCCAGACGTGCAGGCAACTCCAGCTGATAAGCAACTGCACCTTTCTTATCAATCACCTTGAAAGGGCCAATGAATCTCGGAGATAACTTCCCTTTGACATTAAACCTCCGAAGACCTCTGAAAGGTGACACCTTCAGATAGACATAGTCCCCAATCTGAAACTCCAGCTCTCGTCGTCTGACATCTGCATAACTCTTCTGTCTAGACTGAGCTGTCTTCAGGTTGCTTCTGATCTGCCTGACCTGTTCTTCAGCTTCTTCTATAGACTCAGGGCCAAAGACTTTTCTTTCTCCAACCTGATTCCAGAATAGAGGAGTTCTGCACTTCCTGCCATACAGTGCCTCGAAAGGTGACATCTTCAGACTGGCCTGATAGCTGTTGTTATATGAGAACTCTGCATATGGCAGACTCACATCCCAACTCTGGCTGTTCTGAAGCGCACTGGCTCTCAACATATCCTCCAGAATCTGATTCACCCTCTCTGTCTGACCATCAGTCTGAGGGTGATAAGCCGAACTGAAACTGAGGCGAGTGTCCATCGACTCATGCAACCGCTTCCAGAATCTGGATGTGAACTGTGTACCTCTGTCAGATACTATGATCTTAGGTACTCCATGCAAGCATACAATGCGGGACATATACAGCTCTGCCAGCTTCGGACCCTGATATGTCTCCTTGACCGGAATGAAGTGAGCTACCTTGGTCAAACGATCCACTATGACCCAGATAGAATCATATCCAGACTGTGTCCTGGGCAAACCAGTGATAAAATCCATGCTGATCTGTTCCCATTTCCACTCTGGAATCTGCAGGGGCTGTAGCAAACCAGCTGGTCTCTGATGTTGGGCCTTAACCCTCTGACATGTGTCACACAAGGCCACATACTCTGCTACATCCCTCTTCATCCCATACCACCAGTAATACTGCTTCAAATCCTGGTACATCTTGGTACTGCCTGGATGGAGAGAGTAGGCTGAATCATGAACTTCCCTCAGAATCAACTCCTTGATAGCCTTCACATCGGGAACACAGATCCTGCCTCTGAACCACAAAACACCCTGATCATCCTCCGTGAATCCAGGGGCTTTGTCTTCCTTGATCAACTGTCTGATCTCTAGCAAGTACTCATCAGTGGGCTGTCCTGCTCGGATATCACGCTCCAAGGTCGAATCAACCTCCAAGGCCACTGCATCAGTATGACCAAGAATACCCAAGTTGAGCTTCTCAAACTCCTCATGCAACTCGGGCTGCTGCTCCTTGATCTCAAGCACATTGCAGTAGACCTTCCTACTCAAGGCATCTGCAACAACATTCGCCTTGCCCGGATGATAGTTGATACTCAGATCATAATCTTTGATCAACTCTAGCCATCTTCGTTGGCGGAGGTTCAGATCTGGCTGGGTGAAGATGTACTTCAAGCTCTTATGATCAGTGTATATCTCCGTCTTCTTGCCCATCAGATAGTGCCTCCAGATCTTCAGAGCATGAACAACAGCTGCCAACTCTAGATCATGTGTAGGATAGTTCAGCTCATGCTTCCTGAGCTGTCTCGAGGCATAGGCAATCACATGACCTTCCTGCATAAGAACACATCCCAGACCCTGTCGCGAAGCATCACAATAGACCGTGAAGTTCTTCTGGACATCTGGCATGACAAGAATAGGAGCAGAGGTCAATCTCGCTTTCAGCTCCTCGAAACCAGTCTGGCATTCAGGGGACCATACAAACTTGGCACCCTTCTCAGTCAATCTCGTCATCGGCTTCACGATCTTGGAGAATCCCTCAATGAATCTGCGATAATATCCTGCCATACCGAGGAAACTCCGAATCTCAGTAACGCTCTCAGGTACCTTCCAGTCCAATATATCTTGGACCTTGCCTGGATCCACTGATACACCACCCTCTGAGATGATATGCCCCAAATATGCAACCTTCTTCAACCAGAACTCGCATTTGCTCAGCTTTGCATACAACCGATGCTCCCTGAGCTTCTGCAACACTAATCTCAGATGCTTCTCATGTTCTTCTTCAGTCTTCGAGAATATCAGGATATCATCAAGGAACACCACGACGAACAGATCTAGAAACTCCATAAAGACCTTGTTCATCAGATACATGAAGAAAGCTGGGGCATTAGTCAAGCCGAAGGACATCACTGTGTACTCATATAGCCCATATCGAGTTACGAATGCCGTCTTCGGGATATCAGCTTCACGAATCTTCAGCTGATTATAACCTGTTTGCAGGTCAATCTTCGAGAACACATGAGCACCCTTCAACTGATCAAACAGATCATCAATGCGAGGAATCGGGTACTTGTTCTTGATGGTAGCTTCATTCAATGCGCGGTAATCAACGCACATACGTAGGCCTCCATCCTTCTTTGGAACAAAGATCACAGGGGCTCCCCATGGGGATGTACTAGGACGAATATGCCCCTTCTCTAACTGCTCTTGGATCTGCGTCTTCAGCTCGGCTAGCTTTTCGGCATCCATTCTATATGGTCGCCTGTATATAGGTGCAGTGCCAGGAACTAAATCAATAGAGAACTCAATCTCACGATCAGGTGGCATACCTGGCACCTTCTGGAAGACATCTGGGAACTCCTTGACAACTCGGATATCAGGTACCACGACAGCCTCATATGCTCTGGCTTCTTCTATCATCTTTGTCGGTGCTCGATACACAATCTCCGTGCCATCCGGATGCTTCACTGTGATGAGCCTCTGAGCACAATCAATGACTCCCTGGTACTTGCGTAGCCAATCCATTCCCAGAATGACATCAATACCTTGGGAATCCAGAACAATAAGAGAGGTGGGAAAGACTACCCCCCTTATGGTTAAGCTCACATTCGGGCACACATGCCTCGATATCAGTTCTCCTCCAGGAGAATTCACTAGCAGATGCTTTTTCATCAACACTCTATTCATATTATATTTAGATGCGCAGGGTGCTGATATGAACGAATGAGATGCTCCAGAATCAAACAAGACTGTAACTGGGTGAGAGTCAACAAGGAACGTACCAAACACCACATCTGGTGCCGTCTGAGCAGACTCTGCCGTCACGTGGTTCACACGACCACGAGTGTAGCTCTGGGACTGGCCTGCAGGACGAGACTGCGGTGGAGCTGGCTGCCTCAACGGACACTTGTTGGCGAAGTGTCCCATCTGGTTGCACTTGTAGCACGGCCCAACCTGACCTGCCCCCTGTGCTGGACGGGGCTGCTGCGGAGCTGGAAGACCCTGGCGAGGTGCCTGAGCCTGGCGAGGCTGCTGCTGCTGCTGCTGCTGAGGTGGAGCCTGGTACTGTGGAGCTGGGTGCCTGTACTGAGGAGCGGGCTGCCGGGACTGGGGCGGCCGGTACTGCTGCTGCTGGGGAATCTGCCTGGAAGCTGAGGCAGGTGGAGTGTAGCGGGGACGGGCGGAGCTGCCGGAGGACTGTCCCTGGAACGTCATCTTCCTCTTGCGATCTGCATCGAGGTCCTTCCGTTCCTTCTCCACCGCGAAGGCACGGTCAACCAGCTTCTGAAATGAGGAATACTCATTTGAAGCTAGGGCATAGCGGAGTCCTGGGTTAAGCCCATGCCTGAAGTAGATAACAATTTCATTATTGATCAGGTAACAAAAGAAATGAACAAGGGTATATGAAGAATATATTTAATATGAAAGAATAACAGAGATCTTGCCTGAAGCACTCCTGCTTCTTATCATCTGTGTCCACGTCATCTGGGGCGTAACGGGACAGCTGGCTGAACCGCGTGAGATACTCACGCACTGTCATCGCCCCCTGCCTGAGGTCCTGAAACTCCCGGCGCTTCACCCTGATCTCGCCGAAAGGGACGTACTGGTCGCGGAATGCCCTGCGGAACTCCTCCCAAGTGATCGAGTCGGCGTCCGCATGAGCTGTGGTGTACGCAGTCCACCAGTTCTTCGCCGGGCCCTGAAGCTGGTGCGAGGCGTAGAGGGCCTTATCAAGGTCCCCGACATGGGCAAGCTGCAACTTGCCTGTAATCATCTCGAGCCAATCATCTGCATCCATTGGCTCTATGGCGTGGTGGAACACTGGAGGGCGCGTCGTCATGAAGCTCCTGAGAGTGTCATCCGGTCGGGGTGGCTGTGCAGCTCCTGCACCCTGAGCACCCTGAGCAGCCTGCGCCATCTGCTGCATGTGCTGCATCATCTGGGCCATGTTCTGCATCATCTGGTTCTGCACCTGGGCCATCTGGAGCGGGTCGTACGGAGGCGGAGGTGGAGGTGGATGAGGATGAGGCGGCTGGTTGCCACCTGCCCCGCTCCCGCCAGCGTTACCGGCGTTACCCGCGCTGCTCCTGGTGTCAACCATCTGTTACATTTTCCAGGAGTAAAAATGAGATATGATAGATAGATATATAACAACCCTAATTTGGTTAATTAATTCGATTAGTAAAATATTTTAAACAAATGATGTCGCTGCAACCTGACGGTCGCAACACACCAACAATCATTACAAAGAACCAAAACATTACATATGCACAAGTACATGTCATTCAACGACCTACGAGATCACATAATTATGGGGGGGCTTCTTACGAGTTTGGAGGACCTACTTTTAAACAAAATTTGAATTTTCAGCAGAGACAGGCTACAGAAGTGGGAAAAGGGTCAGACTTTGTAAAAATAGTTTTGTAAATTCGACGACTGACTAGGGTAGCGTCCTACGGTCAACACGGCTCTGATACCACTCTGTGACACCCCAATTTTAAGAACAAAATTGGAGCACAATATATGTATGCCAGGATCAATTTTCATACATATATCCACATCATAGTAAATATCAAAACAATGCTTTTATTAATATATCGAATTTTATTACATAAATGACCCTCGGGTCTGAAATAAAAGGGTACAGACTCTCATGATAACGAACTCTAATGAAGACTCTGAAGTAGTCGCGGAAGTCTGGACTCCATCTCCACAGGAAGGTCGACCGGGGGTAGCGCCATCCTAGTACAGGTCGTCAGGGTCGATGCCACCGTCTTCTGGATACTCCTGCTCCTCGTACGCGTAGTCTCCAGCGTCTGGGTGGGGTAGCAGGGGGACAAAGAGGAAGGGTGAGTACATCGAAATGTACTCCGCAAGTGTAGGAAATATATGCTTATGAGGCTTATAACAGAGGTAGGCTGACTTTGTTTGACTCAAGCGCCTAAAGCGACACATCCTATTAATCCTATTAATCCTATGCACCTATTTACTAGGTTATAGACACGGACACTGTAGAAAAGTAACAACACTCGGAGTCGCACCGAGCAAGACCACGCTCGGAGTCACACCGAGTAACCAACACTGGGAGTCACACCAAGCAACCGCACTTGGAGTCGCACCAAGTACCCACACCTGAAGTCCATCAGGCAACCGCACCTGAAGTCCATCAGATGACCCGAACTAGTAACCAGTAACCAACTAATCTCAAAGAAGTCCAAGCCCGCTCGTGACCGTGAGCACGGCTGATATATCAGTTTTACACTCTGCAGAGGTTGCACATCGTTACCCATGAGTCGTGCAGATCCCGTCACGCTAAACACTGCCAAGGTGCATAGCGGGTTGCACTGCAAGGCCTTTACAAAGTCCCTCCAAGTCTGTGTTACACGTACTCTAAGGTTTCTCCCCTGTCCATAAGTCAACGACCCCAAGGGACCCCTCTTGAGCCACTAAACAAACCCCGTGTAGCATAACTTAGAGGATACTAATTAATTAGCCAGGTCCAGCCCATCCAGATCTCATGGTTGCGCTGTCAAGCCGGGTTACATGCTCTGAGAACCGGGTCCTAGGGATCCAGGCAGGATATGTCTAGCACGAGCCCCGAACCAAAAACCAAAACAGCTGCCGAGTCCCACGGCACAAAACCACCAGTACGGTTCCATCCTGCCGGATTTACCTAAACCATGTTTCTACAAAAGTTACCATGTCCACATTCGTTTCATAAATCATTAATCAAGATTATAAACATTTTAATTCCCATCTCAACCATGACTGCAGGGCTAAGCAAGACACCTACCCGAACATTCCAAAACAGGCGACAAGGAAAATAGAGCAAGATCTAGTAAACCATAATATAGGATTCAAATTTGACACTGCATGCATCTACTAGATCTAAACTACTCTAATACCAAAAGTAAAATAAAGTATAGGTGCAAGATGTTCAAGGACACTTGCCTTCGGGCTGGGTCGAATCTGCAGGGTCACAGGAAGGGTCGGGAGCGTCCTCGTACTCCGCACTCTCTGGCCCAAACAACATACATGGCACATACAAAGCAAAAATAAATAACAGTACAACAAACAGTATGAAAACAGTAAACAATTAGTTCTACTGCGTAGAGAACGAAATTATGAATCTAACGCAAGTTGAACGGGTCGAATCGGAGTTAAAACGCAAAAGTTATAAGCGTTTGAATCTGAGTGGCAGTTCTGTAAATAAATCGAAGTCATTTTCGTATTTAAAACAAATAAAAACAGTAATTAAAAGGCGATCAGACCGGGCCTCACTTTCTGGAAAATACAGGGGCTAGCTTAGAAGAATCCGCAGACTCAGGGAATAGGGTTGGTGGACTGCGGGTTTGTTTCCAGGAAAGGGGAGGACCTTTATGCAAAACGGAGGCAGCCGTCAACGCACGCTGGCACCGGTGCCACGCGTCGACGCATGATGGGTGCGGTGCACCACTGTGGTGTGGACGAGGCGCGACCGTGGGGTGGACGCGGCTCATGGGGCGGTCGCGGCGTAGACCGGGGGACTGCGCCTGTATTCCCTGGAAACGCGGGGGCTAAACCGTAAGTGTACCGAGACTCAGAGAACAGTGCTCAAGGGACTGCGGGTTGATTCCCGCAAAGAGGAGGGGTTCTTTAGCAAAACGACCGAAGCCGTGCGGTGTGGGTTGCATGGCGCTGACTGGGCGCTGGTGTGGCTCTGCGTGGCGCTGTCGTTCGCCATGCGGCGCCGTTCTATTGGGTCGGTTCACCACGTGACACGTGGACCGGCTGACGCGGCCGGTGTGGACTGGGTCCATGTGTGGGTGCGCCCGGTCCATACCCTTTCGGGGTTGGATCTAATCTGCGCCGTGCAATCCAGATCGGGCGGCCAGGAAACAAAAGAGTGTCAGGGGTTACCGCCGGCGGGGAAAAACACGGCGGCGCCCGGCTTCTACGCGGCGGCGCCATGAAAGGACCCGCCGGAACTCGTCTACTTGGATCTACAGACCGGTAGAGACTGCGGGGACAAGTGGGAACTGATGCGGAGCTCACCGAGACTTAGATGGAGACGCTCTTGTCGCCGAAAGTGCCTCGGGAGAGGGAGTTTGACGGTGAGGGTGACGACCGCGGTCCGGAGGTGCGGCGACGTCCTCTGAGCGTCACGACAGTGCGACGCGGCCACGGGCACGATACGAAGGAGCCTCGGCGTGAGCCTGCGACACCACCGCGAACCGGAGAGGAGGATGGGGAGATGGGTGGCGCGGTGGAGCTTGGCGGCTCGGTAACGACGACGGCAACTGGTGGAGGAGGTGAGCTGGCGCGGGCGATGGAGGCGGTGTACTTAAGGGACAAGGGAGAGGGGTGGCGGCGCGATATAACGCTGCGGAATCGAGCCCGAGAAGCCCGGAGAAGCCGATTTGGGCGAGCGGTGCGCGGGTAGGGCGGAGGGAGTGTTGGGCGAGCAGGCGCTGCAGGTTGGGAGGATGGAGACGCCTGACCGGTGGGCTCCACTCGTCGGTGGCCGCAGGAGAGCGAGGGCGCGCGGGCCGGTGCTGGCTCGCGCACGCGAGGAGGTGCGCGCGTGGAGGTGGGCTGGGGTCGTGGGCCGGCGCGGGAGGGAGGGAGCGGAGACGCGGACGCTGCGAGCTGAGCCGGTGGAGCGGCCGCTGGCGCGGGGCAAGGATGGGCCGCGAGCGCCGGTTTGGCCCAGGTGGAAGAGGGGAGGAGTGGAGGGGGTCGGTGCTGGGCCAGGAGGCGCCGAGCGGGCCGGCTGGGAAGAGAGGGAGGGGAAAACGGGTTGGGCTTGGGTTAGGGGAAGAAAAATGAGCCCTTTGCCAATTCTTTTTTTCCTTTTTGTTTTTACTTTACAATCCTTCTCCAAATTCAAATCTGTTTCAAAACAAAACTAATTTGAAAACTTTGGAAACATTTTCCCTAGGTTTTGTAAATAAAACTTGATTTTGATTTTGTAAAATTTTTATAAATCTTTTTATTTGTTTTCTAAATAGAATAAATCCGATTCGCCCTATACGGGTTTAATAAATTTATTTTTCACCCAATAAAATTGTGCAACGGCATGAATGCAACATGAAAATGATAAATAAATTTTATTTTCCTCCTCTAATAAACTAGCCAACCTATTTAATTTCTAATTCCTTTTATTAAATTGGGGAAAAATTAAATCAGGGTGTTACAGGTGAGATGAAGAGCAGGCCTGCGCCTGCCCCCGTCTTCATGAGGGATCCATCGAAGTACATGGTCCAGAGCTCGGCTTGAATCTGCGCCGGCAGGAGCTGAGTGTCGGTCCATTCAGGAACGAAGTCTGCCAACGCTTGCGACTTGAGGGCTTTTCGCGGGGCGTAGGTGATGGTCTCCCCCATTAGCTCGGCGGACCACTTGGCGATGCACCCCGTGGCCTCCCGATTGTTGATGATCTCACCGAGGGGGAAGGACGACACCACCGTTACGGGATGAGCGAGGAAGTAGTGCTGGAGCTTGCGCCTTGTGATGATGATGCCATAGAGCAGCTTCTGGATGTGCGGGTACCGGACCTTGGCCTCGGAGAGCACCTCGCTGGTGAAGTACACCGGTCGCTGGACCGGCAATGCATGACCCTCCTCGTGCCTCTCGACGACTATGACCGCGCTGACCACCTGAGTGGTTGCGGCCACATAGAGGAGGAGAGGCTCGGGGGGATCACCACCTTCGGCTGGTTGCGGAGGCACGAGAATTGGTGCGGAAGTCAGCAACCCCTTCAACTTGGTTAAGGCCTCCTCGGCTTCGACAGTCCACGCAAAGTGTTCCGTCTTCTTCAGCAGGCCGTAGAGGGGTAGCGCTTTTTCCCCTAGCCTCGAGATGAATCTGCTGAGAGCGGCTAGGCAGCCTGTCACTTTCTGCACACCCTTGAGGTCTCGAATTGGGCCCATCCTCGTGACTGCTGAGATTTTTTCAGGGTTGGCTTCGATCCCCCGTCGTGAGACAATGTAGCCAAGTAGCATGCCCCGAGGCACACCAAAGACACACTTCTCGGGGTTGAGCTTCACATCCTTGGCCCGGAGGCACTCGAACGTGGTCTCGAGGTCGCTGACGAGGTCCCCGACTTTCTTGGTTTTAACCACGATGTCATCGACGTAGGCCTCGACGGTTTTGCCTATGTGTTCGCCAAAGATATGCTGCATGCAACGTTGGTACGTTGCCCCGACGTTTCGAAGGCCGAAGGGCATTGTAACGTAGCAATACATACCAAAAGGCGTAACAAAAGAGGTAGCGAGCTCGTCGGATTCTTTCATCCTAATCTGGTGGTAGCCGGAATACGCATCGAGAAATGAAAGTACCTCACACCCCGCAGTGGAATCGACAATCTGATCAATTCTAGGTAAAGGAAATGAAACTTTTGGACATGCTTTATTCAGACCAGTGTAGTCTACACACATCCGCATTTTTCCATTCTTTTTCCTAACTAGTACAGGGTTAGCTAGCCACTCTGGGTGAAATACCTCCTTGATGAACCCGGCCGCCAAAAGCTTGTGCACCTCCTCGCCGATGATCCTGCGCTTCTCCTCGTCGAAGCGACGCAGGCGTTGCTTCACCGGTCTGGACCCGGCCTGGATTTCCAAGGCGTGCTCGGCGACTTCCCTCGGTATGCCCGGCATGTCCGAGGGGCCCCACGCAAACATGTCGATGTTCGCGCGGAGAAAGTCGACGAGCACTGCTTCCTATTTAGGCTCGAGGCTGGCACTGACGGCCAGCGTCTTGCCATTGGTCGAGGTCGGGTCGACGGGTATCAGCTTTGTGTGCTCCACCGGCTCGAAGGTGCCAGCGTGGCGCTTCGCTTCAGGGGCCTCCTCGGTGGCCAGGGCGGCTAGGGCCTCGAGCGAGTCGAGCTGGACGTTTGCCTCCCCACGCTCGACGCACTCCACGTCGCAGTGGTACGCGTGCTCGTAGGATGTGTCGACGGTGATGACCTCTTTTGGCCCCGACATTTTGAGCTTCAAGTACGTGTAGTTGGGAACCGCCATGAACTTGGCGTAGCCTGGCCGGCCGATGATGGCGTGGTAGGTCCCTTGGAATCCAACCACCTCGAAGGTGAGCGTCTCCTGGCGAAAGTTAGCCGGCGTGCCAAAGCAAACCGGCAGGTCGATGCGCCCGAGGGGGTGGGCCTTCTTCCCTAGTACGACTCCGTGGAACCCCCCGACGCTGGGTCGGAGCTAACCCTCTGAAATCCCCAGGAGGTCGAGGGTCTCGAGGTATATGATGTTGAGGCTCGAGCCCCCATCCATCAACACCTTGGAGAACCGTACGTCGACGATGACGGGGTCGACGACGAGGGGGTACGCCCTCGGGTTTATGACACGGTCCGGATGGTCGTCACGGTCGAACGTGATCGGCGCATCAGACCAGTCAAGATACCGGGGGGCGTCGTGGCCGAGTGCAAAGATCTCCCGGCGCTCCTTCTTTCTTTCTCGAGCTGAGAGCCCGACGGTCGGCCCCCCGTAGATCATGTAGCAGTCGCACACCGGGGGGAAGTTGCCGTCCGCGTCCCCACCGCCGCGCCGATTGTTATCCTTGCCCTTAGGCGCGTCTTCTTTCTTATCGCCGAGCTTAGAGTAGTAGCCTTTCAACAGCCGGCAGTCCTTTAACTTGTGATTTACGGGGCCCCTGTGATAAGTGCAGGGGTCCTCGAGCATCTGGTCGAAAACAACCCCGTCAGGGGGGCCTCGGGGCTTCTTAGGCTCGAGGGCGCCTGCGAGCACCTCTTCGTCGTCGTCGTCATTGGCGTCGCGCTTCGCCTTCTGACCTTTGCGTTTGTTGTTCTTCTTTTTGTTGCTGTTATTGTTGTCGTTCTTGGCGTCGTTGCCCTTGTTCGAGCCCTCCGGCGCGGTCACCGCCTTACCTTTGTCCGTGGAACGGCCAAAGAAGGCCCCCACTGCCTCGTCGCCTGAGGCAAAGCTGGTGACACGATCCATCAGGTCCTCGATCGTCCTGGGACGGTAGCGTCCCAGCTCATGAACTAGCTCTTGGCACGTCGTGCCCGCGAGGAATGCTGAGATGATGTCCTCATCAGGCACGTGGGGGAGCTCGAGGCGCTGCTTCGAGAATCGTCGAGCAAAGTCGCGGAAGGGCTCGTCCGCCGCCTGCCTGCAACGCCGTAGGTCCCAGGGGTTGCCTGGGCGCACGCAAGTCCCCTTGAAATTGCCGTCGAAGACCCTGACTAGGTCGGCCCAGTCGTCGATCCGATCCGGCGGGAGCCCCTCGAGCCACCGGCGGGCGGTGTCCGAGAGGTAAAGCGGGAGTTGGCGTATGATCACACGGTCGTCGTTCTTCGCTCCGCCCAGTTGGCAGCCTAGGCGGAAGTCCGAGAGCCAGAGCTTGGGCTCGACCTCCCCGTCATACTTCACGATGTTGGTCGGCGGTCGGAAGCGGTCGGGGAGGGTTGAGCTGCGGATGGCCCGGCTGAAGACTCTGGGGCCTGGAGGCTCGAGGACTTGCCGGTCCTCGTCACTGTCGTAGCGCCCCCCTCGATGGGCGCTATAGCCACGCTCTTGGGCCCCCTTGTCCTTGCGCTGTCTGTTGATGTCGTTGCGGGCGTCATTGGGGTCTCGAGGTGGCCGGTTGTCGATGATCCGTTCGCGGACTGGCCTAGCTCGAGAGGCGTCAGGCTGGTGGACGGATGCCTCACGCTCGTTGCGGGGCGTGTCCGCCGGCTTCCCCGAGGCTGCTCCGCGCCGGCGTGACGCCGAGCTCTCGGCCTGCTGCACAGCGGCTGTCTCGAGGAGGTTCTTCATTTCCCCAAGCATACGCCTGGCGTCAGGGTTGGAGACGGCGGGTAGATCGCGGAGCAACATGGCGGCTGCGACCACGTTCTGCCCGGCTCGCGGGAAGCATACCTCGGGGCGTGCTGGTGCCCCGTCCTCGAGGATCCGCCGGTGGACCTCTCGAGCCCGACCTCGAGCTCCGGCTCCTCGGGGCTGGGGTGTTTCCTGCATCAGAGTTTGCCGGAGCTGCAGCAGGTGTCGCCGTTCTTCCTCGGCTTTGGTGATTGCCTCCTGCACCTGCGCGAGCTACGCCGCCCGACCGTCGTCGTGCTGAGGCGGTGCAGCCGGTGCTGGAGGTTCGTTCCTCCCCTGAACACGTGATCCGCCTGCCGCGGCCACGTCGCTGGGGTCTTCTAGGGGTAGAACCGTCCATCTCGGCAGTTTTCATCCGACGGCCACGCGCCTTCTCATCCTTAGCTTTGCCTCGACGCAAGCTCCAGGATGCCGCCATGTGTCGTCACGTCGACCGCTGCGCCTTCTCACCGATAGCTTCACCGCAACGCAAGCCTCTCGGTGCCGCCACGCGTCGACCGTTCCGCATAGGAACCTCCGCCCGGTTTTAAGGCCGAAACCGGTAAAACCTGCCAGCCCAGGTTTTGAGGCCAAAACCTGGAAACCATCCACCCTGAGTTTTGAGGCCCAAACTCGGAAACCCGCCACCCAGGTTTTGAGGCCCAAACCTGGCAAACCAATCACCCGAGTTTTGACGCCCAAACTCGGAAACCATCGAGGATAGCTTTTTGAGGCTCAACTACCGAATCCGCGCCATAGACGGGATGTGGTTCGCACACTCCGACCACCGGCACCGATGTCAATGCATGTCCAGCCTCCACGCCGGGCACAATGCCTTCGCCTTCCTTCTTGACTCGGCCGACGGCACTTGCGCCGCACACAAGCCCATGTCTGACCTCCCGCCAAGTGCCACGACGCCATCGTCTTCCTCCTGACTTGGCCGATGCATCACACATCCCCATGTGCTCTCGCTTGTTGATGCCATGTGCCAGCTACCAGAGCTGGTCCTCTGGCCCTCCGGTCAGTCGGTCCAAGCCTCACGTCCGCCCTTCACCGCTCTGGGTACATCGGCATGGCACGTCCGCCGCACGACACGTCCATCCTTCACCGCTCCCGGTCCGTCGGCACGACACGTCTCTACTTGACCTTCACCTCGCCATCGACCATTGTCTCTGAGCTCCACCCCTGCACATCAACACAACCAAGAGACACATGTTGCACACACACACCAACACGATAACACAACACAACTCAACGCCACCGGTTAGTCATAAACATTAAGCGCATAGCAAGATATGGACTCAACCGGGAAAAGCCTCAAACCTTCCTCATAAATGTCAATCATTCATCATATATGTTCACAGACAACCTCCTCCGACCATGCTTCATCGAGAAGACTTACCGGCGTGCATCGCCTGCCACTTCCGCACTTCCTTTTCGGACTTCGCCTTCTCCGCGGCCAGGAGACGCTTCTCCTCGCCAGCCTGCATTGCCTCTGCAAGGGTAACCCCATATATCAAGACTCCGATCAGGCGACAGACGAAACAAAAAGGACCACGACTTCGACAACTTACGTGTGCCAAACTCGTCAGCCTTCTCGGCCTGCAGCAGAAGCTGGAAGTTCTCATGCCCCTGCTGATGGATGACCCCCTCAAACTCCCGAGAACGCGCATGAGCATCCTCCAGCCGCGCCTCCAGGCTAGCGAACTGGCCCTCGACACGCTTCACCTCCGCCCGGAGTCGCTCATTCTCTTCGGCCAGCAGCGCCATCCTGTCAAGGGCAAGCTTACGCTCTTCCCCGACCTTCAACAGGTGCTACAGGCAACTGTCGACCAGAAGATAAACAAGAGCCGTTCAGAAATAAACACAAGGGGTGATCGCGCTCACCTGGAATCTCTCCAACACCTTCGATGCATCTCCAAGGAGGGCGTCCATCGCCACGTTCGCCACGCTCGCCACCTCGTCATCAACCTCGACAACCACATCACCCTCAATGCGGAAGCGACGGACAGGCCGCTTGCTCGGTCCCTCCTCCGGTCGCTCGACCTCTTCAATCTCCGGCAAGGAAGGCTTCGGCACCTTCCTCTTCTTCTCCTAGGCATGATGGCCCAAGGACCCGACCGCCGGCGCAATTGTTGGCTCCGCTGCACGGCCTCCTCCAGAACCGGCCCCAGGCGTCGGGGACTCCGGCCGCTTCGCCTCTCGAGGCTCGGGGACTGCGGACGCCTCGGCCTACTCCGTCGCCTTAGACGTCGTCTCCGGTGTGGCTGACTTCGCCGACCTGCCGGCCTCAGCGTCTACCGGAGGGCTTGTCTCCCCCCGACTAAAGCCCTGGGTGTCCGGCACCTCCTCGGCGTCCGTCGACCTGCGCAGGACATAAACATGTCGTCGACACACCCATCCGACCAGAGTCAAGCTACAAGATGCGTGGGAGATAATTACAGGCCCGCCACCTTCTTCTCCCACGAGAAGCACCGAGAGCGCGGATGCACCCCACCTCTCGCGGACTCCTCCTGCGGCCTCGGTGCACCCGCCGCTATGCCAGACGACCCCTGGGGCTCCGCCTCCCGCTCCGACCGCCGCGGCTCCGGTGCTTGCGCCGCCTTAAGCCTCGACTTCGTCTTCGACGCCCCGCCACCACGCCCCGCCGAGGATCCCTGCCCGAACCGGGCACTCAGCGGGACTTCATCATCACTGTCAGACCCGTCGTCCGACCAGTAGATCACCACATGGCGCCTCTTTGCCGCCTCCTCGTCAATGGCAAAGGTGCCGCCGGTCTCCAGCGACACCTTCTTCTTCTTCTTCTTCTTCTTCACAGGGGCGGCTTGACGCTTTCCCTTCGGGTCATCACGCGCCCGCCGCCTGCTCGACCGGGGCTCGGGGACTCGGCTCCCCTCTTCCCTGCCGGCTTCGATGTCCTCCTCGTCGACCTCCGCCTCATCGACCACGCCACGGCTGCCGCCATTGACATCATCTCGCCGTGGATCGATGCCCTCCGGCCATGTCTCCAACGGGGTTCACGAAACAAACGCTTCACGGCCCTGCATTGCAACCAAACACCGTTCAACATTCACTTGCGCATTTCGGCGAACACCAACAAGGCGAAGATGTGTACCTTCGGCAGAGGGTACTCTAGACAGTACGACCTCCTTAGGAACTCCAGGCTCTTCCTCCTCTGCAGGTCGAACAGAGCTTCGACCCGACGGAATATCTCCGACGCCACCAGGGGCTTCGGCGCCTCCCGCGTCCTGTCGTCCTCATCCCCGGCATACTCGTACGTCGGGTGCGCCCTCTCTTTGCACGGCTGGCAACGTCTCTTGATGAAGTTCGTCGCCACTGCCACCCCATCGACGCAGCGCTTGTCCATCAGATTCAGGAGCTCCTCCACCTGCTCCATCGCCGCCGTGCCAGGACGCTCCGACCACGACGGTAGCACCTTCGGTGTAAAGGCCGGGTCACACAGTGGCCTCGGTGCCTCCTGGTGGATGTAGAACCACTTCGGCTTGTACTCCATCACCTTCGAAGGCAGCGGCATTGTAATGTACTTCTCCGCCATCCTGTCTCGGAGCTGGAGGTACACCGACCTGACGATGTTCGATGACCCGGTGCCATTGATCTTCAGCCGGAAGAAGTGGCGGAAGAGGTTGAAGTGGGGATCAATAACCAGATATGCCTCACAGAGATGGATGAAGACCGCGATATGCAACATGGTATTCAGCGTCAAGTTGCACAGTGCGATCTGGTAGTACTCCAACAATCCGTGGAGGAAAGGATGGACGGGGATGTTGAGGCCGCACCTGAAGAACGCCTCGAAGACGACGAGCTCCGTGGTGTTCGTGAAGGACCGGATTAGCGACCAGAGGGGGGGGGGGGTGAATGGGAGCTACAAATTCAACTCGTGAATTGTATAGCCCTTGTCCCAGAAAATCACCCCAAAAGCAAAGACTCGAAATGACCGGAGTGTTCACGACCTACGAGTAGATGGATACCCTAGGAGATGTCCTAGTGGTACAGCGGAACCTCCAGAGAAACCCCAAAACCAACTGCCAAAGCCACGGAACAAAACTGAACAAACAGCAGGTTCGCGGACTGTCCGGAGTCAGGGTCCCGGACTGTCCGCCTAACGTCGGACTGTCCACCGGCAAAAAGACAGAAATAGAACTGTTCTGATGCAGTTCTGGACGACTCCCAGACTGTCCGTAGTTTGCACGTCGGACAGTTCGCGGTACACGTGAACAGTGACCGTTGAGCGTCCGATGCAAGCCCTGTGCTGCGTCCGATGTGACCCCGGACTGTCCGCGGGTCACTGGCGGACTGTCCGCCGGTCATGAGACTGAGAATAGTAATGCGCTACGCAGTTCTGACCTGTGCAAGTCCCGATCCCCGGACTGTCCGCCGCTGGGGGCGCGGACTGTCCGCGGATGAACAGAAAGCACAAAAACGCTCGGGACAAAGAGTCAGTTCGATCGAAACTTCACCAAACCAAAAGGGACTTCGATCAAACTCCTCCCAGGTGTTCTTCTATGTATTGGGGTGCTAATCCTAAGAAATCATCGCACCAATCCAAGTCAATTGTGAGAAATCCGAGGATCACCGGAAAGGGGGAAGAAAGAAGAACGAACACGAAATCAACCCGATCTATGGATTCGTGAGGTTAGGAGAGAATTCCTTCGGTGAAAAGAAGGGGCTCATGACCAAGAACAAATTGATTCAAGTGGATTTGAAAATCATCTCGTGGAGAGGGAGAACGAGGCAAATCTCCAAGAGATGAAAAACCAAAACGTGAAGAACACAACACGATTCGATTTCAGCCGAAATTCCTCCACACGAGGAGACAACGAGAATACGGCCTCGTTTCCTCAAAGATCCAAATACACAGAGGTATGATTGTCGTCTCTGCGGATCGCTTGCAGCGAGGTATGATTAGAACCTAAGCGAGGGCTAGAGAGAGAGAGCTCAGGAACAAATGACTGCAAGGATAGAGGGAGAGGAGGGGTGCCTCTCTTATTTATAGCCTAAAACAATAATCCCCTAACTACCCCTAGATACATGAACGAAACGGCCAACCCTAGGGGTATCCTGATCCAACTCTGCTGATGGTTGATCTGACGGCCACGCGCCTTCCTCATCCTTAGCTTCGCCTCGACGCAAGCCTCAGGATGCCGCCACGTGCCGCCCAGTCGACCACCGCGCCTACCTCGTGGATAGCCTCGCCTCCGCGCCAGCCTCTCCACACCACCATGCGTCGACCGTCCTTTTTGCGGACCTCCCCCGGTTTTGAGGCCGAAATCGGGAAACCTGGGCCTTCCCTCGGTTTTGAGGCCGAAACTGGGAAACCTGTCCTCAGGCTGAGTTTTGTGGCCCAAACTCAGAAACCCGCGCGCCCAGGTTTTGAGGCCCAAACCTGGAAACCGTCCTTGCCGAGTTTTGAGGCCCAAACTCGGAAACCGGCCACCCCGAGTTTTGAGGCCCAAACTCGGAAACCGTCGAGGACAGCTTTTTGAGGCTCAGGTACCGAACCCGTGCCGTAGACGGGATGTGGTTCGCACACCCCGAGTTCTAGCACCGATGCCGGAGCATGTCCAGCCTCCACGCCGGGCAACCTCCCGACTCGGCCGATGCACCGCACATCCCCATGTACTCTTGCTTGTGAACGCCATGTGCCAGCTTCCACAGCTAGTCCTCAGGTCTCCTAGTCCGTCGGTCCAAGCTCCACGTCCGCCCTTCACCTCTCCCGGTCCGTCGGCACGGCATGTCCCCACTTGACCTTCACCTCACCTTCAACCACAGTCCGAGCTCCGCACCTGCACATCAACACAGCCAAGAGACATGTTGCCCGTTGATCGATCACTCATCACTCAGGAAGGGAACCACAAGGGCACATATCAACCTTGTGTTCTCAATCTCCCCCTTGATGAATGCATCATCAACTCATAGTATCCGTAACCAGAATAGAAGAAAGCAGAATTAGATAGAAAGGGAAGAACTCACTCGAAATGTCCAAAAGCCAGGGAAAAGGCCGAAGAAGAACAATTCGAGATAAGCGAAGCTTGGTCCCCAAAGACATGGGCAACGGTTCGACACAACCAAGCAAAAAATCGGAGCAACATCCCATCAAGAGGCAAAACTCGATCAAAATCAGAGCACAAAACTTGGTTCCCAAAGATATGGGCAACGGCTCGACGCAACCAAGTCAGAAGCAAGCTAGTCCTCAAGAAGAGGCAGAATGGGCTCAACACCACTAGCTGATAGCTCGAAACCACAAGAAGACTGCATAAGAAGCAGCTACTACTAGTCCCTCAAGATAGAGGCACAGAGGCTCAACACAACCAGCAGTAGGCCCATAACTCAAAACAGGCAGAAAAACTCCCCCTCACTCAAAGAACTCCCCCTCAACAAGTGAAGCATAAGTTGCAAATTGTCACCACAGAAAATCGAAATCTCATCTTCGAAAACATTCTCCCCCTTGGGGGCAATTTGCAAACAAAAGAGAGAAGGAAGGGAGCTCAAGTAAGGCAAACGGAGCTAGGTCATGCCTATCGGAGTCAAGCACATGCACATGAGTAAAAAATACATGTTAGCAGCTTCAAGTATATACTCGAGAGAGTGAAAGAATGCTCTAATGAGTGCTGATAGCAACATACACAAGTGCTAGCAAAGGCTCAAACTGATCACTGACAACAAAATATGAATGCATAAGCTTAGTGAGCAGTTTTAAGCCATTCGAAAGGAGTTTCACCATGAAATTAGCACTAAGCATGTAGAGACATTAAGTCAAACAAGTGCTAAACATGTATGTAAGGTGAACTACCCCTAGCAAGGTTCAACCATCATGCTATAGAGTGAAACATAAACTTGTGTTTTTAGATTTTATCGGAGATATTTGCAGTGGTTTTTACACAAGTTTAAATACAGCATGTGATTGCGAGAGGTTGAAAGCTTGTCTTTACGTAACTTTTCAACCGTGCTAAGCCTATGCATATGCAATCAGGAGCTTAAAGCATCGGTTTCGGTCTTACACTACACGGCTCAAGTTTAACTCAAGGTGCTATGAGAAACAGTCTCGATACCGTGATGTGCTGACAAAGCAATCCCATCTCGATCTTTTCAATTCACTAAAGCTTGATTCATTTTAAGCAGATTATGAACAGTCCAAGCAAGTGAATGACTCAGAACTAGAGACATAGCAACCTAGCATATATGTAATAGCTCAAGTGACTTCAACATATCCTACACATGCTAGTTGCCAAACTCAATGGTGAACATGTATCTAGTTTTAAGTTCATTAAGCATGTTCAGGGTTCTGAAAAATTAGCTTAGCTCACAAGAAGTAACAGTGATCAAAGAGAGCCTAAGCTACAAGCATCATCATATATCATCGAAGCATACACTAATCGGAGCATAAATTCTTTCTAAGGAATATAGACATGAAGCTTGAAAGTAAAGGATGTATGCATGATGAAGTCAGAAACGGAGCCAAAGTAAACTAAAAAAGACTCAAGACCCAAAAACAAAAAGGATCAGAAAGTCAGATTATAGTACAACAAGCAAAATGTTTCCCCCATCTAAAAGGGGAAACACACACCAAGCTCACCTCTCAACCTAGCAAAAGTTGAGAGATCCAAAGGCTTGGTGAAAATATCTGCAACCTGGTTATGGGTGTCTACATGCCTAAGATCAATGTCGCCTTTCTCATAGTGATCACAAAGAAAGTGAAAGCGAACATCGATGTGCTTGGTCTTGGAGTGAAGAACAGGGTTCTTTGCTACACTAATGGCAGAAGTGCTGTCGCAAAGCAAAGGGACCCGACTGAAATCTAGACCAAAATCACGCAACGTAGCAACCATCCATAAAAGCTGCGAAGCACAAGAAGCAGCGGCAACATACTCGGCTTCTGTAGTAGACTGGGCTACGTTCGACTGCTTGCGAGAAGACCACGAAACCAAAGAAGAGCCAAGAAACTGACAAGTCCCAGAAGTAGACTTGCGCTCAAGCCGACAGCCTGCAAAATCCGCATCGGAATAACCACAGAGTGAAAGAGTCGAAGAAGAAGAGTACCAAAGTCCGAACTCAGGAGTGTATCGGAGGTACCTCATGATGTGCTTGACTGCTTGCTTGTGGGAAGTCCGAGGGGACGCCTGAAAACGAGCGCACAGACACACAGAAAACTGTATATCCGGCCTCGTTGCCGTCAGGTACAGAAGTGAGCCAATCATGCTTCTGTACTCCTTCTGATCAACTGGCTCTCCATCCTGGTCCGCGTCCATCGCCGCAGTCATCGGCATGGGCGTCGTAAGAGGCTTGGCCTCGCCCATGTCAAATTTCTTCAGGATATCCTTCGTGTATTTACCTTGATGCACAAATGTCCCGTCTCAGGTTTGCTTAATTTGCAAACCGAGGAAGAAAGTCAACTCGCCCATCATACTCATCTCGAACTCCCTGCTCATAGTATCTGGAAACTTTGCAACAAGCGCATGAGAGGAGCCACAAAAGATGATATCATCCACATAAATCTGGACTAACAGGGTATCATTGCCTTGCTTGAGGAGAAACAAAGTTCTATCAACCCGTCCCATTTTGAAACCCTTGGAGAGTAAAAAGTTTTTCAAACGATCATACCACGCTCTCGGGGCTTGTTTCAAACCATACAACGCTTTTGAAAGTTTATAAACATGGTTTGGAAACTTGGGATCCTCAAAGCCAGGGGGTTGCCTAACATAAACCTCTTCCTCTATATACCCATTCAAGAAGGCACTCTTGACATCCATCTGGTAAAGCTTAAAACCCTTCGAAGCAGCAAAGGCTAGAAGGATCCTAATGGCTTCTAAACGGGCTACAGGGGCAAAGGTTTCATCATAGTCTATACCCTCTTTCTAGCAGAAACCCTGGGCTACTAGCCTAGCCTTGTTCCTCACTACCATCCCATCCTCACCCTCTTTGTTTTTGAAAACCCATTTGGTACTTGACTTTGTTCCGCTCAAAGTTTTCTAGCTCCTCATGCATGGCATTGACCCAATTAGAATCAGAAAGTGCGTGTCCAACATCTTTGGGCTCAAAAGAAGCAACGAATGCAGAATGAGCAAAGTGGGAGATTTCATACGTTCGCGACCGCGTGACTCGCTGGTTGATGCCGCCGATCATCTGTCGCGGGGGATGAACTTGTTGAATGCTTCAGGGCGCTTGCCTCGCCGAAGTCGCCTCCCCCTCGCCAGATGCAGTCGCTCCCTCAGGTGCAGCGGGTGCTCGCTGGAGAGGTGGCTCTAGAGGACCCCAAGAAGAAGACGTCGTGGGATCAGGTCCTCGAGCTGAAGTAGACGTCGCAGGGTCAACGGGGGCAGCCAGTGGAGTTGGCTCGGGATCACCCCAATCGGCATTCTCCTGCTCCTCCTCCACAAAGATGGTCTCTCCCATCTCCTGTTCTCCTACAACCTCAAAAGCATAAGAAACACAAGGCATAGTTTCGTCGAATGTGACCTCGCAGGTCTCCACTATCCAGTTAGTTTCAAGGTTAAGAACTCGATAAGCACGTGAATAAGAGGCATAACCAAGAAACACCCCATCGGCAGAGCGAGATTCAAATTTGTCCAAATTGCCTTGCTTCAGGATAAAGCATTTACACCCAAACACCCGAAAATGAGACACCTTGGGTACCCGTCCAAAATGCAACTCATAAGAAGTCTTTTTCATTAAAGCACGAAGAAAGATGCGATTTGAAACATGGAAGGTGGTGTTGATTGCCTCGGCCCAAAAACGCCTAGGAGTCCTATGCTCATCGAGCATCGTCCTGGCCATCTCAACAAGGGTCCAGTTCTTGCGCTCAACAACACCGTTCTGCTGGGGGACATAAGGAGAAGAAAACTGATGCTCGATTCCATTAGAAGAACAGAAAGAGGCAAACTGAGAGTTATCAAACTCAGTACCATTATCGCTACGAATAGCTCTAATGGTATCAGGAGGAAACTCAGTTTTCAACTTCAAAATCAAGTTATGAGCAAAAGAGAAAGCTTCATCCATACCCTCCATAAAGAACACCCAAGAAAACCTCGAAAAATCATCAACGATCACTAGAACGTACCACTTTCCACCCGCTGAGCAAACCCAAGCTGGGCCTGCTGTGTCCATGTGAAAAAGCTCGCCGGGTCACTTTGTCATCACCTGAGTAACAGGTGGGTGAGAAGTAGCAACCATCTTCCTGTGACGACAAGGATGGCAAACAAGGTCCTTCTGAAACTTAAGCTTGGGCAATCCTTGGATTAGGCCAAGTGAGCTAAGCCTTGCAAGCAAGTCAAAACTCAAGTGACCGAGCCTCCTATGCCACTTCCACAAATCAGAAGAAGGACCAGCCATCAAACACCTAGCAGAGTCGAAAGACTGAGAAAAGTCAGCTCTGAAAACACGGCCAAAAGGGATGATCCGACAAACAAGATCTCCTCGAGGGTCTAAAACACGACTCAAACCCTTCTTAAAGCACACTTCACAATCATCCTCAAGAAGTTGCAAAACAGAAAGCAAGTTAAAATGCAAATTAGAAACCAAGGCAACATTCTTCAGGACAAAGTTCTCATTGAGCCGAATAGCTCCCTGAGAAACAACCTTACCTCTACTATTATCCCCGAAAGTGATGTACTCCTTGTGCATCACGGGGCTGAGGATGGAGAACCATTCCTTCTTTCCGGTCATGTGGCGCGAACACCCAGAATCCATGAGCCACATGTTCTCCAACCGATGTTCCTGTATCAATAGAAGGGCAGGAAGTGAGCGTATGGCACAACACTGGGGTTAGTATACTGAGAAGGATACCAGTGCTGTGTCATAGGCCCAGAAAAAATGTTAGGACCAACACCAAACTGTCCTCGTCCCATGGGTGGATAGCGATCACCACCAACCTGAAAGGGTGGTCCGCTATGGAACGGAAAACCTCGAAACTGACCTACCTGTCCCATCTGAGCAAAGCGATCACCACCATACTGAAACGGTGGTCCACTATGGGACTAAGCAGCAAAACCTCTTACACTCGGCTCACAATCATATAGAGGACGACCGGAACTGCGACGGGCACGACCACCACCCTGTGGTCTAGCTGCCTGGGGCCTAGCAACCTGAGGGGGGCACCTCCAGGTCTAGCGCCCTGCCTCTGAACTCCCCGACCTTGCACACCATGGAGAGGGTGGTGCATGGCCTGGTTGTTTAGCTCCAACTCCTTCCTAGCGTCTCTCTTCCTCTGAAAGCAAAACTCAGCTAGGTGACCCTCACGGTGACAGTACTCGCACTCAAACCTCACCACTATCTTGGGTTGTTGGTTCCTATTGTTGCGAGGGTTGTTCACTCTGGCTGGCTGCTTGCCCTTCGAAAGGGGATCACTAGAGACGTCAGGAAGGGTGTCAAGTGTGTTCCTAAGATGGTTAGGTTTTGGAGCCCACACTTGCTTGCGAGGTGGAGCCTTGGGAGGTTCATCAAGGATGCCATCCTTGGTGATAGGCTTAGGAGACTCAGGTGGGGTGATCTTGGTAAGCTTAGGGATAGCGGATGGTTTCTCACTCGGGTTCACTCCGCTAAACTCACCGATCTTACCAAAGGTACTAGCGCCCTTCCCACCTGAAGTAAAGCCTACTCCCGAGCAATCAGTTTCTCTCTTGAACTGACTGATCATCATGCCCAACTGCGGCTCACTGCATGACACCCAACTTAGGATGGACCGAAGGTATGTGTTTTCCTCCTCGGTTTGCATCCTTTCATGCCGACAGTTGGCAATCTCAAGCTCCATCCCCACGCATCGCTCACATGGAGCGGACAAGGTGCTAACTGAGCTGGCCTTCAAGGCTTCAGCAAGCTTGGCATTAACTCCTGCCAACTCAGTTCGCAAGCTAGGACAAAGCTTGCACGCACCTAGCAAAGAAGGCCTAGCCTTCACTTCCTCCAGCTCTACCTTCAGGGAGGGACACTCTTTGCAATCACCCACCAAGTCTAGCCTACTCTTCAGCTCATCATACACCTCAATCAAAGAGGCATACTTGGTTTGCAGGGTGGCAAAGCTTGTCATTTGCATCGTGCACTCCTCACACTCCTCCACATCGACCACCTTCACCTCGGACCTAGCAATCTCAAGTTCCTTACGCGCCTCTTTCAACTTAGCCTTAAACTCAACGCGCTCTTGGAACACTTCTGTAAGCCTCTTCTCCAGGACACCGACCAGATCCACAAACCTATCCCGCTCCTCAGTGAGACGATCGACTTCAGAAGAATCTGGTACCTCAGAAGCGTTGTCGTCGTCGTCGTCGTCGTTGTGAGCGTCATCGGCGTCCTCTGCCTGGTGCTTGCGGTCCTCTTCATCCAAGGTCATGGTGCAAAAGCCCTTGGAGGAGTTGCCGAAGAAGCAGAGTCCGTTGAAGCGATCCTCCATCTTGTGCTCGGACTCGTCGTCGCTGGAGCCACCGTTGGAGGTTTTCTCGCCATCGCCGATGGTGGCGAGGAAAGCTCGCTTGCCGGCGTCGAAAGCCTTCTCCATGTCCTCCTGGCGGTAGAAGCCATTCTTGTTATTCTTCCCGGCCTTGTTCTCCGGCTTGCCCTTCCGCCGGAAGTTGCGGTTCTTGCCAGGGAAGTTCTTGACGTTCTTGGGGCAGTTCGCCATGAAGTGGTCTAGATCACCACACTTGTAGCAGCCCTCGTGTGCGCCACCACGCCGCAGATTCAGGCGGTTGTTGTGAAACCGCGAGAACCGGGTGATGGCGAGGGCGAGCTCATCGTCTCCCAGCGCCTCCAACTGCTCCTCCGTGACTGTATGCAAAGAAGACAAAGCGACAAGAGGAGGTGAAGCGTCAGCAGAGAAAGTCGATCCACCTATGCCTGAGACCAAATCCATGGTGTGTGAAGATGGGTTCTTCAGCTTGGCCTGAGTCAGGTGATCGATCTCAGTGGGCTTGAGCTTGCTGAACAGCTCGTCCACGATGAGGGTGTCATAAGTAGGAGACTCAATGATGGTCGACACCTTCACCTCTCATACCCTCCAATCCAGGGCGTATAGCAACTTGAGAGCCCTCTCATGATCGTCATAGGGTAGGTTGGCCCGATTGGCACGCATCTTGTTCACAATCGTTTGGAAACGTGCGAACATGGCATCAATCGTCTCTCCCTCCAACTGAACAAAGTTCTCGTACTCTCGCTTGTAGGTCTCGAAGAGTCTGGTCTTAACATGAGCGGTTCCCTCATGATAGCTTTGAAGCTTCACCCAAATCTCTCGTGCCGTCTCAAGCTCTGAGATACGTTCGACTCAGGAAGGGAGAGGCTGGCCAGAAGAGCATTATGAGCCTTGGAGTTGGCCTCGTGTTGGTCAATCTAGATCTGACCCACACGAGCCGCAAGGACTACGTACTCAGCGTTCTCACATATCTCCCAGACAGAAGATCCGATGCTGTTGAGATAAGCACGCATCCGAATCTTCCAATAGGGATAGTTCATTCCATCGAACCAAGGAGCCTTGCTATTCCCTCGTTCCATGTCTCCCTTAGGATCCGAAACCGATTAAGGTAGGAGAGATCCTTAACCGGCTCCGATACCAATTGAAGGATCGGATTAGCGACCAGAGGGGGGGGGTGAATGGGAGCTACAAATTCAACTCGTGAATTGTATAGCCCTTGTCCCAGAAAATCACCCCAAAAGCAAAGACTCGAAACGACCGGAGTGTTCACGACCTACGAGTAGATGGATACCCTAGGAGATGTCCTAGTGGTACAGTGGAACCTCCGGAGAAACCCCAAAACCAACTGCCAAAGCCACGGAACAAAACTGAACAAACAGCAGGTTTGCGTACTGTCCGGAGTCAGGGTCCCGGACTGTCCGCCCAACGTCGGACTGTCCGCCACTAGAGGTGCAGACTGTCCGCCGGCAAAAAGACAGAAACAGAACTGTTCTGATCAAGTTCTGGACGACTCCCAGACTGTCCGCAGTTTGCACGTCGGACAGTCCGCGGTACACGTGAACAGTGACCGTTGAGCGTCCGATGCAAGCCCTGTGCTGCGTCCGATGTGACCCCGGACTGTCCGCGGGTCACTGGCGGACTGTCCACCGGTCACGAGACCGAGAACAGTAACGCGCTGCGCAGTTCTGACCTGTGCAAGTCCCGATCCCCGGACTGTCCGCCACTGGGGGCGCGGACTGTCCGCGGATGAACAGAAAGCACAAAAACGCTCGGGACAAAGAGTCAATTCGATCGAAACTTCACCAAACCAAAAGGGACTTCGATCAAACTCCTCCCAGGTGTTCCTCTATGTATTGGGGGTGCTAATCCTAAGAAATCATCGCACCAATCCAAGTCAATTGAGAGAAATCCGAGGATCACCGGAAAGGGGGAAGAAAGAAGAACGAACAGGAAATCAACCCGATCTATGGATTCATGAGGTTAGGAGAGAATTCCTTCGGTGGAAAGAAGGGGCTCACGACCAAGAACAAATTGATTCAAGTGGATTCGAAAATCATCTCGTGGAGAGGGAGAACGAGGCAAATCTCCAAGAGATGAAAATCCAAAACGTGAAGAACACAGAACACGATTCGATTTCAGCCGAAATTCCTCCACACGAGGAGACAACGAGAATACGGTCTCGTTTCCTCAATGATCCAAATACACAGAGGTATGATTGCCATCTCTACGGATCGCTTGCAGCGAGGTATGATTAGAACCTAAGCGAGGGCTAGAGAGAGAGAGCTCAGGAACAAATGACTGCAAGGATAGAGGGAGAGGAGGGGTGCCTCTCATATTTATAGCCTAAAACAATAATCTCCTAACTACCCCTAGATACATGAGCGAAACGGCCAACCCTAGGGGTATCCTGATCCAACTCTGCTGATGGTTGATCTGACGGCCACACGCCTTCCCCATCCTTAGCTTCGCCTCGACGCAAGCCTCAGGATGCCGCCACGTGCCGCCCAGTCGACCGCCGCTCCTACCTTGTGGATAGCCTCGTCTCCGCGCCAGCCTCTCCACGCCGCCACGCGTCGACCGTCCTTTTTGCGGACCTCCCCCGGTTTTGTGGCCGAAACCAGGAAACCTGGGCCTTCCCCCGGTTTTGAGGCCGAAACCGGGAAACCTGTCCTCAGACTGAGTTTTGTGGCCCAAACTCAGAAACCCGCGCGCCCAGGTTTTGAGGCCCAAACCTGGAAACCGTCCTTGCCGAGTTTTGAGGCCCAAACTCAGAAACCGGCCACCCCCGAGTTTTGAGGCCCAAACTCGGAAACCGTCGAGGATAGCTTTTCGAGGCTCAGCTACCAAACCCGTGCCGTAGACGGGATGTGGTTCGCACACCCCGAGTTCCAGCACCAATGCCGGAGCATGTCCAGCCTCCACGCCGGGCAACCTCCCGACTCGGCCGATGCACCGCACATCCCCATGTACTCTTGCTTGTCAACGCCATGTGCCAGCTACCACAGCTGGTCCTCAGGTCTCCTAGTCCGTCGGTCCAAGCTCCACGTCCGCCCTTCACCTCTCCCGGTCCGTCGGCACGACACATCCCCACTTGACCTTCACCTCACCTTCGACCACTGTCCGAGCTCCACACTTGCACATCAACACAGCCAAGAGACATGTTGCCCGTTGATCGATCACTCATCACTCAGGAAGGGAACCACAAGGGCACATATCAACCTTGTGTTCTGAGTTCGGCGTCGGGAAATCCTCCAAATACGCCTCCCTCCACCCGCCAGTTTCTTGGTCCGGGAGCATGCTGGCAAAGATGAGGTCCTCCAGATTCTCCTTCCGGAGAACCCTCCGAGTCCACCCGCGCGCCCAGCTCGGCTTCTCCACCAGGTCGGCGGACGGCGCCTCCGACGTTTTCTTCTTTGCCGCCGCTCCACGGGGACGCCTGCCACCAGCCATTGCCTACTCTGATGGGTGAATCAGGATCTAGACTTGGGGCTACAGGAACTCATCGCTTGGACTCACTCGTGCGCGCGAAGGAAGCAGAGTAGGCGAAGGAAACGAGGAAAGTGCAAACGAGGAAAGTGGGAAATCGCCGCCGCCAAGACCGCCTATTTATACGACATAGCCTGACCCTTTAGCTCCAGGGTTTCTGGGAGCTCGTGCCCATCACTCCCATGATCGCCACATCGCCTGCGGCAACCGCACGTGCACGCCCCCTGCGTTTCCCTTAGTGGGCCGCTGGGCCAATGGTTTGCAAAAACGGTCTGCCCGTTCGCCTTCTTCGTTCTTCAATTTCATTTAATCTATCCCGTTTTGACTAATGCCTGCACTAATTCATGAGGACTGACTCCACAGGCTAGTTATGAAAATCATTTCAGGTGGACAGTGAACTCTACAGTTACTGGTCGGCGCTACAATCGCATCCGGGGACTGCAGACCTTTGACCTCATCCCCGGGGACTTTGTCCTTATTTTCAATATCTGCGTTAAAACACCTTCTTTGACCCTGCTACAAGAACCATGCTGCTTCTTACAGCAGGCTCGGGGACTATGTGTACACACGTCATTTTTCTTTCGTAAAATGACTCTGTTTTGTTGCAGAAATTTTACAAGCTTGGCACCACGTGCCTACAACACCTACTACGAAGCTCGGGGACTAAGTGGATACACTTCACCTTTTGGTGAATGTATTTTTTCTTCCTTCGCATCTTGACATGGACCAGCTCAGACTTCTAGGGACATCGTCGCCCCCTACAGACCAGTCAGGTCCCAAGTGGATACACTTCACCAGAAGAAAGACCTTCAAATTTTTTCTTGCAGCACCTCGCATCCTTTTGGCAGGACGACGCTAGACGCTTCGCGCAGCTCCACTTCGGCTACAACTACGACATCGACAGCCAGTACGACCTGGTCGGAAGTTTACTCCAAGTGCACCTGCGACCAGGCGACCTGGTCGAAAGACGTCTTCATTAACACGAGACCAGATCCGACCTGCTCGGAAGGCTTCGCAATGCCCCGCACAACAAATGAAAAGTGCTCGGGGACTAGCTGTGGGGATATTAACCCGTATACCCCCATGGTACTACTTGGGCTGCTTTGCAGATACGGCCCAACCAGAAGGCCTTGCGACTCGCGACCAGACTGTCGCAACCGCCAAGGACTCTCCTGATGACTTGCTCGACAAGGAAGATCCAGATAGATAGACCTGGATTCCTTGCCAAAAGGAACCGATTGTAATCTATTAGGATTCAGCAAGTTGTAACCCTGCTCCCTGGCTATATAAGGCGAGCAGGGATCCGCTCCAAACTCACATCATATTCCAATCGAGCAATACAAACCAACCACCACAACACAGGATGTAGGGTATTACGGCGATTTACCGGCCCGAACCTGTCTAAATCGTTGTCTCTTGTCCCTGTGTTTACGCTTGTGTAGACATCTCGCACACCTCCATCGCTTAATCTACTACCTTGGGCATACCCCTCGGTAGACTATCGACCATATTTCGTCGACAATAACATTTTAGAGAAATATTGAAGAACTCAGGGAGCTTGAAGGACCAGAATGTCAGAGATATCATCAGTAGATGATCACTCGGACTAAGTCCTGGAAAGTCACGAGAAGATCCAAAGATATGGAGCAAAAAAACATGGACTAGGACTCTTATTGTAACTTAGTCGGACTACTAAAAGAAGTCTTGCAATTAGATTAGGACTCCTATGTTATAATCGACTAGGACTCGGTATGCGCTATGCTCTACCAGACTATATAAGGAGAAGCGGGCGCATACCCCCATCATCGAATGTTGAGTTATAACACAAGGCACACGCCACAACTGGACGTAAGGTATTATGCTATTCAGCGGCCTGCACTAGTATAAATCGCTATCCATGTGTTCTCGTCGAGTTCTACGAACACCGATCCCCACTGAACAAATCATCTCGAGTAATCTCGTGACGAGTTGCCAGTTAACAAACACCGACACTCCCTCACCCACTCTATATTTCCATTGATTTAGCTGTCGTAGGGGGGCTAGAGCCCCCCTAGCCACCCTTTGGATCCGCCCCTGGCCCTGTCCAAGTTGTGCCTAAAAAGGGAGGCATGACTATGTTAAGAATGAGAAGAATGAGTTGATCCCCCAAAGATCCGTCACAGGATGGCGGATGTGCATATATTATAGAAAACTCAATAAAGCTACAAAGAAGGATCATTTTTCGTTGCCTTTCATAGCTGAGATGTTAGAGCGACTGGCCAACCACTCTTTCTTCTATTTTCTTGATGGATATTCTAGGTGTCACCAAATCTCTATCCATCCCAATGATCAAAGCAAAACCACTTTTACATGTCCATATGGATCCTATGCCCACCGTAGAATGTCTTTTGGACTATGTAATGCTCTAGGTTCTTTTCAAAGATGTATGATGTCTATATTTTCTAATAGGATCGAAGAGATTATGGAAGTTTTCATGGATGATTTTTCTGTATATGGAAAAACTTTTGAGGATTGTCTTGAAAACTTAGATAAAGTTTTGCAAAGATGTGAAGAAAAGCACTTAGTCCTTAACTGGGAGAAATGTCATTTCATGGTTAGACAAGGAATAATGCTAGGACATTTAATATCTAAAAGAGGAATTAAGGTAGACCGAGCTAAAATTGAAGTAATTGAACAATTACCTCCACCTGTAAATGTGAAAGGAATTAGAAGTTTTCTTGGCTATGCTGGTTTTTACCAAAGATTTATAAATAACTTTTCATATATTGCTAGACCACTCACTCAACTGCTAGCCAAGGATGCTCTTTTTGAATTTGATGATGCCTATTTACAATCATTTGAAATTTTAAAGAAAGAACTCATTTATGCACCAATCATTCAACCCCCTGATTGGGTGTTACCTTTTGAAATTATGTGTGATGCTAGTGATTATGCTATGGGGGCAGTGTTGCAACAAACAAAAGATAAAAAGCATCATGCGATTGCCTATGCTAGCAAAACCTTGACAAGACCTCAACTTAATTATGCAACCACGGAAAAAGAACTCTTGGCTGTTGTTTTTTCTATTGATAAGTTTAGATCTTACTTAGTGGGAGCTAAAGTAATTTTTTAAACTCATCATGTTGCTCTTAAATACTTGCTCACTAAGAAAGATGCTAAACCTCGATTGATACGATGGATTTTGCTACTCCAAGAATTTGATTTAGAAATAAAAGATAAAAAGGGAGTAGAAAATTTTGTTGTCGATCACTTGTCTAGAATGCAGTTCAAGAATCCACAGGAGCTGCCCATCAATGATTCACTTCGGGACAACATGCTCTACGGAATTAACCGATCTGACCCCTGGTATGCAGATATTGTTAATTTTATGGTTTCAGGGTATGTACCACCGAAAGCGGATAAATAGAAGCTCGTCCAGGAGAGTCGCCTACACATATGGGACGACCCGTACCTCTTCAGAGTATGTCCAGATGGACTACTCCGAATATGTGTACCAACTGAAGAAGGAATTAAGATCATTGAAAGATGTCACTCATCACCATATGGAGGACACTATGGGGCATTCCACACACATGATAAAATCTGGCAATGTGGATTCTTCTGGCCCACAAATGTATGGAGACACAAAATACTTTATCCGAAGGTGTGGATTATGTCAGAGGAATAGTCATATCAATACAAGAGATGTTATGCCACTAACCAACAGCCTTTAGGTCGAGCTCTTTGATGTTTGGTGAATTGATTACATGGGACCTTTTCCAAAGTCAAAGGGATGTGAGCACATTCTTGTGGTAGTTGACTACGTATCCAAGTGGGTTGAAGCCTTGCCATGCAAGAATGCTGACAACAAAAGCTCTAAGAAGATGTTCGAAGAAATAATATTACCAAGATTTGGAGTCCCAAAACTGGTGATAAGTGATGGAGGTTCTCACTTTATTGATATAAGATTCGAGCATTATTTGGCAAACCATGGACTATGCCATAATGTTCCCACTCCTTATCACCCTCAGACAAGTGGCCAAGCAGAAACATCAAACAAGCAGATCAAGAATATCCTAGAAAAGACAGTAAATGAGATGGGAACTGCCTAGAAGAACATTATGGGCATACCGGACAGACTACAAGAAGCCCATTGGGATGTCACCATACCAACTCGTCTACGGGAAGACCTGCCACTTACTAGTGGAGCTAGAATTCAAAGCTCATTGGACAATCAAAAGATGGAACATGGACCTTGAAGCTGCGGGAGAGAAAAGAAAGATGCAATTATCAGAATTGGATGAGTGGCGTGAAAAGCATATCATAACTCCAAGATATATAAGGAAAGGACCAAGAGATGGCATGACAAGAGAATCAAGAAGAATGAGTTCACCCCAGGAGACAAGGTATTACTTTTTAATTCCAGGGTGAAGCTCTTCAGATTCGTAAAACTTCAAAGCAAATGGGAAGGACCGTTCAGGGTGGTGAGCTCATCATCACACGGAGCGGTGACACTTCAAAATGATGAAGGTACGCTTTTCAAGGTAAATGGTCAATGCCTTAAGATATTTTTAGAGCCTAATAAAGATCCAGTAGAAGTAGACGTAATCAGTTTTTTTAATTCATAATTTTAGGCCCCAACCTTTTCCTTTTCGATTCTCGGGCCTTTATTTATTTTCTGAATATATAATAATAAAATAAAACTAAATTAAAAAGTTTCTTGCGAGTCGGTTCGAGGCCAGGGCGCCCGCGCTGCCCCACCTGCAAATCGCCGCCGCCTTTTGCCTTCGTGAACCTTCTAGTACCTTCTTCCAGAAAGCGGATAATCCCAATCATTTCGCTAGATTCTCGACACGATAAGCTCTGATGATCTCATTCTTAATCCTAGATCCAAGTCAACACCCCCTATATAAACAACCCCTCTTAGCCTCCATCTTCATTCATTCAAGAGTTCTCTCTCCCTCATTAGAAACTTCTAGCATTCTCCAATGACCAACGAAAGCAATAACAACAAGCTCAAGACGAGAATGGTCCCTCATGGGATCAATCTCAATGAGATCCCAGTCGACGACTCGAAGGCTCTCGTCCTAGTAGAAGATGCCACGCCATTGGCCTCCATTCCTCCATGAAAGCAGATGTTCTTCACTTGAGTCATCCTTCCAGCTCCACCTCAACCATTGCTGCTAGAAGATACACCACCGGAGGGACCGATCGTTGAGCTTCCGGCCGACACCAAGCTGCTCCCGCCAAAGCCTAATGAGATCGTTCACAACCAAAATTGGTCAATTTATGATGTCAAAATGTGAAATGGACTTCACCATTGCGTTCCTCTCATCGAGATGGTTGAAAAACATATATGGAACGTCTAATTTGGAGCTCGGATGGAAGAGTTATGACCTAGTAAAGATGGCTCACTATCGAAAGTTCTGACTCGAGTCGGAACTTCTGGCCCCCGGAACTGCTGACCCTCCGAGTCGGAACTTCTGACCCCCGGAAGTTCCGACCCGAGTCAGAAATTCTGACCCCCGTTCGGATCTGTCCTTTTGGATTCCAATCCGAACTATTCCAAACTCGTGAGAAACATGGAAAATAAGGTTTGGAAGGGTTTCCTACTGGGATAAGACCACCCCCCTCTTTATATATGAGAGGATCATGGCCGATTGAGATCTCATCTATCCAATCATCAAAATACACTACTCAAACCCTAATTCCCCTACTTTCTCTCTACCTTGTTGTTCGTCACGTCTCCCAACGAGATTTGATGGCGTTCTAGGCGGCCTTGCTAGTTCTAGGACACCCTCCACGTGCTCCTCCCCGACGGGTCTTCCCAGGAGGCATTCGGGAGTTTCTTTCGCAAGGTTCAAGCCCAAAAAATTGGCCTAACTGGTCTCTAGATCTATTTTGTTGTTTTGCTTGCGTTCTTGCTGTGTTGTGGGTTGATTTGCAACCCCTTGGGCGTGCTAGCCCTGCTGGTGTGTGATTCGGATCAGCTTCGATGTCAACACACTTTTTGGTGACTCCACCGAGGAAGAAGAAGCGAGAAAAATTCAATCTATTAGCGAGAAGGGAAGCAAAGATGGCGACAAGACTAACCCTAACAACCAAGACAACATCATCATCCCCACCTCCATGGATGATCTTCCCGATGAGCTACGCCAGAAGCTTCAGGCCAAGCTTGACGCCGACATGAAGGCTTTCTTGGAGAGTCGTACCATAGATCGGCGCAGGTCACTCAATTTTGTGAACCTACCTACGGAGAGTCTACTACCACTACATTTCCCAGCTCCAGGGAGAAGGCAAGGATAAGGTAAATACCGAGGTACATGATGATTCTTACCCTACTCATGCCAATTATGCTACGATGATGGACGATCATAAGAAAGTTATAGATAATAATCTTATGACTACGATTAGAATGATTATAGCTCATTTTGATATTGATGAGGGACGACCCGATCTTCCGAGAGGTAGCTGGTAAATTCGATTAGTGGAGATCTCAACGTTGGTGATCCGGCTTCAAATCAACATGATTCGAACCCTGCAACCGTTACACCACTGCTCTGTTGGTTATCAACCAAGCACAACTTGATTGACCTCGCCAAGAAGGCTATTCCTACAAGCGAATCGAAGAACACAAGCAAGAAGGTAAAGCACGCAATCTGAAATTGTAGATATGAATGTCACGAATATAATAAAGGGGTTCAAGTACTCGGTTCCAAAGGACTAATCAACTCAGTGGAGGAGATCAAGAACGGTGGCCCTGAATCACTGTAAAAGGATTTGTCACCACAGTTACAATGAACGATTCAGTTTCTCGATGGAAAACTAAACTCAAAACAAAACCCAAACCCTAAGTACCATGATGGTGACTAATTATAGGGTTTAGGACATCATCTATGATGGACACGCCCCCTAATGGGCTCTAAGACGATACACGGCCCAACGGATCAAAAGACGGTGACACAGCACCTTGGCAGATTCTAGACGCTAACTTGTTTTGACGATTCCTGTTGACTCCGAATTAATTTTGACGTTAGTCCAAAGCCATTGGTTAGCTTATCAAATTATCTTTCCAAGCATGTCTGGTTTTTTGAAAACGGAGTCCATATGCGTCCGGGGCGTTGATTTTACCCAGGACTGCTCCTAGATTCCGAGGGTGACGTGGTAGCTGAGTTGTAGACGAATTGTAACTTGGGGAAGACCATGGCGTCAGTGTGTCCAACGTGGCGATGTCCTCATCATCCTCCCCTTCTTGAATTGGAGTCGTCCTCGACTCCATCTTGGCGATGTCCTCATCATCCCCTCCTTCTAGAATTGGAGTCGTCCGCGACTACATCTCATCTCCAAGCTCTTGCAAAAGGTTAGTGACCGCACAATGCGAAACACAAGGTATAAGATCATGTGCAGTAACACTAACATGTCGACAAAACATAGTATAACAAGGAACATCATTATTATCACATAACTCAACAGTTGTAGCAAGAAAAGCACCTACTTTTAACTTAATTCCATTATTTTTAGTAATGTCTGTTGGGGGTTTATTTTTATTTTAAATCTCTTTAGCATGTTTAATATATAATATCCATAGGAGACAAAGGCAGCAAAGTAATTTTCTTGTCCTTGTGTATGATAGTGTATGTATTAGTTCTACCATGGTGTAAAGCATCATTATCAAATTCCCATGGGCGACCTAACAAAAGGGAACAAGCTTGCATAGGGACAACATCAAAATTAGCAGTATCATGATAAGAACCTGTGAAAAAGCTAATGCGTCCTGACTTAGTTACCTCGGTCATACCATTATTATTGAACCATTAAAGTTTATACGGATACGAATGTTGTCGTGTGGTCAAACCAAGCTTCTCAACCAAATCTGAATTCACCAAGTTATTGCAACTCCCGCCATCAACGATAGTGAGAACACGACAACCCTGCACAATGAGATACATGTGGAACAAATTGTGGCTTGGGATCTTCATCTCTTCTTTGTCATGTCCCACACGTGTACTCAACGCATGCTGCACAAGAAGACTAGGGTAGTCCGTGGCAGCAGCCACAGAGTCAATGGTGATGGTCTCCTTGTCTTGATTGTCCTCGATGGAATCTGTATCAATGTTAGCAACAAGGGCTAAATCATCTTCAACATCACTAGCACTTACAAATCCATCGTTGGTAGCAATGAAAGCGCGACGGCTGGGGCAATCCTTCATGACATGTCCCATGCCTTTGCATCGGTGGTAAATGATTTGAGAGCTGGACGAGGAAAAGCTAGTAGAAGCACCCGGAGTGGCACTTTTCTTCAGCTGTGGAATCTGCACATTAGTCCATTTACTTACCCCGGAAGAAACGGAAGGTGTAGATGTGTCGGTGTTTCTACCCCAGGGGTATGACACCAACTAGTAATGTGATCGCGTGTTCTCGTCCTGGATGGTGATGCAAGATGACACAAGGGTTTATCCTGGTTCGGGCAAAGAAGGCCCTACGTCCAGCGGGGGGAGGAGATTCTTGTATTACTTGCACCTAAATGCTTGTACAGGGGCAATACAAGCTCAATGAGCGTGGACCGGGGTCCGGATTCGAGTGCAGGTGTGGTGGACTTGTGTAGCGCGAGCTTGTGTGTCACGTGTGCGAGAAGGGCCCCGGCATCCCCTTTTATAGAGCAAGAGGAGGCCGGGTTACATAGGGTTGCACGGGGATATACAGGAGTTGGGACGTACAACGCTCAGTACGACCAGGGGCAGGAATGCTGTCTTGTCAAAGCCGCTGTAGCCATCGTGGGGGTTGCTGTTGAAGCGTCCTTGAAACATGGCTTCCATCCCGTGTATTGACGTGGAGGTGTGGCGACATGGACGTCGTACGGCTCCCATCTCGGTTCGTACGGGACGTGGCAGTGTCCCTCCGGGTCTTGGGGTACCTGTCCTCCAATGGCATGAAAGTGGTTGGGGCTCGAGGGGCACAGGACTGGCCTCGAGGTGGTGCCTACAGAGGGGCTCGAGCTCCCGTGGGTATGGGCAAGCCTCGGGAGATCTAGCCGTGCCGCGGGAATCTGGGTCTCGAGACATGACTCGGTCGTGCAACAGTGTTGTCGGTGGCACAAAAAAGGGGTACCACCAATCAACGCAAACACCCGAACACTCCGTCTCCGTCTCGCCCGAGCCCTCCCAGCCAGGCCTCGGGCGAACGCCCCGTCTCCATCTCGCCCGAGCCCTCCCAGCCAGGCCTCGGGCGAACGCTCCGTCTCCGTCTCGCCCGAGCCCTCCCAGCCAGGCCTTGGGCGAACGCTCCGTCTCCGTCTCGCCCGAGCCCTCCCAGCCAGGCCTCGGGCGAACGCTCCGTCTCCGTCTCGCCCGAGCCCTCCCAGCGAGGCCTCGGGCGAACGCCCCATCGCTCTCCGTCCCGCTCGAGCCCTCCAGACCTCGGGCAAGCGCGCCCCCACACCTCGAGCCTTAACACACGGACCTCGAGCTGCATAGACAGCCGTACCAGCCCATACCACGCATTTAATGCCTTCACCTACTCCGGTCATGTCCACTAGTGCACGGCGTGTACCACAGTAACTCGGTGTAAAGGTCAAGTCTCGTTTTCACCACAAGCATGGGCAAAAGGGCACCAGTGCAGCACTGTTCGGCCATGCCAGGCACTGTAACCCCTCGAGGCCGGCTACGCGCCCCTCGAGCCAGGCACTGTAACCCCTCGAGGCCGGCTACGCGCCCCTCGAGCCCTGCACTGTAACACCTCGAGGCCGGCTCCGCGCCCCTCGAGCCCCCGTGGCACCACCTCGAAGCCGGCTCCGCGCCCTTCGAGCCCTAACTACTTTCGTGCTCTTGGAGGACAGGTACCCCAAGACCCGGAGGGACCCCGCCGCGTACTGTACATTCCGGGATGGGTGCTGTACGGCTCCCGCCTTGTCACGCCCCTACGTCCGCACCCAGGATGGAAGCCACGACCCAAGGACGCCTCAACAGCGACAATCACATCGGCACCAGTGGCCCCGACAAGACAGAGTTCCTACCCTTCCCCGTATGGGGCACCATACGCCCCGACACCTGTAATACTTTCATGTAACCCTGGCCTCCCCTTGCTCTATAAAAGGGGACGCTAGGGCAATCATTCGGGACGACGGACACAACCCACGAGTCCACGCACAGACACGAGTCCGGACTCCGGTCCACGCTCACTGAGCTTGTATTCTCCCCTGTACAAGCACTTAGGTGCAAGTAATACAAGAACATCTCCCCCCCGCTGGACGTAGGGCCTTCTTTGCCCGAACCAGGATAAATCCTTGTGTCCCCTTGCATCACCATCCAGGAAGAGAAGCACGCGATCATATTACTCGTTGGTGTGATACCCCCGGGGTACGAAACACCGACAGTTGGCGCGCCAGGTAGGGGACTTTGCGTGCCCGAGCCGATTTCTCGTTGACTCCTGGATGGCTTCATCCCCTCTTCCGTTCTCGGCTGGTGCCGTCGTCTGGTTCGGGAGCCTCGAGTTCCTAGCCACCGGCAACGGCAACGAGCTGACTCTGCTCTCCACGGAGGGCCTGGGCGGAGTGCGTGTCACGCCACCCCGCGCGGGGGGCGTGACGCGTCGCCCGCACCACCACACGTCGCCACGTCGCGAGCGGCGCCATCGTCACCGTCGTCGTCGGGCGCAGGCGGTGCCCGCGGCAAACACCTACGCCCCCGTAGCCGGTGCAGGGGCCCCAAGGGGAAACCCGCCCGGCGCGCGGCCGGAGACCTCCAGGGCGCGCTCACGCCCGTCTAGCGACTTCGCATTCGTCATGCGTACGGACCAGGAGCCAGGCCAGAGGCCTCCAAGCCGCGCGCCATCGACGCCGCTCAGCCTCCTCCCGCACGGGTCGCGCCGCGCTCGACGCCAGCGGTTCCCGGTCGGCCTCGACAACTCTGCGGTTGTGTACGCCCACCGCCTCGACGAGCGCCATCAGGACCAGACGGAGGTGGACCGGGAGCAGCGTCCGGGCGCGCTGCTGCAGGCCATGGCCAGCCTGGAAATCGTCCACCCCGCGTGCGTCGACCGCGACTTCTTGCGACCCCTCGAGCCACCTCGGCTAGCCACCGTCGGAGAATTGTATCGCGAGCTGTGGTCCCAGCATCGGCCAAGGCGGCGTGCCATCAACAGTTCCGACTCCGACGAATACAACTCGCACAAGTGCAAGAGGCAATCACCAAAGCCGAGGAGGAACGGCGACACCTGCTGCAGCTCCGGCAAACCCTGATGCAGGAACCACCTCAGCCCCGAGGAGCCGGAGCTCGAGGCCGGGCTCGAGAGGTCCACCGGCGGATCCTCGAGGACGAGGCACTAGCACGCCCTGAAGCTTGTTTCCCGCGAGCCGGCCAGAACGTGGTGGCGGCGGCAATGTTGCTCCGAGACCTGCCCGCCGTCTCCAACCCCGATGCCAGGCGCATGCTCGGAGAAATGAAAAACCTCCTCGAGACAGCCGCGGTGCAGCAGGCCGAGAGCTCGGCGTCACGCCGACGCGGAGCAGCCTCGGGGAGACCGGCGGACACGCCCCACGACGCTCGCGAGGCATCCGTCCACCAGCCGGACGCCTCTCGAGCTAGGCCAGTCCGCGAACGGATCGTCGACAACCGGCCACCTCGAGACCCCAACGACGCCCGCAACGACATCAACCGACGGCGCAAGGACAAGGGGGCCCAAGAGCGCGGCTATAGCGCCCATCGAGGGGGGCGCTACGACAGCGACGAGGACCGGCAGGTCCTCGAGCCCCCGGGTCCCCGAGTCTTCAGCCGGGCCATCCGCAGCTCGACCCTCCCCGACCGCTTCCGACCGCCGACCAACATCGTGAAGTATGACGGGGAGGTCGAGCCCAAGCTCTGGCTCTCGGACTTCCGCCTTGGCTGCCAACTAGGCGGAGCGAAGAACGACGACCGCGTGATCATACGTCAGCTCCCACTTTACCTCTCGGACACCGCCCGTCGGTGGCTCGAGGGACTCCCGCCGGATCGGATCCATGACTGGGCCGACCTAGTCAGGGACTTCGACGGGAACTTTAAAGGGACCTGCGTGCGTCCAGGCAACCCCTGGGACTTACGGCGTTGCAGGCAGGCGGCGGACGAGCCCCTCCGCGACTTCGCTCGACGGTTCTCGAAGCAGCGTCTCGAGCTCCCCCACGTGCCTGACGAGGACGTCATCTCAGCGTTCCTCGCAGGCACAACATGCCAAGAGCTTGTTCATGAGCTAGGACGCTACCGTCCCGGGACGGTCGAGGACCTGATGGATCGCGTCACCAGCTTTGCTTCGGGCGACGAAGCAGTGGGGTCCTTCTTTGGCCGTTCCACGGACAAAGGCAAGGCTGTGATCGCACCGGAGGGCTCCAGCAAGGGTAACGACGCCAAGAACGACAACAATGACGGCAACAAAAGGAAGAAAAACAAACGCAAGGGCCAGAAGGCGAAGCGTGGCGCCGATGACGACGACGACAAAGAGGTGCTCGCTGGCGCCCTCGAGCCTAAGAAGCCCCGAGGCCCCCCCGATGGGGCTGTTTTCGACCAGATGCTCGAGGATCCCTGTACCTACCACAGGGGCCCCGTAAACCACAAGTTGAAAGACTACCGACTGTTGAAGGGCTACTACTCCAAGCTCGGCGATAAGAGGGAAGACGCGCCTAAGGGAAAGGATACCGATCGACGCGGCGGCAGAAACGCAGATGGCGACTTCCCCCCGGTGCGCGACTGCTACATGATCTACGGGGGGCCGACCGTCGGGCTCTCAGCTCGAGAAAGAAAGAAGGAGCGCCGGGAAATCTTTTCGCTTGGCCACGACGCCCCCCGGTATCTTGACTGGTCCGATGCGCCAATCACGTTCGACCGTGACGACCATCCGGACCAGGTCATAAACCCGGGGGCTTACCCCCTCGTTGTCGACCCCGTCATAGTCGACGTTCGGTTCTCCAAGGTGTTGATGGATGGGGGCTCGAGCCTCAACATCATATACCTCGAGACCCTCGACCTCCTGGGGATTTCAGAAGGACAGCTCCGACCCAGTGTCGGGGGGTTCCACGGAGTAGTACCAGGAAAGAAGGCCCACCCCCTCGGGCGCATCGACCTGCCGGTTTGCTTCGGCACGCCGGCAAACTTCCGCCAAGAAACGCTCACCTTCGAAGTGGTCGGCTTCCAAGGGACCTAGCACGCCATCATCGGCCGGCCAGGCTACGCCAAGTTCATGGCGATTCCTAACTACACGTACCTAAAGCTCAAGATGCCGGGGCCAAAAGGGGTCATCACCGTTGACACCTCCTACGAGCACGCATACCACTGCGACGTGGAGTGCGTCGAGCGGGGGGAGGCCAACGTCCTCCTCGACTCGCTCGAGGCCTTGGCAGCTCTGGCCACCGAGGGGGCCCCAGAGGCAAAGCGTCGCGCCGGCACCTTCGAGCCGGCTGAGCACACCAAGCAAATACCCGTCGACCCGACCTCGGCCAATGGCAAGACGCTGACCATCAGTACCAGCCTCGAGCCCAAATAGGAAGCAGTGCTCGTCGACTTTCTCCGCGCGAACATCGACATGTTTGCGTGGAACCCCTCGGACATGCCGGGCATACCGAGGGAAGTCGCCGAGCACGCCTTGGAGATCCAGGCCGGGTCCAGACCAGTGAAGCAACGCCTGCGCCGCTTCGACGAGGAAAAGCGCAGAATCATCGGCGATGAGGTGCACAAGCTTTTGGCGGCCGGATTCATCAAGGAGGTATTTTACCCAGAGTGGCTAGCTAACCCTGTACTAGTTAGGAAAAAGAATGGAAAAATGCGGATGTGTGTGGATTACACTGGTCTGAATAAAGCATGTCCAAAAGTTCCATTTCCTTTACCTAGAATTGACCAGATCGTCGATTCCACTGCTGGGTGCGAAGTGCTTTCGTTCCTTGACGCGTATTCCGGCTACCACCAAATTAGGATGAGAAAATCCGATGAGCTCGCGACCTCTTTTATCACGCCATTTGGTATGTACTGCTATGTCACGATGCCCTTCGGCCTTCGAAACGCCGGGGCAACGTACCAGCGATGTATGCAGCACATCTTTGGCGAGCACATAGGCAAGACCGTCGAGGCCTACATCGATGACATCGTGGTTAAAACTAAAAAAGTAGGGAACCTCATCAGCAACCTCGGGACCACGTTCGAGTGCCTTCGGGCCAAGAATGTAAAGCTCAACCCCGAGAAGTGTGTCTTTGGTGTGCCTCGAGGCATGCTACTTGGCTACATCGTCTCACAACGGGGGATCGAGGCAAACCCTGAAAAAATCTCAGCAGTCACGAGGATGGGCCCGATTCGTGACCTCAAGGGCGTACAGAAAGTAACAGGCTGCCTAGCCGCTCTCAGCAGATTCATCTCGAGGCTAGGGGAAAAAGTGCTACCCCTCTACCGCCTGCTAAAAAAGACGAAACACTTTGCGTGGACCGCCAAAGCGGAGGAGGCCTTAACCAAGTTGAAGGGGCTGCTGACTTCTGCACCAATTCTCGTGCCCCCGCGACCAGCCGAAGGTGACGGTTCCCCCGAGCCCCTCCTCCTCTATGTGGCCGCAACCACTCAGGTGGTTAGCGCGGTCATAGCCGTCGAGAGGCATGAGGAGGGTCATACATTGCCGGTCCAGCGGCCGGTATACTTCACCAGTGAGGTACTCTCCGAGGCCAAGGTCCGGTACCCGCACATCCAAAAGCTGCTCTACGGCATCATCATCACAAGGCGCAAGCTCCAGCACTACTTCCTCGCTCATCCCGTAACGATGGTGTCATCCTTCCCCCTCGGAGAGATCGTCAACAATCGGGAGGCCACGGGGCGCATCGCCAAGTGGTCCGCCGAGCTGATGGGGGAGACCATCACCTATGCCCCGCGAAAGGCCATCAAATCGCAAGCGTTGGCGGACTTCGTTGCTGAATGGACCGACACTCAGCTCCCGCCGGCACAGATTCAGGCCGAACTCTGGACCATGTACTTCGATGGATCCCTCACGAAGACGGGGGCGGGAGCAGGCCTGCTCTTCATCTCGCCCCTCGGAGTACACATGCGCTACCTGCTACGCTTGCACTTCCCCTTCCAACAACGTCGCCGAGTATGAGGCCCTCGTCAATGGGCTGCCGCATCGCCCTCGAGCTCGGGGTCCGACGCCTCGACGCCCGAGGAGACTCGCAGCTCGTCGTCACCAGGTTATGAAGGCTTCAAGCTGCATCGATCCCAAGATGGAGGCATACTGCGGGGAGGTGCGCAAGCTGGAGACAAGTTTTACGGCCTCGAGCTCAACCACATAGCTCGGAAATACAACGAGGCCGCAGACAGCTGGCAAAGTTGGCGTCCACGCGCGGCACGGTACCGCAGACTTCTCCTCGAGGGACGTCTTTGAGCCATCCGTCGAAATCGACCCGGGGGCTGGCCCCTCGACGCCACCCCTCGAGCAGGACACGGGGGCTCGACTCTCAACACCACCCCTCGAGAAGGACCCCTCGACGTCCACAGAGGCGATGCAGGTCGACGCACACGCCCCTTCGTCACCACGGCCCCTCGACTGGCGGGCGCCCTACCTCGACTACCTGACGCAAGGCGAGCTACCAGAAGACAAGACGGAGGCCCGACGCATCGCTCGAAGGGCCAAGACCTACGTCTCTACTACGGCGACGAACGGGAGCTATACCGACGAAGTTCCGGACTGGGATCCTTCAACGCTGCATCCCACTCGAGGAAGGGCGCAAGCTCCTCGACGATATGCACTCGGGGGCTTGCGGCCACCACGCAGCGCCGAGGGCCCTGGTTGGCAACGCCTTCCGACAAGGCTTCTATTGGCCGACCGCCATTGGGGATGCCAAGCGTTTGGTCCAAGCATGCCATGGGTGTCAATTCTACGCCAAGCAAACGCACCAGCCCGCACACGCCCTGCAGATGATCCCAATCACTTGGCCATTTGCCGTTTGGGGGCTCGACCTCGTGGGGTCCCCTCAAAAGGACAAGTGGAGGGTACACACACATGCTCGTGGCCGTCGACAAGTTCACCAAGTGGATCGAGGCTAAGCCGATAGGAGACCCCACCTCCGAGAGGGCTGTCGAGTTCATCGCCAACATCATGTACCGGTTCGGGGTGCCTAATGTCATCATCACACGACAATGGCACCCAATTCACGGGCAAAAAGTTCACCAACTTCTGCGATGACAACAACATTCGCGTAACCTGGGCCTCGGTCGCATACCCCCAATGCAACGGGCAGGTCGAGCGCGCCAACGGCATGATACTCCATGGGCTAAAGCCAAGGCTGTTCAAGACCCTCAAGAATTTCGGAAAGGGGTGGGCTACAGAACTCCCCTCGGTGCTGTGGGGCCTCAGGACTACGCCGAGTCGAGCCACCGGGTTCACTCCGTTTTTCCTAACCTACGGCGCCGAGGCCGTCTTACCTACGGACCTCGAGTACGGCTCACCTCGACTTCGAGCCTACAACGAGCAAACCAGTGACGAAAGGCTCGCCAACGCCAAGGACCAGCTCGAGGAGGCCGAGACGTGGCGCTCATCAACTCTGCACGCTACCAGCAAACACTTCGATGCTACCACGACAAGCACGTGCGCAAAAGGGACCTGGCGGTGGGGGACCTCGTGCTTCGACGGCTGCAAGATAATCGAGGGCGCCATAAGCTCACCCCTCCGTGGGAAGGCCCATACACCGTGGCCGAAGTGCTCAAGCCAGGCACATACAAGCTCTACGACGACCAAGGCAGGATCCTGGCGAACGCGTGGAACATATCTCAGCTACGTCGCTTCTACCCTTAAGGGCCTCGAGGCCTTGTTCATTTTATTGCTTTGTACAAACACGTTGAATATGAATGGGCCAACTCGTGCTCCATCTTTCATGTTCCTTAGCAACTCAAGTAGCCTCGACCCTGCCTAGCTCAGGGTCGAGCCTCCCTCGGGGGCTGACAAGGGGGTAAACGCCCCCCAGACTCCGGAAAAAACGCGTGTTTTCTTTTCAAAAATTTGACCCTCGTCTCGACTCGCGCCTCGAGTGAACTAGCGACGTCTAAATCTTAAAGTACCTCGAGCCTCCAAGGTCGGGGGGCGTCGACGTAGACGGCCACCTACGCCCCCGGGCTACGGTGCCCTACCTACGCCTCCCCTCGAGGGGCTCGCGACGTATCGAAGGAACACAGACTAAGTTAGCAGAAACTCGAGCTTGCGACAAAGAGAAGCGGTCAAACGCATTTGAAAAGAAAACAACTCTTTTCATAAACAAATCACATATACATTCGGGTCTCGACGTACCCTCATTTATGTCACAGAATTCTTACAAGGGCCTCGACGCCCAAATTTGGCACGCAGGCCTCAGTCCTCGTCGGTGCGGTACTCCTCCCCGAGGTCCACGATGGCAGGCTCGACCTCGACGCCCGAGCTCGAAGGAGGAGGGCTCCCGACACCGCTGCTGGCGTCAGGAGGCAGCACGTCCTCCTCGAAGATCTTCGCAAGCGACGTCCCCGGCCTCTCCATCTTCTCCAAATTTTGTCAACTCGGCGGTTGTTCCACTCCTCATCCTTCCCCTCGATCTCGATGAAGCCATTCGCGACAACATGGACCGGGAAGCGGAAACCGGAGCGAACAACCGCGAGTGTCTGCTTGACGCCGTGATGGAGAGCTTGCCGGACACGGTCCCGCGCGGCTGCGTCGAAGAAGCACAAGGCGTCGACCAAGGCATCGCCCCGAGCCATTGCACCTTCTGCCGCGGCACAGGAGGAGCACCCCACATGGGCCGAGCCGGTCGAGAGAAGAGCGAGCCCGCTCCGCCACCATCGTCTCGTCTTGGAGCTGGTCCAAGAGAGCCTGGTTCGTCTCCCGGAGCTCCTCGACCGTCTTCTCGACCCCTGCGCAACAAACAAGGAAGAGTGAGACTGCGGCGTAACAAAGAACTTCGAGAACCAAACAAGAACAAGGTGTAAGCCTCACCGTCGCAGTGTTGCCCCAGTGCGGCGAGGTCGCTGGTCAGGCCCTCAGCACGCTGCTCCAGCCTGCGCTTCTCGGCCAGCGTGAGGAGCTTCTCGGACCTAAGGTCCTCGATCAGCCGGCCCGCCTCCACCAGGGCCAGATCCTTGCGGATCACCTCCTGCCGCGCCGCCCCCTCGGCAGCTCGGGCGGTGGCGGCACCACTCACGGCGTCTTCGGCCTCTTTTCTCGCCGCCTCCGCTGCGGTTCGGGCAGCGGCGGCCTCGCCACGGGCGTCAGCAGCCTCCTGCTTCGCCGCCTCGGCTTCAGCCCGGGCAGAGGTGGCCTCGCTTCGGGCGTCCGCGGCCTCCTTCCTCGACGCTTCGAGAACGGCGGCGGCCTCCTCCTTGGATCGGGCGACCTCGCCTCGAGCCACCCGGACCTCCGCCTCCGCCTCGTTAAGCCGGCTCGCCATCTGGGCGTTCCGGCTCAGCTCCGCGCGGAGATCTCGAAGCTCCGCCTCGGCCCGCTCGAGGGCGGCTGACACCTGTGCGGATCGGCCCGCCTCCTCGGAGCAGGACCGCTCCGCCTCCGCCATAAGCGCGGCCACCTCCCGGAAGATGGACCGCACCTCGCGCGGTGCCCCCCGCTGGGCCGGCTGCTCGATGGGAACCACGGCAAGGGGCGGGCTCAGTGGGACGGGAAACGGCCATATCGGTCGGTCGAGCTCGATGTCGGGCAGATCCTCCTCCGCCTCGAGCTGCCCCGACAGCGACCCGCCGCCCGACGGCACGGGCCCCGACTCCCTCCGTCCCTCCGCCGGCGCTTCCTGTTGCGGATCGGTCGAGGGAAGGCTCGACCCCGGGCCCTCTTCCCTGGCCGGGCCCTCCGGCGCCTTGTCGGCGCTAGCCGGCACGACGGGCGCCTCCACCGTCATCGAGCCCGCGGCGAGGAGCGGCCCCTGCTCCAGCTCGTTCAGGAGGTCCTCCACCGTCGGCTCCTTCTCCGCCGACGCCTCTCCCCCCTTTCCCTCCTCCGCGCCCGGCCCGTGCTGGTCGGAGCCACAAGGGGCGCAGTCTCCTCAGCCCCAGACGCCGGCGGGGCCGTGCTCGCCCCAGGCGCTTCCCCGGAACAACAGCCGTCGTGGTGAGGGGAAGGATGGCGCTCCCAGTTGGCACCATCGCGGGAGGAGGAGGAGGGGGAGGAGCGCGCTTCGGCGGATACGGTGGTGGCAGGCTCGATGCCATGAGCTGAGGCCCCTGCAAACGAGATGACGGAGATGTCAGAACCAGGAAGAGTACCTCGACCCCTATGGTCGATGGCGACGGCCTCACCAAAATTTGCGACGATCATCCGGCCCCCTCGAGCCATGGCAGCTCGGGCCTTCTCCAGCCAAGCGGCCTCTCTAGCGGAGGAAGGTGCCATACCTCGAGGTGCCTGTGCCTCGACGGGGCTCGAGGCCTTGGCCCGCTTGGACGAAGCGAGGTCCACCTCCTGGTAGGAGCGCTTCCCCCTGAGAAAATGGAGATGGCACGCGTCATCAAAAGCAAAGAGGTGAAGCCTCACTACCGACGAGACCCAAGGAAACTACTCACCCGAAGCGGCGGCTGGGCTTCTTCCCGGAGTCGCCGGACCCACTCGGGGGCTCGAGCCCACCCCACGGCTCGAGCCCTGCGCCTGGGCCGTCTCCGCAGGGCTGGGATGGGGGGAGGGCTCCCGACGCCTCCCATGGCTCGACCTCGAGGGAGAGCCCTCCTTCCGCCCCACATCGCGGGAGGGCGACCGCACCACCCTCGTGCTGACGTCGTGGCGCTCGCCCCGGCGCGGGCTCCGGACCTGCTCCGGCGCCCGCGCTGGTGGTCGCGCCCTCCCGTCCCGCTTCCGCGTCCCGGCGGCGGTGCGGCGATGGACTCCGGGGACGCTCGCGCCCTGGTCACGAGACGCTCGGGGGCTCCCTCCCCGACGCTCATGATGGCGCGGGCTCGACGCCTCTTCTTGGCGCCCACTCCTCCGCGGGCTCGACGGCGCCCTTGACGGCTCGCGGGGGTCGGGCCCGGAACCCTTCTCGACCTGTCGGCCGCCTCTCGAGGCCCGACCCCTCTCGAGACCCCCCGTCTGGGCTGACGCGGGGCGGCCTCCGTTGGCGCTGTGGCGGAGGCGCTCCGGGTCCGGGGCTTCCTTACGACCGGGGCACGTCCGGCGCGGAGCTCGACGGACCTCGGGCCCCCGACGAGGCAGGGATCGGCGCCGCCTTCCGCGGCTGCGTCCGCGCGCCCTTTTGTCGGTGGGACCTCCAGTGTACCCTCCTGCACAGAGGAGCGGTCAGCCCTGTCATCGACGAGCCCCGCGCGCATCAAGCGCGCATCCATCCCCTCGTCGTCGTCCTCCTCCTCGTCACTACTCTCCTCCTCCGAGCTCGAGGAGCTCAGCTCGGGGGACCCGTCCCCAGGCTGACGGTTACGACGAGCCTTCGCCAGTCTCTGCTCCCGAGCTAAGCGACGCAAGTTTTTTATCTCTCTTTCTTCTTTTTTGCATCCTTGCTCTCCTTGTCCTTTTGAGCAGAGAGGCGCCTCACCTGAGCATCCGCGGCGTCTTCCCTCACCGGGGCCTCGACGCGCGACAAGTAAATGCCCCCTGAAGAAAGAGAAGCGTGATGAGACAAACCACAAGACGGATGCAAACGGATCGAAGAGGAAAAGGGGGAGGAGGCTCGAGATAGCTCGACTCGAGGGAGGCTTACCAGGTCGAGACACCCCTCGTCGGGTGCCATCGCAACCAGGTTGGGAGAGTTCAGGGACGAACGGCCCCTGGATCGTGATCGACACCCGGGAGACGCCCTCGTTCCGGGACAGCCTCTCTTCGGCCATCCTCGAGCGATTGAGCGCCTCGAGCTGAGCCTGCGGGCCCATCTCGTGCATAGAAGGGGGCGGTCCGCCAGCGGCGGAAGAACTCTTCGCTGGTGGAACGCCCAAATGACCGCTTGCACGGTCAGCTTCTTCTCGTCCACCAGCGTCTTCATCATCTCCATCAGCGGGGGGCAGGTGGCTTGCCTGTCCGCCGCAACGCCCCAGGTCCACTTCTCCGGGCGTCGAGTAAGGACCCGGCCGGTGTACTGGGAAGGAGGCCACCTTCGTTCCGCAGATAGAACATCCAATGGTCGTCCCACCCGGCCTGGTTGGTGGATAGCTTGTATCGCAGGTACTCGCGGGGGACATTGGCCGACGAGGTCCCCGCCCTCGCGGTGATGGCAAGGGAGCCCATGCGCACGGGCCGCCTCCCGCTGGGCTTCAGGGACTTGATGAAGAGCTCGCCCCGGAAGAGATGGACGAACATCTCCCAGTGCGGCTCCATCTTCAGGTACCCCTCGCACACCGCGGCGAATATGGCGGCGTGCGAGATGGAGTTGGGGGAGAAGTGTTGCAGCTCCACCTCGAAATGGTGGGCCAGCCCTCGCAAGAAGCGGCTCGGCGGGACGCCGAGCCCCATGCGGTGGTAGCGCGTGAAGCTCACCACGTACCCCTCCGCGGGTGCGGCTCCCGGTGCTCCGCCGACGGGATAACCCACCATGCGGATCCCTCCTCCGGGTTGGGGCGCAGAAGCCCCTGGGCCACCAGCGAGTCCATCTCGCTCTGCGTCACCTTCGACGGGCTCCAGTCCTCGGCCGGCAGCATCTGTGTCTGGGCGGCCATGACGGTGGCGCGGCGCGGATCCGAGCGGCGGACGGGCGGCCGGAAATCCCCAATCGACTAGCTCGAAGGAGAGGGCGCGTAAAGGCTACGGCGGCGGCGAAGGCAAAGGCAAAGTAAAGGGTTCTTTTCCCTCTTTCGGTATTTATAGGGGAAATCCAGACGGGCGCGATCTCCCACGACGTAAAAAGGTAACAGAATGCATTCAATGCGCCCACCTAACCGCGTCTCGAGCCGGGTGCAGGATACACGCGTTACCTCTCCATTCGCTCCACTACCCGGGCCCGCCACGACCGTCGCTCCGGCTTCGCGCCCGCCGCTCTCCCTGACGATTTCCGCCTAAAAAGGCGTGCCCAACGGGCAGAAGGACTCCCAGACGACGGAGGCTTCTTCATAAAGGTAAAAACGGGCCCCGGCCCTAAGTCTCGAAGCAGCGAAGGCTGGCCCTCGAAAAGGGTTCGACAGCCGGCTTCGAGCACCCGAGTCAGGGACACCAAGGGGCGCCACTCGCGGCATTACTCGAGGCGCCGAGCCCTCGAGGCCCCTCACGTGTATCCAAGGCGGGGAGCTCGACGTGCAGTGAGATCCCCTCGGAGGGAGGCATCGAGCCACCGGGTCCTATCGAATGGACCCGGCACTCCTGCAGACTGAGCCCCCATGCTTTATGAGACCGCCTCGGGCCACAGTCGACCCCTAACGAACGGGGCACGAGCTCTCACTTGGATTCCCCGTTACCAGCTCACCGGGAACCTCGATACTCGCCCACTGGTAGGTAGTAGTACGAGGCATCCCCCCTCGCATCCGATCGAAAGGACTCGCGGGATGACAAGCCAGGGCAATCGGCATGCCGGACAGCTCGAGGAGCCGGCCAGTCGGTTCAGCCTGGCACCCCTCGACGAAAGAGGGTCTAAAAACTCGGACAGTTGCGACTAATCTCTTTCTTTATGTGAGCATGGGATTTTCAGGCTCGGGTGAAAGCTCGACCCCCATCTCGCCTGAGCCCTCGAGGCCGGACCTCGAACGATCGCTCGTTCTCCGTCTCGCTCAAGCCCTCCGAGCCAAGCCTCGGACGGAGTCTCCCACGACAAAGGAAAGGTAACCGTAAACATTTAATGAGACTACCAAACCACATTTCGAGCCTGTTGACAGGTACACCCGGCGCCGCGATCTCCGCTCCCTGACGATATCCGCCTAAAAAGGCGCGCCCACTGGGCAGAAGGCTCCCAACGACGGAGGATTCTTCGGGAAGCCCACGAGGGAGTTCTAACCACTCCCCCATGGCCTCGGGGGCTACACCCGCGGGTGTCGCTCGCACAACACCCACGGAATCAAATCGACAAAAATCTCGAGGCCAGTTAGCTATCCATCGAGATCCCACTCTGGAGCCCCTGCTCGAATGCAAGCACTCAAACAAGGGCTCGGGCTACTGTCGGTGGTACAAAAAAGGGGTACCACCAATCAACGCAAACACCCGAAACACTCCGTCTCCGTCTCGCCCGAGCCCTCCCAGCCAGGCCTCGGGCGAACGCCCCGTCTCCGTCTCGCCCGAGCCCTCCCAGCCAGGCCTCGGGCGAACGCTCCGTCTCCGTCTCGCCCGAGCACTCCCAGCCAGGCCTCGGGCGAACGCTCCGTCTCCGTCTCGCCCGAGCCCTCCCAGCCAGGCCTCGGGCGAACGCTCCGTCTCCGTCTCGCCCGAGCCCTCCCAGCGAGGCCTCGGGCGAAGCCCCATCGCTCTCCGTCCCGCTCGAGCCCTCCAGACCTCGGGCAAGCGCGCCCCCACACCTCGAGCCTTAACACACGGACCTCGAGCTGCACAGACAGCCGTACCAGCCCATACCACGCATTTAATGCCTTCACCTACTCCGGTCATGTCCACTAGTGCACGGCGTGTACCACAGTAACTCGGTGTAAAGGTCAAGTCTCGTTTTCACCACAAGCATGGGCAAAAGGGCACCAGTGCAGCACTGTTCGGCCATGCCAGGCACTGTAACCCCTCGAGGCCGGCTACGCGCCCCTCGAGCCAGGCACTGTAACCCCTCGAGGCCGGCTACGCGCCCCTCGAGCCCTGCACTGTAACACCTCGAGGCCGGCTCCGCGCCCCTCGAGCCCCCGTGGCACCACCTCGAAGCCGGCTCCGCGCCCTTCGAGCCCTAACTACTTTCGTGCTCTGGAGGACAGGTACCCAAGACCCGAGGGACCCCGCCGCGTACTGTACATTCCGGGATGGGTGCTGTACGGCTCCCGCCTTGTCACGCCCCTACGTCCGCACCCAGGATGGAAGCCACGACCCAAGGACGCCTCAACAGCGACAATCACATCGGCTCCAGTGGCCCGACAAGACAGAGTTCCTACCCTTCCCGTATGGGGCACCATACGCCCCGACACCTGTAATACTTTCATGTAACCCTGGCCTCCCCTTGCTCTATAAAAGGGGACGCTAGGGCCCTCATTCGGGACGACGGACACACCCACGAGTCCACGCACAGACACGAGTCCGGACTCCGGTCCACGCTCACTGAGCTTGTATTCTCCCCTGTACAAGCACTTAGGTGCAAGTAATACAAGAACATCTCCTCCCCACTGGACGTAGGGCCTTCTTTGCCCGAACCAGGATAAATCCTTGTGTCCCCTTGCATCACCATCCAGGAAGAGAAGCACGCGATCATATTACTCGTTGGTGTGATACCCCCGGGGTACGAAACACCGACAAGTGTAGGGTATGGCTGAACAGTGTGGTACTTGCACCTTTTTGCCCATGCCCGCGGTAAAAGCGAGGTTTGACTCAGGGCCTGTTTTACTGCGTCGCACGTCGTGTACGAAGGGATGTGATAGGAGTTGGTGGACGCATTAAATGCAGAGTATGGGATTGGCATTCGATGCCTGATGCTGCTCGAGGGTGGCATAACGTGTCTCGAGGGATAAGTTGCTACACTAGTGAGGTTCGAGGTCCCCGCGTGGGGTCTCGAGGTGCGGTACAGGGCTCGAGGCCTATGTGCCGGGGCTCGAGGTGTAGGCTGCCATGAGGCGGACAGCAAGGCTTCGGCGGCCCCGGGCTCCTTGGTGATGGGCCGGCGTTGTAGGCCTCGAGAGATTGGCTTTTTAGAAGGTTAGATTTGCTAGGTTTGTTATTACTTGGTGTTCTAGGTTTAACCTATTTGTTTTGCGTTGATTGGGGGTACCCCTTTTGTGGACCCCCGACAGTAGCCCCCGAGCCCTTGTTTGAGTGCTGGCACTCGATCAGGGGCTCTCTACCGGGATCTAGAGGATTACTACTGGTTCTCGAAGGTTCGGCTGTTCAATTCCGTGGGTGTAGCCCCCGAGGCCACGGGGGAGTGGTTAGGACTCCCTCGTGGGCTTTTTTGCGAGTGTGAGTGTTAGTTGTTTTTTAGGTTCGGGAGTGTCGAGCCCCCGAGTGTTTTGACCCTCTTTCGTCGAGGGGTGCCAGGCTGAATCGACCGGCCGGCTCTTCGAGCTGTCCGGCACGCCAATTGCCCTGGCTTGTCATCCCGCGAGTCCTTTCGATCGGATGCGAGGGGGGATGCCTCGTACTACCGCGAGCGGGCGAGTATCGAGGTTCCCGGTGAGCTGTAACGGGGGAATCCAAGTGAGACCTCGTGCCCCGTTCGATAGGGTCGACTGTAGCCCGGAGGCGATCTCATAAAGCGTGGGCGCTCGGTCTGCAAGAGTGCCGGGTCCATTCGATAGGACCCGGTGGCTCGATGCCTCCCTCCGAGGGGATCTCTCTGCACGTCGTGCGCCCTGCCTTGGATACACGTGAGGGGCCTCGAGGGCTTGGTCCTCGAGCGATACTACGAGTGGCGCCCCTTAGTGTCCCTGACTCGGGTGCTCGAAGCCGGCTGTCGAACCCTCTTCGAGGGCCAGCCTTCGCTACTACGAGGCTTGGAAGGGCCGGGGCCCGTTTTTACCTTCGTGAAGAAGCCTCCGCCGTTTGGAATCCTCCTGCCCGTTGGGTGCGCCTTTTTAGGCGAAAACAGTCAGGGAGTGGGGATCGTGGCGCCAGAGTGACGGATGCGAAGTTGAAGCGGCTGCCGTGGTGGCCCAGATAATGGAGTGAAATGTGGGGCTGCCGCGTGTACCTGTCGATGGGCTCAAGATTCTGTTAGGTGGAGCATTTAATGCGCGCGGGTTACCTTTTTCGGCCGTGGGAGATCCCGCCTGTGTGTGTTTTCCCTTATAAATATCGGAAGAGGGGAGAGGAACCCTTTACTTTGCCTTCGCCTTCACCGCTGCCGTAGCTTCCACGTGCCTTCTCCCTCGAGTTAGTCGATTGGGAATTTTCTGGCCGTCCGTCCGCTGCTTGAATCCGCGCCGTCGCCGCCATGGCTGCCCAGACACAAGCGCTGCCGGCCGAAGACTGGAGCCCGACGAAGGTGACACAGCGCGAGATGGACTCGCTGGTGGCCAGGGCTTCTCTGTCCCAACCCGGAGGAGGGACCCGCGTGGTGGGTTATCCCGTCGGAGGATCACCGGGAGCCGCATCCGCCGGAGGGGTACGTGGTGAGCTTCACGCGCTACCACCGCATGGGGCTCGGTGTTTTCGCCGGCTGCTTCATGCGGGCGTTGACCCACCAGTACAAGGTGGAGCTGCAACACTTCTCCCCCAACTCAATCTCGCACGCCGCCATCTTCACCGCGGTGTGCGAGGGGTACCTGAAGATCGAGCCGCACTGGGAGATGTTCGTCCACCTCTTCTGGGGCGAGCTCTTCATCAAGGCCTTGAAGCCTAGCGGGAGGCGGCTCGTGCGCATGGGCTCCCTCACCGTCACTGCGAGGACTGGGACCTCGTCGGCCGCGCGTCCCGCGAATACCTCCGCTACAAGCTTTCCACCAACCAGGCGGTGGGTGGGACGACCACTGGTTTCTACTTGCGGAACGAAGGGGGCCTCCTTCCGCAGTACACCGGCAGCGTCCTCACTCAACGCCTGGATAGTGGACCTGGGGCGTCGCGGCGGAAGGCAACGCCACCTGGTGCCGCTGATGAAAGCGATGAGGTCGTTAGTGGAGGACAAGGGACTGACCGTCCCAGCGGTCATTTGGACGTTCCACCAGCGGAGGGTCCTTCCTCTGGCGGACCGCCCCTCCTCATGTTCGAGATGGGGCCTAAGGCCTCGCTCGAGGCGCTCTTAAGCAATTGAGGATGGCCGAGAGAGGCTGTCCGGAACGGGGCGTCTCCCGGGTGTCGATCACGATCCAAGGACGTTCTCCGCCGAGGAAACCATCCTGATTGTCATGGCACCTGACACGGGGTGTCTCGACCTGGTATGCTCTCCTCGAGCTAGGCTGTCTCGAGCTTCTCCTCTTTTCTTTCTTCTTATGGCCTCGTATATTCCTCTTGTGGTTTTCCTTATCGAGTTTCCTCTTAGCAGGGGGCGTTTACATGCCGTGCGTCGAGGCCCCCGGTGAAGGAGGACGCCGCAGAAACACAGGTGAGGCGCCTCTCTGCTTAGAAAGATAAGGAGAGCAAGGATGCCAAGAAGAAGAAGAGGAAAGAGAGAAACTTGCGTCGAGCGGATCGAGAGCAGAAGCTTGCGAGGGCTCGCCGTAACTGGCAGCCCGGGGCGGAGTCCCCCGAGCTCAGCTCCACGAGCTCGGAGGAGGAGGAGGATGACGATGAGGAAGAGAGCGACGATGAGGGGATGGATGCGCGTTTGAGACGCGCGGAGGTCGTCGACGTCAGGACTGACCGCTCCTCTGTGCAGGAGAACATCCTGGAGATCCCCCCGGTGAAGGTACCGCGTGGGGCGCCGCAGCGGAAAACCGCGCCGAGCTCCGCCTCGTCGTCGGGCCCAGGGCACGTCGAGCTCCGTGCCGGACGCCCCCCGCCGTGAAGAATCCTCGGACTCGGAGCACCGCCGCTACGGTGCAGAAGGAGGCCACAGCCGCGTCGACCCAGGCGGGGGGTCTCGAGAACGGCCGGTCCCGAGAAGCGGCCAACACACCGGGAGGGACTCCGGGTCCGACCGCCGTAAGTCGCCGAGGGCGACATCGAGCCGCGGAGAGGCAGGCAACATGAGGGGGTGTCGAGCCCCCGCCTCCATGACCGTCGGGGGGGGGGGGGAGCCCCCGGTCGTCTCGTGACCAGGGCCGCGAGCGTCCCTGGAGCCCGTCGCCGCACCACCGCGGGAGAAGGAGACGACGCGGGGGACGCGACCGCCGGCACGAGTGCCGGAGCAGGTCCCGGAGCCCGCATAAGGAAGGGCGTCACGAGGACCGCCCGAGGGGGACACGGTCGCCCTCCCGGGGCGAAAGGCAGAAGGAGAGCTCCCCGCGGGGGTCGAGCCATGGAAAGCATCGGGAGCCTTCCCCCCGACCGAGTCACACGGAGACGGCTCGGGAGCATGGCTCGAGAATAGGTCGGGCTCGAAGCCCCCGAGTGAATCCGGCGGCTCGGGGAAGAAGGCCCACCGTCACTTTGGGTAAGTAGCGTTTCTTAATTTCGCTGGTATTGAAGCTTTACCTTTTCGCTTTTGGGTTGAGTGTGCCATTTCTGGTTTGTCCAGGGAGAAGCGCTCCCGGCAGGATGCGGATTCCTCGGCGTCCAAGCGAGCCAAGACCTCGAGCTCTGCTGAGGCGCAAGCACCTCGAGGTACGGCTCCTTCTTCCACTAGAGAGGCCGCTTGGCTGGTGAAGGCCCGAGCGGCCATGGCTCGGGGAAGCCAGATGGCCGCCGCGGATCCTGGTGAGGCCGACGCCATCGACCACGGAGGTCGAGGCATTTTCTTGATTCTAACAATCTCATTCTTCTTTTTCCGCAGGGATCGCAGCTTCCGGCGCCGAGCCCGCCGCCGCTGCGTCAATTGCAGCACCACCTCCTCCTCCTCCTCCTCCTCCGGCGGCGTCTACCGAGAGGGCCACTCCTCCCCCCATCACGACGGCCATCCCGGGGGGAGCGTCTGGGATAGGCACAGCTTCGTCGGCATCCGGGGCTGAAGAGGCAGCGGCCCTCGAGGCCCCAGTCGACGCAAGCCAGCCCGCGGAGAAGAGGAAGGAGGGTGAGGCATCGACGGAGAAGGTGCCGATGGTGGAGGAGCTCTTGGATGAGCTGGAGCAGGGGCCGCCCCCGGCCGAGGGCTCGACGTTGGTGGAAGCGCCCGAGGCACCGGCCAGGGCCGACAAGACGCCGGAGGACCCGGCGAGGGATGAGAGCTTGGGGACGAGCCACCTCTCGAGCGATCCGCCCCCGCTCGAGTCCTCACCTCCACGCGAGATCGCACCGCCGCCTCGGGAGGGGTCGGAGCGGCAAGAGGTGTTCGCGGAGGAACGAAGGGAGCCGCAGCCTGTGCTGCCGGTCGGGGGGTCGCAGCCGGCATTGCTCGAGGTGGAGGAGGAGGGTCTGCCCGACGTCGAGATCGTTCGGCCGGTGTGGCCGTACCCCGATGCACCGAGTCCGGCCGGTGCCGTTATCCTCGTTGCGCGGCTGGCTCGGCAGGGGGCCCCGCGGGAGGCACGACTGATTTTCAGGGAGGTGGCCGAGCTTGCGGCGGAGGCGGAGCGGTCCTTCTCGGAGGAAGAGGAGAGGTCCGCGCGGGCGGCGGCTGCCCTCGTGAAGGCGCAGGCGGAACTCCAAGAGCTCCGTGTCGAGCTGGACCGGAACGCCCAGATGGCGAGCCGGCTCAACGCCGCACAGGCGGAGGCTCGGGACGAGGCCGCCCAGGCAAAGGAGGAGGCCACCGCCGCGCTATCCGAGGCTGAGGCGTCGAAGAAGGATGCCGCCGACGCTCAAGGTGAGGCCGCTATCGCCCGATCGGCAGCGGAAGCGGCGAAGGAGGAGGCCGAGAGGGCCCCAGGCGAAGCCGCCACCGCCCGATCCGCAGCGGAGGCGGCGAAGATGGAGGCCGAGGAGGCCAAGAACGGAGTCGCCACCGCCCAGGATGTAGCGGAGGCGGCGTGACAAGAGGTGATCCGAAAGAATCTGGCCCTTGCCGATACGGGCAAGCTGGTCGAAGACCTCAAGGCCAAAAAGCTCGACGTGCTTTTCGAGAAGTGTAGGCTCGAGCAGCGCGTCGAGGGCCTCGCCAGCGACCTCGCCGCTCTGGGCGCGCACTGCGATGGTAATTTTCATGCCTTGTCTTTGCCTTGATTTCGAGGTTTTTTGTTACGTCGCGGTCTCACTCTTTCTTGTTTGTTGCACAGAGGTCGAGAAGACCGCCAAAGAGCTTCGTGAGACAAACAAGGCCCTCGTGGATCAACTTCAAGATGAAACCATGGTGGCGGAGCGGGCATGCGTTACCCTCGACAGGCTCGGCTCCATGTGGGGGTCTCCTCCGGTGGCTGCGGCAGAGGGCACGGTGGCTCGGGGCGACGCCCTGGTGGATGCCTTGTGCTACTTTGACGTGGCCGCGCGGGGCCACATCCGGCATGCTCTCCACCATGGTGTCAAGCAGGCGCTCGCGGCCGTCCGCTTCGGCTTCCGCTTCCCGGTCAATGTCGTCGCCAAGGGCTTCATCGAAATCGAGGGGAAGGACGAAGAATGGAACGACCGCCGTGTCGAGAAGATCCTCGAGAAGGTGGACAAACCGGGGGCGGCGTTCACGAAGTTCTTCGAGGAAGATGTGTTGCCTCCTGACGCGGGCAACGGTGTTGAAGGCCCTCCTCCTCCTGGTCTGGACGTCGAGGTTGAGCCCGCTGCGGAAGATCTCGGGGAGGAGTACCAGACCGACGAGGAATAAGGCCTGCGTGCCAAATTTGGGCGTCGAGGCCCTTGTAAGGGGTTATGTCATGACTTGTGGCCTGTCGAGATCAACATGTGTATATATGACTTGTTTGTTTAACGAAGTTGTTTTTCTTTTCAATTTTGTTTGACCATCTCTTTTTGTCGTTAACTCGAGTTTCTGCTGGCTCGGTCTGTGCTCCTTCGATACGCGTCACGAGTTCCTCGAGGGGAAGCGTAGGTAGGGTACTGTAGCCCAGGGGCGTAGGTGGCCGTCTACATCGACGCCTCCTGACTCTCGGAGGCTCGAGGTATTTTCGGACTTAGACGTTACTAGTTCGTTCGAGGTACGAGTCGAGATGAGGGTCAAATTTTTGAAAAGAAAAAACGCGCTTTTTCCGGAGTCTGGGGGGGTCCCCCTGTCAGCCCCCGAGGGAGGCTCGACCCTGAACAAGGCAGGGTCAAGGCTACCTGAAGGACCGAAGATGCTAAAGCAAGGCGACCAGAGGGGGGGGGGTGAGTGGGAGCCTAAAATTTCTTCTCAGAAATTACGGCCTCTATCCCAACAAAATCAACCCCAAGAGCAAAGCCGACACACGTGATGTCCTCGACCCAAGAGTATGGGTGGATGTTCCCTAGGAACACAGCGGGATACCACAAAAGCTCCCTCTTCCAAATCCACGCAAGTCAACTAGTGACAGGATGGAGTTTGGGTAACCTCAACCTCCCCCGAGCAACGCGAGAGGGATTCAGGCAATCTCGCAAAGCGGGAAGCCCAGTTTCTGTAGAGCACAGAGTCGGGAATCCAACGCAAAAAGCGGATCTCAAATCGGAGCTCGAACGCAAAAGATACGGACGAAAACGCGTTCTGTCAGCACTGACCAGACTCACTGGTGCGTCCGGTCGATAGGCACCGGACGCGTCCGGTCAGCTGAACTGCGTTCTGGGAGCTCTCTGTTCATGACCGGACTCACGGCGAACAAGCGTCCGGTCGCACAAAACGCTTTCTGACAGCACTGACCGGACTCTGAGGAGCGTCTGGTCAGGAACGATCGGATGCGTCCGGTCCACAGAAACTCGTTTTCGGAGCTCTCTGTGTTGGACCGGACTCTGCGTGGAGGTGCGTCTGGTCGATTCACAGTCAGCGTCCGGTCACCACGCGCGAACTGGACAGCGCGGGTGTTCAACGACCGGACTCTGGCTCGGTGCGTCCGGTCGCTATGAGGCAGCGTCCGGTCACCCCGACCAGTCCCTTGTTCGTCTACCAAATCGACCCGATCTCCCTCAAATCAAAAGCACTAGGGCTCTAACTTCGTGTGAGGGATCAAAGGATGTTAGTGAGCTACTCCTAAGAGATCATGGCTCGAACCTAACTCCAAATCGGTGATGATCGAAAGAAAACGGTGAGGAACGGGCAAGAACTCGATCTCAAAACTAAATCCGCCCGATCTGTGTGTTCGTGAGGTATTAGAGAAATTCCTTCGGTAGAAAGAAGACTCTCACGAAGCTACACAAGATGGTTCAAACGGATTTGCGAATCTTCCCTCGAAACAAGAATTCTCGTGAAGAACGAAAGAGGGGAAAACGTGCAAACGCGAAGAACAAAATCGCAAGACAAATCAAAGCACGAATTTGATCCTTGGACTCAGAGGAATGGATGTTTCATTAAGCACTCGGTGTCGGGCCACAAGCCAATCCTAACAACACAAAGCTTGGATGGCAAAAAGCTCAAGAACAAGAGCCAACTCTCCCTAACCCTAGCCTCCTCTCACAAACAGCAAAATGAGAGTGACACCGCTCCAAGGATTGTGGCTGCCCTAGCAGCCCCCCTCATATATATAGGCGCACGCCCGAAGACCAAAATGCCCTTACATTAAGCACTCAACCCAAATACCCCCTAGGGGTAAAACCGTCCAGACTTGACAGTTTTGATCCGACGGCCACGCCCGCACATCCGGTAGCTTCGCCTCGACGCGACATCCCTGATGCCGCCATGTGCCACCACCGTCGACCGCCGCGCCTTCTCACCGATAGCTTCGCCGCAACGCAAGCCTCTCGGTGCCGCACGCGTCGACCGTCCTTTCGGACCAACCCCCGGTTTGAGGCCCAAACCGGGAAACGTCCACCCCGAGTTTGAGGCCCAAACTCGGAAAACCCGCAAGCCCAGGTTTTGAGGCCCAAACCTGGAAACCGTCCATCCTGAGTTTTGAGGCCCAAACTCGGAAACCGGCCACCCGAGTTTTGAGGCCCAAACTCGGAAACCGTCGATGGTAGCTTTTTGAGGCTCAGCTACCGAACCCGCACCGTAGACGGGATGTGGTTCGCACACCCCGTCCACCGGCACCGATGCCGATGCATGTCCAGCCTCCACGCCGGGCACAACGCCTTCGCCTTCCTTCTTGACTTGGCCGACGGCACTTGCGCCGCACGCAAGCCCGTGTCCGACCTCCCGCCAAGTGACACGACTCCAGCGCCTTCCTCCCGACTCGGCCGATGCACCGCACATCCCCATGTGCTTGCTCGCCGATGCCACGTGCCAGCTACCACAGCTGGTCCTCTGGCCCCTGGTCCCTCAGTCCAAGCCTCACGTCCGCCTTCACGGTCTGGTACATCGGCATGGCACGTCCGCCGCACGGCACGCCCATCCTTCACCACTTCCAGTCCGTCGGCACGGCACGTCTCTACTTGACCTTCACCTCGCCATAGACCACTGTATCAAAAGCCACCCACCAGCACATCAACACAGCCAAGAGACACATGTCGCACACGCACACCAACACAGAAACACCACACAACTCACGCCATCGGTTAGCCATAAACAATAAGCGCATAGCAAGATATGGACTAAACCGGGTAAAAGCCTCAAACCTTCCTCATCAAAGTCAATCATTCATCATATATGTTCTCAATCTCCCCTTGATGAATGCATTGACTAAAAATAAACCAAAAAGGAAGGTTTGAAGGCAAGCCTCATCCAAGTGCCCAAAAGCCAAACAAAAGCGAACACAAGGCTACTTGAGATGAGGAAGGATCATGAAAACTCCAAATAAAAGCTCTCGGTCCTGAAAGAAATGGGAAAAGCGGGCAAAGCCTCCACACAACCGAAGAGTCAAGATAAACAAGAGTTTCATGAATCCCAAAAGGCACTCGAAAACCAATCTCAAATAAAATTGTCAACAATCATCACAAAAGAGAGACCAAGGTACTTCTCTTTCTCCCCCTTGATGATTGAATTGACAAAAACTAGGCACAAGAGATGGTTTGAGATACCATAACCGAAAATCTCATTCAAGTGATCAAAAGCCATCGGAGGGCAAAAGCAAAGTCACTTGTCATGAGAAGATTATCCATTCAAATACCATACCAATTGAAGGACCATTGAAGGACCGAAAATTCTAAAGAAGGGGCAATTTGAAATGGACTTAACTTGGTCCCCAAAGACATGGGCAACGACTCGACGCAACCAAGTCAAAAATGAGCTAGTCCTCAAGAAGAGGCAGAAAAGGCTCAACACCACTAGCTCAAGGCTCAACACCAAATGAGGCTGAAACAACGCATAAGAGCGCAAAACTGATCACAGACAACCAAGAATTGGTGAAAACAGCTAGTTCCTCAAGACAGAGGCACATAGGCTCGACGCAACTAGCTGAAGGGTCCATACCAATCGAAAATACCAAGCAAAAACTGCTAGTCCCTCTAGACAGAGGCAAAAATGGCTCAACACGACTAGCAGGCTCGATACCGACTGAGAGAAACCACAAGAGAGGCTCAACACTAAATGGAGCACAAACACTCGGAGCACGCGGAGAAGCAGCAAGACAAAAGCGACTCCCCTGAAGGCAAGCCTATACACAAAAGCTATGCACAAAGCTCATGACACCAATTGCATTCCATATCAAGAGATGGATACCAATTGAGACACATAAAAGAGCTATACCGAGTGAAGAGAACATAAAAGAGCTAAACTCCCCCTCGCTTAAAGCTCTCCCCAAAATGCATGACTCTCCCCTTTGTGCCAACACTCAAGCTCCCCCTTGAAAACAGCTTCTCCCCCTTGACAAAAGGGAACATGCTGAGGGGTACTAACATTTTTCCACAAAGTTGACACAAACACAAGACAAGTCATCAACAAAAGCATATGGGGGCAAAGAAAAGCACTGAAAGTGACCACAAAGTGTATCGGAGTTGGGGGTATGTACACTAAGCTAAAAATGCATGATATGCACAATGCAACACTTCAGTGTATAGCAATCAGAATGAAAAGATGCTCAAAGGGGTGCTGCCCTGAAAGTGTAGCAACCAATACAAATGCTAGCAAAGGCTCAAACTGATCAAGTGAATACGAAATATGAACAGTTAGCATATGAGCAGTTTTAAGCCATTTGAAAGGAGTCCACCACTAAAATAGCACTTAGCATGAATAGACAGAAAATCGAGCAAGTGCTAACTCAAGTATAAAAGGTGAACTACCCCTAGCAAAGTTCAATCATCATGCAATAGAGTGAAGCATAGATGTGTTATTTTCAATATTTTATCGGAGATTGCAGCGGTATTAACACAAGTTCATATTAAAGCATGTGATTGCGAGAGGTTAAAAGCATGGTCATTGCCTAACTTTTCAACCGGGCTAAGCCTATGCAAGAAAAGCAATCAGAAGCTTAAAGCACCGGTTTCGGTCTTACACTACACGACTCATGTTTAACTCAAATGTGCAATGAGAAACAGTCTCGATACCGTGATGTGCTGACACATGCAATCCCATCTCGATCTTTTCATTTCACTAAACTTGGATCAAATTTTAAGCATAAGGTAAATATGAACAATCCAAGCAAGTGAATGACTCAATGCAAGAGACATAGCAACCTAGCATACAAAAGATAGCACAAGTGATCTCAACACGTCCTACCCATGCTAGTTGCCAATCTCAATGGTGAACAAATTAAGGGTTTCATAGTTGGTTAAAACAAGTTCACCATTTGTAAAAATAGCTTAGCTCATAACATATATCAAGTGATCAAAGGAGCCTAAGCTACAAGCATCATCATGACTAAACAGGGCATACCAAAAAGAGTATAATCTCATTCTCATTGCTCTAAACATGAAGCTCTAAAATGCAAGATATACATGATGAAATGCATGCAACGCTAGCCTATAAGAAAAAAAACCAAAACAAAAAGGGTATCGGAGAAGCCCAACTAAGATACAACAAGCAAAATGCTTCCCAACCTAAAAGGGAAACACACACCAGACTCACAAGCGAAGAGCCAAGAAACGCTCAAACGACAGTCAGCAAAATCCACATCGAAAAGACCACACAACAGAAAGAGGTCGAAGAAGGAGTGTACCAAAACCGAACTTAGGGAAGTGTCGGAGGTACCTCATGAAGCGCATGACCTCCTGCTTGTGTGATACCCGAGGGGACGCCCGAGTCTGGTCCATGGGCTCTCTGTCCTTGTCTTCATCCATCGCAGCTATCGTCGCCATGGGCGTCAGAAGAGGCTTGGCCTCACCCATGTCGATCCCATCATCCACATCTCTTCCTTCCTACTCATAAAATCTGCAAACTTGCCAACAAGACCATGAGAGGAGCCACCAAAGGTGATATCATCCACACCCATCTGAAACGAGTCAGAAAGTATGTGTCCAACATCTCTGGGCTCAAAAAGGGGCAACAAAAGCAGAATGAGTGGAATGAGACACAGAAGGACCTGGACCGCATCTCGTGCTAGTCAATGTCGTCGTCCATCTGCAGAGAGGTGAGTCTGCTGAAATCTTCGGGGCACCTGCCTTGCCGAAGTCGTCTCCCCCTCGCCTGATGCTGTCGCTCACACAGGTGCTGCTAGTGCTCGCTGGAGAGCTGCTCGAATGGAACCCCAAGTCGTGGAAGAAGTGAGATTGGGTCCATGAGCCGAAATGCTCTCTCCAGGCTCCTGTTCTCCTGCACACTCAAAAGCAGAAGAAACACAAGGCGTTGTCTCGTCCAGTGTGACCTCAAGGTCTCCACGAAAACGGTTAGTCACATAATAAGCATAAGGTGAACACTCAACAAAAGAGGCCTACCCATGAATGATACCGCAAGGAGAACTGAACTCATACTAGTCAAGACTACCATGCAACAGGATAAAGCACTGTGTAGCAAAATGCCGCCTAAAGACATGATCAACCCAAACACAGCCTAAACCTCAACACATGCTACAATGCAAGATAATGATAGCAATAGATCCAAAAGCATGTAACATGATAAAATTGTGGAAAGGCTAGTGCTCAAACTAATCACATCAACAGGATACATGTAGCTACACAAAACTAGCACCTGAAAAGTGATACCTAATGAACATCGTACCTCTAAATGTAAACACTACTAGGGAAGTGTTCTTCAATGACGGTCCACATTCGTCATAGAAGACTCCCAAATCGTCACACAATTATTTCTGTGACGAACTAGTGACGATATTGTTCTCGTCATGGATCGAGCGTCATAGGTTGCCTATTGTGACGAAACGTCAATTTTCGTCATAGATGTGTTTTGGTTCTATGACGAAAGTCACATCGTCACAGAACAGAAACCATTCTGTGACGAACAATATTCGTCATTAATGTTTCCAGTTTTTCATCATAACATGGTGGTCCGTCAGGCTGCCAAATGGCGTTTGCCAGGCTGGCAACTGACGTGTCTGCCATGTGGCGAGCTGACGTGTCTGCCACGTTTCCCGCTGACGTGGCTGCCACGTGGCGAGCTGACGTGGGTGGCCACGTGTCACGCTGACGTGGCTTTCCACGTGGCATGCTGACATGCTCTGCCACGTGTCGTTCTCCGGTCCGTCCACGTGTCCCGCTCTGATTGCTTCTGATTTTTGTCACATATCAAAATATAAATTCGTCACTGAATGAATTATAACATCATCACAGATTACAATATAAATTCGTCACTGAATGAATTATAACATCATCACAGATTACAATATAAATTCGTCACTGAATGAATTATAACATCATCACTGAAATGAATTATTTCCTCACAGATGGTCATGCTAATTTCATTTCAGAATGCAAATAATATTGAATTCACCAAAAGCTTGCATAAAACTGAAGTTCCAATCATCATAACTTATTCATCATTGCTACACTCAGTTCACATAACCCACTTGACATCACTAGCACCATAAGTGCATAAACTCAGTTCAACATAAACTTGGTTCAAATAGAACAGTTGTAACCCACCAAAACACAAGTCCTATAAACAAAATAAGCAGCATGCCAACCACCAGCAGGAACAGTTCCTAGTCAGCCCTACTAGCTACCAGTAGCTATGAGCAGCGCTCATGTCGAAGAAGCGTTGTTGAGGGACAAGAGACGCCTGAGCAACGCATTGTTCTCCTCCATTGCCTTGTTGTTTGCCGCTGTCTGCTTCTTCATCTCCTCTATCTCCTTTCTTGCCTCTCCATCTTTTCTTTAGCTTCTTCACTTGTCTTCTTGAGTTCATCAAGTTCAGCTTGTACAACAGCCCTAGCTTCAGCTTCCAGTTGTTCCCGAAGCTCGCTTTCAGTTGATGTCGATGCTTCAGAGGATGCCACTGGTTTGATGCCAACGCTCTTGAGAAAAATGTTTGAGCTGTTCTTGGAGAGCACCTGAGACACAACCTGCACACTGGATACTCCTGTCTCTCCTCCACCATCAGATTCTACCCTCAAAGCTTCCATATTGACCTGAAACACCAATTACCAATCATTAGTTGATTGGTATTGCATGATTCTAAGGAGAAAATATCACACAATATGTATTTTAAAGAACATAATCAGCAAGCTGTGTGGAAATAAACCAAATGTAAACTGAAGTAAACTGAACAAGCCATAGCAAATTACAACAACATGAATAGACAAATATGGAAATAATAAGTTTAGTTGCTATCAGTTCACTGAACAGTGGCCAGCCAGTGGCTGTAGCCCGCCAAAGCACCAACTAACAGGGCAGTACACGTTTTCAGCACCACCCATTGTCCACAACATAGCTCAGCCCAACAGCCAGCCCCTGTATGGAAGCAAATTACTCTTGGTGCCCAGCCCAACAGCCAGCCCCTGTATGGAAGCAAATTACTCTTGGTGCCCAGCACAACAGCCAGCCCTCGTTACCCTCCCCTACTGTGAAATAGATGTACTGTTTTGCTGCTAAATTAACTCAAAACAAAGCAGGTCACGTATGTATTTGTCAGCATGTAGTAACACTCTAAAAAAAACTAAACAAAACCTAAGTCATTGCTTCCATGATTTTCAACCTACAAAGATGCATTATTATAATGCAAGAAAAAGCATATCATATGCTGACACACTTTATTTTTATAGAAAAGGAATTGTCTAGGCCTCCTGGAAAATACATCAAAGCAAATAATTCTAGTCCAGAAAAGAAGTATGGGGTCATAATACATAGACATATATGGTCCATTCAGGTTTTTTCCAAGCAGTAGAAACATTGGTTAAGAGTTTCAGTTTTAGACACAAAATATCAAAGTCTATCTTAGCTGCGGTGCTTAGCTGCTTTAGAGAATTAAGCCCAGCAGAGCATATTTGAACAGATTTGGCATACTTTAACAGATTTGGCATATTTCACAGCCTAGCCGATGCTCACAAATGCTCCTAACATATTTCAACAGATTTGGCATGTAATACAACAAGGCCCATAATTTAGTAGTAACTTCATCAGGTTATAGAAGGATAGCTTAGATTAAGCACATGCTCTCTGTTCAGCACCAACTAATTCATATGCAAATAGTCAATATGCTATTGGCAATTAGGCATGTAAAGGACACCCCACTAAATCTATGGTAGCACACCTCAACTAATAACCATCTGAACTAAAAACCATCGAGGTACTAGGTTTCAGGACTTACAACAACAGAACGAAAGAGTTTTTGGGACTTCCAACAACAGAACGAAAGAGTTTTGGGACTTACAACTGCTTCTCTTGCTGGTTCACTAAGACCATGCTTGGAGCTAGTATGGCAGGTCTTGAACGCCTCCACCGCATCAAGTTCTTCATTTTGCTCTGTGCTAGGTTCTGCATTATTGCTCTTCTGCTTCTGTTTCATAGATAATCAATTACAACAAAGTTTTGTCACTCTTATGATACAAAGTCAGTCTTATTTAAATAATCAATTACTTACATATGCATGCAAGTGTGCCACATAGCTGCGAGAACCGGTGGTCTGATGATACTTGACTTTACTACGATTAATCTTGTTCTTTTCACAAGTTTCCTAAAACAGTAAGAACGTGTGGGATGAGTTCATATGTTTAAAATGGGAAGATCATTTGCAAATTGAATGAGATAGAATACCCATACCATGTTCTTTGGATTAGTCCACTTTTGAACTAGTGACCGCCACTCTGCATCAGACATGCATGAAACTGGAGAAGTTGTCGGAATCTCATTTGCAGGTACACCATTGAAGTATTTCTGCTTGAGCCGATAACGCATTTGCCGCACCCCACAGCGCAGCATATCAGTGCAAGCTTCGTCTGTTGCTTTGTCTTTCTCGTAATCTTTAATGCCCAAGCGCCCCTAGTCATATGACAATTCCATACTTAGTTAGTCAATTCAGGTTAAGCAGGTATACAAGTGAAACATATAAACAGTGATGCACTTACAGAGAGCTTTTTCGTAAAGTTTTTGTAATGCTGACCATCTTTCTTGTAGTCTTTCCAATGCGTTAGGATAGGAATCTTATCCCGAATGATGACACCAGCCTCAGATGCAAACTTGGCTGCTTGAACAGGTTCATGAGGCCTTCTTTTGCCTTCTGGAATACTTATGGGCATCCTCCCTCCCATAGCTTTGGTCATCCTATCCAGCTGTGCTCCTTGGTGGGTGGCCTAGGTCTCCTTGGGGCTCGTTGTGCAGGATCTACAAAAACAGTTTTTGCATTCAAATTATTCAATTTCATGTAGATCAGCAAGAGAGATAGCATAATTGAATGAAAAAGAAACTAAACCTTGCCTTCAGTGTGTTCCTCTACAGCTGCGTTGTCTTCATCAGCACCTGTGCTGTCTTGAGCAATTGTTGCACTGTCTTCGGCCCCAGCTGCACTATCCTGATCACCAGCTCCATTGCCTTCCTCTGCTGCTGTATAAGACCTTTGTGGTACTTCACCATGACCGTCTGTAGGATCCTCTACATTCTGAACTTGAAGCCTTTTTGATGATCTTAGTTGGGCTCGAGTAGGTGGCACCTGTGATCCTTCATATGCCCTCACTCTCTTACTGTTCCTAATTCCTGGCGCCATGTTGGCAGCTCTCTTTCTCCACGAAGTGGTAACTTTCACATTATACCCCGGACGACGCTGTTGGAAAAAAAACAAGTTAGTCATGTGCATTAATAAGCAATAGCATATATTGAAGAACAGGTATAAAAGAAAGAAGATGCATCGGAAAGCAAGACAATATATCAAAAACCTCCAAATGCAATGCAAATATTCCGCATCCAGTAATGTTAGGATAGAACAGCACCTTAGTTGCCAGGGGTTGTGGCTGATCATCAGATTCCATGTCATCATCATAACTATCTCCTTGATCATCTTCGTCAAGGAGATACTCCGATGAATCCGAATCTTTAGTATTTGTTTTCTTGTGTGCTTTTTTTCCCCTTGTTTGATGCAGATTCAATTAAAGAATTTTTAAAATTGGTTGCTAGGGTTGTCAAACCCATTTCTTGCATCTTCTTTTGAACTGCCGCCACTTGTGCATCCCGCCTTCTCTCATAATCAGTTTTTGGGGTTCTTACAAGAACAAGGAAATTTTGTGTATTAGAAAACAAATAGGACTATACTAGGAGCTAAGAGCTGCTAATACTAGATGTTGGACAAATTAGAGGTAGTAGCTGAAGAGCAAAGAGATATGAGGTGACAGTTTTTAGGCAACAAGTAATAGGTGAGATGGAGGAGGTAAAAATTATGATGAGGGAAAAGCACAAATAATATACTGAATGGAGAATGAAAGCTATTAGATTGCGCTGTGGACAGAAGTGTATATATATAATGACTGAATGGTTATCGAGACAATGTAAGGGGTCATTTACTAATCAAATTTAAGTGATAAGTTACTACACCCAGCGAGAAAGAGGTGGATCTGGCGATGAGAGAGGGGGATCTGGCGATTCACCTCGGTGTCGATGCAGCTCGAGGGCGAGGAAGCAGCTTGTCCACGGCGGTTCTCTCACGGCGGTGGCGTCGAGGGTTGTAGAAACTGGCTGAATAAAGGACGAGTGGCCGCGGGGTGAGGAGGGAGGGGGGGAAATGGATAGATATGCATTAAGTTTTGGCGGATTTTTTTAGGATGGGAATTGTTTTGCCGCGCCAGGTGAGGTTGCGATATCTAATTTTGGGGCTGCGGGGGATCTCATATAGTTAAATTGGTTTCTCATTGGGTACAAGCGAACACACTAAAATGGCACAATGGTAAGGCTCTTCAGATTGTATCCCGAGCTCTTGGGTTCAAAGGCTACGGTGGCCAAATTTTTTGCCTCTTTTTTTTGGCAGATGTTTAATTACTACAAAATTCCATAATGATTTGCCTCATTTATTTAATTTAATTTGAAACTTCCATGGAAACTTTACTTTGGTCTATGATCATGACATAAAAATATTCAAATTTTTTTGACAAAGTGGTAGTATATGTGTCATCCGAATATCTACATGTCCACTACGTTTCATATCCAATACTCGTACCCGTATCCGGAAACACATAGAAGAACTTCACCATGAATGCACACTGCATACATATCCAAGCAACCAAACTAAAGAGTTTTCCCTACGTGCTCACTCGCAACATCCACATACATGTCGGGGCGTTTAGCGTTCCTCGTACTCGTATCCGGGAAACATAGATGAAGTTCACCATGGACACACGCTGGATACGTATCCAAGCCATCCGTATCCAAGCATCAAATTTAAAGCGCTTTCCCTACGTGCTCACTCGCACGTTCACATACATGTCGAGGCGTTTAGCGTTCCTTCTACCGTATCCGATATGTTTCGTATGCGATACTCATGCACTTATTTGTGTTCGGGTAACATAGATGAAGTTTGTTGGCTCAAAAAAAGTTTTACAATAAGTGAGATAAATCATTAATGTACTTATAAAAATCAGGATATGATTTACATAGACAAAACAAAAAATTAATAAAAAAACTGGCAAAACAATTTTTTGCGAACCATAGATTTCGAACCCCAGATCACAGGTCCAAACTCGAAGGGTCTTACCACTGCGCTAGTCAAGGGAGTTTGTTCGTTTTGGAGCGCATTTTCTCTTATACTAAAGTATATCAGGCATCCCCCGTATTGCCCCTGTTTATGTGGTGCGGAATGGGTACTGAAGCTGCATCCTAGCGATTGTACTCAGCCTGCTGCCGCCGCCGCCGCATCGCGCTAACTTGACACCGCCTCGACGTGCACGCCAGGCCACCGCCCAACGAGCGCGCGAGAGCACATCAGCTGCCACGCCAGGCCGCGACCCCATCTCAAGGCTTCCGCCGCCGGCCCCTTCACCTCTTCGTGCTGCCGCCTCCTCATTCGTCACGGACACCGGAGTTGCGCCGCACCTACTACACCAGTCGCCGCCGCCTCCACGAAAGCTCGTCGGCCCCGTCGTGATGCAGCAGGATCGCTAGGTGTGCCCATCCCTTCTCATCCATTCCTGATCTGCGAAAGTGTTATTTATGCCTACATATGCCGATCTGTTTTGATGGGAGCTAGTTGATGCTCCATTTTGCTGCTCCTGGTGGTGAGAAATCAACTTTCTGCTCATAACAACAACTTTGATTGGGCACAAGTGATTACACATGAAGGCAACTGAACCTCTTTGCTGTGTTATTTTGTTCAGGTTCAGAGTATGCTGACGACCTTCAAGGTGCTGATGCCATGGGAAGAATAATGTTGTAGTGAGGTAGTGGGACTGCTGACAGGCAACATCATTGTACCTCAGGAGTTGGAGCTCTGCGTCTCAGTGTTATTAGCAAGGAATTGTACAGTGTGTTAATTAGCAAGGAATTATACACTGTGTCTATTAGCAAGGAGTAGGAGCTCTGCATCTCAGTCATTGTGCTTATTAGCAAGTGTAAGAAGATTTGTACAGTGTGTTTCAATGACTTCTAAGTCATATTTAATGAAGTTGTTTTCCTTGAATCAACATATACTTTTCAATTGTTCTCAGATGTCTCTATGACGTGGTGTTGCTGCAATCTGTAGGCAACAATTGCATACATGTGAATTATCAAAGTGCTGCTACAAATCTGAGTGCTGCCAGTAATATGAGCACAATTGCATACATGTAAATTATAACTGAGTAATCTGAATGCAACATAAGTTCTGCTAGTAATCTGGAGAAATTCAGATTTATTTAATTTATCTGAGAAATTCAGAATTATTAATTTATCTCAAAGTGCTGCCAGAAATCTGAGTGCTACCAGTAATCTGAGCACAATTGCATACATGTAAATGTATAACTGAGTAATCTGAATGCAACAAAAGTTTGAGTTCAACATAAGTTTGAGTTCAAAAAACAGTACTGCAGTCTAGGGACATGTCATAGTACATACTAGAAATCATCATCTTCATCGTCCAAGAACATGTCATCATTGTTATAATTGGCACCATCACTACAGTATTGTAGTACTGTATCATCAGCTTCCTCATCATCCTCACTATCTTCTTGAATACTAGGTTGCTTCTTGCTTCTTATAAGCTCTTGTAAATTTCCTTCAATTATAGTGGCTTCTCCTCCTTGATTATTGTCCCTAACCTCATTATCATCACCTGCTTCCACTACATGCTCAGTATCACTACAATAATCATCTGATGCACATCATGACTGGCCTCATCTTTTCAGCCACATCAAAAATATTTCTATGTTCAAATTTCTGCACAACTCGCCAATCTTTACCTAAAGATGTGTCTTGCAGGTAAAAAATCTTTTTCGATTGAGTTGCTAAGATGAAAGGATCAGTCTTGTACCACAATGACTGCACATTGATGGATTTGAAATGTCCATCATCTTGAGGGCTTCTCGTCTTGCCTTTCTGGTTGAACCAATCACATCGAAATAGAACCACTGTCCGACGGACATCAAAATTTGAGTTAAATTCCAACTCAATTACCTCTTTAAGGACACCATAAAAATCAATGTTGTTCCCATTATGAAAACCTTCCGTCATTACACCACTATTTTGTGTGAGCAGGTACTTCTCACGATCCACAGTGCTATAACGCACTCCATTAACCTTGCAAGCTGCACAAGTCTTCACTCGTAGATCTGGGCCACATGACAGTGCCCATAGTCCTTCGCTAATCAATTCTGGATTCTCCTTGCGTTTCTTCTCAATCTGTTGCAACAAAAGCAGTTCACTAATTACATTTGCATACCAATGCATTTACTAAACCTACTAACACAATGTGTACTAACTTACATGGCACCTAAACCACTTAGCAAATCCTTGTTCAACCATTCTATCAACATCACTCACACCTTCCAGCAGTAGCTCATCCCTGTACAAGCTGCAGGTAAAAGTTTAGACATAAGAAACAATACAAAATTTATAATAAACAAAAAAAACTAAATCTCAAACAACTAAAGCATACTTACTCCACATATTCCTCAACTTCATCAGTATTATTTAGCACGTACCAAACTAACTTATTGAGGACAACATCATCAATGTAATGGATCCTATTAGATCCAACAAGAGTTACACCATGCTTAAAAACAGAGACGTCATCAGGCAATGCCATCTCTCCACCACTAGCATCATCATGGTTAAATCTATTCTCAATATCCTCCATGTACCTAGAACAAAAAGTCAAGGTGTCACTTGCCATATATGCCTCAGCAATTGATCCTTCTGGTCTAGCCCTGTTCCTTACAAAATTCTTCAAAGTGCCTAGCCGCCTTTCTATTGGGTACATCCATCCATACTGAACAGGTCCTCTAAGCAGTGCCTCATCAGGAAGATGCACAGCCAAGTGCACCATGACATCAAAGGAAGGCGGGTGGAAATATTTCTCAAGCTTGCATAGGATCATGGAATTTCTTCTTTCAGTCGTTTCACAACATCTATCCTCAGATTTCTACTGCATAGTTCCCTAAAGAAGGTCCCGAGCTCTGCAATGGCTTCATATACATCCTTCCTCACCAGACCTCTTAGGCCTGCAGGTATGATTCTTTGCAGGAGTATGTGGAAGAATGTGTTTTTAGCTTTCCCTGCACCTTCGACCCATCTTCACTAATGTATCTTGCTAGGTTAGCTGCATATCCATCAGGAAACTTGATACCTTTGAGAAACTTGCAAAACTCGATTTTCTGATTCTTCCCCAAGACATACGGAGCAGGTGGAGTGGTCACTGAGTTGCCGTCCTGCTATAAGTGCAATTCAGGTCTTATGCCCATATCATGCAAATCTAGCCTAGCATTGGTTGTGTCCTTGCTCTTGCCCTGTACATTGAGCAATGTACCAAGAATGTTTTCACATATGTTTTTCTCTATGTGCATCACATCGAGGTTATATGGAAGCTTCAAATCTTTCCAATATGGCAATCTCCACAACCCAGCTTTGCGGCTATAAATCTTTGGACCCTCATTGCGCTTCCTTTTATTTCCAATAATTTCAGGCTGCTTCCCTGGCCTGACATCTTTCACCTTCTCTAGCTCCTGTAAGACCTCCTCCAAAGTGAACTTGCCTGGCTCATCTTTTTTTTCATGCTACCATCAAAAGCCAAGCTTCTCCGCCATGCATGATTCCTTCGAAGGTAACGACGATGTCCAATGTAACATAGCTTATTTCTTATAGACCGAGACAACGGATCCTTGTCGCAATGAATACATGCATAATACCCTTTTGTTGTTCGCCCTGATAATGTGCTCAACGCTGGATAATCATGTATACCCACAACATGGCAGCACGAAGGTCAAAACTTCTGACAAACCAGGTGACCCACTACTTCCATAGTTCGAGCAGTTCTTCAATAAGGGCTCAAGGAACAAATCAAAATCCTTTCCTGGTGATTTTGGCCCTGGGATGAGTAATGACATAAAGCAGTTTGCTGGATTCACACATTCCCATGGTGGGAGATTCAGAGTAGTTAGTAGCACTGGCCACATACTATACTGGGTACTCATGTTTCCAAATGGATTGAATCCATCGGTAGCTAAAGCAAGCCTCAGGTTCCTCGGATCAGCTGCAAATGACGGATCCCTCCTATCAAAATCCTTCCATGCTTCCCCATCAGCTGGATGGCTCATTACATTATTGACTGGCGTCCTCATTTTCTTGTGCCATTGTGTTTCCTCAGAAGTTTGCTTGATGCAAAAATTCTTTTCAACCTCGGCAAAGAGGAAAATGTCTCAATACCTTGTGTGGAACACGCTTGGTCCCTGTTTCATCTTGCCATCTAGACGTCTTGCATACTGGCACACATTGTGTTTTTCATAACTCTTCCGAAACAGCACACAATTATTCTTGCACACACGAATGTTATCGAATGCAAGCCCCAGTTCTCCTAGATACTTCTTGGCCTCATCATATGATTTTGGTAGCTCACTTTGAGGGTATCCTTCTGACAACACCTTCAATATAATAGAAAATGCTGTATTCCGATTCGATAGCGAGACTTGATATACAACATCCTCACCATAAAAGAGAATTTGAATGGCTAGATCCGGGCTAAGTGACTTCTTCACATCTTCAAGGACTCTGCAAACCTTGGTTGTTCACCATCAGCCTCTGAGCATATAGATATAGATCCTATCATCTCTGGTACTCCATGATCCTCATCTTCATCATCGTCCGCCACATCCACATGTATCCCAAAGTCATGATCACTCCATTCAACTACCTGCTCCACATTCTCTACTACCACAACATCTGCCGACTCCCCATGGTGAATCCACCTGGTGTATGTAGCTGACATTCCATAAATGTGTATATGGTCACTTACATCATCCTGAGGCCGCATACTTTGATTCAGACATTTGCGGCACGGACAAAGTATGTGGCTATCTTTGGGGTATCTTTCGCTAACAAATTTCATAAACTCTTCAACTCCTTTCAGATATGCCGTTGTGAATTGTGTCCCATAAATCCAACTCTATCCATCTGTTTCGACAATACAATTCAAAAAAAAAATAAAAAACAAATTAGATTGAATTCAACATATTTAAGAACACATCAAACTCATGCGTATATGTAAATCAATAAACAAACAAATTGAAGTACATTCAACAAAGTTCAAAAACACATCAAGTACATGCATATTATATATGTATACAAAATTTAAAACGAACTATAGTTCATTCAACAAAATTCAAAAACACATTAAACACATGCATATATATGTAAAAAATCAAACCTTGTACTCCGCACGCACTACTCGCACCGCCGCTGCTCAGTCCACGTGCAATGCCGCTGCACAACACTAGTCTGCTCGCACACAACTGCTCACGCCGCGCACAGCACTGCTGCTCACTCCCACGCACGCACACTGCTCACGCGCAGCGCCGTACACTAGTCTGCACGCACCACGCTCGCCGGCCCTGGTGCTCACACTCCCACGCACGCCGGCCTGGACACTCCCACGCACGCCGTCGCTGCCCAGCACTGCTGCTCAGTCGTCGCACGCGCAACGCCGCTGCCTGAGGCGATGCTCAGCTTGCCGACCGTACCGGCGAAACTGTGACGGCGCCTAGGGCGACGAACAGCTGCCAGGGACCTACGGCGATCGTCCAAGGGTAATGACGCTACCGGCCCAACGACCACGCGATCAAGGTCATATGGCCCATTAAGTTTGATTGAATTAATTTTAGGCTAAATAGACAAACTTGCATGCCTACACCACGAACGTAGCCTTGGTCTAGTGGTAATGCACCCGCTTCTCAAACCCATGGGTGCGTGTTCGATGCTCCCATACAGCAAATTTTTTTGCCAAATAAAAAATAGGAGGCTTTGACCAGCATCACCACGTCATCCCAGTCGCCACGTCAACAAACTGCGACCCGCTGGTTGACCATGGCGCCACGTTATTGATGTTGGGACCCGCTGGTGGGACCAAGTCACCACGTCAACGATGTGGGACCTGCATGTGGGACCATAACGCCACATCATGAGTATGAGACCTGCTGGTGGACCCGAATGGCTGAAGTGGGACCACTGTGGGACCACGGCCCCACTTCCTCGATGTGGTACACTGGCCCAAACAATCCATGACAATTTTGTTTTCTTGTTCCATGACGATCCTTTCATTTCGTCATTGTCCTTGGTACCAAAGCGACGTCCCTTGTGAATCATGACGAAGTTCAAACTTTCGTCATAGAAATAGCTCGTTCTGTGACGAAAATAGTAAGCATCATTAGTGAATCGTCATTGGTGAACACATCCCTAGTAGTGAAAGCTCATGGAGAAGTATGGTAAAACATGGCATAATGTTCATGGGGATCACAGACTAGCATGAAAAGTGGATAATCAACAAAAGCTATACACAAAGCTAGCATGACATGATATAAAAGATAGCACATGCTAGACTAAAGCAAAACACGATACAAAAGAAAAATGTACATGTAAGAACTATACAAGTGAGCACATGAAGAACCATCTCATACCACAAGACATAGATCATGGATGTACAAGGTATGAGTGTAAGAAAGCTCACCGAACTGCAAAAGCCTCTTTGGAGGCAAATCTAAGCGGGGTGTAGAGAACCATCAACTCTTGATCACATCTAAAAGATCAAGCTCCATCAGGCGCATGTTCTCCACCCCGCGTCCTCATATCTACACACAAGAGGACAAAGTAACCCGAGTCTTGGATCCCGAAGGGTAGCAAGCATGTACTTGGGAACCCAAGACTTGGTCACAACACTCAACTTATCTTGTGGGTTAGCATGATGCAAATGTTGGTTCAAATGCAACTGTGAAACACCCTTGGAAGCATTCCTCAAAAGAACAACTCGAGGAGAAGAACGAGTCGTACCACGGGAAAGAGGCAAACATCTTCCAAGGTTTTTGTAGAAGAACCAATAGAAGCATCATGAGAAGCATGACGTGGACCAAAAGAAGAAGCACTAGAAGCATGTCCACGACCATGACCTATCCCACTAGAAAAGGAGTCATAAATCCCATCAACAAAAATGGGCTTCTTACTAGGAGCACAAGTGTTCATGCCATGAGACGAGCTATGAATCACCATCTTCCTAGAAGAGCGAGCTTGGCGCAAGCGTTTGGCACGCCGATAGCAGAAGCTTTCTTGATGCCCATCTTTCTCACAAAAAAAGCAATGGCGATTCGACTTCAAATCAACACGATTCGAACCCTGCAACCGTTACACCACTGCTCTGTTGGTTATCAACCAAGCACAACTTGATTGACCTCACCAAGAAGGCTATTCCTGCAAGCGAATCGAAGAACACAAGCAAGAAGGTAAAGCACGCAATCTGAAATTGCAGATATGAATGTCGCAAATATAATAGAGGGGTTCAAGAACTCGGTTCCAAAGGACTAATCGACTCAGTGGAGGAGATCAAGAACGGGGGCCCTGGATCACTGTAAAAGGATTTGTCACCATAGTTACAATGAACGATTCAGTTTCTCGATGGAAAACTAAACACAAAACAAAACCCGAACCGTAAGGATGACGGCGGTTTCTAATTATAGGGTTTAGGACGTCATCTATGCTGGACGCGCCCCCTAATGGGCTCTAAGACGATACACGGCCCAACGGACCAAAAGACGGTGACGTAGCACCTTGGCAGATTCTGTACGCTAACTTGTTTCGACGGTTGCCGTTGACTCCGAATGCATTTTGACATGATTCTAAAGCCATTGGTTAGCTTATCAAATTATCTTTCCAAGCATATCTGGTTCATTGAAAACGGGGTCGGTATGCATCCGGGGCATTGATTTTACCCAGGACTGCTCCTGGATTCCGAGGGTGACGTGGTAGCTGAGTTGGAGACGAATTGCAACTTGGGGAAGACCATGGCGTCGGTGTGTCCAGTGTGGCGATGTCCTCATCAAATAAGTTTGAGGGTAAGACAGCCGAGTGCTAATGTATCGGCTGGAACTTCTAATTCTCAACAACCTCTGTATGGCATGCCTTATAATTATTATGATAATCAAAGTCTATATGCAGCGGCTAACAAAGATAACTCAGCTCCTTCGGTATCTGAAACCGATAAGGCTTATTTAAGCAGTGCTAGCCCATCTTTGCAAATAGTGCATGTCATTCCGAGATTGGTAGCGAATCAGGCTTCGGCAGGGCAACACATGGTTCTTCCGTACCCGCTGAAGTCACCAAGTCAAATTCATGTGCTTAATGTTTCCTCTAGAGGAACAAAAATGCTAAAGCAAGGCGACCAGAGGGGGGGGGTGAATGGGAGCCTAAAAAATTTCTCTCGAAACTTCGGCCTGTCCCAAAAATCAACCCCCAAAAGCTTCGACCGAAACGTGATGCCCATGACCCTTGGAAGAGGGTGGATGATCCCTAGGATCACAGCGAGGCACCACAACGCAAGAGAGAACCGAACACCAAAAGCACCGTCTCAAGTTCGACCCCAAAAACCGTCTCCCGAACGTAGGCAGAGAGATACGTCGAGAAGTTTCCATATACCTATGCTAACAAGTAGCAAAGATACCTAGAGAGGTTACTTGGTCAACTCTAGGATCAAACGAGAAGTCCGGAAACCAAGCGAAGAAGCCGGGAGAGCAAACGCACTAACACTCAACACACAGCCAACTCGTGGACTATCCGGACTCCCAGTCCCGGACTGTCCACGCCAGGGGCGGACTGTCCGCGGTCCCCTGGCGGACTGTCCGCCGGCCAAAAACAAAAAACAACACAGCTGCTGAACACCCTCTGCACGACTCCCGGACTGTCCGCGGATTCCTACTGCGGACCGTCCGCCGGTCAATCCGAGTCAACACAGCCGAGCCGCGCGACCACTGCCTCGGTCGGAGCCCGACACACGTACTATCCGCGGTCCCAACGACGGTCTGTCCGCGGATGAATAGAAAGAGCAATTTGGTCGCCCCCAACTCAAATCTCCTCCAAATTGATCCAAATCCAAAATCCTTGATCCCAAACTTGGAGAGGATGATCACGAGGTACTTAGAAGACTATCCCCAAGAAATCATTCGCTCAAAACAACTCAATCAAAGGGAATCGAAGGGGAAGAAATAAGAACTGAAAAAGCACCACGAAAATTGAATCGACCTGATCTACTTGTTCGTGAGGAGTTAGATGAATTCCTTCGGTGGAAATGATCTCCTCACTATAAAGAACAAGTTGATTCAAGTGGATTTCAAAAAGACGCAGTAGAGAGGGAGATTGAGTGACGGGAAAATCGCGGAGAAACGAAGAACGCGAAGAACAAAGTCAAAACGCGAATTGAGACATCGATTTGCAACCGTGTGGCTACCACACGCTACAACAGTGAGATTACGGTCTCACTTCCTCAAAATCTCAAGTACACAGAGGTACGTGAAGGACCGAGAATGCTACCAGAAAGCGACCAGAGGGGGGGGTGTAACGTAACGGCCCTAATCCCATGGCCCACTGATCACCGTCAACCACTGACAGTCGATCCGTATAGCCAAGAGATTAAGACCGGTTCCGCTACTGGGCTACATCAGTGCCCGATGTCCGCAGGATCATCTCACAATTCAGTTACAATCTCTTGAACATTTTGACAAATAACATCGGAGTAAATAGCGGAAGACTTAGATAACAATAGTTTTACAAACCAGGGTTCAACATAAAATTAAAGTGAAGTTATTACAGACCATAGTTCAAATAGATAGAGTTGGCAGAGTAGCATATGACAACAACTAAAGGGTAAAGATACTTCACCCAGCCCGAGGGTGAATAATCACTCATCGGCCTCATCGGCCTTTCCTGAACAACAGTCACACAGCAGGGTCCAAGGCATACTGAGGAATCTGCCATACCTGCAACATGGGTAATAAAACCCTGAGTACAAAGGTACTCAACAAGACTTACCCGACTAAAGAAAAAGGGAGAAGACTCAGGTATGAGAGGCTTAGGGTAGTCAAGGTAAAGCTTTAAGCAAGTTCAAGTATTTTGCGGAAAAAGCATTTTTGTAAACCTTATTTTATTTTGGAAAGATTCAGTCTTCCTCAATTCTTCATCATTCATGATTCATTTTACATTTCAAAACATTCCTAGTTGAGAACCACTCTCCGTTGACAGTCAGTGGACCAAGTCTCCATAACCGAGGAGCAACGTTAATCCGGATAAATAATACTCAGCTGAGGATCCCTATCCACACTGCATATGTAGCACCCAAGCTTTCATATGCCAACTCGTCTACCACGATTCCTCCAAGATTGGGCCCGGTCCTACGCCACCCGGAAGTACAGTACACCACTCCAATCCGGGACTCTAACCCACGTGGGTACATGCTACTTCCGCCATCTCTCCACTCCCAGTGCGCGGTTGTCGGTCCAAAAATGGATTTCTCGGAGCCAGAGCTTTCCGTAGTATGTGAATAGTTACAAGTCTTGACCAGCAGGCCCCCATACGGATGGTCCCTACATTTTTCCGCCAGCGACAAGCACCTCGGGACTCTAACCCAAGAGTACAGGTCCTGTTGGTTTTTCAACCCTGTCCCGATCGGTGTCAACTGTTGAGTCCCGGACTACAACATGACGGCACCGTACGCGCGGACAACCTCTTCACGACCATGACCACATGCTAGCTAGGCAAGCAGTCATCGAACGGGAAGTAAAACCAAATACCCATAAAGTTTTCTTTCAGTGATCACACTTTTGAAATTGACATTTTTATTGCAAAGTCTAATTCAATAAGCATTGCTAAGCATTTTTCAAATACTTTTGAAAAGCAGGCTTCGGGTGTATCAGTAGTGTCAAGGTGGATAATGCATCAGTTAGGATATCACTCAACTCCTATAAACCTAATGCAATATTTAACTCAAAAGCATTTAAGGAAATCACTTTATAAATTCAAGGAAGGGTTAAATGCACCGGGGCTTGCCTTGAATGGCAAAAAGGACGGACTCGGGGTTGGTGGTGTGTAGGTGCCGGAGCTCGGGGTTGCCTCGGGGACAGATCCTTCGGTGGCTACCTCGACTTCAGGTCCTTCTTCCTCGGTCACTATACGTATGCAATGATGCATGCACATGAGTAGGCTAGTATGAACAAAGTGCATAGGATAAAACTAGAGTATAGCTTTGAAAAGTATAAGTGGTTGTTAAAGTGGACAAAAGATTACTTATCCCTTTCTAGCAATATTAGCTAACTTTATTAAGCAACTTTTATATGACTTAAGCATAATCATCACAAGGCATCACAAACATCATAGACCAGAGGGGTATGGGTCTATGAACATCAAACAATCCAAAGATCACATCATCAAACACTTATTACCAACACTAATCACTTTTTCTATTTCCTAATTAATTAAAAAGGTCATTTTATGAAGTTGCTCCAAAAATTACCAAATTAATCACATAAGTTCATTATGGTGTAGATAGATGGAAAAAACAAATTTCATAATTTTTGGAGGTCATTAAGGTGCTCAAATAAAATCAGACATTAATTAGCAAAAGGCACTATTTAACAATTAAATAAAAGCTCAAAAATCAACTTGTTCCAAAAGACTTCAAAATTTTACCAGAGACTAAACATGGCATAAGAAGCTCACAAAAATTTGTCTCATGATTTTTGGAGTTATAAATCACTCTCCAAAAATACCAAAACCTTCATTTTCAATTAAAAGGGGAATTTTACATTTTCAAATTTTTGCACAAAACTCAAGTTTCATATTTTTATAAAATACTCCAGAGCATAAAGAGTCTACCAAAAATTTCAGAATTTTTGGATGCACACAGAAAATCATACAAAAAAAAAGAAAACAGAACACTATTCACATCTCTCAGAAAAAGAGAAGAGCACTGTGCTCCTTCTAGGCCGGCCTCGGCGAATCGCGGGGCTCGGGCGAATCGCGCGGGGCTCGGTCGAGACGGCTCGGTTGAGACGGAAGCGACAGCTTCGTCCGAGGCCTGGCCCGGAGGCTCGGGCGAGACGGAGAAGTAAGCCTCCGTCCGAGGCCTGACTCGGGCGAAGCGGAGAGCATGCGTCGCCGAGGCTTGGGCTCGGGCGAAGCGGAAAAACAAGCCTCCGCCCGAGGCGTGACTTGGAGGCTCGGGCGAAGCGGAGTAGAAGCAGAGCCGGAGGCTTCGGATGCTTACCACGGGTCGGAGGCAGGGCTCGAGGGTGAGGCTCGACTCGTTCTCGAGGGTGAGGGCTGAGGACACGTGCTCGAGGGAGGAGACGACCGCGGCGGCGCTCCGGCGATCCGGCGGTCCTGTGCAACACACGAGGCCGCAAGGGCCGGGTTAGAGTCGCGCGGAACCGAGGAACACGACACGGGGGTCGGTGAGGGATGATCATGGCCGGAGACGGCGAATTTCACGAACCCGAGTTCACCGGTGTTCCGTCGGAGATTGGGAAGATGGGGTTACGCCGGGCAAACGGAGGCGGGGAAGGTGAAATTGGGGGGTGGGAAAGCTTCACGAGCTCAAGGCGGAGCTTTCGGGCTAGGTGGATGAGCGGCAGAAGCTCCGGAGAGGTCTGGCCACGGTGGCGGAGGTGAGTGCGGAGGTCGAAGCTCCGACGGGCTTATATAGCCGCGGCCAGGGGCCGGTAGAGAGCTGGGGTGGGGTGGATAAGCTCGGCGGACGCACGCGCACTCGATTGCGCTCAGGCGGGGGTACTGGCGTGCAGCCGGGGCTCGGGCGCAAGCTCGCCGGCGATGGCCACGCGGCGGCGACGCGCAGAGCACTGTAGGGGACGGGAAAGGAAGGTCAGCGCTTGCGTGCGGGCGCGGAGGGAACAGGGAGACAGCGGCGGCAGGTGGTGGCGCGTGGGGAGCAGCCAGGCACGCGGCACGCGCAGCGCCGGCGGGCTGGCCATGGCCGGGCCCCCCCCTAGCTCGCGGTAGGAGAAGAACAGGGCTAGGTCTTAGGGTTTGACTTTTGGCTGATCTCTGTATTTTGCAAATTACTTCCAAAATTGAACTGTGCGACAAAAACTCAAAATACCAAAGTTGCTCAGAAAAATGAGATCTACAACTTTGTCAATATGAACATTTTCAAATTCCAAATAGTTTTTGAACTATATTCAAAAACAGAAAAGGGGACACTTTTTCAAACTTGATTCAAATCAAAATTACTCTGGATTCAAACTAAAACTTGAAAATCTTCCAATATGAAAGTTGTTCCATTTGTCAAAACCTACAACTTTGCTAATATACACTTTTTCTGAAACTCAATAGTTTTTGAATTAATTTGAAAACTCAAAAAGGGACAAAAAACTGGAGTTGAATGAATTTGAAATTGAAATTACTGCATTATATAGAAACTTTGAAATTTGTAAATACCAAAGTGTTCCTCTTGATCAGATTCACAACTTTGCTTTTTGAACAAACTCAAAATTTTGAATTTTGAAAAAGTTATCAAAAAGGGGATAAATCCAGGATTTGGGATTTTAGGGTTTTGAAAAAGGAAAATCAAATCAAATCTGATTTTTGAACTTTGATCAAAGCAAAAAACATCAGGGCACTAAATTTGAACAAGAATTACATAGAACTAGGCACAAAGGTGAAATTACCATTTTGCCCCTATAGGAAGAAGTGGGCTAATAAGGTTTTTTGCAATAGAGGTACATTAAGCAAATGCATACACATGAAATCATGATCAAGATGATTAATGATGCTAATGATGATATGTCAAGTTAATTACATGCTTAAACACCAGAGGTGTTACAGCCTTTCCCCCTTAAAGAAATCTCGCCCCGAGATTCTGCGTCTTAAGAAAGGACAAAGAAGGGATAAAGGCAAAACTTTACATAGACAGGGATTCGAGAAAGTCGGGATAGTTCTTTGCCAAGAAGTCTTCAGATTCCCAAGTAGCTTCTTCTTCAGAGTGCTGGTTCCACTGGATTTGTACCACCTTGTGGTAGTTCTTCGAGTAACTCGATCTTTGTGATCCAACACGCGAACTGGATATTCCGAGTAGGATAGATCAGGCTCTAGCTCGACACCTTCAACTTCCACGACATGTTCTGGTACTCGGAGGCACTTCTTGAGTTGGGGAGACATGGAAAACATTGTGGACAGCAGAGAGATGATCGGGCAACTTCAGCTTGTAAGCTACCTTGCCACAACATTCCAAGATCTCAAACGGACCAATGTAGCGGGGTGCTAACTTTCCCTTGACTCCAAAACGAGTGACTCCTTTGGTTGGTGAGACCTTGAGATATACGTAATCTCCAACTTGAAAATTCAGAGGTCGACGTCTCTTGTCAGCATAACTCTTTTGTCGGGATTGGGCAATCTTCATGTTCTCTTGTATCTGCTTGACTTTCCTTCCATATCTTTGACCAGGTCAACTCAAAGAATTCTCTTTCTCCGGGCTCAGACCAACTGAGGGTGTACGACAACGACGACCGTACAGTGCTTCAAAGGGTGCCATTTGATGCTTTCTTGATAACTGTTATTATATGAGAACTCTGCCAAGGGCAAACAGTCATCCCAAGTATCTGCGAAGGTGAGCACACATGCTCTCAACATACCTCTACACTTGGTTGACTCGCTCAGTTTGTCCATCTGTTTGTGGATGATATGCTGTACTATGCAAGAGCTTGGTTCCAAGCGAGGCATGGAACGCTTTCCAGAACTTAGCGACCAAACTGAGTACCACGATCTGAGAGTAATGGTCTTGGGTATTCCATGAAGCTTCACTATGTTGTTCTTGTACAAGGCGGCATACGTGGGGACGGCGTAGCTGGTCTTGACTGGCAGAAAGTGAGCTTGTTTGGTGAGTCGGTCCACGATTACCCAAATGGAATCAAAACCTTTTGAGTCTTGGGTAGTCCATTGATAAAATCCATGCTGATATCTTCCCACTTCCAGGCAGGTACAGATAAAGGCTGCAATTCTCCTCCAGGCTTCATGTGCACGGCTTTGACTTTCTGACAAGTATCACAGCGAGCGACATAGCGAGCGATTTCAATCTTCATCTTTGTCCACCAGAATCTCTGCCTTAGATCCTGGTACATCTTGTTGCTGCCGGGGTGGATGGAAAACCTAGACAGGTGTGCCTCATCAAGGATCAACTGTCTCAACTCAGGCACCTTGGGAACTACTAGACGGTTCTTGAACCAAACACTCCTACATCATCGATCCTGAAACAATCAGCCTTACCGGTCTGGACCTTTTCGATGATGTGCTTGATTCCAGGGTTATCTTTCTGTGCAGCGATGACTTGTTCCTTGACCGATGTTTCTATCCTGACATTGTTCAGGCTTCCTTGCGGAACTATCTCAATACCCATCCTTTCAAGAGCATGGCACAAGGAAGATCATAGGGCTTCGTCGTCAGACAGTTGCAGTATGACTTGCGACTGAGGGCATCGGCAACTACATTTGCCTTACCAGGATGGTAATGTACTTCGAGATCATAATCTTGATCAACTCAAGCCATCTTCTCTGCCTCATGTTCAACTCTTCTTGGTGAAGATATACTTCAGGCTCTTATGATCGGTGTACACATTGCAGGTACTGCCCAACAGATAATGACGCCATATCTTCAAAGCATGCACCACTGCTGCTAATTCAAGGTCATGGGTTGGATAATTCTCCTCATGTCGCCTAAGCTGCCGTAGTGCATAAGCGATCACTCGACCTTCTTGCATCAAAACACAGCCTAACCCAGTACCAGATGCATCACAGTATACATCAAAGGGTTTTCTCGATGTCTGGTTGAGCTAGGACTGGTGATGTAGTTAGTAGTTTCTTCAAGGCTTGAAAAGCTTGCTCACAGGCTGTTGACCAAACAAAATCCACGGAATTCTTCAACAACTCTGTGATAGGCTTGGCAACTCTGGAGAAGTCTGGGATGAAACGACGATAGTATCCAGCCATTCCCATGAAGCTGCGAACTTCGCGGACAGTGGTAGGTGGCTTCCAATCCAAGATATCTGCCACTTTTCCAGGGTCAACTGACACACCTTCAGCGGACAGGACATGACCAAGGAATTGAATTCGATCTAGCCAGAATTCACATTTACTGAACTTGGCATACAGCTGGTGATCTCTGAGACGAGAGAGAACGACACGAAGATGCTTGGCATGATCTTCAGGAGTTCTTGAATAAACAAGGATGTCGTCAATGAACACGACTACAAATTTATCGAGCTCTGGCATGAACACAGAGTTCATGAGATACATGAAATGAGCGGGGCATTGGTCAAGCCAAAAGACATGACCAAGTACTCATATAGGCCGTATCTGGTGGTGAAAGCTGTTTTGGGAATATCTTCGGGACGAATTTTTATTTGGTGATAGCCAGATCTGAGGTCGATCTTGGAAAACACTCTGGCTCCAGATAACTGGTCAAACAGAAGATCAATGCGAGGCAAGGGATATTTTTTTTGATGGTGACCTCGTTGAGCGGGCGATAGTCAACGCACAGACGAAGGCTTTTGTCCTTCTTCTTCACAAAGATAGCAGGACAGCCCCAAGGAGATGAACTTGGGCGAATGAGACCCTTATCCAATAGCTCTTGCAATTGGATCTTCAGCTCTGCCAACTCTCTGGGAGGCATTCGATAAGCTCTACGGGATATAGGAGCAGTCCCGGGCTTTAGCTCTATAGCAAACTCAACATCACGGTCGGGAGGCAGACCAGTAAATCTTCTGGAAAGACATCAGGGAACTCGCAGACCACGGGGATATCCCTGACTTCCGGAACATAGGCGGTATTCAGCTGGTGGTTACTGGTTTTGAGGCATTGGAAGTTGGAGAAGAGTTTGGAGGTACTGTTAGGAATATCCACTCTCACAACTCTATTCAAGATGTCTATCATGGCTTTATACTGACACATCCAATTCATGCCTAAGATGACATCTATCTCTTGATCGCGCAGTACTATCATGGTGGTAGGAAAGACATGTTTCCCCAACATTACTGGTATACTGCGGACCACTTCCTTAGTATTTATCCGCCCTCCAGGCGAAAGTATGCAGAAACTTTCTTTTAACTCCCCCATGGGCAACTCATGCTTGATGACAAAAGTGCGACTGATGAAGGAATGCGATGCACCAGAATCAAACAAGACGACTGCAGGATGATTGGCAACAGGGAACCTACCGAGCATGACGGGCTCTCCTTCTGGGATGTTACTGACGGTGGTGAAGTAGACTTGCCCGTGCTTCCTGACAAGCTTGCCCTTCTGGACGTGCTGCTGCGGTGCACGGTGCTGCTGCTGTGATCCTCCAGGGCCTTTCTGTGCATGCTGGGCATTCTTCTTGGGTTTTGGGCACTCGCGAGACCAGTGACCAACTTGGCCACAGTTGTAGCATGGATGGTTGTAAGCTGTTTGTGGGGTGGTGACACGAACACCGGGGCGTTCGGCTGAGTGGCACTTTGCTGGTTGGCATTGTGGGTGGTGGCCGCGGTACGAACGACCACTTGCTGATGGGGGTATGGGGCACGGTTTTGGTGGTGGCTGGGGTGGTAGATGATTCTTGGGCGCTTATGGTTGCTGGAAAACTGCTAGACCCAGCCTTCTTCTTCTTCTTCTCTTCCTGATACTGGCGGTTGCTTTCCTCGAAAGCAACAGCACGGTCAACGACATCATGGTAGGATCCGTTTAGGTTGTTGGACAGACCTCTGCGAATCTTAGGGTGCAGACCCCTGAGAAAACAATCTCTCTTCTTTTCCTCTGTGTTGACATAGTCGGAGGCATACTGGCTGAGGTGGTTGAATTGTCCCACGTACTGCATGACGGTGGAATCTTTCTGTTGCAGGGCCAAGAACTGATCCAACTTCATTTTCATCAATCCCGAAGGGATGTGATGTGCTCTGAAAGCGGTGCGGAACTCTTCCCAGGTCAGCTGGTGACCTTCCGGCTGGGCCGCCAACAGGTTGGCGTACCAGGCACTTGCAGGACCACGGAGCTGCTGAGAAGCGAACCGAGGCTTCTGGATCTCCGTGCAGTGCAGTAGACTGAACTTCTGTTCCATGGTGCGTAACCAGTCGTCAGCCTCGAGAGGTTCATCGGCCTTTGTGAAGACCGGTGGTCGTGTTTCAGTGAAGTCCACATAGGTTGTCTCTTGGTTGTTGCGGCGACCACGGTTGCCGTTGTTCTGCTGCCCTTGATTCTGAGCCATCAGATTGGCAGCGGCGGCCAAGGCTGCAATGGCATCTGCTAGGGTAGCTGGTACAGGTGGAGGGTTTGGGGATTGGCATCTCAGCACCTCCGGCTCCGGTACGGGTGTTCACAGGCATCTGTATAAGCAACTCGGAACTCAGCATATATGGACAAAGGTTCTGAAACAACTTGATTGATAGCTTCATTGATACAAAGATAGCTGACTTGATAAGATGACAACAGACTGATAAGGAAAAGGTACGAAAAGAAAGATACATGCCAGACTTGGCAACAGACAGACTAACGCCCCCAAACCTAGTCTAAGGTTTTAGGTAAGCAGATGGTACAGACACAAGGAGTCTAGTCATCATCGATGAAGATCAACTCTTCGTCATCATCATCATCCTCGATGATAAGCTCAGGCTCTTCCTCCTCATCTTCATCTTCAACGTGGACATCTTCAGCAGGTTCCACTTCCTCATTCTGATCGGGCTCGTGTTCCATTCAGGTTCCTCCACGACTCCGTCTTCGGGGTCCTCAGCAACTGGTGGAATCACGGGGTGAAGCTGGTCGTGCAGCTGGTTACTTCCTCATGAAGCATATCATTGAACTGCTCGATTGGGCGGTGTATTGCTGCAGTCCATGGAGCTGGGCTCTGGTAACGTCCTCGCGGGTCCAAGCATCATTGCGCTGCTCGATAGCGCGAACCGTGTTCCGGTTGGCCTGCTCCAGGAAGCTCGTGCCTCATAAAACTCCATGCGGAAAGGTAGAAGTCATGCTCCATGTTCTCCATTTCAGCCTTCAGATTCTTGATTTCCTCCTTCAGCTGCTTGCGGGTGCGGCGGGGAAAGCGACGACCATTGGAGGATTCTCCAGTCTCTTCTCCGGTGCGTGGCGCCAGCTGGTGACGCGGCACACCGTTCGGTCCAGTCGACTTGCGGGCAGTCCGCTTGATGATGGCCATATCTGGACAGAGGTTATAGATGAGAAAGGCTAGCAAGAAAAAGGTATAGGCACACTATCCCAACGAACTCTTTTATTTACTTAAGTGAATGTGACATGATGCATGAATCGTTCCTACGGAACAAGGCAATGCAACTACTAAGGTAAGGTACATAGGGCTTATACAAGTTGTCTTGCTACTAGTTGCCAAAGACAAGATGAGATGAGAGAAGCAATTTGGACTCAAAATAGTCAAGTTTAGTTTTTGTTAAAAACATTTTGAAGTTTTCGCAAAAAGATTGCAACGTCATAGTGAGATGCTCCGATACCACTCTGTAACGTAACGGCCCTAATCCCATGGCCCACTGATCACCGTCAACCACTGACAGTCGATCCGTACAGCCAAGAGATTAAGACCGGTTCCGCTACTGGGCTACATCAGTGCCCGATGTCCGCAGGATCATCTCACAATTCAGTTACAATCTCTTGAACATTTTGACAAATAACATCGGAGTAAATAGCGGAAGACTTAGATAACAATAGTTTTACAAACCAGGGTTCAACATAAAATTAAAGTGAAGTTATTACAGACCATAGTTCAAATAGATAGAGTTGGCAGAGTAGCATATGACAACAACTAAAGGGTAAAGATACTTCACCCAGCCCGAGGGTGAATAATCACTCATCGGCCTCATCGGCCTCTTCCTGAACAACAGTCACACAGCAGGGTCCAAGGCATACTGAGGAATCTGCCATACCTGCAACATGGGTAATAAAACCCTGAGTACAAAGGTACTCAACAAGACTTACCCGACTAAAGAAAAAGGGAGAAGACTCAGGAATGAGAGGCTTAGGGTAGTCAAGGTAAGGCTTTAAGCAAGTTCAAGTATTTTGCAGAAAAGCATTTTTGTAAACCTTATTTTATTTTGGAAAGATTCAGTATTCCTCAATTCTTCATCATTCATGATTCATTTTACATTTCAAAACATTCCTAGTTGAGAACCACTCTCCGTTGACAGTCAGTGGACCAAGTCTCCATAACCGAGGAGCAACGTTAATCCGGATAAATAATACTCAGCTGAGGATCCCTATCCACACTGCATATGTAGCACCCAAGCTTGCATATGCCAACTCGTCTACCACGATTCCTCCAAGATTGGGCCCGGTCCTACGCCACCCGGAAGTACAGTACACCACTCCAATCCGGGACTCTAACCCACGTGGGTACATGCTACTTCCGCCATCTCTCCACTCCCAGTGCGCGGTTGTCGGTCCAAAAATGGATTTCTCGGAGCCAGAGCTTTCCGTAGTATGTGAATAGTTACAAGTCTTGACCAGCAGCCCCATACGGATGGTCCCTACATTTTTCCGCCAGCGACAAGCACCTCGGGACTCTAACCCAAGAGTACAGGTCCTGTCGGTTTTTCAACCCTGTCCCGGTCGGTGTCAACTGTTGAGTCCCGGACTACAACATGACGGCACCGTACGCGCGGACAACCTCTTCAACCATGACTACATGCTAGCTATTAAGCAGTCATCGAACGGGAAGTAAAACCAATTCCCATAAAGTTTTCTTTCAGTGATCACACTTTTGAAATTGGCATTTTTATTGCAAAGTCTAATTCAATAAGCATTGCTAAGCATTTTTCAAATACTTTTGAAAAGCAGGCTTCGGGTGTATCAGTGGTCAAGGTGGATAATGCATCAGTTAGGATATCACAACTCCTATAAACCTAATGCAATAATTTAACTCAAAAGCATTTAAGGAAATCACTTTATAAATTCAAGGAAGGGTTAAATGCACCGGGGCTTGCCTTGAATGGCAAAAAGACGGACTCGGGGTTGGTGGTGTAGGTGCCGGAGCTCGGGGTTGCCTCGGGGACAGATCCTTCGGTGGCTACCTCGACTTCAGGTCCTTCTTCCTCGTCAACTATACGGATGCAATGATGCATGCACATGAGAATGATGATATGAACAAAGTGCATAGGATAAACTAGAGTATAGCTTTGCAAAGCATAATGGTTGTTAAAGTGGACAAAAAGGTACTTATCCCTTTCTAGCAATATTAGCTAACTTTATTAACAACTTTTATATGACTTAAGCATAATCATCACAAGGCATCACAAACATCATAGACCAAAGGGTAGGGGTCTATGAACATCAATCAATCCAAAGATCACATCATCAAACACTTATTACCAACCCTAATCACTTTTTTCTATTTTCCTAATTTATTAAAAAGGTCATTTTATGAAGTTGCTCCAAAATTACCAAATTAATCACATAAGTTCATTATGGTGTAGATAGATGGCAAAACAAATTTCATAATTTTTGGAGGTCATTAAGGTGCTCAAATAAAATCAGACATTAATTAGCAAAGGCACTATTTAACAATTAAAATAAAAGCTCAAAAATCAACTTGTTCCAAAGACTTCAAAATTTTACCAGAGACTAAACATGGCATAAGAAGCTCACAAAATTTGTCTCATGATTTTTGGAGTTATAAATCACTCTCCAAAAATACCAAAACCTTCATTTTTCAATTAAAAGGGGAATTTTACATTTTCAAATTTTTGCACAAAACTCAAGTTTCATATTTTTATAAAATACTCCAGAGCATAAAGAGTCTACCACAAAAATTTCAGAATTTTTGGATGCACACAGAAAATCATACAAAAAAGAGAAACAGAACACTATTCACATCTCTCAGAAAAAAGAAGAGCACTGTGCTCCTTCTAGGCCGGCCTCGGCGAATCGCGGGGCTCGGGCGAACGGCTCGGTCGAAGAGACGGAAGCGACAGCTTCGTCCGAGGCCTGGCCCGGAGGCTCGGGCGAGACGGAGAAGTAAGCCTCCGTCCGAGGCCTGACTCGGGCGAAGCGGAGAGCATGCGTCGCCGAGGCTTGGGCTCGGGCGAAGCGGAAAAACAAGCCTCCGCCCGAGGCGTGACTTGGAGGCTCGGGCGAAGCGGAGTGGAAGCAGAGGCCGAGGCTCGGATGCTTACCACGGGTCGGAGGCAGGGCTCGAGGGTGAGGCTCGACTCGTTCTCGAGGGTGAGGCTCGACACTGCTCGAGGGAGGAGACGACGCGGCGGCGCTCCGGCGATCCGGCGGTCCTGCGCAACACACGAGACCGCAAGGGCCGGTTAGAGTCGCGCGGAACCAAGGAACACGACACGGGGTCGGTGAGGGATGATCATGGCCGGAGACGGCGAATTTCACGAACCCGAGTTCACCGGTGTTCCGTCGGAGATGGGAAGATGGGCTTACGCCGGGCAAACGGAGGCGGGGAAGGTGAAATTGGGGGTGGGAAAGCTTCACGAGCTCAAGGCGGAGCTTTCGGGCTAGGTGGTGAGCGGCGGGAGCTCCGGAGAGGTCTGGCCACGGTGGCGGAGGTGAGTGCGGAGGTCGGAGCTCCGGCGGCTTATATAGCCGGGCCAGGGGCCGGTAGAGAGCTCGGGGTGGGGTGGTAAGCTTCGGCGGGGGCGCGCACTCGATTGCGCTCTGGCGGGGGTACTGGCGTGCAGCCGGGGCTCGGGCGCAAGCTCGCCGGCGATGGCCACGCGCGGCGACGCGCTGGCACTGTAGGGGACGGAGGAAGGTCAGCGCTCGCGTGCGGCGCGGAGGGAACAGGGAGACACGGCGGCAGGTTGGTGGCCGTGGGGAGCAGCCAGGCACGCGGCACGCGCAGCGCCGGCGGCTGGCCATGGCCGGGCCCCCCCCCTAGCTCGCGGTAGGAGAAGAACAGGCTAGGTCTTAGGGTTTGACTTTTGGCTGATCTCTGTATTTTGCAAATTACTTCCAAAATTGAACTGTGCGACAAAAACTCAAAATACCAAAGTTGTTCAGAAAAATGAGATCTACAACTTTGTCAATATGAACATTTTCAAATTCCAATAGTTTTTGAACTATATTCAAAAACAGAAAAGGGGACACTTTTTCAAACTTTGATTCAAATCAAAATTACTTGGATTTCAAACTGAAACTTGAAAATCTTCCAATATGAAGTTGTTCCATTTGACAAAACCTACAACTTTGCTAATATACACTTTTTCTGAAACTCAATAGTTTTTGAATTAATTTTGAAAACTCAAAAAGGGACAAAACTGGAGTTTGAATGAATTTGAATTACTGCAAATTTTATATAGAAACTTTGAAATTTGTAAATACCAAAGTTGTTCCTCTTGATCAGATTCACAACTTTGCTTTTGAACCAACTCAAAATTTTGAATTTTGAAAAAGTTATCAAAAAGGGAATAAATCCAGGATTTGGGATTTTAGGTTTTTGCAAGGAAAATCAATCAAATCTGATTTTTGAACTTTGATCAAAGCAACAAACATCAGGGCACTAATTTGAACAAGAATTACATAGAACTAGGCACAGAGGTGAAATTACCATTTTGCCCCTATAGGAAGAAGTGGGCTAATAAGGTTTTTTTGCAATAGAGGTACACTAAGCAAAATGCATACACATGAAATCATGATCAAGATGATTAATGATGCTAATGATGATATGTCAAGTTAATTACATGCTTAAACCCAGAGGTGTTACCTCAGGGGGTGAATGAGAGCTTCAAAATTCCTTCGGAAACTTGTTGCCACTGTCCCTTAAATCAACCCCAAGAGCAAACCCTAGAGCTCGTAAGTGTCCACGACCCTAGATGTAGGGTGGATGCTTCCAAGAAGCACAACAGGACACTACACAACTCTAGAAACCCAACGTAAAAGACGGAAAACGAAACTGTCAACGAACGAGCGAACCGCGAACGAAACAACGCACAACAGGCCTGACCGGACTCACTGGTGCGTCCGGTCAGCAGGCACCGGACGCGTCCGGTCGAGCAAACCCTAGTTTGGGAGCTCTCTGTTCGTGACCAGACTCACGGTCACTGAGCGTCCGGTCACACTGCCAGCGTCCGGTCAGTTGAGACAAAAACCATGAACAGTAGTAGGGGCGAGTCCGGTCACCGAGAGGAGGGTGTGTCCGGTCAAGTCACGAAAACGAACACAGCGAAAATGTTTATCGACCGGACTCACTGTCAGCGTCCGGTCGTTGAAAAGGCAGCGTCCGGTCACCCCGATTCTGTGCAGTTCGTTCACCGATTCGCCTCGATCTCACCCAAAACAAATCCTCTAGGGATCAAACTTGGTGAGAAGAGTCACAAGGATGATAGTGAGCTATCTCTAAGAGATCATGGCTCGAACCTATCTCCAAATCGATGAATCGAAGAAATTCGGGGGAAGGGAGAAAAACTTGACCCGAAACGAAAATCAACCGATCTACTAGCTCGTGAGGTTAGAGGTGAATTCCTTCGGTGGAAAGAAGTGCCTCACGATCTAGAACGACTTGGTTCAAACAGATTTGCAAGAGATGAACCGAACAAAGAGATCGATCGACGGAAAAAACGTGGAGAAAAAGGATTCCGCGAAGAACACGAACAAAACACGAATCACACCCACGAATTTGCAACCGTGTGGCTACCACATGCTACGACAGTGAGGTTACGGCCTCACTTCCTCAAAATCTCCAGTACACAGAGGTATGGTTCTCTGCGGATCTCAGCTAGCTATAGCAGGGGATTGGGAGACCAGGAAACCCTAGAAGCAAAGAGCAAATGACTGAGATAAGATGGGAGGAGGGTGTCTCCCTCTATTTATCCTAATTTTAATTCCTACTCTACCCCTCTCTAATTACAGAGCGAACCAGCTAAACCCTAGGGTTATTTTGGACCAACTCGTGATAGGTGGTGATCCGACGGCCATGCCCGCACAACTCGTAGCGTTGCCTCGACGCAACCTCCCGATTGCCGCCACGTGCCGCCCTCGCTCTGCACCCCCGGTTTTGTGGCCCAAACCGGGAAACCAGCCTTTCCAGCCAACCCCCGGTTTTGAGGCCCAAACCGGGAAACCAGCCTTCCAACATCTAAGTTTTGAGGCCCAAACTCAGCAAACCCGCAGCGCCCAGGTTTTGAGGCCCAAACCTGGAAACCGTCCTCAGCTCGAGTTTTGTGGCCAAACTCGGAAACCCTCAGCACCCAAGTTTTGAGGCCCAAACCTGGAAACCGTCCATCCGATGGTTTTTCTCTGGCTCTACCACCAAACCGAAGCTGTAGATGGGATGCACCGCCCGTGCAACCCGTCCACCGACACGTGTTCCCAAGTCCTCGACTCAGGCAACACATGACTGCAAGTCTTCGCTCGTCGCTGTCCTAGGCTGTCAGCCACCACAGCTGATCCTCGGGCCACCGGTCCCTCAGTCCAAGCCTCGCGTCCACCCTTCGCCACTCTCGGTCCCACGGCACGGCACGTCTCTACTTGACCTTCACCTTGGCTTTGATCACTGTATCCGCTGCTCGACTCCTGCACAACAACAGCCAAAGAACATGCGCATCATCCCAGTTGACAATCACTCATCACTCAGAGACTTGGCATGCACCCATGTATCCGCAATCTCCCCCTTGATGAGTGCATTGTCAACTACCAACACAAATCATAATGGAAAGAAAAAAGAAGGAAGAAGGAAGAGAGATCTCAACCAAATGACCCAAAAGCATAGTGTTGGAAACGCACTTGCCCCACCTCCGCACTTGTGCAGGGGGAAGAGCGAAGGCGGCCAAGCGTCGGAAGCGGTAGCGAAGGTAAGGCGGAAGTGGAGGATGCTTAATTTCCCGAAAGGTCGTCCCTTACACTGTTCATCCCCTTGGTATTTATAGGGAATGCCAGGGGGCACGGGCCAAATTACAAAAGGGTACAGGAAAGATTCCTCGCTCCACACAGGAGGAGAAGGCAAAAACGTAAGTACACAGCCAAAGCGGAAACCCTAATCGGCCACCCTCCAACGCGCCGCCACCTGGCCCTTGTTCACCTTCGGGGAGAGGTGCGGAGGTTTTGACCTTCGGCCGCGCTCGCCCTTGGGCCCGCGCCCCTCCGCCATCTGCCGGACCCTCCGGCCTTACTTTGCCTCCGGGGGAGAAGACCGAAGGTTTGACCTTCGATCGTGCTCGCCGGACCTTCGGCTTCGCTTGCCTCCGGGGCAGCGCACACTCGCCGCTTGCCTGGACCTTCGCTCCTAGCGAAGGTGGCGTTGTGAGTCAGCGAAGGTTTCCTGTAGTGCGACCGTCGACTTAGACCTGCACGGAAATTTAACAAAGCGACGAGGGTCGAACCCGCGTCCGGGGTTAGGGTAACGGTCTCCAAATAGGAGAGGGACCTCGCAAGGACAACAGGCGTTGCGCGAGGGTTATTTTCGAGCACCAGTTCGAGCGGCGCTTCTGCCGAGGGTCCTTTCCCCCAACAAGCCCTAAGCTCATCCAACTCTCCAATCAAAGCAACATACTTCCCTCTCAGAGTGAGAAGGTCAGTCATGTGCTTGGAGCACATCTCACACTCATCCTCCTCAGTCACGACAACGGTGGACTTGACAGACTCAAGCTCCTTCACCGCATCCTCCCACTTCTTCCTAAACTCCCTCCTCTCTCTAGCAGCAAGCCTCAATAACTTATCTTGACTAAGAAGATGTGACACCCTAAAAATCGCTTTTGAGAAAATAGATTTTAATATGACTTTGTTTATTTATTTTTCATGAACATATAGGACAAATAATAATTTTTGGTGAATTAATAAATTAAGTTAGGGCTTAGAAACTTTTTTTTGTTGCATTCATGCTGGAGCATAATATTTGGGTTGAGTGTAGGAATAGTGTTGAGTGGTTCAAATTCAAATTTGATTTGAATTTGGGCAAGTTTCTAAAGAATTTTAAAAGAAAAGCTTTTCCTTTCTCCTCTCCCCTCCCCTCACCCTTTCAGCCCAGCCGGTGAAGCGGCCCAGCCCGCGCTCGCCCTCCTTTTCCCTTCATCGGCCTGTGCCGACCCCGCAGCGGCCCGCTTCTTCCCTTCACTCCTCGGCCTCCGACCCCGCCCGCTCCCGCGCCTCCCCTCCCTCCCCTCTCCTCCTCACCCTCCCGCGGCCCACTCCCCGCGTGGCCCTCCGCCGCTCTTGCCCGCGTCGGCCTCGGCCCAACGCCCCGCGCAGCCCGAGCACCCGCACCGCACCCACACCCTCCCACTAACAAGCCAGCCACACGCGTCAGCCACACTACCACCCGGGCCCGCGCGTCAGCGACCCCAACCCCTTCTCCTTCCTTGCACCTGCGCAATGCGCCGCCGCCGCTCCCTTTCCCCTCTCCGAAACTGCTCGGTAGTGGCCTTAATGGCCACTACGCCGCCAACCCAGCTCGATGGGGCACTCGCCGACGCTTCGCCACCCACCCCGAGCCCTATAAAGCCAAGGCTGAGCCCCTCGCCCTCACCTTCACAACCCCTCTCTCCTCCACGGATCCCCACCGCCACTGCAGAGCCACGCCGGCCGCCCTAAGCCCCTGTCGAGCGCCCTCAGGTGACGACGCGGCCACTCGAAAGCCCCCCGTGCCCTCCCTTTGAACCTTTGTGCACAAACAAGCTCGCCCGAGCCATTTTCCCCATTTGTAGATCCCGCTGCCGCCGTTTCGGGCCGTGGTAAGCCCCTCTGCCATGGTCGAGCCCTTGTCCGAGCTCGCCATCGCTCCCGCTTCACGCCGGTGCAGTCCGCGAGGCCAGCCGTGGTCGGGAGCGCCCGGTCGGTGAGTTCCCGAGCGCTTCCAAGGTGCGCCGTCGTGCGCCGGTGGCGGCGCCGCCACTCCCCCCGCCGCGTCGCGCCCGCTGGGCCTCCCTGCGCCGTCGGATCGGCGTGGACAGCCAGGATTAGAACCTGGCCCTCGAAGGGGTATGCACCGGGTCTGTGGACCCGTGCACCCCGAGCGCCGCACGCGGTCCACCGTCCACGTGGTGGACCGAGCCAACCCGCGCACGACGCGTGGCGCCGCGTCAGCGCCAACGCGGTTGCAGCTGCCATTTTTGCAAAAGGCCCCTGAGCTTTTTGAAAATCAACCCGTAGTCAACCTCAATTCAAAAGAGTTTCTTTTTAGTCCTGTTTTCTTGCGGATAAGACCCTAAGCTCTCTGGTTTTAGAACCCACCGTCTGGAGCGCGCCTTTTCATGTGCTAGCCCCTGCTGGCTACGGTTAATTGCGTTTAGGTCCTCAGTTTTTGTGAGTTAGCCCCCGGAAAATGTGTTTTATTTACAAAAGTGCCCCTGAAACTTGTTTTCTTTGTAACTTTCTCAATTTAGATCCAATTAGAGTGATCTTTATGTTCATGTGATCGTATCGATGAGTAGAATAGTTTTATATATGTTTCTCTATCTATTTTTATGCTTGGTGTACTGTTCTAATAGAAGTATATTTTATCTGCATGTGATGATTGGAATGGATGTTGTGTGGTGCCTTTGACCCCGTTTAGAGTTCAAGTTGATTGAGGTTATCAGGAAGAAGATCTTTGAAGAAGTGAGACCATCAACACGAGTTATTAGAAGGCAAGTATAACATACGGTTTCCTTCCTTGTTACCTATTAAATGCAGACTCAATAATCATTATGCATGTGTCAAACTTGATGAACCATAGGACAATACTAGACTCATTTGAACTTTATACCTTGTACCTATGGGAAGGTTTTGCATAATATGCTTAGTAATGCTATGCACTATTAATTGCTAAATGTTAATATTGATTAATGATTATGGAACAATGTTAAAAGAGGCTTTTTTAACCACATTAGGGCACTGCAGCATGTTGTTCGCTCAGTGACTATTGACACTATTATCTATTAAAATAAAGGATAAATAAATATGAAAAAGGACATGAATTCAATCACCAACAAAGGTTTAGGGTTTTAATTGACAATATTCCACGAGTTTTGGTGATTTGTGATTCTGCAGGGACTAAACCAGGAAACCAGCACTGATTGCTTCCCCTAGAAGGAAACCGACGCGAGATAACGCAACCGGCACGTCAGGAATATTCTAGAAGACTCCAGAGGACACCAGAAGACACCAGGAGGTCGGGCACCGCGAAACCCTGCCAGGTGGGACCGACCGGTCCCACCATGAGACCGACCGGTCTCCCCCTGGGCCTGCTGGCTTTCGTCTTTTGCAAGCTTCCTCCACCGAACTGTAGGACTCATCTCCACCGTCCCTGAAGTCGGTTTGATCCAACGGCCGCGGTTGATCCCCTAGGCCCCGTTTGGCAGAGCTCCCAGAGCTGATTCTCTGCTGAATCCAGCAGGAGCTCTGCCAAACGGTTTTTCAGAGAGAAGTGATTCTCTGCTGATTCCGTGAAGTGATTCTCTGAAATGAATTAAGGGGCTGGGAGCTGAAAAAAGTAGCTTCCCCTGATTCTGTGAAGTAAGTCTCCATGCTGATTTTAAGAGTTTATGCTAAAGAATCAAAGAGAATCACTTTCAGCCACAGAATCACTTCTCTCAGAGAATCAGCTTCTATAGAGAATCAGAATCAGATGGAGCTCTAAAGCCCCAGACCCCCCCTCTCCAGGCATCTCCATCTTCATTATTCATCTCCACATCAGAAACTAGGGTTTCAATTAGAAATAGAGGTCCCTCTAGATGAATCTCTTCTAGTTCATCTAGAATTAAATCTAGTTCATCTAGTTGTAATTAAGAGCCAGCTATCAAGTAGAAGACTAGTTACCCCTCTATTTAGGATTAGAACCTAGTCTTATACTAGAACTAGAAGAGAGAGAGAGAGGAAGAGATCAAGAAGGAGTTCCGGCCTGTCGGATCAACTTCTTCATCTTGTACCGCGATTCAAGTTCATCTTCAACTTGCTTCAGCTTCAGCGATTGTTTCGGTAATCAACGTCTATATTTTAAGTTTGAGCCATTGTTCTTATTATTCTTAAGGTTTGTGACTCTCTTTTGAGTACTTTAATTCTAGTCGCTCTAGAGTTAGAGTAGTTGGATAGTGTAAGCGTGGTGCTTAGACTTGATAACTCATCATAAATGCCTCCTATAACGCCGGTAGTAGTGGTAGTTCGCAAGGGTGACTCTTATAGCCTTGTTGATTCTTCTATAGTCCACTTACCCGTGTGTAGGCTCGGTAGGATTATACATTTGCATAAAAGACTCATACTCTGTTTGTGACCTTTTATGGCAACTTCCCCATTAAGAATAATATAAACATATCACTCACTCTTAAGTTGGATTTAGATAACCTTAGTGGTCCCCTTTATACTTTTAGCTTCTCCGTCCTTGTTAGTTACTCAGGGGTTATACACTTGAGACTCCACGCTATCTGTTTCTTTGGGTTCGATATTAAAACTAGGTTACTCTAGTGAAGTGCTACATCGGTAGATTTTATCTGTGCGCTTGCGGATAAAGTAGAGTGTGCATTAATTTAGACAAATCAATGGAAGCCATATACGAAGACCCAACAAGTCGACGTAAAGGTTTTCCTTGATTGAAAGTGCCATCCATTGCCACACAACAACACACAGGACAGTCATTGCACTCATAGCCGAGCATTGTCAAGCATTGGTTTATGAAGTTCCCAATGGTGAATATTCTCCTCTTTAGCCCAGAGAAAGCCTCTCTGATATTCCTTAACTGCTATCTTTCCTAGTTCTAGGTTTTCTTTGCCAAGTTTCTTTGGTTTTGCTTCGTCATGTTTTGAACCATTCTTATACCATGACCCCTGCGGATTTGACCCTACCTACACCCGGAGCCAATCCCCTAGCGGACCAACAGTGACCCACCCCAGGGACTATCTTTTAAAGCGGCCACCCAAGAGACCCCGTGGAGCCTTGGGAATCATATGGCTTTGATCTTAGTCGTATAACTAGACTTTCTCTAGCTTGTAGTAGTTACCGAAAGGCGCTAGAGGGGAGCCTAGGCTTTAGAATGGCTTCCTTGCCTGTCAAGATGTGTACTAGTCGGCTGTCAGGTGTGCCATCTTGAAGGGGGCCTCCATTCGCCTAGATGCTGAAACCTTACGGCTACTACTTGTTAGGGTAGCTAGTGAAAGGCTACGTAGTGAAACCCTGCCATACTTCCATAGAGGAGGTGATGTGGTCCTTGCAAACCCCGGCATATGGGAATCACGACCTAAGGTGAAAGTGTACAAACTTTGTAGAGTGTAAACGTGATATATCAGTCGTGCTCACGGATACGAGCGGCTTGGATCCTTTTTAAGCAGTCCATGGTGGGGTATGTGGGTGTTTGGTTGGTGACCTCTTTTAAACATAATGATTATATCTTACCATGGGACGACAGGGTTTATACATCTAGTAATATGAGGTGAATATAAAATATGATCAACTTAAAATGCAGACCGCAGTCAACCGAGTCAAACCTCTTGAGCCTTGCATCCTCGTAGTTGTACTTGCTGAGAATGGTGAGTTTAAGACTTCACAACCCCGCTCGCCTCCACCGATCCCACCGCCACTGCAGAGCCACGTCGGCCGCCCTGAGCCCCTGTCGAGCGCCCTCAGGTGACGACGCGGCCACCCGAAAGCCCCTCGTGCCCTCCCTTTGAACCTTTGTGCACAAACAAGCTCGCCCGAGCCATTTTCCCCATTTGCAGATCCCGCTGCCGCCGTTTCCTGCCGTGGTAAGCCCCTCTGCCATGGTCGAGCCCTTGTCCGAGCTTGCCATCGCCCCCGCTTCACGCCGGTGCAGTCCGCGTGGCCAGCCGTGGTCGGGAGCGCCCAGTCGGTGAGTTCCCGAGCGCTCCCATGGTGCGCTGTCGTGCGCCGGTGGCGGCGCCACCGCGTGGCGCCCGCTTGGCCTCCCTACGTCGTCCGATCCGAGTGGACGACTAGGATTAGAACCTGGCCCTCGAAGGGGTATGCACCGGGTCTGTGGACCCGTGCACCCGAGCGCCGCACGCGGGCCACCGTCCACATGGTGGACCGAGCCAACCCGTGGATGACGCGTGGCGCTGCATTTGGGCACTGGAGCATGTTGTTCGCTCAGTGACCCACCCTAGGGACTATTTTTTAAAGCGGCCACCAGGGAGACCCCGTGCAGCCTTGGGAATCATATGGCTCTAATCTTAGTCGTATAACTAGACTTTCTCTAGCTTGTAGTAGTTACCGAAAGGCGCTAGAGGGGAGCCTAGGCTTTAGAATGGCTTCCTTGCCTATCAAGATGTGTACTGGTCGGCTATCAGGTGTGCCATCTTGAAGGGGGCCTCCATTCGTGAAGGACCGAGAATGCAAAAGCAAGGCGACCAGAGGGGGGGTGAATGGGAGCCAATAAAATTTCTCTCGAAACTTTGGCCAAGTGTCCCAAAATCAATCCCCAAGAGCTACTACCGAAAACGTGATGCCCACGACCCTTGGAAGAGAGTGGATGATCCCTAGGATCACAGCGAGGCACCACAAAAACTTCCTCACCCAAGTTCACGCAAGTCAACTAGTGACAGGATGGGTTTTGGGTAACCTCAACCTCCCCCGAGCAACGCGAGGGGGATTCAGGCTATTTTGTAAAGCGGGAAGCCCAAATTCTGTAGAGCACGAAGTTAGGAATCCAACACGACCAGGAGATCCGCAACACACGAAAGCGGATCTGAAATCGGAAAGGACGTGCGTACGAGACGCAAACTCGCGCGGACGAAACACGCCGTCGACATCAAGCACGTGACCCGACTCTGCCTGCTCCGTCGCTCGCGTGACAGCACTGACGACGAGCGCGTCCGGTCGTGACACGGATTGCAAACAGTTTTCGGAGCTTACTGTTTCTGACCGGACTCACCAGAGACGAGCGTCCGTCGAGAGCAGTGCGTCCGGTCACAAAAAAACAAGCCAAGTGAACATACAATGAGCAAGTCCGGTCACTTAGCGAGAGGTGCGTCCGGTCAAGTCACTAACCGAACACAGCGAAGGTGTTCATCGACCGCCGGACTCACTGACAGCGTCCGGTCGTTGAACAGGCAGCGTCCGGTCACCCCAATTCAGGCTGTTAGTTCACCCGATTCGACTCGATCTCACCCAAAACAAATCCTCTAGGGATCAAACTTGGTGAGAAGAGTCACAAAGAGTATAGTGAGCTATCTCTAAGAGATCATGGCTCGAACCTATCTCCAACGATGAATCGAAGAATTTCGGGGGAAGGGAGAAACTTGACCCGAAACGAAAAATCGATCGATCTCCTAGACCGTGAAGGGTAGAGATGATTCCTTCGGTGGAAGAAGAAGTGCCTCACGATCTGAAACAAACCAGTTCAAACGGAATTGCAAAAATGAACCGAGCAAAGAGATCAAGCGATGGGAAAATCGTGGGAAAAAGGATTCCGCGAAGAACACGAACAAAACGCGAATCACACCCACGAATTGCAAGCCGAAGCGCAAACACACGCTACGACAAGAGGTTACGGCCTCCTTTCCTCAAAATCAACAGTACACAGAGTTGCAAGTTCTCTCTGCGGATCTCAGCTACAGCTACAGCAGGGGATGGGAGAGTAGGAAACCCTAAGTGCAGGAAGCAAATGGAGATGGCTAACACTGAAAATAACTGAGATAGGGAGGAGGGTGTCTCCCCTGGACTACTTATACTAACCTAGACTAAGCCTATTTCCTACTCTACTCTCTACCCCTCTCTATTCTAATTACAGAGCGAACCAGCTAAACCCTAGGGTTATTCTGGACCAACTCGGTGGTAGGTAGATCCAACGGCCACGCCCGCACAACTCGTCCGCGTTGCCTCCACGCAACCTTCCGATTGCCGCCACGTGCCGTCCTCGCTCTGCATCCCGGTTTTGTGGCCCAAACCGGGAAACCAGCCTTTTCCAGCAACCCCGGTTTTGAGGCCCAAACCGGGAAACCAGCCACCCCCAGCCTGAGTTTTTGTGGCCCAAACTCAGAAACCCGCAGCGCCCGAGTTTTGAGGCCCAAACTCGGAAACCGGCCCATCGCCCGATTTTTGTGGCCAAACTCGGAAACCGTCCGCGCCCAGGTTTTGTGGCTTAACCTGGAAACCGAGCACCCAGGTTTTGAGGCCAACCTGGAAACCGTCCACCCGTTGGTTTTTCTCTGGCTGCTCAACCAACAACCGGAGCTGTAGAGGGGATGCACGCACCGCCCCCCCGTCAACCCCGTCCACGACACGTGTCCCCAGGTCCTCGACCCGAGCAACACCGTGCCCCGCAAGTCTCCGCTCGTCGCTGTCCCAGCTGCTGCCAGCCACCACAGCTGATCCTCAGGCACTCCGGTCCCCTCAGTCCAAGCCTCACGTCCGCCCTTCACTGCTCGATACATCGGCATGGCACGTCCGCCGCACGGCACGCCCATCCTCATCGCACCCAGTCCGTCGGCACGGCACGTCTCAACTTGACCTTCACCTTGCCCTCGATCACTGTCTCCGTGCTCGACACCTGCACAACACAAGCCAAAGAACATGCGCATCAAACCCGTTGACAATCACTCATCACTCAGAGACTCGGCATACCCATGTATCCGCAATCTCCCCCTTGATGAGTGCATTGTCAACTACACACACAACATCATAAAATGAAAGAAGAAGGTAGGAGAAGGAGAGGAAGAGACTCAACCAAATGACCCAAAAGCATAGCAAAAGCCGAAGAAGGTCAAGTGGAAGAAGCGAGAACTGGTCCCCAAAGACATGGGCAACGGCTCGACGCAACCAAGCAAGCAAAGCTAGCCCTCAAGAAGAGGTAGAACAGGCTCAACACGACCCGCTAGCAGAAAACCAATTGAAAATCGGAGCTAAAAAATGGCAAAGTGCTAGTCCCTCAAGATAGAGGCACAGAGGCTCAACACAACTAGCACGAAAACCACTCCGAACCAATTGAAAAACAATCGAAAAGTCTTCGAACCAATCGAAATCAAACTCGATGCCAAATGAGGAAATGTTGCTAGTCCCTCAAGATAGAGGCAACGGCTCAACACAACTAGCAAACTCCCCTCGACAAGTGCAAGCAACCCGGGACTCCCCCTTAGGTCCACAAGAGAAGAGCATAAAGATCTAAAAATCTCCCCCTAGCAAAACAACTCCCCCTTAATTGAACGCCAGGACATATGATTTGCAAAAACTCTCCCCTTAGTTGAAAATGCACTTATCAAGCACAAACTCTTCCCTTGAGCCAACACAAACTCCCCCTTCTAAAATGCATATGAAGTCAGAAATGCAAGTTAGCAGCTTCAGGCATATAATCAAAAGAGTGCAAAAATGCTCTAATCGGTATAGCTCCAATGGCACAACTAGCACTCAAATAGCGAAGGCTCAAACTAATCACACATACGAAATATGAAGCATATGAGCAAGTGAGCATTTTAGCCAAAAAGATAGTCACCATCAGAATAGCACTACACATGTATAGATAGGAATCCAGACAAGTGCTAAACATGTATACAAGGTGAACTACCCCTAGCAAAGTTCAATCATCATGCATAGAATGAAGCATATACTTGTGATTTCATTTTTATATTGGAGTTGCAGCGGTGAAGACTTCACAAGTTCAATATTTAGCATGTGATTGCGAGAGGTTGAAAGCTTGTCCTTTGCCTAACTTTTCAACCGAGCGAAGCCTATGCCGAAGCAATCAGAAGCTTGAAGCTATGGTTTCGGTCATACACTACACGGCTCAAGTTTAAACTCAAAGTGCAATGAGAAACAGTCTCGATACCATGAGGTGTTGACAAGCAATCCCATCTCGATCTTTTCAATTCACTAAAACTTGGTTCAAATTTTATACATGATATGAACAGACCAAGCAAGTGAATGACTCATAACTAGAGACATAGCAACCTAGCATATATGAAAAGCACGAGTGAACTCAACATATCCTACCACATGCTAGTTGCATATCTCAATGGTGAACCATTTTCAGATTGTAAGTTATTAAGTAAATTCACCATTCCAAAATAGCTCAGCTCATAACATGTACTAGTGATCAGGAAGAGCATAAGCTACAAGCATCCATATAAGCATCGGAGCATACTAAATAGAGCATAGTTACATTCTAGTGATTATAAACATGAAGCTCAGAATGTAAACGCGTATGCTAAAATGCAAAAGAAAAGAAAGAAAAAGAGTCAGTCAATATAACAAGATCCAAAATGTTTCCCCCATCTAAAAGGGGAAACACACACCAAGCTCACCCCTCAACCGATTAAAGGTTGATTCGTCTAAAGGCTTGTGAAATTCATCAGCCAGTTGATGATGAGTATCGACATGGCGAGGTCGATATCACCCTTCTCCTGGTGGTCTCGCAGAAAATGAAAGCGCACACATGTGTGTTGGTTCGTCTTCGAGTGAAGCACGGGGTTCTTAGCAACGCTAATGGCACTCGTGCTGTCACAAAGCAAAGGCACGCGAGAAAAGCTCAGACCAAAATCACGCAAAGTGGCCATCATCCAAAGCACTGGGAACAGCAGCTAGCCGCAGCAACATATTCAGCCTCCGTAGTGGACTGAGCGACGCTAGACGCTTGCGAGAAGACCACGAAACAAGAGAAAAACCGATAACTGGCAAGTCCCCAGAAGTGGACTTGCGCTCAATACGACAACCAGCAAAATCAGCATCCGAAATAAACCGCAAAGGGAGAGGGTGGAGGAAGCAGAATACCAAATCCCGAACTCAGGCGTGAACGAAGTACCTGAAAAATCCGCTTCAACGGCCTGACGGTGAGAGGTGCGCGGCGACGCCTGAAAGCGCGCACACAGACACACCGCGAACTGGATGTCCGGGCGTGTCGCCGTCAGGTAGAGGAGCGACCCGATCATGCTGCGGTACTCCTTCTGGTCCACTGCTTCTCCATCCCATCTGCATCCAGGGCAGTCGTCGTCGACATGGGTGTTGGAAGAGGCTTGGCCTCACCCATATCGAACCGCTTCAGCAAGTCCTTGGTGTACTGCCCTGGTGCACAAATGTCCCCTCTCGGATTGCTTGATTTGCAACCCGAGAAAGAATGTCAGCTCGCCCATCATGCTCATCTCGAACTCCCTGCTCATAGTATCTGCAAACTTGGCAACCAGAGCATGAGAGGAACCACCGAAAATGATATCATCCACGTAAATCTGGACCAAGAGCGTGTCTTTGCCTTGCCGGAGGAGAAAGAGCGTTTTATCTACACATCCCATTTTAAAACCTTAGCAAGCAAAAAGGTTTTCAAACCTATCATACCAGGCTCTAGGGGCTTGTTCAAACCATATAAAGCTTTATGAAGTTTAAAGACATGGTTTGGAAACTTGGAATTTTCAAAACCGGGGGGTTGCTCAACATAAACCTCCTCCTCTATGTAGCCGTTTAAGAAGGCACTCTTGACATCCATTTGAAAAAGTTTGAAGCCTTGGATGCAGCAAAAGCCAAGAGTATCCTAATAGCCTCCAAACGAGCTACAGGAGCAAACGTCTCCTCATAATCTATCCCCTCCTTCTGACTATAGCCTTTCGCTACAAGCCGGGCCTTGTTTCTAACAACGTGGCCATCCTCTCCTTGCTTTTTTTTGAAAACCCATTTTGTCCCAATAGGCTTACAGTCAGGTGGAGGTGGAACTAGAACCCAAACCCGATTTCGCTCAAAATTTTCTAACTCCTCATGCATGGCATTAACCCAATCCAGATCCGTCAAAGCGTGTCCAACATCTCGGGGCTCAAAATTAGCAACAAAAGCAGAATGAGCGAAGTGCGAGATTTGCTGTGACCTGGACCGAGTGACCCGTTCGTCGATGTTGCCGATCATCTGCTGAGGCGGGTGCTGGCGCGCTGGATATGTCATGGGCGCCTCCCGAGCTGAAGTAGCCTCCCCCTCAACAGTAGCTGGTGCCTCCCTCCCCGGGTACAAATGGTACCGCTCGGGGTGGCGGATCCCCCGGCCCCCAGGAGAAGAGGGTCGGGGCCGTGAGTCGTCGTCGAGACCGCTCTTTGCGGCGCGGCGGTGGAGGGGGGCTGGATCATCCATACCTTCAGCACCCAGCACCATCCTCGTCATCAAAAAGAGGCTCACCACCTCATGATCACCTGCACGCTCAAAACGAGAAGAAGGACAAACCATGGTCTCGTCGAAGGTGACATCGGATGTCTCCATGACTCGGTTAGTGTCAAGGTTAAGTACACGATAAGCTCGAGTGTGAGTGCCATAACCCAAAAACACACCGTCAGAAGAACGAGATTCAAATTTGTCAAGTTGCCCTTTTTGAGTATAAAACAATGGCAACCAAAAACTCAAAAATAACTCACCTTGGGCAGTTTGCCAAAACGCAACTCATAAGAAGGTCTTTTTCAAGAAAGCTCTCAGAAAAATGCGATTGGAAATATAGCATGCTGTGTTCATAGCTTCGGCCCAATAGCGCCTAGGAGTCCTATGCTCATCAAGCATCCGTCCTGGCATCTCAACAAGGGTCCGATTCTTCCTCTCTACAACACCATTTTGGGGGCGGTGTGTAGGGGGAGAAAACGGATGCTCCAAGCCAAGGCGGTTACAAAACTTCTCAAAATCCGAATTTTTGAATTGGAACCATATCACTAATTCTAATAGCTCGCATCTTCAAAGGGAACTCGTTCTGAAGACGCAAAATCAGATTGCGAGCGAAGGAGAAAGTCTCAGTCTTCTCAGTCAAAAAAAGACCCACGAATATTCGAAAAGTCGTCAACAACACCAAAACCATACCACTGCCACCAACCGAGCTCACCCGAGCCGGACCAACAAGGTCCATGTGTAAAAGCTCTCCGGGTGCGAGGTCAGGACCTTAGTCACTGGATGGTGGGGAGCGGCAACCATCTTCCCATGTCTGCAAGAATGGCAAACTAGATCCTTCTCCATCAAAAGCTTGGGCAATCCTCGGATTAGGCCAAGTGAGCTAAGTCTTGCAAGCAAGTCGAAGCTTAAATGACCGAGCCTCCTATGCCACTTCCAAAGATCGGAGGAAGAAGGACTAGCCAAAAGACAGCGAGAAGAACCAAACGACTCCGAGAAATTCGCGCGCGAAAGACTTTCCCAAAGGGCGAAATCAGACATACAAGATCGCCCTGAGGATCTAAGATGCGACTAAGGTTCGGTTTAAACGAATCTCATAGTCATCATCAAAAAAGTTGTGAAACAGAAAGAAGGTTAAAATGCAGGTTAGAAACAATAGCAACATCGCGCAACACAAAGTGCCTCATTAACCCGCACCAGTCCCTCACCGAACCACAACACCCACTGTTCCACTGTACCAGGCTATGTACTCCTTTCCGGCGACCGGGCTAAGGCTGGAGAACCACTTGGCGTTTCCGGTCATGTGCCTCGAGCAACCAGAATCCACCAACCAAATGTCCTCCAACCATTTCACCTACATCAATAAAAAGACATAGGGTGAGCATACGGTCCAACACTGGGGTTAGTGAAGTAAGGAGAATACCAGTGTTGGGCCGGCTGCTCAAAAGAACGGTCAGTGTAAAAACTATTCCTAGCCTGTCTACGGGGGTAGCGATCACCACGTACAGGAAAACGTGGTCCGCTGGGGAAGAAGCGCTCATCGCGGTACTCACACTGCGGTGGGGAAAAGCGCTCAACAAAGCCTCCGCCACGGGGTCCGTTACCTGCAGAAGCAGGACCCCGACGGGCACGCTCTCTACGAGATCTACGCCTAGGAGCCTGGGGCTCAACTGCTCTAGCGTCTCTCCTCGGAGCTCTCTCCTGCCTAGGCCTAACAAACTGAAGTGCTGGACCTCTAGGCCTAGTCTCCCTCCTAGGGGCTCTCATCTCCTGCCTAGGCCGGGGACCTTGACGTCCGGACCTAGCAGCTCTCCCCTGAGCCTTCGGCACATGTCCACCATGAGCTGGATGGTACATGTCCGGGTTGTCCATCTCCCGAGCACGGCGCGCCTCTCTCTTGCGCCGAAAGCAGAACTCCCTCAAGTGACCATCCCTCCCACAGAAATCACACTGGTACCTCACCGCACGCAAAGGGGGTTGTTGGTGACCAGGGCTGTGGGTGTGGTTCACTTTGCCCTTCTGAGGCAAACACTCCTCTCTAATGGGTGGCATAGCATCAAGCTTGTTCTTGAGGTGGTTTGGCTTGGGTGCCCAAATTTGGTTCTTGGGAGGAGCTCTCGGGGGTTCCTCAACCACACCATCTTTGGTGGTAGGCTTGGCAGGCTCTTTGGGTGGAAGTTTGGCAAGCTTGGGAGTAGTGGTGGAGTTAGGCTTCTCACATGGATTCAAACCACTCGACTCTCCAATCTTCCCAAAAGCAGAAAGATCAACACCCTGAGCAAAACCTACACCAGGAGCCCCAGCAGCTCGCTTGAATTGGGAAATCATCATCCCGAGCTGCGGCTCACTACAGGAGACCCATGACAAGATGGTCCGAAGGTATGTGTTTTCTTCCTCGGTTTGCATCTTGCCATGCTTCACATTGGCAATCTCCAGCTCCAAGCCCTCGCACAAAACGCACCTCGCCACTCCAGTGCTACCTGAGCTGGCCTCCTCAAGAGACACAATCTTGGCATTCTTCTCTGCCAACTCAGATTGCAAGACGGGACAGGTCTTGCATGCACCCAGCAAAGAGGGTCTGGCCCTCATCTCATCCAGCTCTCCAACCAACGCAGCATACTTTCCTCTCAAAGTGAGAAGATCAGTCATGTGCGTGGTGCACGACTCACACTCAACCTCTTCCGACACAACCACGGTGGACTTGGCAAACTCAAGCTCCCTCACCGTGTCTTCCCACTTCTGCCTAAACTCCTTGCGTTCTCTAGCGGCACGCCTAAGCAACTTGTCCTGACTAAGGAGCGCGGCAGTAAGCTTCTCGACCTCAGCAGAAAGCTCGTCGTGGGTGAGAGATACCTGGGAGGAGTCGTCATCGTCGTCGTTGTTCCGAGGGATGTGCTCCAGCTTGCCGTCGACTTCATCACCAAGCGCCATGGTGCAGAGGCCGTCGTCGGCGGCGAAGAAGCAGAGACCGTTCAGCTTGTCCTCGATTCTCTTCTTCTTCTCGGACTCATCATCGCTTGAGCAAGCGGAGTCGTCATCCGAGCCATCGACGTCGCTGAGCGTGGCGAAGAACGCACGCTGCTCAGCCTGGGCCTTCTCCAAGTACTTCTTCTTGATGTACTCCTTGTCGAAGCCGCCCCTCCGCTTGTGCCTCGCGGGGACGTACTTCTCCTTGCGCTTGCCGGAGTCGTACTTGTGCCCATGATCGCCCTTCCCAGATGAATGCTTCTTCTTGGGGCAGTTGGCGATGAAGTGGTCGGGGTCGCCGCACTCATAGCATCCTGAGCGTCCTCCACCGCGGCGACGGTTCATGCGGTTGTTGTGGAACCGCGTGAACCGGTTGGCGAGCATTGCCAACTCGTCATCCCCCAATGACTCAAGCTGGTCCTCTGTGACAGAAAAGAGTGAAGAAAGTGCAAAGCCAGCAGAGGGGTTAGAAGAGCCAGAAACCAAAGCCATAGTCGGGCCAGAAGGATTCGCATAAGAAGCCCTCGACATGGCGTCAATCTCACTGGACTTGAGCTTACTAAAGAGCTCGTCGCAGGTGAGGGTCTCATAGTTAGGCGATTCGATGATCGCCTGAACCTTGGAATCCCACACCGACCGATCAAGAGTGTGCAAGAGCTTCAAAGCACGCTCATGATCGTCAAAAGGCAACTGCTCCTTGTTAGCCCTCATCCTGTTGACAATCACCTGAAAGCGAGCGAATAAACTTTCTATGCTCTCGCCAGGCTGATGTCGAAAGTTCTCATACTCACGCTTGAACGACTCGTAGAGTCGGGTTTTGACTTGAGAGGTGCCCTCATGGAAACGCATGAGGGTGTCCCAGATCTCCCGAGCCGTAGCAAGATGAGAAACACGATCAAACTCACCCATGCTCAAACAAGAAAAGAGAGCATTACGGGCTCGGCTATTGGCATCATGCTCATCGATCTGTTGCTGAGAAACATGAGCAGCCAAGACCACGTAATCAGCAGAGTTGCAAATATCCCAAATAGAAGCACCCAAACTCTGCAGATAGGCCGACATGCGTATCTTCCAATACGCATAGTTCGTCCCATCAAAGAACGGTGGTTTGCCCACGCCGCGATCCATGTCGCCTCCTGTGGATCTGGAACCGGCTAAGGTGGAAGATCCTTAACCTAGCTCCGATACCAATTGAAGGACCGAGAATGCAAAAGCAAGGCGACCAGAGGGGGGGTGAATGGGAGCCAATAAAATTTCTCTTGAAACTTTGGCCAAGTGTCCCAAAATCAATCCCCAAGAGCTACTACCGAAAACGTGATGCCCACGACCCTTGGAAGAGAGTGGATGATCCCTAGGATCACAGCGAGGCACCACAAAAACTTCCTCACCCAAGTTCACGCAAGTCAACTAGTGACAGGATGGGTTTTGGGTAACCTCAACCTCCCCCGAGCAACGCGAGGGGGATTCAGGCTATTTTGTAAAGCGGGAAGCCCAAATTCTGTAGAGCACGAAGTTAGGAATCCAACACACCAAAGGGATCTCGAATCGAAAGACGGACGAACAAACTGCGGACGAAAACGCGTCGAATCAGCACTGACCGGACTCTGCCTGCGTCCGGTCGCTGACCACCGGACGCGTCCGGTCGTGCAAAAACAGTTTTCGGAGCTTACTGTTTCTGACCGGACTCACCAGAGACGAGCGTCCGGTCGAGAGCAGTGCGTCCGGTCACAAAAAAACAAGCCAAGTGAACAGTACAATGAGCGAGTCCGGTCACTTAGCGAGAGGTGCGTCTGGTCAAGTCACTAACCGAACACAGCGAAGGTGTTCATCGACCGGACTCACTGACAGCGTCCGGTCGTTGAACAGGCAGCGTCCGGTCACCCCGATTCAGGCTGTTAGTTCACCGATTCGACTCGATCTCACCCAAAACAAATCCTCTAGGGATCAAACTTGGTGAGAAGAGTCACAAAGAGTATAGTGAGCTATCTCTAAGAGATCATGGCTCGAACCTATCTCCAAATCGATGAATCGAAGAATTTCGGGGGAAGGGAGAAAACTTGACCCGAAACGAAAAATCGATCGATCTCCTAGACCGTGAGGTTAGAGGATGATTCCTTCGGTGGAAAGAAGTGCCTCACGATCTAGAACAAACCAGTTCAAACGGAATTGCAAAAAATGAACCGAGCAAAGAGATCAAGCGATGGGAAAATCGTGGGAAAAAGGATTCCGCGAAGAACACGAACAAAACGCGAATCACACCCACGAATTGCAAGCCGAAGCGCAAACACACGCTACGACAAGGAGGTTACGGCCTCCTTTCCTCAAAATCAACAGTACACAGAGTTGCAAGTCTCTCTGCGGATCTCAGCTACAGCAGGGGATGGGAGAGCAGGAAACCCTAAGTGCAGGAAGCAAATGAGATGGCTAACACTGAAAATAACTGAGATAGGGAGGAGGGTGTCTCCCCTGGACTACTTATACTAACCTAGACTAAGCCTATTTCCTACTCTACCCCTCTCTATTCTAATTACAGAGCGAACCAGCTAAACCCTAGGGTTATTCTGGACCAACTCGGTGGTAGGTAGATCCAACGGCCACGCCCGCACAACTCGTCCGCGTTGCCTCCACGCAACCTTCCGATTGCCGCCACGTGCCGTCCTCGCTCTGCATCCCCGGTTTTGTGGCCCAAACCGGGAAACCAGCCTTTTCCAGCAACCCCCGGTTTTGAGGCCCAAACCGGGAAACCAGCCCACCAGCCTGAGTTTTGTGGCCCAAACTCAGAAACCCGCAGTGCCCGAGTTTTGAGGCCCAAACTCGGAAACCGGCCCATCGCCCGAGTTTTGTGGCCAAACTCGGAAACCGTCCGCGCCCAGGTTTTGTGGCTCAACCTGGAAACCGAGCACCCAGGTTTTGAGGCCCAAACCTGGAAACCGTCCACCCGTTGGTTTTTCTCTGGCTCAACCAACAAACCGGAGCTGTAGAGGGGATGCACCGCCCGTGCACCCCGTCCACCGACACGTGTCCCCAGGTCCTCGACCCGAGCAACACCGTGCCCCGCAAGTCTCCGCTCGTCGCTGTCCCAGGCTGCCAGCCACCACAGCTGATCCTCAGGCACTCCGGTCCCTCAGTCCAAGCCTCACGTCCGCCCTTCACTGCTCGATACATCGGCATGGCACGTCCGCCGCACGGCACGCCCATCCTTCATCGCACCCAGTCCGTCGGCACGGCACGTCTCAACTTGACCTTCACCTTGCCCTCGATCACTGTCTCCGTGGTCGACACCTGCACAACACAAGCCAAAGAACATGCGCATCAAACCCGTTGACAATCACTCATCACTCAGAGACTCGGCATACACCCATGTATCCGCAATTCGCCTAGATGCTGAAACCTTGCGGCTACTACTTGTTAGGGTAGCTAGTGAAAGGCTACGTAGTGAAACCCTGACATACTTCCATAGAGGAGGTGATGTGGGCCTTGCAAACCCCGGCATATGGGAATCACGGCCTAAGGTGAAAGTGTACAGCCTCTGCAGAGTGTAAACCTGATATATCAGGCGTGCTCACGGATACGAGCGGCTCGGATCCTTTTTAAGCAGTCCATGGTGGGGTATGTGGGTGTTCGGTTGGTGACCTCTTTTTAACATAATGATTATCACTTACCATGGGACAATAGGGTTTATACATCTAGTAATATAAGGTGAATATAAAATATGATCAACTTAAAATGCTAATCGCAGTCAACCGAGTCAAACCTCTTGAGCCTTGCATCCTCGTAGTTGTACTTGCTGAGTATGGTGAGCTGACGCTTGTCGTTGGTTCAGAAAAATCCCGGATGGTTACCAGATGGTGGTTTCAAGTGAAGAATTACAGAAGATGTTCCAAGAGTTATAGGCGGGTGTTCCCCCAATCAACCGTCCCTGTGGAGTTTGGAGTCCCGAAGAGTAGTTTCTGCTCTGCTTTGTTTTAGATGTAAGTCTTGTTGTAACTATGTTTCGTTATGTAATAAAGCATTGTCTTTGGGAAAATTCCATATTTGTTGCTATATGTGTCTTGTGGACTTCCTGGGCACACATATAGTTGGCACTTGGAATTCTTTGGAAATTCGGGTGTTACAGAAGAGCAGCAGTAAGTTTCTCGACTTTAGCAGAGAGTTCATCAGGAGTCTGAGATACCTGGGAGGTGTCGTTGTCATTGTTGTCGTTCCGAGGGGTCTCCTCCCTCTTTTCATTGACTTCATCGCCGAGAGCCATGGTGCAGAAGCCTTCATCATTGGCGAAGAAGCAAAGACCGTTGAGCTTGTCTTTGATCTTGATCTTCTCGGACTCATCGTCGCTTGACGCAGTGGAGTCGTTGACCGAGTCATCGACGTCGCTGAGTGCGGCGAAGAAAGCTCGCTGTTCGGCCTGGGCTTTCTCCAAATACTTCTCCTTGATGTACTCCTTATTGAAGCCACCCTTCTGCTTGTACTTCGTGGGGATGTACTTCTCCTTGCGCTTGCCGGAGTCATACTTGTGACCATGGTCAGCCTTGCCGAAAGATTGCTTGTTCTTCTTCGGGCAATTGGCGATGAAGTGGTCAGAGCCTCCACACTCGTAGTAGCCACCTCGTCCTCCTCCGCGGTGATGGTTCATGCGGTTGTTGTGAAACCGTGAGAACCGGTTGGCTAATAGAGCCAACTCATCGTCTGCCATGAACTCCAGCTGCTCCTCTATGACAGAAAGAAGAGAGGAAACTGCAAAGCCTCCAGAGGGGTTAGTGGAAGAGCCAGAATCCAAAGCCATCGATGGGCCAGAAGGATTCTCATAAGAAGCCCTCGCCATGGCATCAATCTCACTGGATTTGAGCTTACTAAAGAGCTCGTCACACGTGAGAGTCTCATAGTTAGGCGATTCGATGATCGCCTGAACTTTAGAGTCCCACACCGACCGATCGAGAGTATGAAGAAGCTTGAGAGCTCTCTCATGATCGTCGTATGGCAACAACTCTTTGTTAGCCCTCATCCTGTTGACAATCACCTGAAAACGAGCGAATAAACTCTCTATGCTCTCGCCAGGCATGTGTCGAAAGTTCTCATACTCACGCTTATGCGACTCGTAGAGACGGGTTTTGACTTGAGTGGTTCCCTCATGAAAGCGCATGAGAGTAGCCCAAATCCCCCGAGCCATGGTGAGATGAGAAACGCGATCAAACTCAGACATGCTCAAACACGAGAAAAGGCTCGGCTATTGGCATCGTGCTCATCGATCTGACGTTGAGTTACGCGTGCAGCCAAGACCACGTAATCGGCAGCGTTGCAAATCTCCCAAACAGAAGCACTCATGCTTTGAAGATAGACCGACATATGTATCTTCCACGCCGCGATCCATGTCGCCTTTTGTGGTTTGCCCACGTCGCGGTCCATGTCGCCTTCTGTGGATCTAGAACTGGCTAAGGTGGAAGATCCTTAACCCGCTCCAATACCAATTGAAGGACCGAGAATGCTACACAAAGGCGACCAGAGGGGGGTGAATGGGAGCTTCAAATCTCTTTTCAGAAACTTATAGCGTCTGTCCCAAGAATCAACCCCAAAAGTCAACACGGGTGATGTCCATGACCCAAAAGATTGGGTGGATGTGTTCCCTAGGAACACAGCGGGACACCACAAAAACTTCCTCGCCCAAGTTCACGCAAATCAACTAGTGATAGGATGAACTTTGGGTAGCCTCAACCTCCCCTCACGAGGGGGATTCAGGCTATTTTGCAAAGCGTGAAGCCCGATTTCTGTAGAGCACGGAGTCGGGAATCCAATGCAAAGAGCGGATCTCTCGGACAACGAACGAACGAACTGCGGATGAAACGAGCTGATCTGCTGTGACCGGACTCTGATGAGCATCCGGTCAGGTTGGATCGGACGCGTCCGGTCAGCTCGAGAGCGTTCTGGATGCTCTCTGAGTTGGACCGGACTCACGAGGCAGAGCGTCCGGTCACAGTGCAAGGAGCGTTCGGTCAACACAGACGGGCAATGAACAGTGCCCTCTGTGCGTCCGATCACATGATCCTAGAGAGTCTGATCAAACATGCGCAGAGGGATCTCACTCAGCCTTTCATTGACCGGACTCACTGGTCAGAGTCCGGTCATCCCGAGGCCAGAGTCCGATCACCCCAAAATGTGTTGTTCGTCCACCGATTCGACTTGATCTCACCCAAAATGAAACCTCAAGGGCTCAAACTTGGTGAGATGAGTCACAAGAAGGATAGTGAGCTACTCCTAAGAGATCATGGCTCGAACCTATCTCCAAATCGACAAATCGAAGAAGTTTGGGAAAAAGGAGAGAAACTCGATCCAAAACAAAAACTAATCGATCTACTTGTTCGTGAGGTTTGAGTTTGATTCCTTCAGTGGAAATGATCTCCTCACAACAAAGAACAAGTTGATTCAAATGGATTTGAGAAAGACGCAACGTAGAGGGAGATCGAGCGGCGGGAAAATTGTGGACAAAAGATGAACGCGAAGAACAACTCAAGAACGCGAATCACAACCACGAATCTCAGCCGAAAATCATCCCCACGAGGAAACAACGGGATTACGGTCCCGTTTCCTCAAAATCTCAAAGTACACAGAGGTATTATGGCACTCTGCGGATCTCAGTAGCTACAACAGAGAATGGGAAGCAAGAAACCCTAGATTGAAAATAGCAAATGAATAAGACAGGATGGAGGGAGGGGCTGCCTCTCCATATATAGCCTAATACATTATTCCCCTTCTACCCCTACTGATACAGTGAGCGAACCAGCTAAACCCTAAGGCTATTCTGGACCAGCTCGAAGATGTAGTCGATCCGACAGCCACGCCCGCACATCAGGTAGCTTCGCCTCGACGCGACCTCACGGGATGTCGCCACATGCCGTCACCGCCCCGGACATTCACCTCGTGAACTCCGCCGCTGGTTTTGTGGCCCAAACCAGCAAACCATCTGCCCCGAGTTTTGTGGCCCAAACTCGGAAACCCATCAGCGCCCAGGTTTTGAGGCCCAAACCTAGAAACCGTCCTCAGCCCGAGTTTTGAGGCCCAAACTCGGAAATTGTACCACTGTTGACGTTTGTTAGTGCAAATAGAATATGAAAGATTTCGCAAGCGCACAGAACACCATTGTAGCATTTTATCGGGAGCATTCCAGGATCGTTATTTATATTTTACCACAGGGAAGCTAGGGTCAAGAATCTGATAACTCACTATCATGCATCTACTAACTCAGAGTACTAATTAGACTAAAGCAGGAGTAAATGATAAATGATATGATAATGAATGAAAGCACAATAAAGAGAATTTAATGATAAATGTATAGATAACTATAGTGGGAGGACAACGGAAGAGATCAAGGTTCCTATTCACTTCTCTATTACTTGGGTTCTAAGGTAACAATGATGAAAAGATATAGCAGTCATATAATAACACTTCGGGACATCAGAACACCAACCACAGAAAGGGATGAGAAGGGGGTTGGGAAGCTCTGACTACGGTCCTACGAACATCAACCCGAACGTGGTGGAATACGTCGGCCATCAGGGCTGTCACCACCTGGGGCTACCACAACTATCCGTGGGGTTGAGCGCAACCTCAGGTAACCTATAGACTAAACACCAAGTCTAATCTATCGATTACTACTCTAATTATGGCCTATAACTAGAGTACTCGATACGAGCGGAGATCCTATGCTAGAACATAACAACTATACTAATCATAATATGAAAGGCATAAAGTAAATAGAGAAGATAAATATATTAAAACATAAGTCTTACAAAGAAAAGATAAAAACATACCAAAACTCTGAAGACTCCTCCGGAACCGGAGCGCAGCTCCGCTCTTCCTAACTCCCGACGAGAGCTAAGCTATTACATTGGAAAATCTAACCCTAATTACATAGAGGAGAGAGGTCATCCATTCGAGGGACGCCTCTACAACTCCATGATGATGTTGTGTCTCAGGGGGGTCCTGGGTTTACTATATAGGGGCTCCTGGCCTCCCCTCCATCTTGGGCAAGCGATGTGGTACTAAATCCTTCGTCATATGCACTTCGGCCTAAATGGGCCAAAACGTGTTGGAGAGGTCGGTTGGAGTGCGTCGCGCGAAGGGGGACGAAATTGGGCCCAATACCCGACCGATCGGTCCATAGAGGAGACCGGTCGGTCTGCCCCTATGATAGGTGGGCCCCTCCTTCCGTGGGTCGCCTTCTCGTGTCTTCTGGAATGTTCTAGAATCTTCCATGTCGTATCCAACGAGGACTCTTGCTCCGGGACTCCAAATATAGCAAATGATATATCCGTTTCGATCGTCTCGACGAGCTCTTCGTAATGGTGTGCTATGTTTCATCACTTGAGATACTTTTATATGGTAAAAATATGGATGTCCTACAAAACAAGTGAGAGCACCAAAACTCATGGAACTTGTTAGTTTCAAACCCTACAACTATGCTTTGTGATTCATTTAGTGTCATTTCATGCAATAGTTGATGGTTAATTATGAGCATTAGTGAGCGTCAACAACCACCGGTGGTTTTTCTGTGACTTAACCACCAAACCGAAGCCGTAGAGGGATGCACCGCCCGTGCACCCCGTCCACCCACATGTCTTCACTTGTCGCTGTCCCAGGCTGTCAGCCACCATAGCTGATCCTCAGGCCACCGGTCCGTCAGTCCAAGCCTCACGTCCACCCTTCATTGCTCCGGGCGCATCGACATGACACGTCTTTACTTGACCTTCACCTTGTCTTTGATCACTGTCTCTGAGCTCGACACCTGCACAACACAAGCCAAAGAACATGCGTATCAAACCAGTTGACCGTCACTCATCATCTCAAGATCCGACATACACCCATGTATACGCAAACACACACCAAGCTCGCCTCTCAATCTAGCAAAGGTTGATTGGTCCAAAGGCTTGGTAAAAATATCAGCCAACTGATGATGAGTATCGACATGTCGGAGGTCGATATCACCCTTCTCAAAGTGGTCTCGTAAGAAATGAAAGCACACATCAATGTGTTTGGTCTTAGAGTGAAGCACGGTGTTCTTAGCAACACTAATCGCACTCGTACTATCACAAAGCAAAGGAACTTGAGAAAAGCTCAGACCAAAATCACGCAAAGAGGCCATCATCCACAACAACTGGGAACAGCAACTAGCTGCAGCAACATACTCAGCCTCCGTGGTAGACTGAGCGACACTAGACTGCTTGCGAGACGACCAAGAGACTAGAGAAGAGCCCAAAAACTGACAAGTCCCAGAAGTGGACTTGCGAACAATCCGGCCACCAGCAAAATCAGCATCATAGTAACCACAAAGAGAGAGGGTAGAAGAAGCAGAATACCAAAGCCCCAACTCAGGTGTGAAACGAACGTACCTCACAATGCGCTTGACCGCCTGACAGTGAGAGGTGCGCGGCGAACACTGAAATCACGCGCAAAGACACACCGCGAACTGAATGTCCGGGCGTGTCGCCGTCAGGTACATCAGCGATCCGATCATACTCCGGTACTCCTTTTGGTCCACTGCTTCTCCCTCCTCGTCCGCATCTAGAGCCATCATGGTCGACATGGGTGTTGGAAGAGGCTTGGCCTCACCCATATCGAACTTCTTCATTATGTCCTTCGTGTACTTGCCCTGATGCACGAATGTCCCTTCTCGGGTTTGCTTGATTTGCAACCCAAGAAAGAAAGTCAACTCGTCCATCATGCTCATCTCAAATTCCCTGCTCATAGTATCTGCAAACTTGGCAACCAAAGCATGAGAAGAACCACCGAAAATGATATCATCCACGTAAATCTGAACCAAAAGAGTGTCATTGCCTTGCTTGAGTAGAAAGAGAGTTTTGTCAACACATCCCATTTTAAAACCCTTAGCAAGCAAAAAGGTCTTCAACCTATCATACCAGGCTCTAGGGGCTTGTTTCAAACCATACAAAGCTTTGTGAAGTTTAAAGACATGGTTTGGAAACTTGGGATTTTCAAAACCGGGGGTTGTCTCACATACACTTCTTCTTCTATGTAGCGGTTTAAGAAGGCACTCTTGACATCCATTTGAAAAAGTTTAAACCCTTTGGATGCAGCAAAAGCCATGAGTATCCTAATTGCCTCCAAACGAGCTACGAGAGCAAAAGTCTCCTCATAATCTACCCCCTCCTTCTGACTATACCCCTGGGCTACAAGTTTGGCCTTGTTTCTCACAACGTGGCCATCTTCTCCCTATTTGTTTTTGAAAACCCATTTTGTCCCAATAGGGTGACACTCAGGAGGAGGTGGAACAAGAACCCAAACCCGATTTCTCTCAAAATTTTCTAACTCCTCATGCATGGCATTGACCCAATTCGGATCAGATAAAGCATGTCCAACATCTCGGGGTTCAAAATCAGCAACAAATGCAGAATGAGCAAAGTGAGAGATTTGTTGTCACCTCAACCGAGTGACACGTTCGTTGATGTTGCCGATCATCTGTTGAGGAGGGTGTTGGCGCTGAATGTGTCATGGCGCCTCCCTAGCTGAAGCAGCCTCCCCCTCAACAGTAGCTGGTGCCTCCTCAGGTACAAGTGGTACAGCCTGAGGTAGTGGATCACATGGCCCTCATGTAGTGGAAGAAGACGGATCGAGGCCGCGAGCAGTCGTGGTCGAAGTCGACCCAATCGGCACAGCAGGTGGAGGTAGTGCTGGATCATCAATCCCTTCAACACCTTCTTCCTCATCATCAAAAAGAGGTTCGCCAACCTCGTGATCACCTACACGCTCAAATCTAGAAGAAGGACAATGCATGGTCTCGTCGAAGGTGACATCGGATGTCTCCATGACTCGGTTAGTGTCAAGGTTAAGTACATGATATGCACGAGTATGATTACCATAACCCAAAAAGACATCGTCAGAAGAGCGAGACTCAAACTTGTCCAAGTTGCCTTTCTTAAGTATAAAACAGTGGCAACCAAAAACTCTAAAATAACCCACTTTGGGTTGTCTCCAAAAACGCAACTCATACGAAGTCTTCTTCAAGAAGGCACGAAGAAAAATGCAATTGGAAATATAGCATGCAGTGTTTATAGCCTCGGCCCAATATCGCCTAAGATTCTATGCTCATCAATCATTGTCCTGGCCATCTCTACAAGGGTCCGATTTTTCCTCTCTACAACACCATTTTGTGGCGGTGTGTAGGGGAAAGAAAACTGATGCTCTAAACCCAAAGAGTCACAAAACTTCTCAAAATCTAAGTTCTTAAACTAGGAACCATTATCGCTACTAATAGCTCTCATCGAGTTCTTAGGGAACTCGTTCTGAAGTTGCAAAATCAGATTGCGAGTAAAAGAGAAAGTCTCAGTTTTCTCAGCTAAAAAGAAAACCCATGAATATCTTGAGAAGTCGTCAACAACAACAAGCACATACCACTTCCCACCAACCGAGCTCACCCGAGCCGGACCAACAAGGTCCATGTGCAAAAGCTCTCCAGGGTGCTTGGTCATAACTTGATTCACAGGATGGTGGGGAGCAGCAACCATTTTCCCATGTCTACAAGAATGGCAAACAAGATCCTTCTCCATGTGTAACTTGGGCAATCCTCGGATTAAGCCAAGTGAACTAAGCCTTGCAAGCAAGTCGAAGCTCAAATGACCAAGTCTCCTATGCCATTTCCAAAGATCGGAGGAAGATCCAGCCAAGAGACAACGAGAAATGCCAAAAGACTCCGAGAAATTCGCACGAAAGACTTTCCCAAAGGGCAAAATCAAACACACAAGATTGCCCTAAGGATCCAAAATATGACTGAGATTCGGCTTAAAACGAATCTCATAGTCATCCTCAAAAAGTTGAGAAACAAAAAGGAGGTTAAAATGCAAGTTCGATACAAGAGCAACATCGCGCAACACAAAATGTTCATTGACTCGCACAGAAGCACGGGATAGCACTTTACCTTTGCTATTGTCACCGAAGGTAATAAACTCCTTGTCGGTGACTGGACTAAGACTGGAGAACCACTTGGAGTTTCCGGTCATATGCCTTGAGCAACCGGAATCCACCAACCAAACGTTCTCCAATCGACTTACCTACATCAATAAAAAGACATAGGGTGAGCATACGATCCAACACTGGGGTGAGTAAAGTGGGAAGTATACCAGTGTTGTCCTTCGCACTACTGATACAGTGAGCGAACCAGCTAAACCCTAAGGCTATTCTGGACCAGCTCGAAGACGTAGTCGATCCGACAGCACGCCCGCACATCCGGTAGCTTCGCCTCGACGCGACCTCACCAGATGTCGCCACGTGCTGTCACCGTCCCGGATGTCCACCTCGTGAACTCCGCCGCTGGTTTTGTGGATCAAACCAGCAAACCGCCTGCCCCGAGTTTTGTGGCCCAAACTCGGAAACCCATCAGCGCCCAGGTTTTGAGGCCCAAACCTGGAAATCGTCCTCAGCCCGAGTTTTGAGGCCCTAACTCGGAAACCATCCAGCCGGTGGTTTTTCTAGGGCTCTACCACCAAACCGAAGTCGTAGAGGGATGCACCGCTTGTGCACCCCGTCCACCCGCAAGTCTTCACTTGTCGCTGTCCCAGGCTGTCAGCCACCACAGCTGATCCTCAGGCCACTAGTCCGTCAGTCCAAGCCTCACGTCCGCCCTTCACCGCTCTGGATCCATCGGCACGGCACGTCTCTACTTGACCTTCACCTTGCCTTCGATCACCGTCTCTGAGCTCGACACCTGCACAACACAAGCCAAAGAACATGCGCATCAAACCAGTTGACAATCACTCATCATCTCAAGATCCGGCATACACCCATGTATCTGCACCGATCAAGTACCACTCAGCGCCCAGTCACTCAAATGAAGTTGTATTCATTTCCATATCATGACACTTTGTGAACGGACTTTCTTCCATATGATCTTTGGGAGCTTTCTAGTCTACTTAGGGCTAAGGTTAACAAGTGTGCACCACACCTAACTCAATAGTCTTACCTAGGTCAAGGTACCCATTCATACTCCCCTTAATAGTATGGCCAAAGGAAAAACAAAGTCCTAAGCTCCTCTAAGTGTCTCTCCAACACCAATCGACACTTAGAACTAGCCTATCTCCAACCTTGTTGTTCATTCTTTTAAAACTGAATCGATTTCCATCGACGGGGGGCATGAATACCATGTTTCCCAAACGATCACCATTAGTGTGACCTAACTCAATTGTTTCTGCAAACAAACGTTAGTCACAATAATCTTACGTTGTCATTAATCACCAAAATCCACTAGGGGCCTAGATGTTTTCATTATCCATCCCAACCACTCTCAATAGGGTCGGCTCAACAGTGGTGAAGCCAAGGGTCCAAAAATGAGCCAACTGACTCTGATACCAATTGAAGGGACCGTGACGCTAAGAGGGGGTGAATTAGGCAACTCAAAATTCTACTCTAAACTATGGCCTCTAATTTCCACCTAGTCAAAACATATACAAGGAAGTAATCTATCTAAATGTGCAACTATGGTTTTGCTAGGTGTGTTTCTATCTCTACCGCAAAAGAGTTATGCAACCTAGGTTCCAATCCTACCAACTAGACTATAAACTAAGCTAGGAAAATTAAAGCACATAACCAAGGTAGCAAAATAAATGTGGAAGCTAAAGAGCAAGATAGAGATGTAAATTTCCATCGACGACTCTAATATTTTTACTGAGGAATCGAGAAGAACACGAGCTTCCCCCTAGTCCTCGTTGGAGCCCCTCACAAGGGCCAAGCTCCCAGTCGGGTAACTCCGTGGATAGCCTCATGCCTTCCCCACGTGCAAGTGGGTCTTCGATGCGCCTTTTGGCAAGCCTCTCCCTGATGCTCCCCATCGTCTCCACTATAAGACTCCGGTCGAACCACCGTGGGCCTTATTCCCTTCGGTACATGATGGCGGCCACACCACAAACACGGTTGGTGTGGTCTCACAAGACTACAAGCCCCTTCGATGTACAACAATGGTGTGCGGAAGCACCGAGTAGCAAGAGGTATGCAAACCTCAGTAAACACTAGGCCTAAACCTAGAGCAAGCGCATGAGCCGTGGTCTAACTAGCCTAAGCACTTCACAAAACACCTACACTAATCACCATGTGAATCACTAAACACTATGCATATGGAGGCACTAAGATGGTGTAGCAACACCCTTGATATGTTTCCTCACTCCTCCACACCTTATTTAACCAGTTAGAGGCGATATATATAGGCCCCCAAGCAAATAGAGCTGTTGGGGGCTCAAAACTGCCTTTTCATATAGCATCAGACGCTACAGTGAAGGCATCAAACGCGTCTTATGCTCATATGTCAAATAGTCATTGGAAAACTAGTCGTTATACATGTTTTCTAGGAGCATCGGACGCGTCCTATGACATCAAACGCTCAACATCGGACTCGCCTATGACATTGTTCATTTCAGGATGATTTTAGTGAGCATCGGACTCTGCATCGGGCGTGTCCTATGCTCCGGCATCGGACGCGTCTGATGCTCTTTTTTCAACGAGACAAACTTTCGTATTTTGGACATAACTTTTAGCTTCGAACTCTGATTTTGATGATCTTGGACTTTTCAGAAAGCTAATGAAAAGCTCTACAACTTTATGCTAGTTTCATACCAGTTTGAGCAGATCCAAAATCATGAAACAATTTCAATTCAATCTGTTCTTGTCTCGGCTTGAGTAGCTTAACTTTGTTTGCGTTCGGGCCTCTATTTCTTGTGTCTTGGACTTTGCTTGATCTTTCTAAGTCTTTAATATATCTTTTAGGGTCGTTCTTGAGGTGTTGATCATTTGATCACCACATTGCCTTTGTCCAAGTCACGTTTGCACTCTATTGGACTACAAAACAAACACTTGCAAACACATTAGTCCAATTTGGTTATGTTGATCATTAAACACCAAAATCCAAAGTTAAATGGGTCGAGGTCCATTTTTGTTACAAGCTACACACATGCTTAGCCATAAGATTAGACCAAATAGGTTTCATGAATTAGCCAAAATCAAACTAGGGCTTTCACCATCCCGTTGGCCCATCATAGGCCCACCTTCTCAGCCCCTATATATTGCCTGAAACCCTAGTCCCACCCAGCCACCACAGCCGGCGACCGCCGCACCCCTGCAGCATGCCGCCACCTCCACCTGGAGCGTCGTTCCCATCCTTGGCGCCATCTCCAACGACCTCTCCACCACCTTCGACGGCCTCCCCACCACCCTCGATGACATTCAGGAGGCGGTGGTGGCGCATGGCACACCCTAGCGGTGGTGTGGTGGCGTGGGAGAACAGGGGAGCGATGGTGCAGGGTTACTTCTCCTACTCGTCCGTTTGGGGTCTCTTGCCCATTTGATCAGCTGAGAAGACACTTGAGAGTGCAAGAGAGAGGAAGAGCTTAGTCGAGTGTTTTAGATTTTATAATCACAAGATTAGAGACCTCATTAGTGCATAGGGAGTAGCAAATGTGCATGCACCTTTCTCATTATCCTTGTTTGGGTCAAATGAGAGTTTAGGCTTGTTACTTGTCGGTGTTTGTTAACCGGCAACTCGTCTTGGGGATTCCCAGACAATTTGTTCGGTGAGGATCGGTGTTCGTAGAACTCGGCGAGTACACAGGGACAGCGATTTATACTGATTCAGACCGCTAAATAGCGTAATACCTTACGTCCAGTGGCGGCGTGTGCCTTGTGTTATGATCTGAGATTCAATGATAGGGGTCGACGCCCGCTTCCCCTTATATAATCGGCTGAAGCCTTGCGCAGACCGAGTCCTAGTCGGTTACAATAGAGGAGTCATATTCTAATTACAAGACTTCCTTTAGAAACTCGACTAAGTTACAATGAGAGTCCTAATCCATGTAAGCTTTGTATCATGTCTTTGGATCTCCCGTGACATCCAGGGTTAGTCCGAGTAATCATCTTCTGATGATATCTCTGACATTCTAGTCCGTCAAGCCCCCGAGCTCTTCATCATTTCTCTAAAATGTTATCTTCTGGTTTCTCTTGAAAAACTCCGAGTAATGTCTTGAGAAATCTAGAAGTGCTTTGTAGGTAAAGAACTTCCATGGCGTGCACTTTTTCTGAAAAGTGCACCCATAGGGTGTAGCCCCCGAGCCTCTTGTTATTTGTAATAACTTTGAGGATCTTTGAGCCTTTTTCTGAGTAATCATTGGTTAAGAAAAAACATTTCCTTTATGATATATACCCTGCAGCCCCCGAGCCTGAGTTCCGAGTACTCGAGTAGTCGGTACTTGGGGTCTCCAATATATCATCCGGGTAATCCATAAAGATTGCAAGAAGTTAAAACATGACACTGATCCATTGTTTAATCCATCCGAGTAATAAATATTCGGCTTCAGGTGGGTAATGTTTTCATCAAACATCCCTTTTCACCCCCCCACTGAATAAAGACTACCGTAAGGACAACAATAATTGACCTGTGACTGTTTCACCTATCCACATTGATGATTCTTGTCGTGTTCGGCAACTGCAACACTTTTGTCTGTTTCCTCTTGAAGTATACACGTGAAGCAAACCCATCACTAGTGCCAGTCTTCACATGTGTAATAGAAAGGTGTATTTATTGATCTCTGCTTGCTTATATCCGTGAACTGTGTCCATAGACCAAGAGCGTTCGCCTATAAATACCCTGCCTGGGGAGCAAGAAAGCCACACATTCCTGAGAATATGACTTATCTTATTCCCTTGAGTGTTATAGCATCTGTAGCAGAAATGTGCAAGCCCCCGGGTGTCTTCCTTATGTAAGATAGTCGAGGTGTCCAGAAGAACTCTTGTGAAGGGACCATCCGTCAGGGTGGTTTCCAAATGGTCGCAAGCAGAGGGATACAGAGGTGCACCTAGAAGAACTCTTGTGACTCCCGCATCGCGGGCAACCTCGGGATCACAGGTTGTCAAAAGGCGTTAGGGTTAAGGCTGACTATCAAGTTCCTTGTGTACTGGGGTAGAGCCTTGAACCCACCTTGGGATGCACTAAAAGATAGTGTCTACCCAAGGTTCTGTGTCTGCTTTACTGCGTCTCACTGAACCCGGGCCTTGGTGCGTTATGCATCAAGACTCTGTACCTTGATTACACTAGAGTAGCATTTTACATCCGGATTGAACTTGTACTGGAAACTACTGTATCTCAAGATGTATCCGTGTATCTCTGTTTTAATTCTGAGTAATAATCATTAAGATCCGGGTACTTGGAATGTTTTCCGAGTCCTTTGTTTTTTCTTCCGCGTACTAAATGTATCTTGTGAAAGAATAATGTCATCTGTTTTATGGGTTGCCTGTTCATTGATACTGACGCCATCTGAAATGTCCCCCAGTCATTAGGGTTTCGGACGGTTCCATAACGTCGTTCAGAAAAGGTGAACGGTTGCCAAAACAAATCTATAATAAGCCACCATTAGGCTCATAATTTCTTCATTCTTTCATCAAACCCTAGCCTTTAGAGCGAGGAATCCCATAGCCAATCCAGTAGATGATGCGTAAAAAAACCCTTGTCAGCAACATGGGTCCCAAGAAGCAATCGTAGGCGGAGAAGAAGAAGAAGAAAACCACCGACGGGAAACCACGTCATCCCTGCCCTCCCACCGATGTTCTCGCTTGGAAGGCACCCGACACCAAGGAAGTGGAGCTGGCTTTTCTGCACCAGCAAGGGTTGCTTCGTGCGCAGCCGATAGACGGATGGAGGATCGCAACGGATCATCGTGCTCCAGCCCCCAACACGACGGAGATCGTGATGTTCAAGTCTTTCGTCGAGCGCGGACTGGGGCTTCTAGCGTCCGATTTCTTGAGCGCGGACTGGGGCTTCTAGCGCCCTCAATCATCTTACTCCCAATGCTCTCTTTCACATTGCGATCTTTTCCCATCTCTATGAGGCTTTCCTGGGAACATGTCCTTCTTTTACCCTCTTCCGCTACTTCTTCTAGGTAAAGTGTCAACCCAGTGATTCTTGTGTATAGGTAGTCGGAGGGGCTAGTATCCAAGTTAGGCTAGAGGTAGCTAGCCTATATATAGTTGTAGAGTTGTCAGAGTCAGTCCGAGAGTGGGCTAGCGGGTGGTTCTATGTGGCCAACCCTCCACCGGCTCTTCGTCGTCACGATGGATGGCCACCCCAGAAGTCCCGCGAATGGAAGGATAAAATTTCTTCCGAGGAGGTAGAGGCCATCCAACCTCTGATAGATATCATTGCGGCTTCGAAATTGAGTGGATTGACTGGTTACACCGTCGTCCAAGATTTCATTGCCCGTCGGGTCCATCCACTGCAACAACGAGCCAACTTTGGCTTCGAGTATCTCGGCGTGAAGGACCCAAGACGGCATTCGGCCGAGCAACTGTCAAATCAGGAAGTGCTGAGGAGGATGAACCGGCTATTGAAGAGCCGTGAGCATCTTGTTCCGATGATGACCACTTTCTCCGCCATCAACCCACCTGCGGAGGTAAGAAATCATAACATCCGTCTTTTGGATTCTTAGTAGAAATCACTTTGACTGAACCTTATCTTCTTCCTCTGTTTTGGTAAGCTCAAGGACGTAGCAATAATGACTGCCCACCACTGCCCCCGGCAACTGAAGAAGGCAGAGGTATTGCTCTTAAAGGTCCTATCCGCAGTGAGGATCTTCATCATGAGTCAAGCTCCCTTGGTGATATTGATGGATTAGACTCAGAATCAACTGACTCTGATGTCGTGATCCTAGATCCTAGAGCTGAAGGTAGTAGGAAGCGGTCTCCGAGTCCACTCCAAGCAGTCGGCGATCCTGTCCCGAAGAGGGCTCGCACTGGTAATCACCGTGTTTGTCGAAAAGTTCTTTTATCAAAAGAGTTGGCTGATAAGCACTGTAATTCGGGTGCTCCTGGTAAGGGAAACCTGACTACTTTATATGAACTGTCTGCCTTTGGATTTAATAAACCCTTGTCTTATATCTTTGTTTGATACAGACACTGAGATGGCTCAAGGAACTTCCTGTAGTGATGTTCCTGAAGAAGTTCCGGCCCCGGACCCGTAGCCAAAGAAGCCAATCTTGAAACTGCCGCGGGCGTTGAAGCTGGTCAAGTGAGTCGTATTACTCTTAATTAGGATGCTTGTATGTTTTCTGGTATTAATATAAACACTCATCCGTTGTAGGAAGGTGAAGCCGATTGAGGCATCTTCAAGTGGTGCGATTGAAACCCGGGCGGTGGAGGAGTCGGAGGCGCAGGAGAAAAGCGAATCAAACATCCCTCCTATCAGTAGTCAGGTGAATACCCTACCAGACTCCTCTCCATCCGGTACCCAGGTCAACATAGTTCCTGAAGTGGATGCGCCTCCCTTGCCTCAGGTTGGTGTTCCTTATTCGATCTTTCGCTCTCCCGCTCAATTGGAGCTTGATCGGGTGATGAACGAGTGGTTTTTCCGTACTCGACAGCCTGATGAGCCCACTCTGGAGATGGTCCGATCTGAGATCGGCACTGGAGGTGGAGTTGAAGCTTCAGTTCCTCCTCAGAGGGAGTCTGATGGTGTCCCCGAGTCCTCTCGCCAGGGCTTGAAACTTGAAGTTGTCGGATACAACCCGGATCTCGTCTGGCTGAAGGAACTTGGTGATCAAGTGATGGCGCTAGCCGTGGCACTTAAGGAATTTATTGAGGTAATCTCTTTGAGTACTTATTTATGGTATATTATTGCATCCGATTACTTATGTTGCTATTTCTGCGTAGGGCTTTGATGTAAAGGTGACTGAGCAGATCACTCGGATCCGCCAAGAGCTTTCTCTTGAGAATCAACAACTCAAGGATTATATTGCTCAGGATCAGATCAGCCAAAAGGTAGCCACCCAATTGCTTCATAACCGCATCAACGAGCTTTAAAACAATCTCAAGGTTGTTGTTGATGAGCGCGATGCGGCCAATAACCGGGAAATTGAGCTACTCGTCAAGCATGCCACCTCGGAGCAAAAGCTTAAGGAGGTCATGAAGTCTTCCAAGAAGCAACTTGCTGGTAAGTTGGAAGTACTTTCTAGAGTCCTTATTGTTCGTAAATTTATGATACTCATCCGGTTGGTATCTCTTGTTCTTTAGAATTGCAGAAGCTGTCCGCCGGATGACAAAATGCTTTCAACCGGAAGGAGGCGGAACTTGAGGAGGTATTTTCTAATGCGCAAACTACTCTTCAAGAAGCCAAACTGATTCGTGAGGATGCTGACCAAGACCTGTTGCAGGCTTTGAAGTCGACAAAGGAGTCACGGGAAGCTCTGCAAGCGGTTCAGGCGCAACTGAAGGAGTCCCAAGAGTCTTTGAAGACTTCTCAAGATTCTTTGAATGCATTGCAGCAGGTTGTGGAGCCCGTCCTGGACTTGATTCCACGCCCCGAAGGAGCTGAAGAATCCTTGATTGATCGAGCTAAGGCTGCACCCGGGCGGCTTACTCAATACATCAAGGATATGGCGACTTCGGTGGTGTGTGGTCTTCTGGCGACATTGCGACTACATATGTCGTCCTTTGATCTATCATCCATCATGACGCTTCCCGATGACAAGAGCGATGAAGATCATGCAACCATGCAGGAAGAAGTCAAGGCCGTCGCGGAAGAGTACTCCCAGATATTAGATCTTGTAGAGTAGTATGTCTTCCTTGGTCCTTGACCAGAATTTGTATCTCCTGTAAACAAATATTATTATGGGTAAAGAATCAAAGTATAATTTACTTTTGAGTCTTGTTAATTCCATATGTTGTCGACTCATCGTTGCAAGGAGTGTCTTGTCAATGGGTTGTTTTGTTTGTAGTGGATGTATGACCAGGCGTCTTACTAGACGAGTCTATCCAAGTGCTCTCTAGCACTTGAGATTGGGTTGTATGACTTCGTTTCTCTTATAGTATTTAGCGACATGTTAGAGGACTTAGTCCGCCCGAGTACTACTCTTAGTACCCTATTCCAAGGGATAAATTTGATCAAGCACCTCTTGAGGACCAGTACGATGGTTCCTGTTGGGTGAATCATATCCTCTTGGTAGTCGCAGCTTGAGTGCGAAATCGGATTTACCCTTCATCCGAGTAGTAAGCAACAAGGTGAGGGGTTCTCCCCTTGTTGCGCCTTATAGGAACCAATATCTTCTCTACAAGATATCGTATCTATAACTCTAATAAAAGAAAGCCCCACTAACTATTTATCTTGTCATGCAAAGCATCTACACAAGCATCCACTAGAATACTCCACTATCTAGCACATCTAACTATCCCTCCAATACAAAGTGTCCACATCAACATCCACTAACACATATTATTATGTTTTTATTCAAGTTATCCACATCAACAAACCAGATCAATTACTAAAATATATTTAGTTGTCTAGATTAAAATGCTAAAAATCATCTACTAGCATATATTGTGATATTTATTTATTCATATATGTTAGTAAATATAGATAGTATAATTTTACTGATAATTTCCGCAGCAACGCGCGGTGTATTCTCCTTGTTCTCTATAGGTTTGTAGACGGGTTTTTAAGTCGTACTAGCAGTTGAGTTGTCTTGAGCTCGAAGCTCGTAACTCAGGTATGGTTACCTCTGAACTAAGGAGGATCCATCCGAGTAATATTATATATTAGTCGGTGGGATGTAATAGTTAGAGCTTTTTGTATGCTTCTAGGGATTTTATCCGACTAAATAGTCGTGATAAATGTAATTGCTGGAAAAAGGAAAACTCATAAAGTTCTTGTTTCTGATGAAATCCAAACTTTATTAATATCCGGGAAATAGGTACATTTGCCCTGAGTCGAATCTGTAGCATAGTCCTTAGGTATGGAATTTCTTCAGGTGCTCAATATTCCATGAATTTGGCAATGGAGAACCATCCTCAGTGACCGGCTCAAATGACCCGGGTCTTGTTACTTTAGATACTATGTAGGGTCCTTCCCATGGACTCATAAGCTTGTGGCGTCCTGTGGTGTTCTGAATCTTCTTCGGGACCATATCGCCTACTTGGAAAGTGCGGTGATGGACGTTCTTGTTGTAGTAGCGCCTCATCCCTTGGAGATATCTTGCTGATTGAAAGAGGGCGGCTATCCGGGCCTCTTCAAGGTTGTCGACTTCTAATCGCTTTGTATCATCAGCCTCTCCTTCATTATACTGTTCTGTTCATGGAGACTTCCAAATTAAGTCTGCCGGGAGGATTGCTTTGTTGCCATAGACCAGGAAGAAAGGAGTTTGGCCTGTTGCCCTGCCTCGCTGTGTCCATAGCCCTCAGACTACCTTAGGCAATTCTTCGACCCACTTCCCGCCGTGGTCTTTTAGAAGATCGAATAATCTTGGCTTTAGGCCGGCTAGGATGAGGACGTTTGATCTTTCAACTTGGCCGTTTGATTGTGGATGGGCTACTGATGCGTAGTCTATCTTTATTCCACAGTCATTGGCCCATGATTTGAACTCAATTGCCGTAAAGGGGGAACCAAGATCGGTGATAATTCTGTGTGGCATCCCAAAGCGATGAAAGATGCTCTGCATGAATTGTACTGACTTTGATGCGTTAAATTTGACCAATGGCATGTACTCAATCCATTTGGTGAACTTGTCGATTGCGACGTAGACGTACTCGAATCTGTCTGGAGCACGCTTAAGAGGACCCACCATGTCGAGTCCCCAACATGAGAAAGGCCATGACGGGGGAATAAAAATCAACTCATGGGTCGGGACATGCTGTTGCTTGGCGAAGAACTGGCATGATTGATAGCGGCGGACTAAGTCTTCTGCATCTTTCATGGTGGAGGGCCAATAGTACCCAGATCTGAAGATTTTTCCGACTAGTGTCTTTGATGTTGCATGATTATCGCAACACCCTGAATGAACTTCATTCAAAATTTCTTTGCCTTCTTCGAGAAACATACACTTTAAGAGGACTCCAGACGAAGCGCCACATTGATATAATTTATCCCCAACTAGAACGTAGTTCTTGTTGCGCCTGGTGACTTGCTCTGTCGCGGCTTTGTCACCTGGTTGCTTGTGCTCTTTGAAGTAGTCAATGAAGACTTTAGTCCAGTCGGGTGATACTGTTAAGAGTTGCGCGGAGGGTGTTGGGTTGAGCTCGTCCTTCTGATGAATAGAGGGTTTGGATAACTCATGTATGAAGATGCCGCTAGGAACGGAGGCTCTGTCGGATCCCAGTTTTGCTAGAACATCAGCAGCAACGTTGAGATCTCGGGTAATGTGAATGAGTTTTAACCCTGAGAAGTTTTTCTCTAGCTTGCGGACTTTAGCGCAGTAGGCGTCCATTGTTTCCTTGGTGCAGTCCCAGTCTTTGTTGACTTGATGAATCACCACGGAAGAATCGCCATAGACTAGTAGTCGCTTGATTCCCAATGTGACTGCTAGCCTTAACCCATGTAGTAGTGCTTCGTACTCTGCTTCATTGTTGGTGGCTGGCCACATGATTTGCAGGACATACTTGAGTTGCTCTCCCACAGGTGATACAAGTAAAACTCCAGCACCTGCGCCTCCGAGTTTTAGTGAGCCATCGAAGTACATCTTCCAATGTTCCGGAATAGCGATGTCTTGAGCCTGTTGAAATTTTATCCACTCAGCGACGAAATCAGCCAGGGCTTGCGACTTAATTACTTTCCTTGGAGTGAACATAATATTGAGTGCTCCCAATTCGACTGCCCATTTGGAAATTCTTCATGTAGCATCGCGGTTGTGAAGGATTTCTCCCAATGGAAAGTCCGTGACAACTGTGATTTCGTGGGCTTCGAAATAGTGTCGTAGCTTCCTTGAAGATATGAGTAAAGCATAGAGTAACTTTTGAACTTGCGGGTACCTGACCTTTGAGTCGGAGAGTACCTCATTGATGTAGTATACTGATCGCTTGGTGTTGTAGATGTGCTTCTCATCCTTGCGCTCCACTACTATTGTTTTGCTCACAACATGTGTGGTAGCTGCAATGTATAGCATCATCGGTTCCCTGGGTTCTGGCGGCGTTAGTATGGGAGGATTGGTTAGGTATCTTTTGAGTTGTTTAAAAGCCCTGTCCGCTTCCTCTGTCCACTCAAATTTATCACCGGCTTTGAGCAATTTGAAGAAAGGTAGTCCCTTTTCTCCTAATCGTGAGACAAATCTGTTAAGCGCGGTCATGCACCCGGTGAGCTTCTGAACATCCTTGACTGAAGTTGGTGCCTTCATACTGGTGATAGCCGTAATCTGTTTTTGGCTTGCCTCGATGGCTAACAAGGAATCCGAGTAGTTGGCCTGAGGGTACTCCGAATACACATTTTGTGGGGTTGAGCCTCCATTTGTAAGTGCGCAGTCGGGTGAAGGTTTCCTCTAGGTCTGATATGAGGGTAGTCGGATCCTTTGTTTTTATGACCACATCATCAACGTAAGCTTCCGCGTTGCGGCCAATTTGGTCACCTAAGCAATCTTGGATAGCTCGCTGATAAGTGGCGTCTGCATTCTTCAATCCAAATGACATGGTTTTATAACAGTAGGCACCGAAGGGTGTTATAAACGATGTCTTTGGTTGGTCTTCTTCTTTGAGGGCGATCTGATGGTACCCTGAGTAACAATCCAGAAATGATAATAGGGCAGAACCTGCGGTGGCATCAACTATTTGATCTATCCTCGGTAATCTGAAAGGATCCTTTGGACAGTGCTTGTTGAGGTCTGTGTAGTCGACACACATGCGCCACTCGGCGGAGTTCTTCTTCTTTACTAGTACCGAGTTAGCTAGCCACTCAGGGTGGAGAATTTCTCTGATGAACCCGGCCGCTAGTAATTTAGCTATTTCCTTCTTGATTGCCTCTTTCTTCTCTGGTGAGAATCGTCGTAGTCTTTGCTTGATGGGTCTGGAGCCCTCTTTTAATTCCAGCTTGTGCTCAGTGAAAGGATCAAGATGCCCAAGAGGGGGGGCGAATTGGGCTTTTCTAAAACTTCTTGCAATAATAAAACCTATCAAGCCCCAATTAACCCCCTAGTGCCTAGAAGTGTGTATGACAAGAATCAATAGCACAAAAGACTATCGCTAAGCCAATTCTACTCTAGCATGGCAATTCAACTTATGGAAGAACAACAAGTAAATGCGAAATTGAATTGCTCAAAGGTAAATGCGTAGTAAAGAGAGTAGAGATGACACGACGATCTTTTTGCCAAGGTATCGAGGTGTCGGCACACCCCCCCTAGTCCTCGTTGGAGCAACTGCGCAAGGGTATCGCTCCCCCTTGATCCGCGCAAGGATCAAGTGCTCACTACGAGCTGATTCTTCGCCACTCCGGCCCGGTGAATCGCTCGCTGCCGGTCACAAGCTTGCTTGGGTCATCCACAAAGCCTCGGGATGCTCTCCAAGCTTCACGATCGCCACCAAGCCGTCTAGGTGATGCCGATCACCAAGAGTAACAAGCAAGAACTCTCACTTGACCAACGCAAGGCTAATGAGATGGGTGGATGCACACTTGCTACTCTCAATTCACTAATGAGGTGTTTGATCACTCAATTATCAAATCTCTCAAACTCACTAGGCCTCTTGCACTCACTTGGAATCACAAAGTGTTTGTCAACCTTTCAAATGAGCAAGAGAGTCAGCATGAATGAGGGGGAGGCATATTTATACCCCCCAACTCAAAACATGCACGAAGGGGTAAGTCCAGCCAGTTTACACACTGACCGGACGCACTGTCGGGGTGACCGGACGCGTCCGGTCAGTGCCCAACGGCTACGTGACGTGCAGCCTGACACATGTACGAACTGTTGACCGGACGCATGCATGCGTCCGATCACCACTGACCGGACGCGTTCGGTCATGAATTTTCCTCTCTGGAACCTCTCTGCATGCGACCGGACTCACCCCCCCGGTGCATCCGGTCGATTACTGAGGAGCGTCCGGTCACAGCCAAGACCACTCCTCAGCCAACCCACTGACCGGACGCGTCCGGTCCAGGGAATTGGAGCGTCTGGTCACATTTTGAATTTCAAAACGACTTCGGTTTGCGACGCTCCCTCCATGAACTTTCATCCTTATGATCTTAGGGACCTTTCTAAGCTACCTAGGGCTTTGGTTAACAAGTGTGCACCACACCTAACTCAAAAGTCTCACCTAGGTCAAGCTACTCATTCAAACCCCTCTTAATAGTACGGCCAAAGATAAAACAAAGACCTATGCTACTCTAAGTGTCCTTCAACACCAAATGACACTTAGGACTAGCCTATCACAGTCTTCGTTGTCCATCCTTTGAAAACCGAATGAATTCCATCAATAAGGGGGCATGAATACCAAAGTGCCCTCACGATCATCATTACCATGACCTAACTCAACTGTTTCTGCTAAACACACGTTAGTCATAGTAATTTACCGTTGTCATCCAATCACCGAAACCCACTGGGGGCCTAGATGCTCACAATCTCCCCCTTTTTGGTGATTGATGACAACCTCAAGTATGTTTGAAAGAGAGGTGAGGTTTTCAATCGCTTGGTTCATATAAGCATGTGACAATAAGATCAAAATGGGTTAGGCATGCTTATACGAACCAAGTCCACATAAGTACTCAACATAATAAGAATTAACACAAGTACTTATGAACAAGCTCATTTATCGGAGTATAAGTGCGGAAGCAAAGTAAATGAGCATAACCAAGTGACATGTAAAAAATAACGAGTGAAGCATAACATGTCACAACTGAGCATAAACGAGTGACATGAAAATATAACAAGTGTAGCACCACATGTCACAACTAAAAGACATACACATATCGTACAAGTGCCAAAAGATAAGCATGTATGCATATGAGTGCAAGATCATACAAAAGAACCGAGACCCTCTCACAAGCTCCCCCTATGTCTAACATACACTCTCTCCCCCTTTGGCATCAAAGACCAAAACCTAAGGGTCGGAAGGCGGGATGGGAGCAAACGAGTCGGGCGACGAGGTGCGCGGAAGTGTCTCAAACTGAGCAAGGTAAGCCTCCTCATCGGACGACGAACTGTGAGCTGACTGACCCTCGGTCACTGGACGTGGAGGAGAAGCGGTCTGGGTCTGCTCAACAGTCTCGGGAGCGGCCTCTGGAGCTGGAAGCTCTGGCTCTGGAAGCTCGGGCTGCTGAGGCTCTATCTCTGGAAGCACTGCCTCTGTCGCTGCCACTGTCACTGTCACTGAAGGCTCTGGCGCTGAACTGACTGGCAGAGTCGAACTCTGAGAGACTGGTGGCTCGGACGACGCTATTGAGGAGGGGAGTGTCTCGGTAGTACCAGTAGCTGGAGCAGGAGCTGGAGCTGAGGTCACCGGCAACTGAAACTCTGGCAGTGTAGGCAGGCCGGTGAGCTCGCTGAAAGTAGCCTCCAAACTCCGAGGGGTCACGAGGATCGACTCCGTCTGAGTAGGAGTGAAATCGGAGCGTATCGGCGTGAACCCTGGCTGCTGCCCTGGCAGAGGTGAGAACCACTGTGGGTACTGTGGAAAGGGTGAGACCATCGACGAAGGAGCTGACGTGTAGAACGAGGTCGACGGTCCAAGTTGCTGCAGCTGAAACTGAGGCGGCGGGGGTAACGGTGGAATAGCTGCCATCCTCTTCATGAAGGTAAGGGACTGTGTCTGAAGCTGAATCATCTGCCTCTGGAGAGTGTCCTGGCGCTCCTGTGCCTGAGCTGCTGCCACTGCCTGTGCCTCTGCCAGTCGAGCCTGCTCCTGTGCCTGTCGGCGCTGCTCCTCAGCCTGACGCTGAACCTCCTCAGAGAGACGGGACTGCTGCTGCTCCATCCGAGAAAGAATGGCTAGGAGTGCTGGATCGGAGCCGGCCATACGCGAGGAGGAGGCCTCGGAGTCGTGAGCTCCCTGGGGACGCATCCTCGGAAGAGGAGCGTAGTCGTCATCGGTGCTGTCAGACGGGAACTCATCGTCGAGATCCTCTCCCTCTGCCTCAAGTGCTGCGAGCACAGCCTCTGCCAACTGACTGATAGTCTCGTCCTGTTGTGCCTCTGTCTCTGTGACAACCGGCCTCTAGCGCTGACCTCTAGGACGAGTGTCTGGACGGTCCCCGGCAATCTGGCGAGTGTCGTACACGGGGAACTCTATCGGTGACTGGAGGAGCTCTGGAAGCAATCCCGGAATCATCCGCCTCAAAAGGAAACAGATCACGTGAGCATACGGAAGCTGGCGGTGACCCTTGAAACCCTCAGCCAGTGTGTCCTCCATCTCAGAGATAATCACGTCCCAAATGTCAAACTCCAGCTGAGAAACTAAGTGGTGAACAAGCCAGATCTGAATACGAGTCAACCCCTCTCGGTAGCCTGTCCGGGGTAGTAGAGTGCGCCTCATGACCTCGTTCACGAGACGGGCCGTCGGCGTCAAGTCACGAGGACGCCAGCTGGACCCCTCGCCGAACGGCTCCCAGAAGCAGGCACGAACCAAGTCCGCTGGGGGAATCTCTCTTGCGTGTGGTCGCCTGGGTGGCTCTGTCTCTCCATAGCAAACTGTGTGCACTCTGGTCGGATACGCTGTCAAACCGAGGTACTCTCTGGCACGTGAGCTATAGAGCCTGTAGGACTGCCCCTTGAACGCGAAGTGGAGGAACCGGTGATCCAGGGAGATCCACAGGGACGCGTAGAACTGTCGGACCTAGTCCTCAATGTACAAACCACCACATCCAAGCAGATCTGCTAATCCAGGTAGATAGGAAAGCATCGGACGGATGGCCTCACCAGCAACTGCAACGATCGTCTCCAGCGGGCAAACTCTATGTGGACGGATGTGGACGCCGCTGTTGACATAGGCTCGGTAGAAATCCTCCTGTATAACTGTGTAGAAGCCCTCTGCGGCCTGAGGGTGCCGGGTTGCTGGGAACCACTCCTCGTACGGGATCAGTCGTAGGGCCTGCACCTGACGTGTTGTCGCTGCCCGCAGGTCCAAGTGCTCCACAGGTGGGGGTCCCTGTGGCCTCGGAGGGGGTCGACCACCCCGCCTCTATCCCTCAGGTCGAGGAGACACCTGAGTGCGAGAGCGGGTAGACCTACGGAGAGGCTGCTGAGCTGGCTGCTCCTCTGTCTGACCCTCTGCCTAGGTCTCTGTAGCTGTGGCGAGAGCTGAAGCTGCCTCGGACGGAAACTAAAAGTCTGGAGGGAGGAGCTCAGCTGGGTCGTCAAGAGAGTACTTGTGTCCCTGAATACGGACGATGCCTCCCTCAGTCTGAAGCAGAGCCTGCACCTGCTGCTCTGTGAGTAAGTCGCGAACGTGCGAACCGGTCTGCTGACCACTGCCCTGACTGGCCTGCTCTGTAGACTGGTCGAGAATCCGGAGACCGCCTGTGGAACCCCCCTGCTCGGCTCTCTCGGCTGCTCGAGCTGCTGCAAGCGCGATCTCTGAATCCCGATCGAGGCGCTCGCGCTTTTTGGACACCATCTTCTGCGGCCTCTTCCCCTTGTCACCAGAAGGAGGACGAGGGGGAAGAGGGTCTGCCCCGGGACCTCCGCCGACGTTCTTGCAGCGTGCCATCGCTACAAGAACAGAAGCACTGCCACTGACTGACACTGACTGCCTGTGAGAACCACTGTCACTGACGATACCCACTGCCACTGAGGACAATTGCCAGGCAAACTAGAAGACTGGACTGAACCTCAGAGGCTTGGCCTCGTTCCATATCCGCGAGCTTGGCCCCGGATTTAGCTGTGACTGTGACTGAGCGCACTGAAATGGTCCCGACTCGCTGCACGAGATAGACAGGGATATACATAAGCATATAATCTAGAGATAAGAAGCCCTATTGGAAGCAAAGCACAGAGAGATGAGAAAGTGGAGGCGTGGCTTTGCTACCTAACAAGACGGGACGAACCGGCTAAGCGGGGGAAGGTCATCGACACGTTTGGGCACCACGACGTCTCGCCGGAAGAATCTGCGCGAGAGTTTGGGCGAAAACATAGTTAGATGGGCATGAACGCCGGTTGAAGCATTTTGTCGAGCATGTTGCAGGCACAAGTGATGGAGCGAGCGGAGCGCGGCGGAGCGGGCGGGTGCAGGCGCGAGCGAGGCGGCCGGGGAGACGCGACGGCGCGGGGTGGGATCGGCGGTGGTGGAATGCGGCGAGCTAGGGCACGGCGGCGAGAACAGACAGGCTGGGGCGAGGGCGGAGAAGAAGACAAGAGTGGGGGCCCACGTGTCGGTCAGATAAGCTTATAGCGCCCGTTAAGTTGCGACCGGACGCATGAAGCCCGAGCGTCCGATCCAACACAGAGAGCTCCCACAACGGGATTTCCTCGACCGGACGCGTCCGATCGGACTTGACCGGACTCACCTAGCGTCCGATCACTCGCTTGCAAACGACCGGACGCACGAGCAAACTTCAGACCGGACTCGCCTGTGTTACTGTTCACTGGCGCGCGGGAGGAACTGACCGGACGCACCTGGAGCGTCCGGTCGCAGCGTCCGGTCACAGGAAAACCCTGTTTTGACTCGATTTTTTGCGCCGACTTCTCCCAACCAAGTTCCAACTCAAATAAGACGCAAATAAACACAAGTTGGAACCTAGAGGAGTGACCTCCCTCAAACCCTCAAATTTTTCAAATAATTTGCCATAGGCTAAGTTAGTTTTCTAGATAAAATAGGCAATAAAACTCGAGGAGACAACGTGTGGCCACCAAAACTAGGGGACTTAACCAATTGGAGCCTCAAATGCTCCCCCTAGCGGTGGACGAACACAGCGGTTGCTTAAAGCATAACCGAAAAGAAACGACAAAACAACAAACATGCATATGCAATGCAATACGGAATTTGAATCTAGGTTGCTTGTCAAGTTTGCTCGTGGGTAAGCTTCTTCACACGCTTTTTAGGGCGGTTATCTTAACCACGTCTGACAAGCCTATGTGCATAGCATAAATTGAACATGGCATATTATACAATGCAATGCAAAGACAACCCCCTTTCACCTTTTGACAAAGTTACTTAGATCAAGCACATTAAGCTCACTTCGCAATCTACAAAGGGTGTTCTCATCTAGGGGTTTTGTGAAGATACCCGCCAATTGATCTTTGGTTCTAACTCCCTCTAAGGATATATCTTTCTTGGAAACATGATCTCTAAGGAAGAGATGGCGAATATCTATGTGCTTTGTGCGAGAGTGTTGAACCGGATTGTTAGCAAGCTTAACCGCGCTCTCATTGTCACACAACAAAGGTACCCTTTCTAGAAATACACCATAGTCTAAAAGGGTTTGTTTCATGTAAAGGATTTGTGCGCAACAAGCACCCGCGGCTATGTATTCCGCCTCGGCGGTAGACAAGGCCACACTATTTTGCTTCTTTGAACTCCATGAAACTAGTGATCTCCCAAGCAAATGGCACCCTCCGGATGTGCTTTTTCAATCTACTTTGCAACCCGCGTAATCCGAATCGGAATACCCAACGAGTTGGAAATTAGCTCCTTTGGGATACCAAAGGCCAATGCTTGGGGTGTGCTTGAGGTACCTAAGGATTCTCTTCACGGCTATGAGATGTGATTCCCTAGGATCGGCTTGAAAGCGAGCACACATGCACACACTAAACATGATGTCGGGCCTAGATGCGATCAAATATAACAAGCTACCAATCATAGAATGGTAGAGAGTTTGGTCAACTGGGTTACCTCCCACATCTAGGTCGAGATGTCTGTTTGTTGGCATTGGAGTCTTGATAGGCTTGCAATCATCCATCTTGAAGCGCTTGAGGAGGTCTTTTGTATACTTCTCTTGAGATATGAAAGTCCCCTCCTTCAATTGCTTGACTTGGAAGCCTAGGAAGAATGTGAGCTCTCCAATCGTGGACATTTCGAACTCCTTCGACATCAAGTCACCAAATTCCTTGCAATATGCTTCATTTGTTGACCCGAAGATGATATCATCAACGTAGACTTGGCAAATGAAGATCTCTCCATCAAGCTTCTTGGTGAATAGTGTGGTGTCGACCATCCCAATGGTGAAGCCCTTCTCAATGAGGAAGTCCCGGAGGCGCTCGTGCCATGCTCTTGGGGCTTGCTTGAGCCCATATAGCGCCTTGGACAACCTATAGACATGATTAGGATATCTAGGGTCTTCAAACCCGGGAGGTTGATCAACATATACTAGTTCATTTATGCAGCCATTTAAAAATGCACTTTTCACATCCATTTGATATAATTTAATGTCATGATGTGATGCATATGCAAGGAGGATACGGATGGCTTCAAGTCTTGCAACCGGTGCAAATGTCTCTCCAAAATCCAAACCTTCAACTTGAGAGAACCCCTTTTGCTACTAGCCTTGCCTTGTTTCTAACAACCTTGCCTTGATCATCTTGCTTGTTCCTAAACACCCATTTTGTTCCAATGACTCTTGCGCCTTTAGGTCGCTCTTCAAGTGTCCAAACTTGGTTGCGGGTGAAGTTGTTTAATTCTTCATGCATAGCATTCACCCAATCCGGATCACCTAGAGCTTCATCTACAATTGTAGGCTCAACAAGAGACACAAAGGAGTGATGTTCAATATATAAAGCAAGTTTTTGAGATTGAGTCATTACACCCCTTGTTGGACTCCCTATGATGAGATCTTGAGGATGAGCTTGTAGTAGAGGAGTAGTCCTTTGATCAACCACTTGAGGGGCCGCTTGTGGAGCATCAACATCTTGAGCTTGTACCACCATTTGATCATGGGAGACATGAGTATCTTCAAATGGATCCCTCCCATCTTTGTCATCAACATGTGGTACATTGGATGAAGATGGCTTGTCAATGACTTGCACATCATCATCATCATCATCATCTTTAGGCTTGATGGCTCCAATCGGCATGTTCTTCATGGCTTCCCTCAATGGTTCATCACCTACATCATCAAGATTTTCATGCTCTCCTTGAGAGCCATTAGATTCATCGAATTCCACATCATATGTTTCTTCTACCATCCCAGTGGCATGGTTGAATACTCGATATGCTTTGGACTTCAATGAGTAACCAACAAGAAAACCAATATCACATCGGCGTTGGAACTTCCCTAGGTGTTGGCACTTCTTGTAGATGTAGCATTTGCACCCAAACTCTCTAAAGAATGATACATCCGGCTTCTTATTGTTGAGTAGCTCATAGGGGGTCTTGCCAAGGAGACGATGGGGGAACAAACGGTTTGATGCATAGCAAGCGGTGTTGATTGCTTCCGCCCAAAATCTTTCCGGTGTAGTGTACTCATCTAACATAGTTCTTGCTAGGGTGATTAGCGTTCGGTTCTTCCTCTCAACTACCCCATTTTGTTGTGGTGTGTAGGTTGTGGAGACTTCATGCTTGATCCCAACTTCATCACAATATTGCTCAATATGGGTGTTGTCAAACTCTCTTCCATTGTCACTTCTTATCTTCTTGATCTTCAAGTCAAACTCATTTTGGGCTCTCTTGGCAAACTTCTTGAATGAAGGGGTTGCTTCGGATTTATCATGAAGAAAGAATACCCAAGTGTATCTAGAATAGTCATCAACGATCACTAGGCAATAGAGATTTCCACCCAAGCTAGCATATGTTGTTGGTCCAAATAGATCCATGTGAAGTAGCTCTAACTCTCTAGATGTTGACACAAAGGCTTTGGTTGGATGTGTATTTGCAACTTGCTTGCCGACTTGACATGCACTACATAATTTGTCCTTCTCAAATTTGACATCCTTCAAGCCCCTAACCAAATCCTTCTTCAATAGCTTGTTGAGAGTGTTCATTCCAACATGTGCTAACCTTCTATGTCATAGCCAACCAAGTGATTGCTTAGTGAACAAACATGTCTTCAAGTTGGCATCTTCGGAGGTGAAATCCACTAGATAGAGATTGTTGTATCTAAAGCCTTTGAATATCACTTGTGTATCATCTTTCTTGGTTACAACCACTTCCTTGTCGGTGAACAAACATTGAAAGCTAAGATCACATAGTTGCCCAACGGATAGCAAGTTGAAGCTTAATGATGCAACTAGAAGCACATTGGAGATGGTATGATCATTTGATATAGCCACTTTGCCCAATCCCTTGACATTGCCCTTTGAGTTGTCACCAAATGTTATCTTCTCTTGGTCATTGACATTCTCTTCTAGTGAGGTGAACATCCGGGGATCACCGGTCATATGTTGTGTGCAACCACTATCAATCACCCAATGAGATCCACCGGTCTTGTAGTTCACCTACACACACAAGAAATCAAGCTTGAGCTCTTGGGACCCAAACTTGTTGAGGTCCCTTAACCTTCTCTACTAGAGACTTTGCAACCCAAATTTGCTTTGGCCTATTCTTGTTAGGAGGCCCCATGAACATGACTTTCATCTTGCCACTAGAGTCTTGTCTAAGCATGTAGTGAGCATTGAAAGCAAAGGGCCTAGCATGCTTGAGAAAGGGTGTGGGCTTTGGCTCTTCACAATCATGAGCAAAGTGACCTTCCTTTCCACACTCATAGCATCTTCCAATCTTCTTCTTCTTTGGCTTAGTGATGCTCTTGCGTTGCTTCATCTTCTCTTCAAGGAAGCCAATGCCATTTCTATTGGTCTTCATGACGGTGTTCATAAGTAGCTCACTTTGAAGACATTGTCCCTTGGTGAATTTCTTCAATCCGGTGGTGAGGTGCTCCTTCTCTCTCTTGAGCTTGTCATTCTCTTGTTGGAGCTCTAATTGAGATGGTGTCATCTTGTAATCTCTCTCCATCTTCAATCTCTTGTTCTCTTCTTTTAGCATGTCAAGCTCAAGTGTCATGCTATACTCATCATCTTGGGTCTCAACAATGACTTGCTTTGTGGTTGCAAGCTTCTCTAGATCAACCTTGAGCTTTGCATTCTCATTCTTGATCTTGATATAATCATCATAGTGATCGGCCACAACCACATTCTTGCCCTTGCCACTAGCTCTTTGCTCATCATGCTCACTAACCAAGTCCTCACAAGATGTTGCTATGTCACACTTAACAACAAGGTTAGGAGCATCAAGTGTCTCATGTGAAAGCATATCATAAGCAATGGTGAGGGTATCATAATCTACTTTCACTTGAGTGTATTGTTCTTTGAGCAATTGATAACTAGTGGTAAAGTCACTATGCACCTTATCATGTTTCTCATTTTTAGCTTTGAGCTCTTTGTTAGAGGACTTGAGCTCCTTGATAGTGGATGACATAGTAGCAAGTTCATTTTTTAGCTCATCACTAGCATGAATAGCATGATCACATTTTTCAACAAGAGATTCATGTTCATCAACAAGCTTTTCATTTTTAGCTCTAGTCTTTCTTATGATTTTAGAGTAGTCATTTAGCAATTTGACAAGTTCATCATAAGTGGGAGCCTCAAATTCACCATCACTATCACTATCACTAGAGTCATCATCGTTTTGTACCTTCCGGTCACCCTTGGCCATAAGGCATAGGTGTGTAGATGATGATGGCGACGGTGGTGGTGGTGGTGTAGAGGAGCCAATGACTAAAGCGGCCACCTTCTCCTTCTCATCATCACTATCTTCATTTGATGACCCACCGGAGGATTCAATGTCGGTGAGCCAATCACCAACAATGTAGGCCTTCCCACCTTTCTTGTGGTATTGCTTCTTCTTCTTGCCATCCTTCTTGTAGTAGGGCTTTTCATCCTTCTTCTCATCTTCACTTGATGAGTCATACTTCTTGCCCTTGTTCTTGTTCTTGTAGCTCTCTTTCTTGGGCTTGGTGCATTGATGAGCAAAATGGCCAAGGTCTCCGCAATTGTAGCAATCCATTTCGGAGATTGGTCTCCTCTTGCTACTTGTGAAGAACTTCTTCTTTCTTGAGTCAAAGTTGACTCCACTCTTGTGAAGCTTCTTCAACATCTTGGTGGTTCTCCTCACCATGAGAGCAATGTTGGAATCATCCTCATCATCACTTGTGCTCTCATGATGCACCACTATAGCCTTGGACTTGCCCTTCTTGTCATGGCTAGCTTTGAAGGCCAAGTCCTTCTTCTTGTTGGTGGAGGAGCCACCACTTGGTGTGATGTGCATGTACATCTCATGCGCATTGATCTTTCCCAAGATTTGAGTTGGTGTAGCGGTGGAAAGATCACCTTGATGTAGCACCGTCACGATGTGTCCATACTTCTCAATTGGAAGGACACAAAGAATCTTCCTCACAACATCGGATGGTTGCATTTGTGTGAGGCCAAGTCCATTTAGCTATTCTACAAGAACATTCAACCGTGAGTACATTTCATTTGCACTTTCATTGGCATGCATATCAAAAGAGTGAAGCTTTTGCATAACCAAATGATAGCGTTCCTCACGCTCACTCTTGGTTCCCTCATGGAGCGCACAAATGTTTTCCCATAGATCATGGGCATTTTTGTGGTTCCGAACACGGTTGAACACATCTTTGCAAATGCCTCTAAAAAGAATGTTTTTGGCCTTTGCATTCCATTTATCATTTTCCTCCTCATTAGGAGTGAGGCTTGTGCCTTCCTTGGGTTTGGCAAAGCCGGTTATGGCGGCATCGCGGCATTTCACATCAACCGCTTCTAGGTACGACTCCATACGGATTTTCCAATATGGAAAGTCGTCTCCCTCAAACATGGGAGGTGGTCCATCACCTCCGGACATCTTAACTCTAGGCGGTTAAGCCAAAATCGAGAGCACGAGGCTCCGATACCAATTGAAAGGATCAAGATGCTCAAGAGGGGGGTGAATTGAGCTTTTCTAAAACTTCTTGCAATAATAAAACCTATCAAGCCCCAATTAACCCCCTAGTGCCTAGAAGTGTGTATGACAAGAATCAATAGCACAAAAGACTATCGCTAAGCCAATTCTACTCTAGCATGGCAATTCAACTTATGGAAGAACAACAAGTAAATGCGAAATTGAATTGCTCAAAGGTAAATGCGTAGTAAAGAGAGTAGAGATGACACGATGATCTTTTTGCCGAGGTATCGAGGTGTCGGCACACCCCCCTAGTCCTCGTTGGAGCACCCGCGCAAGGGTATCGCTCCCCCTTGATCCGCGCAAGGATCAAGTGCTCACTACGAGCTGATTCTTCGCCACTCCGGCCCGGTGAATCGCTCGCTACCGGTCACAAGCTTGCTTGGGTCATCCACAAAGCCTCCGTATGCTCTCCAAGCTTCACGATCGCCACCAAGCCGTCTAGGTGATGCCGATCACCAAGAGTAACAAGCAAGAACTCTCACTTGACCAACGCAAGGCTAATGAGATGGGTGGATGCACACTTGCTACTCTCAATTCACTAATGAGGTGTTTGATCACTCAATTATCAAATCTCTCAAACTCACTAGGCCTCTTGCACTCACTTGGAATCACAATGTGTTTGTCAACCTTTCAAATGAGCAAGAGAGTCAGCATGAATGAGGGGGAGGCATATTTATACCCCCCAACTCAAAACATGCACGAAGGGGTAAGTCCAGCCAATTTACACACTGACCGGACGCACTGTCGGGGTGACCGGACGTGTCCGGTCAGTGCCCAATGGCTACGTGACGTGAAGCCTGACACATGTACGAACTGTTGACCGGACGCATGCATGCGTCCGATCACCACTGACCGGACGCGTTCGGTCATGAATTTTCCTCTCTGGAACCTCTCTGCATGCGACCGGACTCACCCCCCCCCCCTCCCGGTGCGTCCGGTCGATTACTGAGGAGCATCCGGTCACAGCCAAGACCACTCCTCAGCCAACCCACTGACCGGACGCGTCCGGTCCATGGAGTTGGAGCGTCTGGTCACATTTTGAATTTCAAAACGACTTCGGTTTGCGACGCTCCCTCCACGAACTTTCATCCTTATGATCTTAGGGACCTTTCTAAGCTACCTAGGGCTTTGGTTAACAAGTGTGCACCACACCTAACTCAAAAGTCTCACCTAGGTCAAGCTACCCATTCAAACCCCCTCTTAATAGTACGGCCAAAGATAAAACAAAGACCTATGCTACTCTAAGTGTCCTTCAACACCAAATGACACTTAGGACTAGCCTATCACAGTCTTCGTCGTCCATCCTTTGAAAATCGAACGAATTCCATCAATAAGGGGGCATGAATACCAAAGTGCCCTCACGATCATCATTACCATGACCTAACTTAACTGTTTCTGCAAAACACACGTTAGTCATAGTAATTTATCGTTGTCATCCAATCACCGAAACCCACTGGGGGCCTAGATGCTCACACTCAGCCAAGTTCCTTGGAACACCTGGCATGTCAGCCGGCTTCCAAGCAAATATATCTTTGTTTGCTCTGAGGAACTTGGTGAGCGCGAGTTCCTATTCTTCGGATAGGTGAGCGCTGATTGTAGGGGTACGAGGATGCTACGCTAGCCGGAAAACAAAATTTTTCGACCTCATAAACCAGGAACTACTGCTAGTTATAGATCACGGGATTACCACTAGACGCGCAGGTGCAGCGGAAGACGTCTCGGTGTAGACGTGCGCGTCACAGCGATGTCGTGTAGATGTTCACGTCCGACCTTCATGTCTCCACGTGCGGTTCGTCCTTGTGCTCCAGATGCAGCACCTCCGAGGTATCCCACACGTACATGGAGGAAGCATCACGCCTCCAGACTGCTTGGTCTACGAGGAGCAATAGGCGCGGGCGTGGGGTGGGCGACGACTGTCTAATGACGTAGTCAAAACCCTGGTCGCTCCACCCCTCTTTATATAGGCGTCCCTAATGAGCCCACCGACCTGGAGGCCCATTAGCAAACCCTAATCTCGGTCTGACTCGAGTCTAACTCGAATCAGGCTTCCAGCCCCTTAAGCGTGCGACCCTATGGGTTCACGCAGACATAGACACGGCCCGAGTACTCCTACTCACCCGATAGTTGACAGCGGCCTCTAGCAAGACGTGTCAACTCCTATGTATACGCAAAGATCATATCTGACGAACCACCACGATCACATATACGTAATTCCCTTGCCACACAATATTTGGTCCAACTCATAGGTTAACACTTAATCTAAGCACGGCCATGCATTTTATGGTCCAATCATTTGAGTGGTCCAGTGATATCTCTCTCTCACGGAGAGGGGCAAATCCCATCTTGATCGTCTATGTCTCACAGCATATTTCCTGACAAACCCGAAGACTATCTTTATGACTACCCTGTTACGAAGTAGCGTTTGACAGTCCCTAAGTAAGTCGATTCATATCTTGAGAACATACCACAATCTCAGGTCGAAGGACGTAACGTACATGATGTGTAAGAGATAATAGGAACATCTCATGCTGGATCAGTCCAGCCCCATGTCATACATGTGCCCACATTATTAGTTTGACATCTCCATGTCTATGACTTGTGAAACATAGTCATCAACTAATACATGTGCTGATCTAATATTCATGTGTGTCCTCACATGAACTCTGACTAGGGACAACTATCGAATAACCACACAAGTAAAAGAGTCTCACAGACAATTCACATAATTGTCAATCAATACAAGTTGTCTTTGATGGATATTCAATGAACATAATAAATCATGGATACAATAGAAATATCATCATTTCTATGATTACATCTAGGGCATATTTCCAACACTGATAACCGCCGTCTTTGAGGGATCGCCGGTTTCCAGATCGATAGCTTTTGTAGAGACTTCTGCTGATGGTTGGATAGTGCCCGCCTTCTTGGTTGGGATTTCTGAATCTCCAGGCTTGGCGTTATGTACCATTTGTGCGAGTTCCTGCACTTCCAGGGCGAGTTGAGCTTTTTTGGCAATTTGGACAGCTTCTGTGTCACAGTCAAACGATCGCTTCAAGTCGCCCTTGAAAGTTAGAATACCTTTAGAACCCGGCATCTTCAGCAGAAGGTATGGATAGTGTGGTACTACCATAAATTTAGCGATGGCTGGTCGTCCAAATATGGCGTGGTATGATGATTCGAAGTCGGCTACCTCGAAACTGATGTACTTAGTCCAATAGTTGATCTGAGTTCCAAAAGTGACAGGTAGTATGCTCTTTCGAGTGGTATGGCCACCTTTCCGGGTACTATGTCGTAAAAGGGGGCGCTTGATGGTGTGAGCTGAGTTGTTAGGTCTAAGTTCATCTTGCGTAGGGTGCTTGCAAAGATGATGTTGAGTCCTGCTCCTCCGTCTATGAGTACTCTTCCCAATTTGAACCCGGCGACCGTAGGATCCAGGACTAGCGGGTAGTGCCCTGCATTGGAGACGCTGGTCCATTGGTCTGCTCGAGAGAAATTGATCGGATGCTCAGACCAATCAAGATATCTGGGAGTCGCTGGTTCGGTAGACATAATTTCCCGTAGGGAAAGCTTCTGCAGGCGTTTGCTGTCACTGGTGGTTACTACTCCAAAGATGACGTTAATAGTGCCTTTGGGGTGTTGAAAATCGCCAGCGCCCTGCTGAGGGTCTTCAGCTACCTTCTTCCCTTTATCTTTCTTGCTTTTATTGAAGTCGGAGTTCAAACCTCGCTCTTTAAGAAGTCGACAATGCCTGGTCGGGTGTCCTCCTTTCGGATGGAAGGGGCATGGGCCATCTAGGAGGTCATCGAAGCTTGATGGCTTGTTCCCCTTCTTCTGAGGTTCCATGGCTGCAACAGTGTTGTCCCCTGTTCTCTTGCGGGTGTTTTGCTGAGCAGTCTGGTTTCCTCTCTGATTATTTCCTCGATCACCCTGCGTGTTCCTCTCGGGAAAGCGCTCCTATGTGCGTTCTTCCATCGCCATCATGGAGTTAACTGCTTGATGGAACTCATCAATGTTGGTCGGGTAATGCTTGATTAAATCCTTGTAATTGTACCTTTCACAGATTCCGTTGCCGAAAAGGTCGATTACTTCTCTATCTGTTATATCTGAGACTGTGGAGCGGATCTCAGAAAAACGTCTATAGTACTCCCGCATGGTCTCATTTTCCGGTTGCTTGCAGGTTCTGAGCTTAGTCCGAGGGTCTGATCTCTCGGGAACACCCGCAAAGTTTTCGATGAAGATACGATGGAGTTGTTCCCAGGAGTCAATGGACTTGGGCTTAAGTCTGTCAAACCATGCAAGGGGCATTGTCTCTAGAGCCATGGGTAGAAATAATGCCTTGACGTCGTTGCTTCCGCCAGCTAGCTCGACTGCTTGAGCATACAACCTGAGCCACCGTTTAGGTTCTGTTTTCCCATCGTACTTGGAGTAGTTCCCTGGTTTGAATTTTCGTGGAAACGGGACTGCTCGGAGTCTCTGGGAAAAGCAGGGGAAACGATCAACTGTGTCGGATGCTAAGTTGTCGACTCCTCGATATGATGATTCGGCTCCTCCTTCAGCTTGATCAGGGACTCGGTTGCCCAGGCGACTCCTTGCTGGAGCCCGGCCGAGCAGCTCATGAACGGGTCGCCTCTGACTTGGATGAGATGAATCTTGATCATCGTCTAAGGACTCAAGGTTTCGACCTTTGAGCTATAGTGCGGTAGTCTGAAGCATGATCAACCGTCGTTCTTCATCAGGGGTGCGGTTGTCCTTGGCTCTCATCTCCGTAGCTAAAGCCATGATGTTTTGGTAGGGTGTCTGATATACCTTGTGACCAGCGACCCTCATGAATTCAGGTTTGAGGTTGCGCGAACAGTCAGCTCGCCGTCCGTTGTGATCATTTTGGGATTGAATCTCCTGATCACGCTGATTACGAATTTGACGCTCAGATTCCTCTTCCAGACGCCTTTGACTATTATATTCTTCAAGTCGTACTTGGTAGCGCTCCATAGCCTCCTTTCGATGAGTCGCTCGCCTTCTGCGAGCGTCTTTGGCCTGATTCTTCCTTAGTCTTTCTGCCTTCATAGACTCAGTTCTCTGGGTCCTTCTGGGTCGTTATCGGATATCATACTCAAGGTTTCATCATCTCGGAGGACATCTGGAGGAGTTGGAGGTCGTAGAGATGACTGGTGTCCTGCCATGAAGACTTCATGAGTGTAGCCTTGGTTTGTTGATCCTGGTGTAACCGACTTCAAGGTAGAAGCATTGGAGATTAGCTCTGTTGAGGTATCGTGCTCCTCAAAGGGGAGCTGATGTCCATATTGGTAAGGGAGTTGTTGGTCGATTGTGCCAACCAACCTAGCCGGGGCTGGTTGTATTGGCCAATGGACGATGTTACCCTCCTCGGTTGAACTGAAAACGAGTCCCTGTTGGGCTCCAGTCAAAGGGATATGTTGAAGCTTTTTGAACTTTGATCCAATCAACTCCTGGAAGTTTTGAGCTGAATTGCGCAGTCCAAAGGGGATACAATGTCTGGCATCCGAGTCCTTTTCGGGCCTAAAGTTCGTGTCCGAGTAGGAGTCGGATGCTTCAGCTTGGCCCCCAGATTCTTGCGATTCTTGGATTGTGAGGTTTTCTAGGTCCTGAGCGAGACGGTCTGTCTTTGGTGTGATTTGCGCTTCTGATTCAGGTTGAAGGTGTCGATGCAGCTTTCCTTGATCATCCGCGATGCAAGTCCATGAGCCAAAAATGAAAATTGATCCCGCCGAGAACATGTTGAAGTGGTTCGTCGAGCTCTTGATCGTGGAATCGCCGAGAGCCCCTACCTGGCACGCCAGCTGTCGGTTTTTGTTAACCGGCAACTCGTCTTGGGGATTCCCAGACGATTTGTTCGGTGGGGATCGGCGTTCGTAGAACTCGGCGAGTACACAGGGACAACGATTTATACTGGTTCAGGCCGCTAAATAGCGTAATACCTTACGTCCAGTGGCGGTGTGTGCCTTGTGTTATGATCTGAGATTCAATGATAGGGGGTCGGCGCCCGCTTCCCCTTATATAATCGGGTGAAGCCTTGCGCAGACCGAGTCCTAGTCGGTTACAATAGAGGAGTCCTATTCTAATTACAAGACTTCCTTTAGAAACTCGACTAAGTTACAATGAGAGTCCTAATCCATGTAAGCTTCGTATCATGTCTTTGGATCTCCCGCGACATCCAGGGTTAGTCCGAGTAATCATCTTCTGATGATATCTCTGACATTCTGGTCCATCATTACTCTTGATGATCGACATCACCTAGACATCTTGATAGAGATTGGGAGCATGGTGGCCATCCAATGGAGATTGTGGATGACCCATCTCATGTTGTGACTAGTAATGGGGGATTCACCGGGCCAGAGAGGCAAAATATAAGCCCAGAGTGAGCACTTGGTCCTTGAGCGGACTAGGGGTGTGTGTGTCAACACCTCGATACTTTGGAAAAAATATCGTCATGTTTCTTTATTCTTTTTACATTCCGTATTTACTTTGAGCAATTCAATTTTTGTTATTTATATTTCTAGAATTGTCATGCTAAAGTAGGATTGAAACTTAGGGTGCTAAACTTTTGTGCGCTAGAAGATAGATCACACCTTTAGGTAATAGGGGTGAAATAGGCTAGTGTTAGGCTTTAATTATTGCAAGAAATTTTAGAATAACCTAATTTACCCCCCTTTGGGCATCTTAATCCTTTTAGTTACAATGAAGTGTTGTTCGCGTACCCAAATTTTATTATAGAAAAGTATAATGTGATTTGTTATTATCTTGTGGATGTTGGGTATAAGAACTATGATGGATTTCTGTCTCCATTTAGAGGACGACAGTATCGTCTAAAGAATGGAGCAGATCACCAACAAGAAAAGAGGAACTATTTAACATGAAGCATTCGTGGGCAAGAAATGTAATACAATGACCTTTGTTTTATTGAAGCTATGTTGGGGTATATTTAGAAACGGATCTTACTACCTGATTGATACCTAAATTGCTATAATCCTAGCATGCTGTTATATCCATAATCTCGTTCAACAACAAATGAGTTTCGATCCACTTGAGCCATAACTAGATGTTTTTTTGCAACATGATGCCAACAATGAACCATCAGATAAGTGGACTGAATTTAGAGAACACATTTGTTGATATTTTGTATGAAATGAACGACTCAGGTTGGAAAGTGGATTGAACACATTTGTTGATATTTTCTTTTCCTGATTGGTTCCTGAAAGTTTCATTGAAAGTTCGAGTAAGATGGCATTTTTGTCAATGAAAGTTTCATTCTCTATCTCTATCCCATTGTCTACCATATCTCATTGTCTACCAAACAAGGGAATAGGTATGAAACCATATATCCATATCCCATACCTACCTGTTCTTGTCCCAATCCATTTCATTTTCCCTATCCCACCTGCATCCAAACGCCACCTGGACTCAACTAATCTAAAAGGCCTCCAACCGGCCCATTTGAGCCTATCCCCAACGATTCTTACCCTCGTGACTCCAACCTTCGCTTTGCCTCCGTCGCCGTTACTCGTTCCGCCGGCTCATACGTCACCGCCGGACACAGCACCTGAGCGCCGTCGTGTTCCCGTCCTCGCTAGGTGCGACAATGGTCCGGGCTGCCGTCCTCGCCGAGCGCGGCGCGCGCCGTTGATGCCGGTCTACGGAGGTGCCTCCTCTTTCGTCTCCCCTCTTGCTGCCTGTGGATCGGGTTGCCTCTGCCCTAGTCCCTAACCCCTCCGCCAAATCATTTCACCACCTTCTCCGCCAACGCAGCTGCCGAATCAGTCCCCGCCTCCTCCAAACCAATCCCCCCTTCTCCTCCAGGCTTCGGTTGGTTCGAATTGGAGACAATTTCCGAGGTTAGGGTTTACTGATTCTGCGGCTCTGTGGTGGGTACGAGTACGACGGCAGATGAAGAATGAGTCTTTTACACCTGTGCCATTATAAAAGTTCGCTTTTACACGCGCGCCATTGCAAAATAAAATCTCACACAGTTATCCCTGCGCCGAACTTTAGTTACACGGGTGCCATTCCGTCCATATTCATCACTAACGGTGGCTAACGGAGCTGTGTAAAGACACAGTTGCCCTCAGTCTAGAGATGCTAACAGAGCTGGAATCCGGTCACATCCCTCGCTCCAGCATACGTACGTACAGAAAATAGATGTATAAGTATCTAATTTAGGCATGCAGCTAACTAGCTATAATTAGGTTGCAGATACCTCTAGTAGACATACGGTCCATGGTAGTGGTAGCTGGAAATCCTAGCATACGTACGATAAATAAAAATATTAAATGTATAAATAGGAGACTAATCAGAAGATGGACTGGTTGTGGTGGTGGTTGTTGGTCGTGGTTGTCGCCGGGAGAGCTTCTCGAGCTACTTTCCCTTGCACTCGGGCACTAGGAACGTGTAGTCGAGCTACTTTCACTAGCCTCCATGGCGGGGGCGTGACGCAGAACGGGGAGCCGCTGCACGGCCGGCGCCTGCGCGCCATCTCAGCGTACGTGATGCTGGACGACCTGCTGTACCCGATGCTCACCGTCCGCGAGACGCTGCTGTTCGCGGCCGAGTTCCGCCTGCCCCGGGCGCTGCCGCCCGACCAGAAGCGCGCGCGCGTCGACGCGCTCGTGCACCAGCTCGGCCTGGACCGCGCCGCCGACACCATCATCGGCGACGAGGCGCACCGCGGGGTGTCGGGCGGGGAGCGCCGGCGCGTGTCCATCGGCACCGACATCCACTACTACAGAACAGGGTCATAGGCCGATTCTCAAGATCGAAAATCGCCTTTAGTCTCGGCGTTTTTGCCGCCCGGGACTAATAGACCCTTTAGTCCCGGTCGGTAACACGGACCGGGACTAAAGGGCCTGCCCCAACGGCTACTGCGCAGAGCTGCCGGGGCAGGGACCCTTTAGTCCCGGTCCGTGTTACCAACCGGGACTAAAAGGCACTCTTTAGTCCCGGTTGGTGCCACGGACCGGGACTAAAGATTTAGCCACGGTTTGTGGCTTGCCCCGGGATAAATGATCACCTTTTAGCCCCAGTTTTTAATATGAACCGGGACTACAGCTCCTGGTTTTATAACCAGCCAACTTCTTCCTCCCCGAGCCAGAGACATTCAAATTTCAGTGAGCTTCTTGCTTGTTCTTGCTGTTGCTATTGTTTGTTCTTACTTGTTCTTCATTGTTCTTCGTCTCCGGCGTCAATTGGTGATCTTCTTCGACTCCGTCATCGTCTCTTTACATTTAGAGGTAACTATTTTCATCTCCTACCATGTCTTTTGAATATGAGAGGAATCTAATTAAAATATATAGTTTGCAAGAACAAGCATAGAGAGTTGAGTAGTTTAAATTGGTTCATCACAATCACTTGATAGTTTTCTACTGCTAGGTAGTATCCATTCTATATTTCATACTTATGCAAGACGAGTAATATTAAATTTTAGTGTCTTTTTAGTATATTTTCTTTAGAAAAATGTGGAATTTATAATAGTTTGCAACAATAAATATAGAGAGTAGATAATGTGGAAATTGGTATTGTTATATCATATTTTTCGATTATCTAAACAAATAGAAAATTTTAGAGTCTTTTTTATTTATAATTGTTTAGAAAATTAGGAATTTACATGTAATAGTTTAAAAATGAGCATGGATATAGTAGATGACAACCGTGACCGGGTCCTCAGCATCTCATCATCGGGATCCGAAGCGTTTGCGGCCGGATCTTCCTCTCATTGCTTGCGGCGAGTGTAAGCAGAAGATTGTGAAGGAGTACCGAGTGAAAAAAGAGGGAATCAACAAGGGTCGTATATTCTACAAGTGTCCGGACCATGAGGTGGGTTATTATTTACCCGCATTTGATTAATATGGTTCATTCGTATCGGTTTTGCTTGATGATGTTGTTTAAATTTCTTATTCTTTGTTCTAATTGCAGTGGGAGGGCACCGGCGGATGTAAAGGTTGGTACTGGGAGGAAGAGTACGTTCAGCACGTACGAAATTCTGTTGCACAGGAGGTTGCCGCTGAAGGTGATGAGGAAGTGAGTCAGCGGCAGCAGCTCATCCATGCTGATGAAGCGAATGATCTGTCTATTTTAGTTGGGATCGGACGCGATCTAATTATGTTGCTTAAGTGCATTTTATTTTTAGTTTTTTTAGTGCTAGCTGCGATAGTCTTCGTTGTAGTCAAGCTTGTTTGAATTAATCAATCATGTGATGTCATGAGTGTTGTGCAATAACATGAGAAACTACTAAGTGCATGGTTGTAATATTTAATGCAGATGTTGTCACGCAATTGGATGTATAATGTCGATCGCCGCTCCAAAGAGTTCATTGCTGGCGTGCACTATTTCTTAGGTGTGGCTGAGGCAAACAAGCAGGATGGTTTCATGTGCTGCCCATGCGCCGTCTGTAAGAATTTGAAGGACTCTTCATACGCATTTGTTGAAGTCGGGTTTCGTAACAAACTATATTTGTTGGACGAAGCATGGAGAAAGGGGGTTGTAATGGATGATGGTGATAAAGATGAAGAAGAATTGGCCCACACTGATATTATTGCTCAGTACGGTGCCTTTGATGATGATGCAGTGGGGGGAGATGGTGAAGAAGATGCGGCAGCGACAGAAGATGTGACAGCTGATGTTGATGCTCTTGGTGATGCCATTCGTGATGCACAAAGTGAATGTGAAAGTGACAAGGAGAAGGTCAAGTTTGAGCGCATGCTAGAGGATCATAGAAAATTGCTATATCCCACTGCTGAAGATGGCCAAAAAAAGCTGGGTACTATGCTGGAACTGCTGTAATGGAAGGCAAAGAATGGTACATCCGATAAAGCATTTGGGCAGTTATTGAAGATAATGAAAAAAATGCTTCCGAAAGCGAACGAATTGTCCACCACTACGTACGAAGCAAAACAGGTCGTCTGCCCTTTGGGATTAGAAATCTAGCAGATACACGCATGTCCTAATGACTGCATCCTGTACCATGGGGAGGAATATGAGAATTTGGATGCATGCCCGGTATGTGAAGCATCACGGTATAAGATAAGACGAGATGATCCTGGCGACGTAGAGGGTGAAAAACGTCCAAGCAGGAAGAAAATCTCTACCAAGGTTATGTGGTATGCTCCTATAATACCACGCTTGAAACGTTTGTTCAGAAATAAGGACAATGCAAAGATGTTGCGGTGGCATAAAGAAGACCGTAAGGTAGACAATATGCTGAGGCACCCAGCTGATGGATCCCAGTGGAGAGCGATAGATAGAGAATTCCCAGAGTTTGCAGATGAGGCTAGAAACTTGAGGTTCGCTTTAAGTACGGATGGTTTTAATCCTTTTGCGGAGCAAAGCAGTAGTCATAGCACTTGGTCAGTTACTCTATGTATCTACAACCTTCCTCCGTGGTTATGCATGAAGCGGAAGTTCATTATAATGTCGTTGCTCATCCAAGGGCCGAAGCAACCTGGCAACGACATCGATGTCTACCTGAGGCCATTAGTTGAGAAACTTCTACTTCTATGGAGCAAACCAGGCATACGCATGTGGGATAAGTACAAACAGGAACACTTTGACCTGCGAGCCTTATTGTTCGTAACAATCAATGATTGACCGGCTCTAAGTAATCTTTCAGGCCAGACAAACAAGGGATATAATGCATGCACACACTGTTTTGAAGACCTTGATAGTTTATTTTTGAAAAACTATCGGAAGGTCATGTATGTTGGGCACCGTCGGTTTCTTCCTGTGGGCCACCCAGTAAGAAAGAAAGGCAAACATTTTAAAGGTAAGGCAGACCACCAAACCAAGCCTCGTACCCGAACCGGAGATGATATACTTGAAATGGTGAAGGATACGAAAGTAGTATTTGGAAAGGGACGGGGCAGCGAACATGTTCCTAAAGACGCTTCGGGACACGCACCCATGTGGAAGAAGAAGTCCATATTCTGGGAGCTACCCTACTGGCATGTCCTAGAGGTCCGCCATGCGATCGACGTGATGCACCTGACAAAGAACCTTTGTGTGAACATGCTTGGATTCATGGGTGTCTACGGAAAGCCTAAGGATTCACTTGAAGCACGACAGGACTTGCAGCGCATGAAAGAACGAGACAACTTACATCCGGAGAAGACAGATGACGGGCGCCAGTACTTAAGCCCTGCTAGCTACACTCTTAGCAGAGAAGAAAAGGAAAGCATGTTTGAATGCCTTAACAGCATCAAGGTCCCATCTGGATTCTCCTCCAATATAAAGAGAATAATTAATGTGCCAGAGAAGAAGTTCCAAAACTTGAAGTCCCATGACTGCCATGTGCTTATGACCCAATTGCTTCCTGTTGCTCTAAGAGGAATTCTACCTCCACATGTACGTCTAGCCACCGTGAAGCTATGTGCATTCCTCAATTCAATTTCACAAAAGGCAATCAATCCAGAGGAACTTTCTACTTTGCAGAATGATGTCGTTCAATGTCTCGTCAGCTTTGAGTTGGTGTTCCCTCCATCCTTCTTTGATATCATGACACACCTCCTAGTTCACCTGGTCAAGGAGATCATTATTCTCGGTCCTGTGTTCCTACACACCATGTTCTCATTCGAGAGGTTCATGAGTGTCCTGAAAAAATATGTTCATAACCGTTCTCGGCCTGAAGGAAGCATCGCCCAGGGCTACGGAACAGAGGAGGTCATAGAGTTTTGTGTGGACTTTATTCCAGACCTTGACCCGATTGGCGTTCCTGAATCGCGACACGAGGGCAGACTCAGTGGCAAGGGAACACTAGGGAAGAAAACATATATCGGTACAGGAGACGATTACTTCGATAAAGCACACTACACAGTTCTACAAAACTCCTCATTGGTAGATCCATATATCGAGGTACATAAGGATTTCCTTCGATCCAAGTGGCCCGGGAAGAGTGAATCTTGGATTACACGTCAGCACATGCAAACCTTCGGCGATTGGTTGCGAAAACAATGTCAGGGTGATGACAACATAGATGAGCAGCTTTATTTGTTGGCCAGACAACCATCGTGGCATATCAGCACGTACAAAGGGTACGAGATCAATGGGAATACATTTTACACAGTAGCCCAAGACGCAAGGAGCACCAACCAAAACAGTGGTGTACGCGTGGATGCCACGGATCCAAATAGGAATAAACAAACATATTATGGCCGCATACATGACATATGGGAACTAGACTACGCACCTAATTTTAAAGTCCCTTTGTTCCGGTGTAAATGGGTCAAGATGACCGGTACCGGAGGTGGGGTAACAGTCGACAAGGAGTATGGGATGACATCAGTGCACCTCAACAATATTGGGTACAAAGACGAACCATTTGTCCTTGCCGCAGATGTGAGTCAAGTGTTCTATGTGAAAGACATGTCTACAAAACCAAAAAGAGGGAAAAATGATAACAACTCGATCGTCAACGAGCCAAAGCGCCATATAGTTCTTTCAGGGAAAAGAAACATTGTCGGAATTGAGGACAAGTCAGACATGTCAGGTGATTATGAAAGAGATGATTGAATTCCACCATTCAAAGTGAACAAAGACCCAAGCATTTTGTTAAACAATGAGGAAACTCCATGGTTAATGAATGATCATAACCAAGGGACATATGTCAAGAGGAGGTTCACAGTTGTGCCCGCTTAATAGTGGGTTGTAAATATATTATGTAATAATTAATTAACTAAGACTTCATTTATTTGATAATGGATTTATATATATATTTAGTAGTACTGATCATTGATTTATGTGCTTCTTTAGATGTGAATCTCATACTAATTTTTAAAAGAAAGTATATCAATTATTCAATTTTCTGTTCAATTAGAAAGATTTAAGATATATTTAAAAAAACTAAATTTAAAAATCTAAAACTACTGCATCTGTCGCGTATAACAAAATTGGGCAATGATTGTTTAGGTTTTAAATAAAAGATTAACGTCCAAATGATATGAAAATAAATTTTCTATTGAAAGCCAACAATTTTTTAAATTTAAATTGAACATTACATTTTTGCATTAACCAAATATGAATGGTTATTTACATTTATATTTGTTATTATAAAAAAAGAAAAGAATTTATGCTACAAAATTTTCTACTATACAATAAGGTTAAAGGATATACAACTGTTATTTTTAAGTAATTTTATGCCTACTGTTCAATTTACTATGCAATTAACAAGAATTACAACATATTTATATAGTGGAAACTTAATACAAAACCCAAAATACTAAAAACCCAAAACTGTGGTAGGAAGGAACCTTTAGTCCCGGGCCGTCTTACACACCGGGACTAAAGACCCCTTTAGTCCCGGTGCGTAAGCCCGCCCGGGACTAAAGGTCCAACCCTTTAGTCCCGGGGCGTATTACACACCGGGACTAAAGACCCTTTAGTCCCGGTGCGTAATACGCCCCGGGACTAAAGGCCCTCCCGGGTATATAGGGCACAGGGCACAGTGCCCTCCAATCTTCCCGGCCAGATCGACGTTTGCCCCGCGCCGCCGCCCTCACCTCGCCGTCGAGCCTCTGTCCGCGCCGCCGTCCTCCTCGGCCTCACTGCCCTCCGCCGCCGTACAGCGTCGTCCTCGCCGCCGTCCTCCGCGCCGCTGCCATACGCCTGTGCGTGTGTGTGCGTGTGCAGTGTGCGTGGTGTGTGTAGCAGTGTCCAGCAATGGGTGTGTGAGAGTGTAAAAAAAAGAAATGAAAAAGAAATATATATCTAGAAACTAAATATAGAAAGTGATATATAAATAGATATATATAGAAACTAAATATATATGTATTTAGAAATAGAAAGTGATATATATAATAAAATAAATATAAATAGATATATATATATTTATAGATTATTTTCTATTTAACTTTTTCATTTCTTCTTTTCTAGAAATAGATATATACAAATAATGAATATGAATAGATATATTTATAGAAAAAGGAAAATCATATATATGTTTTTTTAACCTAACAAATATGTGTTCGACCTGTAGTCCTGGTGACCGCTGCACCGACCTCGCCGCCGTCCACTGTCATCCGCACCGTCGTCATCCTCACTGCTGTCCGCCGTCGTCGTTCTCGTCCACGGTGTGTAAATCACGTGACAAGGATAAGTTTAAACATGTATTTATTACTCTTAGAAATATGTGTTCATAGAAAATCATGTGTCATGTTGGAATGCCATAGAAAATCACTTGCATATGTTTAAACATGTATTTACACTTAGAAATATTTTGACAGATATGCTTCTTCGTGTTATTTTGAATGTTGAATTGCCTCTTTACGAATATATGTTATTGTCATGTTATTTTTATGAATTGTCATGTTATTTTTATGAATTGCCTAAAACTCGAAACCCTAAAACCCTAACCCTAAACCCTCGAACCTAAACCACTAAACCCTCAAACCCCGAAACCCCGAAACCCCGAACCCCTAAACCCCGAAACCCTAAAACCCGAAACCCCGAACCCCTAACTCTAAACCCTCAAACCCCTAAACCCCGAAACCCTAAACCCTCAAACCCCTAAACCCCGAAACCCAGAACCCCGAAACCCTGAACCCTTACACCCTGAAACCCTAAACCGCGCAACCCCGAACCCCTAAACCCCGAAACCCCAAACCCTAAACCCTAAACCCTAAAACCCTAAACCCTAAACCCTAAACCCGAAACCGTAACCCTAAACCCTCGAACCTAAACCACTAAACCCTCAAACCCCAAAACCCCAAAACCCCGAACCCCTAAACCCCGAAACCCTAAAACCCGAAACCCCGAACCCCTAACTCTAAACCCTCAAACCCCTAAACCCCGAAACCCTAAATCCTCAAACCCCTAAACCCCGAAACCCTGAACCCCGAAACCCTGAACCCCTAAACCCTGAAACCCTAAACCCCGCAACCCCGAACCCCTAAACCCCGAAACCCCAAACCCTAAACCCTTAACCCCTAATTAAACCCCTAGTGGGAGAGCGAGGCCCGGGTCAGAGTAAACAAACAGAATGCAGCTCAGAAGAAATACCACCATCATTTAGGATCAGGTGGCTATAAGACTGCCCTTCCAAAGTGGGAGAGACAAGAACACGAGATGCTTGCTAGGGGGTAGTCCCAGAGACAATAAGAAGAAATTGGAGTGAACGGTCCAGAAATTGGTTCTACGCTCATGGGGGAACCATAAACCCTAATGATGGGGAGCTTGATTAGGGCCCGCAAATTTCAAGAGCAGCACATAAGCTAGTTCAAGCATGAAATGCGGTGTTGGCTGGCGAGTTCAAGCCCAACAGATAGAAGGATGAACTCACGTACGCGCTGGAGAATCCTGAGCACGGTGGGCGTACGAGAGGTTTTGGGGCCGTTTCGTGGCTACATTCCTTCGAAGCGGATCGAGAAAGTTATAGAAGCCGCCAAAGAAAGAAGGACGAGGAGGCAGAGCGACTCTTCAAGTTGGAGGAGTATGTTCTTCAAACACAAGAGCGTGAGAAATCTCGTGAAGAATGGATGCAGGAGGAAATCAAAAGGCAAGTGCAAGCGGCACTTAGTCAAATGACGAGTGGGCAAGGTACATCATCACAACATCCTCAAGCGAACATTAGCCCCCCAGGTCAGATGAAAAGCAGTTGCGCCTCCACGGAAGTACCAACCATTCAAGATGACTCCAAGCTACGCTTTCCCGTGGATGACGTTAAAGAACCTTTTACTACTTGTGAGCTGCACATTCCAGATGGAAATGCCACGAAAAAGGTGGCTGTCGGTGTTGTAAACCCTATCGACCGCACAAGAACACCAAGAATCCATGGTCAACCAGTGCCAGCCGGATACGCTAGCGTTTCGGTGGATAGGGTTGAGGCAGGTTGTGGCAGCGTGGCACTGGAAATCGAAGGGGGAGATGGGGAGAAGACTTTAGGTGAAGCGGAGAAGACATTTATTTGCTGGCGCAAGCGCTTCATTATTATTCCTGGAGTGTCACCGCCGCAACCTCCTCCTACTGATCAAGATCCTCACCATAGGTAGTGTGCGCGTGAACGAGAAACAATTTTTATTACACTAACTTCCTATATGTATATATTAGTTGGATACTCACATCATTCATTGTTTTGCGTAGCAGGAACTATAGTCCAGTTCGTCATTATTCCCCAGCGCATCAGAGTGCTGCGGGCGGTGACGATGTGTTGGAGGACGCGGCTTCAACCCCATCTCATGCACAAAGATCTCCACCGCGGGCTCCAACACCGCCACCAGCCCCACCATCTCCTCCACCGCGGGCTCCAACGCCACAACCTCCACCGTGGGCTCCAACACCGCCACCGGGCCCACCATCTCCTCCACCGCGGGCTCCAACGCCACAACCTCCACCGCGGGCTCCAACACCGCTGCCTCCACCGTGCGGCCCTAAGAAGCGGTCCGCCACCACAGAACCAAAGACCCCACCTCCAAAGAAGAAGGCTCCTGCATCAGGAAAAAAAGCCCAAGAGAAATTAGCTTATGAAAAGACTGATGAGGAGTTAGAAATTTCAGTGAAAAAAGATGTGCGGAATTTTTTAGAGGAATGTGACGCCGCTGCTAAAGCGAAGAGGAACCCGGAGAAGCCTTACCTCTTGTTAAACCCGCAGGAGTTAAGGAAAAGGGTGGACCAACATGGTATCAAGATGCGTGAAGCCCGAAAGGCTCTGCGAAAATCAGATTACGAACGCTCTCTTATGAAGTCCGCAAAAGAACAACAATCCAGCAAGAAGAAAGTGGGAAAGGGTGTTCCACAGCTCGGGGAAACATCAAGACCTTTGTCCCCGTTAGTTGTGCAAAATCAGTATGGTTCAAACATGGGCAGAGTACAGAGGAAATCTGGAGAGACCACTTTGTCTGAGATGGACTCAATGGACAATTTTTTTATTGACAGCGGTCTCCCGTACGACACCATTAAAAATATTGCTACTGGGCTGGAGTTTCCACGAGCGGAAGTAGTTGATGAATGGAGGAGAAATTTTGCACCGGGCAGGAGTCTAATGAACCCCAATCACTTACATGTACTTGGTACGCAGATGTTTGCAATCAACAAATGGTGCATGAAGGCTTCTAAAGACGGTGATGTCAATTGGATTTCTGTCCGAATTCGGAACCATCACTACTTCTGTGGCGATGACCTAATCTTAGTCCAGATGGAGGAATTACACCAGCTATGTCATATGGACGCACTGGACAAATCGCTCCTTAGCTGCTACTGTTTGTAAGTGTTTCTTTTATAGTTTTCATTGAACTCTCTAGTATGTGTATATAGTAGTATTCTTACACACATACTTGTGGATCGACTCGATATTTTGCAGGTATCAGATGACTCAGCTCAGAGATAAACACGACAATTCTATTGGGTTTGTTGATCCATATGTTGTTTTCAAGGCTCCAAACCCTTCAGCGACTTAGAGTGATGAGTCATGTACGAATCTCATGAGGTTCTTCGTGAACCAGAAAGATAGAGAAAGAATTCTCTTCCCATACAACTTTAAGTGCGTGAGACATATATAGTTCATAATAAGTATGTGCACATTTTATTTTACTTAACCCTAATAATATATATATGAATCATGTGTATGAACAGCTATCACTGGATATTGATGGTCATCGATCTCAAACAAAGCAATGTGTTAATCTATGACTCGTTGAGCAAACCACAAGCAGATTACCAAGATATGATAGACATCCTCCAAAGTAATTTTTCAATCCCTACCTTGCATGCTTATAGTATAGACTAAGCTTGTATATGTACACTAATTAAATAATGATCCAACTATTAATGTTTCATTGGCCGGATTAGGGTTTGGGAAAAATTCATTGCTCGGGAACATATGAGTCAGTGTAAGGCCCCACTTACAATAAAGCCACGACTACCAGTAAGTTTACACCTTCGTCAATGTACGTGTATCTTTATTATATCATATCATATATCATATCTTTATTACGAGTTGAATCTTTTCATTCTACAGTGGATTTTGAGACAAGAACAGGGCAACAACTTATGCGGATTCTATGTTTGCGAGTATATGATGATAGAATCAAATAGAATTCCTGAAGAAATCATCAAAGTACGTAACATGTTTTTTTTCATTTTTTATAGACTTAATATTGATAATATAGATATAACTAATATCTTCTTTAATTCCAATTGAAGACTGACTGGTTGAAGCAAAAAGTGATGCTACAAGGCCAATTGAAAGCAATACAAGAGACAATAGCAGGATTTCTTCGGGAACAAGTCATAAATCCAAAGGGCGAGTTCTACTATAATACCAACGAGAAGTTGATTCCAAACAATGATGATCATTTGTATGCCCTGTAGATCTTTAGATGGAGTACAACTTGTAATAGGTTTACAGTACTAACTTTGGAGTACAACTTGTGTAGATATATATTTGGACAACTTCTATATGTATATTGCTTGTAATTTTATGTACATATATTTATATATATATATAGTTCTATAGTTCAATTATATATGCATGCAATAAGCTTATTGTGTTATGTTGCTAATATATTAGCAGCAAAGAATATATATTGGAAAACCTATTAAATAAATAAATAAAACTGAAAACAGAACTGAAATAAAAATAAAAAGGAAAAAGGGTGCTGCCGCAGCAGCACCCTTTAGTCCCAGCTGGTATTACCAACCGGGACTAAAGGGTGGGCTTTAGCCCCGGTGGCCGGAGCCGGGACTAAAGGGGGGGGGGCCTTTAGTCCCGGAAGTGTAGTCCCGGCTCGGCAACCGGGGCTAATGGCCCTTGCCGACCGGGGTTAAAGGCATGTTTCTGTAGTAGTGATCGTCCACGACCCCATCCTCCTGTTCCTCGACAAGCGCGTTCATGGTGGTCCAGGTGCTTCGCTGCATCGCGCAGAGCAAGAGCGTCGTCATCATTACCATCCACCAGCCCAGCGCGCGCATCCTCGAGATCCTCGACAGGTTCCTGCTCCTCTCGCGTGGACGCACCGTGTACGCCGGCACGCCCGCGACGCTTAAGCCCTTCGCCGAGTTCGGCGCGCCTATCCCGGACAACGAGAACCCCACCGAGTTCGACCGACTGACCTCACGGTCACGGACTCGATCACGGTGGCGCGGCGGGCACCGGGCACCTGAGGGCTGAGGCACGGCGCCAGCGCGGCGGCGGCGGCGGAGACGATCGGCGGGGCTGAGAAACGTGCGCGGCGGCGGCAGCGGAGCCTGAGGAGCACGGCGGCGCGAGGAGGGTGGACGAGGACGACGACCCGAAGGTGACGGCGTGCAGGCAGCATGCGCGCGGCAGCGGCAGTTCGGCGCGGCCGAGCGCGGCACTGCTTGCGCCAGTGTGATGAGTACGGCCGCGCCAAACGCCGTGAGGAGGACCGTGATCCTGAGCGGGGCGCGACCGCTGCCTGCACGAGTGCCGCGCCGGCCGGCCCGCCGAAGCCCGGCTGCGACCTGCGAGCGCAACTGCGTACTGCGCCGGCCGGCCCGCCGAAGCCCGGCTGCGACCTGCGAGCGCAACTGCGTACGTGCGTACAGGACACAAGCAGGGCACCCAGGTCATTTTACACCACGGGACCCACATGTCAGTGCTCCTAACCGTCAAAATACTAACAGACCATGGACGAAATGACATCCGTGTAACTAAAGTTCGGCGCAGGGGCAACTGTGTGAGATTTTATTTTGCAATGGCGCGCGTGTAAAAGCGAACTTTTATAATGGCACAAATGTAAAAGACTCATGAAGAATCCACGCTCTGACCCGGCGTCTGGCACTAGCAGCTCACGAGGATCTGGAGGAGAAGCCTTTGCGGGTAGTACAATAGAGCGAGATGTTGCCGGGGTGGAGAAAACAAGCGCATGGACAGGCGAAAAGAAGACCAAGTTCCAAAACACTCCTACTTCCATGGATCTCGACAGGACTGCGAGCCGGGATGCCAACAATGAACCATCAGATAAGTGGACTGAATTTAGAGAACACATTTGTTGATATTTTGTATGAAATGAACGACTCAGGTTGGAAAGTGGACTGAACACATTTGTTGATATTTTCTTTTCCTGATTGGTTCCTGAAAGTTTCATTGAAAGTTCGAGTAAGATGGCATTTTTGTTAATGAAAGTTTCATTCTCTATCTCTATCCCATTGTCTACCATATCCCATTGTCTACCAAACAAGGGAATAGGTATGAAACCATATATCCATATCCCATACCTACCTGTTCTTGTCCCAATCCATTTCATTTTCCCTATCCCACCTGCATCCAAACGCCACCTGGACTCAACTAATCTAAAAGGCCTCCAACCGGCCCATTTGAGCCTATCCCCAACGATTCTTACCCTCGTGACTCCAACCTTCGCTTCGCCTCCGTCGCCGTTACTCGTTCCGCCGGCTCATACGTCACTGCCGGACACAGCACCTGAGCGCCGCCGTGTTCCCGTCCTCGCTAGGTGCGACAACGGACCGGGCTGCCGTCCTCGCCGAGCGCGGCGCGCGCCGTTGATGCCGGTCTACGGAGGTGCCTCCTCTTTCGTCTCCCCTCTTGCTGCCTGTGGATCGGGTTGCCTCTGCCCTAGTCCCTAACCCCTCCGCCAAATCAATTCACCACCTTCTCCGCCAACGCAGCTGCCGAATCAGTCCCCGCCTCCTCCTAACCAATCCCCCCTTCTCCTCCAGGCTTCGGTTGGTTCGAATTGGAGACTATTTCCGAGGTTAGGGTTTACTGATTCTGCGGCTCTGTGGTGGGTACGAGTACGACGGCAGATGAAGAATCCACGCTCTGACCCGGCGCCCGGCGCTAGCAGCTCACGAGGATCTGGAGGAGAAGCCTTTGCGGGTAGTACAATAGAGCGAGATGTTGCCGGGGTGGAGAAAACAAGCGCATGGACAGGCGAAAAGAAGACCAAGTTCCAAAACACTCCTACTTCCATGGATCTCGACAGGACTGCGAGCCGGGATGACAGTGAAGAGGCTGACAAGGTTGTCCATGTCATCGACCATGAAGGGGAACAAGAGCTGGGGCAGATCGAAGGCCTTGACTGGGATGACACGATGCTCTCAGAGGATCTCAAATCCTCTTTTAATAAGCCTTACAAAGGCCTTCCTTATATTGATAATGAGGAGGCTTGGGCCCTCATTGATGATCAACAGCTTAAAGACATGGAGATACGGTTCGCCTTATGTCGCATCAAAGCTCACAAGGTACCTATTATTATGAAAATGTCAGTAAAGATTTAGAAATTTTACTTTCTGCATATACATGTCCACACTGATCTTTGTACATTTACTCATTGTGCCTTATTTTTGTCAGATGTTGAAGGGAGAGAAGGCGGTGAGTGATGCGGAGCTCAGAAAGATGTACCCTCCAGACAAGCTTGAAGAAAATGGGTACTTTCAGTTTCTTGAGCATGATTTTGAATGGTACTTTGATCCTAAATACTGCAGTTATGCTCACTTGGAGGACTACCAGCGCTTAGCTCTTCATGATACTGTATGTAACACTTAGCCCCATGCAACTATTTCTGTGGTTCAGTGTTCAATTATGCTAATGCAACCAATCTTACTGCTATACCCACATCGCCATATTTTTTTATTTTAAAGTGCTTTATGTTTCTACTGTTATTGCGCTAGCGCAACCCATTCTTTCTTAAGCTGAGAGATGATGATACCTTAGATGGGAATGAAATATGGTTATGCCTCCATGTGTGGATCACTAGATTACTTAGCTATGTTTTACATGGCACTTAGCAAAGGCTGTGTCTCCATGTGAACCAGTGGGCTGATCAAAAGACTCTGCAGCGGTGAATTCTTTCTTTATCCATCCATGTCCACACATTTGGAATCAGAGGGAGTATTAGTTTTTTTCTGCTAAACCCACATAACAACATTTTAAGTTTGGGGTGCATTTTGTGTTAGAGGCACATGAAGCAGCTTGCATTGTTCCGGTTCTGTGGTAATTGTAGAGAGGTAGAAAGAGGTTGGAAAACCCCACTCACACCCCTAGGATGGTGACCTTTTATATAATATAGCTAGACACGGCTTGTATTACAAGAATACAACAAGCTGGGATATGCACAAAAGCCATACATCTCTATTATTGAGTTCAGAAAAGCGTTATTAAGCATCTGCTTAAGCGCGCTGAAGTGCTACGCAGGATGTCACCGCTTCGCTTCGGGCCATAAGCGGTCCTTGAGCGGCACTGGGACCTGAGAGGGGGAGTGGGGAGCCGGGAGGGGGAGCGGGCGAGCAGGGAGCTGCGGGCGGGCGTGCCGCCTTGGTGGAGCAGCAGCAGCTGGCTCCTGCTGCCCGCCGGCCGCGCTGCGCCCAGGTGAGCGGGGAGCTGGGAGAGGGAGCGGCCGAGCAGGGAGCTGCGGGCGGGCGTGCCGCCTTGGTGGAGCAGCAGCTGCCAGCTCCCGCTGCCCGCCAGCCGCGGGCGATGCGCAGCGCTGCTGCCAGATTGCCGAGGAGCGGGAGGCGCGCACACAGGGTCACTGACCGGAGGAGTGGGAGGCGGGAGGGAGAGCCTGCGTGCCGCTCATGGAAGCCCGACGCCGAACCTGGAAGCGCCCCGCCGTCATCGAGACCAAGAGCCTTAGCACCGCCGCCGTTGCCTGCGTGCTGAGCATGAGTGGGGGAGGGAGTGGATACTTGCAGAGGACTGCCCTGTGGGCTGTGGCCTGTGCCGGTGTGCCCTAAGGCCTCTGCCCTCTGCTGTGATGAGCCGATGCAGGCCAGTGGCCCAGCCCCAAAACAAAAGCCTACCACTCCGCACTGTGACCGTGGCTGTCTTCAACACCTATTGCATGAATCTGATTTGCTCATGTGTGCTACTTCTCAGATTGACAGCCTATTACATGAATCTGATTTGCTACAGTACAAAATGCTTAAGCAACGCTTAGGACGCTTAAGCCCGCTTAAGTGCTAAGCGGTGGGTCACCGCTCGCTTAGCGCCTTAGCGCTTTTCTGAACTTTGACAGGAAGAGATATAACTTTAAGTTATGACATACATGATAGCTTGGTGACTCTGATTAAGAAAGCTTGTTCAGCGTCGCTTGATATAGAAGCCTCTAGAGTCAGGCATTGGTGCATAGTGGATTATATGGCTTGCTAATAATACCTGAAGAGGCAGGGGTCAGCTAAATTGAACAGGGGAACAAGTACTAAAGGTTGGAATGTTGGATAGAAGCATGTAGAGGTTAGTAATCCCACGTGCCTGGGCCATGGCATTGGAAATCCATCCTATTTTACTACTAATGCCGTATTTATCCTGTTTTTATGTCCTTTCTATACGATCTTTTTTTGTGTTTTCATCACTAGAATACTGCAATATTGGCAAAAGGCTTGTGTTGTTGCAATCAGTTTTTTGATAGCTGTTGCATTAACCCTGTCCATTCTGGTGAAGGGTGAGATATGGGAAAAAAGATGAGACCTAGGATTCTTGAACTTTTGCAAGGATGATAATGCCTGCTTCTACTTGATTGTATAATCCCCCAACGCAGTGGTGCTTTGCTTTGTGCTCTTTGCATGCATTGTCATAAGTAAACACCTGCTCCATACAAGAAATGACTTGAGTCAATGCAGTGGGAGATTCAGGAACCAAGTACCTCTGTTGTCATAAGTTGGCACTGGATGTACTTACTTTTTGGCCATGTCTTTGAATGCGTCACTATAGTATAATACTATGATAGCAACAATTGTGTATTGATAATATTTCCTTTGTGCAGGGTATATATCTACACTGGGGTATTACCATGACACGTGTAGTACACTCAGAGCGACCACAATTTGTTTATTTCTGGGAAACGCTATCAAGTAAACTGAGGTATGTACGATGTGCATTGTGATTGATTGCTAACTTTTTATATGTCAACATTACTTGATAGCCTTTGCATCACATGCAGTGGTTTAAATTTTTCCGGGAAGTTCCAAATCAAGTGAGGGTACGCTGCACCTGAAAATCTCTTGTGGTTAATAAGTTCATTGAATGTATGCGATGCTATATACTCCCAGTCATCACCCTAAGGCTATATCTTCCTTTTGTGCAGGAGGAAAGCATTGAGCGTGCGGTCTTCTATCATGCTGTGAAGATTGCAAAGGAGTGTACCCATGTTTTACATCTTTGCTTGACTCCGGCTACACTGTAATGGCCCTCCTCAGTCCTCACCCTATTAACATACTGTTGTGCGCAACTGCGGCATTTAATAATTACATATTTCTTTTTCAGGAATATTTGTGGAGCGTTAGGTTTGAATAAGACTTGGTATGAAGACTCTGCTCGTCTCTATTTTGAGATTTGGGAAAACTGTTTACTAAGCAAAGGTTGGAGTGTTGCCCAAATATACAGAACTAGGAAATTTATGATGCTCGTTTTTCTGTTTTGTCCCAGCTTTATATGCTTATTAATCAGATACATTTCTTTCTTACGTGCTTAGATGAGTTTCAAAGATGCTTTGGATCAAGTGAAGGAGAGAAAGGCATGCGTTCCACGGCCATTGTTGAGTTGGAAGCTGAGTTTGACAGTAATCGACAATGGTCGGCCTGGTCTTGTCACATATAATGTAGGTAGCTCTTCTTTAGAGATATTTGCTTATTCTATCCTATGTACTTTTTCCCCCATTTTAGCATATGTGGCTAATTCATTCGCGTTCTTTCTCCAGTATAATACCCTACGTGGCTGAAATTGATTGAAACATGTAAGCTTATTTTTAATGTGATCAATGTCCAACTGTAATTTTCTTTACACTCAAGCAATTTTTGACTCCCTGTAGTTACCAGACGATGAAGCTTATAAGTTGGTCAGTGGAGGCTGTCAAAAAAATGGTTAGTTAATTCTTTTCTTTCTGTTGTCATTATGGTTTTAATGGATGTCTAAATTTGCTTTATTCTACTGAAGTGGGGGCTAAATTTATTTTCAGGTTCTAAAAACTCGAGTGTTATTAGTGATTATGCCAAAAGAAGTTGGACATGCAGAAAAATTGGTTTGATCCCCCCCAGCCTCCCATAAAGTATTGTACAAAAATTTCGTCAGCAATCTTGCAAGATTAACATACTTATTCAACAAGATCAGACCCGGTTTTAACATAATCTGTATATTTATACTTTCAGGCTCGATGTGGCAGGACAGTTCAGTGCATAAATCAGGGAGGTCAGAGGCAATACCAAAAACAAGCGGACCATTGATGTTTACTCTCGCAGCTGTGTCTATCTATATGTGCTAGAAGCCTAAAACGGATGCAGTGTTTACTTGGTAGCCAGAAGCCAGTGTTAATTTAAGTAGCATCCTTAGATGATATACTGGAATGCAAAGCTCCAATAATTTTGTCAGCTGGTATTATGGATTGTCATAGATGCAGCAAACCTTATTAGGTTGAGATTTAGCAGGCCTGGTGACAGCAACTATCCATGCGTCTGTTTCTAAATTTCACCCACTATAGCTATTTGGACATTATTATCACGGAAGTTAGTATTAATAAATTCACTAGGCGGTTGACGTGGTGAGTCTCATGTTATGCTATCGCTGTCCTAAGCTGAGTTTTTTTTTTCTTGTTAAAATATCATTACTCTTACACAGAAAACGCCAGGTTAAACTGGGGAGATCACGTGCGGGTAATCTAAACTGGGGAGATCACGTTGCCGGTCCATCCCAGCATCTCCGTTTCATTCAGTCCAACTAACCAGAGAAATGTTGGAGAAAGCCGGAAAGGACTATGCATGCCACCAATGCAAATGCATACCATGGCAGAAAATGATTATCGTTTTCTTGAACGCAAAGTAAAAAAGGAAAGGAGTAGTAAAAAACGCTTAGCATTTGGTGAGTCCCCTTGGTAAAGCGTGTGTGTAGGTAGACTCAGACAGTAAAGCCATTTTTCTGTCTGTTACACATTTTCTGTTGTCACATGTAAATTGAGACATTCCCCTTCCAAATTGACACAGGAATTGAGTCCTTTTCAAATAATTGTCACTTCTTATACAAGTTGGTTTTGCACAGAGTTCAAAGACAGGAATTTGAGATGATTTGATGTGCGGTTTGAAATGTTCCAATGGATGCAGACTTCGAAAGCCCCTTAGTACTTCAGGATCAAGTTGGCTTGGAATATCAACGCGATTCTAAACCCAATGGCCCAAATATTCCAAACAGATTGAAGGATCGCCATCCTGCTATGGCCTGCTCACTTACACAATGACGATGGTTGCCAGAAGTGAGTGATCAGCTTCAGTGTTTTTTTAAACGCCAATCTTTGATTCTAACCAATAGCTTTATACAGTTGTTCTGTTTTTTTTAATAGTTACAACTTATCCTTTTATTATTAGATGAAGTGCATTTTTCATTTTGTCACGCAGAGGATAATACTGATGCCCATGTGCTACCAAGAAATGGTGACTAGGCAACTTTGCTGAACTGGAGAATCTTTTAGTGTACATCTTGGGACAGCTGAATATTTCAACGGAGAATTGTATCTGCTTCCGCGTTTGATGTTCTTAAACCACTAACTGAATCTATGCAAATAAACTTGATAAGAGGCATTTAACCTCACAAGTGCATCTCCACTTTAATCGTTAAGTTCACACCACTGTACTACTTGAATTGCAAGAGGAAGAACAGTTATCTATGCGCTACTCTTTTAAAAAATGTGTCTGATTGTGATTAATTATTAAGAAAGAGAACAAGGAAAAAAATTAGTACAGGAGAATACAAAGATATTCATCCGCTGGTACATGAACCACCATAACAGCTCTGAATTGTTTGTATAAAAAGTTAAAACGAGAGAAGAGGAGATTACACACGTACCAGAAATTGCATAAAGAACACCACACAGCTACCAAAAAATCATGGCCAACCTATAAATCACAAGTAAACTGTCAAGCAAGTATTCAAAGTACAGTTTACAGTTTAAAATATAAGTACAATGTAATATAGATTGTATCTATCATGTCATAGATGTTTTTCTAGATATAAGATGCTAAAAGGTGACTAAAAGGTGAAAAGAATAAGAGAGACAAATAGAGTAGTAGCATAGTCCTCAGCATCCCTTAGAGGGGCTAATGAAAAGTTGGGTGCTAAACTTTATCACTGCACTTTTAGACCACCTATTTGGTTCTCAAAAGACTAAAACAGGCTAAAAAAATGAAGGGCTAAATTTTAGTACAACTGACCTTTAATATAGGACTATTTTCCTTATCATTATGTATTATACGCGGTCTCCATATTTTTTTACTTCATATTATGGAAAGTTAAGTTTCTGACGAATAGCAGCCGGGGGAAATAGTAGTTTTTATGGTAACATTGTTTTCTTCTAATATACGTGCTACTTAATTTGAATTATTGCTGGCGGATGGCCATGGTCAATAAAAGCAACTTTTTAGTTCGATGGCATCTATATATATGGCCATTGGGTCGGCCTGGGCCCGGACTAAGGCATGACACGACCGGGCCGGGCCGATCAAGGTATGCACGGCGGGTCAGGCCAAGGCCGAGCCTCGGGCCATGCCGTCAGCCCAAGCCCAGCCCAAGCATGGCTCGGGTTGGCCCACCGGACCTATCAAGCCCGTCGCTAGATCTAGGCTTTAAATATATAAATATATGTGTATATATGTATATGTACTCCCTCCATGTCTCAAAAGAAACATTTTAGACAACATTGCGCATATTAAGGAGTGATTAATTAGGGGAAAGTTTTCTATCTTTGCCCCTATTAAATAGAGCTATGGTGGATACTATACATGAAACAAATGAAGTTCAAATGGCTACTGGCGTGAGGCAATTGTCCTATGCGTCAAGGTCGCAGGGTTGATCCCTGGTGGCCACAATTTTTGCCAGTCGCTCGATTTTGCATGGCACTGTTGCTGTGCGCGGGAGTGAGATGGCATGCACGTGTTTAGGCAAATTTTTTCCCCTGCATGGCGCGTTTGGGCCAACGTTTTTCGCTGCATGGCTTTTTTTGCGTGGCGCGCGCTTGGGCATGTCTGGCCGACGCTTAGTGTTCCTGGGTGCTATGCTTGGTTATTTAATACGTCTCATTCTTGCTTGTGCGGACTCAACGCCACTTCTTCTCTTCTCCATACTTCTTCTCAACGTAAACATGGCCAATTCATTTCATGGTTTTGATCTTAACGAACCTGTATCCGAAGACAACGACGATGACGGCAACGACGTTGAGTTTTTTTGACCATGAAGACAACGACGACGATGACAACAACGGTAATGCATCTCTTACTACTTTCTTTAGGCATTGTTGTTGCTTTGTGCACGTAGTACTACTATGGTGAGGTTCTGATGAGGTTGGGGCTTGCTGTGTTGCAGAGCCTGAAGATGACAACGACGGCTTTGATCTGAACATTCCCTTAGAAGCAGAAGACAATGGTAATACGATTCCTCGTTTGATTTTGTTGTTTCCTTCAAACCCCATATTTTCTTAGCTTCTTGTTTTCTTGTTTGGACAGGCTTTGAGTTGAACATCCCACTTGATGAATTTGGTGTTGTTGATTTCAACTATGAACAAAACCTCGCTGGTAAGCTCACCAAGAACTTCTTCACGGCAAGTAGAACATGCAGTTGCTACTATTAGTAAACGTGCTTGTTTGTTTCCTTGTTTTTTTCCTTTATAAATAGAACATGCTGTGGATAATTAGAGCCGGTTCCTGTAATTAGATGATGCCGTGGTCAAGGATAACTTGTTGCTGCTAGCTAATAAAAATACTTGTCGTGAAGATGTTGCTAATAAAAGAACTTTCTAATAAAAGGACTTGTTGTTGCTTGCTGAGAATAATAGAACTTGCAGTGATGTTTATATTTGGCCATGCAGCCCGAGACCCGACAGCCCGGCACGAAGCACGGTATTTTGGCACGACCCGAGCCCGGTCCGGCCTGGCACCCTGCGGGCTCGGGCTGGCCCGGCACGAGGCACCATGCCGTGCTTGGGCCGCCACCCAGGCCCGCGGGCGGGCACGACACGACACGACCTTTAGAGGGCGGCCCAGTGGTGGCCCGACCATTCGGCCTGTCAAGAGCCCAGCCAGCCAGCCCACCCCAAACCCTAACTAACTTCCCTCCTAGCCAACCGCCCAACCCACCTCCCATCCCGCTCCATCCCGTCGCGCCATCACAGGCCATGTCGTCGCCGCCCACGTGCCCACGCCCACTCGCGAACACGGCCACGCTCCCACGCCCCGGTCACCCCCTCGACCGGCCCTCCCTCTCCCACGAAGGCCGCTCGAGTGGATCCGGCTCGGCGCCCGTCTCCCTTTCCTCGGTGGATCTGGCTCGCCGGCTCGGTGCCTCTCCCTCTCCTGACGGATCTGGCTCAGCGCTCCTCCCTCTTCCTTGTCTCTTCTCTCTCTCCTCGGCGGATCCGGCTCGACACCCGTCTCCCTCATGCACGGCGTCGTGTGGTCGTCCCTCATGTGGCGTCCATGTCTCCCTCCAGTGGTCGTCTCCTCATGTCCTCCGCCTCCAGAGCAAGAGCACCGGTGGTTCCTGGCTCCTGCCCGGCCACGCCTCCTCGTGCCTCGCCGTGGTTTGCGGGCGTCGCCTGAGGTCAGATCTGCCTCGAGGGCGAGCTCGCTGGCGACGGCCGCCGCCTCCTGCCTCCTGCTCTCCCCTACCCCTTCCTCCGCACGACCCACCTCCACCACGAGCGTGTCGGCAGTGGTCATGCCTCCTCCTGATCTCGGCTCTCCTCTCCCTCCCATCTCTCCTTTTGTGGGCCTCGGGTCGGCCCGTTCACTAGGAATCGCCGTGCTTAGCGGGTCGGCCCGACACGGAAGGCCCGTGGGCCCGTGCCTGGGCCGAAGGCCAGGCCCGTGGGCCTCTTAGGCACGACACGGGAGGCATGCATACCTAGCCCGTGCCCGGGCCGGCCCGATGGACATCTATAGTAATGTTAAACTTTCAATAGAGCTTGCTGTTCTCTATAAATAGAAAATGTCAGGTATTTTTTTTCACTACTGTATCTATAGAACTTGACGGCTTGTTCCCCTTCTTCTGAGGTTCCATGGCTGCAACAGTGTTGTCCCCTGTTCTCTTGCGGGTGTTTTGCTGAGCAGTCTGGTTTCCTCTCTGATTATTTCCTCGATCACCCTGCGTGTTCCTCTCGGGAAAGCGCTCCTATGTGCGCTCTTCCGTCGCCATCATGGAGTTAACTGCTTGATGGAACTCATCAACGTTGGTCGGGTCATTCTTGATGAAATCCTTGTAATTGTACCTTTCGCAGATTCCGTTGCCGAAAAGGTCGATTACTTCTCTATCTGTTATATCTGAGACTGTGGAGCGGATCTCAGAAAAACATCTATAGTACTCCCGCATGGTCTCGTTTTCCGGTTGCTTGCAGGTTCTGAGCTTAGTCCGAGGGTCTGATCTCTCGGGAACACCCGCAAAGTTTTCGATGAAGATACGATGGAGTTGTTCCCAGGAGTCAATGGACTTGGGCTTAAGTCTGTCAAACCATGCAAGGGGCATTGTCTCTAGAGCCATGGGTAGAAATAATGCCTTGACGTCGTTGCTTCCGCCAGCTAGCTCGACTGCTTGAGCATACAACCTGAGCCACCGTTTAGGTTCTGTTTTCCCATCGTACTTGGAGTAGTTCCCTGGTTTGAATTTTCGTGGAAACGGGACTGCTCGGAGTCTCTGGGAAAAGCAGGGGAAACGATCAACTGTGTCGGATGCTAAGTTGTCGACTCCTCGATATGATGATTCGGCTCCTCCTTCAGCTTGATCAGGGACTCGGTTGCCCAGGCGACTCCTTGCTGGAGCCCGGCCGAGCAGCTCATGAACGGGTCGCCTCTGACTTGGATGAGATGAATCTTGATCATCGTCTAAGGACTCAAGGTTTCGACCTTTGAGCTATAGTGCGGTAGTCTGAAGCATGATCAACTGTCGTTCTTCATCAGGGGTGCGGTTGTCCTTGGCTCTCATCTCCGTAGCTAAAGCCATGATGTTTTGGTAGGGTGTCTGATATACCTTGTGACCAGCGACCCTCATGAATTCAGGTTTGAGGTTGCGCGAACAGTCAGCTCGCCGTCCGTTGTGATCATTTTGGGATTGAATCTCCTGATCACGCTGATTACGAATTTGACGCTCAGATTCCTTTTCCAGACGCCTTTGACTATTATATTCTTCAAGTCGTACTTGGTAGCGCTCCATAGCCTCCTTTCGATGAGTCGCTCGCCTTCTGCGAGCGTCTTTGGCCTGATTCTTCCTTAGTCTTTCTGCCTTCATAGACTCAGTTCTCTGGGTCCTTCTGGGTCGTTATCGGATATCATACTCAAGGTTTCATCATCTCGGAGGACATCTGGAGGAGTTGGAGGTCGTAGAGATGACTGGTGTCCTGCCATGAAGACTTCATGAGTGTAGCCTTGGTTTGTTGATCCTGGTGTAACCGACTTCAAGGTAGAAGCATTGGAGATTAGCTCTGTTGAGGTATCGTGCTCCTCAAAGGGGAGCTGATGTCCATATTGGTAAGGGAGTTGTTGGTCGATTGTGCCAACCAACCTAGCCGGGGCTGGTTGTATTGGCCAATGGACGATGTTACCCTCCTCGGTTGAACTGAAAATGAGTCCCTGTTGGGCTCCAGTCAAAGGGATATGTTGAAGCTTTTTGAACTTTGATCCAATCAACTCCTGGAAGTTTTGAGCTGAATTGCGCAGTCCAAAGGGGATACAATGTCTGGCATCCGAGTCCTTTTCGGGCCTAAAGTTCGTGTCCGAGTAGGAGTCGGATGCTTCAGCTTGGCCCCCAGATTCTTGCGATTCTTGGATTGTGAGGTTTTCTAGGTCCTGAGCGAGACGGTCTGTCTTTGGCATGATTTTTGCTTCTGATTCAGGTTGAAGGTGTCGATGCAGCTTTCCTTGATCATCCGCGATGCAAGTGAAAGGATCAAGATGCCCAAGAGGGGGGGGGGTGAATTGGGCTTTTCTAAAACTTCTTGCAAGAATAAAACCTATCAAGCCCCAATTAACCCCCTAGTGCCTAGAAGTGTGTTTATCTTTATTCTACCGCACAAAAGACCAAGTCTATGCCACTCCTACTCTAGCAAAGCAATTCAATAGTGAATGAACAACAAGTATAATGCAGAATTGAATTGCTTGAAAGTAAATGCGTAAGTAAAGGAGTAGAGATGACAAGACGATCTTTTTGCCGAGGTATCGAGGTGTCGACACACCCCCTAGTCCTCGTTGGAGCACCCCGCGCAAGGGTATCGCTCCCCCTCGATCCGCGCAAGGATCAAGTGCTCACTATGAGCTGATTCTTCGTCGCTCCGGCCCTATGAATCGCTCACTACCGGTCACAAGCTTGCTTGGGTCATCCACAATGCCACCGGATGCTCTCCAAGCTTCACGATAGTCACCAAGCCGTCTAGGTGATGCCGATCACCAAGAGTAACAAGCTAGAACTCTCACTTGACCAACACAAGGCCAAAGAGATGGATGGATGCACACTTGCTACTCAATTCTCACTAGGAGGTGTCTAATTCTCACAATTAGCAAATCACTCAACCTCACTAGGGCTCTTGCACTATCTCACACTCACAATGTGTCTTTCAGCAGATGGAAGTGGCAAGAACACTCTAATGGATGGAGGGAAGGAGTATAAATACTCCTCCAACCGGTCATCCAAAAGAGCACCAAACAGGGCTCTCTACGGTGGCATCGGACGCTCTGATGCCTGGCATCGGACGTGCCGATGACCTCGACCAACGGTCGACTGTACCACCCTGTCAGACTGGTTAAAGGGACATCGGACATGGGCAGCGTCCGATGCCACCACATCGGACGCGTCTGATGTGGATTTACCCTCTCTGGAACCTCTTTGGATGGCCATCGGACGCTGGCCCTCAGCGTCCGATGCCAGCGTCCGATGCGACCTCCAGTTCACGCGCATGTGAACAGTGGCACGACCGCGTCCGATGTGAACACATCGGCGCGTCCGATGCCACGCACCAGACTAAACCCTAGTCGGGGTGAGCATCGGACGCGTCCGATGCCCACCTGGCCAGCGTCTGATGCCCATTACAAGGGCAGACTTAACTCGGATCGCGATGTGGCCTAAACAACTTTTGTTCCTCTCGACATAAGTCATCTCTCTGAGCTCCCTAGGGCTATGAAATAACAAGTGTGCACCACACCTACCTCAATAGACTCATCTAGGTTAAGCTACTGATTCACGCTCCCCTTTATAGTACGGCCAAAGGAAAAACAAATACCTAAGACTACCTAAGTGTCCTCCAACACCATATGACACTTAGCCTAGTCTACCACCGTCTTCGTCGTCCATCCTTTGAAAACCGAAACGATATCCATCGCCAGGGGACATGAACTCCATATGCCCGTATCGTCGCCATTACCGTGACCTAACTCAATCCTGTTTCTGCAAAACACACGTTAGTCATAGTAATCTTGTGTTTCATCCAATCACCGAAACCACTAGGGGACAAGATGCGTTCAATCTCCCCCTTTTTGGTGATTGATGACAACACGAGATCGAGTATAGGTAGAAGAGGTTTTTAAATCATGACATGTATGAACTTGCAACAAATAAGAGAAAAAGATTAGGGGCAAGCTCATACATATCATGCCATCATCCTGCACTCAATAAGTTAGAGTGAATAGCAAGTGCAAGAGTAAAAGAGCTCATATACATAACGAAGTGAGAATTAAGCACAAGTAATGAGCGAAACGAAATGACATGTCATATAATATAACAGTGAGCACAAACATGTCACACGATCCATAGCACAAGTATATAACAAAATATAGTGCCAAAAGATGCAATGAGTAAAGAGCGTATGTGAAACAAAACACATCATAAGAAGAAAGGCCCTCTCACTTGACCAACACAAGGCCAAAGAGATGAAAAGAGACCAATTCTAGAATTTTCAACAGAAAATGGCTTTCCCAGACCGGTTAAGTCGATTTTTATAGTGTTAAAAAAATTCATAATAGACTCCATCTCTTTGTTTCTTCTCTCTTCAGCGAAAAACATATATAGATCGTCTAATTCAAAGTCCAAATGAAGAAAATGCAACTTAATTTGGAGAAATCATCCAGCACAAACTGGCTTAGCAGGTTTCAAATGGGTTTGCGTGGTATGGGCGTGCTCCCCGAAAAAATTGAAACCATCTAAATCAATTTTCATAGTTGGAGCCAAAATCAAAAAAAAATTCATAATAGACTCCATCTCTTTGTTTCTTCTCTCTTCAGCGAAAAACATATATAGATCATCTAATTCAAAGTCCAAACGAAGAAAATGCAACTTAATTTGGAGAAATCATCCAGCACAAACTGGCTTAGCGGGTTTCAGATGGGTTTGCGTGGTATGGGCGTGCTCCCCGAAAAAATTGAAACCATCTAAATCGATTTTCATAGTTGGAGCCAAAATCAAATCTATTTCAATAGGAACTCAATTACTTAGGAAACATATAGATTTCGTGTGTGGTAGGTTTTTTTATCGAGACAAGACCACCTATCTCTATATACATCAGATGATCATAACTAATTGAGGTACTGATTCCGGTAAAAACTCCTACCTGAACATGGGTATGGATAGTGGGTAAAATATTTTTTCGTGGATAAGAATATGGGCAACACATACCTAGCGGAGCCTTGTTTAGATTGCATCAACCTTCCAACTTTTTTCACTCTCTTCATCACATCAATGTTTAGATGTATGCATGGAACATTAAATGTTGGTAAAATAAATAACTAATTGCATAGGTTAGTTATAAATCACGAGACGAAACTTTTGAGTCTAGTTAGTACATGATTGAATAATATTTGTCAAATACAAACGAAAGTGCTACAGTAGCATATAAACAAGCCATTGCCATTCCTAGCCGTTACTTGTTCTTGTTCCACCGGCTCATACGTCACCGCCGGACACAGCACCTGAGCGCCGCCGTGTTCCCGTCCTCGTTAGGTGCGACAACGGACCAGGCTGCCGTCCTCGCCGGGCGCGGCGCGCGCCGTTGATGCCGGTCTGCGTAGGTGCCTCCTCTTTCGTCTCCCCTCTTGCTGCCTGTGGATCGGGTTGCCTCTGCCCTAGTCCGTAACCCCTCCGCCAAATCAATTCACCACCTTCTCCGCCAACGCAGCTGCCGAATCAGTCCCCGCCTCCTCCAAAACAATCCCCCCTTCTCCTCAAGGCTTTGGCTGGTTCGAATTGGAGACAATTTCCGAGGTTAGGGTTTACTGATTCTGCGACTCTGTGGTGGGTACGACGGCAGATGAAGAATCCACGCTCTGACCCGGCGCCCGGCGCTAGCGGCTCACGAGGATCTGGAGGAGAAGCCTCTGCAGGTACAATAGAGCGAGATGTTGCCGGGGTGGAGAAAACAAGCACATGGACAGGCGAAAAGAAGACCAAGTTCCAAAACACTCCTACTTCCATGGATCTCGGCAGGACTGCGAGCCGGGATGACAGTGAAGAGGCTGACAAGGTTGTCCATGTCATCGACCATGAAGGGGAACAAGAGCTGGGGCAGATCGAAGGCCTTGACTGGGTCGGGATGACACGATGCTCTCAGAGGATCTCAATTCCTGTTTTAATAAGCCTTACAAAGGCCTTCCTTATATTGATGATGAGGAGGCTTGGTGTGACAGAACGGCCCTAATCTCATGGCCCACGTGTCCCTGTCAACCTCTGACAGCCGAACCCATGTTCCGTGTGATTAAGACCTGTTCGCCACCGGGCTACACCAGTGCCCAATGTCCGCAGGATCGTCTCACAATTCGGTTACAGCATTGCATACTTTTACAAATAACATCGGAATAAAGAGCGGAAGACTTAAATAACATTAGTTTTACAAAGCAGGGTTCCAAAATAGAAATTAAGGTGCAGTTATTACAAACCAAGTTCTGATAATAGAAATAGACAAAGGCAACGTAGTGGAGAACAGCAAAGATACTTATAATCACCCAGCCCGCGGGTGTACAACTATTCTTCGGCCTCATCGGCCTCTTCCTGGACGATGGTCACGCAGCAGGGTGCAAGACACATCGGGGACTCTGTCATACCTGCAGCATGGGTAACAAACCCTGAGTACTGGGGTACTCAACAAGACTTACCCGACTAAAGAAAAGGGAGAAGACTCAGGAATGAGAGGCTTAGGGTAGCCAAGGTAAGGCTTAAGCAAGATTAGGTATTTTGCAGAAAAGCATTTTTGTAAACCTTATTTTATTTTGGAAAGATTCAGTATTCCTCAATTCTTCGTCGTTCATGATTCATTTTACATTTCAAAACATTCCTAGTTGAGAACCACTCTCCGTTGACAGTCAGTGGACCAAGTCTCCATAACCGAGGAGCTACGTTAATCCGGATAAATAATACTCAGCTGAGGATCCCTATCCACACTGCATATGTAGCACCCAAGCTTGCATATGCCAACTCGTCTACCACGATTCCTCCAAGATTGGGCCCGGTCCTACGCCACCCGGAAGTACAGTACACCACTCCTATCCAGGTACGACGACCACGTGGGTACATGCTACTTCCGCCATCTCTCCACTCCCAGTGCGCGGTTGTCGGTCCAATAAAGGATTCCTCGGAGCCAGAGCTTTCCGAAGTATGTGAATAGTTGCAAGTCTTGGCCAGCAGGCCCCCATACGGATGGTCCCTACATTTTTTTCTGCCAGCGACAAGCACCTTGGGACTCTAACCTAAGAGTACAGGTTCTGTCGGTTTTTCAACCCTGTCCCGGTCGGTGTCAACTGTTGAGTCCCGGACTACAACGTGACGGCACCGTACGCTCGGACAACCTCTCCTCGCTGTTGACTAGGTACGGATCAGATACTTAGCCAACAGTCAGGGAGCAAAGCCAAATTCCCATCAAAAATTCTTTAAGTGATCACACTTTTGAAATTGACATTTTATTGCAAATCTATTGTATAGCATCGCTAAGCATTTTGCAAATAGTTTTTAAACAGGGCAGGTGGATTTTCTGGTGGAGGTAAATAGTGCAGGTAAAAGGTCATCACACAACTCCTATAACCTAATGCAGTAGTTTTAACTCAAAAGCATTTAAGTAAACTTTTGTGAAAACAAGGAAGGGTTAAGATGCACCGGGGCTTGCCTTGAAGAGCAAAGAGGGCAGGCTCGAGGGCGGCAGGGCAGTTGTCGGAGCTCGGGGTAGCCTCAGGGACAGGTTCGTCAGCGGCTGCCTCGATCTTGACGCCTTCTTCGGTGACTATACGAATGCAATGATGCATGCTCATGAGTATGCTAGCATAAACAATGCAACACAGGGCATACAACATGAACCTTAATCACCTTTTCTGTTTTTCTTAATTATTTAAAAAGGTCATTTTATGCAGTTGCTCCAAAAATTACCAAATTAATCACATAAGTTCGTTATGGTGTAGATAGATGACAAAACAAATTTCATAATTTTTGGAGGTTATTAAGGTGCTCAAATAAAATCAGACATTAATTAACAAAGGCACTATTTACAATTAAAATAAAAGCTCAAAAAATCAACTTGTTCCAAAAGACTTCAAAATTTCACCAGAGACTAAACATGGCATAGGAAGCTCACAAAAATTTATCTCATGATTTTTGGAGTTATAAACGATTTTCTAAAAATCCAGAACCATCCATTTATTAATTAAAAGAGGGATTTTACATTTTCAAATTCTTCCAGAAAAGTCAAGTTTCATATTTTTATAAAATAATACATGGTATAAAGACTCAACTGTAAAATTTCAGAATTTTTAGAGCAATACAGAAAATCATACAAAAAGATGAAAAAGGAACACTATTCACAACTTCCAAAAAGGAAAAGAGCACTGTGCTCCTCCCTCGCAGGGCTCGGGCGAAGCGGAAACAATCGGCCGTCCGAGACCTGGCCGGGAGGCTCGGGCGAGACGGAAAACGATCGTTTCGTCCGAGGCCTGGCCGGAAGGCTCGGGCGAAGCGGAGGATGCAAGCTTGCTCGAGACTAGGCTTGGCGAAGCCGAGGGTGCGTGAGTCCGCTCGAGGCTAGGCTCGGGCGAAGCGGTGTGTGAGTCCGCTCCGAGGCTGGGCTCGGTGAAGTGGCGAGGGTACGTGTCTGCTCGAGGCCTGGCTCGAGCGAGTGCTTGCTCGAGGCCTGGCTCGGGCGAAGCGGAGTGGAAGCAGAGACCGGGGGCTTCGAGTGCTTACCACGGGTCGGAGGCAGGCTCGGCGGGACGGATCAAGGTGGTCGACGGAGCTCGGCGGGCGTTCACGGCGGCGCTCGACGCTCCGGCGATCCTGTGCACCGCACGAGGTCACAATGGCACGGTCAGAGCCGCAAGAAGACAGGGAAGCTGACACAGGGGTCGGAGAAAGATGATCATGGCCGGAGAGTGGGGATTTCCCGAACCCGAGCTCACCGGTGTTTCGCCGGAGTTTGGGAAGATGGGGTTACGCCGGGCGATTGGAGGCGGCGGAGGTAAAATTGAGGGGCTGGGAAGCTTCGCGAGCTCAAGGCGGAGCTTCTGGGCTAGGTGGTGGAGCGGCGGTGACCCTGGAGTGAGCTGGCGACGGTGGCGGAGGTGAGTGAGCTGCTCCGGCCGGCCGGCGGGCCTTTTATAGCCGCGGCCAGGGGCCGTTAGGGAGCGCGCGGGGGTGGATAAGAATGCCCGCGGCGCGTGCTTGCGATCTCATGATGAAGAAGGACGGGCGTGCACTAAGGGACCGGGCGTGAGCTCGCCGGCGACGGCCACACGGCGGCGCTGTGCAGGGAACTGTAGGGGACGGGCGCGGAGGTCAACTGGCGCGCGCGTGTAGATAAGAATGATGGCGCTGTTCTAAGGGCGACGGGGCGGGGTGGTCAGGCGGCTGCCAGACGCGTGGCGCAAGCGGCGCTGGCGCGCGGCCATGGCCGGAGCCCCCTAGCTGTAGGTTGAAGACGAACAAGGCTAGGTCTTAGGGTTTGACTATGGGCTGATTTCTGAATTTTGCAAATTACTCCCAAAACTTGAACTGAGCAGCAAAAACTCAAAATACCAAAGTTGTGCAGAAAAAGGAGATCTACAACTTTGTCAAAAAGAATATTTTCAAATTCCAAACAGTTCTTGAATTATTTTCGAAATCAGAAAAGGGGACACTTTTAAGATTTGAATAATTTCAAAAGTACTTTTGATTTTATATAGAAACTTGAAAATTCGTAAACACCAAAGTTGTTCCTCTTGACAAGACCTACAACTTTGCTTTTTGGACCAAGTCCAAATTTTGAATAGTTTTTAAAGTATTAAAAGAGGGGTAAAAACCAGGGTTTGGAAATTAGGGTTTTTCAAAAGGACTTTGAAATCTGATTTTCGATTTTGATTTTTGAACAACACAACAAAGCTTCAAGACACTAAACTGAACAAGAAATACACAAGACTAGGCACAGAGGTGAAATTACCATTTTTGCCCTTAAAGGAAGATTTGGGCTTTAGGGTTTTTGAAAAGAGATTGCTACATAAGTACTAAGCAAACATAAATGCAAGGCAAGAATGATTAATGACTAATGATGATGACATGTCAGGTTAATTACATTTTTAAACACCCGAGGTGTTACACTTGGGCCCCCATTGATGATCAACAGCTTAAAGACATGGAGATACGGTTCGCCTTATGTCGCATCAAAGCTCACAAGGTACCTATTATTATGAAAAATTATTATGAAAATGTCAGTAAAGATTTTAGAAATTTTACTTTCTGCATATACATGTCCACACTGATCTTTGTACATTTACTCATTGTGCCTTATTTTTGTCAGATGTTGAAGGGAGAGAAGGCGGTGAGTGATGCGGAGCTCAGAAAGATGTACCCTCCAGACAAGCTTGAAGAAAATGGGTACTTTCAGTTTCTTGAGCATGATTTTGAAAGGTACTTTGATCCTAAATACTGCAGTTATGCTCACTTGGAGGACTACCAGCGCTTAGCTCTTCATGATACTGTATGTAACACTTAGCCCCATGCAACTATTTCTGTGGTTCAGTGTTCAATTATGCTAATGCAACCAATCTTACTGCTATACCCACATCGCCATATTTTTTTTATTTTAAAGTGCTTTATGTTTCTGCTGTTATTGCGCTAGCGCAACCCATTCTTTCTTAAGCTGAGAGATGATGATACCTTAGATGGGAATGAAATATGGTTATGCCTCCATGTGTGCAGGGGCGAAGCCACGTTCAGTTTCCCTGGTGCCTATGCACCATGGTAAATTTTGTTGTTATCACTAAAGAGTTTAAAATTTACTATATATCTTTATAAAAATATATGTGCTCTTTTAGGGGTGCACCAGGGTTTACCTGTTGCTAGCTTCGCCCCTGCATGTGTGGATCACTAGATTACTTAGCTATGTTTTACATGGCACTTAGCAAAGGCTGTTTCTCCATGTGAACCAGTGGGCTGATCAAAAGACTCTGCAGCGGTGAATTCTTTCTTTATCCATCCATGTCCACACATTTGGAATCAGAGGGAGTATTAGTTTTTTCTGCTAAACCCACATAACAACATTTTAAGTTTGGGGTGCATTTTGTGTTAGAGGCACATGAAGCAGCTTGCATTGTTCCGGTTCTGTGGTAATTGTAGAGAGGTAGAAAGAGGTTGGAAAACCCCACTCACACCCCTAGGATGGTGACCTTTTATATAATATAGCTAGACACGGCTTGTATTACAAGAATACAACAAGCTGGGATATGCACAAAAGCCATACATCTCTAATATTGAGTTCAGAAAAGCGTTATTAAGCGTCTGCTTAAGCGCGCTGAAGTGCTACGCAGGATGTCACCGCTTCGCTTCGGGCCATAAGTGGTCCCTGAGCGGCGCTGGGACCTGAGAGGGGGAGTGGGGAGCCGGGAGGGGGAGCGGGCGAGCAGGGAGCTGCGGGCGGGCGCGCCGCCTTGGTGGAGCAGCAGCAGCTGGCTCCTGCTGCCCGCCGGCCGCGCTGCGCGCAGGTGGGCGGGGAGCTGGGAGAGGGAGCGGCCGAGCAGGGAGCTGCGGGCGGGCGTGCTGCCTTGGTGGAGCAGCAGCTGCCAGCTCCCGCTGCCCGCCAGCCGCGGGCGATGCGCAGCGCAGCCGCCGGTTTGCGGAGGAGCGGGAGGCGCGCACACAGGGTCACTGACCGGAGGGGTGGGAGGCGGGAGGGAGAGCCTGCGTGCCGCTCATGGAAGCCCGACGCCGAACCTGGGAGCGCCCCGCCGTCATCGAGACCAAGAGCCTTAGCACCGCCGCCGTTGCCTGAGTGGCGGAGGGAGTGGATACTTGCAGAGGACTGCCCTGTGGGCTGTGGCCTGTGCCGGTGTGCCCTAAGGTCTCTGCCCTCTGCTGTGATGAGCCGATGCAGGCCAGTGGCCCAGCCCCAAAACAAAAGCCTACCACTCCGCACTGTGACCGTGGCTGTCTTCAACACCTATTGCATGAATCTGATTTGCTAATGCGTGCTACTTCTCAGATTGACAGCCTATTACATGAATCTGATTTGCTACAGTACAAAACGCTTAAGCAACGCTTAGGACGCTTAAGCCCGCTTAAGCGCTAAGCGGTGGGTCACCGCTCGCTTAGCGCTTAGCGCTTTTCTGAACTTTGACAGGAAGAGATATAACTTTAAGTTATGACATACATGATAGCTTGGTGGTGACTCTGATTTAAGAAAGCTTGTTCAGCGTCGCTTGATATAGAAGCCTCTAGAGTCAGGCATTGGTGCATAGTGGATTATATATGGCTTGCTAATAATACCTGAAGAGGCAGGGGTCAGCTAAATTGAACAGGGGAACAAGTACTAAAGGTTGGAATGTTGGATAGAGGCATGTAGAGGTTAGTAATCCACGTGCCTGGGCCATGGCATTGGAAATCCATCCTATTTTACTACTAATGTCGTATTTATCATGTTTTTATGTCCTTTTCTATACCATCTTTTTTGTGTTTTCATCACTAGAATACTGCAATATTGGCAAAAGGCTGTGTTGTTGTGCAATCAGTTTTTGATAGCTGTTGCATTAACCTGTCCCATTCTGGTGAAGGGTGAGATATGGGAAAAAAGATGAGACCTAGGATTCTTGAACTTTTGCAAGGATGATAATGCTTGCTTCTAAAGAGATCTTTGTGATTGTATAATCCCCAACGAGTGGTGCTTTGCTTTTGTGCCTCTTTGCATGCATTGTCATAAGTAAACACCTGCTCAATACAAGAAATGACTGAGTCAATGCAGTGGGAGATTCAGGAACCAAGTATCTGGTTGTCATAAGTTGGCACTGGATGTACTTACTTTTCTGGTCATGTCTTTGATGTCACTATAGTATAATACTATGATAGCAACAATTGTGGTATTGATAATATTCTCCTTTGTGCAGGGTATGTATCTACACTGGGAGTATTACCATGACACGTGTAGTACACTTCAGAGCGACCAACAATTTGTTTATTTCTGGGAAACGCTATCAAGTAAAACTGAGGTATGTACGATATGCATTGTGATTGATTGCTAACTTTTGTATGTCAACATTATCTGATAGCCTTTGCAACACATGCAGTGGTTTAAAGTTTTCCGGAGTGCCAAATCAAGTGAGGTACACTGCACCTTAAAATATCTCTTGTGGTTACTAAGCTCATTGAATGTATGTGATGCTATATACTCCCAGTTATCACCCTAAGGCTATATCTTCCTTTTGCAGCAGAAAATAATTCATCGTGTGGTCTTCTATCATGCTGTGAAGATTGCAAAAGAGTGTACCCATGTTTTTACATCTTTGCTTCACTCCGGCTACTCTGAAATGGCCCTCCTCACCCTATTAACATATTGCGTGCTACAACTGATGGCATTTAATAATTACATATTTCTTTTTTCAGGAATATTTGTGGAGCATTAGGTTTGATAAGGTTTGGTATGAAGACTGTGCTTGTCTCTATTTTGAGATTTGGAAACTGGTTACTAAGCAAAAGGTTGGATTGTTGTCCAAATATACAGGACTAGAAATTTATGATAGATACTCGTTTTTCTGTTTTTTCGAGCTTTATATGCTTATTAATCAGATACATTTCTTTCTTAACGTTGCTTAGGTGAGTTTCAAAGATGCTTTGGATCAAGTAAAGGAGAAAGGCATGCGTTCCATGGCCCGTTTTGATTTGGAAGCTGAGTTTGACAGTGATCGACATTGTTGGCCTGATCTGATCACACATAATGTAGGTTGCTCTTCCTTAGAGATATTTGCTTATTGTATCTATGTATTTTTTTTTTCCATTTTAGCATCTTCTTTCTCCAGTATAATACCTACGTGGCCGAAATTGATGAACATGTAAGCTTCTTTTGTAATGTGATCAATGTCCAACTGTAATTTTCTTTACACTAAAGCAATTTTTGACTCCCTGTAGTTACCAGACGATGAAGCTTACAAGTTGGTCATGGAGGCTGTCAAAAAAATTGTTAGTTATGGTTTTAACGCATGTCTAAATTTGCTTTATTCTACTGAAGTGAGAGCTAAATTTATTTTCAGGTTCTAAAACTCAAAAGTTATTATGATTATGCCAAAAAGAAGTTGGACATTGCAGAAAAAAAATGCTTTGATCGCCCCCAGCCCCAATTAAAGTATGTACTAAAATTTCGTCAGCAATCTTGTAAGATACATACTTATTCAACAAGAACAGACGCGGGGGGTTTAACATAATCTGTATAACTATACTTTCAGGCTCGGTGTGGCAGGACAGTTCAGTGCATAAATCAGAAAGGTCAGGAGGCAATACCAAGAAACAAGCGGACCACTATGTTTTACTCACACAGCTGTGTCTACCTATATATGTGCTAGAAGCCTAAAACGGATGCAGTGTTTGCTTGGTAGCCAGAAGCCAGTGTTAATTTAAGTAGCACCGGAATGACATACTGTAATGCATGCACTTTCAGGCTTAAAAGCTCCAATAATTTTGTCAGCTGGTATTATGGATTGTCATAGATGCAGCAACCCTTGTTAGGTTCAGATGTAGCAGGCTTGGTGACAGCAACTATCCTTCTGTTTCTGAATTTCACCCGCTATAGCTATTTTGATATTATAGTAGGCGGTTGACGTGTTGCATCTCATGTTATGCTATAGCTGTCCTCAGCTGAGTTTTTGTTAAAAAATATCATTACTCGTTGCCAGTAATCAGATGGAACTTTCGGCATGCCGGTCCATCCCAGCATCTCCGTTTCATTCAATCCAGCTAACCAGAGAAATGTTGGAGAAAGCGAGAAAGGGATATGCATGCGACCAATACAAATGCATACCATGGCAGAAAATGATTATCGTGTACGTTAACACAGAGTAAAAAAGGACAGTAGTAGTAAAAGAATGTTTATTAGCATTTGATGAGTCCCCTTTGTATAGCGTGCATGTAGGTAGACTCAGACAGTAAGCCATTTTTCTGTCTGTTACACATTTTCTGTTGTCACATGTAAATTGAGACATTCCCCTTCCAAATTGACAGATGAATTGAGTCCTTCTCAAATAATTGTCACTTATTATACAAGTGGGTTTTCGACAGAGTTCAAAGACAGGAATTTGAGACGATTTGTGCGGTTTGAAATGTTCAAATGGTTGCAGACTTAGAAGGCCCTTCTTAGTACTTCAGGATCAAGTTGGCTTGGAATACCAACGCGATTCTGAACCCAATGGCCCAAATATTCCAAACAGATTGAAGATTCGCCATCCCGCTATAACCTGCTCACTTACACAGTGACGAGGATTGCCAGAAGTGAGTGATAAGCGCATGATGAATATACAGGAAAACTGATAATGAACAGCTAATATATTCTATCTGGCCTCAGTGTTTTTTTAAATGACAATCTTTTGTAAACCTGCTAATGGATCGGGGTAAAACAGGTTTTTTTGGGACGGGTTCTCGTATGAGGTGTGTGTTGACGGGTGTTATTTTCCTACGGATCAGGTTGGGTTTGAGTTACAGAGAAAACGGGTCCGGACAGATTTACACTATAAATATGTGGGCCCCACATTAAAGTTGGACCATAGAAATAAATGTTCACGTTCACACTATAAAATTTTATCTGAAATGACTGAAACTTGTTGCAGATGATTTAATTTAACAAGCAGCTACTTATGCAAATTGGCACCGTTAGATCAATGTGGGTCTCACAAAGTCGAACCCTAGAAATAAAAGCCCACGTTCACATTATAAAGTTTTACCTGAATTGACTGAAATTTATTATAGATGATTTAATTTAACAAGCAGCTACTTAAGCAAATTGGCACCGTTAGATCAATGTGGGTCTCACAAAGCCGGAACCTAGAAAAAAAACTCACATTCACACTATAAAATTTTACCTAAATTGACTGAAATTTGTTGCATATGATTTAATTTAACAGGCAGCTACTTTATGCCAATTGACACTGCTAGATCAATATGTGGGCCCCACACCTAAGTCCGACCCTAGAAATAAAAGCTCGCGTTCACACTATAAAATTTTACCTGAATTGACTAAAATTTATTGCAGATGATTTAAGCAACAACTTTACGCCAATTGACATTGCCTGATTAATATGTGGATCCCACACTAAAGCCGGACCCATTTGAACCCATTGCTTGTGACGAGTTGAACTCATACGAATGGGACGGATTTATTCACTAAAAGTGTTTGGTTTCTGGGTCAAACCAGGATATCCTGGGTTCAACTCAGGTTATCCTAATGTTTGGTTTTGGGGTTCATAAAACTAAAACTGGGCCAACCCTCTAAATTGAGGGGATCATGTGGGTTGAGAAAAAAGGGAAGAGACACTGACGAATGGAGCCATATGTCAATGACCCAACCCACTTCTAGATATTGTCCCAACCAAACACAAAACTAGAACCGACCCAACCTACCAACCAAACAAGAGATGAGTTCAACCCAACCTAGATCATCCTCAAACCAAACATATGGTAAATATTTGAGTGGGACTGAAGCGGGTGAAGACTTCATGTGATAATGGATTGGGACGGGTATAGGCCGGGTTTAGCCCCGTTAGCAGGTTTAATCTTTTGTTCTAATAAATAGTTTTATACAGTTGTTTTGATTCTCTTAATAGTTACAGCTTATCCTTTATTATTAGATGAAGTGCATTTTTTATTGTGTGGAGGATAATACTGATGTCAAATGGTGACGGGTTAGAGCAAGGCAACTTTGCTGAATTGGAGAATCTTTTACTGTACATCTTGGGAAAGCTGAATATTCTCAACAGAGAATTGTATCTGCTTCCGCGTTTCATCATGTTCTTAAACCACTAACTGAATCTATGCAAAGAAACTTGATAAGAGGCATTTAACCTCACAAGTGCATCTCCACTTTAATCATTAAGTTCACAGGTGTACCACTACTTGAATTGCAAAAGGAAGGACAGTTATGTGCTAGTCTTTTTTTAAAAATGTGTCTGATTGTGATTAATTATTAAGAAAGAGAACAAGGAAATAATTAGTACAGGAGAATACAAAGATATTCATCAGCTGGGACATGAACCACCATAACCGCTGTGAATTGTTAGTGTAAAAAGTTAAAACAAGAGATGAGGAGATTACACACGTACTAGAAATTGCATAAAGAACACCACACAGCTACCGAAAAATCATGGCCAGCCTATGAATCACAAGTAAACTGTCAAGCAAGTATTGAAAGTACAGTTTAAAACATAAGTACAATGTAACATAGATTGTACCTATCACTTCATAGATGTTTTTCCATATATCTGGTGTCCACTGCTCGATACAATTTATAAAACCATCTTGGTGGTCTCCAAATTCTCGCTGAAAAAAGGGAAATGTTGTAAATGATCAATATGTATTAATATATAATATGTCCATCCCGAATCATAGAAGTAAATAATTATCTCCATTGTCATCCAACTTAATCAAACAGCTCAGATTTAGCATTATTTCCCACCCCGAATCATAGAAGAAATCTTGACAAATCTTAGATTTACAAGGACTAGGATTTAACAGGCAAGTCCTTGCAGTGGAAAAAAGAGAGAGAGGATTCAACAGGCAAATTGATGAGGCTGTTAATATAACAATGGAACGTAGGGATGCTGACAAGTCATTTGGAGATAAGCATGTATTGAGAGGTGTCAGCTTCAAGGTCAGTTCACCAAACACAAATTTTATACATGATTATTCGTGAAGACAGGGACCTACTGTGTGAGTGCAGTTGACAAGGCATTAGTATCTATATATCTATATCTTCGAAAGATACAACCCACTTACTGAATTCAATTTTCCAAATGCCTAATTCATAGACAGGCACATAGGCACAGAATTTCTCACTCAGTTTGAGGGATCAATTTCTTCCTGTTATTATTTCCCCAAATGAAAGAAAAACAGGGGTTACATTTGAAATCACATTTGACAGTCAATGTTTTTGTGATGAATATTTCATCTAGACGCAAGCACGTATCTTTGTATTGTTGTGGCTCACATCCGTATTCTGCTCAAGTAGCTTATATCACTTTCACCTCAGGTCTTCCAAGTTGTATCATGCTAAATTTTAAATGCACAAATATTCTTTCAGTCATCTAAAATTCATCACACTATGAAAAAAAATCAGAAGCATATAGCATACAGCAAGTACATTTAAGAGCAATACATCCATCTTGCTACTTTATTTTAAATATACCACGATCATTAAAACGTGCTCTGTTAAGTCATGTAAATTGGCTCATCGTAGCCCTTTTCTTCCAACTCATTATTTGAATTAATTTGTTGTTTCTGCTGACAAAATGCAAGGCGAACTATTACAAGACATTGATCATGCCTTAATCTAAAGAAAGCAAAACAATGTTTGCACTATCAAATGCTAGATTTCCATAGATTTGGATCCATAAGCCTTAATCTAAAGAAAGCAAAACAATGTTTGCACTATCAAATGCTCTCCCAGAAATTGTTTCTGATGTCTTCATACTTCAGACATACTGGAGATCTTCAGATCTCTCCTTTTTTATTCACATTCACTGCACAAAACTTTCACCTATGCTAGATAGTCACATTTGTTTGTACTAGGGATAGAGTTTGATAGCCATAGACATTTAATAAAATTTTCACCTATGCTAGATTGTTATTGTAGAAAATCCTGGCCAGCCCTTCCCGGAAAGGGGCCATAAGTTTGACAAGCCAATGTAAAAAAATCCAGCCACTCATATGAATATGAAGCTCAAGAGAAACAACCTGACCAAGTTGACAAAGTGCAAGTATAATATAATAACATAAAGAAAGACTTAAATGTTAATTACCTTGATGTAAGAAGGGAGCTTAGAGAAGTGTTTATAAGTATTCCTTATGAGTCTGATGTAATCGAGCGGGACCCTGGTATTATAAGGCGATATGTTGCGCAAGTTGCTTTGATGGATGATGATTTGATCCAGCAACTCCGGCAATTTTCCATCCACAAGAGGCCATGCAATACTATGCCTCATTGCAGACCTTATAACACCCTGTTTAGCTGCTAGTGCAAGCAAATAATCTCTCTTTGTCTGAATATCCCAGTCATGAGGATACTTTCTCAGGCCCTTCACTGTAAAATTTTCTGTGACAATGAAACCAAGAAATCTTGTCGCTTCATGATTCAGTTCAACTTTGCATTTTTTTAAAGATGCCTTCTATAACATCTTTAACCGGTTTCCCCATTTCCATTCTGCTCGGTGCTCTTGATAACTTCTCTGCTGTATTAAATAGAAAAGAGTTTGCTTCAGTTTACTAAGTTAAAGCAAAAGTCAGAACATTTACAATTATATGATTAAAGATTCTTTTACAATTAGATAGTGAAATTACCATTCCTGTTCATGAACAAGTATAGTAGTAAAACAGGAACAAGTTAGGATTTAAGTTAATGATGATGCAATTGCATGTTAGTTGTATCAAACAGTACAATGGACCTTCAACTCTATGTGATGTATGAACCTAGGAAAGCTGTAGTGATCATGCTTGATACAAAACAGAGAGTAAATTAACCATATTTCACTGAGACTGTGATAAATAAGGCTAGAGGTGTCAGTAAAAAACACTATATAAGATCAAGCATTAAATGACATGGAGGTAGAAAGGATAATACTACCTTCAGTTACCAGCACAAGTATCCTGGGAGAAGTTTCAGCGGCTACATATAAGTTCTTCAGGTTGAGATTCTTAATCAATATTCTCCTATGACCAAGCTTTTCAACCAAATCACAAAAATCACTGCAAATGCATAAAAGTAAGATTTCACAAAAACGAAACAAACAGAAATGCAAAATTTTTAAATAAAGAATAAACTTACTAGATCATTGTTTTGAACAACAATGACATATTTCCTTGTCCATCCAATAAAAGTGGTTGTCCCTCATCTCTGATCCACTTGTCAAATGAGGATTTCACTCTACTTGGTATAGTTAGCCGGCCCATATTGTTTTCATTGTAAAAATTCAAGAGGGGAATACATGTCACATGTTGGAAATTCTTCATCAAATCATAAGTGCTCTTCTTTATCTCGCTGCCTTTTCTTATCATGATATCAAGCGTGTAATCATCATCCATTTCACATCGCCCATGATGTAGATTTGCATTGTCAACCTTTGTCCTACAATAAAAATTTTTCTCTTTGCCAGACCACGGATAAATTTCTATTGCTTCTTTTCCTTCCATCTGAAATTTAATTCATGCACAGAAAGTATTATGAACTTGAACCAAAGCAAGCAAAGCCTATCATGGTTTTTTGGTTATAAGGCAAGGCAGCCACCCACCCGTCACTTTGACACAGCTACTAGCAAAAGCATATCACTGCAATGCAGCAAGCAAGCATGATTTCAACCAATGAATGAATGCATAACTTCATAAAGATAGTGCCACAGTCTCTTCTACAAAATTGTCTTCTTTTTCATGTGTGAATATGCTCAAAGGGCTCATGCTCTCTACAAGTTCAAATATACAGGATAGAGCCCAATACAATAGATGAAATATTCAGGCTAAACATGAGAAGAAGAGTAAGGAGTTAAAAGTAAATGCAAGACTTGCTTGAAATAGAACAAGGATTTCATGTTTGCAGTCATTGGCTTAGTGGCATAGTCTCCATGCAGGTTTGTAATGGTAAAAAAAAGCTATTCTCACTGACTTGTTGGAATCAAGTAATGATGTTCAATGAGTCCAGGTACGAACATTATCACCTATACATGTAGGGGGAAAAAAGTCTGTCCCGAGGACTGTAACCAAATGATCTATTCAAGTATTGATATATAGATCTCCATACTATTTCTTAATGAAAAGACCCACAGTTTTCTACATGTAGGGGAAAAAAGTCTGTCCCGAGGACTGTAACCAAATGATCTATTCAAGTATTGATATATAGATCTCCATACTATTTCTTAATGAAAAGACCCACAGTTTTCTACGTAAACCAATAGACTAGAGACAAAATTCAGTGTTTTTTATGTACATTGCGGGTTTTTTTTTTTGCTAAATATTGTTCTTGTTACCCAGCCAGTTATACACCCATGTCAATATACTTGCTGCCCATTTGTTTGGGGATCTAGACACATGTTCAAATACCATGTCCCCTGTTAGCGCACGCTACAGCTAGCATCCAACAATGCTCGTGGGTACTAAATAAGTACATGTAAGCATACATCGTCCGACAAGATCTGTGTGTCCTCGATTCAATCATTGGAAGCAAGTTCAGTAAATTTCGCGCCTAATTCAAAGAAACTGAGCTAGTCACGGATCAGAAATCACAAGTAGGATGATAAGTAACAGGAAAGGAGCATGGTGTACCTGCTCCTACTGTTGGAGTTAGTCTTGTCGAGGTGAGTAGTGTAAATTTCCTTATCCGATTCTTCTTCTCTCGCAGTACCGCCTTCTGATTCGAGGTCCGCAAGTCGGCAGGGAGCTGTGACCAGCCGACGCAGGGTCCCCGCAGCCGCGGGTAGAGGCCGCGGCGCCGCACAAACCGCGCGGGCCGCCCGAGCCTGTCAACGGAGGGCGGCGTCGCGCAAGCGAGATCCGTACGGTGAGCGGCCCGCGCCCGGTGGCAGGGAGAGCGCGCGGAGACACGGATTCAGCTGATCGTGGCAACGAGGAGGCGCGGAGCCGGAAATGGTGGCCGCAGATAGGCTAGGGTTCGCGTGATCATCCCCCCTCGTCCGAGTCGGTGGGGGAGAGAGGTCCCGGTAACTGTTTGAGGCCCAGCACGCACCAGGGCCATGAGGTACGGACGGGTGGAGCGTTCCAACGAGGCCACGTAACCTTACTTAGGGTCTGTTTGCATCCTCTAACTCAGCTAGAGCTAAAGCTATTTTCTAACTCTAAACTAACTCTGAACTAACTCTAGCTCTTGTGGTGTTTGGAAGAAAGAGTTAGATTGACAATAAATGTATTTTTCCAATCATTTGGTAGGATGAAGGTAGAGAGAGAAATCACTTTTGTAGTGGTCCCAACTAGAACTAACTCAAATAATCACCTCTTGGTGGGGATAGTTTTTTTGGATGTGTTAGATGCAACTAGCTCAAACTAGCCCTCATGTTTGGATATTTTAGGCTAGTTGAGCTCCAAATAGCTCAAACTAGCTCTAGCCCTAGACAAACAGGGCCTTAGATGCCTGTCCCAAACTGCCCCTCTCTCTATAGTCTCTACAGAGACAAATATAAAAATTTATAACATCAAAATGTATATTATAAGGACCTGTTTAGTGCTGTTTTTTTACCGAACACTTTTTTTTTTCAAAACAGTTTCACCCATAAAACTATTTTATTTCCCCTCTCACAAAACCATAAGCTGAGATGAAGCTGAAAAAATAGTTTTTCACAGCTTACACCTTCATTTTTCTCTTCCAACCATGCATGAAGTTGTTGGTGAAGCTGTTTTGCCAAACACTTTTTTCAAAACAGCTCAGCTTCACTTAGGAAGTTGTTCATGAAGCTATTTTCTATAAAAACAGCTTCACTAGTGAAGCTGAGTTGTACCAAACGGGACCTAAAAATATAACTAATAAAGAATCTAATAATACTTAGTTAATAATAATTAGTTGGTATCATAAATATTATTATCTTATTTTATAAATTTGATCAAAGTTAAAAAAATTACTCTCCAAGATTTTTAGAATGACTTAAAATTTGAGACGGAGAGAGTAATATTTTTTTCGATCAAGGAGCTCCATTCATCATTAGGGGGGTGGTAAAATTACAGACTGCAGCCAGCAGGTTCGAAATACAGGCTAGTGCATAAGGCGACCATCCAACCCGTATGTCGCATGTGACCTGTTTAGCAAGAGTGTGTGCTATCTCATTACATGATCAGACAATAAAAGAAAATTTGAAGCACTAAAAATAAGTACTCGGTTCTTGGATCTCCTTCAGTATGGACATAATACTAGACCTCTGGTTCATACCTGCCTGCCAGAGATTCACCACCTCCTAACAATCAGTCTCAGGCCATATATTCTGAATGCCCAAACGGAGAGCCATGTTCAGTCCATCCCCATAGACCATAGCTTCAATAGTGAGAGCATCAAGACAGTGGCCATACCACTTGGCACTAGCTCGAACAAAGCCCACATTAGCATCACGAATCACCGCACCAGTAGCTCCTTTCCATTGCAAATTATAGAATGCTCCATCAATATTACACTTGAACCAGCCATCACTTGGTCTTTCCCATCTTGGTGTCACTTCTTGCCTCACGGAACGAGCGAGTGCTCATTTGGTCAGTAGCACGAGCCGTGCACTGAGCCACCCCGGGTTCGATCCCGGCGGCCCGCAGTATTTCCGTGCACAGTGCATGGGAATGGGGAGCAAAAGCTCTTCGGTTCAAAAAAAAAAAAAAACTTCTTGCCTCACGTGCGACATTTGAGGTAGCCAATCCTGGTGAAGGTCGAAAGCAAGATCAATTGCCCACTAAACGGCTGCCCAGATCAGCAAGAGGTGTTCCCCATGTCTTCTTCTATTCCGTTGCATCCATAACGCATACATCCTAATAAGGATCGCAATTTGGTCTTGTGGTGAGCTAGCCCTTCCTTCTACTATGTCATGCACCTAGGAGTCACAATGCAAAGGATGCAACTTAATGCCTGAAATTGCTTTGGTTTGCTCCCAGAAAGCTCTAGCAACTGAACAATCGATTAACACATGTCTAATGGACTCTGACTCCACCCCCACACTCCTCATAGTTCGCAATCGGCTCAATGTGCTTCCGATGCAAAACGTGACGAGCAGGGAGGAATTCGTGGATCACCCGCCACCAAAAGACTTTGATCTTTGGTGATACTTTCAGCTTCCATAATTTTTGCCAGCATGTAACACCTGATCCACTTGCATCCTGTGTTGCTTTATTCCTTATACGTTCTGTGTCAAGGAGTCTGTAAGCAGACCTGACCGAGTACACGTCGTGCTTTTCTAGTTCCCATGCCCACACATCATCAAGTTGTGATCGTGTAGGTGTCCACATGAATGAAGGTATGCCTGATGAACTCTTTGTTCCACTGTCCAATTTCTGACAATAGCTCAGCGACTTGCGTCACTGGCTGTCCATCTGCAGGCGTGAGTGGCCGTCCACCAAAATGTTCTGGTAACCATCTCTCCATACAGATGTTTGTCAAATTCCCATTACCAATTCTCCTAATTAGTCCTTTCGACAACACATCACGACCAACCATGATTGCACGCCAGGTATGGCTCGCATGCCTTTTCCATGTAGTGTTCAGAAAGTCACCATCATGGTAGTATCTTCCTTTAAGCACTCGAGCACACAAGCTATCTGGATTAAGCATCAGTCTCCAGCCTTCCTTCCCAAGCATCTCAAGGTTAAAATTCCTCGTATCTTTAAAACCCATCCCTCCTAGAGCTTTTGGATTTGTGAGTCTCTCCCAGCTAAGCCAATGAATGTGCTTGCTTTCAGCCGAGCTTCCCCACCAGTAGTTGGCAATAGGAGATCTCATCTTTTTGCATGTTGTCTTTGATAACAAGAAGCAACTCATAGAGTAAGCTGGGACTGCCTGGGCCACTGATAAGAGAACTTCCCGACCAACAGAGCCAGCTTCCCTTCCACTCCAGGTGTCGATTAGCTTCTGTATCCTAGTTGGCATGAACTCAAAAGCTTTAGAGGTGGACCGTCCCACAGCCATGGGTAGGCCCAAATATTTCTCAGCTAGAGCTTTTGTTTGAATATTCAGTGCTTGTCGAACTTCAGTTTTCATCTCATTCGAACAATTTTTACTGAAGAAGATCGCTGTTGGTAGTTCTTAACTTCACTAAAGATAGAGCTAGGCACTATCCCCGGTAACGGTCCAGAAAAGCTTGTTGACACTTGCCAACGTCGTGACTAGGAGTAGACTATGGGGTCTATCCCAGGCAACGGAGCCAGAAATGCTTGAAGCAAGTCCAGTCACTATACCTAAAGGAGTGAAGCTAAAGCAGCTGTCTACTAATGCCAAATGGGGTTGTCAATCCCGACACTAGTAGGAGCTAGCTAGCGAGAATGCAATCTACCAGGAGGAGATTCTGCAAGCGCACAGAACTATCGTAGTAGCACTTCCCTGGGAGTACCAGGTGTCGATTTATTTGATCCCAAAGGAAGGCTAGGGTGGTGTATGAGTCAAGTCAATGAGAGGATGAGAGTCGGAGAAAAGAGAAAAGGGAAAAGGAGAGAAGGGAAGAGAGGGGATGAAAGACTAGAAAGAATATATGGGTGGATAGGTAAGGATGAAATGGATGGTAAGGTAAGGTGGATAACTAGATAGATAGGGGGTAACTAAGGATAACTAATGATAACAAACTACTAACTAATAACTACTCCTAGATAACCACGAAGCAAGATAGGCAAATGTCAATAAAGCAACCAAGTTAAGTAAAGTTTTATTCCTATCTTATCAAGTATCGAGGCGCACTAGCCTTTACCACTGACTTAGGTTGAACGCTAGCACAACGAGCCTTACTGTTAAACTGGGCCAACTACGTGGTGGAATTCAAGGCGCACAGGGCTGTCACCACCTGCTTGCTATCACAGCTATCCGGGGGTCCAGCCGTATCTGAAGGTAAGTCTATAACTAAGCACCACGCTTAATTATATTCTAACCATCTCTACCCTAGCTTTGAATAGAGACACCCTTGCGGACGTCAGAGCAAATACTTGACTTAATAAGATAAACACTAAACTAACTAAGCAACCTATTGGCAAAGATCAATCACTAAGCACACTAGAGATTAACTACTATGGCTAAGTGAATTGAACTGTAGGATAGCTAGGCACTCAAGCAATCAATCAAGTATACTACTCAATACTGGTAAGTAGAATAAAGTAATACTTGAAATGATGAACTAGAATATAGTAAAATGCTTGAGATACAAGAGCAAAACCTGAACCGGAGATGAAGGAAGACTCTTCCCAGCTCCAGGACCGATCACTCGCACGCTTCTACTCTTGAGCTAAGCCTTGAGCAGCGCTTCCGCGAGGGCAAGATGCCTTGCTCTACTAGCTACCTACTTGCCTAAGCTTGGCTAAACCCTAAGCTATTAGCTCTCTGGCTTCCTTGCTTCTCTTGCTTGTGTTGGTGTTGGTGTGCTTTGAAGTGATGCCTCAGGGGGGTATTTATAGCTTTGTGGAGTGAGGGGGGCACTTATAGGGGCCAGCCAACCGACCTAGGGCAAACCCTAGTGGCGGGCGCCAGCCCTAGGTGGCGGCCGCCACCCCCATCACCGTTGGATGAACCGTCATTGCTTCAACGTCATCCAGGAGCTCCAGAGAGGCGGTGGTTAGGTCGGTTGCATGTCCAAGTAACCGCCATTTGGTCTTGATCCACGCCATTCCCTCCTGAGCCGTCCGATGCCACTGACCTAGTGACCAAGAGCCAGGATTTGGCCTTGGGGTGGTCACACAGATCAGTGACGTGGCAAGGGGGGAAGTTGGGCCTCTCCATGTGGCGGGCGCCACCCCACTAGGGCCCAAATGGGTCCTAGTGAGTGGGCTCGTCTCCTGGTGGGTCCATTCTCCAAATTTGATCCAAATCCTGCATTCAAATAAAAATCTATGGACATGTGGAATTTGGTTAGTTTGAAACCTATTTGACTACATTTCATGCCTTTTTTGTGAATTTTAGGGTAAAATGTTGATGGTAAAACAGGTGTTTAAGGGCCATCAACAAGCTCCCCCAAGCTAACCTGTTGCTCGTCCTCGAGCAACAATGCGGTTTAAGCATTGAGCATGAAATAGGTATCAAAATTCAAGAAGCATACAAAGGCATATTGCATAGTAAGGAATAACTTAGTGTTTATCATCAATCATAGCAATGTGGGGCTTATAGCTTTTCACTTTAAACATGCAAGAGTGGAATAAAGCAGTAGATAGGAAACTTTTATCTTGCTTAGGTTCGACTAGTATTTTGTCTGGAGGTTTTAAAATTTTCAAAGATAAAACTTGCTTCAAGTTCTCCAAGATTCACTCAATCACTCAATGGTGTTTGAAAACTCACTAAGGCCAAAGAGTAGCCTTCCTATTTCTAAAGGATGATATGTGGAGTTATAGGTAGGCTAAGAATCATGAGCAAATTGTATAATATTTATTGCTAAGCTAGACACTCAGATCATAAGGAGCAACAAATCATAAAAATTGATCAAGATGTGCATGTGTGGTTATGTGGAAGTGTATAGAGAGATATTTCATAATCCTTCCTAGTTAATTTTTGGGGTCTAGAGCTAACGATAACTCTCTTCTTTTTTTGGATACATTGTGAGTAGACAAAAATGTGTCCTCACATTTTCTAGGACATAGTCCTCTTTTGAGCTACTTTGGTCAATATCTTTTTTTTAGCTCTAGATTTCCCCAGATTATCTATAGGAAAGGAGTTTTGAAATGAATAGGGAAAGGGAGAGAAATGTGCTTATTCCCAGTGTAGGAATAGCATAAGGCTAGCAATGGGATGTTTGGTAAGGTATTGCATATCTCCAGTGTAGAGAATAAGCAATTATTTGGTGGTTGCAAACTTCCAAAGTGGATAGTAAGCAATATGGTGTGTGTGTGTATCTTGATCAAAAGATATGATAAGCTTCTCTACTAAGATCTATGAGGTCTAACAAAGCTCAACACAAACAAAGCTCTTTGTGGTTTTGACTAATATACAAATGTTTGGCTAGTGGTAGGATATGATAAAATCAAGGAGAAACTTTTAGCAAGGTTTTCATGTTTTTAAAAGAAATCCTCCAGATTTTGTCCTAATTTCACTTTAGCAAGTTTAAAGAATTACTCCATTTCTTACTAACTTTATTCACTAAGCATGATTTCAGTTAAAGCATGTGCAACCCACAAAAGCTACAACTTAGACAAAACTAGTTATTCTAACTATAACAATAACATTTGCATGACATATTTCAAATCTTATTCAGGTTTCAACTTGTTCAAGCAGATTTTATCGATTTTATTCATGGAATGGTTACTTAGGCAAGCATATAATATTCAAAAGATATAGAATTTAAGAACTGAATATAAAGTGTAGGCTTGAGACATACCTTATTGGAGTGGGAGTCTCCCCCAAGCTGGCTTCTTGCTTGGTAAAAGATCTTCTTCTTCTCAGTGGGAGCTCTTGTTCTCATTTTATTAAAAGGGAAACTATCTAATGTTGTGAAAAGGGAAACTATCCTATTATGATATTTTATTGTTCTAAGTTAACATATACATATGCATATAACTAATGATAACTGATTTTTTTAGTTATATGCATGACATATGTTATTTATTTGAAAAAGGGAAAATTGAAGGGAAAAATTAAAAGTAAAACCATACCTTAGGTCCATGGAATTTCATCCTTACTGGGCGGATCTTCTTCTTCCTTAGGCACTTCTTCTCTTAGTACTTCATCAGGTTCTTCTTCTTTTGGCACCTCTCCTTTGTCATGTGAATTACACAACTCAGGAGAAGGTGGTTCTTCCTTTATGTTCCACCTTGTTCTTGGGCGCCTCTTCTTGGTACGAACGGGTTTTGCTTCCTGCATGTTAGCGGCATATGCGGGGCCTCGGGAGAAGGAGAATATTTCCTTCCTCCCTCCTAATGTCATTTGCATTTTACCACTTCCCACATATATGCAAGCACCAACAGTGTTCAAGAAGGGTCTACCTAAGATTAGAGGCACATCTTTCCTATTTCCCATATCTAGTATTGTGAAATCAGTAGGAACATAGGAACCTCTAATATGAACAGGTAAATTATTAACTATTCCTTCTACATAGCAAGTGGATTGATCAGCTAGCACAACATAGGAAGATGTGGATGACATGGGTGGAAAGAACGAGTTTTCATAGAAATCTTTAGATAAAATGTTCACACTCGATCCTAAATCACACATGGCATTTTTAAAGACTTCACCAAAGATTGAGCATCTAATTATGGGACTACCAGGATCACCCTTTTTAACAGTCATGGTTTGATCTTCATAATAGTTAAAATATTTTATTTCAACCATATTTGCAGTTTCCATGTCAGGTTTAGCAGGAATTTTGCCAGTTTCAAAAGATGGTATGATAGCAGCAAGTTGAGCTAATTGGGTTTCTAACATCTTATTAAAGCTTAATTGATTTTTCAGAGCAGATGAGAAATCTTCCAATTTAGCATTTATATTCTCAAGGGTTTTATCATTCGACATTAATCTCTTATTCAAGAAATCAGTAGTTCTACCTTGTGAGTAAACTAAATTTTTCAAGAATGAGAAATTATCAGAATTCTGAAAATTAGAGCGGGGGAATGAATTGTTACCTTGAGAATTTGCAGGCTGATTCCATCCTTGATTCTGTTGACGGAAACCGTTGTTGTTGTTGATGAAGTTCAAATCTTCATGTAGCTCGGGGCAGTAGTTCCCAGAATGTCCGGTTTCTCCACAGACTTCACAAGTCATGTAGGATTCCAGAGATTGGACACTCTCTTGTTGGTTCATCTTCTCATAACTGTCCAGCTTCTTTGCCAGCAGGTCCATCTTGGCCACGATCATGTCGGCCTCCTTAAGGGAATGTATACCTCACTTACGGGGCTGCAGTCTCTCGTCATTCCATCCTTGGTTCGACACCATCTTCTCTATGAGAGCCTTAGCATCTGCAACATTTAGAGAAAAGAATGCACCACCGGCGGCGGCATCCAAATGGCTTCTAGAGAGCGGGGTTAGGCCATGGTAGAAGTTCTGGATCAATAGCCAGTCCTCCATACCGTGGTGTGGACAAGCAGCGACATACTCTTGCAACCTCTCCCAAGCCTCGGGAATAGATTCCTCGGCTTATTGCGTAAAGCTGGAGATTTTGTTGCGCAGAGCATTCGTCTTGCCCATAGGAAAGAATTTGGCGAGAAAAGCATTGGAACACTTGTCCCATGTGTCTAGAGCGTTGCGATCGGTATAGAACCATTGCTTCACTTTTCCTAGCAAAGAGAAAGGAAAGAGACGAAGACAGATGGCTTCTTGTGTTATCCCCTTAATGGTGAAGGTGTCGCAAACCTCCAAAAATTGTTGGAGGTGAGCATTGGCATCCTCATGAGCTTTGCCACAGAATGGGCTAGCTTGGACCATCGTGATCAGAGCCGGTTTCAACTCAAAATTGAGGTTGGCATCGATCACGTCTGGTCCTATCGCTACATTAGCGGCAGAAGGAGCAGAAAACTCACGAATGGTCTTGTTGGCCATTGTGAAGATAGAATGAGATAGGAAAGAAAGAAGTTGAAGAAGATGAAGGAAAAAGATAAGAAGGACTAAGGAAAGAAAGAATGGGGTAAGATGGGCTTCGCTAAGCGGGAGCTTAGACGAAGATAAATTCGACACGGACTCAACCGATACACCGATTGCCTTCCCCGGCAACGGCGCCAGAAATGCTTGTTGGTAGTTCTTAACTTCACTAAAGATAGAGCTAGGCACTATCCCCGGTAACGGTCTAGAAATGCTTGTTGACACTTGCCAACGTCGTGACTAGGAGTAGACTATGGGGTCTATCCTAGGCAACAGCGCCAGAAATGCTTGAAGCAAGTCCAGTCACTATACCTAAAGGAGTGAAGCTAAAGCAGCTGTCTACTAATGCCAAATGGGGTTGTCAATCCCGACACTAGTAGGAGCTAGCTAGCGAGAATGCAATCTACCAGGAGGAGATTCTGCAAGCGCACAGAACTATTGTAGTAGCACTTCCCTGGGAGTACCAGGTGTCGATTTATTTGATCCCAAAGGAAGGCTAGGGTGGTGTATGAGTCGAGTCAAGGAGGGGATGAGAGTCAAAGAAATAAGAAAAAGGAAAAGGGGAGAAGAGAGGAGATGAAAGGCTAGAAAGAATATATGGGTGGATAGGTAAGGATGAAATGGATGGTAAGGTAAGGTGGATAACTAAATAGATAGATAGAAGGTAACTAAGGGTAACTAAGATAACTAACTACTAACTAATGACTACTCCTAGATGACCACAAAGCAAGATAACTACGAAGCAAGATAGGCAAATGTCAATAAAGCAACCAAGTTAAGTAAAGTTTTATTCCTATCTTATAAAGTATCGAGGCGTACTAGCCTTTACCACTGACTTAGGTTGAACGCTAGCACAACGAGCCTTACTGTTAAACTGGGCCAACTACGTGGTGGAATTCAAGGCGCACAGGGCTGTCACCACCTGCTTGCTACCACAGCTATCCGGGGGTCCAGCCGTATCTGAAGGTAGGTCTATAACTAAGCACCACGCTTAATTATATTCTAACTATCTCTACCCTAGCTTTGAATAGAGACACCCTTGCAGACGTCAGAGCAAATACTTAACTTAATAAGATAAACACTAAACTAACTAAGCAACCTATTGGTAAAGATCAAACACTAAGCTCACTAGAGATTAACTACTATGGCTAAGTGAATTGAACTCTAGGATAGCTAGGCACTCAAGCAATCAATCAAGTATACTACTCAATACTGATAAGTAGAATAAAGTAATACTAGAAATGATGAAATAGAATATAGTAATGTGCTTGAGATACAAGAGCAAAACTTGAACTGGAGATGAAGGAAGACTCTTCCCGACTCCAGGACCGATCACTCGCACGCTTCTACTCTTGAGCTAAGCCTTGAGCAGCGCTTCCGCGAGGGCAAAGATGCCTTGCTCTACTAGCTACCTACTTGCCTAAGCTCTCTGAGCTTCTAACCTAACTCTCACTTGCTTCTCTTGCTTGTGTGTTGGTGTCTTCTGAAGTGATGCCTCAAGGGGGTATTTATAGCCCAAGTGAGTGAGGTGGGTATTTATAGGGGACAACCAGCCGACCTAGGGAAAACCCTAGTGGCGGGCGCCAGCCCTAGGTGGCGGCCGCCACCCCCATCACCGTTGGATGCACCGTCATTGCTTCAACGACATCCAGGAGCTCCAGAGAGGCGGTGGTTAGGTCGGTTGCATGTCCAAGTAACCACCATTTGGTCTTGATCCACGCCACTCCCTCCTGAGCCGTCCGATGCCACTGACCTAGTGACCAAGGGCCAAGATTTGGCCTTGGGGAGGTCACACAGATCGGTGACGTGGCAGGGAGTGGACTTGGGCCATCCCAAGTGGCGGGCGCCACCTAGGGGTGGCGGGCGCCACCCCCCTTAGGCCCATTTGGGCCCTGCTGAGTGGGCTTGGCCTTTGGTGGTTCAAATATCCAAATTTGGTTCAAATCCTGCATTCAAATACAAATCTATGGACATGTGGAATTTGGTTAGTTTGAAACCTATTTGACTACATTTCATGCCTTTTTGGTGATTTTTAGGGTAAAATGTTGATGGTAAAACAGGTGTTTAAGGACCATCAACAAGCTCCCGCAAGCTAACCTGTTGCTCGTCCTTGAGAAACAATGCGGTTTAAGCATTGAGCATGAAATAGGTATCAAAATTCAAGAAGCATACAAAGGCATATTGCATAGTAAGAAATAACTTAGTGTTTATCATCAATTATAGCAATGTGGGGCTTATAGCTTTTCACTGCGGATACATGGGTGTATGCCGAGTCTCGTGCGATGAGTGATTGTCAACGGGTTTGATCGCATGTTCTTTGGCTTGTGTTGTGCAGGTGTCGAGCACGGAGACAGTGATCGAGGGCAAGGTGAAGGTCAAGTAGAGACGTGCCGTGCCGACGGACCGAGAGCGGTGAAGGGCGGACGTGAGGCTTGGACTAAGGGACCGGTGGCCTGAGGATCAGCTGTAGTGGCTGACAGCCTGGGACAGCGACGAGCGGAGACTTGCGGGGCACGGTGTTGCTCGGGTCGAGGACCTGGGGACACGTGTCGGTGGACGGGGTGCACGGGCGGTGCATCCCCTCTACAGCTCCGGTTTGGTGGTTGAGCCACAGAAAAACCACCGGGTGGACGGTTTCTAGGTTTGGGCCTCAAAACCTGGGTGCTACGGGTTTGCCGAGTTTGGGCCACAAAACTCGGGCTGAGGACGGTTTTCAGGTTTGGGCCTCAAAACCTGGGCGTTGGCGGGTTTCTGAGTTTGGGCCACAAAACTCAGGCGATGGGCGGCTGGTTTCCCGGTTTGGGCCACAAAACCAGGGGATGGACTTGAAGGCCTGGTTTCCCGGTTTTGGCCACAAAACCAGGGGCGAGGTCCGTGAAAAGGACGAGTGGAGCGGTGACGGCACATGGCGGCAATCGGTGAGGTTGCGTCGAGGCAACGCTACCAGTTGTGCGGGCGTGGCCATCGGATCAGCATCTACCACGAGTTGGTCCAGAATAACCTTAGGGTTTAGCTGGTTCGCTCTGTAATTAGTGAGGGGTAGAGTAGGAATTAGAATTAGGATAAGTAGAGGGAGACACCCTCCTCCCATTTCATCTCAGTTATTTGCTCTTTGCTTCTAGGGTTTCCTGCTCTCCCATTCCCTACTGTAGCTACTGAGATCCACAGAGAACCATACCTCTGTGTACTAAAGATTTTGAGGAAGTGAGACCGTAATCTCACTGTTGTAGCGTGTGGTAGCCACACGGTTGCAGATCGATGTGTTGATTCGTGTTTTGTTTCGTGTTCTTCGCGTTCTTCGTTTCTCCGCGATTTTCCCGTCGCTCGATCTCCCTCTCTAGTGCGTCTTTGCGAAATCCGTTTGAATCATCTTGTTCTTTACAGTGAGGAGGTCATTTCGACCAAAGGAATTCATCTAACTCCTCACGAACAAGTAGATCGGGTTGATTTCGTTTTCGTGGCGCTTTTTCGGTTCATACACCTTCCCCTTCAATTTCCCATTGATTGAGTTGATTTGAGCGGATGATTTCTTTGGGATAGTCTCCTAACTACCTCGTGATCATCCTCTCCAAGTTTGGGATCAAGGGATTTTGATTTGGATCGATTTGGGTGAGATTTGGGTGAAGGGCGATCAAAATCGCCTTCACTGGACAGTCGCGGACAGTCCGCGGTTAGACCGGCGGACAGTCCGCGGTTAGACCGGCGGACAGTCCGCGTGTCGGGGATCAGCCGGATCAGTGGCTGTGTTCTTCGGCCGGGTTACTGTTCCTTGACCGGCGGACAGTCCGCCGTTGGTTTTCGCGGACAGTCCGGGAAGTGTCCAGGGGACTTCAGCAGCTTTGCTGTTTTCGAAGTTTTGCCGGCGGATAGTCCGCCATCCCTTCGCGGGCAGTCCGCGGTTGGGCCGGACAGTCCGGGACCGTACCCGCGGACAGTCCGGGATCCTGCTGAAGCTTGCATTTTAGTGCGTTTGCTCTTGCAGCTTTTCCGCTTGGTTTTCGGGCTTCTCGTTTGACCCTATAGTTAACCAAGAAACCTCTCTAGGTATCCTTGCTACTTGTTAGCATCGGTATTTGGAGATTTCTCGACGTAGCCTTCAATCTACGTTCGGGACTCGGTTTTCAAGGGGCAAACTTGTGCCGGTGCTTTTGGCGTTTGGTTTGCTATCGCTTGGTGGTGCCTCGCTGTGATCCTAGGGATCATCCACCCTCTTCCAAGGGTCGTGGGCATCACGGTTACGGTCGTAGCTTCTTGGGGTTGATTTTGGGATAATAGGCTAAAGTTTCGAGAGAAATTTTGTTGGCTCCCATTCACCCCCCCTCTGGTCGCCTTGCTAGTGCTTTCTCGGTCCTTCAATTGGTATCGAAGCAGGTTAAGGATCTTCCACCTTAGCCGGTTCCAGATCCACCGAAGGCGACATGGATCACGGCGTGGGCAAACCGCCGTTTTTCGATGGGACGAACTATGCGTATTGGAAGATACGCATGTCGGCCTATCTCCAGAGCATGGGCTCTTCTGTTTGGGAGATTTGCAACAAGGAGGATTACGTTGTCTTGGCTGCTCGTGTCTCTCAGCTCCAGATCGATGAGCAAGAAGCCAATAGCCGAGCACGTAACGCTCTTTTCTCCTGTTTGAGCATGTCCGAGTTTGATCGCGTTTCTCACCTCCCCACGGCTTGTGAGATTTGGGCGACCCTCATGCATTTCCATGAGGGAACCACTCAAGTCAAATCCTGTCTCTACGAGTCGCACAAGCGGGAGTATGAGAACTTTCAACATATGCCTGACAAGAGCATAGAGAGTTTATTCGCTCGCTTTCAGGTCATTGTCAACAAGATGAGAGCGAACAAGGAGCTGTTGCCTTTCGACGATCATGAGAGGGCTTTGAAGCTTTTGCACACTCTCGATCGGTCGGTGTGGGACTCAAAGGTCCAGGCGATCATCGAATCGTCTAACTATGAGACCCTCACATGCGACGAGCTCTTCAGTAAGCTCAAGTCTAGTGAGATTGATGCCATGTCGAGGGCTTCTTATGAGAATCCTTTTGGCCCGACTATGGCTTTGGTTTCTGGCTCTTCTGCTAACCCCTCTGGAGGATTTGCACTTTCTTCTCTCTTTTCTGTTACAGAGGAGCAACTTGAGTCTTTGGGGGATGACGAGTTGGCTTTGCTTGCCAACCGGTTCTCGCGGTTCCACAACAACCGCATGAACCGTCGCCGCGGAGGAGGACGCTCAGGATGTTTTGAGTGCGGCGATCCCGACCACTTCATTGCCAACTGTCCCAAGAAGAACAAGCATTCTGGGAAGGGCGATCATGGGCACAAGTACGACTCCGGCAAGTGCAAGGAGAAGCACGCCCCCGCAAGGCGTAAGCAGAGGGGCGGCTTCGACAAGGAGTACATCAAGAAGAAGTACTTGGAGAAGGCCCAGGCTGAGCAGCGTGCTTTCTTCGCCACGCTCAGCGACGTCGACGGTTCAGATGACGACTCCGCTTGCTCAAGCGACGACGAGTCCGAGAAGATGAAGAAGATCGAGGACAAGCTGAACGGCCTCTGCTTCTTCGCCGACAATGAGGGCTTTTGTACCATGGCCCTCGGCAAGGAGGTCGACAGCCAGCTAAAGGACACCCTTCGGGACGACGACGACGACGACACCTCCTAGGTATCTCTAACCCACGACAAGCTTTCTGCTGAGGTCGAGAAGCTTACTGTCGCCTTGCTTAGTCAGGATAAGCTGCTTAGGCATGCCGCTAGAGAGCGCAAGGAGTTTAGGCAGAAGTGGGAGGACACGGTGAAGGAGCTTGAGTTTGCTCGGTCCACCGTGGTCGTTTCTGAGGAGGGTGAGTGCGAGATGTGCACCAAGCACATGACTAACCTTCTCACTTTGAGGAGTAAGAATGTGTTGGCGCAAAACATGATGCCTCGTGCCAGGCACACAGCAAGCCGAACAAGGCTAGCTTCAATCGGGTGCCCGGAGTGTTTTGAATCCGGAAACGTGCCAGTCGGTTTGACCTGAAAACCAACAAGGGATAAAAAGTGTGAGAATACCTTTGGAACATGCTGGATGAGACCAGACAGTTCCATATGTTCGGCTTTGAAAGCCAATCACGACGGCACACAGCTATAGAAGCTATTTGTCGAAACAGGTTTATAATGTCATTCGGCAAGTACAAAGAGAAAGCACATAAACATGTTGAATGCCGAACACATAAGTAACAAAAGAATAAAAGGGCAACTTGTAAATATAAATCTATTCAGATAACACATGCATAGGCTAATCCAACTAGTCTGCCGCACGTCTAGCCTTCATAAACCCGTCAAGCATAAACTCAAGCAAAGCTAATCCACCGCATGATACCACTTGCTACAAGTCTACACCACTCCTTATAATTAGATTAATCCACCGCATGATACAATCTAATTATAAGAAGCTAAAAGCATGCATACATCTGAACAGATCTATATAAACTCATTACTCATGTAAGCTTAACCAGAATCGGCAGACTAGCCGAACTGGGGTCCATGAAGAAGGAACATACAAGCAAGCATGATTAAACTAATCTAAAACCTACATCTGCCGCACGATACCCAGTTCTATCAAAGCCTAACCATGATCAACATGCATGGACCCACAACATGTAACAATCTAGATTGAAAGTTAATTCGGCCATCACGATCTTATAATTGGCAAAGCACAAGTAAACTCATGCAACAAGGCCGAACAAAGATCAATCTAGATTGGGCAAAAAGTGTTACAGGAATTAAACAAATAAAACATATAACACATGATAACTTAATGAATCTATTAGATCTGCCAAATCTAACAGAGCCGATAACTATTTTTACTCATGACTTAATCCGCCGCACGATACAAGACATAAGCAAAAACTTCCCGTCATAAGCTTAAATCCGCCGCACGATACTAAGCTTAACATACGAGACTACTTGCATCATATCTAAATCCACCGCATGATACTAGACATGATAGCAAGGTTGCCGGTACTTACGGAGGTCGACGAATCGATGATTCCTCTCGAAGAACTCGACGACACGACTAAGGACTCGAAAGGTGGCACGGGGCCAGTTTGTATTGATATGGTTGTGAACAATTTTACAATGGTCGAGGGCTTATATTTATACCCTGGACAAAGCATGAGTCCTAGACGATTACGACTTTACAATAAAATACGGAAAGATATAAATCCTACATTATTTGGTGTCTTCCATCATCATGTGTCTTCTCGTGCAAGCCAGCTTTACTCGCAACATGCGTTTCCCGAATGAAGCCGCTGCTTTCGTGAAATAGCCGACCACACAAGTAATCATCGAAACCTTGAGGAGCAAACAGCTGCCGATTGCTTGTCGAATCCTTTTCCCTCTGCTGGCCGGGCCCATCTGTCATATCCTTACGTGTATGAAAATCTGGTGTCAACACATGCCCCCTAATTTTGGGATAAATGTTTATTCCAAAATTCCTTTTTCTTTTCGCACTAACGTGGAACCTCTAGAAGCATCCGCCTTCACACACCATAATTACTGCACTTGCCGATTCATCTCCCGATGCACTCCTTAGGACTCTTTAAAGCCCCTTTTTCATTCTATTTCGGCTCATGCATTCCGAACTTCCTCGCCTCAACCAGAAAACCCTCTTCTCCCCTATCATCTTCCAATCCAACTAGAGGATGTCTTCCGAGGGAAGCTGCCATAGTCTTGAGCTTGGGGCCTCCAGTACCTCTAGAAAAAGGTTGATCTTCATTTTCTCTGTTCTAAAAATAAAGCAGTCGTTCTTACATCATCGATTCTACTCAGGAAAACCAATGACGATTTCTCCGAGGACCTAACCGAGAAGGTCATTGGTCTTCAACTTGATCTAGAGAGCAAGGATCGGGAAATCACCCGAATCTCTCGGGAGCGCGACGTTGCCCGGAGTCGGGCTGCCGGTAAACATTCTTCAGCGCTCTTCCCCCTATTCTTTCTTTCTCGTCCTTACTTATTTTCTCCCTTCTTAGATCTATCAGCCAAACTCCACGCCCTTGAAGCCGCCATTACCAAGCTTTCTATCACAGCTGATGTGATGGGTACGACGCCTCTGAAGCGAGTGAATGAGGTTAACTGAATCCTCCCTGTTATCTCCAGGGCCGGCATGGGATTTGGCGCGACACTCGCCTTTTCCGCCGTGAAGATCCACTCTGGCGCTGACTATAGTAGATTTGATGTTTGCGAATGAGAGCTAGAAGATAGGGTAAAACATTCTGTAGAGGATATGAAGGAAGCCGGAACAGATCTGGCTGACACCTTCGATCGCTTTTTCCCAATTAGGCATAGAATGGAGTGGACGAACTAACTTATTGTAATCTTGCTCCTTTTTGTAAATAAGAAGTTCTCCTCTTCGCCCTTCTGAAATCAACCTGTGATTGATCCTTCGAGATCAATGTGTACCTTGTTTTTCCGCATATTGATCACTGATTTCTGTTCTCTGCTTCAACGGTGATGCAGGCCACATCGGCTATTGCTGATAACTGTATTAGAAAACCTTGCTTTGCAGATAACCATTGTAACTGGCTATTTCGGATTTGAAGTTCCAATCTTTTTCTCAAATTTTCAATGATGTCAGGACAGTCCTCTTCAAGGAATTCTTTCGCCTCTGCTCTCAGCGCCAATTGGTAATATGAGTTTCCAAACAACCAGTTAAAACCGAAAAACTTTAGCCGAATCCCATCGGTTTCTCGATTCTGAAGGCACGACTTCTTCTAATCATCAAAAAGACCCGGCCTGGCCCAATAATGGCCCACAAGCTGTGCAAACCCTACTCTGACGCTTGGTCTCCCAATGTGCAAGCCATGGTTCTATAAAGATGACCGTATACAAGCTGTTACCCCAGTCGAACAGCTCGATTTGCAAAATCTCCACCTCTCGGCTTCTAGCTCAGGTCAGAGAGAAAACAATGGCAGGCAATGGCGACCATGGCAAATACCCCGTCGGAGGCGAAGCAGGAGGAAGTCGAGCTCTAACTCACCGGCGTCATAGGTAAGAACCCAATTTCCTGCCCCCTTGTGATAGCTTGTCTCTTGATTTGCTGTTCATTTCCTTTTCAGGGTGGAGTCTTCCTCCAGCCACGCTTGGGTCCCTTCTCCAGAAATGGTAGATCTAACAGCTCTTTTTCAATCTTTCCTTAAGCCACCAGATTTTGAGTTTAATGATTCACTCCAACAGACCCGTTCGGACGCTCTTCGTTACCGCGAGGAAAGGGATAAAGCTCAGAAGGAACTGAAAGATGCATCCAAGAAACATGATGTTGAGGAAGCTGAATGGGCAGAGCAACGGAAGCAACTCTGTAGCATCATTACGGGTTAGCAGAGTCTTGGTCCTTCTCCTTCCTTTAATTGAGCCTGCTTTTGCCTAATATTCTTTCTTCTTGCTAGCTCTCTCTGCAGAGAATGACCGTTTGAAAGCAGCAGCAAACAGAGTTGCCCTCAAGGTGAATGCCCGTGGGGATTCAGTTGAAGCTCGTCTTGACGCCGTGGATGGTCGCATAGATGAGACCGTCATCCAAGGTGTACACGCCGGAGTTTCCTTCGGGCTAGCAGCAATGAGTTCCTGGACCAAAGAAGATTACTCCTCCCTACCAGTTGGATTCGCATGCGACCCGGATGAATTTGAAGATCTTAAAATTTATGATGACCATGCCGCCGCCATTGCTGAGATTACTGACCCACAATCCATTGTGAACAAATTATTCCTAGGATAGTTCCGTATTAGGATAGATCTGTGAATGAAGCTTGTAACCCATAGAACTTGTTCTTCTCTAAATAATGTCTATTTGCATGATCTTGATTCCTCAATGATCCTTCCAATTGCGACATTTCCTTAGAAAAACGTTTGCCGAATGTATGACGTCATCCTTAGCCGACTAGATCTCATCTCTGATATGTCATGTCACCCGGCATTAGACTTACTGCACTTCACCTTTCTCTTTCCCCGATAAACCTGCTGACTTGAAAAACGCTAAGGTCACCAAGGTCATAAATATCCTTGTACTAAAGGCGATATATAAAAATATCGACTATAATTCAAATCCTTGGAACATTTTTTCTGCTAAAGGCGATGCTTTACACATCGGCTGTATACAAATATTTCTGAATTTGTCTCGCATACAATTATCACGCGTTCGGCTTTTAACAAGTAGTGCCGAAGCTTCAGCTCACATGCAACACAAAAAACATGTCTACAGCCGAATACCCATCTCTGGGTCTAACACTTTCGGCTAAAGCAAGCTATTACTCATCTCTTCTTTAAACTCTTAAAATATGGGCCGATCCTACTACAAGGCTATCGGCCGTCACGTACAACTTGAAATGATTCACCAAGTTATGGAAGTGCCTTCATATATCTTCAATCTTGTCAAAAGCTTCTGTTGTACGTCACCTTGTACAAATTCTTTCTGCTCTTTCTTGAATTCTGGTAATGGAGAAATAAACAGAATCCTTTAAAAGTTCATCAATTTTAAAACACACTCGAGACCCAAACTTGTACATATTGATCCTACTTCGGCTTCATCATTAACACTTTATTCCTTGTCAGCCGACATGAAACTCGGTCTCAATTCTTCTCCATTACCACCAGTTGTATCAAAAATTGCTCTGAGAGCCGATTGTTTGAATCGGCTGTTGGTCCTCGTTGAAAATGTTCACAGGACCTGCCTCCCAAGCTCTTCCGGAGAAACACTCAACACCTTCATATTCCCAGTAGATGGGCTCTGTATTAGCAATACTTACCGAATCATCAGCATGGACGATTTCGATGTCATCTCCAATCCACTGGATGAGGAATTGGTGCATGGTTGATGGCACACAACAGTTTGCATGTATCTAATCTCTCCCTAATAGCAAACTGTATGACCCCTTGCCATCAATGACGAAGAAGGTAGTGATCAAGGTCTTAGACCCGATCGTCAACTCAACATGGACTGCTCCTCGTGTATCAGAAGAATTGCCAGCAAAGTCCCTCAACAACATGTCGGTCTTCAACAAATCCTCACTTGTCATTCCAAGTTTTCTGAAGGTGGTATATGACATGATATTTATAGCAGCTCCTCCATCGATGAACATCTTGGTTAATGGCTTGCCATTGACATACCCTCTCATATATAATGGCTTCAAGTGTCGGTGCTTAATTGGCTTATCAAATACTGCCCGTTGAGCCAAGACGAGATGAGCTAACAAGTCCTGAAATTCACTTTCATCAAAATCTAAATACGTTTCATCTCGGACATCTTGATTTTCGGGGGCTACAAACTCTGATGGGAGAAAGAATGCCATGCATGTATCAGCTGAACAATTACCTTCATTCGGCTTTTCTTTAGGACGCCAAACTTGCTTCGTCTTGGTGCCCACTTGCGCCAACTCTCTGTTCCTTAGGCGCTGCACTCTCCTCTTCTGGCTTTTCCTCAATCCCGGCGGACACCATTGTCCTTTTTGCCAGACATACTCACGGTATTCTTCTTCTTCAGTGCGAGCCCAACTTCGATCGACAAACTCTCTTCCTTGCCGATTCTCAGAATTATTTATTTTTAAGCGCCGATCGTCCTCAGGGATTCTTGCTCCAAGCCTTTCATGGACAGAACAGCGGTTGACTCGAGACTGCCTATACTTGGAGTACTGATTACTGCACTCAGGGTAGTTATTCTTAACAGGCAGCTTCAAGCCTTCGTTCCAACAATACTGGAAGAACGAGCAATCCCAATGAGACTGTTCTTGCTCTCTCATATCTTCTCGTTCTCCTCGGTACATCTCCTCTTCGTACCTTCTCTGTTTTTCCAGGAACTTATGTTCTTCATAAAATCTATGCTTCTGATACCGTTCCTGTTCCCGACGCCATTTGTTCAACAGGATACGCGTCGTGACCCTGGGTCTGGAAGTTTCACCCGTCTCAGTCCGACTATTCTGGAACCGAACCCTTTGCTGAAGCTCTTTATTTGTAATCTGCCGATCAGGGTCAACGACACCAACTTCTCTTGCTCTATCAGAGGTTAACACCTTCATTTTTCTCTTACCCCTGGGATCAGCTGCATTGACCATATTAACAGAGAAGGACACAATATTCTGCCCAAAGGGACTACCATCTACTTTCATCTTTCCATCGAACCTTAGGTGTCCGTCCTGGATAGCTTTCTGAATCCGCACTCTGAACACTCGACAATCATTTATGGAGTGGGATTTGGTATTGTGGAAACCACAATACTGCAGATACATGGGTGTATGCCGAGTCTCTGAGTGATGAGTGATTGTCAACGGGTTTGATCGCAGGTTCTTTGGCTTGTGTTGTGTAGGTGTCGAGCACGGAGACAGTGATCGAGGGCAAGGTGAAGGTCAAGTTGAGACGTGTCATACTGACGGACCGGGTGCGGTGAAGGATGGGCGTGCCGTGCGGCGGACGTGCCATGCCGATGTACCGAGCGGTGAAGGGCGGACGTGAGGCTTGGACTGAGGGACCAGAGTGCCTGAGGATCAGCTGTGGTGGCTGACAGCCTGGGACAGCGACAAGTGAAGACTTGCGGGGCATGGTGTTGCTTGGGTCGAGGACCTGGGGACACGTGTCGGTGGACGGGGTGCACAGGCGGTGCATCCCCTCTACAGCTCCGGTTTGTTGGTTGAGCCAGAGAAAAACCAACGGGTGGACGGTTTCCAGGTTTGGGCCTCAAAACCTGGGTGCTCGGTTTCCAGGTTGAGCCACAAAACCTGGGCGCGGACGGTTTCCGAGTTTGGCCACAAAACTCGGGCGATGGGCCGGTTTCCGAGTTTGGGCCTCAAAACTCGGGCGTAGTGGGTTTCTGAGTTTGGGCCACAAAACTCAGGCTGGTGGGCTGGTTTCCCGGTTTGGGCCTCAAAACCGGGCGCTGATTGGAAAAGGCTGGTTTCCCGGTTTGGGCCTCAAAACCGGGGGTGCAGAGCGAGGGCGGCACGTGGCGGCAATCGGAAGGTTGCGTGGAGGCAACGCGGACGACTTGCGCGGGCGTGGCCGTCGGATCTACCTACCACTTCGGGTTGGACCAGAATAGCCTTAGGGTTTAGCTGGTTCGCTCTGTAATTAGATTAGAGAGGGGTAGAGTAGGAAATAGACTTAGACTAGAATAGTATAAGTAGTCAGGGGAGACACCCTCCTCCCCTATCTCAGTTTTAGCCATCTCATTTGCTTCCTGCACTTAGGATTTCCTTCTCTCCCATCCCCTGCTGTAGCTGAGATCCGTAGAGAGACTTAAACTCTGTGTACTGTTGATTTTGAGGAAAGGAGGCCGTAACCTCCTTGTCGTAGCGTGTGTTTGCGCTTCGGCTTGCAATTCGTGGGTGTGATTCGCGTTTCGTTCGTGTTCTTCGCGGAATCCTTTTTTCTCCACGATTTTCCCGTCGCTTGATCTCTTTGCTCGGTTCATCTTTTGCAAAACCGTTTGAACCAAGTTGTTCTAGATCGTGAGGCACTTCTTTCCACCGAAGGAATTAAACTCTAACCTCACGGTCTAGGAGATCGATCGATTTTCATTTTGGATCGCGTTCTTGCTTCCTTGCCCCGAAATTTCTTGATTCACCGATTTGGAGTTAGGTTCGAGCCATGATCTCTTAGAGATAGCTCACTAACATCCTTGTGACCCCTCAGATCGAATCCTAGGCCTAGAGCTTTTGATTCGGAGGAGATCGGGTTGAATCATCGAAGAACTGCGCTGTTTTCGGGGGCATCGGACGCTATCACGGGAGCATCGGACGCTAGGGTTCCTAGCATCGGACGCTCCGGTGACGCGTGTCACGTTTTCAGCGTTTTAGATTGCATCGGACGCTAGGCATCGGACGCGTCCGTTGTCCATCGGACGCGCCGGAGTCTTTGCATCGGACGCTGGGTGATTACTGTTCACAGCGTCCGATGGTGGAACAGTAAGGTTCCAGAACCGCCCAGTTTGCATCGGACGCGTCCGGTGGTCTGGCATCGGACGCAGGCCAGCGTCCGATGTGACTGGTTTCGCACGGTTTCGTCCGCGGTTCGCTCGTTCGTTGTCGGAATTGATTTCCGTCTTTTGCGTTGGCTTTCTAGAGTTGTGTAGTGTCCCGCTGTGCTCCTTGGAAGCATCCACCCTACATCTAGGGTCGTGGACATTAGCAAGCTCTAGGGTTTGTCTCTTGGGGTGATTCTTGGGACAGTGGCTCTAGTTTCCAAAAGGAAATTTTGAAGCTCCCATTCACCCCCCCTCTGGTCGCTTTCTGGTTGCTTCTCGGTCCTTCAATTGGTATCGGAGCGGGTTAAGGATCTTCCACCTTAGCCGGTTCCAGATCCACAGAAGGCGACATGGATCGCGGCGTGGGCAAACCGCCGTTCTTTGATGGGACGAACTATGCGTATTGGAAGATACGCATGTCGGCCTATCTGCAGAGTTTGGGTGCTTCTATTTGGGATATTTGCAACTCTGCTGATTACGTGGTCTTGGCTGCTCATGTCTCTCAGCAACAGATCGATGAGCACGATGCCAATAGCCGAGCCCATAATGCTCTCTTTTCTTGTTTGAGCATGGGTGAGTTTGATCGTGTTTCTCACCTTGCTACGGCTCGGGAGATCTGGGACACCCTCATGCATTTCCATGAGGGCACCTCTCAAGTCAAAACCCGACTCTACGAGTCGTTCAAGCGTGAGTATGAGAACTTTCGACATCAGCCTGGCGAGAGCATAGAAAGTTTATTCGCTCGCTTTCAGGTGATTGTCAACAGGATGAGGGCTAACAAGGAGTAGTTGCCTTTTGACGATCATGAGCGTGCTTTGAAGCTCTTGCACACTCTTGATCGGTCGGTGTGGGATTCCAAGGTTCAGGCGATCATCGAATCGCCTAACTATGAGACCCTCACCTGCGACGAGCTCTTTAGTAAGCTCAAGTCCAGTGAGATTGACGCCATGTCGAGGGCTTCTTATGCGAATCCTTCTGGCTCGACTATGGCTTTGGTTTCTGGCTCTTCTAACTCCTCTGCTGGCTTTGCACTTTCATCTCTCTTTTCTGTCACAGAGGACCAGCTTGAGTCGTTGGGGGATGACGAGTTGGCAATGCTCGCCAACCGGTTCTCGCGGTTCCACAACAACCGCATGAACCGTCGTCGCGGAGGAGGACGCTCAGGATGCTATGAGTGCGGCGACCCCGACCACTTCATCGCCAACTGCCCCAAGAAGAACAAGCACTCGGGGAAGGGCGATCATGGGCGCAAGTACGAATCCAAGCACAAGGAGAAGCACGTCCCCCTGAGGCACAAGAAGCGGGGCGACTTCGACAAAGAATACATCAAGAAGAAGTACTTGGAGAAGGCCCAAGCTGAGCAGCGTGCGTTCTTCGCCACGCTCAGCGACGTCGACGGCTCGGATGACGACTCCGCTTCATCAAGCGACGACGAGTCCGAGAAGAAGAAGAGGATCGAGACAAGCTGAACGGTCTCTGCTTCTTCGCCGACGACGATGGCTTCTGCACCATGGCGCTTGGTGATGAGGTCGATGGCAAGCTGGAGCACTCCCCTCGCGACGACGACGACGACGACACCTCCCAGGTATCCCTCACTCACGACGAGCTTTCTGCTGAAGTTGAGAAGCTTACTGCCGCGCTCCTTAGTCAGGACAAGTTGCTTAGGCGTGCCGCTAGAGAGCGCAAGGAGTTTAGGCAGAAGTGGGAGGACACCGTGAGGGAGCTTGAGTTTGCCAAGTCCACCGTGGTCGTGCCGGAGGAGGTTGAGTGCGAGTCATGCACCACGCACATGACTGACCTTCTCACTTTGAGAGGTAAGTATGCTGCGTTGGTAGGAGAGCTGGATGAGCTGAAGGCTAGACCTTCCTTGTTGGGTGCGTGTAAGACTTGTCCTGTCTTGCAGTCTAAGTTGGCAGAGAAGAATGCCAAGATTGAGTCTCTAGAGAAGGCCAGCTCGGGTAGCACTTGTGTGACTAGGTGTGCATTGTGCGAGGGTTTGGAGATGGAGATTGCAAATGTGAAGCATGGCAAGATGCAAACCGAGGAAGAAAACACATACCTTCGGACCATCTTGTCATGGGTATCTTGTAGTGAGCCGCAGCTCGGGATGATGATCTCCCAATTCAAGCGAGCTGCTGGAGGTCCTGGTATAGGTTTTGCTCAGGGTGTTGATCTTTCTGCTTTTGGGAAGATTGGAGAGTCGAGTGGTATGAATCCGAGTGAGAAGCCCAACTCCACCACTACTCCCAAACTTACCAAGCTTCCACCCAAAGAGCCTCTCAAACCTACCACCAAGGATGGGGTGTTTGAAGAACCTCCTAGAGCTCCACCCAAGAACCAAGTGTGGCATCCCAAACCCAACCACCTAAAGAACAAGCTGGATACAATGCCACCTATCCAGGAGGAGTTGCCACAGAAGGGCAAAGTGATCCACACCCACAGCCATGAGTACCAACAACCCCCTTTGCGTGCGGTGAGGTACCATTGTGATTTCTGCGGGAGAGATGGACACTTGAGTGAGTTCTGCTTTCGGCGCAAGAGAGAGGCGCGCCGTGCTCGGGAGATGGACAACCCGGACATGTACCACCCTTTCCATGGTGTGCATGTGCCGAACGTCCACAGGAGAGCTGCTAGGCCCAGAGGTCCAGAGCCTCAAGTCCCCAGGCCTAGGCAGCAGCAGAGAGCTCCGAGGAGAGACGCTAGGCCTAGAGGTGTTGAGCCCCAGGTTCCTAGGCATAGGCCTCGTAGAGAGCGTGCCCGACGGGGTCCTGCTTTTGCAGGTGATGGACCCCGTGGCGGAAGTTTAGTTGAGCGCTTTCCCCCACCGCAGTTTGAGTATCGCGGTGAGCGCTTCTTCCCTAGCGGACCACGTTTTCCTCAGCGTGGTGATCGCTTCCCTCGTAGACGTGCTAGGAATGGTTTTTACTCTAACCCTTCTTTTGAGCAGCCGGCCCAACACTGGTTTTCCCCTTACTTCACTAACCCCAGTGTTGGACCGTATGCTCACCCTATGTCTTTTTATTGATGTAGGTAAGACGATTGGAGGACATTTGGTTGGTGGATTCCGGTTGTTCGAGGCACATGACCGGAAACGCCAAGTGGTTCTCCAGCCTTAGCCCGGTCGCCGAAAAGGAGTACATAACCTTCGGCGACAATAGTAAAGGTAAGGTATTGTCTCGTGGGACTGTGCGGGTTAATGAGCACTTTGTGTTGCGCGATGTTGCTCTTGTTTCTAACCTGCATTTTAACTTACTTTCTGTTTCACAACTTTTTGATGATGACTATGAGATTCGTTTCAAACCGAACCTTAGTCGCATCTTAAATCCTCAGGGCGATCTTGTATGTCTGATTTCGCCCTTTGGGAAAGTCTTTCGTGCGAATTTCTCAGAGTCGTTTGGTTCTTCTCGATGTCTTTTGGCTAGTCCTTCTTCCTCCAATCTTTGGAAGTGGCATAGGAGGCTCGGTCACTTAAGCTTCGACTTGCTTGCAAGACTTAGCTCACTTGGCCTAATCCGAGGATTGCCCAAGCTTTCGATGGAGAAGGATCTAGTTTGCCATTCTTGTAGACATGGGAAGATGGTTGCCGCTCCCCACCATCCTGTGACCAAGGTTATGACCTCACACCCTGGAGAGCTTTTACACATGGACCTTGTTGGTCCGGCTCGGGTGAGCTCGGTTGGTGGCAAGTGGTATGTTTTGGTTGTTCCTGACGACTTTTCGAGGTATTCGTGGATCTTCTTTTTGGCTGAGAAGTCCGAAACTTTTTCCTTCGCTCGCAATCTGATTTTGCGTCTTCAGAACGAGTTCCCTTTGAACTCGATGCGAACTATTAGAAGTGATAACGGTTCCGAATTCAAAAATTCGGATTTTGAGAAGTTTTGTGACCACCTTGGTTTGGAGCATCAGTTTTCTTCTCCCTACACACCGCCCCAAAATGGTGTGGTAGAGAGGAAGAATCGGACCCTTGTTGAGATGGCCAGGACGATGCTTGATGAGCATAGGACTCCTAGGCGCTTTTGGGCCGAAGCCATGAACACTGCATGCTACATTTCGAATCGCATTTTTCTGAGAGCGTTTTTGAAGAAGACCTCTTATGAGTTGCGTTTTGGTCGCCAGCCCAAGGTGAGTTATTTTAGAGTCTTCGGTTGCCATTGTTTTATATTGAAGAAAGGCAACCTGGACAAGTTTGAGTCTCGTTCTTCTGACGGGGTATTTTTGGGTTATGGCACTCACACTAGAGCATATCGTGTACTTAACCTTGATACTAACCGAGTCATGGAGACATCAGATGTCACCTTCGATGAGACTCTTGTTTCTCCTTCTTCTCGTTTTGAGCGTGCAGGTGATCATGAGGTTGGAGAGCCTCTTTTCGATGACGAGGATGAGGGTGCTGAAGGTATGGATGATCCAGCACCCCCTCCACCTGCCGTGCCGCAAGGAGCGGCCTCGACGACGACTCACGGCCCCGACACTTCTTCTTCCTGGGGGCCGTTGGATCCTCCACTTCGCGCGGTACCTTTTGTACCCGGGGTGGAACCAGCTGCTGTTGAGGGGGAGGTCACTTCTTCCCGGGAGGCGCCACGACATATCCAGCGCCAGCACCCCCCTGAACAGATGATCGGCGACATCGGCGAGCGAGTTACTCGCTCCAGGTCACAGCACATCTCTCACTTCGCTCATTCTGCTTTTGTTGCTAATTTTGAGCCCCGAGATGTTGGACACGCATTGACGGATCCGGATTGGGTTAATGCCATGCATGAGGAGTTAGAGAATTTTGAGCGAAATCGGGTTTGGGTTCTAGTTCCACCTCCACCTGACTGTAAGCCTATTGGGACAAAATGGGTATTTAAAAACAAGCAAGGAGAGGATGGCCATGTTGTGAGAAACAAGGCCCGGCTTGTAGCGAAAGGCTATAGTCAGAAGGAAGGGATAGATTATGAGGAGACCTTCGCTCCTGTAGCACGTTTGGAGGCTATTAGGATACTCTTGGCTTATGCTGCATCCAGGGGTTTCAAACTTTTTCAAATGGATGTCAAGAGTGCCTTTTTAAATGGCTACATAGAGGAGGAGGTTTATGTTGAGCAACCCCCCGGTTTTGAAAATCCCAAGTTTCCAAACCATGTTTTTAAACTCCACAAAGCTTTATATGGTTTGAAACAAGCCCCTAGAGCCTGGTATGATAGGTTGAAAACCTTTTTGCTTGCTAAGGGTTTTAAAATGGGATGTGTAGATAAAACGCTCTTTCTCCTCAAGCAAGGCAAAGACACTCTCTTGGTCCAGATTTACGTGGATGATATCATTTTTGGTGGTTCTTCTCACGCTTTGGTTGCCAAGTTTGCAGATACTATGAGCAGGGAATTTGAGATGAGCATGATGGGCGAGCTGACATTCTTTCTCGGGTTGCAAATTAAGCAATCCCGAGAGGGGACGTTTGTGCACCAGGGCAAGTACACCAAGGACTTGCTGAAGCGGTTCGATATGGGTGAGGCCAAGCCTCTTCCAACACCCATGTCGACGACGACAGCCCTGGATGCGGATGTGGACGGAGAAGCAGTGGACCAGAAGGAGTACCGCAGTATGATCGGGTCGCTCCTCTACCTGACGGCGACACGGCCGGACATTCAGTTCGCCGTGTGTCTGTGCGCGCGCTTTCAGGCGTCGCCGCGCACCTCTCACCGTCAGGCGGTGAAGCAGATTTTCAGGTACCTTCGTTTCACGCCTGAGTTCGGGATTTGGTATTCTGCTTCTTCCACCCTCTCCCTTTGCGGTTATTCCGATGCCGATTTTGCTGGTTGTCGCATTGAGCGCAAGTCCACTTCTGGGACTTGCCAATTTATTGGTTCTTCTCTTGTTTCGTGGTCTTCTCGCAAGCAGTCTAGTGTCGCTCAGTCCACTACAGAGGCTGAATATGTTGCTGCGGCTAGCTGTTGTTCCCAGTTGCTTTGGATGATGGCCACTTTGCGTGATTTTGGTCTGAGCTTTTCTCGCGTGCCTTTGCTTTGTGACAGCACGAGTGCCATTAGCGTTGCTAAGAACCCCGTGCTTCACTCGAAGACCAAACACATTGATGTGCGCTTTCATTTTTTGCGAGATCACCAGGAGAAGGGTGATATCGACCTTCGCCATGCCGATACTCATCACCAACTGGCTGATATTTTCACCAAGCCTTTAGACGAGTCAACCTTTAATAGGTTGAGGGGTGAGCTTGGTGTGTGTTTTCCCTTTTAGATGGGGGAAGCATTTTGAGTTGTCTCCTAGTCTGACTCTTTTACCTTGATCTTCTTTTCTGTTACATTTTAGCATACGCATTTACATTCTGAGCTTCATGTTTATAATCACTAGAATGTGACTATGCTCTGTTTAGTATGCTCCGATGCTTATGATGATACTTGTAGCTTATGCTCTTTCTGATCATTAATACATGTTATGAGCTGAGCTATTTTTGAGATGGTAAAATTGCCTAATAAATACAAATCTGAAAATATTCACCATTGAGATATGCAACTAGCATGTGTAGGGTGTGTTGAGTCCATTCCTGCTTTTCATATATGCTAGGTTGCTATGTCTCTAGTTCTGTGTCACTCACTTGCTTGGTTTGTTCATATCATGTTTAAAATTTGAACCAAGTAATAAGTGAATTGAAAAGATCGAGATGGGATTGCTTGTCAACACCTCACGGTATCAAGACTGTTTCTCATTACACTTTGAGTTAAACTTGAGCCGTGTAGTGTATGACCGAAACCGTAGCTTTAAGCTTCTGATTGCTTCGGCATAGGCTTCGCTCGGTTGAAAAGTTAGGCAATGACAAGCTCTCAACCTCTCGCAATCACATGCTATATAATTGATCTTGTGAATTCTTTACCGCTGCAACTCCGATATAAACTGAAATCACAAGTATATGCTTCATTCCTATGCATGATGATTGAACTTTGCTAGGGGTAGTTCACCTTGTATATATGCTTAGCACTTGTTTGGATTCCTACCTATACATGTGTAGTGCTATTTTGATGGTGACTATCTTTTGGCCAAAAACCGCTCACTTGCTCATATGCTTCATATTTCGTATGTGTGATCAGTTTGAGCCTTCGCTATTTGAATGCTTAATTGTGCTGTTGGAGCTATACCGATTAGAGCATCTTTGCACTCTTTTGATTATATGCCTGAAGCTTCTAACTTGCATTTCTGACTTCATATGCATTTTGGAAGGGGAAGCTTGTGTTAAGGGGGAGACTTTGCCAAAGGGGGAGAATTTTTGCCCAGGTTTCTTGATTAGTGCATTTTCAACTAAGGGGGAGAGTTCTTGCAAATCATATGTCTCCTAGTGATCAACTAAGAGGGAGTTCTTTGCTAAAGGGCAGATTTTCAAATCATGTGTGCTCCGGTTGGTTGACTTAGGGAGAGAGTCTTCCTAGTTGCTTGCACTTGTCGAGGGGGAGTTTGCTAGTTGTGTAGAGCCGTTGCCTCTGTCTTGAGGGACTAGCAAACATTTTCCTCATTTGGTGTCAAAGTCCTTCTTCAATTGGAATTGATTTTGACTTTTCGATTGACTTGATGTTCAAATTGGTTCGGAATGGTTTTCATGCTAGTTGTGTTGAGCCTCTGTGCCTCTATCTTGAGGGACTAGCATTTTGCCGTCTTTTGCTCCGATTTCTCAATTAGTATCTGGACTTCGATTGGTTTTTTTGCTAGCGGTGTTGAGCCTGTTCTACCTCTTCTTGAGGGCTAGCTTTGCTTTGCTTGGTTGTGTCGAGCCGTTGCCCATGTCTTTGGGGACCAAGTTCTTTGCTTCTTCCACTTGACCTTCTTTGGCTTTACTATGCTTTTGGGTCATTTGGTTGGGTTCTCTCTTCTCCTTCCTCCTACCTTCTTCCTTCATTATGATTTGTGTGTGTAGTTGACAATGCACTCATCAAGGGGGAGATTGCGGATACATGGGTGTATGCCGAGTCTCTGAGTGATGAGTGATTGTCAACGGGTTTGATCGCAGGTTCTTTGGCTTGTGTTGTGCAGGTGTCGAGCACGGAGACAGTGATCGAGGGCAAGGTGAAGGTCAAGTTGAGACGTGTCGTACTGACGGACCGGGTGCGGTGAAGGATGGGCGTGCCGTGCGGCGGACGTGCCATGCCGATGTACCGAGCGGTGAAGGGCGGACGTGAGGCTTGGACTGAGGGACCAGAGTGCCTGAGGATCAGCTGTGGTGGCTGACAGCCTGGGACAGCGACAAGTGAAGACTTGCGGGGCACGGTGTTGCTCGGGTCGAGGACCTGGGGACACGTGTCGGTGGACGGGGTGCACAGGCGGTGCATCCCCTCTACAGCTCCGGTTTGTTGGTTGAGCCAGAGAAAAACCAACGGGTGGACGGTTTCCAGGTTTGGGCCTCAAAATCTGGGTGCTCGGTTTCCAGGTTGAGCCACAAAACCTGGGCGCGGACGGTTTTCGAGTTTGGCCACAAAACTCGGGCGATGGGCCGGTTTCCGAGTTTGGGCCTCAAAACTCGGGCGCAGCGGGTTTCTGAGTTTGGGCCACAAAACTCAGGCTGGTGGGCTGGTTTCCCCGGTTTGGGCCTCAAAACCGGGCGCTGATTGGAAAAGGCTGGTTTCCCGGTTTGGGCCTCAAAACCGGGGGTGCAGAGCGAGGGCGGCACGTGGCGGCAATCGGAAGGTTGCGTGGAGGCAACGCGGACGACTTGCGCGGGCGTGGCCGTCGGATCTACCTACCACTTCGGGTTGGACTAGAATAGCCTTAGGGTTTAGCTGGTTCGCTCTGTAATTAGATTAGAGAGAGGTAGAGTAGGAAATAGACTTAGACTAGAATAGTATAAGTAGTCAGGGGAGACACCCTCCTCCCCTATCTCAGTTTTAGCCATCTCATTTGCTTCCTGCACTTAGGGTTTCCTTCTCTCCCATCCCCTGCTGTAGCTGAGATCCGCAGAGAGACTTGAACTCTGTGTACTGTTGATTTTGAGGAAAGGAGTCCGTAACCTCCTTGTCATAGCGTGTGTTTGCGCTTCAGCTTGCAATTCGTGGGTGTGATTCGCGTTTCGTTCGTGTTCTTCGCGGAATCCTTTTTTCTCCATGATTTTCCCGTCGCTTGATCTCTTTGCTCGGTTCATCTTTTGCAAAACCATTTGAACCAAGTTGTTCTAGATCGTGAGGCACTTCTTTCCACCGAAGGAATTAAACTCTAACCTCACGGTCTAGGAGATCGATCGATTTTCGTTTTGGATCGCGTTCTTGCTTCCTTGCCCCGAAATTTCTTGATTCACCGATTTGGAGTTAGGTTCGAGCCATGATCTCTTAGAGATAGCTCACTAACATCCTTGTGACCCCTCAGATCGAATCCTAGGCCTAGAGCTTTTGATTCGGAGGAGATCGGGTTGAATCATCGAAGAACTGCGCTGTTTTCGGGGGCATCGGACGCTATCACGGGAGCATCGGACGCTAGGGTTCCTAGCATCGGACGCTCCGGTGACGCGTGTCACATTTTCAGCGTTTTAGTTTGCATCGGACGCTAGGCATCGGACGCGTCCGTTGTCCATCGGACGCGCCGGAGTCTTTGCATCGGACACTGGGTGATTACTGTTCACAGCGTCCGATGGTGGAACAGTAAGGTTCCAGAACCGCCCAGTTTGCATCGGACGCGTCCGGTGGTCTGGCATCGGACGCAGGCCAGCGTCCGATGCGACTGGTTTCACACGGTTTCATCCGCGGTTCGCTCGTTCGTTGTCGGAATTGATTTCCGTCTTTTGCGTTGGCTTTCTAGAGTTGTGTAGTGTCCCGCTGTGCTCCTTGGAAGCATCCACCCTACATCTAGGGTCGTGGACATTATCAAGCTCTAGGGTTTGTCTCTTGGGGTGATTCTTGGGACAGTGGCTCTAGTTTCCAAAAGGAAATTTTGAAGCTCCCATTCACCCCCCCTCTGGTCGCTTTCTGGTTGCTTCTCGGTCCTTCAAATACTTCTTGTCTTTAACCCCCTCAGGGTGCAGCATAGGATGACCTTCCGGCAACTTGATGCGTCCTTCTTTCAACAAATACTCAAATAATTTATCTGACTTGGAAACATCAAAGTCATAAGTACCTTTTTGTTGCCTCAGCCATCGCTGGTTGACTTGAGTCGGGTCCTTAGCCTAGACTATCTCGGCTGCAGCCACTTCATCTTCATCATCATATTCAGCTGCATCTTCTAAGAAAGCCTGATACATCTCGGCAGCCACGTCACCCTTCTAGAATTAGTTATTCCTTTTGAATCCCTGGGCTTGATTACTCATCGTTGCCAACCTTTGTGATAACTGCCCGAGGTCGTCGAATTCCATGCCGAATAGTTTCTCCTTGATACTCGACAACATGCCAGCTATGGCTATCCCTGGCAATTGGTCATCCGGCAAATTCAGAGAATAGCAAAGGTTTTAGGTTTCCCTGAATCTGCGTAGATATTCTTGTGGTGTCTCGCCAGGTTTCATCCTCAAGCTCATGAGATCGACCAACTTCTTCTCACTGGTACCCGTAAAGAAATATGAATGGAACTTCTGCTCCTGCTCTGCCCATGTATTGATAGAGTTTGCTGGTACAGAAGCGAACCAAGAGAAGGCTGGTCCTGTCAACGATAGCGGGAAGTATCGAATCCTCCAAGCTTCATCTGTAGATGCCTCCCCAAGTTGCATCAAGTATCGACTGATGTGCTCTACAGTGCTGGTGTCATCCTGACCCGAAAACTTAGTGAAATCAGTAGGAGGCTTGACTCTTGGAGGAAGAGCCACTCGATTGTACCATTCTGGGTAAGGAGACTTGTACGTGTAGGTTTGATTCTTAGGTTTTAGGCCGAATTGATTCTGCATCATATCAGCCATCCTGTGCATGATGAGGTCAACACTCGAATCAGGAGCTGCTTGTGCCTGTCCCCCAAGATGTAGTCCTGCTGAACTCTTGTAGCCTGAGTTTGGAAGAGCATTGATCGTACTGTAATCGACAAACTCTTGATATCCATCTCCAAACATACTCTTTTGTATTCTGTTTGCTGCAGGAGAGATTCTGGAAGCAGATTGTGGGACGTTCCCTGTCGTGCCAAACGTGAACTGGCCATAAGTGGCGGGAGGCTGTTGTGTCTCATGAGGAACCACCCCACCTGTGCTTGTACCAGCTCCACTGTCCTCGGCAACCCTTCGGCGTTGAGGTACTTGGAACAACAATGGTCCCTGCATTGGACCAACAACTTCTTCAAAGCATTTATCCACGGCTGGACCGAAAGTATTGACCATGATAGCACAAAAAGTGTTCAAGAAAGCCGACTGATGATTGGTCATGGCTCCTGATACGACCTTATGCATTATTTCAGTCATCTTCCGAATAGCTTCCTCTTCATTAAAGATATCAGGTTGATGGTGAGGATGAATCTTTGGGAACGGATGCTTCTGAATGACCTTGCCACTTTTGTTCTTGGAGAAAGACTCCAAGCATTTGCGCTGGAATTCATCACAAGCTCGCTGTACCAAATCCCTTGATTCTGGTAGCAACTCGTCCATGGTCATCTCGAAGATTTGATCTTCGTTGATTCCAGGCATCTTGAAATGAAGTTGGTCCCACTGGGCGTGCCAAAAAGTGTGTTGGCGCAAATGAAGGACCGAGAATGCAACCAGAAAGCGACCAGAGGGGGGGGGGGGGGGGTGAATGGGAGCTTCAAAATTCCTTTCGGAAACTTGTCGCCACTGTCCCGAAAATCAACCCCAAGAGCAAACCCTAGAGCTCATAAGTGTCCACGACCCTAGAGATAGGGTGGATGCTTCCAAGAAGCACAGCGGGACACAATACAACCCTAGAAACCAACCACAAAAGACGAAAACCAAAACCGACAACAGATGAACGAGCTGCGAACGAAAACGAGCAAAACAGCTCAGACCGGACTCACTGGTGCGTCCGGTCAGTTGGCACCGGACGCGTCCGGTCGAGCAAAACCCAAAATGGGAGCTCTCTGTTTGTGACCGGACTCACGGCGTACTGAGCGTCCGGTCACTCACAGTGTGTCCGGTCACTGCAATACAAGCGATGAACAGTAAGACCGTAGCGTCCGGTCGAAGGCATACAAGAGCGTTCGGTCAATACACAAAATGCACAGTGCTCAGTTTCAACGACCGGACTCACTAACCTAGCGTCCGGTCAGTACGAGCCGAGCGTCCGGTCACCCCGATAGTGTACTGTTCGTCCACCGATTTGATTCAAACTCTCCCAAAACAAAACCTCTAGGGTTCAAACTTGGAGAGATGAATCACAAGGAGGATAGTGAGCTATCTCTAAGAGATCATGGCTCGAATCCTATCTCCAAATCGATGAATTTCAAGGGAAGGGAGAAAAACTTGACCCGAAACGAAAATCGATCGATCTACTAGCTCATGAGGTTAGAGGTGAATTCCTTCGGTGGAAAGAGGTGCCTCACGATCTAGAACATCTTGGTTCAAACGGATTTGCAAACGACGCACCGAACAAAGAAGTCGATCGACGGGAAAAACGTGGAGAAAAGCAACCCGCGAAGAACACGAACAAAACGCAAATCACAACCACGAATTTGCAACCGTGTGGCTACCACACGCTACAATAGTGAGATTACAGTCTCACTTCCTCAAAATCTCACGGACACAGAGGTATTGTTCTCTTCTCTGTGGATCTCAGGTTCGCTACAGCAGAGATGTGGGAGAGCAGGAAACCCTAGAAGCAAAAGAGCAAATGACTGAGATTAATGGGGAGGTGGGTGTCTCCCCCTACTTATCCTAATTCTAACTAATCCTAATTCCCACTCTACCCCTAACTACTTACAGAGCGAACCAGCTAAACCCTAGGGTTATTCTGGACCAACTCGAAGATAGTTGTGATCCGACGGCCACGCCCGCACAACTCGTAGCGTTGCCTCGACGCAACCTCCCGATTGCCGCCACGTGCCGCCCTCGCTCTGCACCCCCGGTTTTGTGGCCGAAACCGGGAAACCAGGCTTTCACGCCAACCCCTGGTTTTGAGGCCCAAACCAGGAAACCAGCCTCCAAGTCCATCCCCTGGTTTTGTGGCCGAAACCAGGAAACCCGCCAGCGCCCAGGTTTTGAGGCCCAAACCTGGAAACCGTCCTCAGCCTGAGTTTTGTGGCCCAAACTCGGCAAACCCGCAGCACCCAGGTTTTGTGGCCCAAACCTGGAAACCGTCCGCCCTAGTTTTGTGGCCCAAACTCAGAAACCGTCCACCCGGTGGTTTTTCTGTGACTCAACCACCAAACCGGAGCTGTAGAGGGGATGCACCGCCCGTGCACCCCGTCCACCGACACATGTCCCCAGGTCCTCGACCTAGGCAACACCATGCCCCGCAAGTCTCCGCTCGTTGCTGTCCCAGGCTGTCAGCCACCACAACTGATCCTCAGGCCACCGGTCCCTCAGTCCAAGCCTGACGTCCGCCCTTCACCGCTCCTGGTCCGTCGGCACGACACGTCTCTACTTGACCTTCACCTTGCCCTCGATCACTATCTCCATGCTCGACACCTGCACAACACAAGCCAAAGAACATGCGATCAAACCCGTTGACAATCACTCATCACTCCGAGACTCGGCATACACCCATGTATCCGCAACAAAACGTGACGCCTCGTGCCAGGCACACAGCAAGCCGAACAAGGCTAGCTTCAATCGGGTGCCCGGAGTGTTTTGAATCCAAAAACGTGCCAGTCGGTTTGACCTGAAAACCAATAAGGGCTAAAAAGTGTGAGAATACCTTTGGAACATGCTGGATGATACCAGACAGTTCCATATGTTCGGCTTTGAAAGTCAATCACGACGGCACACAGCTATACAAGCTGTTTGTCGAAATAGGTTTATAATGTCATTCGGCAAGTACAAAGAGAAAGCACATAAACATGTTGAATGCCAAAGACATAAGTAACAAAAGAATAAAAGGGCAACTTGTAAATATAAATCTATTCAGATAACACATGCATAGGCTAATCCAACTAGTCTGCCGCACGTCTAGCCTTCATAAACCCATCAAGCATAAACTCAAGCAAAGCTAATCCACCGCATGATACCACTTGCTACAAGTCTACACCACTCCTTATAATTAGATTAATCCACCGCATGATACAATCTAATTATAAGAAGCTAAAAGCATGCATACATCTGAACAGATCTATATAAACTCATTACTCATGTAAGCTTAACCAGAATCGGCAGACTAGCCGAACTGGGGTCCATGAAGAAGAAACATACAATCAAGCATGATTAAACTAATCTAAAACCTGCATCTGCCGCATGATACCCAGTTCTATCAAAGCCTAACCATGATCAACATGCATGGACCCACAACATGTAACAATCTAGATTGAAAGTTAATTCGGCCATCACGATCTTATAATTGGCAAAGCACAAGTAAACTCATGCAACAAGGCCGAACAAAGATCAATCTAGATTGGGCAAAAAGTGTTACAGGAATTAAACAAATAAAACATATAACACATGATAACTTAATGAATCTATTAGATCTACTAAATCTAACAGAGCCGATAACTATTTTTACTCATGACTTAATCTGCCGCATGATACAAGGCATAAGCAAAAACTTCCCGTCATAAGCTTAAATCCGTCGCATGATACTAAGCTTAACATACGAGACTACTTGCATCATATCTAAATCCACCGCATGATACTAGACATGATAGCAAGGTTGCCGGTACTTACGGAGGTCGACGGATCGATGATTCCTCTCGAAGAACTCGACGACACGACTAAGGACTCGAAAGGTGGAACGGGGCCGGTTTGTATTGATATGGTTGTGAACAATTTTACTATGGTCGAGGGCTTATATTTATACCCTGGACAAAGCATGAGTCCTAGACGATTACGACTTTACAATAAAATACGGAAAGCTATAAATCCTACATTATTTGGTGTCTTCCACCGTCACGTGTCTTCTCGTGCAAGCCAGCTTTACTCGCAACATGCGTTTCCCGAATGAAGCCGCTGCTTTCGTGAAATAGCCGACCACACAAGTAATCACCGAAACCTTGAGGACCAAACAGCTGCCGATTGCTTGTCGAATCCTTTTCCCTCTGCTGGCCGGGCCCATCTGTCATATCCTTACGTGTACGAAAATCTGGTGTCAACAGTATGCTGCTTTGGTTGGAGAGGTGGATGAGCTCCGGGCTAGACCCGTGTTGTTGGGTGCGTGCAAGTCCTGTCCAGGCTTGCAAACCGAGTTGGCAGAGAAGAATGCCAAGATTGAGTCTCTTGAGAAGGCCAGCTCGGATAGCACTTGTGTGACTAGGTGTGCTTTGTGCGAGGGTTTGGAGATGGAGATTGCCAATGTGAAGCATGGCAAGATGCAAACCGAGGAGGAAAACACATACCTTCGGACCATTTTGTCGTGGGTGTCTTGCAATGAGCCACAGCTTGGGATGATGATCGCTCAGTTTTAGCGAGCTACTGGAGGTCCCGGTGTAGGTTTTGCTCCGGGTGTTGATCTTTTTGCTTTTGGGAAGATTGGAGAGTCGAGTGGTCTGAACCCATGTGAGAAGCCCAACTCCACCACTACTCCCAAACTTACCAAGCTTCCACCCAAAGAGCCTCTCAAGCCTAACACCAATGATGGGGTGTTTGAAGAACCTCCACGAGCTCCACCCAAGAACCAGTAGTGGGCTCCCAAACCCAACAACCTAAAAAACAAGCTGGACACAATGCCACCTATTCAGGAGAAGCTTATGCCACAGAAGGGCAAAGTGATCCAAACCCACAACCGTGAGTACCAACAACCTATGAGAGCGGTGAGGTACCATTGTGAGCACTGTGGGAGAGATGGACACTTGAGTGAGTTCTGCTTTCGACGCAAGAGAGAGGAGCGCCGTGCCAGAGAGATGAACAATGCGGACATGTACTATCCTTTCCATGATGTACATGTGCTGAATGTTCAGAGGAGAGCTCCGAGGAGAGCTGCTAGGCCTAGAGGTGCAGTGCCTCAAGGTCCTAGGCGTCAGGGAGGTGTTGCCTGACTGGGTCCTGACTTTGCAGGATATGGACCCCGTGGCGGAGGCTTTGTTGAGCGTTTCCCTTCACCGCGCTTTGAGTATCTGTTAACACCAGATTTTCGCACGCATAAGGGTATGACAGGTGGATCCAGTCAGCAGAGGAGACAGATTCGACAAATGATCGACAGCTGTTTGGTCCTCAGAGTTTCGGTAACTGTCTACGCGGTCGGCTATTTCGCGAGGCCATGATTCCATTCGGAAAACGCGTATTGTGAGTAAAGCCGGCTTGTACGAGAAGACACGGGGTGATGGAAGGCACCAAATAATGTGGGGTTTATATCTTTCCGTATTTCATTGTAAAGTCGTGATCGTTTAGGACTCGTGTTTCGTCCAGGGTATAAATATAAGCCCTCGACCATTGTAAAATTGTTCACAACCACATCAATACAACCGGCCCCGTGCCATCTTCGAGTCCTTATAGTCGAGTCGTCGAGTTCTTCGAGAGGAATCATCGATCCGTCGACCTCCGTAAGTACCGGCAACCTTGCCATCATGTCTAGTATCATGCGGTGAATTTAGATATGATGCAAGTAGTCTCGTATGTTAAGCTTAGTATCGTGCGGCGGATTTAAGCTTATGATAGGAAGTTTTTACCTATGACTTGTATCGTGCGGCGGATTGAGTCATGAGTAAGAATAGTTATCGGCTCTGTTAGATTTGGCAGATCTAATAGATTCATCAAGTTATCACGTGTTATATGTCTTATTTATTTAATTCGTACAACACTTTTTGCCCAATCTAGATTGATCTTCGTTCGGTCTTGTTGCATGAGTTGACTTGTGCTTTGCTAATTATAAGATCATGATGGCCGAACCGACTTTCAATCTAGATTGTTACATGTTACAGGTTCATGCATGTCGATCATGTTTAGGCTTTGATAGAGCTGGGTGCCGTGCGGCAGGTACAGGTTTTAGATTAGTTTAATCATGTTTTGCTTGTATGTTTCTTCTTCATGGACCCCAGTTCGGCTAGTTTGCCGATTCTGGTTAAGCTTACATGAGAATGAGTATGTATGAATCTGTTCAGATGTATGTGTGCTTTTAGCTTCTTATAATTAGATCGTATCATGCGGTGGATTAATCCAATTATAAGGAGTGGTGTAGATTTATAGCAAGTGGTATCATGCAGTGGATTAGCTTTGCTTGAGTTTATGTCTGACGGGTTTATGAAGGCTAGACGTGCGGCAGACTAGCTGGATTGGCCTATGCATATGTTATTTGAATAGATTTGTATTTACATGTTACCTCTTTTATTCTTTTGTCACGTATGTATTCGGCATTCGACATGTTTACATGCTTTCTCTTTATACTCGCCGAATGACATCTTAAACTTGTTTCGACAAACAGCTTCTATAGCTGTGTGCCGTCGTGATTGGCTTCCAAAGCCGTACATATGGAACTGTCTGGTTTTTACCCAGCATGTTCCTAGGTATTCTCACATTTTATCCCTTGTTGGTTTTCAGGCCAAACCGACTGGCACGTCTCCGGGTTCGATACACCCCGGGCTCCCGATTGAAGCCAGCCTCGTTCGGCTTGCTGTGTGCCTTTGATGCGAGGCGCCACGTTTTGCGTCAACACACTTTTTGGCACGCCCGGTGGGACCACTTCATTTCGAGATGCCTGAAATCAGCGAAGATCAGTCTGTCGACGTGACCATGGACGATTTGCCGCTAGAATCAAAAGATCTGGTGCAGCGTGCTTGTGATGAGTTCCAGCGCAAGTGTTTGGAGACCTTCTCCAAGAATAAAAGCGGCAAGGTCTATCAGAAGCAGATGTTCCCGAAAGTTGTTCCTCACCACCAACCTGATGTCCCTGATGAAGAGGAAGCTATTCGGAAGATGACTGAAATAATGTATAAGACCGTATCAGGGGCCATGACCAATCATGCTATGGAGATAGGCCGACATACGTATCTTCCAATACGCATAGTTCGTCCCATAAAAAAACGGCGGTTTGCCCACGCCGCGATCCATGTCGCCTTCTGTGGATCTGGAACCGGCTAAGGTGGAAGATCCTTAACCGGCTCCGATACCAATTGAAGGATCGAAGGTGCTACCAGAAAGCGACCAGAAGGGGGGGGGGGTGAATGGGAGCTTCAAAATTTCCTTCCGGAAACTTGTTGCCACTGTCCCGAGAATCAACCCCAAGAGCAAACCCTAGAGCTCGTAAGTGTCCACAACCCTAGACGTAGGGTGGATGCCTCCAAGAAGCACAGCGGGACACTTCACGACTTTAGGACCTCAACGCAAAAACCGGAAATCAAAACCGACGACACACGAACGAACTGCGGACGCAACAGTGCGAAACAGCACTGACCGGACTCACTGGAGCGTCCGGTCAACAGGCACCGGACGCGTCCGGTCGATCAAAGTCGAGTTTGGGAACTCTCTGTTCCTGACTGGACTCACTGAGTCTGAGCGTCCGGTCAGGTGACAAGCGTCTGGTCACAAGAGTCAAAACCGAGTGAACAGTGCGAGGAGCGAGTCTGGTCGAACGAGAAACCCAGCATCCAGTAAAGTCACAGGAAGACTCAGTGAGCACATTCAACGACCGGACACTTAACCCTAGCATCCGGTCACCCCGATCGCAGCGTCCGATCACCCCGAAACCTGTAGTTCATCCACCGATTGGACTAGATCTCACCTAAAACAAATCCTCTAGGGATCAAACTTGGAGAGAGTAGTCACAAGGAGGATAGTGAGCTATCTCTAAGAGATCATGGCTCGAACCTATCTCCAAATCGATGAATCAAAGAAATTCGGGAGAAGGGAGACAAAAACAACCCAAAAGGAAAATCGACCGATCTACTAGCTCGTGAGGTTAGAGGTGAATTCCTTCGGTGGAAAGAAGTGCCTCACGATCTAGAACATCTTGGTTCAAACGGATTTGCAAAAGATGCCCCGAACAAAGAGATCGATTGATGGGAAAAACGTGGAGATAAGTAACTCGCGAAGAACACGAACAAAACGCGAATCACAACCACGGAATTGCAACTGTGTGGCTACCACACGCTACAATAGTGAGATTACGGTCTCACTTCCTCAAAATCTCACGGGCACAGAGGTATTGTTCTCTTCTCTGTGGATCTCAGTTCGCTACAGCAGGGAATGGGAGAGCAGGAAACCCTTGGAGTGAAAGAGCAAATGACTAAGATGATTTGGGAGGTGGGTGTCTCCCCCTACTTATCCTAATTCTAATTCCCACTCTACCCCTAGTTATTTATAGAGCGACCCAGCCAAACCCTAAGGCTATCCTGGACCAACCCGAAGATGATGCTGATCCGACGGCCACGCCCGCACAACTGGTAGCGTTGCCTCGATGCAACCTCACCGATTGCCACCACGTGCCGCCACCGCTCCGCTTGTCCTTTTCCCGGACGTCGCACCCCCGGTTTTGTGGCCGAAACCGGGAAACCAGGCCTTCAAGTCCATCCCCCGGTTTTGAGGCCCAAACCGGGAAACCAGCCGCCCATCGCCCAAGCGCCCAGGTTTTGAGGCCCAAACCTGGAAACCGTCCTCAGCCCGAGTTTTGTGGCCCAAACTCGGCAAACCCGCAGCACACCCAGGTTTTGTGGCCCAAACCTGGAAACCGTCCACCCGGTGGTTTTTCTGTGACTCAACCACCAAACCGGAGCTATAGAGGGGATGCACCGCCCGTGCACCCCATCCACCGACACGTGTCCTCCGGTCCTCGACCCGAGCAACACCATGTCCCGCAAGTCTCCGCGCGTCGCTTTCCCAGGCTGTCAGCCACCACAGCTGATCCTCAGGCCACCGGTCCCTCAGTCCAAGCCTCACGTCCGCCCTTCACCGCTCCCGGTCCGTCGGCACGGCACGTCTCTACTTGACCTTCACCTTGCCCTCGATCACTGTCTCCGTGCTCGACACCTGCACAACACAAGCCAAAGAACATGCGATCAAACCCGTTGACAATCACTCATCACTCGATACTCGGCATACACCCGTGTATCCGCAATTTTTGGGTTATGGCACTCACACTCGCGCATATCGTGTACTTAACCTTGATACTAACCGAGTCATGGAGACATCCGATGTCACCTTCGACGAGACCATGGTTTGTCCTTCTTCTTGTTTTGAGCGTGCAGGTGATCATGAGGTTGGTGAGCCTCTTTTTGATGATGAGGATGAGGATGTTGAAGGCATGGGTGACCCAGCATCACCTCCACCTGCTGTGCCACAAAGAGCGGCTTCTACTATGACTCACGACCCCGACACTTCTTCCTCATGGGGGCCGTGGGATCTGCCACCCCGAGCGATACCTTTTGTACCCAGGGAGGCACCAGCTGCTGTTGAGGGGGAGGTCACTTCAGCTCGGGAGGCGCCACGACATATCCAGCGCCAACATCCCCCTCAGCAGATGATCGGTAGCATTGACGAACGTGTCACTCGGTCCAGGTCACAACAAATCTCTCACTTTGCTCATTCTGCATTTGTTGCTGATTTTGAACCCCAAGATGTTGGACACGCTTTGACGGATCCGGATTGGGTCAATGTCATGCATGAGGAGTTAGAAAATTTTGAGCGAAATCGGGTTTGGGTTCTAGTTCCACCTCCTCTAGACTGTAATCCTATTGGGACAAAATGGGTTTTCAAAAACAAACAAGGAGAGGATGGCCACATTGTGAGAAACAAAGCTAGACTTGTGGCCAAGGGTTATAGTCAGAAGGAGGGGATAGACTATGAGGAGACTTTTGCTCCTGTAGCTCGTTTGGAGGCTATTAGGATACTCTTGGCTTTTGCTGCATCCAAAGGTTTCAAACTTTTTCAAATGGATGTCAAGAGTGCCTTCTTAAATGGCTACATAGAAGAAGAGGTGTATGTTCAGCAACCCCCAGTTTTGAAAATCCCAAGTTTCCAAACCATGTTTTCAAATTTAACAAAGCTTTATATGGTTTGAAACAAGCCCCTAGAGCCTGGTATGATAGGTCGAAAACCTTTTTGCTTGCTAAGGGTTTTAAAATGAGATGTGTGGATAAAACGCTCTTTCTCCTAAAGCAAGGCAAAGACACTCTCTTGGTCCAGATTTACGTGGATGATATCATTTTCGGTGGTTCTTCTCACGCTTTGGTTGCCAAGTTTGCAGATTTAATGAGCAGGGAGTTCGAGATGAGTATGATGGGCGAGTTGACTTTCTTTCTCGAATTGCAAATTAAGCAATCCTGAGAGGGAACGTTTGTGCACCAGGGCAAGTAAAGCAAGGACTTGCTGAAGAGGTTCGATATGGGTGAGGCCAAGCATCTTCCAACACCCATGTCGACCACGACGGCCCTAGATGCGGACAAGGATGGAGAAGCTGTGGACCAGAAGGAGTACCAAAGCATGATCGGGTCGCTGCTCTACTTGACGGCGAAACGCCCGGACATCCAGTTCGCGGTGTGTCGGTGCGCACGCTTTCAGGCGTCGCCGCGCACTGAAAGGACCGAATCAGCCTAGAGGGGGGTGAATAGGTGATTTTTGACTATCTGATACTTCACAAACTATAAGATGTAATTAGATAGCAACCGGAGAGGCCGATTTGTTTGGGTAGGTACTACTGGGTGTGAAACACCGGTACTACCAACACAAACAAACGGCACAACCGGGATCCTAGAAGAAACTACAAATCCGATGAATGTAAGCTATGAAGATAATACAAGTTTCTAGCCCACTTTCCTAAGAATGATATACGGTAAATCTACTCTCACCAAACCTTGGTTGCTCCCCTTGATGTAGATCGAGCCTTCCCAACCTAAGAAAGAGATAGGGATAGGAAGAACACGAAGAACACAATAACAAGAGAAGTAGAGAATATAGAGACAACAACAACAAGCACACGGGACACGCGATTTATCCCGAGGTTCGGCCAATCCACTAAGGAGTGCCTACTTCCTCATTGTTGAGGTGACCACAAAGGTCGGAGTCTATTTCACCTCCTCGCCTCACTAAAGCAACCACAAAGGCTATGAGAGTATCTCTACTAGAAATCTCAGGGTAATACAAACGCTTTGGGGAGCCCTCACAAGTAAATCAATACGGGCTACCACGAAGAACACCTAACCGGCTAGAGCTCAAAGAGCTCAAGAGTAAAAGACACAAAGCAAGCCGGCAAGATGGAAACCAAGTGCTCAAGTCGAAGATTGATGCTTCCCACTCTCGAATCTCACTTCCCTAGCTCAAATCTCGCAAGGGAATGAATCTAGGAGCAAAGGGGGAGAGAGAGGGGTGAGTCAATGCTTGGAGAGTGTTTGTCTCGAGTTAGGTCAGCAATAAGTGTATATAGTGAGTGGGTGACCGTGAAAAGTGAAGAGGGAAGGCATTTATACTCCCTCAGTCCCGAGGCTGGTCGGTACCACCGACCACCCCTGGCCGGTACCACCGACCAGTTCACAACGGTCGAAAGAATCCAGATCTGACCAAATGAGCAACCACCGTCCTCACGTCGGTACCGCCGCGGGCGGTAGTACCGAGGTTATGGCGGTACTACCGCCAGGCCAAATTGGCCGCGAACAGAGAGCATCTCACAAAGGGACTTGGTCCCTCGGAAACTACCGCCCAAAGGTCGGTACCTCCGAGGTCGGTGGTACCGAGGTTATGGCGGTACCACCGCCAGACCATTTTCAACTCAACACAGAGAGCTTCGCGAAACCAAGAAACTACCGACCTCGGTCGGTACCACCGCGGGCGGTACTACCGAGGTTATGGCGGTACTACCGCCAAGCCATTTTCAATTCTACACAGAGAGCTCTGCAAACTTGGTTACCACCGGCCTTGGGTCGGTAGCACCGGGGGCGGTACTACCGAGGTAATGGCGGTACTACCGCCAGGCCAAATTCAGCGCGGACAGAGAGCCTTGCAAACTTGGAAACTATCGGCCATGGGTCGGTAGCACCGAGGGCGGTACTACCGAGGTAATGGCGGTACTACCGCCATGCCAAATTCAGCGCAGACAGAGGGCCTTGCAAACTTGGAAACTACCGGCCATGGGTCGGTAGCACCGGGTGCGGTACTACCGAGGTAATGGCGGTACCACCGCTAGGTCAAAAACAACTCTACACAGAGAGGGTTGCAAAACCAGGTTACTACCGACCTTGCGTCGGTACCACCGCGGGTGGTAGTACCGAGGTTATGGCGGTACTACCGCCAGGTCATTTTTGACCAACACAGAGAGGGAGTTTGAGCGCTACACAGAGAAGCCGTGGTTGGTACCACCGACCACCCATGGTCGGTACCACCGACCATATGAAATTACCCTCTACGTGTTCGTGATTGTGCGGTGTCTCTCAAGCGAACTAAGGTTAGTCGATTTGAGCACTTTTCTCCACATCTAGCCAACTTACTTTGTGACCCTCTTCATAGTCCGGCTTACCTATAACTCAAGTTTAAAATTGAAATTTTAAACTACCACTTGAGCTAGGAATCTTTATGTCCAAAAGTATCCTACGTGCTTTGTTCACGAGATTTCAACGTTTCAAATCTTTCAAAGGACTAACACCTGCATACAAGCTTTTATAAACTGGTTAGTCCCTAATTTGATTGTCATTAATTAGCCAAAACCCACATTGGGGGCGAATGCACTTTCAAACTCCCCCTTTTTGGTAATTGATGACAACCAACTTAGGCTTACAATTAGGGATAGAAAGAATTGAAGCTTTTGAATTCCAAAATTTAGTTGAAGCTCCTCCTTAGTGTATGCTTTGGATATGAATTTCAAACCTTGATTAGAAAGCAAGGTTGCATACACAAGAACAAGAGCTCCCCCTAAATTTTGCAATCCGTGGGGTGCCTAAGTGTGTGACAACATCAAATATATCAATTTGTGATGCATAAACGGTATGACATGGTGATTCACATAACAATGTAATAAGAAAAGCGAATGGCTATTGAAGAAAGAAAAGAACTCAAATCACATAGCCATATCGAAAACAACAATCACCATGACAAGAGCATCAATAATGAGGATGAACCAAACACGAATATAACATTAAGCATAAAAGTTTTACATCCTTAGCATATCACAAATAAAATGTAGCAAACCACACTTAGTTCTTCAAAAATTACCCTCTCTCTCACAGCTAGCTATTACAACAAGATAAGCCTAACACTCCCCCTTTGGCATCAAGTACCAAAACGGGTAGGCCAAGATAAGCAAAGAGCTAGTAATAGCCGCTGGAAGATCCACCATGATAAGAATCACCAAAAAGAGAGGAGAAGGCACTGGCACCGACATCACCACCTGGATAGGACGACGAAGGAGCCGAAGGATCCGGCGGAGGAGTAGAGTCGCGAGGACCACCACTCCCAGCTGGATTGGCGTCGGGGCCAACAAAGCCCATGTACGAGCCACCACCCCCACCTTGATATGACGTGGACCCGCCAGCAAAGGACGTGCCCATACCATAGTCAAGGAAGAAGGGATGAGGCTGGTACTGAGGTGGTGGCGGAGGATAGAACTGATGGGGCGGATACAGCATGGAGCTGTAAAAACCCGCCTCACCACCACCTGGAAACTGGGGCTGCTGCTAGGCCTGCTGCTGGGAAAGACCACCACCACCACCACCACCATCATCATCATCATCATCACCACGCCGGGCCTGAGCATCGTACTCAGCAAACGGATCTGGATGGGGTCGGACCGGAGAGCGCGGAGGAAGACCGAGATGCTGACGCACCTCCTGCTGATGTCGCTCGTCGCGATCGGCCCGATAGCACATCCACTCAAAGATCTTGCCAAGGGCGGAGCGAAGACCGCCACTCCTACGCCTCTCACGACGCGGAGGAGGAGCGGTAGCATGGGGAACATCTCCACCACCCGGCTGAGCCTCGCCAGGCGCTGCTGCATCTGCTGGGACCTCACCACCTTCATCAACTTTTTCTTTGTCCTTGGAAGGAGCTGAGGTGAACTTGCGAACACTGTACTCCTTCATGATGCGATCGTACTCGAAGGTGGCGCCAACCACATGCTCAATGATATGCATAAGGTATGGAGCATATGGCAGGGCCTTGTGAGGATCATTGTATACATCGGAGATCTTCTGCCAAAGAAAGTGAGAGATGCTAAATCGTCCATCTGGCAGAGCAAAGCGGACTAGAACCTTGGCAGCATCATCTCTCAAGTTATCTTGATCTCCAATTTTGGGATCCAGAGTCAGGCGCATGATGTTGTTGAGGACGTAGTAAGCGGGCTTCAGGCCAGGGACCTTGAAGGTCGCCACTGCACCATCCAAATAGACACCTGAGCTCTGCAACTGCTCTAAGTACATACCCCCTCCATACATCTCTGAAAGACGAGGGGCATCTCTGTCCACATGATCGAAGCCCAACAACCAAGCAAATGTGATGAAGGCACATCTGTAGTGGACCCCTTGGGTCATCCAATGCAGCACGCGAGCTTCCTGATCAATGAACAAAGTTGCCCAGAACTGGCAAATAATCTTCTGATTGAAGCTGCGCTCGCCAGAGATCAGCCCCAAAACTCTCCACTCCTCTAACCTCTGCACCAGGGCCTAAATGTCCTCAGAATCTTTGTCGGTCAGAGAAGAGAGAACCAGTCTCTTATGAGCAAAAAGAGGAGGATGTCCCTTAGCACAGAAACTCTTCCAGCACACTGTCACATAGAAATCTTGCTGGAACCTGGACCAGAACCTCCTATCCACAGAAGCATCTCTAACAAACAGATAGGGGTTCTCCTCATGCTGCCTCCTCATCAAGCTACCCCGCTTTCTATCGGAGTAATCCATGGGATTTCCAAGAAGAGCGGGAGGGACGGCGGACATGACAGCTTCGGCTTCAGGGTGCATGTCAAAAGCCCGGTTGATTAGCATCAACCCTGAAGTCCGAGGGGATGCCGGTCCAACTTGAGGATCGATGGAGCGACCCTCACGATCGAGACCAGCTGAAGGCACTCCTCCCACAATGACACTGTGCAGGCGACCAGCCGGACCAGCGACAGGGGACAGAGAAGGCTGAGGAGGCGGAGGAGGCAAAGGAGTAGCATGCCCAGTGCCACGGGCATGACCGCTCTCGCTCCCCCTTGCGCTATCCACGCTGCGATGACCCGTGTGGCCCGCGGACGAGCGTCCACGGACCTGACGAGAGGAGTCATCCATACTCCCAGACCGAACACGACGCCCGGGATTGCGACGCGGCGGCGCCCCTTGCACATGAGCACCTTGCTCCAAGGCGGCATACTCCTCATCATCATCACTAGGGGAACGAGCACGAGAGGGCCTCCGGCTCATCTAGACAAAGATAGCATAGACCAACATAAGACAAAGATGATGGAAAGATTACTTCAATGGATGTAGCAAATAAGACGATCGAAATCGGGAAAAAGAACGGCTCGCTGCGCGGGGCGGTACTACCGACCGCACAGTAGCGTGCGGTTTCCTTCAATCCAATCTACCAAATCGCTATGAACTTGCTAACCATACATCCTAGAAGCATCTTCATACTAGATAGAACAATCCTACCAAAGGAATCGACCTAGAACAAAGTACATTGAGAGATCGGGCATGAACACCCTAGTACCTTGCTACTCGTGAAGAAGAGGTCGAAATCCAATGAAGGAGGAAACTTCGGGCTTCAAGAACACCACCACGTCAATCCCCTTGCTCCCACGCACCTTTCCACCGGAGAGATTTGGATTTGGGAGGAGGAGGAGGAGGGAGATCGGAGAGGAGAAGGATGCGACGGCTTGCACGGGCTCGAGCACGGGCTGGCGGCGGCGCTGGGAGGCAGGGAGGCGGCAGTCAAAAGATGTTTGACTAGGGTTGAAAAGGATTCACCGCGCCCCCTTTTATACTCGGGTCAAAACGGGTCGGTGGTACCGCCCATAGGGCCGGTACTACCGACGTCTGTACTACCGCCCTATGGCGGTACCACCGACAGCACAAAAACAGAGAGGACAGAGAGGGATTTCAAGATAGCCTTGTGTGGTATACTACACATACTTCAAACATGTCCAGATTTCATATAACCAATACATAGCCATGGACATAAGTGAAGTATGCAAAATAGATTTTGAAATCACACACAATATTTTGTCAAACCATTTATCTAGGTCTCTAGGTGAAAACAAATATGTGCAAGACATCAAGCCACGTTACGAGAATCAATGATATTTAGTTCACTCCTCAAAGCACAAAATCTTGACTCATCTAAAGGCTTTGTGAAGATATCGGCTAGTTGTTTTTCGGTGCTCACATGGCATATTGCGATATCTCCTTTGGCTTCATGGTCTCTCAAGAAATGGTGTCGGATGTCTATGTGTTTTGTGCGAGAATGGTTTACGGGATTGTTTGCTAGTTTGATAGCACTCTCATTGTCACACAAAAGTGGAATTTTGGTTTCCTCACATCCGAAGTCCTTTAGTGTTTGCTTCATCCAAAGTAGTTGAGCACAGCAAGCGCCGACCGCCACATACTCGGCTTCGGCGGTGGATAGGGCAACACTATTTTGTTTCTTAGAACTCCATGACACCAAAGACCTCCCAATAAATTGGCAAGTCTCGGTAGTGCTCTTTCGATCTACCTTGCAACCGGCATAGTCCGAATCGGAATAGCCAAGTAGATCGAAAGTGGAGCCCTTGGGATACCACAAGCCAAGATTCGGAGTGTGCACTAATTATCGAAAAATTCTCTTAACGGCCATAATATGACATTCTTTCGGATTAGCTTGAAACCTTGCACACATGCACACACTAAGCATAATATCGGGCCTAGATGCACAAAGGTAAAGTAATGAACCGATCATAGAGCGATATACCTTTTGGTCCACTGACTTACCATCCACATTTAGATCAAGATGTCCATTGGTAGGCATAGGGGTCTTGATGGGTTTGGCCTTGTCCATCTCAAACTTCTTTAGCATGTCTCTTGTATACTTGGTTTGACTGATGAATGTGCCATCCTTGAGTTGCTTGATTTGGAATCCAAGAAAGTACTTCAACTCTCCCATCATGGACATCTCGAACCTTTTGGTCATGATCCTACTAAATTCCTCACAAAAGGCAACATTAGTACTACCAAATATTATGTCATCGACATATATTTGGCACACAAAGATATCATTATCAACTTTGCGAGTAAATAAAGTAGCATCGGCCCTTCCTATCTCAAAACCCTTTTTGAGTAGGAAGTCCTTAAGACAATCATACCAAGCTCTAGGGGCTTGTTTAAGCCCATAGAGCGCCTTGTCGAGCTTGTAGACGTGGTTGGGAAACTTTGGGTCCTCAAAACCCGGTGGTTGCTCCACATAGACCAATTCGGAGAGGGGGCCGTTGAGGAATGCACTTTTCACATCCATTTGGTATAGCTTGAAATCATGGTGAGTAGCAAAGGCAAGTAATATACGAATTGACTCAAGCCTAGCTACAGGTGCATAGGTTTCCCCAAAATCCAAACCTTCGATTTGAGTGAAACCTTGAGCCACCAACCGTGCTTTGTTCCTTGTCACCACGCCATGCTCGTCTTGCTTGTTGCGAAAGTCCCATTTGGTTCCTATCACATTTTGCTTGGGCCTTTCCACCAAGGACCAGACTTCATTCCTAGTGAAGTTGTTCAGCTCTTCTTGCATAGCCATCACCCAGTCCGGATCGTCAAGTGCTTCTTCCACCCTAAGAGGTTCCAAAGAGGAGACAAACAAGTAATGTTCACAAAAATTTGCTAAACGAGAGCGTGTCGTTACCCCACGCCGTATGCTCCCCAATATGTTGTCAACGGGATGATCCCGTTGAATTGTATGATGAACTCTTGGATGTGGCACGAGTGATCTTCGTTGGATGGGTCCATCTTCATCATATGCATTGATGTCCCCATCTTCTTGTCGGACTTCATGTTGAGCTTGTGTTTGATCATCAACTTGATGTATCACTTGAACATCACCCACACTACCACCATTCGGAGTTGCGGAAGCTTCATCATGCGCATTTGGGTGCACATGATGGATATGAGAATCTTGTGGAGTGTGTGATGGTTCATCTTCATCATCTTGTATTTCAACGGGCCTCACATCACCGGTTGCAAGCTTCTTGATAGCTTCGGATGGAGGCTCTTCATTACCTACAAGCTCATCATTGACTTGCTCTTTTTGAGAGCCGTCGGATTCATCAAAAGTCACGTCTACCGTTAACTCAATAGTGCCGGTGGCATTATTGAATACACGGTAGCCATGTTCGTTAGTACCATAACCAAGTAGAAAGCCTTCGTGTACCTTAGGTGCAAACTTTGAACTTTTGGCCCTCTTGTTAAGTATGAAACACTTGCAGCCAAAAACTCGAAAGTAATGCACCTTTGGTTTGTTACCGGTTAGAAGCTCATATGGCGTCTTCCCCCTTAGCTTGTGAAGGTAGAGGCGGTTGATTGCATGACACGCCGTGTTCATTGCCTCCGTCCAAAAGCCATGGGAAGTCTTGTACTCATCCAACATAGATCTTGCGGCTTCAACAAGAGTTCTATTCTTCCTTTCCACAACCCCATTTTGTTGTGGGGTATATGGAACGGAGAACTCATGCTTGATCCCTTCTTCATCAAGATACTCTTCTATGTTGGTGTTCCTATCTCGGTCCCGTTGTCGCTTCTCACTTTCTTGATCTTGATGTCGAACTCATTTTGTGCTCTTCTAGCAAACTTCTTGAAGATGCCTTGCATTTCGCTTTTATCTGCTAAAAAGAACACCCAAGTGAAACGAGAATAGTCATCAACAATAACGAAACCGTATTTGTTACCGCCGATGCTTTGATAAGCAACGGGTTCGATGAGGTCCATATGCAATAGCTCCAATGGTCTTGTGGTCGACACAATGTTCTTGATTGGATGCTTTGCTCCAACTTGCTTTCCGGCTTGGCACGCACTGCAAATCCTATCTTTCTCAAAAGAAACATTGGTTAGTCCAAGGATGTGCCCTTCTCTTTGAAGTTGGGCCAAGTTCCTCATCCCAACATGAGCTAGTCGGCGATGCCAAAGCCAACCCACGCTAGATTTTGCCATTAGACATGTTGTAGGTTCTACCTTACTAGTTGAGAAGTCAACTAAGTAAAGTTTTCCCTTCAACACGCCTTTAAATGCAATAGAGGAATCCCTTCTTCTAGAGACGGTCACACCCTTATCCGTAAAGAGACAATCGTAACCCATTTCACAAAGTTGAGAAACGGATAACAAATTGTAACTCAACGAATGCACAAGTAATACATTAGATATGGAATTGTCAGCTGAGATAGCAATTTTACCCAAACCAAGCACTTCTCCTTTACCATTGTCACCAAACACAATGTTGTTGCATGAGTCGTTGCTTGGTTGAAAGGAGGAGAACATATCTTTTGCCCCGGTCATATGATTGGTGCATCCACTATCCAACACCCAACTTGACCCACCGGAGGCATATTCCTACGAAACAAGTTTATGTTCTAGATTTAGGTACCCAAACGAGATTGGGTCCTTGGAGGTTAGTCACATAAGCTTTTGGCACCCAAACATTTCTCATAATTTCCCTCTTCTTGAGGGCACCAACATACTTGACTACTATCTTACCATCCTTCCCCCAACAACACAAGTAATCACATGTATAGCTTCTTGATATGGGCTTTTGTTGCTTGGGGGCCTCCACTTGCTTCTCCTTGTTGATCTTACCATTAGCAAGTGGAGCCTTTGGATTGGCAACCTTGTTGTCCTTGTTCATTAGGTCAAAGAGAGGAACCCCTTTGTTAAAGTTAACAAAAGGTACCCCATTGACCATCTTTCTACCATTGGCCTTACCACCATACCTATTGTACCCAATCCATCCTTGATAGATGGGTGTCTTGCGGTCTTGAGGATATCTTTTGGTTGTTGCACCTTACACTTGCAACCATTCCTCAAGATCATGTTCAACCTATGAATCTCCTTGTCTTTCTTTTCTATCTCAACAAGGTTAGTTGCACAAGCATTTATATCAAGTTTATAGCATCTTTTGCAACCATTACTAGTTGAGGCATTAGAGTTGTCAGAGTCCTTAGAAGTAGTTGAAGAGGTACTACTCCAAAGAGTGTTGTAGCTTAGTTCAAGAGTTTGATACTTATTTTGAGAGCTTGTGAGGCTCTCTTGAACCATGCTAACCTCATTCTTTAGACTTGCAATTGAGTCATTGCTCATGGAACACTCCTTAGCCAACTTCTTGTTGGAGTCATTGGCTAAAGATAGTTCCACGGTCAATTTCTCAACCTTCAACTTCTCCTCGGCAAGAGAGGCTTCCAATGCACGGTTCTTTTCTCTCTCTTGAGAGATCAAGTCCCCTTGCATTGCAAGACTCTCATTCCGACTCTCTAATTTAGTGAGCAATTTTATGATTTTAGCTCCACCTTTCTTTCCAAACTTTCTAATTATGCTAAGCTCAAATTCATCCAATTCATCATCACTATATTCATTGCTAGAATAAGTAGGAGAGTTAGGTGATACCTTCTCATTCTTAGCCATGAAGCAAGAATGAGTGAAGTCATCCTCGTCGTCGGAGAGGTTCTCGAACAAGCGTGACGAAGTTGTCGATGTAGCCATGTTGGAGAAGAGGCTTGGAGAAGAGGTCTTGTGTATGGCGATGTTGGCCGCTCCCTTCTCCTTCTCCTTGCTCTTGCTCTTCTCTTCATCACTTGAGTCTTCTTCCAAGAACCACTCCTCACCAAGATGAGCTTCACCACCTCTTCTTCTTCTATGCTTCTTGTCATCACTCTTGCTATACTTGTTCTTGTTCTTCTTTTGTGGACAATCGACAATGAAATGATCATCCGCTCCACACTCATAGCAATTCCTCTTCTTTGACTTCTTGAAGTAACCACCTTTGCCCTTCTTGTGCATCTTCTTTCTCATGAATCTTCTAAAGTTCTTCACAATAAGGGCCAACTCATCATCGGAGTCTTCACTTCCTTCGCTTGAAGAGTCATCTCGAGCCTTGCTTCCTTCTTCTTGATTAGCCTTGAGTGCTACCACCTTCTTGTGACTTGCCTCTTGATCTTCTATATCTTCATCATCCAAGACTTCATGATGCTTTATCTTGGCAAGCATCTCATGAGGTCCCATGCTCTCATAGTTAGGTCTCTCCATGATGATTGATGCAAGGTTCTTGTTCCTCTTTCTATATGCTCTTAATAGCTTTCTTCCAGCTGAGTAGTCATCCCACTTTGTGTCACCGAGAGCTCTAATCTGATTGACCAATGTCATGAATCTATCAAACATTTATTGAGTGGTCTCATTTTTCTTGATTGCAAAGTTCTCAATCTTTCCATGAAGAAGCTCTATGTTGCACTTCCTCACACTCGCATCACCCTCATATGATATCCTAAGGGTATCCCAAATCTTCTTGGCATTCTCCATTCCATGTACCTTGTTGCTTTCTTCATGCTTTAGGCATGATAGAATCAATGATGCAGCTTGAACATTTTGTTGAAACTCAAACACATCATTGTCGGTGAACTCTTGACCTTCAACGTGACTTGGTCCATTGTCAACAATCTCCCAAACTCTTGCGGCAAGAAGGTGTAGCTTCATCTTGTGTGCCCAATCATTGTAGTTGATTCCATCAAAGGCAGGTGGCTTGCCTAGATTGACGTTAGGCAGTTGAATGACTTTGCCCATTTGGCTATAGTCATATGCCACTCTTGTGAACTCGGTGTCTCTCTTGCCTTTCTCTCCATCCTCCTTCTTCTTGTCATCCTTGGGCGGCTGATTTCCACTGCTTCCGGATGCTTCGGCTTTGCTTTCCAAAGCTCGCCTCAAACTCTCCATCTCATCTTTCATCCTCTTCATCTCATCTTCATGCTTCTTTGCTTGATCTTGAATTACCTGAGCAGTAACCTGCTTGACAATCTCATCAAGCTGTTCTTGACTTATGGTAGACATGATTCTCCCTTACGCGGTGAAGCGCTAACACAAGGGTTAGGCTCTGATACCAATTGAAAGGACCGAATCAGCCTAGAGGGGGGTGAATAGGTGATTTTTGACTATCTGAAACTTCACAAACTATAAGATGTAATTAGATAGCAACTGGAGAGGCCGGTTTGTTTGGGTAGGTACTAACGGGTGTGAAACACCGGTACTACCAACACAAACAAACGGCACAACCGGGATCCTAGAAGAAACTACAAATCCGATGAATGTAAGCTATGAAGATAATACAAGTTTCTAGCCCACTTTCCTAAGAATGATATATGGTAAATCTACTCTCACCAAACCTTGGTTGCTCCCCTTGATGTAGATCGAGCCTTCCCAACCTAAGAAAGAGATAGGGATAGGAAGAACACGAAGAACACAATAACAAGAGAAGTAGAGAATATAGAGACAACAACAACAAGCACACGGGACACGCAATTTATCCCGAGGTTCGGCCAATCCACTAAGGAGTGCCTACTTCCTCGTTGTTGAGGTGACCACAAAGGTCGGAGTCTATTTCACCTCCTCGCCTCACTCAAGCAACCACAAAGGCTACGAGAGTATCTCTACTAGAAATCTCAGGGTAATACAAACGCTTCGGGGAGCCCTCACAAGTAAATCAATGCGGGCTACCACGAAGAACACCTAACCGGCTAGAGCTCAAAGAGCTCAAGAGTAAAAGACACAAAGCAAGCCGGCAAGATGGAAACCAAGTGCTCAAGTCGAAGATTGATGCTTCCCACTCTCGAATCTCACTTCCCTAGCTCAAATCTCGCAAGGGAATGAATCTAGGAGCAAAGGGGTAGAGAGAGGGGTGAGTCAATGCTTGGAGAGTGTTTGTCTCGATTTAGGTCAGCAATAAGTGTATATAGTGAGTGGGTGACCGTGAAAAGTGAAGAGGGAAGGCATTTATACTCCCTCAGTCCCGAGGCTGGTCGGTACCACCGACCACCCCTGGCCGGTACCACCGACCAGTTCACAACGGTCAAAAGAATCCAAATCTGACCAAACGAGCAACCACCGTCCTCATGTCGGTACCACCGCGGGCGGTAGTACCGAGGTTATGGCGGCACTACCGCCAGGCCAAATTGGCCGCGAACAGAGAGCATCTCACAAAGGGACTTGGTCCCTCGGAAACTACCGCCCAAAGGTCGGTACCTCCGAGGTCGGTGGTACCGAGGTTATGGCGGTACCACCGCCAGGCCATTTTCAACTCAACACAGAGAGCTTCGCGAAACCAAGAAACTACCGACCTCGGTCGGTACCACCACGGGCGGTACTACCGAGGTTATGGCGGTACTACCGCCAAGCCATTTTCAATTCTACACAGAGAGCTCTGCAAACTTGGTTACCACCGGCCTTGGGTCGGTAGCACCGGGGGCGGTACTACCGAGGTAATGGCGGTACTACCGCCAGGCAAAATTCAGCGTGGATAGAGAGCCTTGCAAACTTGGAAACTACCGGCCATGGGTCGGTAGCACCGAGGGCGGTACTACCGAGGTAATGGCGGTACTACCGCCAGGCCAACTTCAGCGTGTACAGAGAGCCTTGCAAACTTGGAAACTACCGGCCAGGGGTCGGTAGCACCGGGTGCGCTACTACCGAGGTAATGGCGGTACCACCGCTAGGTCAAAAACAACTCTACACAGATAGGGTTGCAAAACCAGGTTACTACCGACCTTGCGTCGGTACCACCGCGGGCGGTAGTACCGAGGTTATGGCGGTACTACCGCCAGGTCATTTTTGACCAACACAGAGAGGGAGTTTGAGGGCTACGCAGAGAAGCCGTGGTCGGTACCACCGACCACCCATGGTCGGTACCACCGACCATATGAAATTACCCTCTACGTGTTCGTGATTGTGCGGTGTCTCTCAAGCGAACTAAGGTTAGTCGATTTGAGCACTTTTCTCCACATCTAGCCAACTTACTTTGTGACCCTCTTCATAGTCCGGCTTACCTATAACTCAAGTTTAAAATTGAAATTTTAAACTACCACTTGAGCTAGGCATCTTTATGTCCAAAAGTATCCTACGTGCTTTGTTCACGAGATTTCAACGTTTCAAATCTTTCAAAGGACTAACACCTGCATACAAGCTTTTATAAACTGGTTAGTCCCTAATTTGATTGTCATTAATTAGCCAAAACCCACATTGGGGGCGAATGCACTTTCACGCACTTCTCACCGTCAGGCGGTCAAGCGCATTTTCAGGTACCTTCGTTTCACACCAGAGTTTGGGATTTGGTATTCAGCTTCCTCCAGCCTCTCCCTTTGCGGTTATTCCGATGCCGATTTTGCTGGCTGCCATGTTGAGCGCAAGTCCACTTCTGGGACTTGCCAGTTTATTGGTTCTTCTCTTGTATCGTGGTCTTCTCACAAGCAGTCTAGTGTCGCTCAGTCCACCACAGAGGCTGAATATGTTGCTGCGGCTAGCTGCTGTTCTCAGTTGCTTTGGATGATGGCCACTTTGCGTGATTTTGGTCTGAGGTTTTCTCGCGTGCCTTTGCTTTGTGACAACACGAGTGCTTTTAGCGTTGCTAAGAACCCCGTGCTTCACTTGAAGACCAAACACATTGATGTGCACTTTCATTTTCTGCGAGACCATCATGAGAAGGGTGATATCGACCTTCGCCATGTCGATACTCATCATCAGTTGGCTGATATTTTCACCAAGCCTTTGGACGAATCAACCTTTAATCGGTTGAGGGGTGAGCTTGGTGTTTGTTTCCCCTTTTAGATGGGGGAAACATTTTGGTTCTTGTATTATATACTGGCTCTTTTTCGTTTATCTTGCTTTCTTTTGCATTTCAGCATACGCTCTTACATTCTGAGCTTCATGTATATAATCTTTAGAATGTGACTATGCTCTATGTAGTATGCTCTGATGTTTTATGTTGATGCTTGTAGCTTATGCTCTTTCTGATCACTAATACATGTTGTGAGCTGAGCTATTTTTGAAATGGTGAATTTGCTTAATGAACATAAAACTTGAAAATGTTCACCATTGAGATATGCAACTAGCATGTGTAAGATGTGTTGAATTCACTCATGCTTTTCATATATGCTAGGTTGCTATGTCTCTAGTTCTGAGTCATTCATTTGCTTGGTTTGTTCATATTCTGTCAATAAAATTGAACCAAGTTTTTAGTGAATTGAAAAGATCGAGATGGGATTGCTTGTCAACACATCACGATATCGAGACTGTTTCTCATTGCACCTTGAGTTAAACTTGAGCCGTGTAGTGTATGACCAAAACCGATGCTTTAAGCTTCCGATTGCATATGCATAGGCTTCGCTCGGTTGAAAAGTTAGGCAATGACAAGCTTTCAACCTGTCGCAATCACATGCTGAATTGTAAACTTGTGTAATTTCACCGCTGCAACTCCGATTTAAAACTGAAATCACAAGTATATGCTTCATTCTCCAGCATGATGATTGAACTTTGCTAGGGGTAGTTCACCTTGTATACATGTTTAGCACTTGTTCGAATTCCTGCCTATACATGCTCAGTGCTATTTTGATGGTGAATACCTTTTTGGCTAAAAATTGCTCACTTTGCTCATATGTTCATATTTCGTATTCGGTGATCAGTTTGAGCCTTTGCTAGCATTTTATGGATGTTGTTGAGTCATCGGATCAGGACTTTGTAGAGCATCTTTGCACTCTCCTGACTATATTCCTGAAGCTGCTAACTTGCATTTTGACTCATATGCATTTTGGAGGGGAGAAATTTGTTTGTTGGCACATTTGATGGTGCCTTTTCTAAGTGGGAGATATTTGGTCAAGGGGGAGCACATTTGCTTGATGGTGCATTTTCAACAAAGGGGGAGAAATTTGACAAATCATGTGTTCTCCAAAAGTTTAACTAAGGGGGAGAAAATATTGCAAATCATGTGCTTTCTAGTTGAACTAAGGGGAAGTTTTCCTGGTTGTGTGCACTATTTGAGGGGGAGTTTGCTTGTGATGAGTTTTTGAAATTTCCAATTGGTTCGGAGCGGTTTGCTAGTTGTGTTGAGCCTTTGCCTCTTTCTTGAGGGACTAGCATTCGCCTTTCAGATTTTCAATTGGTGTGGAGCTCTTTCTTTTAAGCTGGTAACAGTTGGTATTGAGCTTTCCTGCTAGCGGTGTTGAGCCTGTTCTACCTCTTCTTGAGGGCTAGCCTTTGCTTTGCTTGGTTGCATCGAGCCGTTGCCCATGTCTTTGGGGACCAAGTTGTCTTGCTCTTTCCACTTGACCTTCTTCGGCTTTGCTAAGCTTTTGGGTCATTTGGTCGAGTTCTCTCTTCTTCTTCCTCCCTTCTTTTATTTCATTATGATTTGTGTGTGTAGTTGACAATGCACTCATCAAGGGGGAGATTGCAGATACATGGGTGTATGCCGAGTCTCATGTGATGAGTGATTGTCAACGGGTTTGATCGCATGTTCTTTGGCTTGTGTTGTGCAGGTGTCGAGCACGGAGACAGTGATCGAGGGCAAGGTGAAGGTCAAGTAGAGACGTGCCATGCCGACGGACCGATAGCGGTGAAGGGCGGACGCGAGGCTTGGACTGAGGGACCGGTGGCCTGAGGATCAGCTGTGGTGGCTGACAGCCTGGGACAGCGACGAGCGGAGACTTGCGGGGCACGGTGTTGCTCCGGTCGAGGACCTGGGGACACGTGTTGGTGGACGGGGTGCACGGGCGGTGCATCCCCTCTACAGCTCCGGTTTGGTGGTTGAGCCACAGAAAAACTACCGGGTGGACGGTTTCCAGGTTTGGGCCTCAAAACCTGGGTGCTACGGGTTTGCCGAGTTTGGGCCACAAAACTCGGGCTGAGGACGGTTTCCAGGTTTGGGCCTCAAAACCTGGGCGCTGACGGGTTTCTGAGTTTGGGCCACAAAACTCAGGCGATGGGCGGCTGGTTTCCCGGTTTGGGCCACGAAACCGGGGGATGGACTTGAAGGCCTGGTTTCTCGGTTTCGGCCACAAAACCGGGGGCGAGGTCCGTGAAAAGGACGAGCGGAGCGGTGACGGCACGTGGCGGCAATCGGTGAGGTTGCGTCGAGGCAACGCTACCAGTTGTGCGGGCATGGCCGTCGGATCAGCATCTACCACGAGTTGGTCCAGAATAACCTTAGGGTTTAGCTGGTTCGCTCTGTAATTAGTGAGGGGTAGAGTAGGAATTAGAATTAGGATAAGTAGAGGGAGACACCCTCCTCCCATTTCATCTCAGTTATTTGATCTTTGCTTCTAGGGTTTCCTGCTCTCCCATTCCCTACTGTAGCTACTGAGATCCGCAGAGAACCATACCTCTGTGTACTAAAATTTTTGAGGAAGTGAGACCATAATCTCACTGTTGTAGCGTGTGGTAGCCACACGGTTGCAGATCGATGTGTTGATTCGTGTTTTGTTTCGTGTTCTTCGTGTTCTTCGTTTCTCCGCGATTTTCCCGTCGCTCGATCTCCCTCTCTACTGTGTCTTTGCGAAATCCGTTTGAATCATCTTGTTCTTTACAGTGAGGAGGTCATTTTGACCAAAGGAATTCATCTAACTTCTCACGAACAAGTAGATCGGGTTGATTTCGTTTTCGTGGCGCTTTTTTGGTTCATACACCTTCCCCCTTCGATTTCCCGTTGATTGAGTTGATTTGAGCGGATGATTTCTTAGGGATAGTCTCCTAACTACCTCGTGATCATCCTCTCCAAGTTTGGGATCAAGGGATTTTGATTTGGATCGATTTGGGTGAGATTTGGGTGAAGGGCGATCAAAATCGCCTTCACTGGACAGTCGCGGACAGTCCGCGGTTAGACCGGCGGACAGTCCGCGTGTCGGGGATCAGCCGGATCAGTGGCTGTGTTCTTCGGCCGGGTTACTGTTCCTTGACCAGCGGACAGTCCGCCGTTGGTTTTCGCGGACAGTCCGGGAAGTGTCCAGGGGACTTCAGCAGCTTTGCTGTTTTCGGAGTTTTGCCGGCGGACAGTCCGCCATCCCTTCGCGGGCAGTCCGCGGTTGGGCCGGACAGTCCGGGATCCTGCTGAAGCTTGCATTTTAGTGCGTTTGCTCTTCCAGCTTTTCCGCTTGGTTTTCGGACTTCTCGTTTGACCCTATAGTTAACCAAGAAACCTCTCTAGGTATCCTTGCTACTTGTTAGCATCGGTATTTGGAGATTTCTCGACGCAGCCTTCAATCTACGTTCGGGACTCGGTTTTCAAGGGGCAAACTTGTGCCGGTGCTTTTGGCGTTTGGTTTGCTATCGCTTGGTGGTGCCTCGCTGTGATCCTAGGGATCATCCACCCTCTTCCAAGGGTCGTGGGCATCACGATTACGGTCGTAGCTTCTTGGGGTTGATTTTGGGACAATAGGCCAAAGTTTCGAGAGAAATTTTGTTGGCTCCCATTCACCCCCCTCTGGTCGCCTTGCTAGTGCTTTCTCGGTCCTTCATTCACTTTAAACATGCAAGAGTGGAATAAAGCAGTAGATAGGAAACTTTTATATTGCTTAGGTTTGACTAGGATTTTGTCTGGAGGTTTTTAAAATTTTCAAAGATAAAACTTGCTTCAAGTTCTCCAAGACTCACTCAATCACTCAATGGTGTTTGAAAACTCACTAAGGCCAAAGAGTAGCCTTCCTATTTCTAAAGAATGATATGTGGAGTTATAGGTAGGCTAAGAATCATGAGCAAATTGCATAATGTTTATTGCTAAGCTAGACACTCAGATCATAAGGAGCAGCAAATCATAAAAATTGATCAAGATGTGCATGTGTGGTTATGTGGAACTGTATAGAGAGATATTTCATAATCCTTCCTAGTTAATTTTCTGAGGTCTAGAGCTAATGATAACTTTTCTCTCTCTCTCTCTCTCTCTTTTCGATACATAGTGAGTAGACAAAAATGTGTCCTCACATTTTCTTAGGACATAGTCCTCTCTTGAGCTACTTTGCTCACTTTTTTTGATATCTCTCTTTTTTTAGCTCTAGATTTCCCCAGATTGTCTATAGGAAAGGATTTCAGAAATGAAAAGGGAAAGGGAGAGAAATGTGCTTATTCCTAGTGTAGGAATAACATAAGGCTAGCAATGAGATGTTTGGTAAGGTATTGCATATCTCCAGTGTAGAGAATAAGCAATTATTTGTGGTTGCAAACTTCCAAAGTGGAGAGTAGGCAATTTATGGTGGGTGTGTGAATCTTGATTCAAAAGATATGATAAGCTTCTCTACTAAGATCTATGAGGTCTAACAAAGCTCAACACAAACAAAGCTCTTTGTGGTTTTGACTAATATACAAATGTTTGGCTAGTGGTAGGATAGGATAAAATCAAGGAGAAACTTTTAGCAAGGTTTTCATGTTTTAAAAGAAATCCTCCAGATTTTGTCCTAATTTCACTTTAGCAAGTTTAAAGAATTACTCCATTTCTTACTAACTTTATTCACTAAGCATGATTTCAGTTAAAGCATGTGCAACCCACAAAAGCTACAACTTAGATAAGACCAGTTATTCAAACCATAACAATAGCATTTGCATGACATATTTCAAATCTTATTCAGGTTTCAACTTATTTAAGCAGATTTCATCAAATTTATTCATGGAATGGTTATTTAGGCAAGCATGTGACATTCAAAAGATATAGAATTTAAGAACTGAATATAAAATATAGTCTTGAGACATACCTTATTGGAGCGGGAGTCTCCCCCAAGCTGGCTTCTTGCTTGGTGAAGGGTCTTCATCTTTCTCGGTCGGAGCTCTTGTTCTCATTTTATTAAAAGGGAAACTATCTAATGTTGTGAAAAAGGGAAACTATCCTATTATGATATTTTGTTATTCTAGCTAAGTGAACATATACTTATGCATGTAACTAATGATAACTGATTTTTTTTAGTTACATGCATGACATATGTTATTTATTTGAAAAAGGGAAATTTGAAGGGAAAAGAAAAAATTAAAAGTTAATCCATACTTGGTCCATGGAATTTCATCCTTATCGGGTGGATCTTCTTCTTCCTTAGGCACTTCTTCTCTTAGTACTTCATCAGGTTCTTCTTTTGGTGAATTACACAACTCAGGATGTAACGTCCTGCCTCCATGCGGTCAGGCCCACTTACATCTGGCAGCTTTTCTAGGACATAGACTTCCCTCACAGACCAACACCAGTCTTTTCTGCGCACTTTGTCCTCACTCGTGCGCACCCGGGAAGAACTTCCCGGTCGGTCACCCATCCCTAAATTTCTCTAGGCCAAGCACGCTTAACTTTAGAGTTCTTTGGAGATGGGCTTCCGAAAAAGAAGTTGCAACTTGTTGGTATGAGTATCCTATTATTCCTATTAAGCCTTGGGCCGGGATGTTACATCCTCACCCCCTTAAGAGATCGACGTCCTCGTCGATCAATCCCAAGCCAGGAACATCCTCTCTTGGCCACGTCCGTGTGTCCAGTGCCAACACATGTGCCATGCTGTGTGACCACTCCGGGTCCACACCAGCCATGACCACCATGCCTGAGCAACTGCGACACACGCGCCCGTGAAACCGTGAGAGTCGGCTCCGATACCATTCTGTAACGTCCTGCCTCCATGCGGCCAGGCCCACTTACATCTGGCAGCTTTTCTAGGACATAGACTTCCCTCACAGACCAACACCAGTCTTTTCTGCGCACTTTGTCCTCACTCGTGCGCACCCGGGAAGAACTTCCCGGTCGGTCACCCATCCCTAAATTTCTCTAGGCCAAGCACGCTTAACTTTAGAGTTCTTTGGAGATGGGCTTCCGAAAAAGAAGTTGCAACTTGTTGGTATGAGTATCCTATTATTCCTATTAAGCCTTGAGCCGGGATGTTACACAGGAGAAGGTGGTTCTTCCTTTATGTTCCACCTTGTTCTTGGGCGCCTCTTCTTGGTACGAACGGGTTTTGCTACCTGCATGTTAGCGGCATATGCGGGACCACGGGAAAAGGAGAATATTTCCTTCCTCCCTCCTAATGTCATTTGCATTTTACCACTTCCCACATATATGCAGGCATTCACAGTATTCAAGAAAGGTCTACCTAAGATTAGAGGCACATCTTTCCTATTTCTCATATCTAGTATTATGAAATCAGTAGGAACATAGGAACCTCTAATATGAACAGGTAAATCATTAACTATTCCTTCTACATAGCAAGTGGATTGATCAGCTAGCACAACATAGGTAGATGTGGATGACATGGGTGGAAAGAACGAGTTTTCATAGAAATCTTTAGATAAAATGTTCACACTCGATCCTAAATCACACATGGCATTTTTAAAGACTTCACCAAAGATTGAGCATCTAATTATGGGACTACCAGGATAACCCTTTTTAACGGTCATGGTTTGATCTTCATAATAGTTAAAATATTTTATTTCAACCATATTTGCAGTTTCCATGTCAGGTTTAGCAGGAATTTTGCCAGTTTCAAAAGATGGTATGATAGCAGCAAGTTGAGCTAATTGGGTTTCTAACATCTTATTAAAGCTTAATTGATTTTTCAGAGCAGATGAGAAATCTTCCAATTTAGCATTTATATTCTCAAGGGTTTTGTCATTCGATATTAATCTCTTATTCAAGAAATTAGTAGTTCTACCTTGTGAGTAAACTAAATTTTTCAAGAATGCGAAATTATCAGAATTCTGAAAATTAGAGCGGGGGAATGAATTGTTACCTTGAGAATTTGCAGGCTGATTCCATCCTTGATTCTGTTGACGGAATCCGTTGTTGTTGTTGATGAAGTTCAAATCTTCATGTAGCTCGGGGCAGTAGTTCCCAGAATGTCCGGTTTCTCCACAGACTTCACAAGTCATGTAGGATTCCAGAGATTGGACACTCTCTTGTTGGTTCATCTTCTCATAGCTGTCCAGCTTCTTTGCCAGCAGGTCCATCTTGGCCACGATCGTGTCGGCCTCCTTAAGGGAATGTATACCTCGCTTACGGGGCTGCAGTCTCTCGTCATTCAATCCTTGGTTCGACACCATCTTCTCTATGAGAGCCTTAGCATCTGCAACATTCAGAGAAAAGAATGCACCGCCGGCGGCGGCATCCAAATGGCTTCTAGAGAGTGGGGTTAGGCCATGGTAGAAGTTATGGATCAAAAGCCAGTCCTCCATACCATGGTGCGGACTAGGAGCTGTTGGTATTTCTTAGCGTCGCTACTAAGAATAGAGTTTTAATCTATCCCCGACAACGGCGCCAGAAACGCTTGTTAACACTTCTTAACGCAACCACTAGAACTAGACTATGGAGCCTAACCCCAGCAACGGCGCTAGAAGTGTCTTGGTGGTAAAACTATTGACTATTGGATAGTTCCGCGAGCGCACAGAATATACCGATGTAGCACTTCACCCGGGAGTATTCCAAGGTATCGTTATTTATTTTATCCCAAAGGAAAGCAAGCTAGGAAAGATGTAGAGAGAGGAAAGATAGATCCTTTAGTCTTACTATAATCTATTATCAATTAGAGAAGCAAAAGGGTATAAGTGGATATAATGGAGGATAGATAGATAAGATAACTAAGTTAAGCAAAGAGTATATGATATGAAAGATAACTTTAGTAGAGTTAGCTAGGTGGGAGGACAACGAGTGAGTATAAAGTACTCCTATGTTTCTACCTTTACTCCTATGAACTAATCCTAATTAAATAGATGACTTAACTAGATTGACGCCTTGCTAGTTGTGTGAGAAGGATAAACGAGAGAGTAAAGCGATAGAAGGTTGTTCACCTAACCCAGTACTCAAGCGGATATTTGGCTTATGTACGCCTTACCTTTTAAGAACTAGCCTGAGTTCACGTGAGGGGATCTAGGTAGCCAGGCAAAATCTGTCACCTTTTGCCCATGCGCCCCTACTGTCCGTGCAAGCCAGCGGTAGTCAAAGATAAGATGAAGTATGAGCACCACACTCACACTTATCTACACCTTTAGCTATCGATCAAAATAGCTAAAGCCCCTATCCTAAGATAGGACGATGACGCACACACAAGAAGCTATGTAAAGGAAATCAATCTAACTAAGACAACTATAGAACTAAGATAAGCACACAACAAGACTATATAAATATAGACTTGCACTAAGTAAATACTTAAATAAATACTTGGAAAGTAAATACTTAAGTAAATGCAAAGTAAAGTAAAGAAAGAATAATATATTAAATAAATAAAGTCTTACAAAAGAAGAAAGATACAAGGGCTATACCAGACTCCCAGAAGACGACTCCGGAGACCCGAGCTTCGCCCGACTCGACTCTAACTTCCACTCTAGACTAACTACTACTACTCTTGCTTGATCTCACATGAGAGTGGAGATATGTGTTGTGAGATGTGCACACTATCTCGGGGTGTGTTTGAATGAGAGGGTGAAGGCCTCTATTTATAGTGGAGGTGGAGTAGGGGCTACTCCGATGCCACGTCAGCGATCCGCGTGATCCTCCTCTCTTCACCCTTGGATCCACCGCCATAACAACCGACTTGGATGAATGGCTTGGATATTCTTCACGTGTGAAACATGCACTTTGCCACCGACTTGGATGAGGGTCACCATGGGGTCGGCCGACCCCTGTCTCTGACATGTGGGCCCGGGGTACATCTTCTAGAAGGTGCTGATGTCACCCTGATGAATAGTGCTGCTGGGTCCCACCAAGGGGGGTCGGCCGACCCCCCTATGACAGGGTTGGCCCACCTTCTTCTCTCCCTTGGTGACCCCACATGTCATGGAGCAAGTCTTGTGAAGTTGGTTGCATTTGGTTTTCGGGGTGGACCCATGAATCCATGTGCTTCTCATCTTGCACCATTGAGCAAAAGCACATGCTTGATCCAATGGTTGATATTGGCTTGAACATGCTTCTCTTGGATCATGCCATGTCACCATGGCCGAGGTGGCCCAAAGGTGGGGTCGCCCGACCCCCTTGGTGGGCCCACCTGGCCTCATTTTGTACATTTTGCCATCTCCTACAAGTTCACAAGCTAAGAGTACAAGTGGAACTTATTAGTGATAAATATGCTCATGATATGCTATTCTTCCTTGAAACCGAGGCCTGTTGACGGTATTTTGATAAGGTAAAACATGCTATAACTTCCGTCAACAGCAGCGACATACTCTTGCAACCTCTCCCAAGCCTCAAGAATAGATTCCTCGGCTTGCTGCGTAAAGCTGGAGATTTTGTTGCGCAGAGCATTCATCTTGCCCATCGGAAAGAATTTGGCGAGAAAAGCATTGGAACAATTGTCTCATGTGTCTACAGCGTTGCGATTGGTATAGAACCATTGCTTCGCTTTTCCTAGCAAGGAGAAAGGAAAGAGACGAAGACGGATGGCTTCTTGTGTTATCCCCATAATGGTGAAGGTGCCGCAAGTCTCCAAGAATTGTTGGTGGTGAGCATTGGCATTCTCATGAGCTTTGCCACAGAACGGGCTAGCTTGGACCATCATGATCAGAGCCGGTTTCAACTCAAAATTGAGGTTGGCATCGATCACGTCTGGTCCCGTCACTACATTAGCGACTGTTAACACCAGATTTTCGCACACGAAGAATGACAAGAGGGCCCCAGCTGGCGGTAAAGGAAGCATTCGGCAAGCGACCGGGCGGTCGGCTAGTCTTCAGGATTCGGCGAATGCATACATGGTTGGTTGTCTTGAGAGACGGCAGTTCCATTTGGGAAAACACGTGTTGCAAGTAAAGCTGGCTTGCACGGGAAGACATGTGGTGATAGGCACCGAATAATGTAGATTTGTATATCTTTCCGCATTTTATTGTAGGTCGTAATCATCTAGGACTCATGCTTCGTCCGGGGTATAAATATGAACCCTCGACCATTGTAAAACTGTTCACAACCACATCAATACAACCGGCCCCGTGCCATCTTCGAGTCCTTATAGTCGTGTCGTCGAGTTCTTCGAGAGGAATCATCGATCCGTCGACCTCCGTAAGTACCGGCAACCTTGTTATCATGTCTAGTATCATGCGGTGGATTTAGATATGATGCAAGTAGTCTCGTACGTTAAGCTTAGTATCGTGCGGCGGATTTAAGCTTATGACGGGAAGTTTTTACCTATGACTTGTATCGTGCGGCGGATTGAGTCATGAGTAAAAATAGTTATCGGCTCTGTTAGATTTGGCAGATCTAATAGATTCATCAAGTTATCATGTGTTATATGTTTTTATTTATTTAATTCGTACAACACTTTTTGCCCAATCTAGATTGATCTTCATTCGGCCTTGTTACGCACATTCACTTGTGCTTTGATAATTATAAGATCATGATGGCCGAACCGACTTTCAATCTAGATTGTTACATGTTGCGGGTTCATGCATACCGATCATGTTTAGGCTTCGATAAAGCTGGGTGCCGTGCGGCAGGTGCAAGTTTTAGATTAGTTTAATCATGCTTTGTTTGTATGTTTCTTCTTCATGGACCCCAGTTCGGCTAGTTTGCCGATTCTGGTTAAGCTTACATGAGTAATGAGTATGTATATATCTGTTCGGATGTATGTGTGCTTTTAGCTTCTTATAATTAGATCGTATCATGCGGTGGATTAATCTAATTATAAGGAGTGGTGTAAATTTATAGCAAGTGGTATCATGCGGTGGATTAGCTCTGCTTGAGTTTACGCCTGACGGGTTTATGAAGACTGGACGTGCGGCAGACTAGCTGGATTGGCCTATGCATATGTTATCTAAATAGATTTGTACTTACAAGTTACCTCTTTTATTCTTTTGTCATGTATGTATTCGGCAGCCGACATGTCTACATGCTTTCTCTTTACACTTGCCGAATGACATCTTAAACCTGTTTCGACAAACAGCTTCTATAGCTGTGTGCCGTTGAGATTGGCTTCCAAAGCCGTACATATGGAACTGTCTGGTTTTTACCCAGCATGTTCCAAGGTATTCTCACACTCTATCCCTTGTTGGTTTTCAGGTCAAACCGACTGGCACGTCTCCGGGTTTGATACACCCCGGGCTCCCGATTGAAGCTAGCCTCGTTTGGCTTGCTGTGTGCCTTTGACGCGAGGCGCCACGTTTTGCGTCAACACACTTTTTGGCACGCCCGGTGGGACCACTTCATTTCAAAATGCATGAAATCGAGAACAACCCAATTGATGGAAATGAAGGAAAATTGGGGCAAGGCTTTATGTCGGCTGATAAGTTAGAAGAAGTGAATATTGGCGATGAAATCGAAACAAGACCGATATATATCAGCGCAAATTTGGATCCAGAATATAGACTGAAGCTGATAAATCTTTTAAAGGGGTTCAAGGATTGTTTTGCATGGGATTACACGGAGATGCCCAAATTAGATCGTTCTATTGTCGAGCATCGGCTACCGATCAAACCTAGATATCGTCCTTACAAACAACCCCCTCGAAAGATTTTCAAGGAAGAAGTGTTAGCCGACATAAAGAAAGAAGTTGAGAGATTGTTGAAAGCAAACTTTATTCGGCCATGTCGATATGCGGAATGGATCTCAAATATAGTCCCAGTGTACAAGAAGAATGGAGAAATGAGAGTCTGCATTGACTTTAGAGATCTCAATAAAGCTACCCCGATGGACAGTTACCCAATGTCGGTCGCTGAATTGCTCGTTGATGCAGCGGCCGGCTATGAAGTCATTAGCTTTATGGATGGTAACGCTGGATACAACCAGATATTTATGGCAATAGAGGATATATCAAAAATGGCTTTCAGATGTCCTGGTCATATCGGTTTGTTTGAGTGGGTCGTGATGACTTTCGGTTTGAAGAATGCCGGTTCGACTTATCAACGAGCTATGAATTATATCTTTCATGAACTAATCGTCAAGATTGTAGAGATTTATATTGATGACGTAGTCGTGAAGTCCGGAGGTCGTGAGGAGCATTTAGATGATCTAAGAAAGACCTTGGAGTGCACAAGGAAGCATGACTTGAAGATGAATCCGAACAAGTGCGCTTTTGGGATCTCAGCAGGAGAATTTTTGGGGTTTCTGATTCATAAAAGAGGGATTGAAGTCGAAAAGAAAAGCATGGAAGCAATAAACAAAGTCGTTCCTCCGACCAGCCTCACTGAGTTACAATCGCTGCTCGATAAGATTAATTTCGTAAGAAGATTCATATCTGGTTTGTCTGAAAGGGTCTTGCCTTTTTCTCCGTTGCTGAAGCTTAAGAAAGATCAGAAGTTCATATGGGGTGACATACAGCAGAAAGCTTTTGATGAAATCAAGGAATACATGAAAGCGCCGCCAGTACTAGTACCCCCTCAATTTGGTAAACCTTTCAAATTGTACGTGCCAGCCGATGGACTAACAATAGGATCGGCTCTTATGCAAGAGTTTGAGGGGAAGGAAAAAGTGATAGCTTACCTTAGCCGAAAACTATTGGATCCAGAGACAAGATATTCGGCTACAGAGAAACTTTGCCTGTGTGTGTATTATTCATGCACCAAGTTTCAAAATTACTTGCTAAATGCCGAATGTATAATAGTTTCTGAATTTGATGTAATAAAACACATGTTGTCGATGCCTATTCTGAATGGCAGAATCGGCAAGTGGATTTTAGCGTTATCAGAGTTTGATTTAAGATACGAATCGGCAAAAGCGGTGAAAGGACAAGTTATTGCCGATTTTGTTACTCATCATCGTGATCCTTCTGCCAGCATGGTAGATGTTGCACCTTGGGCGTTATTTTTCGACGGTTCATCCTGCAGCAAGGGTGGTGGTGTTGGTTTTTTCTTAATTTCTCCACAAGGGTTAACTTTCAAATATGCTATCCCCATTGGGTTCCATGTTACCAACAACCAGGCAGAATATGAAGCCTTGCTTAGAGGACTTCAGCTTCTTGTGGAAGTGAAGGCTATTGTTGTTGAAGTCTTCGGGGATTCTGAGTTGGTCATCAACCAGTTAATTGGTCAATATGAGTGCAAAAGCGACATATTGAGAGGATATTATAAAGGATGTCGAGATTGTCAAAGGTTCGGGAATGTTCAAAGAGTTCCGGCATCGGCTATGAACCCAATTATCAAGTTGTGGCCGTTTAGAGGATGGGCTATAGATTTAATTGGTCAAATTCACCCGCCTTCTAGCAAAGGACACAAATTCGTGCTCTTGGCTACAGATTACTTCACCAAATGGGTCGAGGTTGTGCCTTTGAAGAATGTTACGTCAGAGAACATGATCAGTTTTGTCAAGGAGCACATAGTTCACCGATTCGGAATCCCTCAGACCATAACCACAGATCAAGGAACCCAGTTTACATCATCTGAATTTTGTTATTTTGCTGAAGAAATGGGGATCAAGCTATGTAATTCTTCTCCTTATTACGCACAGGCCAATGGACAGGCCGAAGCATTGAATAAGATTATGATCAAGATTATCTAGAAGAAGATTGATGAAAAGCCGAAGAGATGGCACTTGGTTTTAAATGAAGCATTGTGGGCTTACCGAATGGCATGTCATGGATCCACTCAAGTGTCCCCCTACGAGCTGGTTTATGGACATTGTGCTGTGTTGCCATGGGAGTCGCAATCAAGTTCGAGACGGGTTACATTGCAGAATGAGTTAAGGAAAGAGGATTATAAGAGCTTGATGATGGACGAACTAGAGGATCTGCACCTGATTCGTCTTAAGGCATTAGAGAATATAGAGAAGAACAAATTGCGTGTCACCAGGTATTACAATAAAAGGGTCAAGGAAAAGTGCTTTGAACAAGGGGATTTGGTTTGGAAAGTTGTATTGCCGATTGGGACGAAAGACAAAACATTCGGTAAATGGTCTCCGAATTGGGAAGGTCCTTTTCGAATAGTGAGGCATGTGCCTGGCAATGCATATATTTTGAAAACTTTGCTGGGAGAGGAGTTTTCTAGAGCGATTAATGGAAGATTTCTTAAGAAGTTTCATCCTAGTATAGAGGTCGGTGCATAAGAAAATCATATACAATGGATTGGTTGATGAGCGACGTCACCCGTGTTTGAACAGCCGACATGACATGTGTCGCCTTTAGAGCAAAAAAAAAGAAAATATATATATATATATATTGACCAGACCGTATGAGAATGATATCGAGCGAGGGTTTCGCTTTCGGCAATTCAGAAAACAGAAATCACAGACAAATGTTCTTCGGACACAGATGCTTCACAAAGGGGGAACATTTTTACTACTCATCAAACAACCTGTTCAGGATGGATTGAGCATCAGAGGCCTGGGCAAGCGCGGTCGCATGATCTTCATAACTTTCCAGGAGATCCTCAACGTCCTCTGGAAGCTCACCGCCGAGGAAGCCGGTTGGCATGGCAGAGAAGTCCTCGCGCGTCTGAGTGGACATCGCTGCCAGCCCCAGGGTGTCGGGGGTCGACAAAAGGGGTACCCCCAATCGACGCAAAGCAAATAGGTTAAACCTAGAACACCAATTAATAGTAAACCCAGCTAGACTAAACCACACAAAAAACCAGCCTGTCAAAGCCCACAATGCCGGCCCACCACGGGGAAGCCTAAGCCCGCCAAAGCCTCTCAAACCGCCTCGTGGTAGCCTGCCTCTCGAGCCCTGACACAAGGGGTTCGGGTCCGCCACAGCCGTACACCGCCCCTCGAGACCCTGTACGGGGACCTCGAGCCTCATTAACCCGGCTGCCTATCCTTCAAAGACACTTCACTCCCCCTCGAGCAATGCCGGGCATCGGATGCCAATCCCACACTGAGCATTTAATGCTTTCACCTACTCCGGTCACATCCACTGGCACACGATGCGTGTCACAGTAAATCAGGGTCAGGGTCAAACCTCGTTTTCACCACAAGCATGGTCAAAAGGGCACAAGTACAGCACTGTTGAACCATACCCTGCACTATAGCACCCTCGAGCCATGTCTCGAGACCCGGGTTCCCGCTGTGCAGGCGGGTTTTCTGGGACTTGCCCATACCTACGGAGGCTCGAGGCCCCCGTAAACGCCACCTCGAGGCCAGCCCTGCGCCCCTCGAGCCCTGACAGCTTTCACACTATTGGAGGACAGGTACCCCAAGACTCGGAGGGACCCAGCCACGTCATGTACTTGCCGGAATGGGCGCTACGTGATCTCCACGTCGCCACGCCTCCACATCCACGCCAGGGATGGAGGACATGCTTCAAGGACGCTCCAACAGTGCCCCCACGTCGACTCCAGTGACTCCGACAAGACAGATTTCCTACCCTACGCTGTATCCGGTGTATATACGCCCCGCTCTTGTGTAACCCTGGCCTCCTCTTGCTCTATAAAAGAGGACACCACGGCCCCTCACTCCTTCGGTTACACACGTACGCCCGCACACACTCGCACACGAGTACGGACTCCGGTCCATGCTCATAGAGCTTGTATTCGCCCCTGTACAAGCACTTCGGTGCAAGTAATACAAGAACATCCCCCCCGCTGGACGTAGGGCCTTCTTTGCCCGAACCAGGATAAATCTTGTGTCCTCTTGCATCACCATCCAGGAAGAGAGCACGCGATCATATTACTAGTTAGTGTCATACCCCCCGGGTAGAAACACTGACAGTTGGCACGCCAGGTAGGGGCCTTCGCGTGTCCGAGTCGATCTCTTATTGTTTTCTGGATGGCTTCTCCCCCTCTTCCGTTCTCTGCTGGTGCTGTCGTCTGGTTCTGGAGCCTCGAGTTCCTGGCCACCGGCAGCGGCAACGAGCTGACCCTGCTCTCCACGGAGGGCCCGAGCGGAGGGCGTGTCACGCCACCCCGCGCGGGAGGCGTGGCGCGTCGCCCGCACCACCACGCGTCGCCACCTCGCGAGCGGCGCCGACGTCCTCATCGCCGTCTGGCACAGGAGGTGCCCGCGGCGTACACCCACTTCTCCGCAGCCGGCGCAGAGCCCCCGAGGAGAAACCTACCCGGCGCACGGCCGGAGACTTCCAGGGCGCGCGCGCACTCCCCCAGCGAGTTTGCATTCGTCATGCGCACGGACCAGGAGCCTGGCCGGAGGCCCCCGAGCCGTGCACCGTTGGCACCTCCTGACCTCCTCCCACACGGGGTGTACCGCGCTCGACGCCAGCGGCCCCCGTTCGGCCTCGACAACCCCGCAGCTGCTTACGCCCACCACCTCGACGAGCGTCATCAGGGCCGGGCGGCGGCGGAGCGGGAAAAACGTCCGGGCGTGCTCCTACGAGCCACCGCCAACCTGGAGGTCGTATACCCCGCGCACGTCGACCGCGGCTTCTCACGAGCCGTCGAGCCACCCCGGCGAGCCACCATCGGAGAGTGGTACCGCGAGCTGCAGTCCCAGCATGAGCCAGGGCAGCACGCCGTCAACGGCACCGACTCCGACGAGTACGACTACCACGACCCTGACCTCTGGGATCCCACCAGGGAGTGCTTCCAGCTCGAGGGGGTCGTGTGCGATACCGAGGACGAAGGCGACGACGACAGGCCGGCGCTCGACCTCGAAGAGCCCGAAGATGTGGCTGCGGCAGGCGGATCACGCGTTCAGGGGAGGAACGAACCTCCGGCACCGGCTGCACCATCTCGGCGCGACGACGACCGGGCGGCGCAGCTCGCGCAGTTGCAGGAGGCGATCACCAAGGCCGAGGAGGAACGACAACACCTGCTGCAGCTCCAGCAGACTCTGATGCAGGAACGAGCCCAGCCTCGAGGCGCCGGCGCTCGTGGCCGTGCTCGAGAGGTCCACCGGCAGATCCTCGAGGACGGAGCACCAGCACACCCCGAGGTGTGCTTCCCGCGAGCCGGGCAGAACGTGGTGGCGGCCGCAATGCTGCTCCGCGATCTGCCCACCGTCTCCAACCCTGACGCCAGACGCATGCTCGGGGAAATGAAGAACCTCCTCGAGACAGCCGCTGTGCAGCAGGCCGAGAGCTCAGCGTCACGCCGGCGTGGAGCGGCCTCGGGGAAGCCGGCAGACACGCCCCGCAACGAGCGTGAGATGTCCGTCCATCAACCGGATGCCCCTCGAGCCAGGCCAGTCCGAGAGCGGATCGTCGACAACCGACCACCTCGAGGTCCCTGTGACGTGCGCAACGAACCCCCGGCACCGGATGCATCGCCTCAGCGTAACAACGGCCAGGCGACATGGCCCGCTCGGCCGCGAGAGGCGATATCCAAGGCTGAAAAAGACGTGCTACAATACCAGCGTAACCCCCGATGCAAGCACAAAGGGGGCGAGGAGCGAGGCTATAGTGTCCATCGAGGAGGGCGCTACGACAGCGAAGACGACCGACAAACCCTCGAGCTCTCGGGCCCCAGGGTTTTCAGCCGAGCCATCCGTACCTCGATCCTCCCCGACCGCTTTCGACCACCTACCAACATCGTGGAGTATGACGGGGGGGGGCCGAGCCCAAGCTGTGGCTCTCTGACTTCCGCCTAGGCTGCCAATTGGGCGGGGCTAAGAACGACGACCGTGTGATCATACGCCAGCTCCCGCTCTACCTCTCGGACACCGCCCGTCGGTGGCTCGAGGGGCTCCCGCCGCATCAGATCCACGACTGGGCCGACCTAGTCAGGGTCTTCGACGGGAACTTCAAGGGGACCTGCGTGCGCCCAAGCAACCCCTGGGATCTACGACGCTGCAGGCAGAAAGCGGATGAGCCCCTCCGCGACTTCGCTCGGCGATTCTCGAAGCAGCGCCTCGAACTCCCCCACGTGCCTGTCGAGGATGTCATCTCAGCGTTCCTCGCGGGCACGACATGCCAAGAGCTGGTCCACGAGCTAGGACGCTACCGTCCCAGGACGGTCGAGGAATTGATGGATCGTGTCACCAGCTTTGCCTCAGGCGATGAGGCAGTGGGGGCCTTCTTTGGCCGCCCCACGGACAAAGGCAAGGCGGTGGCTACGCCGGAGGGCTCGAGCAAGGTCAACGACGTCAAGAACCGCGACAACAACAGCAAAAAGAAGAAGAGCAAGGCGAAAGGACAAAGGGCGAAGCATGACGCCGATGACGATGACGAGGAAGAAGTGCTCGCAGGAGCCCTCGAGCATAAGAAGCCTCGAGGCCCCCCAGACGGGGCCGTCTTCGATAAAATGCTCGAGGACCCCTGCCCTTATCACCCGGGCCCCGTGAACCACAAGTTGAAGAACTGCCGACTACTGAAGGGCTTCTATTCCAAGCTCGACGACAAGAAAGAAGACGTGCCAAAGGGCAAGGACAACAATCGATGCAACGACGGGGACGCGGGCTTCCCCCGGTACGCGACTGCTTCATGATCTACGGGGGCCCAACCGTCGGGCTCTTAGCACGGGAAAGGAAGAAGAACGCCAGGAGGTCTTCGTACTCTACCCCGACGCTCCCCGGTACCTCGACTGGTCTGATGCGCCGATCACGTTCGACCGTGGCGACCATCCTGACCATGTCGTAAATCCCGGGGCGTATCCCCTCGTTGTCGACCCCGTCATCGTCGACATACGGTTCTCCAAGGTATTGATGGATGGGGGCTCGAGCCTCAACATCATATATCTTGAGACCCTCGACCTCCTGAGGATTTCGAACGGCCAGCTTCGACCCAGCGTCGGGGGGGGGGGGGGGGGTCCACGGAGTCGTACCAGGGAAGAAGGCTCACCCCCTCGGGCGCATCGACCTATCCGTCTGCTTTGGCACGCCGGCCAACTTTCATCGGGAAACGCTCGCCTTCGAGGTGGTTGGGTTCCAAGGGACCTACCACACCATCATCGGCAGACCAGGCTACGCCAAGTTCATGGCGGTCCCCCACTACACGTACTGGAAGCTCAAGATGCCGGGGCCGAAAGGGGTAATCACCGTCGACACCTCCTACGAGCACGCGTACTACTGCGACGTAGATTGCGTCGAGCGTGGGGAGGCCAACGTCCACCTCGACTCGCTCGAGGTCTTGGCAGCCCTGGCCACCGAGGAAGCCCCAGAAGCGAAGCGCCACGCCGACACCTTCGAGCCGGCAGAGCACACCAAGCTGATACCCGTCGACCCGACCTCGGCCGATGGCAAGACGCTGGCCATCAGTGCCAGCCTCGAGCCCAAATAGGAAGCAGTGCTCGTCGACTTTCTCTGCGCGAACATCGACATGTTTGCGTGGAGCCCCTCGGACATGCCAGGCATACCGAGGGGAGTCGCCGAGCACGCCTTGGAGATCCAGGCCGGGTCCAGACCGGTGAAGCAACGCCTGTGCCGCTTTGACGAGGAGAAGCGCAGCATCATCGGCGAGGAGGTGCACAAGCTTTTGGCGGCCGGATTCATCAATGAAGTATTTCACTCGGAGTGGCTAGCTAACCCTGTACTAGTTAGGAAGAAGAATGAAAAAATGTGGATGTGTGTAGATTACACTGGTCTGAATAAAGCATGTCCAAAAGTTCCATTTCCCTTACCTAGAATTGATCAGATTGTCGATTCCACTGCGGGGTGTGAAGTACTTTCATTTCTCAATGCGTATTCCGGCTACCATCAAATTAGGATGAAAGAATCCGACGAACTCGCTACCTCTTTTGTTACGCCCTTCGGTATGTACTCCTACGTTACAATGCCCTTCGTCCTTCGAAACACCGGGGCAACGTACCAACGTTGTATGCAGCATGTCTTTGGTGAACACATAGGCAGAACCATCGAGGCCTACGTCGATGACATCGTGGTTAAGACCAAGAAAGTTGGGGACCTCATCAGTGATCTCGAGACCACGTTCGAATGCCTCTGGGCCAAGAATGTGAAACTCAACCCCGAGAAATGTGTCTTTGGCGTGCCTCGAGGCATGCTACTTGACTACATTGTCTCGCAATGGGGGATCGAGGCCAACCCCAAAAAAATCTCAGCAATCACGAGGATGGGCCCAATTCGAGACCTCAAGGGCGTACAGAAAGTAATGGGCTGTCTAGCCGCCCTCAGCAGGTTCATCTCGAGGCTAGGGGAAAAGGCGCTACCCCTCTACCGTCTGCTGAAGAAGACAGAACACTTTGCATGGACCCTTGAAGCCGAGGAGGCCCTAACTAGGTTGAAGGGGTTGCTGACTTCTGCACCAATCCTTGTGCCACCACGACCAGCCTAGGGTGACGATCCCTCCGAGCCTCTCCTCCTCTACGTGGCCGCAACCACTCAGGTGGTCAGCGCGGTCATAGTCGTCGAGAGGCACGAGGAGGGTCATGCGTTGCCGGTCCAACGGCCGGTGTACTTCACCAGTGAGGTGCTCTCCGAGGCCAAGGTCTGGTACCCGCACATCCAGAAGCTGCTCTACGGCATCATCATCACGAGGCGCAAGCTCCAGCACTACTTCCTCGCTCATCCTGTAACGGTGGTGTCATCCTTCCCCCTCGGAGAGATCATCAACAACCGGGAGGCCACAGGGCGCATCGCCAAGTGGTCTGCCGAGCTTATAGGGGAGGCCATCACCTACGCCCCGCGAAAAGCCATCAAGTCGCAAGCATTGGCGGACTTCATTGCTGAATGGACCGACACCCAGCTCCCGCCGGCGCGAATCCAAGCCGAGCTCTGGACCATGTACTTCGACGGGTCCCTCATGAAGACGGGGGCACGCGCGGGCCTGCTCTTCATCTTGCCCCTCGGAGTCCACATGCGCTACCTACTGCGCTTGCACTTCCCTGCCTCCAACAACGTCGCTGAGTACGAGGCTCTCATCAATGGGCTGCGCATCGCCCTCGAGCTCGGGGTCCGATGCCTCGACGTTCGAGGGGACTCGCAACTCGTCATCAATCAGGTCATGAAGGCCTCGAGCTGCATTGACCCTAAGATGGAAGCATACTGCGGAGAAGTGCGCAAGCTAGAAGACAAGTTCTACGGCCTCGAGCTCAACCACATCGCTCGAAAATACAACGAGGCCGCAGATGAGCTGGCAAAGTTGGCATCCACGCGCGGCACGGTTCCACCAGATGTCTTCTCGAGGGATGTTTTCGAGCCATCCGTCAAAATCGGCCCGGGGGCTGGCCCCTCGACGCCACCCCTCGAGCCAGACGCGGGGCTCGATCATCAACGCCACCCCTCGAGAACGACCCCTCGACATCCGCTGAGGCAATGCAGATCAACACGGCCGCCTCGTCCTCGTCACGACCCCTCGATTGGCGGACGCCCTTCCTCGACTACCTGACGCAAGGCGTGCTGCCGGAAGACAAGATGGAGGCCCGACGCATCGCTTGAAGGGCCAAGACCAATGTCATCTACGGCGACGAACGAGAGTTGTACCGTCGAAGCCCGTCAGGAATCCTTCAACGCTGCACCCCCCTCGAGGAAGGACGCAGGCTCCTCGACGACATGCACTCGGGGGCTTGTGGCCATCACGCAGCGCCAAGGACCCTAGTAGGGAACGCCTTCCGACAAGGCTTCTACTGGCCAACCGCCATCGGAGACGCCAAGCGCCTGGTCCGAGCTTGCCAAGGGTGTCAGTTCTACGCCAAGCAAACGCACCAGCCCGCGCACGCCCTGCAGATGATCCCCATCACTTGGCCGTTCGCCGTCTGGGGGCTCGACCTCGTGGGTCCCCTCAAGAGGACGAGTGGAGGGTACACGCATGTGCTCGTGGCCATCGACAAATTCACCAAGTGGATCGAGGCCAAGCCCATAGGCGACCCCACCTCCGAGAAACCGTTGAGTTCATCGCCGACATCATGTACCAGTTTGGGGTGCCTAATGTCATCATCACCGACAATGGCACTCAATTCACGGGCAAAAAGTTCACCAACTTCTGCGACGACAACAACATCCGCGTGAACCGGGCCTCGGTCGCATACCCGCAATGCAACGGGCAGGTCGAGCGTGCTAACGGCATGATACTTCACGGGCTGAAGCCGAGGCTGTTCAAGACCCTCAAGAATTTCGGAAAAGGGTGGGCTGCAGAGCTCCCCTCGGTGCCGTGGAGCCTCAGGACTACGCCAAGTTGAGCCACCGGGTTCACTCCATTCTTCCTAACCTACGGCGCCGAGGCTGTCTTGCCTACGGACCTCGAGTATGGCTCCCCTCGACTTCGAGCCTACAACGAGCAGACCAACGATGAAAGGCTCGCCAACGCCGAGGACCAGCTCGAGGAGGCCCGAGACGTGGCGCTCATCAACTCCGCACGCTACCAGCAAACACTTCGACGCTACCACGACAAGCACGTGCGCAAGAGGGACCTGGCGGTGGGGGACCTCGTGCTTCGACGGCTACAAGATAACCGAGGACGCCACAAGCTCACCCCTCCATGGGAAGGCCCATACACCATAGCTGAAGTGCTCAAGCCAGGAACATACAAGCTTTACGACGATCAAGGCAGAATCCTGGCGAATGCATGGAACAATTCTCAGCTACGTCGCTTCTACCCCTAAAGGCCTCGAGGCCTCGTTCATTCTGTTGCTTTGTACAAACACGTTAAATATGAATGAACAATCTCGTGCATTGTCTTTCATTTTACTTAGCAACTTAAGGTAGCCTCGACCCTGCCCTGCTCAGGGTCGAGCCTCCCTCGGGGGCTGACAGTGGGGAACCCCCCAGACTCCGGAAAAAGCGCGTTTTTCTTTTCAAAAAATTTGACCCCCATCTCGATTCATACCTCGAGCGAACTAGCGACGTCTAAATCCGGAAGTACCTCGAGCCCTCAAGAGTCGGGGGGCATCGACGTAGACGGCCACCTACGCCCCCGGGCTACGGTACCCTACCTACACCTCCCCTCGAGGGGCTCGAGACGTATCGAAGGAACACAGACTAAGCCAGCAGAAACTCAAGCTAGCAACAAAGAGAAATGGTCAAACGAACTTGAAAAGAAAATAGCTTCTTTAAACAAACAAGTCATATACACATACGGGCCTCGACGGGCCATGAGTCATGACATAAATTTTTACAAAGGGCCTCGACGCCCAAATTTGGCACGCAGGCCTCAATCCTCGTCGGTCTGGTACTCCTCCCCGAGATCTTCCGCGGCGGGCTCGGCCTCGACGTCCGGGCCAGGAGGAGGGGGGCCACCTGCACCGCTGTCCACATCCGGAGGCAGCACGTCTTCCTCGAAGAGCTTCACGAACGCTGCCCCCGGTTTGTCCACCTTCTCGAGGATCTTCTCGACACGGCGGTCGTTCCATTCTTCGTCCTTCCCCTCGATTTCAATGAAGCCCTTGGCGACGACATTGACCGGGAAGCGGAAGCCGGAGCGGACGTCCGCAAGCGCCTGCTTGATGCCATGGTGGAGAGCGTGCCGGACGCGGTCCCGCGCGGCCACGTCAATGTAGCACAAGGCGTTCACCAGGGCGTCACCCCGAGCCACCGTGCCCTCTGCCGCGGCCACCGGAGGGGCACCCCACATGGCGCCGAGCCTGTCAAGGGTAACGCATGCCCGCTCCGCCACCATGGTTTCATCTTGAAGTTGATCCACGAGGGCCTTGTTCGTCTCATGAAGCTCTTCGGCGGTCTTCTCGACCTCTGTGCAACAAACAAGAAGGAATGAGACCGCGGCATGATAAAAACCTCGAGATCAAAACAAGACAAAGCATGAAGATTACCTTCGCAATGCACGCCCAGAGCGGCGAGGTCGCTGGTAAGGCCCTCGACGCGCTGATCAAGCCTACGCTTCTGGGACAACACGTCGCGCTTTTCGGCCCTGAGGTCTTCGACCAGCTTGCCCGTCTCCACGAGGGCCAGATCCTTCCGGATCACCTCTTGCCACGCCGCCTCCGCTGCGGATCGGGCGGTGGTGGCTTCGCTTTGGGCCTCCTCGACCTCTTTCTTCACCGCCTTCGCTGCGGATCGGGCGGTGGCGGCTTCACTTTGGGCGTCAGCGGCCTCCTTCTTCGCCGCCTCCGCTTCAGATCGGGCGGTGGTGGCCTCGCTTCGGGCGTCGGCGGCCTCCTTCCTCGACGCTTCCAGAGCAGTGGCGGCCTCCTCCTTAGCTCGGGTGGCCTCGCCTCGAGCCGCCTGGGCCTCCACCTGCGCTTCGTTGAGCCGGCTCGCCATTTGGGCATTCCGGCTCAGCTCAGCGCGGAGATCCTGGAGCTCCGCCTCCGCCCGCGCGGACCTGCCCGCCTCCTCCGAGAAGGACCGCTCCGCCTCCGCCATGAGCCCGACCACCTCCCTGAAGATGGACCGCACCTCCCGCGGGCCCCCCTGTTGGGCCAATTGCTCGACGGGGACCATGGCTCAGGGCGGGCTCGGCGCGTCAGGAAACGGCCACACCGGTCGATCGATCTCGACGACGGGCGAGTCCTCCTCCTCCGTCCCAAGTAGCACCGGCTGCGGCCCACCGACCGACGACGCAAGCTGCGGCTCTCTTCGCCCCTCCGCCGTCTCCTCCCGCTGCTCCGTCCCCTCCCGAGGCGACGGCGCGACCTCGCGCGGAGGCGAGGACCCGAGCGATAGCAGATCGCTCGAGGGGTGGCCCGTCCCCAAGCTCTCCTCCAGCGTCGAGCCCTCGACCGGGGGCGGCACCTGCTCCAGCTCGTTCAAGAGCTCCTCCACCGTCGGCGTCCTCGCCGCCGACACCTCCCCGTCATTCTCCTGCTCCACGGGCGCGAGAGGTTCCGGCGGAGGGGGATCCTGTCCAGCGGGCTGGCTCGCAGCGTCCGGGGCACCGAGGCCTGCTATCCCCTCAGCCTCAAGCGCCGACGAAGCCGCGCCTGTCTCCGCTGCCCCTCCCAGAACGGTCGTCGTGGCAGGGGGAGAAATGGCCCTCTCGGTAGGCGCCACTGAAGGAGGAGGGGGCGGCACTGTGGTGGACGCGGTGGTGGCAGGCTCGACGCCAGAAGCTGCGGTCCCTGCTGAAAAAGATAACGATGCCATCAGAGTCAGGAAGATGCCTCGACCTCCGTGGTCGATGGCGGCGGCCTCGCCAAGATCCGCGGTGGCCATCTGACTTCCCCGAGCCATGGCTGCTCGGGCCTTCGCCAGCCAAGCGGCCTCTCCAGCGGAAGAAGGAGCCATACCTCGAGGTGCCTGCGCCTCAGCAGAGCTCGAGGTCTTGGCACGCTTAGATGTCGAGGAGTCCGCGTCCTGCCGGGAGCGCTTCTCCCTGGACGAACCAGAAACGGCACACATCACACAAGGCGAAAGGGCAAAGCTTCGCTACCAGCAGAATTGAAAAACACTACTTACCCAAAGTGACGGCGGGCCTTCTTCCCCGAGCCGCCGGGTTCACCCGGGGGCTTCGAGCCCGACCTATGGCTCGAGCCATGCTCCCGAGCCGTCTCTGTGTTGTTGGAATCACACTTGCCCCACCTCCGCACTTATGCAAGGGAGCGGCGAAGGTGACCAAGCGTCGGAAGCGATAGCGAAGGTTAAGGAAACGAAGACAAAGTTGTTGTGGCTCTGTTCCCCAAAAGGAATCGTGCCCATACACTGTTCACCCCCCGGTATTTATAGGGGATACCAAGGGGTGCCGGCCAAATTACAGTAGGGTACAAGAAAGATTCCTCTGTGCTACTCATACAGAAGGGCAAACTCGTACAAACACAGCCGGAGCCGAAACCCTAGCTTTCCTTCCCTGCGCCCGCCGCCGCTCGGTCCAGGCTCCCCCGGACGGAAAGACGAGGGGTGACCTTCGTCTTGCGGAGGTATCCGCCCGGTCGGAGAGTTTGAGGTCCTTCGCCACCGGCTGGGTCTGGGCCTCCCAGCGAAGGTACGCGGGATGCGCGAGGGTCGCTCCCAGCGCTCTTCACACCCCTTTCCTGCAAAAAGGTTCCTTCGTCTTGCGGAGGTATCCGCCCGGTCGGAGAGTTTGAGGTCCTTCGCCACCGGTTGGGTCTGGGCGTCTCGGCGAAGGTACGCGGGATGCGCGAGGGTCGCTCCCAGCGCTCTTCACGCCCCTTTCCTGCAAAAAGGTTCCTGAACACTTCCGAAGGCTGGGTCAGTATTCAGAGGTTTGGTCGGTGACCTGAGGGACTTAACAGAATGGAAGAGGGGGGTAGGCGGCGAAGGTGCGCGGGCCGTTTTGCTGAGCCAGCCTGCGTGGCGCCTCTGCCGAGGGTCCCTTCCCCCAACAGTAGCCCCTCGTTGTCTTGGATCTAAAGAACAATGTTTAGGCCCAAGCAGCGCCTTTCAACGGAAAAAAGACGGGACCCTTGGCAGCGACGCCCGTGGGTGCTTTGGGCCGGGCCGTAGTAGCGTTTTTTTTGAACTGTAGGAGTCCGTTTTGTTTTTTGTGTCGTGGCCTTTTTGGTTTTCGTGCCGGTGTTATCGGGTGGGGCGTTCCGCCACCCGGTCTATAAATAGATGGGGTGGGTGAGGAGTTTGGATTGTGCCCTCCTCTGCTATAGCCATCCTGCTGTTGCAATTTGCTTGTAGCGAGGGTTTGTTTTAGCTTGTCTGCGAGGGTTGAGACAGGCGTTTGTTGTTCGGTAGCGCTAGCAGCTGAAGAGATGGCCAGGTTGAAGCAAACTGCTCGCGCTGTTTCTCCCACTGCCGCGGATGAGGGGATTACCTTCGAGTTCGGACTCAGCCGAGTTTGCACCGCGGAGATTGCGTCTTATGTCAGGTGGGGTTGGATTGAGGAAGGTAAAGCGAGGACCAGTGCCGGGGAGACGGTGCCGAAGCCGGACGCAGATGAGGTTGTTGTATTCAAGGAATTTTTTTCAGCTGGTCTTCGCTTCCCTGTTGACTCCTTTGTGACCTCGGTTCTGCGAAGGTTCAACTTGCGCTTCCACCAGCTCACACCCTCGTGCTTTACGAAGATGTCAGTTTATGTCTGGGCGTGCCGCTCTCAGGGTATTGTTCCTCACGTTGAGGGGTTTGTTCGGACCCATCGAGTGCACATGCAACCTCGCAAGATCTCGGATCACGGAGGTAACACCAGTCTTGGACAGTTTGTAGTATACACTTTTTGCCATCGCGCTGGGTCAGAGTTGTCGGTGCAAGCCCAGAAAAATAAGTGGACCAGTGGGTGGCAGGAGTTTTGGTTTTATTACAAGCTCAGTGATAACGCCGAGCTTTGCGGTGAGCTTCCGTTGCTTGGAGATGTAAGTGGCGAAGCTAGGATGAGCGTCGAGGCTCACGCTGCTGTTGACTGCCTGAGAGTCATTGCACGCTCTCAGTGTGCACGTGATTTAGTGGAGGAGTACTGTTGTGCCAAGATTTGGCCTCTCGGTCGGAGGCGGGCATGGTTCAAGGTAGAGAGTGACCCCAAGTACGAAGGTAGGGGTTTGAAGAGGCCGAGTCTGGATCTGGACAAGGTTTGGGAGAAAACTCTCAAGAAGTTTCCCTCGCGCGAAAATGGGGTCGAGGCCATCTACAAGCGTGTTCAACAGTGGACGGAGGAACTTGTTGGGAAACTCTCCACGCTAGAGGTTAAGGCGATCCATGGCTTGGTGGGTAGCGGAGGTCGGGTCAACAGACTGTTTGACACTCTTGGGATCCAGTATGGAGACTGGCCTGCTCCTTCGAGCGAGGATGCGCCGAAGAAGAGGAAGCGTAGCGCTTCGGAAGAGAAAGAGATCGTTTCTCGGCCGAAGAGAGGCCGTGGTCGCGGCCGTGGTAGTGCCGGTGGCCGAGTGAAGACACTTGCGACGAAGGTCGCAGTTGCTTCGGGTACCGCCGGTGCCTCTTCTTCCTCAGCCATTGTTACTTCCGGCCGAGGTGTCGGTAGGGCTGCAGTGCGGGTGCCCCGAGTTGGGGGGATCGGTGCTTTAATTCAAATCTCGGACGACGAGGGTGACTCTGATGACGATGAGGTGGAGGAGGAGAAAGAGGAAGAAAAGGAGGGGGGAACGGAAGAGGACACATCTGTTGAAGACAGTGAGAGTTCAAGCGGCGAGGGTGGTTCTGATGAGGTTGTGAGTATTGAAGACGACCGTGGGAAGAAGATTGTCTCGTCCAGTGGTGGCGCTCCGGCTGACCGGAGCATTGACGACATAATTCGGGACTTGGAGCCGAGGAGTCCTCCGCGAGGGTCGATTCCCTCGTTTGCTGGATCGCATTTGTGGGTCAATGGTTTTGAATTTTCCGATGAGCTTGAATCTGAGCGAACCCCGGGGAAGAGACCGTATGGCGAGGCTAGCCGGTCGAGTCTTCCTAAGTTCGCTAAGAAACTTGGTGTCTGCGATCCGGCGACTGAGCTATTCACAAGCCCGGACCTTCGGGATTGTCACCTGCAGTGTGGCCCGGAAGAAAGGCGTTTTTTAGGCCGTATCTTCGGCCGTATTTGTGTGCCGGAGGCTGAGGTTCGTCTTGCCGACCAACCTGCTGGGGATACATTTGACGATGTGGACGTCAAATTGGCGGAGCTGATGCTCCTGAATCGCGCGGCCAGGCATAAAGTTGGCTCTGATATGGAATTTATGAGTGGCCAAATCTCTGAGCTTGAGAGAGAGAATGCCAGGCTCAGCCGAAGCTTGGATAACAAGGAGATCGAATTGAAGAGAGCTTCGGAGAGAGCCGTCAAGGCCCGAGAAGAGGCGGTAGAGCTGGCGAAGCGTAATGCGGATCTGATTGCGGCGGGCAAGGAGAAGGATAAGGCTCTGGCGGCTGCCGAGGGTCGGCTTGACGATTTGAATAAATCATGGCGGATGAGTATGGAGAAGGTTAAACATAAACTCGATTGCTGCTTGACTGAGGCGGGCGGTTCTGTTGGGGAGCCGCTGCCTGTTACTAATGCAGAGGCGTTCGAGGGTTGGCTTGCCAATGAGCTTGATGTCTTCAGCTCGCTAGTTGAGAACGCGGCCGATTTTGGCTGTTATGCCGGAGCCTTGGCCTTGGCTGGCACCCTTCGACAAGCAGACTGTGAGCACCTTCGAAAGGTTAAGAAGCCCAACCATGTATTTCCGACGGTTGATGAGGTGCGCCAGATGAAGGTTAAGGATTCAGAGGTCCGAAACTGTGCGATGCGTTTGCTTCGTAGGTTCTGGATTTCCGGTGGAGGCCGAGTCCTTGCGTTCGAGGAAGCCGCCGAAGCTACTCGCCAGGTTAGTACTATTGGAGAAGCGTAGTTTTTGGTTCTGTTTTGATGTTTCAAGGAGCTAGTACTGAATTTTTGGGTTGTTTGCTTTTGTTTTGTGTCTGCAGGCTCGGAGAGAAGCAATGCCCTCGCCGTCGGCCGTAGTTGATGCAGGAGGCAGCTCCGAAGCTATCCCTGAGTATAGCGCTGCGGGGGTTTCGCTTGCCGAAATCGAAGCCTTGACTGGAGACGTCCCGAGCGCTGACGAGGCTGCCGTGGAAAAAACAGTAGTGGAAGAGAGGCCTGCTACTACCATCGAAGCTACTGCAGAAGAGGCGACGATGGAGACGGCGCCTGCTGACGCCTCGGGTGTTGCCATTGGTGAAGGTTTAAAAGCTGTCGATGACGAAGCTGCGGCTGATTGGCATGGGGAAGCTGGACAGGTGTGAGCTTGGGATTGCTGGGGCAAGATAGTCATTTTGTAAAATTGTGGTCGTTGTAAAGACTTGATGACGCTGAGACGCTTTCCCTTATTTGGTGTAAATGCAGGTTCCTGACGGAACCGTGTTAGACGTATTTGATGTGACGCCCTTGATGCTAAATTATCAGGACACCTTTATAACTGGTGAATCGTGGGCTCGGGCTAAGCTTAAGCACCCTTCGTTGTCTTTTGAGCGCTTTTGGTGGTCGAAGGTGCGAAGGTATGATTTAAAAAATAGCGGGTCGAGCCATTTTTGGCGCGAAGCGGATTTTACTGATCGGCAGGCCACCCGTTTTTTGTTTGGTTCTTCCTCATCCTCGCAAGCTGTGATTGACTACGATATCGATGAGAAAACAGCTTTGGACTATTTGTTTGGACGAAGCGAGCTTGAGGTGGGTTCAGATGGGTCGCTGGTGATTCCGAAGGAGGAACCTTCGGAAATTAGTGAAGTAGGGCGTAGATACATGTATAGGACGAGGGTCTTACCCGGGGAGCTGCCGATTGTTCCAGCAGCTCCTTTGTTGTGGGGGCCCATTGTTGCGGTGGAGCCAGAGATTGAGGAAGGTAGCGTGGGTTCTGGTGATTTGATGTTAATTGAAGGGAGCGAAGGTTTCTTGTAATTTTTGTAATTTTCCATGATTTGTTTGTCGTTGTGAAGCTATTTTGTAAATGAACGGGAACACTGAATGTTGGTTTTATGTCGCTACGATTCCTTACTCGTTATCGGATGTTGACAAGGCTCGCTGGCTGCCCGGCACTGCGTTGTTTTGTTGTATGCAATGTTTAGCTCGGAAAGCGAATTAGCGAGGCTCGCGTTTCGTTAAACTGAGATGTTTTAGTAAAAAACAGCGATGCCCCCTTTCTTTTTAGCGAGGCTCGTGTCTCATTAGACTGAGCTGTTTTGTAAAAAACAACGACGCCCCCTTTCTTTTTAGCGAGGCTCGCGTTTCATTAGACAGCTGTTTTGTAAAAAACAGCGACGCCTCCTTTCTTTCTAGCGAGGCTCGCGTCTCGTTAGACTGTGTTGTTTTGTAAAAAACAGCGACGCCACCTTTCTTTTTAGCGAGGCTCGCGTCTCATTAGACAGCTGTTTTGTAAAACACAGCGACGCCCCCTTTCTTTCTAGCGAGGCTCGCGTCTCATTAGACTGAGATGTTTGGTAAAAAACAGCGACGCCCGCTTTCTTTTTTAGTGAGGCTCGCGTCTCATTAGACTGAGCTGTTTTGTAAAAAACAGCGACGCCCCCTTTCTTTTTAGCGAGGCTCGCGACTCGTTAGACTGAGCTGTTTTGTAAAAAACAGCGACGCCCCCTTTCTTTTTAGCGAGGCTCGCGTCTCATTAGACAGCTGTTTTGTAAAAAACAGCGACGTCCCCTTTCTTTCTCGCGAGGCTCGCGTCTCATTAGACCGAGATGTTTGGTAAAAAACAGCGACGCCCCCTTTCTTTTTTAGCGAGGCTCGCGTCTCATTAGACAGCTGTTTTGTAAAAAATAGCGACGCCCCCTTTCTTTTTAGCGAGGCTCGCGTCTCATTAGACAGCGGTTTTGTAAAAAACAGCGACGCCCACTTTCTTTCTAGCAAGGCTCGCGTCTCATTAGACCGAGATGTTTGGTAAAAAACAGCGACGCCCCCTTTCTTTTTTAGCGAGGCTCGCGTCTCATTAGACAGCTGTTTTGTAAAAAAGAGCGACACCCCCTTTCTTTTTAGCGAGGCTCGCGTCTCATTAGACAGCTGTTTTGTAAAAAACAGCGACGCCCCCTTTCTTTCTAGCGAGGCTCGCGTCTCATTAGACCGAGATGTTTGCTAAAAAACAGCGACGCCCCCTTTCTTTTTTAGCGAGGCTCGCGTCTCATTAGACAGCTGTTTTGTAAAAAACAGCGACGCCCCCTTTCTTTCTAGCGAGGCTCGCGTCTCATTAGACCGAGATGTTTGGTAAAAAATAGCAACGCCCCCTTTCTTTTTTAGCGAGGCTCGCGTTTTGCGAGGGTGTTCGACTTATTTGGGCTTCGCGCCTCCCCCTATCTTAGGTGGAGGTGAAGTTTGCTTCTTGCGGGCCCCTGGCGTGTTTTGCGAGGGTGTTCAACTTTTTTGGACTTCGCGCCTCCCCTTATCTTAGGTGGAGGTGAAGTTTGCTTTTGCGAACCCCTGGCGTGTTTGCAAGGGTGTTCAACTTTTTTGGACTTCGCGCCTCCCCTTATCCTAGGTGGAGGTGAAGTTTGCTTTTGCGAGCCCCTGGCGTGTTTGCGAGGGTGCTCGACTTTTTTGGACTTCGCGCCTCCCCTTATCTTAGGTGGAGGTGAAGTTTGCTTTTGGCGAGCCCCTGTCGTTTTTGCCAGGGTGCTCGACTTTTTTGGACTTCGCGCCTCCCCTGGTCTTAGGTGGAGGTGAAGTTTGCTTTTGCGAGCCCCTGGCGTGTTTGCGAGGGTGCTCTACTTTTTTGGACTTCGCGCCTCCCCTTATCTTAGGTGGAGGTGAAGTTTGCTTTTTGCGAGCCCCTGGCGTGTTTGCGGCTTTTTGCGAGCCCCTGGCGTGTTTGCGAGGGTGCTCGACTTTTTTGGACTTCGCGCCTCCCCTTATCTTAGGTGGAGGTGAAGTTTGCTTTTTGCGAGCCCCTGTCGTTTTTGTGAGGGTGCTCGACTTTTTTGGACTTCGCGCCTCCCCTTATCTTAGGTGGAGGTGAAGTTTGCTTTTGCGAGCCCCTGGCGTGTTTGCGAGGGTGCTCGACTTTTTTGGACTTCGCGCCTCCCCTTATCTTAGGTGGAGGTGAAGTTTGCTTTGAAAAGAAAAAAAGTTGTTTTTCGATGCAATCTTAGCGGGTTTTCATCGATTGTAGCGCTCTTTGAAAAAGAAGTGCTTTTTCGATGTTTGCTAGTAGAAGTAATAACTTGGAGATTTTACTTTTTGGGGGTTCTAGCCTGTATTAAGGGTTTGGATACTGCCTCGTTAAAAAACCTTACGCCCCTTCGTAAGGAAAAAGAGTGCAGCTCCTTTTGTTTGTTACATTCATAGAAAATGGAAGAAACAACAAATTACATAATGCGAGGGCTCGCTAAGGCTCCGCTATGGGTAGTACTTGCGAAGGTCGTCGATGTTCCAGGTATGAGGCAGGATGTTTCCCTCGCTGTCAGAGAGGTGGAAAGAGCCAGGGCGATTGCATTCTGATATCAGGTATGGACCGGTCCACTTTGGCTGGAACTTTCCAGCCATGCCGGCGTTTTGTTTCCGGATGAGGACGAGGTCACCCTTCTGCAAGTCTTTGATTCTGACCTTTATCTCTCTTCATTTTTTGGTTTCTTCTTGATACTTGCGAAGGTTGTGCACTGCGTTGCATCTTGCTTCTTTGAGTAAATCTTTGTTGAGCAGCTGGCTTTTTTCTATTGGTTCGAGGGTTGTTCTCGGTGATTCGTGCTTCAGTTCTTCTGGTAGCACAGCCTCTTCCCCAAACAGGAGCTTGAAAGGAGTGAATTTGGTTGCTCTGCACTCCGAGGTGTTGTGAGACCAAGTGACCGAGGTTAGCTCTTCCGCTCATTTTCCCTTAGGCCTGCCTTGCAATTTCTTGGATATGGCTTGGAAAATTGTTGCATTAGCTCTTTCAACTAAGCCGTTGGATTGAGGGTGCCGAACAGAAGCGAAGCATAAGATTGTACCAATTTGTGTGCAGAATTCTTTGAAGACTTCGCAGTCAAACTGGGTGCCACTATCGACGGTGAGATGTTTAGGGATGCCGAATCGACAAACTATTTGTTGCCAGAAAAACTTTTTCACTGCGAGGGAGGTGATGGAAGACAAAGGTCTTGTTTCAATCCACTTTGTGAAGTATTCCACGGCTACCACCGCGTAGCGAAGGTTTCCTAGAGCTGTCGGTAGTGGGCCCACGAGGTCCATTGCCCACCTTTGCAGAGGCCATGTTGGGCATATGAGCGTCGTAGGAGCCCCTGGGGCGTTTTGGTTTTTTGCTGTTAGTTGGCAACCTTCGCATTGTTTGACGATGTTTTCTGCGTCTTTTAGCGCCGTTGGGCAGTAAAAACCTTGCCGGAAGGCTTTTCCAACTAATGCCCTTGGGCCGTTGTGTGAACCACAAATGCCTTCATGGATAAGCTTAAGAATGTCATTTCCTTCAGACTGTGGGACGCATTTGAGCCAGGGCGAGGTTACTGAAGCTTTGTACAGAATGTTGTCCACAATCTTATACCCTCGTGCTCTTTGTTTTAGCCTGTTTTCTTCTTCTTTGGAGTCTGGTTCGTGGAGCCCCTTGATGTAGGCTATGATAGGTGCCCTCCAGTCCTCACTCTGGATTGCATTGATCAACTTGGCGTTCTTTTCGAAGGTTTCGAAAGCTGATTGGGTCGCAACTTCATGGAAAACATCGGGCGGTAGGTGTAATTGTTGTGCTGCTGCTTTAGCGAGGCAGTCTGCTTCGCTATTTTCTGACCTTGGTATTGCTTTTACTGATATGCCGAGGAAGAAGGACTCTAACCTTCGGACATGTTGAAAGTACTTTTGCAGCTCTGGATCTTTGGCCTTGTAATGTTTCTTAATGTGCCCCGCGATGACCTGTGAGTCTGTGTAGATGACTGCCCTTTGGACTGACAGTGACCGAAGCCTTGAGAGAGCGAGTATCACAGCTTCGTATTATGTGGAGTTGTTTGTACATTTGAAGTCGAGTCTTCTTGCGTATCTTAGCTTAGACCCAGATGACGAGACTAGAATGGCTGAGGCCCCAGCGCCGGCTGCACCCCAGGCTCCGTCAACATACACAGTCCAAAATGGGTCTTGCTGAGGTTTATCTCTGCGAGGGTCTGGGGTCCATTCTGCTATGAAATCTGCTAGCGCCTGGGATTTGATTGCTGTTCGACCGACGAGGGTTAGGGCGTAGCTGTTGAGTTCAATTGCCCATTTTGCTATTCTTCCGACTGCCTCGTTGTTTTTGAAAATGTTCTCGAGGGGAAAAGCCGAGGGTACGTGGATTTCGTATGCTTGAAAATAGTGCTTGAGCTTTCTTGATGCCATGACCACTGCGTACGCTATCTTCTCGAGCTCTGAGTAGTTTCGTTTTGGCCCTTCGAGGGTTTCTGATACGTAGTAGATTGGGGCTTGCCTGGTTTTGTTGTTCTCGTGCAATTCTTTGATTAAGACTGCGCTCGCTGCATGAGGCGAGGCTGTGACGTACAGCAGTAACAAGTCCCCTTTGCTTGGGCTGGTTAAAACAGTCAAGCTGGTGAGATACTTCTTCAAGTCTTCGAAGGCTTTTTGCTGCCGGGGTCCCCAGTTGAATGGTGCAGTGCTTCTCAAAGTTTCGAAGAAAGGTAACCCTCGCTCAGCTGATCTGGAAATGAATCTGCTGAGAGCTGCTAGTCGGCCTGATAAGCGCTGGGCTGCTTTTTTTGGTTGTCGGGGGTTCCATGTTGATGATAGCGTCAATCTTGTCGGGGTTAGCTTCAATTCCCCTTGCAGAGACGATACAACCTAGCAGTTTTCCTTCACTTACTCCGAAAACACATTTTTCGGGGTTCAGCTTTAATCCAGCGCACCGGAGGTTGCTGAACACTCTCGATAGGTTTGAAATGTGGTTTTCTTTTAACTCGCTTTGGACAACCAGGTCATCAACATAGGCAGAGACAGAGTGTTCATCTTTGAAGACCTCGGATGTCATACGAGCGAAGGTTGAACCCGCGTTTCTTAGGCCTTCCGCCATTCTCCGAAAACAAAATGTTCCCGATGGTGTGATGAAACTTGTTTTCTCTTCATCTTCTTCATTCATCCAAATCTGGTGGTATCCCGAAAAGCAGTCGAGTAGAGATAGCATTTGGCAGCCGGCTGCTCTGTCAACCAAGGTGCTTATGTTGGGGAGGGGAAAATCATCCTTCGGGCAAGCCTTGTTCAGGCACGTGAAATCTACGCACATTCGCCATTTCTTGTTCTTTTTCTGTACTAGTACCACGTTTGAGAGCCATGCGGGGTACTTGATCGGGCGGATGACGCCTGCGTCCAAAAGCCTTTTTACCTCAGCCTTCACTGCCTCTTTCCTTTCTTCTGACATTTTGCGAAGCTTTTGTTTGACCGGGCGATAGCCCGGCTTGATGTTTAGGCTGTGCTCTATCAGGTTTCTGTTCACCCCTCTTAAGTCTTCTGCGGACCAGGCAAAGGTGTCGGAGTTTCCTTTGAGGAAAGCGACGAGGTCGCTTTCTGATTGGGGTCTAGGTTGGCTGAGATGAAAACCTTTCTTTCGGCGTTACCCTCGAAGAGTTGCACTTGTTTGGTTTCTTCCTTGGGTGACACCTTTATTTTGTCAGTGCACACTGCACCTTCGACATTGAGGTTTGTAGCTTGAGGATTCGACAGGTTGTGGACATTACGTTGCCCTGGTGCTACTGTTCCCTCAGCTACCCTTGCAATGTCCTGGTCTCCATATATTGCGACCACTCCCTTCGGAGCGGGAAGCTTCATGCAGAGGTAAGCGGGGTGGATGACTGCGTTGAATGCGTTGGTTACGCCTCGGCCAAATATGGCATTGTACGGATAGAACATGTCGACCACGTCGAAGGTTAAATGCTCGGTTCTGCAGTTGATCTGGTCGCCGAAGGTCACGGGCAAAGAAATTTTCTCGATGGCTCTCACTTGTTGACCGCCGAAGCCGTATAAAGGGTTGTCAGCAGGTTGTAGGAGGTTCCTATCAAGCTTCATGCTGTCGAAGGTTGATGCAAACAGGATGTCTGCGGAGCTTCCTGTGTCTACAAGTATTTTAGTGACAGTCCACCCTGCTAGGTTGGTCTCAATCACCATGGCGTCGGTATGAGGGTAATCTCTCAACTTCATATCACTGGAGTCGAAGGTTATGGGAATGTGGGACCAACGACCAAATTTGTGTGGTCCTTCGATGGCTACATGGTGCACCCGTCTGGCATGTTCTTTTCTCTGCCGCTTGTTGCCATGGTCTTCATTTGAACCTCCGGTGATAGCTAGTATTACACCGAAGGTTGATGTTGGGTTGTTGATGGTCGTTTGGCTCTGGGTTTCGGGTTTGACAGGTTGAGGCGCTGGTAAAGCGGGTATTGGTGGTGGTGGCGGTAGAGCATTGTTGACTTGTTGGGTAGTTGGGGTTTGGGTTTGGGGGTTTGTTGGGTATGTGACTGTGTATGGTGGATTTTGGCGTTGTGGGATGGTGGTTGGCTGATAAGAGGCTTGGTTGTAGAGTGGGTGGTGCGCGTAGATGGGTTGTTGCGAAGGTAGGCCGTAGTTTATGGGGGTATAGTGGTATGGAGGATTTGGTGGGTGGAAGTTTGGCTTCCTGGTGTGGTTGATGGTTCGGTTGTCTGCCGAAGCGGCTCTTTTAGACTCCTGGAATTCTTTTCCCTTGGCGAAGCATTCGCATTGTTTGGTGGTGTGCCCCTTTCCCAGGCCACAGAAATGACAATACATTTTCGCGGGGTCTTTTTGCTGGTTCCGTTGATCTGGCGGGGGTGGCAAACCTTGGGAGTTTTGGTTGTTCGGGGGTTGAGTGCCCCGTTCTTGGTGTCCATAGTGCGTTGGTTTGTTGATGGCACCGATGTTGCTTTGTTCTTGGCGAGGGTTGTTTACTCTTGGTTGAGGCCCCGGCTGCGGCTTCTGCTGTGACCTCCGAGCATCAGACTTCGCTCTGAAGTCCATGTCTGCTCTACAGTATCTTTCCATTGTCTCGTGTAATTCCTCGATTGTGTTTGCCGGCTTCCTGGCAAATTTCGAAGAGCATGGGCCTGGGCGCAGGCCACTGACTGCAGCGAGGATGACAGCCTCGTCGGATATTCCTGGGGTTCTTGCTCTGATTTGGATGAACCTTCGCCAATAATCTTGAAGTGGTTCGCGCTCTTCTTGTTTGCAGTTAAACAGCTCAATGGGGTTTGATGGGGCTGGTGTGATGTCTTTGAAGTTTGTACAGAGCTTGTCTCTGAGATTGGCCCAGGAATCCACTGTTCTGGGGCGGAGGTTGCTGTACCAGGTTTGTGCAATGTCTCGCAGGATGATGACAAAGGACTTTGCCATTGTTGATTCATCTCCGCCTGCTGCGGCAACTGCTGCTTCATAGCTCATTATGAATTGGCGAGGGTCGGAGAGCCCATCGTAGCGGGGTAGGTTTTGTGGATTGTAGCACGGTGGCCAGGGTTGGGTTTGGAGTATTTGGGAAAGTGGTGACTTTGGGTCATAGGGCATTTGGTGTTGTTGATGTCTTCGTTGGTTGCAAAGGTTAGGCTCTCTCTCATCTGGGTAGAGTTGGCGAAAGTTTGGTGGCCTCATAGGATGTGGTTCTGGGTGAATTGGTGGTGGTGGGGGTGGTGGATGGCGACGAAGGTTGTCTTGATCCCGCTCCTCATTCCCCTCTTGCAGCGGGGGTATTTCCTCATCATTCCATCCCTCGGCTTCGGCTTTAGCTGCAGCGAGGGATTCCTCCATTCGGCGAAGCTGTTCCCTGGCCTCGTCTGCCCTTTGTCTGATCGAGCGCAACCGGTTGTGCTTCTCAAGCTGATCCAGGCGCCTCTTCTTTTCTTGCAGCTCAGCTTGAAGTCTTTCGAGGGCCTCGAGGCCCAACTCTTCTTCATCTCTCCCCTCTCCTTCTCCAGAAGTGTGGGGGTGCGGCTGTGTCACCGCTCGCGCCTGGGGGCCCGGGACTTCAGATTCTGGGGGGACATCCTCTGCTCCCGAGGGTTGCACAATCTCCTCAGCAGGCGGAACCACCGTCGCCGTCTCACTGGCGACGCGTTGGTCCCTAGCTGTGGGCGCTCTCCTGTTTCCTACCATTTCGAACTTCGTTCCCCACGGACGGCGCCAAACTGTTGGAATCCTCTTGCCCCACCTCCGCACTTGTGCAGGGGAGCGGCGAAGGTGACCAAGCGTCGGAAGCGATAGCGAAGGTTAAGGAAACGAAGACAAAGTTGTTGTGGCTCTGTTCCCCAAAAGGAATCGTGCCCATACACTGTTCACCCCCCGGTATTTATAGGGGATACCAAGGGGTGCCGGCCAAATTACAGTAGGGTACAAGAAAGATTCCTCTGTGCTACTCATACAGAAGTGCAAACTCGTACAAACACAGCCGGAGCCGAAACCCTAGCTTTCCTTCCCTGCGCCCGCCGCCGCTCGGTCCAGGCTCCCCCGGATGGAAAGACGAGGGGTGACCTTCGTCTTGCGGAGGTATCCGCCCGGTCAGAGAGTTTGAGGTCCTTCGCCACCGGCTGGGTCTGGGCCTCCCGGCGAAGGTACGCGGGATGCGCGAGGGTCGCTCCCAGCGCTCTTCATGCCCCTTTCCTGCAAAAAGGTTCCTTCGTCTTGCGGAGGTATCCGCCCGGTCGGAGAGTTTGAGGTCCTTCGCCACCGGCTAGGTCTGGGCCTCTCGGCGAAGGTACGCGGGATGCGCGAGGGTCGCTCCCAGCGCTCTTCACGCCCCTTTCCTGCAAAAAGGTTCCTGAACACTTCCGAAGGCTGGGTCAGTATTCAGAGGTTTGGTCGGTGACCTGAGGGACTTAACAGAATGGAAGAGGGGGGTAGGCGGCGAAGGTGCGCGGGCCGTTTTGCTGAGCCAGCCTACGTGGCGCCTCTGCCGAGGGTCCCTTCCCCCAACATGTGTGGCTCGGTCGGGGGGGAGGCTCCCGGTGCTTCCCGTGGCCCGACCTCGATGGGGAGCCCTCCTTCTGCCCCTTGTCTCTGGGGGGCGACCGCGCCTCCTTCGAGCGGTCATCTTGGCGCCTTTCCCGGCGCGGGCTCCGAGACCTACTCCGGCGCTCGGGCCGGCGGTCGCGCCCCCCCACGTCTGCCTCCTTCTCCCGGCGGTGGTGCGGCGACGGACTCCGGGGACGGTCGCGACTCTGGTCGCGAGAAGGCCAGGGACTCCCCCCTCGACGATCATGGTGACGGGGGCTCGACGCCCTCTCATGCTGCCTGCTCCTCCGCGGGCTCGACGGCGTCCGCGACGCCTCGTGGCGGTCGGCCCCGGCATCCCCTCCGGCGTGATGATCACTCCTCGAGGGCCGGCCCTTCTCGAGACCCCCAGCCTGGGTTGACGTGGCCGAGGCCTCCTTCTGTGCCGCGGCGACGGCGCCCCGGGTCCGAGGCTTCTTTATGTCCGGGGGCACGTCCGGCACGGAACTCGACGGGCCTTGAGCCCCCGACGAGGCAGGGCTCGGCGCCGCCTTCCGCGGCTGCGTCCCGCGCGATCCCTTCGCCCGAGGGACCTCCAAGACATCCTCCTGCACAGAGGAGCGGTCAGCCCGGACGTCGACGACCCCCGCGCGCCTCAGACGCTCATCCATCCCCTCGTTGTCACTCTCATCGTCATCATCATCCTCCTCCTCCGAGCTCGAGGAGCTAAGCTCGGGGGACTCATCCCCAGGCTGCCGGTTGCGATGAGCCTTCGCCAGCCTCTGCTCCCGAGCCGACCGACGCAAGTTTTTGTTTTTCTCTTTCTTCTTTCTGGCATCCTTGCTCTCCTTATCTTTCTGAGCAGAGAGGCGCCTCACCTGGGTATCCGCGGCGTCCTCCCTCACCGGGGGCCTCGACGCGCGACAAGTAAACGCCCCCTGCGAAAAAGAAGAAGCATGACGAGAAAAACCTCGAGAAGAACGTACAAGGTTCGGAGAAAGAGAAAGGGTTAGTGAGGCTCGGGACAGCTTAGCTCGAGGGGGGCTTACCAGGTCGAGACACCCCTTGTCGGGTGCCATGGCGATCAGGTTGGTATCCTCGGGGACGAACGACCCATGGATCATGATCGACGCACGGGAGACGCCCTCGTTCCGAGGCAGCCTCTCCTCGGCCATCCTCGATCGATTTAGCGCCTCGAGCTGGGCCTTCGGCCCCATCTCGTGCAAAAGAAGGGGGCGGTCCGCCAGCAGAAGAACCCTTCGCTGATGGAACACCCAGATGACCGCTTGAACGGTCAGATTCTTCTCGTCCACCAGCTTCTTCATCATCTTCATCAGCGGTACCAGGTGGCGTTGCCTGTCCGCTGCGACGCCCCAGGTCCACTTCTCTGGGCGCTGAGTAAGGACACTGCCGGTGTACTGCGGAAGGAGACCACCTTCGTTCCGCAGGTAGAACCAGTGGTCATCCCACTCGGCCTGGTTGGTGGAAAGCTTGTAGCGAAGGTATTCGCGGGGGACATTGGCCGACGAGGTCCCCGTCCTCACAGTGATGGTGAGGGAGCCCACGCGCACGAGCCGTCTCCCGCTGGGCTTCAAGGCCTTGATGAAGAGCTCGCCCCGGAAGAGGTGGACGAACATCTCCCAGTGCGGCTCGATCTTCAGGTACCCCTCGCACACCACGGCAAAGATGGCGGCGTGCGAGATTGAGTTGGGGGAAAAATGTTGCAGCTCCACCTCGTAGTGGTGGGTCAACGCCCGCATGAAGTGGCTCGGCGGAACACCGAGCCCCACGCGGTGGTAACGCATGAAGCTCACCACGTACCCCTCCGGCGGGTGCGGCTCCCGGTGATTCATCGACGGGATAGCCCACCACGCGGGTCCCTCCTCCGGGTTGGGACGGAGAAGCCCCTGGGCCACCAACGAGTCCATCTCGCGCTGCGTCACCTTCGTCAGGCTCCAGTCTTCGGCCGGCTGCGGCGGGGTCTTATCGGCCATGGCGGCGACGGCGTGGATTTGAGCGGCGGATGGACGGCCGGGGAGATTTCTAATCGCGGACTCAGGGAGAAGACGCACGAAAGCTACGACGGCTATGAAGGCAAAGGCAAAGTAAAAGGTCCCTCACCCCCTCTCTCGGTATTTATAAGAGAAAACCCCAGAGGACGGGGTTTCCCATGACAGGAAAAAGGTAACCGCATAGCATTTAATGCGCCTGCCTAACTACGTCTCAAGCCAGTTGACAGGTACACGCGGTAGCTCCCGACTCGCTCCACTACCTGGGCCCACCACGACCGTCGCTCCGACTTCGCGTTCGTCGTCCTCCCTGACAGTATTCGCCTAAAAAGGCGCGCCCAACGGGCAGGAAGATTCCAAACGGCGGAGACTTCTTCAAGAAGGTAAAAACGGGCCCCGGCCCTAAGCCTCGAGGCAGCGAAGGCTGGCCCTCGAAAAGGGTTCGACAACCGTCTTCGAGCACCCGAGTCAGGGACACCAAGGGGCTCCACCCGCAGCGTCGCTCGAGGGCCAAGCCCTCGAGGCCCCTCACGTGTATCCAAGGCAGGGAGCACGACATGCAGTGAGATCCCCTCGAAGGGAGGCATCGAGCCACCGGGTCCTATCGAATGGACCCGGCATTCCTGCAGACTGAGCACCCATGTTTTATGAGGTCGCCTCCGGGCTACAGTCGACCCCATCGAACGGGGCACGAGGTCTCACTTGGATTCCCCCGTCACCAGCTCATCAGGAACCTCGATACTCGCCCGCTCGTGGTAGCACGAGGCATCCCCCCTCGCATCCCATAGAAAGGACTCGGCGGGATGACAAGCCAGGGCAACCGGCGTGCCGGACAGCTCGAAGAGCCGGCCGGTCGGTTCAGCCTGACACCCCTCGACGAAAGAGGGTTAAATAACTCAGGGGCTCGACACTCCCGAACCTAAAAAACGTCATTAACACTCACACTCGCACGCGTAAAAAGCCCACGAGGGAGTCCTAACCACTCCCCCGTGGCCTCGGGGGCTACACCCGCGGGTGTCGCTCGCGCGACACCCGCGGAACCAACACAGCCAAACCCTCGAGAGCCCGCTAGCCAAACCCTCGAGAACCAGCTAGCCAAACCCTCGAGACCCAAATCGAGAGCCCCTGCTTGAGTGCAAGCACCCAAACAAGGGCTCGAGGGCTACTGTCGAGGGTCCACAAAAGGGGTACCCCCAATCGACACAAAGCAAATAGGTTAAACCTAGAACACCAATTAATAGTAAACCTAGCTAGAGTAAACCACCCAAAAAAACAGCCTGTCAAAGCCCACAACGCCGACCCACCACGGGGAAGCCTAAGCCCGCCAAAGCCTCTCAAACTGCCTCGTGGTAGCCTGCCTCTCGAGCCCTGACATAAGGGGTTCGGGTCCGCCACAGCCGTACACCGCCCCTCGAGACCCTGTACGGGGACCTCGAGCCTCATTAACCCGGCTGCCTATCCTTCGAAGACACTTCACGCCCCCTCGAGCAACGCCGGGCATCGGATGCCAATCCCACACTGAGCATTTAATGCTTTCACCTACTCCGGTCACATCCACTGGCACACGATGCGTGTCACTGTAAATCAGGGTCAGGGTCAAACCTCGTTTTCACCACAAGCATGGTCAAAAGGGCACAAGTACAGCACTGTTGAACCATACCCTGCACTATAGCACCCTCGAGCCATGTCTCGAGACCCGGGTTCCCGCTGTGCAGGCGGGTTTTCTGGGACTTGCCCATACCTACGGAGGCTCGAGCCCCCCGTAAACACCACCTCGAGGCCAGCCCTGCGCCCCTCGAGCCCTAACAGCTTTCACACTATTGGAGGACAGGTACCCCAAGACTCGGAGGGACCCAGCCACGTCATGTACTTGCCGGAATGGGCGCTATGTGATCTCCACGTCGCCACGCCTCCACGTCCACGCCAGGGATAGAGGCCATGCTTCAAGGACGCTCCAACAGTGCCCCCACATCGACTCCAGTGACTCCGACAAGACAGATTTCCTACCCTACGCTGTATCCGATGTATATACGCCCCGCTCTTGTGTAACCCTGGCCTCCTCTTGCTCTATAAAAGAGGACACCAGGGCCCCTCACTCCTTCGGTTACACACGTACGCCCGCACACACTCACACACGAGTCCGGACTCCGGTCCATGCTCATAGAGCTTGTATTCGCCCCTGTACAAGCACTTCGGTGCAAGTAATACAAGAACATCCCCCCCCCCGCTGGACGTAGGGCCTTCTTTGCTCGAACCAGGATAAATCTTGTGTCCTCTTGCATCACCATCCAGGAAGAGAGCACGCGATCATATTACTAGTTAGTGTCATACCCCACGGGTAGAAACACCGACACAGGGCAACGCCATGGTGTATGCCGTGGATGGTGACTTGATCGATACGGCCATCCGCATTGTCAAGACGAGCCTCCACGGTTTCCCCCAGGGCATTCACCTTATCGGCCACTCTGGTTCCAGCAATCTTCAAACGCTCATCCTCTGCAGATAGTGCTGAGCAAAAAGGGAATATATCAGGAAGACGGACCTGATTCAGAAAGTGGGGAATCAGATGGAAATTTTATTAACCTGAGATTGCATCGCAGAATTGTTTCGGCTGGTCTTCCCAGTCGAGTTGGTCGATGCCGTATTGCTTGGAAACTTCGCCCAGTTCTTCCCGGGCCTTGTCTCTTTCTTCCTTAAAACGGCAAGCGTCACGATGGCTCCATCGGTCAGAGGAAGAGGAATCTGAAGAGGAACCCGAAGAGCTGGAAGAGTCGGGGGACCCAAATGATGGAGTACCAGGCCGGGGAAGAAGATGGCTTTGACTGCTGGTAATGAATCTTATCCTGAGAGTGAAAAGGGGAAATCGAGATCGAAACAATGGGTAGATAGAGAAGTGCGGACTGCAAGGGGGCAGAGTGGCTGAATCTTACCCGTGGCGCCGGCGTTGCGGTGCTTGGCTGTCCTCCGCTTCTCCTTCGGCAGGTCGCTTGCCGCGGTCGTCACCGCTCGCCATTGCTACAAGACTAGGGTTTTCTTCCGGGTTGAACCGACAAAGAGGAGTAAAGAAGCGAATGCGAAGATGTGCAAGTGCTAGTCAGAGTTGTAGGGGGAGTTTATTTTATAAGCCAAAAGGAGTCGTGGCAAAGTCTACGGAGTAATGGAGTCGGAATGCCAAGCAACAGGGTAGGGTTTTCCTTTCGATTGAACTATCTCTACTGGGCCGTTTTTATTGGGCCGGTTCATTTAAGACAGACGTAATTCGGTTGTCCTCTTGAGTCCTTTGAGTAAGAGATTCATTCGGCTATCAGAGCATGAAGACAGACGGCTATGTTTTGTTGCAGAAAAAATTAAAAGAGAGGAAAGCCAACCGTATAGATGCATAAAAGTATCGAAATGTTTTGATAAAGACGAGGCATGCTATGCTTGGCTCATTACAAGGTCAATGTTTACTCATTCAAAAACTGGTTGATTGTTTTTATAGCCTCAGCCCTGATTCGGTTAACAGTATCATGGGCCTTTTGATCTTCGTCTTCAGAATTTTGGATCTTAGATAGTTTGGCTTTGATTTGTCGACCTTCTTTAAAAGCCAATGTTATCTTCGATGAAATTGTTTCTATGTCCTTCGGCAGATCAGTCATATGAGCCCTGTGAGATTGGATTTTGGTATTCAGATTGGCTAGCTGAGCCTCTAGCCTGCTCTTATCCTCCTCCATGACTTTCAGTTCAGATTCCAGATTTTCCAAAGAAGTTTTTGCAGTTTGCAAATCGGAATGTAGATCCTTAAGTTTCTGCTTCTTCGAGGATCTATTATTCTGCAGGGCATTCTTGGATGACATGTTTCTGGTTGCTCTTCTCACCATGCCAAAGAAGTTGTCAAGACGAGCTGCAGATTCCAAGTGAGCCAAAAGAGTGGAGGGGATTTCTTCATCGATGAGCTCAAAAATGTCCCTTATCTGATCTGCATCTTGAACCAGATTGATAATATCCTTATTCAACAGAGTAATTATTTCTTTCAGCCGAACCTGGTTTTCCTTTGATAAGGTTTGTCGGGAGGTACTTTCTTCACCCTTCTCAGTGATATAATCTTCGGCAGAGAAAGAGTAGCTTGTGGTCGGCTCTTTGGTATTTTTCTAGGGAAGAGAAAAGAGTTAGCCGATTACATGTGTTTGGCGGGTGCAATGTAATTGAAAGAGAACGAAGCTCTACTTGCTGAGATGATCGATCGTTGGAGGACGCTGTGCCTTGGCTTGCTCGGGGGCTTTGTGGAATTTTCAGAGGGGGTGGACTTGAAATATGATCAGGAGATGGCTCTTCTTCCAATCCTTTTGGAGTCTTATCTGTTTCAAGTGATGGCATGAATATATGATGACAGAAAAGAGGATAGCCGAACATATTACCTATAGTCTTATCAGTTTCTTCATTTATTAAGACTTCGGGAGATTTTGGGTCTTCGGCTTCGCCTTGGGTGTTTCTTGTGAAGGCTTCAAGGGGTAGTTCGGCAGCTACTGAAGTGTCGCTGGATCTTAGAACCCTGACCTGTGGCTGCCACAAGTAACGAGACATAGATTTGATCAGATTTGTTGCCGAGTGAAATTGATTGGCGTTAAATGGAAATTCGTACCTTGGGAGATAGTTTGGTCTTTTTGGTCCTTGTTTTCTTGGATGAAGTGCTGTCTCAAGTGCTTTCCTCTTGCTCTCTCCTCCTGGAAACATGATAGTTGAAGTTGCAGGGATCTTCATGAAGCTGTTCAGGTTTGGAGCATTAAAGCCAAGGGCAGGATTGGGCCTGGCTTGGTAGTATTGGATCACTTTGACAGGAGGTGTAGGCTCGGGATCCTGTGTATGGCCGAATGTTAAAGAAAATTTGGATTCAGGGACGGAAAATGACAGGAGTAATGAAATTACCTCACTGTCAGAAGCAAAATCAGGTTGCAAGCTTTGGCATAAAGGGTGAACTGGTACATTGAAAAGATGAGTATGCCATTCTTCCCACCAAGAAATGAAGAAGGGATGAGCGGTGTCTATTATCCCAAATGGAGATGGCTTATATGCTGGCAACTCCCATCCTAGTTCAAAGACTTTTTAGCCATTATCCCTTCTATGATTATTTCTCTGGGTCTTATTACTGTTGAGAAGAAGAATCTGGGGGGTAACTGACCGCATCCTAGTTGTCTGGCTGCTGTGTTCGGATAGTAGAATTCATAGGTGGATTGCACTAATCTTCCATGGTGAAATTCGGCTGGTAAAACGCAAGGCTTGATGAAGGAATTGAAGATTTCAGTAGCCATTTGATCTACGCAGCCGAATTCGTAGTTAAACTTGCAGGGGAGAGTCAAGTTTTCATTCTCTTTGTAAGGAAGCCAGAGTATACTGCCAAAGCCTTTGAAGAAAAGCTTGAAAAGTTGGCCAATGTCCATGTCAATACTGATAGATGATGCTGCTTCTCCATAAGTTTGGCAGGCTTTAACTCTCGCTGATTGGCCTTCAGCGTAGTTAATTGAAGGGAAACTCAGGTTGAGCAGACTCACAGATACTATCTGGTGCATATATAGTTGAAGCCACATCTGAACCAGCCACCAAGGACCATTCACACAAGAGATTTTGCTACCTGTGTGCATTTGGATAGTAATCTGATGCATCATATGATAGACAGACCCCAGAAGGTATTTGCCTAGTGGAATTTGGGTGCCTGCAGATAGGTCTTCAGCCATCACCATGTGGTTTAGGGTGGGTTCGTTAGATTTCCCGCAGAAGATGAATCTGCATAACCACATGTTCATGAAGGCTTTCAGTTCTTTGTCAGAGACAGTGTTGGACGACTCCATATAAGTCTGGATATATTTAGCCCATCCACATCCGGAACTGACGGCTCTCTAATTGCTTTTGTTCTTGTATTTGTATGGATATACTGGCAAAGTTGTGTTCAGACCAGTCATCATAAAGACGTTAGCTAGGGTGATGGTCATCATACCATGGCCAAAGATGAAAGCATTGGTGGCATTAGACCAGAAATGAGAGGCTGCTATCAAGAGAGGGTCATTTCTAGGTGTTTCTGACAGAGATAATTCCAGACAATGCCCAATATCTTGGTTTTCCCAGTGGCTGCTGCTTTTTTCAAACATCCTCCGGTACCAATTTCGCCATCCGACAATTGGGGGAAAAGGCCAGTTCTTGAAAGTGTTCGACCAGTGACTCGATGAAGTGATTCCAGATTTGAAGGGAATTCTTTGGGTTTCTTTCTCGATAATCTCCACCGGATCGGGATTTCCCATTGGGCCAAGGAAGTAAGAGTCAGGGTTGACAGCATAGGGGATCAGGATTTGGTTCTTATATTCCTTCAAAAATAATGAGGGGAGAATGAATCAAAGAAAGGAACTAGAAGAAAATTGCTGAATATGTGGAGTTTACCTCTGGGATCTTGTTTTGGGTCGCCATCAAAAGCTCGGAGTGAAATCGACTGCGTGGAGATTTGAGTTTTTTTCGGGCGGCGACTGCGGTTCTAAGAAGCGGAAACCTAGAGGAGGGAAGAAGCTTGTAAGCAATTTCAGAATAAAATTGACTTTTATCCCAAAATTGAGGGGGCATGTGTTAACACCAGATTTTCGCACACGAAGAATGACAAGAGGGCCCCAGCTGGCGGTAAAGGAAGCATTCGGCAAGCGACCAGGCGGTCGACTAGTCTTCAGGATTCGGCGAATGCATACATGGTTGGTTGTCTTGAGAGACGGCGGTTCCATTCGGGAAAACACGTGTTGCAAGTAAAGCTGGCTTGCACGGAAAGACATGTGGTGATAGGCACCGAATAATGTAGATTTGTATATCTTTCCGTATTTTATTGTAGGTCGTAATCATCTAGGACTCATGCTTCGTCCGGGGTATAAATATGAACCCTCGACCATTGTAAAACTGTTCACAACCACATCAATACAACCGGCCCCGTGCCATCTTCGAGTCCTTATAGTCGTGTCGTCGAGTTCTTCGAGAGGAATCATCGATCCGTCGACCTCCGTAAGTACCGGCAACCTTGTTATCATGTCTAGTATCATGCGGTGGATTTAGATATGATGCAAGTAGTCTCGTACGTTAAGCTTAGTATCGTGCGGCGGATTTAAGCTTATGACGGGAAGTTTTTACCTATGACTTGTATCGTGCGGCGGATTGAGTCATGAGTAAAAATAGTTATCGGCTCTGTTAGATTTGGCAGATCTAATAGATTCATCAAGTTATCATGTGTTATATGTTTTTATTTATTTAATTCGTACAACACTTTTTGCCCAATCTAGATTGATCTTCATTCGGCCTTGTTGCGCACATTCACTTGTGCTTTGCTAATTATAAGATCATGATGGCCGAACCGACTTTCAATCTAGATTGTTACATGTTGCGGGTTCATGCATACCGATCATGTTTAGGCTTCGATAAAGCTGGGTGCCGTGCGGCAGGTGCAAGTTTTAGATTAGTTTAATCATGCTTTGTTTGTATGTTTCTTCTTCATGGACCCCAGTTCGGCTAGTTTGCCGATTCTGGTTAAGCTTACATGAGTAATGAGTATGTATAGATCTGTTCGGATGTATGTGTGCTTTTAGCTTCTTATAATTAGATCGTATCATGCGGTGGATTAATCTAATTATAAGGAGTGGTGTAAATTTATAGCAAGTGGTATCATGCGGTGGATTAGCTCTGCTTGAGTTTACGCCTGACGGGTTTATGAAGGCTGGACGTGCGGCAGACTAGCTGGATTGGCCTATGCATATGTTATCTGAATAGATTTGTACTTACAAGTTACCTCTTTTATTCTTTTGTCATGTATGTATTCGGCAGCCGACATGTCTACATGCTTTCTCTTTACACTTGCCGAATGACATCTTAAACCTGTTTCGACAAACAGCTTCTATAGCTGTGTGCCGTTGAGATTGGCTTCCAAAGCCGTACATATGGAACTGTCTGGTTTTTACCCAGCATGTTCCAAGGTATTCTCACACTCTATCCCTTGTTGGTTTTCAGGTCAAACCGACTGGCACGTCTCCGGGTTCGATACACCCCGGGCTCCCGATTGAAGCTAGCCTCGTTCGGCTTGTTGTGTGCCTTTGACGCGAGGCGCCACGTTTTGCGTCAACAGCAACAGAAGGAGCAGAAAATTCACGAATGGCCTTGTTGGCCATTGTGAAGATAGAATGAGATAGGAAAGAAAGAAGTTGAAGAAGATGAAGGAAAAAGATAAGAAGAGTCAAAGAAAGAAAGAATGGGGTAAGATGGGATTCGCTAAGCAGGAGCTTAGATGAAGATAAATTCGACACGGACTCAACCGATACACCGATTGCCTTCCCCGGCAACGGCGCCAGAAATGCTTGTTGGTAATTCTTAGCTTCACTAAAGATAGAGCTAGGCAACTATCCCCGGTAACGGCCCAGAAATGCTTGTTGACACTTGCTAACGTCGTTACTAGGAGTAGACTATGAAGTCTATCCCTGGCAGTGTCGGGGGACCACAAAAGGGGTACCCCCAATCAACGCAAAGCAATCAAGTTAAACCTAGAGCACCAACTAGTCTGACCGCCTCATGGTAACCTACCCCTCGAGCCCCGACACATAGGCCTCGAGCCCACTGCAGTCGTACACCGTTCCTCGAGACCCCACGTGAGGGACCTCGAGCCTCTCTAACACAGTAATCTATCCCTCGAGACACATCACACCTCCCTCGAGTAGCGCCAGACATCGTATACCAGCCTCATTCTGCGCATTTATTGTGTCCACCTACTCCAGTCACATCCTCTGGTACACGACGTGTGCCACAGTGAACCGGGGCCACAGTCAAACCTCGTTTTCACCACAAGCATGGGTAAAAAGGAACAAGTACAGCACTGTTAGGCCATACCCTGCACTGTTGCACGCCCGAGCCACGTCTCGAGACCTGGATTCCCGCAGTACGGCCGGGTCTTCCGGGACTTGCCCATACCTGCGGGGGCTCGAGCCCCCCGTAGGCGCCACCTCGAGGCCGGCCCTGCGCCCCTCGAGCCCTGACTGCTTTCATATTATTGGAGAACAGGTACCCCAAGACCCGGAGAGACCCTGCCACGTCCTGTACGAGCCGGAATGGGCATTGCACGACCTCCACGTCTCCACGCCCATGCCCGGGATGGAAGCCACGCTTCAAGGACGCCTCAACAGCAACCCCCACATCGGCTCCAGTGACCTCGACAAGACAAAATTCCTACCCTTCACCGTATTGGGCGTTGTACATGTTACTCCTGTGTAAACCTGGCCTCCTCTTGCTCTATAAAAGAGGACACCAGAGCCCTTCTCGCACACGATGACACATACGGACACACACGAGTCCACACAACACAGACAAGAGTCCAGACTCTCGTCCATGCTCGTTGAGCTTGTATTGCCCCTGTACAAGCACTTAGGTGTAAGTAATACAAGAACCTCCTCCCCCCGCTCGACGTAGGGCCTTCCTTGCCTGAACCAGGATAAACCCTTGTGTCATCTTGCATCACCATCCAGGAAGAGAGCACGCGATCATATTACTAGTTGGTGTCATACCCCCGGGGTCGAAACACCGACAGTTGGCGCGCCAGGTAGGGGGCTTCGCGTGTCAGAGTCGATTTCTTGTTGTTTTCTGGATGGCTTCTTACACTCCTTCGTTCACCACTGGTGTCATCATCTGGTTCGGGAGCCTCGAGTTCCTAGCCACCGACAGCGGCAATGAGCTAACCCTGCTCTCCACGGAGAGCCCGAGCGTAGGGCGTGTCATGCCACCCCGCGCGGGAGGCGTGGCGCGTCGCCCGCACCACCACGCGTCGCCACCTCGTGAGTGGCGCCGTCGTCACCATCGTCGCCAGGCACAGGCGGTGCCCGCGGCGTACACCCACTTCCCCGCGGCCGGCGCAGAGTCCCCGAGGAGAATCCTGCCCGGCGCGCGGCCGGAGACTTCTAGGGCGCGCGCGCACTCTCCCAGCTAGTTCGCGTTCGTCATGCGCACGGACCGGGAGCCTGGCCAGAGGCCCCCGAGCCGTGCTCCATCGACACCACCTGGCTTCCTCCCGCACGGGGTGTACCGCGCTCGACGCCAGCAGCTCCCGTTCAGCCTCAACAACTCCGCAGCTGTCTACGCCCACCACCTCGACGAGCGCCGTCGGGACCGGGTGCCGGTAGAACGGGAGGAACGTCCGGGCGTGCTCCTACAAGCCATCACCGACCTAAAGATCGTCTACCCCGCGCACGTCGACCGCGGCTTCTCACGAGTCGTCGAGCCACCCCGGCAAGCTACCATCGGAGAGTGGTGCCGCGAGCTGCAGTCCCAGCACGAGCCAGGGCGGCGCGACATCAACAGCTCCAACTCCGACGAATACGACTACCACGACCCTGACCTCTGGGATCCTACCAGGGAGTGCTTCCAGCTCGAGGGGGTCGTGAGCGATGCCAAGGACGACGGCGACGACGACGCCAGGACGACGCTCAACCTCGAAGCGCCCAACGACGTGGCTGCGGCGGGCGGATCACACGTTCAGGGGAGGAACGAACCCCCGACACTGGCTGCACCACCTCAGCGCAACGACGACCGGGCGGCGCAGCTCGCGCAGCTGCGGGAGGCAATCGCCAAGGATGAGGAGGACCGACAACGCCTGCTGCAGCTAGAGAAAACTCTTGTGCAAGAACAAGCCCAGCCTCGAGGCGCCGGCGTACGTGGCCGCGCTCGAGAGGTCCACCGGCAGATCCTCGAGGATGAGCCACCGGCACGCCCCGAGGTGTGCTTCCCGCGAGCCGGGCAGAACGTGGTGGCGGCCGCGATGCTGCTCCGCGATCTACCTGCCGTCTCCAACCCTGACGCCAGGCGCATGCTTGGGGAAATGAAGAACCTCCTCGAGACAGCTGCTGTGCAGCAGGCCGAGAGCTCAGCCTCGCGACGGCGCGGAGCGGCCTCAGAGAAGCCAGCAGACACGCCCCGTGACGAGCGTGAGACATCCGTTCACCAGCCGGACGCCTCTCGAGCCAGGCCAGTCCGGGAGCGGATCGTCGACAACCGGCCACTTCGAGACCCCGATGACGCCCGCAACGAGCCCCCGCAGCTCGCGCGGCTGCGGGAGGCGATCACCAAGGCTGAGGAGGACGTGCTACAATGCCGGCGCAACGTCAACCGCCGGCGCAAGGACAAAGGGGCCGAGGAGCGTGGCTATAGTGCCCATCGAGGGGAGCGCTACGACAGTGACGAAGACCGGCAAACCCTCGAGCCCCCGGGCCCCAGGGTCTTCAGCTGGGCCATCCGCATCTCAACCCTCCCCGACCGCTTTCGACCACCGACCAACATCGTGAAGTATGACGGGGAGGTCGAGCCCAAGCTATGGCTCTCCGACTTCCGCCTGGGTTGCCAACTGGTCGGGGCAAAGAATGACGACCGCGTGATCATACGCCAGCTCCCACTCTACCTCTCGAACACCGCCCGTCGGTGGCTCAAGGGGCTCCCGCCGCATCAGATCCACGACTGGGCCGACCTAGTCAGGGTCTTTGATGGGAATTTCAAGGGGACTTGCGTGCGCCCAGGCAACCCCTGGGATCTACGACGTTGCAGGCAGACAGCGGACGAGCCCCTCCATGACTTCGCTCGGCGATTCTCAAAACAGCGCCTCGAGCTCCCCCACGTGCCTGATGAGGATGTCATCTCAGCGTTCCTCGCGGGCACGACATGCCAAGAGCTAGTCCACGAGCTAGGGCGCTACCGTCCTAGGACGGTCGAGGATCTGATGGATCGTGTAACCAGCTTCGCCTCAGGCGACGAGGCAGTGGGGGCCTTCTTTGGCCGCTCCACGGACAAAGGCAAGGCGGTGGCCACGCCGGAGGGCTCGAGCAAAGGCAACAACGTCAAGAACCGCAACAACAACAACAAAAAGAAGAAGAACAAAAGCAAAGGTCAGAAGGCGAAGCGCGACGCCGATGACGACGATGATGAAGAAGTGCTCGTGGGCGCCCTCGAGCATAAGAAGCCTCGAGGCCCCCCTGATGGGGCTGTCTTCGACAAAATGCTAGAGGACCCCTGCCCTTATCACAAGGGTCCCACGAATCACAAGTTGAAGGACTGCCGATTGATGAAGGGCTTCTACTCCAAGCTCGGTGACAAGAAGGAAGACGCGCCTAAGGCAAGGACAACGATCGACGCGACGACGGGGACGCGGACTTCCCTCGGTGTGCGACTGCTTCATGATCTACGGGGGACCAACCGTCGGGCTCTCAGCTCGAGAGAAAAAGAAGGAGCGCCGGGAGGACTTTGCACTCTGCCACAACGCCCCCCGGTACCTTTACTGGTCTAATGCGCCGATCACGTTCGACCGTGATGACCATCCTGACCATGTCGTAAATCCGGGGGCGTACCCTCTCGTCGTCGACCCCATCATCGTCGACGTACGGTTCTCCAAGGCGTTGATGGATGGGGGCTCAAGCCTCAACATCATATACCTCGAGACCCTCGACCTCTTGGGGATTTTGAGAGACCAGCTCTGACCCAGCGTCGGGGGGTTCCACGGAGTCGTGCCAGGAAAGAAGGCCCACCCCCTCGGGCGCATCGACCTACCTGTTTGCTTCGGCACGCCTGCCAACTTCCGCCGGGAGACGCTCACCTTCGAGGTGGTCGGGTTCCAAGGGACCTACCACGCCATCATCGGCAGGCCTGGGTACGCCAAGTTCATGGCGGTCCCCAACTACACGTACCTGAAGCTCAAGATGCCGGGGCCGAAAGGGGTCATCACCGTCGACACCTCCTACGAACACGCGTACCACTGCGACGTAGAGTGCGTCGAGCGTGGGGAGGCCAACGTCCAAGTTGACTCGCTCGAAGCCCTGGCTGCCCTGGCCACCAAGGAGGCCCCTGAAGCAAAGCGCCACGCTGGCACCTTCGAGCCGGCAGAGCACACCAAGCAGATACCCGTCGACCCGACCTCGACCGACGGCAAGACGCTGGCCATCAGTGCCAGCCTCGAGCCTAAATAGGAAGCAGTGCTCGTCGACTTTCTCCGTGTGAACATCGACATGTTCGCATGGAGCCCCTCGGACATGCCAGGCATACCGAGAGGAGTCGCCGAGCATGCCTTGGAGATCCAGGCCGGGTCCAGACCGGTGAAGCAACGCCTACGCCGCTTCGACGAAGAGAAGCGTAGGATCATCGGCGAGGAGGTGCACAAGCTTTTGGCGGCTAGATTCATCAAGGAGGTATTTCACCCGGAGTGGCTAGCTAACCCCGTACTAGTTAGGAAAAAGAATGGAAAAATGCGGATGTGTGTAGACTACACTGGTCTGAATAAAGCATGTCCAAAAGTTCCATTCCCTTTACCCAGAATTGATCAGATTGTCGATTCCACTGTGGGGTGTGAAGTACTTTCATTTCTCGATGCGTATTCCAGCTACCACCAGATTAAGATGAAAGAATCCGATGAGCTCGCTACCTCTTTTATTACGCCTTTTGGTATGTATTGCTATGTTACGATGCCCTTCGGCCTTCAAAACGCCGGGGCAACATATCAGCGTTGTATGCAGCATATCTTTGGCGAACACATATGCAAAACCGTCGAGGCCGACTATTGGGAGCACACTTGCCCACCTCCGCGCTCGTGCAGGGAAGAGGCGAAGGTGACCAAGCGTCAGAAGCAGTAGCGAAGGTTAAGGAAGCAGAGACAAAGTTATTGTGGCACTACTCCCCCAAAAAAATCCTCTGTTTACACTGTTCACCCCTTGGTATTTATAGGGAATACCAAGGGTCACAGGTTCAATTACAAAAGGGTACAGGAAAGATTCCTTGACTCCACGCAGGGAGGAAGGGCAAAAACGCCAAAACACAGCGGCGGCGGAAACCCTAGCCAGTCTTCCTCCTGCCCGCCGCCACCTTGTCCTGTTCACCTTCGAGGGTGTTGGACCTCCGATGTTGTCAGCCCCTCGTCCGTCGCTCCTTCGCCGCTTTTTGGGCCCGATGCGCCAAGCGGAGTGGCTTCGAGGGCTGGCGAGGGTCGCCTCCAGTGTTCTTGTCACGCCTTAACCTGCGAGGGACGCAACAACGCTTCGAGGGTCGGACCCATGTCCGAGGATTAGGAAATGATTCCGGAGGGTTGAGTCGGCTGAGAAGGGAAGTCGCGCGAGGATGTGTGGGTCGCGCGAGGGTTGGTTCCGACAGCAGCCGGCGTGGTGCCGCTGCCCGAGGGTCCTTTTCCCCAACAGTAGCCCCTCGTTGCCTTGGATCTAAAGAATAGAATTTAGGCCCAAGCAGCGCTCTTCGATGGGAAACGTAAAGGGACCCTTGGCAGCGACGCCCGCGGCTGCTTTGGGCTGGGCCATAGTACTGTTTGCTTTGTACGGTTGAAACCCGTTTTGTTTTTTGCGCCGAGTTTTTCGGTTACCGTGCCGATTTTGTCGGGTGGGTGCGCCTGCTTCTTGTCCTATAAATAGGAGGGGTGGGTGGGGGGTTTGGACTTGTGCCCTCCTGTGCCCTAGCCATCCTGCTGCTTCGCATTTCTTGTTGCGAAGGTTGCCTTTGGCCTGGCTTCGAGGGTCGTCTGTTTAGAGTTCTGCTAGAATCCCATTCTGAGCGATGGCGAGGTCCAAGCAAACCGCCCGCGTTGCTTCTCCCTCTGCTACGGATGAAGGTGTGACCTTCAACTTTGGGCTCAGTCGAGTGTGTACCACAGAGATTGCGGCTTATGTGAAGCGGGGCTGGATCGAAGAAGGAAAAGAAAGGACAAGCTCCGGAGAGACTGTGACGAAGCCTGACGCTGGCGAGGTTGTTGTCTTTGAGGAGTTTTTCAAAGCTGGACTGCGCTTTCCTGCTGACTCCTTTGTGATTTCGGTTCTTCAGCGGTTCAATTTGAGGTTTCATCAGCTGACACCTTCGTGCTTTACGAAGATGTCGGTGTATGTCTGGGCGTGTCGCTCACATGGCGTTGTGCCTCATGTCGAAGGCTTTGTTCGGACTCACCGTGTCCACATGCAACCTCGGAAAGTAGCGGAGCGCGAGGGTAGAACTAGCCTAGGACAGTTTGCGGTGTACACGTTTTGTCACCGCGCCGGATCAGAGCTGCTGGTACAAGCCCAGAAGAACAAGTGGAGCAGTGGGTGGCAAGAGTTCTGGTTCTACTACAAGCTCGATGAGGCGCCCGAGCTTTGCGGTGAGCTTCTGCTTCTCGGAGACGTTAGTACCGAGGCTAAGATGAGTTCCGAAGCTCACGCCGCGGTAGATTGCTTGAGGGTGGTTGAGCGTTCGCATTGCGCTCGCGACTTGGTTGAAGAGTACTGTTGCGCCAAGGCGTGGCCACTGATCCGGAGGCAGATCTGGTTCCCGGTCGAGACCGACCCAAAGTACGAGGGTAAGGGACTGAAGAAGCCGAAGCTCGATTTGAATAGGATTTGGGATAATATCTTCAAGAAGTTTCCCAGTCGTCAGAAGGGAGTCGAGGCTATCTACACACGGACCCAACAGAGAGCCGAGAACCTCGTCGGGAAACTCTCTACTTTGGAGATTAAGGCTATCCACAGCTCGGTGGGTAGCGGAGGTCGTGTTAACAGACTCTTTGACATGCACGGGATCCAGTACGGGGATTGGCCCGTCCCTTCGAGCGATGATGCGCCAAAGAAGAAGAGGAAACGTGCCGCCACCGAGGAGAAGGACGTTGTCTCGCGGCCGAAAAGGGGCCGTGGTTGAGGGTGCGGCGGCGCCAGCGGCCGAGTTAAAGCACTTGCGACGAAGGTCGCTGTTGGTTCAAGCTCCGCTGGTGCCACTTCCTCTTCGGCCATTGTTCCATCTACAAGAGGCCGAGGTGTAGCGAAGGTCGGGGGATGGGTGCCCCGTGTTGGTGGTATTAGTGCTCTTATCCAGATCTCGGATGATGAAGACATCTCCGATGACGAGGAAGGAGAGGAAGGTGAGAGGGAGGTCGATAAGGAGGCTGAGACCGAAGAGGAAACAATTGAAGAGGAGAGCGATACCTCTAGTAGCGGAGGTAATACCGATGTTGATGTTTCTATTGGAGACAAGCGTGGGAAAGGGGTTGCCTCGTCGAGTGGTGGCGCTGCGGCCGCCCGGAGTATTGATGATATTTTGCGAGATTTTGAGCCCGAGAGTCCGAAGCGATGGGCAGTGCCCGAGTACGGAGGATCCCATATTTGGGTTGACGGTGTTGAGGTGGTTGGAGGCCTTGAGTCAGATAAAATCCTAGGCAAGAGGCCTTATGGCGAAGCTAGCCGGGATGCCTTGCCCTATTATGCCAGTAAGATTGGTGTCACCGATCCGGCCATGGAACTTTACACTAGTCCGGACCTTCGAGAGTGCCATTTGCAATGTGCTCCGGAGGAAAGGCATTTCCTTGGCTGAGTTTTCGGCAAAGTTTGTGTGCCCGAGGCGGAGCTTCGGTTGACGAACCAGCCATTGGGCGAGCTCCAGGATGACATAGATGTCAAGCTTGCAGAGTTGATGCTTCTTAGCCGCTCTGCGCGGCGAAGGGCTAGCTATAACTTTGATTATATGAGCACACAACTGGCGAAGGTGGAGAAAGAAAACAAAGACCTCCGGCGGAGCTTGGAAAACAAAGAGATTGAGCTCAAGGCTGCCTTGGAAAAAGCCAAAAAATCTCGGAGGAGGCTCAAGAAGCTGCGAACAGTAATGCTGAGCTCCTGGCAGCCTGTCGCCAAAAGGACAAAGACTTGTCGTCAGTGAACAGTCGTGTGAATGAGCTGTCCGCTGAGGTAGCTTCGCAAGCCGAAGCATGGTCAGAAAGCATAATAAAGATTAAAAACAAGGTAGACGCGTGCTTGACTGAAGCTGGCGGTTCTGTTGGGGAGTCGTTGCCTGTCACTAATGCAGAGGCGTTCGAGGGTTGGCTTGCTAATGAGCTTGATGTCTTCAGCTCGCTAGTTGAGAACGCGGCCGATTTTGGCTGTTATGCCGGAGCCTTGGCCATGGCTAGCACCCTTCGACAGGCGGACTGTGAGCACCTCCGAAAGGTTAAGAAGCCCAACCATGTATTTCCGACGGTTGATGAACTGCGCCAGATGAAGGTCAATGATTCCGAGGTCCGAAACTGTGCGATGCGTTTGCTTCGTAGGTTTTGGATTTCTGATGGAGGCCGAGTTCTTGCGTTCGAGGAAGCCGCCGAAGCTACTCGCCAGGTTAGTATTATTGGAGAGCGTAGTTTTTGGCTCTGTTTTGATGTTTAAGGAGTTAGCACTGAATTTTGGGTTGTTTGCCTCTGTTTTGTGTCTGCAGGCTCGGAGAGAAGCAATGCCCTCGCCTCCGGCCGCTGTTGATGCAGGAGGCAGCTACGAAGCTATCCCTAAGCCTAGCGCTGCGGGGGTTTCGCTTGCCGAAATTGAGGCCTTGACTGGAGACGTCCCGAGCACTGAAGAGACTGTCGTAGAAAAGGCAGCAACGGAAGAGAGGCCTGCTACTACCGTTGAAACTACTGCAGAAGAGGCGACGATGGAGAGGGCTCCTGCTGAAGCCTCGGGTGCTGCCATTGGTGAAGGTTTAGAAGCTGTCGATGACGAAGCTGCGGCTGAAGGGCATGGGGAAGCTGGTCAGGTGTGAACTTGGGATTGTTGGGACGAGATAGTCATTTTGTAAAAATTGTGGTCGCTGTAAAGACTTGATGACACTAAGACACTTTTCCCTTATTTGATGTAAATGCAGGTTCCTGACGGAACCGTGCTAGACGTATTTGATGTGATGCCCTTGATGTTAAATTATCAGGACACCTTTATAACTGGTGACTCGTGGGCTCAGGCTAAGCTTAAGCACCCTTCGTTATCTTTTGAGCGCTTTTGGTGGTCGAAGGTGCGAAGGTATGATTTAAAAAATAGCAGGTCGAGCCGTTTTTGGCGTGAGGCGGACTTTACTGACCGGCAGGCTACCCGCTTTTTGTTTGGTTCTTCTTCGTCCTCGCAAGCTGTCGTTGACGACGACATTGATGAGAGTACTGCCTTGGACTATTTGTTTGGAGGAAGCAATCTTAAAGTGGGTTCGGATGGATCGCTAGTGGTTCCGAAGGAGGAACCTTCGGAAGCTGGTGGAGTAGGGCATAGATACATGTATAGGGCGAGGGTTTTACCCGGGCAGCTGCCAATCGTTCGTGCGGCTCCTTTGTTATGAGGTCCCATGGTTCTAGTGGAAGCGGAGTTCGAGGAGGGAGCCGAGGGTCTGGATGATTTGATACTGATTGTGGATGAAGATGAATCCTTGTAATTTTGATTTTCTTTTTCTTTTTGATTGTATGTCGCATTGTTGTCTGAGGCAAACAGATTAAGATATTGATCTATTCGTTTGTGGTGATTTTGATTGAAACAATTTGCGAGGCTTGCGTAAAGTTACCGAGGCTCGCGACGCCCCCCTTTTTTTTTAGCGAGGCTCGGGTAACGCTTTTGGTAAGCTGATTTGGAGAGAACAGCGACGCCCCCCTTTTTCTTTTAGCGAGACTCGCGTAAAGCTTTTGGTAAGCTGATTTGGAGAGAACAACGACGCCCCCCTTTTCCTTTTAGCGAGGCTCGCGTAACGCTTTTGGTAAGCTGATTTGGAGAAAACAGCGACGCCCCCCTTTTTTCTTTTAGCGAGGCTCGCGTAACGCTTTTTAATAAGCTGATTTGGAGAAAACAGCGACGCCCCCTTTTTTCTTTTAGCGAGGCTCGCGTAACGCTTTTAGTAAGCTGATTTGGAGAAAACAACGACGCCCCCCTTTTTCTTTTAGCGAGGCTCACGTAACGCTTTTGGTAAGCTGATTTGGAGAAAACAGCGACGCACCCCTTTTCCTTTTAGCGAGGCTCGCGTAACGCTTTTGGTAAGCTGATTTGGAGAGACAACGACGCCACCCTTTTTCTTTTAGCGAGGCTCGCGTAACGCTTTTGGTAAGCTGATTTGGAAAAAACAGCGACGCCCCCCTTTTTCTTTTAGCGAGGCTCGCGTAACTCTTTTTGATATGCTCGACTTTTTGGACTCCGCGCTCCCCTTAGTGAAGTTTGCTTTATTTTGCGAGCCCCTGGCGTGTTTTGCGAGGGTGCTCGACTCTTTGGACTTCGCGCCTCCCCTTGTCTTAGGTGGGGGTGAAGTTTGTTTTTTGCGAGCCCCTGACCTGTTTTGCGAGGGTGCTCGGCTTCTTGGACTTCGCGCCTCCCCTTATCTTAGGTGGAGGTGAAGTCTGCTTTATTTTGCAAGCCCCTGGCGTGTTTTGCGAGGGTGCTCGACTTTTTGGACTTCGCGCCTCCCCTTATCTTAGGTGGAGGTGAAGTTTGCTTTTTGCGAGCTCCTGACGTGTTTTGCGAGGGTGCTCGGCTTTTTGGACTTCGCGCCTCCCCTTACATTAGGTGGAGGTGAAGTTTGCTTTATTTTGCGAGCCCCTGGTGTGTTTTGCGAGGGTGCTCGACTTTTTGGACTTCGCGCCTCCCCTTATCTTAGGTGGAGGTGAAGTTTGCTTTATTTTGCGAGCCCCTGGCGTGTTTTGCGAGGGTGCTCGACTTTTTGGACTTCGCGCCTCCCCTTATCTTAGGTGGAGGTGAAGTTTGCTTTTTGCGAGCTCCTGGCGTGTTTTGCGAGGGTCCTCGGCTTTTTGGACTTCGCGCCTCCCCTTATCTTAGGTGGAGGTGAAGTTTGCTTTATTTTGCGAGCCCCTGGTGTGTTTTGCGAGGGTGCTCGACTTTTTGGACTTCGCGCCTCCCCTTATCTTAGGTGGAGGTGAAGTTTGCTTTTTGCGAGCCCCTGGCGTGTTTTGCGAGGGTGCTCGACTTTTTGGACTTCGCGCCTCCCCTTATCTTAGGTGGAGGTGAAGTTTGCTTTTAGAAAAAATTTATTTTTTGAAGCAATGTTAAAAGGGTTCCATCGATTTTAGCACTCTTTGAAGAAGAGTTGCTTTTTCGATGTTGTCTGGTAAAGTTAAAGACTTGCAGATTTCACTTTTTCCCGGGGGTTCTAGCCTGTATTAAGGGTTTGGATACTGCCTCATTAAAAAACCTTACGCCCCTTCGTAAGGAAAAAGAGTGCAGCTCCTTCTGTTTTTGTTAGATACATGGAAGTGGAAGAAAACATAAGTGAAACAAGAAATTACATAACGCGAGGGCTCGCTAAGGCTCCGCTATGGGTAGAATTTGCGAAGGTCGTCGATGTTCCAGGTGTGAGGCAGGATATTTCCCTCGCTGTCGGAGAGATGGAAAGAACCGAGGCGATTGCATTCCGCAATCTGGTATGGACCTGTCCACTTAGGCTGAAACTTCCCTGCCATGCTGGCGTTTTGTTTTCGGATGAGGACGAGGTCACCCTTCTGCAAGTCTTTGATTCTGATCTTTTTGTCTCTCCATTTTTTGGTTTCTTCTTGATACTTGCGAAGGTTGTGCACTGCGTTGCATCTTGTTTCTTCGAGTAGATCTTTGTCAAACAGTAGGGTTGGCTCGTCAGTTGCGAGGGTTGTTCTGAGCGACCCGTACTTTAGTTCTTCTGGTAACACAGCTTCTTCGCCAAACAGGAGCTTGAAGGGTGTGAATTTGGTTGCTCTGCATTCAGAAGTGTTGTGAGACCAGGTGACCGAAGTTAGTTCTTCCGCCCATTTACCCTTGGGTCTGCCTTGCAATTTTTTGGATATAGCTTGGAAAATTGTTGCATTGGCTCTTTCAACTAGACCGTTGGATTGCGGGTGCCGAACTGAGGCGAAGCATAGGACTGTTCTGATTTGCGCACAAAATTCTTTGAAAACTTCGCTGTCAAATTGGGTGCCATTGTCGACGGTTAGGTGTTGAGGGACTCCAAACCGACAAACTATTTGTTGCCAGAAAAAACTTTTTTACTGCGAGGGAGGTGATGGAAGACAATGGTCTTGTTTCAATCCATTTTGTGAAGTATTCCACAGCTACCACCGCATAGCGAAGGTTCCCTGGAGCCGTTGGCAGTGGGCCCACGAGGTCCATTGCCCACCTTTGCAGAGGCCAGGTTGGGCATATGAGAGTTGTAGGAGCCCCTGGGGCGTTTTGGTTTTTTGCCATTAGTTGGCAACCCTCACAATGTTTGACGATGGTTTCTGCATCTCTTAACGCTGTCGGCCAGTAGAAACCTTGCCGAAAAGCTTTTCCAACTAAAGCCCTCGGACCATTATGAGAACCATAGATGCCTTCATGGATTAGTTTGAGGATGTCAATTCCTTCAGACTGTGACACGCATTTGAGACATGGTGAGGTTACCGAAGCTTTGTACAAGGTGTTATCCACAATCCTGTACCCTCGCACTCTTTGTTTTAGTCTGTTCTCTTCTTCTCTGGAGTCGGATTCGTGAAGCCCCTTGATATAGGCCATGATAGGTGCTCTCCAGTCCTCGCTCTGAATTGCACTGATCAACTTGGCGCTCTTTTCGGAGGTTTTGAAAGCTGATTGAGTTGCAACCTCGTGGAAAACATCTGGTGGAAGCTGGAGCTGTTGTGCCGCTGCTTTAGCTAGGCAGTCTGCCTCGCTGTTTTCTGACCTTGGTATTGCTTTTACTGTTATCCCGAGGAAGAAAGATTCTAACCTTCGGACATATTGAAAGTACTTTTGCAACTCTGGATCTTTTGCTTTGTAGTTTTTCTCAATGTGTCCCGCAATGACTTGTGAGTCTGTGTTCATGATTGCCCTTCGGACTGACAATGATCGTAGCCTTGAGAGTGCCAGAATCACGGCTTCATACTCAGCGGAGTTGTTTGTACATTTGAAGTCAAGTCTTCTTGCATATCTCAGCTTCGACCCGGAGGGCGAGATTAGAATGGCCGAGGCACCAGCTCCAGTTGCACCCCAGGCTCCATCGACATAAATGATCCAAAATTGGTCTTGTCGAGGTTCACCGCCGCTAGGGTCAGGTGTCCACTCGGCTATGAAATCTGCTAGTACCTGCGATTTGATTGTTGTTCTGCCGACGAAGGTTACAGCGTAGCTGTTAAGCTCAACTGCCCATTTCGCTATTCTCCCAACTGCCTCATTGTTTTTGAAAATATTCTCGAGGGGATATGCCGAAGGTACATGGATCTCGTGTGCCTGGAAATAATGTTTGAGTTTTCTTGATGCCATGACCACGGCGTACGCTATTTTCTCGAGCTCTGAATAATTTCTCTTGGGACCTTCGAGGGTTTCTGATACATAGTAAATTGGGGCTTGCCTGGTCTTGTTGTTTTCGTGTAGCTCTTTGATCAGAACTGCGCTCGCTGCGTGAGGCGAAGCTGCGACGTAGAGCAGCAACAGGTCTCCTTTGCTCGGGCTGGTTAGGACAGTCAAGCTGGTGAGATACTTTTTCAGATCCTCGAAAGCTCTTTGCTGCCGGGGTCCCCAATTAAATGGTGCATTGCGTCTCAATGTTTCGAAGAAAGGCAACCCTCGCTCAGCGGATCTGGAGATGAATCTGCTGAGTGCTGCTAAACGGCCTGACAGACGCTGAGCTGCTTTTTTGGTTGCCAGAGGTTCCATGTTCATGATGGCATCGATCTTCTCAGGGTTAGCTTCGATTCCCCTAGCTGAGATGATGCAACCCAGCAATTTTCCTTCGCTTACCCCGAAAACACATTTTTCAGGGTTTAGCTTCAATCCAGCAGACCGGAGGTTGCTGAACACCCTCGATAAATCTGATATGTGATTTTCCTTTAGTTCACTCTGGACAACCAGATCATCGACATAGGTAGAGACAACATGCTCATCTTTGAAAACTTCAGACGTCATGCGAGCGAAGGTTGAACCTGCATTTTTAGGCCTTCTGCCATTCTTCGAAAGCAAAAGGTACCCGAGGGTGTAATGAAACTTGTTTTTTCCTCGTCTTCTTTATTCATCCAAATCTGGTGGTATCCTAAAAAACAATCGAGGAGGGACAACATTTGGCAACCGGCCGCTCTGTCGACCAAGGTGCTTATGTTTGGGAGAGGAAAATCGTCCTTCGGGCAAGCTTTGTTCAAGCAAGTGAAATCCACGCACATTCGCCATTTTTTATTCTTCTTTTGGACTAGGACCACATTTGAGAGCCATGTTGGATATTTGATCGGGCGGATGACGCCTGCGTCCAAAAGCCTTTTGACCTCAGCCTTCGCTGCCTCTTTTCTTTCTTCTGACATTTTGCGAAGCTTTTGCTTAACTGGGCGATAGCCTGTTTTGATGTTTAGGCTATGCTCTATCAGTGTTCTGTTTACCCCTTTTAGGTCCTCTGCGGACCAGGCGAAGGTGTCGCAGTTTCCTTTGAGGAAGGTGACGAGGTCGCCTTCTGATTGGGGCTCTAGGTTGGCAGAAATAAGCACCTTTCTCTCGGCGTTGCCCTCGAAGAGGTGGACTTGCTTGGTCTCCTCCTTTGGCGCTGCCTTCACTTTGTCAGTGCAGACTTCACCCTCGCCGCTGAGGTCAGTGGTTCGAGGTTTCGACAAGTTGTGTACATTACGTTGCCCTGGGGCTACATTTCCCTCAGCTGCCCTTGCAACGTCTTGGTCTCCAAACACTGCAACCACACCCTTCGGAGCGGGAAGCTTAATGCAAAGGTAAGCGGGGTGGATAACAGCGTTGAATGCGTTTGTGACCCCTCGACCAAATATGGCGTTGTATGGATAGAACATGTCGACGACGTCGAAGGTTATGTGTTCGGTTTTGCAGTTCATTTGATTGCCGAAGGTCACAGGCAAGGATATTTTGCCGACGGCTCTCACTTGTTGACCGCCGAAACCGTATAGAGGGTTGTCAGCAGGTTGCAGGAGGTTTCTGTCAAGCTTCATGCTGTCGAAGGTTGAGGCGAATAGGATGTCGGCGGAACTTCCTGTATCGACCAAAATTTTAGTGGCGGTCCACCCTGCTAGATTGGTTTCGATCACCATAGCGTCGGTATGAGGGTAATCTCTCAGCTTCATGTCGCTGGAGTCGAAGGTTATGGGGATGTGAGACCATCTGCCGAATCTGTGGGGTCCTTCAACGGCCACATGATGTACTCGTCTGGCATGTTCCTTCCTCTGCCGCTTGTTACCATGGTCTTCGTTTGAGCCTCCGGTGATAGCTAGTATCACACCGAAGGTTGATGTTGGGTTATTGACGGTCGTTTGGCTCTGGGCTTCGGCTTTGATAGGCTGTGGTGCTGGTAGGGCGGGTATTGGTGGTGGTGGTGGTAGAGCGTTACTGACTTGGTGGGTTGTTGGAGTTTGGCTTTGGGAAGTTGTTGGGTTTGTGACCGTGTATGGAGTGTTTTGGCGTTGTGGGATTGCTGTTGCCTGATAAGAGGCTTGGCTGAAGTGTGGGTGGTGGGAGTAGATGGGTTGTTGCGAGGGTAGGCCATAGTTTACAGGGGTGTAATGGTATGGAGGATTTGAAGGGTGGAAGTTTGGTTTTCTGGTGTGATTGATGGTTCGGTTGTCTGCCGAAGCGGCTTTTTTGGACTCCTGGTATTTTTTTTCCCTTGGCGAAGCATTCACATTGCTTGGTTGTGTGCCCCTTTCCGAGACCACAGAAATGAGAATACATCTTCGCGGGATCTCTTTGCTGGTTCCGTTGATCCGGCGGGGGTGGCAAGCCTTGAGGGGCCTGGCTGCTCGGAGGTTGAGTGTCCCGTCTTTGATCTTCATAGTGTATTGCTTTGTTGATAGCACCAATGTTGCTTTGTTCTTGGCGAGGGTTGTTTTCCCTTGGTTGAGGCCTCGACTGCGGCTTCTGTTGTGATCTCCGAGCATCGGACTTTGCCCTGAAGTCCATGTCTGCTCTGCAATACCTTTCCATTGTCTCATGTAACTCCTCGATCGAATTCGCCGGCTTTCTGGCAAATTTCGATGAGCATGGGCCTGGACGCAGGCCACTGACTGCGGCGAGGATTACAGCTTCGTCAGATATTCCCGGGGTTCTCGCTCTGATTTGGATGAACCTTCGCCAGTAATCTTAAAAGTGGTTCTTGCTCTTCTTGCTTGCAATTGAACAAGTCGATGGGGTTCGAAGGGGCTGCCGTAATGCCTTTAAAATTGGTGCAGAGCCTATCTCTGAGGTTCGCCCAGGAATCCACGGTCCCGGGGCGAAGGTTGCTGTACCAGGTTTGCGCGATATCACGCAGGATTATGACAAAAGATTTTGCCATTGTTGATTCGTCGCCCCCAGCAGTGGCGACTGCAGCCTCATAGCTCATTATGAATTGGCGAGGGTCGGTGAGTCCGTCGTAGCGTGGTAGATTTTGTGGATTGTAGCACGGAGGCCAGGGTTGGGTTTGGAGAATCTGGGAGAGGGGTGACTTCGGGTCGTAAGGCATTTGGTGTTGTTGAGGTCTTCGATGATTGCGAAGGTTTGGCTCTCTCTCATCTGGGTAGAGTTGGCGAAAGTTTTGCTGTCTCATGGGGTATGGCTCTTGAAGGATTGGTGTTGGTGGCGGTGGTGGGTGGCGAAGGTTGTCTTGACCTCGCTCCTCATTTCCCTCTTGCAGCGGGGGCATTTCCCTGTCGTTCCAGCCCTCGGCTTCGGCCTCAGCTGCTGCGAGGGATTCCTCCATTCGGCGAAGCTGCTCCCTTGCCTTGTCTTCCTTTTGCCTGATGGCACGCAGTCGGTTGTGCCTTTCAAGCTGATCCAAGCGCCTCTTCTTCTCCTGCAACTCAGCTTGAAGGCTTTCGAGGGCCTCGAGGCCGAACTCCTCCTCGTCAGCTCCCTCTCCTTCTCCGGGAGTGTGAGGGTGCAACTGTGCCATGGTCCGGGTTTGAGGGCCCGGGATCTCTGTGTTCGGAGTGGCATCCTGTGCCCTCGAGGGCTCCGGTATCTCCTCGGCGGGTGGGATCACCGCCGCTGTCTCTTTAGCCGCGCGAAGGTCCCTGGTGGTGTTGGTCCTTCTGTTCCCCGCCATCTCGAACTGTCGCTCCCCACGGTTGGCGCCAAACTATTGGGAGCACACTTGCCCACCTCCGCGCTCGTGCAGGGAAGAGGCGAAGGTGACCAAGCGTCAGAAGCAGTAGCGAAGGTTAAGGAAGCAGAGACAAAGTTATTGTGGCACTACTCCCCCAAAAAATTCCTCTGTTTACACTGTTCACCCCTTGGTATTTATAGGGAATACCAAGGGTCATAGGTTCAATTACAAAAGGGTACAGGAAAGATTCCTTGACTCCACGCAGGGAGGAAGGGCAAAAACGCCAAAACACAGCGGCGGCGGAAACCCTAGCCAGTCTTCCTCCTGCCCGCCGCCACCTTGTCCTGTTCACCTTCGAGGGTGTTGGACCTCCGACGTTGTCAGCCCCTCGTCCGTCGCTCCTTCGCCGCTTTCCGGGCCCGATGCGCCAAGCGGAGTGGCTTCGAGGGCTGGCGAGGGTCGCCTCCAGTGTTCTTGTCACGCCTTAACCTGCGAGGGACGCAACAACGCTTCGAGGGTCGGACCCATGTCCGAGGATTAGGAAATGATTCCGGAGGGTTGAGTCGGCTGAGAAGGGAAGTCGCACGAGGATGTGTGGGTCGCGCGAGGGTTGGTTCCGACAGCAGCCCGCGTGGTGCCGCTGCCCGAGGGTCCTTTTCCCCAACACCTACGTCGATGACATCCTGGTTAAGACCAAGAAAGTCGGGGACCTCATCAGCGATCTCGAGACCACGTTCGAGTGCCTCCGGGCCAAAAATGTGAAACTCAACCCCGAGAAATGTGTCTTTGGTGTGCCTCGAGGCATGCTACTTGGCTACATCGTCTCGCAACGGGGGATCGAGGCCAACCCCGAAAAGATCTCAGCAGTCACGAGGATGGGCCGGATTCGAAACCTCAAGGGCGTACAGAAAGTGACAGGCTGTCTAGCCGCTCTCAGCAGGTTCATCTCGAGGCTAGGGGAAAAGGCGCTACCCCTCTACCGCCTGCTGAAGATGACGGAACGCTTTGCGTGGACTGTCGAAGCCGAGGAGGCCCTAACCAAGTTGAAGGGGTTGCTGACTTCCGCGCCGATTCTCGTGCCCCCGCGACGAGCCCAGGGTGACGATCCCCCCGAGCCTCTCCTCCTCTACGTGGCCGCAACCACCCAGGTGGTCAGCACGGTCGTAGTCGTCGAGAGACACGAGGAGGGTCACGTGCTACCAGTCCAACGACCGGTGTACTTCATCAGTGAGGTGCTCTCCGAGGCTAAGGTCCGGTACCCACACATCCAGAAGCTGCTCTACGGCATCATCATCACGAGGCGCAAGCTCCAGCATTATTTCCTTGCTCATCCCGTGACGGTGGTATCGTCCTTCCCCCTCGGAGAGATCATCAACAACCGGGAGGCCACGGGGCGCATCGCCAAGTGGTCTGCCGAGCTGATGGGGGAGGCCATCACCTACGCTCCACGAAAAGCCATCAAGTCGCAAGCGTTGGCGGACTTCGTTGCTGAATGGACCGACACCCAGCTCCCGCCGGCACAAATCCAAGCCGAGCTCTAGACTATGTACTTCGACGGGTCCCTCATGAAGACAGGAGCAGGCGCAGGCCTGCTCTTCATCTCGCCCCTCGGAGTCCACATGCGCTACCTGCTGCGCTTGCACTTCCCCGCCTCCAACAACGTCGCTGAGTACGAGGCCCTCGTCAACGGGCTGCGCATCGCCCTCGAGCTTGGGGTCCGACGCCTCGACGTTCGAGGGGACTCACAGCTCGTCGTCAACCAGGTCATGAAGGCCTTGAGCTGCATCGACCCCAAGATGGAAGCAAACTGCGGAGAAGTGTGCAAGCTAGAAGACAAGTTGTACGGCCTCGAGCTCAACCACATCGCTGGAAAGTACAACGAGGCCGCAGACGAGCTGGCTAAGTTAGCATCCACGTGCGGCACCGTCCCAACGGATGTCTTCTCGAGGGACATCTTCGAGCCATCCGTCAAAATCGGCCCAGGGGCTGGCCCCTCAACACCACCCCTCGACCGGACACGGGGCCTCGACCTTCAACGCCACCTCTCGAGAACGACCCCTCGACATCCGCTGAGGCAATGCAGATCGACGCACCCGCCTCTAATTCGTCATGACCCCTCGACTGGCGGACGCCCTTCCTCGATTACCTGACGCAAGGCGTGCTACCAGAAGACAAGACGGAGGCCCGACGCATCGCTCGAAGGGCCAAGACCTACGTCATCTACAGCGATGAACGAGAGCTGTACCGCCGAAGCCCATCAGGAATCCTTCAGCGCTGCATCCCCCTCGAGGAAGGACGCAAGCTCCTCGACGACATGCACTCGGGGGCTTGCGGCCATCACGCAGCACCAAGAACCTTGGTGGGAAACGCCTTCCGCCAAGACTTCTATTGGCCAACCGCCATCGGAGACGCCAAACGCCTAGTCCGAGCTTGCCAAGGATGTCAGTTCTACGCCAAGCAAACGCACCAGCCCGCGCACGCCCTGCAGATGATCCCCATAACTTGGCCGTTTGCCGTCTGGGGGCTTGACCTCGTGGGTCCCCTCAAGATGACAAATGGAAGGTACACGCATGTGCTCGTGGCCATCGACAAGTTCAGCAAGTGGATCGAGGCTAAGCCTATAGGCGACCCCACCTCCGAGAAGGCCGTCGAGTTCATCGCCGACATCATGTACCGGTTTGGGGTGCCTAACGTCATCATCACCGACAATGGCACACAATTCACGGGCAAAAAGTTCATCAACTTCTGCGACGACAACAACATCCACGTGAACTGGGCCTCGGTCGCATACCCTCAATGCAACGGGCAGGTCGAGCGCGCCAATGACATGATACTCCACGGGCTGAAGCCGAGGCTGTTCAAGACCCTCAAGAATTTTGGAAAGGGGTGGGCTGCAGAGCTCCCCTCGGTGCTGTGGGGCCTCAGGACTACACCGAGTCAAGCCACCGGGTTCACTCCGTTCTTCCTAACCTACGGCGCCGAGGCTGTCTTGCCTACGGACCTCGAGTACGGCTCCCCTCAACTTCGAGCCTACAACAAGCAAACCAATGAAGAGAGGCTCGCCAACGCCAAGGACCAGCTCGAGGAGGCTCGAGACGTGGCGCTCATCAACTCCGCGCGCTACCAGCAAACACTTCAACGCTACCACGACAAGCACGTGCGCAAGAGGGACCTGGCGGTGGGGGATCTCGTGCTTCGACGGCTGCAAGATAATCGAGGGCACCACAAGCTCACCCCTCCATGGGAGGGCCCATACACCGTAGCTGAGGTGCTCAAGCCAGGAACATACAAGCTCTACGACGGTCAAGGCAGAATCCTGGCGAATGCGTGGAACATATCTCAGCTACGTCGCTTCTACCCTTAAGGGCCTCGAGGCCATGTACATTTTGTTGCTTTGTACAAACATGTTAAATATGAATGAACAAACTCGTGCACTGTCTTTCATATTACTTAGCAACTTAAGGTAGCCTCGACCCTGCCTTACTCAGGGTCGAGCCTCCCTCGGGGGCTGACAGGGGGGACCCCCCCAGACTCTGGAAAAAGCATGCTTTTCTTTTCAAAAACTTGACCCTTATCTCGATTCGTATCTCGAGCGTACTAGCAACGTCTAAGTCCATAGATACCTCGAGCCTCCAAGAGTCGGGGGGCGTCGACGTAGACGGCCACCTACGCCCCCGGGCTACGGTACCCTACCTACGTCTCCCCTCGAGGAACTCGTGACGCGTATCGAAGAAACACAGACCAAGCCAGCAGAAACTCGAGCTAATGACAAAGAGAAATGATCGAATAAATTTGAAAAGAAAACTGCTTCTTTAAACAAACAAGTCATACGCATATGTTGGCCTCGACGGGCCATAAGTCATGACATAAATTTTTACAAGGGCCTCGACGCCCAAATTTGGCACGCAGGCCTCATTCTTCATCAGTCTGGAACTCCTCCTCGAGATCTTCTGCTGCGGGCTGAGCCTCGACGTCCGGGCCAGGAGGAAGGGAGCGACCTACACCGCTGTCTGCAACAGGAGGCAGCACATCCTCCTCGAAGAGCTTTGCGAGCGCCGCCCTTGGCCTCTCCACCTTCTCCAGGATCTTGTCGATGTGGCGGTCGTTCCACTCTTCGTCCTTCCCCTCGATCTCGACGAAGCCCTTCGCGACGACGTTGACTGGGTAGCGGAAGCCGGAGCGGACGGCCGCAAGCGCCTGCTTTACGCCGTGGTGGAGAGCGCTCCTGACGCGATCCCGCGCGGCCACGTCGAAGAAGCACAGGGCGTCGACCAGGGCGTCACCTCGAGCCACCGCGCCCTCCGCCATGGCCACCGGGTCAGCACCCCACATGGAGTAGAGCCTGTCGAGGGTGACGCGCACCCGCTCTGTCACCATGGTCTCACCCTGGAGTTGCTCCACGAGAGTCTGATTAGTCTCGCAGAGCTCCTCGGTGGTCTTCTCGAGATCTGTGCAACAAAGAAGAAAGAGTAAGACCGCGGCGTGGCAAGAATCTCGAAATCAGGGAAAGACAAAGCCTAAAGACTACGGCGGTACCTTGGCAGTGTACGCCCAGAGCGTCGAAGTCGCTGGTAAGGACCAGGACGCGCTGCTCGAGCGTATGCTTTTGGGACAGCACGTCAAGCTTTTGGCCCCTAAGCTCCTCGACCAGCTTGCCCGTCTGCGCAAGGGCCAGATCCTTCTGGATCACCTCCTGCCGCGCTGCCTCTGCCGCAGCCAGGGCGGTGGTGGCCTCGCTCTTGGCCTCCTCGGCCTCCTTCCTCGCCGCCTCCGCTGCAGACCGGGCGGCGGCGGCTTCGCTCTGGGCGTCGGCGGCCTCCTTCTTCGCCGCCTCCGCTGCAGACTGGGCGGTGGCGGCCTCGCTTCGGGCGTCGGCAGCCTCCTTCCTTGACACCTCCACCGCAGACAGAGCAGTGGCGGCCTCTCTCTTAGCTTGGGCGGCCTTGTCTCGAGCCGCCTGGGTCTCCGCCTGTGCGTCGTTGAGCCGGCTCGCCATCTGTGCGTTCCGGCCCAGCTCAGCACGGAGCTCCTGGAGCTCCCCCTCCGCCCTCACGAGGGCGGCCGCCACATGCGCGGACTTGTCCGCCTCCTCCAAGAAGGACCTCTCCGCCCGCGCCACGAGCTCGGTCACCTCCTTGAAGATCGACCGCGCCTCCCGCGGAACCCCCTGCTGAGTCGACCGCTCGACGGGGATAATGGCGCCGGACGGGCTCGTCGCGTCAGGATATGGCCACGCCGATCGACTGGGCTCGGCGATCAGCAGGTCCTCCTCCACCGACTCGAGCAGCACCAGCTGCAGCCCATCGACAGGCGGCACCGGCTGCGGCCCTCTCCGCCCCTCACTGTCATCAAGCGGCCCCTCCGCCGTCTCCTCCTGCTGCTCCGTCCCCTCCCGAGGCGATGGTGCGGCCTCGCGTAGAGGCGGAGACTCGAGCGGTAGCGGATCGCTCGAGGGGTGGCTCGTCTCCAAGCTCTCCTCCCTCGCCGGGTCTTCCGGCGCCTCGTCGTCCCCGGCCGGTGCCTCGAGCGCCACCTCCAGCACTGGGCTCTTGACCGGGGACGGCTCCTCCGCCAGCTCGTCCAGGAGCTCCTCCATCGTCAGTATCTTCTCTACCGACGCCTCCCCCTCCTTCTCCTTCTCCGCGGGCGCGCGAGGCTCCATCGGTGGGGGATCCTGTCCAGCAGGCCGGCTCGCGCCGTCGGGGGTCTCGAGGGACGCTGCCACCTCAGCCCTAGACACCGACGGAGCCGCGCCTGTCTCGGGTACTCCCCCCGAGATGGTCGTCGCGACGGGGGGAGGAGTGGCCCTCTCGGTAGGCACCACCGGAGGAGGAGGAGGAGGAGGAGGAGGAGGAGGTGCCGTGATGGACGCAGTGGCGGCGGACTTGGCGCCTAAAGCCGCGGTCCCTGCTGAAAAAGAAAACAACGCCGTCAGAATCGGGAAAAAGCCTCGACCCCCGTGGTCGACGACCTCGGCCTCACCAAGATCCACGGTGGCCATCTGACTTCCCCGAGCCATGGCTGCTCGAGCCTTCACTAGCCAAGCGGCCACTCCAGCGGAAGAAGGAGCCGTACCTCGAGGCGCTTGAACTTCGGCAGAGCTCGAGGTCTTGGCCCGCTTGGACACTGCGGGGTCCGCCTCCTGCCGGGAGCGCTTTTTCCTGAACAATCGGAAACAGCACACATCATCAAAGGTAAAAAGGTGAAGCTTCGCTACCAACAAAATTGAGAAACGTTACTCACCCAAAGCGACGGCGGGGCTTCTTCCCCGAGTCGCCGGACCCGCTCGGGGGCTTCGAGCCCGCCCCATGGCTCGAGCCATACCCCCGAGCCGTCTCTGTGTGGCTCGGATGGGGGGAAGCCTCCCAGTGCTTCCCGTGGCTCGACCTCGATGTGGAGCTCTCCGTCTGTCTCTTGTCCCGGGGGGGCGACCATGTCTCCTTCGAACGGTCCTCTTGGCGCCCTTCCTTGCGCGGGCTCCGGGACCTGCTTCGACGCTCGTGCTAGCGGTCGCGCCCCCCGGCGTCTGCCTCCTTCTCCCAGCGACGGTGCGGCGATGAGCTCCGGGGTCACTCGCGACTCCCGTCACGAGACGACCGGGGGCTCCCCCCCCCCCCCCCCGACGGTCATGATGGCGGGGGCTCGATGCCCCCTCATGTTGCCCGCTCTTCCGCGGGCTCGATGTCGCCCTCGACGACTTACGGCGGTCGGGCCCGGAGTCCTTCTAGACGTGTTGGCCGCTTCTCGAGGTCCGGCCCTTCTCGAGACCCCCCGCCTGGGTCGACGTGATCGTGGCCTCCTTCTGCGCCGCGATGATGGCGCTCCTAGTTCGAGGCTTCCTCACGTCAGGTGGCACGTCCGACACGGAGCTCGACGTGCCCTGAGCCTCCGACAAGGCGAGGCCTGGCGTGGCCTTCCGCTGCTGCGTCCCGCGTGATCCCTTCGCCGAGGGGATCTCCAAGATGTTCTCCTACACAGAAGAGCGGTCAGCCCTGTCGTCGACGACCCCCGTGCGCCTCAGACGCGCATCCATCCCTTCATCATCACTCCCCTCCTCATCATCATCCTCCTCCTCTGAGCTCGTGGAGCTGAGCTCGGGGGACTCATCCCCAGGCTGCCAGTTACGACGAGCCTTCGCTAGCCTCTGATCCCGGGCCACTCGACGCAAGTTCTTCTCTTTCTCTTTCTTCTTCTTCGTGTCTTTACTCTCCTTATCTTTCTGAGCAGAGAGGCGCCTCACCTGTCTTTCCGCGGCGTCCTCTCTCACCGGGGGCCTCGACGTGTGATATGTGAACGCCCCCTGCAAAAAGAAACTTGATGAGAAAAACCACAAGGAGAGTAAACAAGGTTTGAAGCAAGAGAAAGGAGGGGAGGCTCGAGACAGCCTAGCTTGAGGAAGGCCTACCGGGTCGAGACACCCCGCGTCGGGTGCCATGGCGATCAGGTTGGTCTCCTCAGGGCGGAACGACCCGTGGATCGTGATCGCCACCCGGGGGATGCCCTCGTTCCGAGGCAGCCTCTCCTCGGCCATCCTCGACTTGTTCAGCGCCTCGAGCGGGGCATTTGGCCCTATCTCGTGCATGAGAAGGGGGCGATCCGCCAGAGGAAGGACCCTCCGCTGATGGAACGCCCAAATGACCGCCTGGACGGTCAGTCCCTTATCCTCCACCAGCGACCACATCGTGTTCATCAACGGCATCAAGTGGCGCTGCCTGTCCGCCGCAACGCCCCAATTCCACTTCTCGGGGCGCTGGGTGATGATCCTGCCAGTGTACGGCGGGAGGAGCCCATCCTCGTTCCGCAGGTAGAACCAGTGGTCGTCCCACCCCGCCTGGTTGGTGGAGAGCTTGTAGCGGAGGTAGTGACGGGGGACGTTGGCTGACGAGGGACCGGTCCTCGCGGTGATGGTGAGGGAACCCGCGCGCGCAAGCCTCCTCCCGCTTGGCTTCACGGCCTTGTGGAAGAGCTCGCCCTGGAAGAGGTGGACGAACATCTCCCAATGTGGCTCGATCTTCAGATATCCCTCACACACCACGGCGTAGATGGCGGCATGCGAGATTGAGTTGGGGGAGAAGTGCTGCAACTCCACCTCAAAGTGGTGAGCCAGCCCCCGCATAAAGCGGCTCGATGGAACGCCGAGCCCCATGCGGTGGTAGCGCGTGAAGCTCACCACGTACCCCTCCGGCGGGTGCGGCTCCCGGTGATCCGCCGACGGGAGAATCCACCACGCGGGCCCCTCCTGCGGGTTGGGGCGGAGAAGCCCCTGGTCCACCAGCGACTCCAGCTCGCGCTGCGATGTCTTCGACGGGCGCCAATCTTTGGGCGGCAGCACCTGAGTCTGGGCGGCCATGGCGGCGACGGCGCGGATCTGAGCGGCGGACGGATGGCCGGGAAGATTCCTAATCGCTGACTTAGGGAGAAGGCGCGAGGGAGCTACGGCGGCTGTGAAGGCAAAGGCAAAGTAAAGGGTCCCTCACCCCTCACTCGATATTTATAAAAGAAAACCCCAGCGGGCGGGGTTTCCCACGACAGAGGAAAGGTAACTGCATACATTTAATGCACCTGCCTAACCACGTCTCGAGCCGGTTGACAGGTACACGCGGCAACTCCCCATTCGCTCCACTACCTGGGCCCGCCACGACTGCCGCTCTGACTTCGCCACGATCTCCACGCCCTGACAGATTCCGCCTAAAAAGGCGCGCCCAATGGGCAGAAGGATTCCAAACGACGGAGGCTTCTTCAAGAAGGTAAAAACGGGCCCCGGCCCTCCCAAGTCTCGAGGCAGCGAAGGCTGGCCCTCGAAGAGGGTTCGACAGCCAGCTTCGAGCACCCGAGTCAGGGACACCAAGGGGCGCCACTCGCAGCATCGCTCGAGGGCCAGGCCCTTGAGGCCCCTCACGTGTATCCAAGGCAGGACGCACGATGTGCAGCGAGATCCCCTCGGAGGGAGGCATCGAGCCACCGGGTCCTATCGAATGGACCCGGCATTCCTACAGACCGAGCGCCCATGCTTTATGAGATCGCCTCTGGGCTTCAGTCGACCCTATCGAACGGGGCATGAGGTCTCACTTGGATTCCCCCGTTACCAGCTCACCGGGAACCTCGATACTCGCCCGCTCGTGGTAGTACGAGGCATCCCCCCTCGCATCCGATCGAAAGGACTCGCGGGATGACAAGCCAGGGCAACTGGCGTGCCGGACAGCTCGAAGAGTCGGCCGGTCGGTTCAGCCTGGCACCCCTCGACGAAAGAGGGTTGAAGAACTCGGGGGCTCGACACCCCTGAACCTAAAAAACGCAACTAACACTCACACACGAGAAAAAGCCCACGAGGGAGTCCTAACCACTCCCCCGTGGCCTTGGGGGCTACACCCGCGGGTGTCGCTCGCGCGACACCCACGGAATCAAAACAACCAAACCCTCGAGAACCAGTTAGCTAACCCTCGCGATCCCAGTTAGGAGCCCCTGCTCGAGTGCCAGCACTCGAACAAGGGCTCGGGGGCTACTATCGGGGGACCAAAAAAGGGGTACCCCCAATCAACGCAAAGCAAACAAGTTAAACCAAGAGCACCAACTAGTCTGACCGCCTCATGGTAACCTACCCCTCGAGCCCCGACACATAGGCCTCGAGCCCACTGCAGCCGTACACCGTTCCTCGAGACCCCATGTGAGGGACCTCGAGCCTCTCTAACACAGTAATCTATCCCTCGAGACACATCACACCTCCCTCGAGCAGCGCCAGACATCGGATACCAGCCCCATTCTGTGCATTTATTGCGTCCACCTACTCCGGTCACATCCTCTGGTACACGACGTGTGCCACAGTGAACCGGGGCCAGAGTCAAACCTCGTTTTCACCACAAGCATGGGTAAAAAGGAACAAGTACAGCACTGTTAGGCCATACCCTGCACTGTTGCACGCCCGAGCCACGTCTCGAGACCTGGATTCCCGCAGTACGGCCAGGTCTTCTAGGACTTGCCCATACCTGCGGGGGCTCGAGCCCCCCGTAGGCGCCACCTCGAGGCCGGCCCTGCGCCCCTCGAGCCCTGACTGCTTTCATATTATTGGAGGACAGGTACCCCAAGACCCGGAGAGACCCTGCCACATCCTGTACGAGCCGGAATGGGCATTACACGACCTCGACATCGCCACGTCTCCACGCCCACGCCCGGGATGGAAGCCACGCTTCAAGGACGCCTCAACAGCAACCCCCACGTCGGCTCCAGTGACCTCGACAAGACAGAATTCCTACCCTTCACCGTATTGGGCATTGTACATGTTACTCTTGTGTAAACCTGGCCTCCTCTTGCTCTATAAAAGAGGACACCATGGTCCTTCTCGCACACGACGACACATACGGACACACACGAGTCCACACAACACAAACAAGAGTCCAGACTCTCGTCCACGCTCATTGAGCTTGTATTGCCCCTGTACAAGCACTTAGGTGCAAGTAATACAAGAACCTCCTCCCCCCGCTGGACGTAGGGCCTTCCTTGCCCGAACTAGGATAAACCCTTGTGTCATCTTGCATCACCATCCAGGAAGAGAGCACGCGATCATATTACTAGTTGGTGTCATACCCCCGGGGTCGAAACACCGACAAGCGGTGGCACCAGAAATGCTTGAAGCAAGTCCAGTCACTATACCTAAAGGAGTGAAGCTAAAGTAGCTATCTACTAATGTCAAATAGGGTTGTCAATCCCAACACTAGTAGGAGCTAGCCAGAGAGATTGCAATCTACCAGGAGGAGATTCTGCAAGCGCACAGAACTATCGTAGTAGCACTTCCCTGGGAGTACCAGGTGTCAATTTATTTGATCCCAAAGGAAGGCTAGGGTGGTGTATGAGTCGAGTCAAGGAGGGGATGAGAGTCGAAGAAATAAGAAAAAGGAAAAGGGGAGAAGAGAGGAGATGAAAGGCTAGAAAGAATATATGGGTGGATAGGTAAGGATGAAATGGATGGTAAGGTAAGGTGGATAACTAAATAGATAGATAGAAGGTAACTAAGGGTAACTAAGATAACTAACTACTAACTAATGACTACTCCTAGATGACCACGAAGCAAGATAACTATGAAGCAAGATAGGCAAATGTCAATAAAGCAACCAAGTTAAGTAAAGTTTTATTCCTATCTTATCAAGTATCGAGGCGTACTAGCCTTTACCACTGACTTAGGATGAACGCTAGCACAACGAGCCTTACTGTTAAACTGGGCCAACTACGTGGTGGAATTCAAGGCGCACATGGCTGTCACCACCTGCTTGCTACCACAACTATCCGGGGGTCCAGCCGTATCTGAAGGTAGGTCTATAACTAAGCACCACGCTTAATTATATTCTAACTATCTCTACCCTAGCTTTGAATAGAGACACCCTTGCGGACGTCAGAGCAAATACTTGACTTAATAAGATAAACACTAAACTAACTAAGCAACCTATTGGCAAAGATCAAACACTAAGCTCACTAGAGATTAACTACTATGGCTAAGTGAATTGAACTGTAGGATAGCTAGGCACTCAAGCAATCAATCAAGTATACTACTCATTACTGATAAGTAGAATAAAGTAATACTTGAAATGATGAACTAGAATATAGTAAAGTGCTTGAGATACAAGAGCAAAACCTGAACTGGAGATGAAGGAAGACTCTTCCCGACTCCAGGACCGATCACTCGCACGCTTCTACTCTTGAGCTAAGCCTTGAGCAGCGCTTCCGCAAGGGCAAAGATGCCTTGCTCTACTAGCTACCTACTTGCCTAAGCTCTCTGAGCTTCTAACCTAACTCTCACTTGCTTCTCTTGCTTGTGTGTTGGTGTCTTCTGAAGTGATGCCTCAGGGGGGTATTTATAGCCCAAGTGAGTGAGGGGGTATTTATAGGGGGCAGCTAGCCGACCTAGGGAAAACCCTAGTGGCGGGCGCCAGCCCTAGGTGGCGGCCGCCACCCCCATCACCGTTGGATGCACCATCATTGCTTCAACGGCATCCAGGAGCTCCAGAGAGGCGGTGGTTAGGTCGGTTGCATGTCCAAGTAACCGCCATTTGGTCTTGATCCACGCCACTCCCTCCTGAGCCGTCTGATGCCACTGACCTAGTGACCAAGGGCCAAGATTTGGCCTTGGGGAGGTCACACGGATCGGTGACGTGGCAGGGAGTGGACTTGGGCCATCCCAAGTGGCGGGCGCCACCTAGGGGTGGCGGGCGCCAACCCCCTTAGGCCCATTTGGGCCCTGCTGAGTGGGCTTGGCCTTTGGTGGTTCAAATATCCAAATTTGGTTCAAATCCTGCATTCAAATATAAATCTATGGACATGTGGAATTCAGTTAGTTTGAAACCTATTTGACTACATTTCATGCCTTTTTGGTGATTTTTAGGGTAAAATGTTGATAGTAAAACAGGTGTTTAAGGACCATCAACACCCCTCGACTTCAACAGGCAGACAAACCTTCAGCACATAAAAGGAATAAATAAGGGGAAATAGGATCGACCTGACGAATCTCCCTAGTTGGCCTGAAAACTTTAGTTAAAACTCCATTGACTCTTATTGACAGATAGACCAAAGTCACACATCTCATGATTAAGGACACAAAGGTGTAGTGAATATCTAGCTTTAACATAATCCTTCTTAAATACTCCCACTCAACCCACTCAACATTGAAGGGTTACGAGGATACTACGCTAGCCGAAAAACAAAATTTTTCAACCCCATAAACCAGGAACTACTGCTAGTTATAGATCACAGGATTACCACTAGACGCGCAGATGCAGCGGAAGCGACTCAATGTAGTCGTTCGCGTCGTAGCAGTGCAGTGCAGTTGCTCATGTCTGTCCTTCACGTCTCCATGTGCGGTTCGTTCTTGCGCTCCAGATGCAGCACCTTCAAGGTATCCCACACATACAGGGAGGAAGCGGCGCGCCTCCGGACTGCTAGGTCCGCGAGGAGCAGCGGGCGTGGGCGAAGGGTGACAGTGACAACTGTCTAATGACGTGGGACAACCCTGGCCGCCCCACCCCTCTATTTATATGCGTCCCTAATGAGCCTGCCGACTTGAAGGCCCATTAGCAAACCCTAATCCTGGTCTGATTCGAGTCTGTTGACATCGGAAGTGATCCGAATCACACACCAGCAGGGCTAGAACGCCCGAAGAGGTTGCAGATCAACCTGAGACAACAAAGGCCTTGGCTGAATCATCGAAGACCGATCTAGAGAATGGTCTAAGTCGATTTAGGGTTTTAGGCCCTTGTGTTGGTAACTCTAGAACTCCTCCCGGGAAGACCCGTCGGGGAGAAGCACGTAGAGGTTGTTCTAGGACCAGCATGGCCGCCTAGAACGCCATCGAGTCTCGCCGGGAGACGCGCCGAACAGCAAAGTAGAGGGGAAAAAGGGGTAAAAGGGATAGTAGATTGATTTGATCAATTGATGTTGGATGCCTCAATCGCCATGATCCTCTCATATATATAGAGGGGGCTGGTCTTATCCCAATAGGAAACATCTTCAGATACGATCTCCTAGTTTCCTAACCGAACTCTATCAAAATATAGAATCCTAGAAATTAATCCGGACACAACAAGATAAACCTGATCTCGCCGATCCTTGAATCAACTAAATCGGTTTAATGGGCTTTATTAGCCTAACCTTTCAAGAGAAAGATCTATATATTAACACCGGATCCATCATTCATCGTAACCATAAGGCCTCCGACCAACGCCACCTGGTCGGACACAAACATGACTGGTCGGAAGTCCAAAATAATCAGGCCCATTTGACTTAAAACATCTGACTTGTCAAATATGAAATATTAAAAGACAAATTCGACCCTAATATTACAGGACGAATACCTTTTCTAAATTCATCTTTTATCTGTGACACTTTTGAGTGTCAACATATGCCCCCTGTTTTTAGGTGATCTTTATCAGAACCTTAAAACAAACTGAATAACAACGATGTCCAACTCATCGGCCATTCAGTAACTAAAACAATAAATGTTTCTGATTATTTTGTTCTAAGGGCGATACATGTATCGGCCATTGTTTGGAGAGCACTCAGGCTTCTTGCCAAACACTTGGAAAGTATTTTTTCAAATACCTCCCATTTATTGCTCTTGGGAGACTTTCACCTTGTAACGTCTCTAGCATATATGTGTTCCTGAATATCACTTTGATCACTTTATATGGACCTTCCCAACTCGGCGACCATTTGCCAAACTTGTTGCTCCTCGACCCAAGTGGTAATATAGTCTTCCATACCAACTCTCCTACTTGGAATGATTTGCTTCTCACCTTTTTGTTGTAAGCTCTGGCAACCCGAGCTTTGTCTTTCTCCATCTCCTTAAGAGCCTTTAACCTCTTATCAGTCACTTCATCAATGGCATCATGATACATAATAGCAGATAAATCATTCTGTTTAGCTAGTCTATATGCATCCAGATTTACTTCGACGGGTAACACTGCTTCTTGTCCATATACCAGCTCAAAAGGAGTAACTTTTGTAGCACCATACGATGAGCCCATAAAGCTTCAGACAAAACCTCGTGCCACCTCCTTGGGTTATCCTCAATCTTCTTTTTGATAAGCTTGATCAAAGTCTTATTACTAGACTCAGCTTGACCATTAGCTTGAGCATAGTATGGAGATGAATTAAGCATTTTTATCTTATATAATTCGGCAAAATCCCATACCTCTTTGGAGATAAAAGATGTTCCTTGATCTGTAGTTAACGTTTGAGGTATGCCGAATCTATGTATAATATGCTCAGTAATAAACTCAATTACCTCCTTATATGTCATATTCTTCAAAGGCACCGCTTCAGTCCACTTAGTGAAGTAATCTGTAGCGACCAGGACAAAACAATGTCCCTTTGAAGATGGGGGATGAACTTGGCCAATGAAATCTAGCCCCCAACCATGAAAAGGCCACGGTTTAATAATAGGATGAAGCATAGCAGCAGGCGCGAGTTGTATGTTCCCAAACCGTTGACACTCTTCGCATCCTTTGTAGTAACGAAAATAATCGGCTATCATTGTGGGCCAATAAAACCCAGCTCTACGCAATAACCACTTCATCTTCGGTGCTGATTGGTGTGTACCACAAATACCTTCATGAACTTCTCTCATAGCCACTTTTGCTTGATCAGACTCTAAACACTTAAGTAATAAGTATTCGGCAGTCCTTCGGTACAGCTCATCATTGTGCAGTACATATTTAAATGCACTTCGCCGAATACTTTGATCAACCTTAGCACTCGGATCATTGAGATATTTTATCAAGGGAGTCCTCCAATCTTCTAAATTAGTCCCACTTATATTAGAACTTGATTTGGACCGATTTAGAGTTCTTTCGGACAAATTAATCGTTCCATGATCGACCAGGGATGAATTGACTGTCTAGATTCACAAACAACCTGGTCGGCCGTAGTACTTACCCGACCATGCTTAACATGCACCTGGTCTCCGGGGTAAGATGACCGATCTGGTTTTAAAATAAACTGGTCGGCTATGTGAGCCGACAATATTTTTGCATGTTGTTGCATCGACTTTATGTGAAAATTGCATCTACTGATGCTATAGCCAGATGCTTGTTGAGCTAACATGTTAGCTTTATGATTTTTGTGCCTTGGTATATGCCGAATCTGGAATTCGGTAAAATGAGCAATGATATCAAGGCACATGTCAAGATAAACATTTAACGATCCCTCTAGGCATTGAAACTCACCAGCAACCTGTTGCACTATCAGCAAGGAATCGCCATAAGCTTCAGCATGTCTAACCCCCATGGAACATAAGATTTCTAAACCGAATAACAAAGCTTCATATTCGGCCTGATTATTAGTACAAGAATAATCTAATTGGCTTAACATTTCGAATTCAGCGCCACTAGGAAAAATAATGACCACACCAACACCTTGGCCCTCCTTACAAGCCGATCCATCAAAATAAAGTTTCCATGGAGTAAAAGTACAATAACCGATTTCATCTTCCAAATTAAAACCATGCTCAACAATGAAATCAACAAGGACTTGACCTTTCAAAGTTTTTAATGGTTCGTAAGTCAAGTCAAACTCAATCAACGCATACGCCCATTTGCCAACCCTTCCTCTAAGGATAGGCCGATATAACATGTGCTTAATTACATCGGCCTGGCATGCAACGATACATGTACTAGATAGCAAATAGTGTGTCATTTTGGCACAAGCATAGTACAAGGATAAACATAACTTCTCAATATGGGTGTACCTTGTCTCGGGATCAAGAAGACGACGACCAATATTAGCAATTACATACTCTTTACCTCCATCTTCTTGCATCAAAACAACTCCAATAACCTTTTCTTCGGCGGTAATATACAATCGGAAAGGGACTCCTCTTTTAGGCGCTCGAAGAACTGGTGGAGATGACAAATATTCCTTTATCTTTTCAAACGCTTCTTGTTGCTCTGCCCCCAAGTGAATTTGGTTTCATTCTTCAGCTTTAGTAAAAGGAATAATCTTCCCGGACAAGTTTGCAATAAATCTCCTCAAGTAGTTCACTTTCCCCAAGAACTTCTGCAAGTCCTTTTTTCATGTAGGCGCTTGAACTTTCTTGATCTTCTCTATCCTCTTAGGATCAATCTCTATGCCTTTGTCGTGAATGATAAACCCTAGGAACTTTCCAGCTGACACACCAAAAGCGCACTTCAACGGGTTCATCTTCAAACCATAACGGCACATTCTCTCAAACGCTAGACGTAAATCGGCCAGGTGAGATGCATGGGCAGCCGACTTAATTACAATATCATCAATATAAACTTCCATGATTACCCCAATCAAATCATGAAAGATTAGATTCATAGCGCGATGATAGGTAGCACCCGCATTTTTTAAACCGAATGTCATTACGACCCATTCAAAGAGACCAACAAACCCAGGACAAATAAAGGCCGTTTTGGACATGTCCTCTTCGGCCATAAAAATCTGATTATAGCCAGCATTGCCGTCAAGAAAACTGACAACCTGATGTCCTGAAGCATCATTGATTAACATATCGGCTATAGGCATAGGATACTCATCTTTGGGAGTGGCCCTATTTAAATCTCTAAAATCTATGCAGACCCTGATCTTCCCAATGTCTTTCTTTTCCACAGGCGCAATATTAGAGACCCACTCCGCATATCTGCATGGCCAGATAAATCCCGTTTGCAACAACCGATTAACTTCCTCCTTAATCCGGTCATGTATCGTAGAATTAAAATGATGAGGATGCTGCTTGAATGGTCGAAACCCTGGCTTGATAGGAAGCCGATGCTCGACAAGTTCTCGACTTAGTCCAGGCATCTCCGTATAATTCCACGCAAAGCAATAAAAAAACTCTTTTAATAGGGCGATTAATTTTAGCTTATAATCGGCCTCAAGATTTTGGTTCACAAAGGTCGGCCTTGGTACAGAACCATCTCCAATATCTATCTGTTCCAAAGGGTCGGCCGACGTAAAACCTTGGCCCAACTTATTGAGCTCATCAAAATCATCAATAGCTTCACAAGTATCGGTCTCATGAGCCCAATATTGTTCGACACGATGCTTTAACCAATCAACATTAGCATCCATTAAGTCACACGATAATGTTGAACCGTTTGTCAATCAGCTTTAAAGACACTGGTACAAAACCCTCCTTAGTAACACTAACAAATTGAAAATCAGAAAGGTCCCGACCAGATAAACAGGCAATAGTATCATGCCCCCCCCCCCGAGCAAAGGAGCATCGGCCGTGGCTACATAGGCCGATGAATCTGAGTGCACCACCTCCACATCGTCTCCTACCCATTGGATAAGAAACTGATGCAGGCTAGAAGGTATGCACCGATTAGCATGAATCCAGTCATGCCCAAGTATAAGGTTGTAACTACCTTGTATGTCTACGACGAAGAAAGCAGTAGCTAAAGTCTTGCTCCCAACGGTCAGTTCCATGGACGCAACTCCTTTGGCCGGAATGGGCTCTCCCCCTCCGACTCCAGTGATAGTCATGTTAGTCTTGATCAGCTCTTCATCAGTACCACCAAGCTTCTGGTAAAGTGAATATGGCATCAAGTTTACAATCGCCCCGCTGTCTACCAGCATCTTGTGGACTGGTGTACTGTTGATGTGACCCTTTATATGCAACGGTTTAAGATGATTGACGGATTCCTGCGGCTTCTGAAACACAGCTGTCTATGTAACGAAGTTAAACTCCATCGCCGTCGAATCATCTCCGACCACATAGTAGTTGGCTGATAAGTAAACTACATTGACCTCCGCCCTTCCTGGTGAAGGTTCATAGTCCACCATCTCCTCATCTTGTTCTTCAGGTAATTCATTACAGGTCGCAGCAACACCAGTAGAGGAAACATGGCTATTAAGAAGCGAACCTAGTCCCACCAGCATGTTAGGAACCGATTCAGTCTTGGATTCTGGTCGGGTCAGCTCGATATCCGGTTCAGCACTAATCGGTTCAACCTGCTCGACCATTAAACTAGTCGGCATCTGTTCTGAGGTGGTCGGATCGGCGTCTGACCTGATTGACCCCGAAGCCACTTGAGTAGATTCGGTGTTCAAACCGGTCGGTCCAGGATCCGACCTGTTTGGTTCTACGATTGTTAAAGTCGGCTTTTGATTACAAGCCGGCTCTTCACCTCCTCGCTTGCCTTGAGGGAAAGTAGGATGTGTCGAGTTAAATATATCTTCCCTCATTTTATTGAGCCGCTCCTTCCTTTGCTTGTTGCAGCGGGCCCTCTGCAGCTTCCTTCGCTGAGTCTTAGTCAAACCAGGAGGACACCATTTGGGCTGCATGTATTTGAGATCACGCTCAACAGGCTTTTCTACCTCTGCCTCAACCGAAGTATCTTGGACTTCTGGTGCCTCATCTACAGCTGGTCCTTCAACCGCCATCGGCTCAGGCTCGTTAACAAGAGGAACCTCCATGGACCCCAATTGTAATAGTAGGAACCGGGTTGAGTCTGGTCGGAGAGGTAACAGGGACACTTTGCACCTTCTTTGGTACATAGATCTGCCGTGTCTGTGTCTTCCTCATTTCCTGAGAGTTTATAGCCTTTGTCGCGACCAGCTGATTCTGACTAGAGCTCGGCCGATCACCCAGATGATCGAACACTGAAACTCTTGCAGGTTGATCAGTGGGCATCCCCCATCCTGGTTGATAATACATAGGTGCCGACATAGGGTAAGGTATCCACACCCCTTGAGGACCCCATTGTGGTGGTGGCGAAATAGGAGGAGCCCACTGATGGTAATAAGGGCCAAATTTTGGCATCGGAGACGCCGCTCGGGACACCATCATCTGCTTGGACCTCTCGTCCTCATGCTTCGGAGGAGTAGATTCTCTCTTTTTTAGGGGCTGATTTTGGGAATCAGCCTTTTGTTGCTTGTATTTAGCCATGAGCTTATCAAAGGTGCATGGCTCTCTAGCAACCTTCCCCTTGCTCCTATCCTCATTGGTCTTCCAAGTTCTGACCTCGGGCTTCTGCGGGACAAACGCGCGAACAACACGTGTTCTGGAAGGAGTAGGGTCTCCCGAACCAGCTAAACCGACTGCATCAGTCGATTTACCATTCAGACTGAGATTAGTAGAGACCGACTTGACCTGGTCGGTCCTCTGTACTGGCTGCTTCAAAGATGATCCAGACTGGTCGGCCTGGAAGTCCGACCTGGTCGGCCTCTGCTGTGCCGCCCTGGTCTCAAAATACCTCTGTCTATGCAGGTGTCGTGCCGACCCTGCAGTAATTGTAAGCTTACTTTTGCCATCATCACCCTTCTCGAGCACCACCTTGCGCCCTGAAGCACTCTCAGCGTTCGGTGCCACCCGTGGCTCACCGATGACAACATTCTTTCCTTTGGTCGTATCGGCTTGCTCCGGATGAATCAGAATAGCAGGATTCCCTGCTTCCACCATATGAACTTGAAAAGGAGATGTATTGATCTGCATCTCAGTAAGACTCAATCGTCCTTCATTAAGGGCCGATTGGACCTGTCGACGAAAAACATTATAATCAGGGGCGGATCTGCCAGGGGGGCTGCCGGGGCTCAAGCCCCCCCTACCCTGGCCACGCCATTAGAGCCCCCCCTCAGCCCCTCCTAAAAATTTTCAGCCATTTACCGTATAGAAGCAGGGGCTGGAGATGTTTTCGTCACTGGCTGGAGGTTGAAGACGACCAGAGATTGAGTTGGGCTGCTTCCTAGGCCGAATGCATCATACATACATGTGTTTCAGTGGCCCATTAAGGAAAAAAAAGCCGGCCTTTTTTCTTTGCTGCACATCACAGACAGGAGCAGGCCTGGTGCCTGGAAGCCGAGTCACGTACTGCCGTCCTCTGCGTGCCGAGCGAACTGAGCGAGACGCAAACAGTGACGGCGCGCCGCACGCTAGCTAGGGTTTGAAGCTTAGAGCTAGGGGAGCGGGCAGCGGCCGGTGGCCGGAGGCGCGGAGCCGCGAGCCACGCACAGGCGCACAACAGGCAGCAGGCGGCACGGCGAGCGCGGAGCGCCTGGGCGGCCGGGCAGAGGCGGACGCCGGGACGCGGTTGGGGACTTGGGGCAGACCAAGGGCATCGCGGCGGCCGGCGAGCCGCTGGTGGCCCGCGGCGAGCCAGCGAGGCAGGAGGCGGCGACCAGCACGCACCGGCAGGTTGCAGGCTGGTTGGCTTGCAGCTTTGCAGGCAGGTATACCTATCCGGCTATCCTATTTTTTAATTTATCTTCCAAACTTTGTATTGTTCAAAATTGGTTTATGGTTTAATAAATTACAGATTGTTCAAAATGTCCAAAAGAACATTGCACACATATTTTTCTAGTTCAAGTGGTACATCAACTCCAGGCACTAATAACAACACAAATCAACCAATTCGGCATAGAGTGGAGTTTAGTCAATCTGATGTAGTTGGTGATCCAGGAAATCGCATACCAATTGAAGAATATCCATCAGAAATTAGAGACCAAGTTAGAAGGGCATATGCTTTGAGAGGTCCGACCCAACCTCGTAATCTTACCTTTGCTCGTAAATGGCAAAGTGGTCAATGGAGTTCATTTCAGCAAACTTGGTTTGACGAGTTTGATTGGCTAGAGTATAGTGAGTCCAAGGATGCGGCTTATTGCTTATATTGTTATCTTTTCTTTGATCCGGGGAAGGCTAAAAAATTTGGTAGTTCTGTATTTGCAAAGGATGGTTATACTAACTGGAAAAAAGCTAAGGACAATCTTAATCAGCACAGTACTTGTAAGACTCATGGTAGTGCTAGGCTAAAGTGTGACGACTTTATGAACCAAAGAACAAATGTGGCTAGAAGAATTAATGTGATTAACAAGGAGGAAGAGAAAAGATATGAGATTCACTTGAACTCTTCTTTAGATGTAGCAAGATTTCTCATAATGCAAGGTGATGCTTTTCGTGGACACGATGAGTCCTCTACTTCCGACAACAAAGGTACATATAGAGAGATGGTTGATTGGTACAAAGATAAAGTTGAGATTGTTAAGGATGCATATGATAAAGGTGCAAAAAAATTGCACAATGATATCTCATCATATAGAGAAGGACCTTACAAAAGCTTGTGCACAAGAAGTCATGTCAGTGATTATGGATGAGATTGGAGATAAATGTGGCGGAACCGTCCTGATTATAAGAGCTCAAGTACCGTCTTAGTCAAATCCGTCTGACAGCGACTTATACTTGAACCCATATAACCCCGGTAGTCCGGAAATCTCGAAGGATTTCTATCATCATGCAACATACAGGATCGCATTGTTCAAGAATTACATTCACAAGGATACATCGCAGATAAACGAAACTGGATTTAAAACATCAGAGTGCGAATTTAAAACTGAGTTATTACAATACCAAATCTTTAAGTGCGGAAGCTTAAATAAATTTGAAACACGACCACCACACATGTGGTCCAAATAAAACATTGTTTGATACATCAATCTAACACAACTCACTCCTCCTTTTTCAAGTAATGTGCCACTAGTAGTCTCAGACCAGCAAAAGAAAAGGGGAAGCTTCTGGACGACCCTGTCCTGGGCCTACTCCTCATCACCTTCCACCGGGTAGAGGCAGTGCTTACAATAGCCATAGTAAACCTGGCCATCTGCAACAACGGGATAAACCCTGAGTACAGGAATGTACTCAGCTAGACTTACCCGTCCAACTGAAAATAAAGACACCAAGGATATGCAAGGCCTTTTTGGTGGAGCTGGGATCTTTAGTTGCAAAAAGCTCAGAATTAAGATAATGAGTATTAATGATATGGGTGAGCTGTCACTTTTTAGACCTATTCCTTATTCTAAGTTTGCACCTGGTCTAAAGCACACACTTGAGTCTAACAGGCAATATTATAACCATATCCAGTTGACTTATCCACATTTTAGTTGAACCTTTAAAACATCACATGGAGTTGTATCGTGGTGAAGCTCGCCATAGTTTCCCACTAACCGGGGGAGACGGCGACTCGAATCGAATTCCAAACCAGCTGGTGAAAAGACTTTTAATACCAGCCCACACTTTCCCCGTCGGGTCCATGCATTGGGCAACCGCTCGATGCTTGTTCGTGGTGGTAATCGTCGTGGCTCACAGCACGGACCACCCAATTGGAACTATACGATGGCCATTCCGAGGCAGATCGTGTTTCCATACTAGAGGGTGCGACACGGGTTGAGACCGGCCCGAACAGCGTCTAACCGGATTTGGGGTCGATGATTACGGCACCGACATATCCCTAAGTAAAAGGGCACGTTCAAAAATGAACGAGGGCCAACATCGATACAAACCTACACGATCCAACGGATGGACTGCCCAAAGTTTCCAAACTTGTGCCCTGCCATCCAGTTCACTGTATTTCATTACTACTCAGGTTCTTTTCCACGATAGCAAATATAGCCAACCGTGATCCGGTAAATACCCACCAGGGGCATTACGGGAACATCCTTAACTACTACTTTTTATTAAGCGGGCTAAGCAATTCTACATTTAAATAAGTAACAGGATAACAACGCAGATATTAATCAATAATCAAGGAATGGTAATGCAGCAATTAGGATTCAATCAATTCCTATACCTAATGCATCACAATATAAAAGGACTCAATTAATTTAATTGTAAAAGTTGGGAGACTTAAAATGCTCCGGGGCTTGCCTTGAGAGAAGACTGAGGCCTCGTGGGAGGGGCACTCAGGCAGGTTAGTGTCTGCCGCGGGATCGACTTCCTCGGTTCTTGGCAGCTCCTGGATCTCCTGCTCGACGTTTTCTTCCGGTTCCTGGCTGGGCTCCGGGACTGTCGATCCTATTGCATGCGACGAATTATAAATAAATAAATACGCGGTGCGGAATGCGGTGTTATGAAAAGCGACATTTCTTGCAAGCCAACAAAACCAACTTGTTGAACCACTTTCGACATTGAGGTAACAACTTATTTACCCCATAAAACAAAATCCATTATTGCATCTATTTCTTATTTAATAATTCAAAAGAAGCTCGGGTTTGAACTGCAAGTGCATTTTTCTGAACTCAAAGAAATCCACATAAATTCCAGAAGATGACTGACACTAACTGGACTTCACTGACCAATTTCTAGCAAAAGACAAAACACAGAACAACGGCTACAAAAAGATGAAATATATTGCTCAACAAGTGCTTTGAACTAACTTTTCACACAAAAAGTGTCAAATAGCAGATTTCATAATTTTCCTAGCTTCCTTTACTCATAAACATTCTACTGTAGAAAATGCATTACCAGAACATAATTACACAAACCTACACAAAATAAATAAATCTATTCCAAAATAATCCCATTGCACTACAACCCAACTGAAAAAGGGTGCTAAACTCATTTTCATATTTTTACTAGATTCTACTCCACAGTTCATACTTATCAAGAAAGTTCCATGAACAGAAACATTATATTAATTCCTACATGAATTTCCAAATAAAAACACAGAAAAGTACATTTGTACAACAACTCCATATTTCTCCACACAATAACCTATGCTTAACATTTTTCTTAGCTTGCACATCACACACAGAGACTGCACAAATTTTCCCACATTTTATTTTGACATATAAAACACCTTAACACTTATTCCAAGAAATCAGCCCAAAAGGACTTTAAATCATAACAGAAACTTTTTCTACATAAATAGTGCCTCATATATTTTTCACAGGTACATAACATGATCAGAAACTTACACAAAATTTCCCATGAATTATCTCAATCAGAAAACATATAAATCCATTTATTTTAACAAAAGCATGTAACTGGATTAAATAAAAACAACAGTATAAACTTTCACCAAAAATACTTTCATATTTTTCCATGGTAGATCCACTTATAAACAAACTATCAAAACTGAAAGCTCCTCATTTGAACTTCTAAATCGTGCTATACGAAAATAACAAGCATTTCTGGAAAAAATAAATAAAAAGGGAAAAACATTTGAATCTCCCGGCCCAACTCGCGTAGACTTGGCCCATAGACCAAGAGTGGCTGACATGTGGGGCCTGCCAGGTCAATGGTCCCACATGTCGGTGAGAGCCGAACAGGGGACGGGGTTGACTGGCGATTGCTCGCCGCCGGTGGGGTTGCCGGCGGTGAGGTTAGGCTCGATGAGTTCGTCCCGACGAGGCGAACCCATCGGTGGTGATGGTTTGGCCAATGAGTGGCCGTAGCTCGCCGGCGACGAGCCATGGTGGATGGTGGCGGTGGTGGTGCTCGGCTTGGCCATTCCCGGTGGTCGCCGGTGAAATTGGTGGAGGCAAAAGCCTAAGTGAACCCTAGGGAGGCTATTCGAAGGGTTGGTTTGGCCGGTGAAGCTCTGGTAGAGCTTGGCCTCGTGCACGACCATGGCAGCGCCCATGGCGCTCGGTTGGGCCAGAGGGGGAGGCTAGAGGGCGGTAGAGTTGAGGCTAGGTGGTGTTCTCACCTTGCCTTGGCGTGGCGAAGCTCGTCGGTGAAAGAGGGGAAACGGAGATGCTTCGGTCGGGGATGAACAGCCGCGAGCTCCGGACGGCGCTGATGGCGTCCGCGGCGAGGCTCCTCGGGTTCTGGTGTCGGTGAAGCCCAGCGGCGGGCGTGGACATGCGCACCGGGTGTCCGCGACGAAGGTGAAGTGGTGGCCGGGGTTAATCGGCCAGTGGTGGCTTGGTGGGAGTGGGAACGGAGGGGGACCAGACGACGGCGAACGGTGGCGGGCACAAGCGTTCGCGCTTGCGTTCGTTTGCAGAGAGGAAGGAGCGAGGGCGAGGGCGAGTGAGGGAATTGTGTGCGCGGGTGAGTGAGGGAGCGAAGGGGTGCTCGGGTTTTGCTCGGCCGGCGGCGATGCGCGTTCGTGGCGGGGGCCACGGCGACGCGACGTCGCGGCAGAGCGGCGCGACAGGCGAGGCGGGCGCGGAGTGGGCGAGGCGGATCATGGCGTGATTATGGAGGCGAGGATCAAGCGACGATAGGGCGAGCGGGATCCTTGGCAGGGATGGGCCGCCACGCGGCGCTCCGGCAGGCGTACGGCGCGGCCGCGCGGTCGGGCGCGCGCGCGGCGCGGGAGCGGAGCAGGCGCGGCGAGCGCGGGCGAGCGTGGACCGGCGCGCGTGCAAGGCGGGCCGAAAGGCCGGATGGGCCGAAAGTGGGGCGCGGAAGAGAAAATTGTTTTCCTTTTTCTTTTTCCAAAACCTTTTCAAACTTTGGCCATTCAAAACAGTTTCAAAAACTCTAAACTAGGTTTTGACCCAAACATAAAAGTTGCTCAAAATAATTTTCTCTAAAACTTTCGTATAGAACATTTTTGCTGAAAAGCATTTGTACAACCTCCACAGAAATAAAGCCAATTTTGAGACATAAATCATTTTGTTTACCCCATTTTTAATTGTCAAAGTATTTTGAACTAGACCAAGGTGTCAGCATGAAAAGTATTATACTCAATATTCTTTATTTTATGAAATTATATGCCAAGTCAGAAAGTCACTCAAACAACCAAGTCCAGTAGAAACCAAAATCCAGATAAATAAACAAAAGGCAAAAAGCACTCTTATACACATGAAATGATGCAATGCATTGCTTATGCATTTTAGTGGCTAAATGTAGTTCCTAATGCAGTGCTTGACACTAGGGTGTCACAACCCTTCCCTCTTAAAGAAATCTCGTCCTGAGATTTGGGTTACGTACCAATCTTTATAAAAAGCGGGATAGTTCACGCGTAAATACTCCTCGGTTTCCCAAGTTGCATCATAGGGTCCATGGTTGCTCCAGAGGATCTTGTAAGTCTTCACTGTTCGGTTGCGAGTCTCTCGAGTCTTGGTATCCATTATCTCCTAAGGTTGTTCATAGTACTCTAGATCTGATCTGATTGTGACATCTGGGTTCTGAACTTCTTCTTGTTCTGGAACTCGAAGACACTTCTTCAACTGCGATACATGGAACACTGGGAAAACTGCGCTCATCTCTGGGGGTAACTGCACTTCATAGGCTACTTCTCCCTTTCTAGCTATGATCTGATACGGTCCCATGTACCGGGGTGCTAGCTTCTTCTTGATTCCAAAATGTTGGACTTTTCTCATGGGTGAGACCTTGAGATAAACATAATCTCCTACTTGAAATTCCAAGGGTCTGATTCGTGTGTCAGCGTAGCTTTTTTGTCGGGACTGTGCTGCTTTGATATGTTGCTGTACCGTTTGCACAATCTCCTCAGCATCCTTCACATAATCTGACCCATAAAATCCTCGATCTCCTGATTCAACCCAATTTACCGGGATTCTGCATCTTCATCCATATAAAACTTCAAAAGGTGCCATTTTTATACTTTGCTGATAGCTGTTGTTATACGAAAACTCGGCAAGGGGTAACCATTTCTCCCATGATTCTCCTGAGGATAGAACACAAGCTCTGAGGATATCTTCCAAAATTTGATTCACTCTTTCTGTTTGTCCTGCAGTCTGAGGATGATAAGCGGAACTCCTTACCAACTTAGTTCCTAGCTCCTTGTGCAACTGTTCCCAGAAGCGTGCTATGAACTGGGGTCCTCTATCAGAAACGATCCTCTTCGGAACTCCATGTAACCTCAAGATGTTCTGAATGTACAAGTCTGCGTACTGATGGGGGCGGTGTGTAGTCTTAACTGGTATGAAGTGGGCCACTTTAGACAACCGATCCACGATAACCCAGATAGAATCATTTCCTTTTTGAGTGGTGGGAAGACCTGCGATGAAATCCATACTAATCTCTTCCCACTTCCATTGTGGGATTGATAACGGTTGTAGCAATCCGACAGGTCTCAGATTGTTAACACAGAATTTTCGCACTGTGACAAGTGGGCCAGTACGACGCAGGTTCGAGAGAAATTACCGCTTAAGGGATTCGGCAGGCAACGAACGCGGTCGGCTAACTCGATGCATTCGGCAAGGCTGTAAGGGCGACTAGTCAATGGCGAGCGGGTTCGGCAATGTGGCGATGCGGTCGGCTACCTCAGGTTAAGTCGGTTTGCGACAAATACAGCACATCAGAAGATTCGGCAACAGAAGATTTTGTCGTTGTTAGCACGTGCCGATTATTAAGGGAGGCTTAGAATAAAAGGCATCGCATTTTAGATAAGTTTCCTGTTTTGTCGTTGTAATCGTGTCCTCGTAGGACTCAGAGAACACCAGGGTATAAATATAAACCCTGAGGCCATTGTAATATCTGTTCACAATCAATACAACCAACCCGGCCCCGCGCCGTCTTCGAGTCCAAGTCGTGTCGTCGTGTTCTTCGAGAGGGGCCATCGATCCGTCGACCTCCGTAAGTTCCGGCAACCTTGTTATCATGTCTAGTATCGTGCGGCGGATTTAGATATGGTGCAAGTAGTCTCGTACGTTAAGCTTAGTATCGTGCGGCGGATTTAAGCTTATGACGGGAGGTCTTTGTTTATGTCTTGTATCGTGCGGCGGATTGAGACACAAATAAAGATAGTTATCGGCTCTATTAGATGTGGCAATCTAGTAGATTCATTAAGTTACCTTGTGTTACATGTTTTGTTATGTTTATTTCATCGTAACACTTTTGCCCAATCCAGATACCGTTCGGATCGGTTTTATCTTTTATAGATCTGCTCTGTTCTTGCACGTTTGTTATTGAAAGATCTGTTATGCAAGTAGATCTATTGTTCGTAATAGCCGATCGGATCGTATCTGGATTGCCATGTGGTGAGGGTTCATGCATGTTAAGTGTGTTTGATCTATGACAAGGCTAGGTGTCGTGCGGCAGGCGCAGGCTTTAGATTAGCTTAGTCATGCTTAGCTTGTATGTTCAATCTCCATGGATCCCAACTCGGTTGTACAATCGAGATTGGTTAAGTTTTAACTCATATATAATACGTCATGCAAATACGGTTCTCATGCAAACGTGTTCGGCAACCTGTTATTCATGTAACTCTGTTCATATTGCCGAATAACCTTTTAGACCTGTTGGCAGATAGCTTTCATAGCTATATGTCGTCGTAAGTGGCTTCAGGGCCGTACATCTTGGAACTGTCTGGTCATACCCGGCATGTTCCAGCTTTGTATTTAACAGCTTATCTCCCTTGTTAGTTGTAGGGCAAACTGACTGGCACGCACCGGACTTCTGAGCACCCGGGCCACATTTGAAGCCAGCTTCTCCGGCTTGCCGTGTGCTTGGCGCAGTGCGCCACTTTTTGCGCCAACACACTTTTTGGCACGCCCGGTGGGACCCTTTTTTCCTGCAGCAATGGTCGAAGTCACTGAAGCCGAGGCCAGCAACAAGGCGGGGCTCGTGCAGGTGCAGCTCACCGAACTACCCGACGAGTACAGAGAGCAGGTAGAGGATGCTTGTGCCGAATTCCAGGCCAAGTGCCTAGAAGCCTTTTCCAAGAACAAGAGCGGAAAGGTTCGCCGTCTGCACGATCTGCCGAAGCCCGTCCAGCCCAACCCGAATGATCCCGGGGAAGCGGAGGCAGTGTTGAAAATGTCTCATATGATCAACGAAGCTGTCTCTGGTGCCATCGGTCGCATGCATGGGGCGTTTCTCAACACTTTCCGCACCATCATGATCGCCCAATTCGGCCCCAAGGCCGATGAACTTATGGAGGCCGAGTTTGGCCCTATAGCAGGACCACATCTTTTCAATCTGCCGAATCACCTCAAGGGGGCAGGAACTGCTGGTGAGGAGACCCCGCCTAAGGCTCAATCGAGCGGAATGACCATTCAAGAGAAGCACACGCCAGAAGGCCAGTTGCCGACCATGGGTCAGCTCACGTTCGGCGCTAAGGGTCAGCCGCCAGAGTCAACACGCAAGATCTCCCCGCAAACCTATAGGCTCATAAAGGACTACTATGGAAACGGGTACCATGAGATGCTTGAGCCTCACAACATAGAGGGTGCCCCGCATCCAGGATACGGGAAGCCGACGGCCGAGAAGACCTCCGACTCTAATGTCGATGTCATGCTAGAGAGGATGGCAGATATGATGCAGCGCACTTTCGGCCTGAAGCCTAAGGGTACTCATGCTTACAGATCTCCGTTCCCCGAATGGTTCCACCGTGTGGCTCTACCTCCCAGAGTCAAAGTGCCGACAGACCTGTCCAAGTTCTCCAGCTTAGACGACACTAGCACGGTGGAGCACATCAGTCGCTATCTGCTCCAGCTTGGAGAGGCCAATACCGAGGATGCCTTCAGGGTTCGGTACTTCCCGTCATCGCTCACTGGGCCGGCGTTCGCTTGGTTCACGTCTCTGCCACCGGGCTCTATTCTCTCTTGGGCAGACTTGGAACAGAAGTTCCATACGCACTTCTACACGGGCACCAAGGAGAAGAAGCTGGTGGACATCATGTATGTGCGCCAAAGGCCGAACGAGACACCGCAGGACTACCTGCGCAGGTTTAGGGAAGTCAAAAGCCAGTGCTTCGGCATGTACCTGCCGGACGACCAGCTTCCACCATTGGCCGTGGCGGGCATGCTCCCAAGCATCAGAGACAAGCTCTTCGGCCAGGAGTTCGAGGACCTGGGTCATCTCTCTCGCCGGCTGAATGAAATGACTATCCAAGCGCAAGGCTTCCGGAGGGAAGGGCGCTTCCAGAGGGACAATGTCGCGGCCCAGATGTATCAAGCTTTCCTGGACGAGGCCGATGACTATACCGATGCCGAAGATGAGGTGGCCGCTGCAGAGCTCAACTGGGATAAAGAGCCGACTCAGGCCAACAAGCAATGGCTGCGCCAGCAGAAAGGGGCATACGACTTCGACGTCACCAAGGCCGACAAACTCTTCGAGTTTCTGATTGCCGAAGGGAGAGTCAGGCTACCCCCGGATCACTCGATGCTGCGTCCTGGAGGGGTTAAGGACAAGAAGTACTGCGGCTTTCATAACACTAACACCCATTCTATTAATGACTGCCGTGTGTTCAGGACAAGGATCCAGAAGGCCATCCAGGATGGGCACATCAAGTTCAATGGCAAGATGAAGATCGATGCCAACCCCTTCGCCCAGAACTCCGTGTTCGTCTCAGTAAACATGGTAGCCCCGGAGGATCCCAGAGGCAAGGGCAAGGTCAAAGTCCTCACCTCCGACAAGGCGCGCGAGTCTGGCGCAGTGGATCCCGATCGGCAAATCACTGGCGATGAGCTCCGACAGCATGCCCAAGCCGCGAATAGCCGATACGAGCACGGAGAGTCGTCTTTCAGGCGCAGGCCTACCCACAGGGATCTCCTTAACAAGTGGCGCCGGCAAAATGAGAAAGAGCAGAGGCGTCTCCAACGCGAAGAGCGAGAATTCACGGAGGAATACCAGCATGAGAACGATCACGCGGGAGAGCACCGGTATCGTCTCGAGGAGAGGGCTTACCACAGAGAACAGGCCCATCGCTGGGAGCAAGAACGCCGCCAAGAGCGGGAGCAAGCTCATTGGGGCTGCCTGTTCTTCCGCCACTGCTGGAACGAAGGCTTGAAACTGCCCGCCGTCAACAACTGCCCCGAATGCAGCGATCAGTACAAGGGGTATAGGCAGGATCGGGTCAACCGCCGTCCCGTCCATGAAAGGTTGGGAGCACGCATCCCAATGGACGATCGGCGCCCAAAAATGAGAAGCCCGGGTCGGCGAGCCAAGAGATATGCCGACCAGGAGTGGGTGTACCACCAAGACGACAGCGAGGAGGTACAGCCCCGCCCATATAGGTGGCAAAAGGGGCAGTGGTGCCCACCAGGGCTCAGAAAAAGCCAGAAAAGGAGAGTGCAACGCCTCCGGAATAGGGAGTTGGAAGAAGCAGCTGCCAACGGGAAGAAGCAAGAGTGGCGCCCGAAGGAAAAACCAGATGACGCCGACAAGGGCGCTGACGTGGCCATGACTTTCTTCCTTCCCCTGGAATTCATGGCTCCAATCGGCCAGGGAGCACAGGACGAAGCGCGTTCGGACTCCGACGAGGCCGAGCACAACGAGCTCGCGGCACAGCTCGTGTTGTCTCAGAAGGCAGCATTTGACAAACCAGCCAAGCATCGGCATTTGAAGCCGTTATATGTCAAGGGGTACGTCAACGGAAAGCCGCTAACCAAGATGTTTGTCGATGGCGGCGCAGCGATTAACATCATGCCTTACGCCACCTTCAGAAAGCTGGGCATGAACGATGAAGACCTGCTCAAAACGGATATGGTACTCCGGGACTTCGCCGGTAATCCCTCTGACACTCGGGGTGCCGTGCACGTGGAACTGATGATAGGATCCAAGACGCTCATCACGACCTTCTTTGTCATTGACGGCAAGGGGGCATACAGCCTGCTTTTGGGCAGGGATTGGATCCATGCCAACTGCTGCATCCCTTCGACCATGCACCAAATACTCATTCAGTGGGTTGGAGATGACATCGAGGTTGTCCAAGCCGACGACTCGGTGAGTGTTGCCACCATTGAACCCACTTACTGGGAATTCGACGGAGTAGACTGCTTCTCCGATCGCGTGTGGGGAGAAGGTCCTGTCAACATCTACGGCAGGGATCAACAGCCGATCCAAGCAGTCGGCTCTCAAAGCTTCTTTTAGATGGACAACCCAACTGACAACAGCGAGGGCAAACTGGGACGTGGGTTCACGTCGGTTGACAAGTTAGAAGAGGTGGATGTTGGTAACGCGAGTAAGAAGAGGCCGATGTTTGTAAGTTCCAGTTTAGACCCTGCTTTCAGAGTGCAGCTAGTAGATCTTCTAAAAGAGTTCAAAGATTGTTTCGCTTGGGACTACACAGAAATGCCTGGATTGGATCGGTCCATTGTTGAGCATAAGTTGCCGATCAAACCCGGGTACCGCCCATATAAACAACCTCCACGTAGGATCTACAAGGAGGAAGTGTTGGCCGACGTGAAAAAGGAAGTGGAAAGATTACTAGAAGCTAAATTCATTCGGCCGTGTCGATATGCGGAATGGATCTCCAATATTGTCCCGGTGTACAAGAAAAACGGGAAGATGAGAGTCTGCATCGACTTCAGAAACCTCAACAAAGCCACTCCTATGGACGGTTATCCAATGCCGATGGCCGATTTGCTAGTGGATGCTTCGGCCGGTTTTGAAATCATAAGCTTTATGGACGGCAACGCAGGTTACAATCAGATCTTCATGGCTGCAGAGGATGTGGCAAAGACCGCCTTCAGGTGCCCCGGCCATATAGGTTTGTTTGAATGGATGGTCATGACTTTTGGTTTGAAAAATGCCGGTGCCACTTACCAGCGAGCCATGAATTACATATTCCATGAGCTGATTGGCAAGATCGTAGAGATCTACATTGATGATGTGGTGGTCAAATCCAGAAGCAAGGAAAGACACTTAGCCGATTTAAGGAAGACCTTGGAGTGCATGAGGAAACATGGTTTAAAGATGAATCCAACCAAGTGTGCATTTGGGGTGTCGGCTGGTGAGTTTCTGGGATTCCTGGTCCACAAAAAGGGGATCGAAGTCGGCAGAAAGAGCATGGAAGCAATTGATAAGGTAGTGCCGCCGACCAATCTCAAGGAACTGCAATCACTGCTCGGCAAGATCAACTATGTCAGGAGGTTCATATCCAACTTGTCCGAGCGCGTGTTACCATTCTCTCCACTGTTGAAGCTCAAGAAAGATCAGGAGTTCGTGTGGGGTGACGTGCAACAAAAGGCTTTCGATGAGATCAAGGAGTACATGAAGGCACCACCAGTATTGGTTCCTCCACAACTCGACAAGCCTTTCAAGTTGTACGTGGCGGCCGACAACCTAACAATAGGGTCAGCCCTCATGCAAGAATTCGAAGGAAAAGAGAGAGTCGTAGCCTATCTTAGCCGAAAGCTACTGGACCCCGAAACAAGGTATTCGGCTACGGAAAAGTTGTGCTTGTGCGTTTTCTATTCCTGTACCAAGTTTCGGCACTATCTACTGAATGCCGAATGCGTGGTAGTATCAGAGTTTGATGTAATCAAGCACATGTTATCAATGCCGATTTTAAGTGGAAGGATCGACAAATGGGTTTTGGCCCTTTCTGAATTTGATTTGCGTTTTGAATCGGCAAAGGCTGTTAAAGGCCAGATTATGGCTGATTTTATCACTCACCACCGTGATCCTAATGCTAACATGGTAACCATTATCCCTTGGGCATTGTTTTTTGATGGATCCTCGTGCAGCAAAGGTGGTGGAGTCGGGATCGTGTTGATTTCTCCCAAGGGGCACCCTTCAAGTACTCTATACCGATCGAGTACCCGGTAACTAATAATCAAGCAGAGTACGAAGCACTGCTCCGAGGGCTGCGGTTGCTTGTGGACATTAAGGCAGACGCCGTGGAAATCTTCGGTGACTCGGAGTTGGTAATCAGGCAGCTGACAGGTGAGTACGAGTGCAAGAACGACACGCTGCAGGAATATCTCGAAGGTTGCCAAGAGCTCCTCAGACAGTTTCGATCGGCAACCTTGCAACATATTCCTAGGGGGCAAAACGAAGAAGCAAACCAGTTGGCTCAGGCAGCATCCGGGTATAGGGAGAATCAAAACATTTTTGCACTTGAGGGAGAGCAAACAACCCCAGAAGATGATCAAGCAGTCCCAGGTGATAATCAGGCAATTGAAGACTGGAGAGACAACATTGCCGATTACCTCAGGGACCCGTCCAGAAAAGTCTCCCGAAAACTCAGGTACAAGGCTCTTAAGTTCACGCTCTTGGACAATCAATTGTACTACAAATCCATAGATGGGGTTTTGCTTAAATGCCTGAACCAAGACGGGGCTAGGAAACTGATGTATGAGGTGCACGAAGGCGTATGTGGTGCACACCAGTCGGCTCACCGTATGAGATGGTTAATCAGGAGGACTGGATATTTTTGGCCGACTATGCTCGAAAATTGCTTTGAGTACTACAGAGGTTGTCAGGATTGCCAGCGATTCGGCAATGTGCAAAGGGCTCCAGCATCGGCCATGAATCCGATCATTAAGCCTTGACCTTTCAGAGGATGGGGCATTGATTTGATCGGCCAGATTCACCCTCCATCTAGCAAAGGACATAAGTTTGTCCTGTTGGCCACGGACTATTTCACTAAGTGGGTTGAAGCCATCCCATTGAAGAAGGTGACGTCAGAGAACATGGTGTCTTTCGTCAGGGAGCATATCATTTACCAATTCGGCATTCCTCAGTCCATCACTACCGATCAGGGAACTCAGTTCACTTCCTCGGAGTTTTGTGACTTTGCCGAAGAGATGGGGATTAAACTCTATAATTCTTCTCCTTACTATGCACAGGCCAATGGACAGGCAGAGGCTTCTAACAAAATCATGATTAAAATCATTCAAAAGAAGATCGAAGAGAAACCTAAAAGGTGGCACTTGGTACTCAACGAAGCTTTGTGGGCGTACCGAATGGCTTGTCATGGGTCGACTCAGACGTCGCCATACGAGTTGGTCTACGGGCATCACGCAGTGCTACCATGGGAGTTGCAGTCGGGGTCAAGACGAGTGACATTGCAGAACGATCTGGCTAAAGAGAATTATAAGGATTTGATGATGGATGAGCTAGAGGATTTGCATTTGATTCGTCTCAAGGCCTTGGAAAATATTGAGAAGAATAAGATACGCGTTGCCAAGTACTACAACTCAAAAGTGAGAGAAAAAGGATTCGAAGAGGGAGACTTGGTTTGGAAAATTATCTTGCCAATCGGTACCAAAGACAAGGTATTCGGCAAATGGTCCCCTAACTGGGAAGGGCCTTTTCGAATTCTGAGACGTGCTCCGGGTAATGCGTACATTCTGAAAACCTTCCAAGGAGAAGAGTTTGCTAGGGCAATTAATGGACGTTATCTAAAGAGATTTCATCCTAGCGTGGAGGTCGGTGCATAACGGAATCAAGGACTAGCGGGCACCGACGGCCGATACAAGGTTGTATCGCCCTTAGCACAAAAAATGGCCAATAGAGTCTATCGCCCTTAGAATAAAAAACAGCCGGCATGGCATGTGTCGCCTCTAGCACAAAAACGCAGAAATACAGGGCCAAGTGTACGCGGTGCTGTGCAATCGGCTAGATAAATCAAACACTCAACAAGCACAAAATAGGAGAATGGACAAAACATGCTATGTTCGATCTGTTACAGAAATTATCAATTCACTCGTTCAAAAGCTGGTTGATCGACTTTATGGCTTCTGCTCTAATTCGGCTGACGGCATCTAACACCTGTTGATCTTCATCCGCGGAGTTTTGGATCTTGGAGAGTCTGATCTTGATTTGCTGATCTTCTTTGAGGATGGAAGTTACCTTCAGTGAAGCTGTCCTTATGTTCCTCGGCAGATCAACCATGCGAGCTTTGTGGGATTGGATTTTAGTGTTAAGATCGGCTAACTGAGCTTCCAGCTTGCTTTTCTTTTCCTCCATTACTTTCAGTTCGGACTCCAAGGTTTCCAGGGAAGTTTTTGCAATCTGGATGTCAGAATGCAGGTTCTTTACTTCCTGTTTCTTGGAAGACCTACTATGCTGCAGGGCAGTTTTGGATGATATGTTTTTGATCGCTCTCTTCACTGAACTGAAGAAATCATCAAGACAAGCTGCAGATTCTAGATGAGCTAAAGAAGCAGGGGGAATGTCTTCATCAATGAGCTCCAGAGTGTCCCTTATCTGATCTGCGTTTTGAACCAAGTCGACGATGTCTTTATTCAGAAAATTGGTTATTTCTTTCAACCGGGCCTGGTTCTCCTTTGATAGGGTCTGTCGGGAGGTACTCTCCTCACCTCTCTCGGTGATGTAATCTTCAGTGGGAAAGGAATAACTTGTACTCGGCTCTTTGGTGTTTTTCTGGAGAAGAAAGAGGAAGAGTTGGCCGAGTAGATGTTTTTGGTAAAATGCAGAAAAGAAGAGGAGCTTTACCTGTTGAATTGATTGATCATTGGAAGGTGCTACACCTTGACTCACTTGAGGACTCTGTTGAAATTCCGGAGGGGAACTTGGAATGCGATCGAGGGGTGACTTTGTTCCTAGTGCTTTCAAAATGGTATCTGTTTCAGGTAGAGAATATGGACATATAGTAGAAGAGGGAAGAATAACTAAATATAGCACCTATGGTTCGGTCAGCATCTTCATCCCTTGAAGCATCAGGAGATTTTTGATTCTCATCTTCATCTGGAACATTCCTTACGGGGGTCTCAGAGGATGTTTCGGCAGTTGTTGAGGTATCACTGAGTTTCAGAATTTCAACCTGTGGCTAAAACGAATAATAAAACGGAGGTTTGGTCAAATCCATTGCCAAATGAGATTAATTGGCGCTGAGTGAAAACTCATACCTCGGAGGATGGTTTCGCTCTTTTAGTCCTTGTTTTCTTGGATGAAGAGACAATTTCAGATGCTTTCCTCTTGCTTTTTCCTTCTGGGAACATGATAGTAGAGGTTGCAGGGATCTTCATAAAGCTGGCCAGATTTGGAGCGTTAAATCCAAGGGTAGGATTCGGCCCAGCCTGATAATATTTGGGCACTTTGGCAGGAGGTATAGGCTCGGGATCCTGTATATGACCGAATGTTAAAGACTGATTGGATTCAGAAACAGAGAATGACAAGAGCAATGAAATTACCTCACTATCAGAGGCGAAGTCAGACTGTAAACTCTGACATAGAGGATGGATTGGCACGTTGAAAATATGAGTATGCCATTCTCCCCACCAGGAAATGAAAAAAGAGTGAGTTGCATCTATTATCCCAAATGGAGATGGCTTGTATGTTGGCAGCTCCCATCCAAGTTCAAAAACTTTTTTGGCCATTATACCTTCTGTGATGATTTCCCTGGGCCTTATCACTGTTGAAAAGAAGAATCTAGGGGGCAACTGGCCGCATCCTAATTGTCTGGCTGCTGTGTTTGGATAATAAAATTCATAGGTAGACTGTACCAGTCTTCCGTGATGGAATTCGGCTGGCAGGGCGCAGGGCCTAATGAAGGAATTGAAGATATCTATAGATGTTTGATCCACACAGCCGAATTCATAATTAAACTGACAAGGGAAGGTCAAGTTCTCATTCTCCCTGTAAGGAAACCAAAGCACGTTACCAAAACCTTTGAAGAATAGTTTGAAGAGGTGGCCAGTGTCCATGTCAATGTTGATGGATGATGCTGCTTCTCCGTAGGTTTGGCAGGCTTTAACTCTTGCTGATTGGCCTTCGGCGTAATTGACTGAAGGGAAGCTCAAGTTAAGCAAACTCACGGATACTATCTGGTGCATATATAGTTGAAGCCACATTTGGACCAACCACCAAGGGCCGTTGACACAAGCGACCTCTCTGCCTGTGTGCATCTGGATAGTAATTTGATGCATCATGTGATAAACGGACCCCAGGAGGTATTTGCCTAGTGGAATGTGAATGCCTGCCGATAAATCCTCGGCCATCACCATATGGTTTAGAGTAGGTTCATTGGATTTTCCGCAGAAAATAAATCTGCATAGCCACATGTTCATAAAAGCTTTCGATTCTTTGTCAGAAACAGTATTGGATGACTCCATATAGGTCTGAATGTATTTGGCCCATCCGCATCCGGAACTGGCGGCTCTTTGACTGCTCTTGTTCTTGTATTTATATGGATATACTGGTAAGGTTGTATTCAGACCCGTCATCATGAAGATATCGGCCAAGGTGATGGTCATCATACCATGGCCAAAGATAAATGCATTAATAGCATTGGACCAGAAATGAGATACTGCTATCAGAAGGGAGTCATTTCTAGGCATTTCTGATAAAGATAATTCTAGGCAGTGACCAATGTCCTGGTTTTCCCAGTGGTTGCTTCTCTTTTCAAGTATCCTCCGATACCAATTCCGCCATCCGACAATTGGGGGAAAGGGCCAGTTCTTGAAGGTGTTTGGCCAGTGACTCGGTGGAGTAACTCCGGACTTGAAGGGAATTCTTTCAGTTTCTTTCTCGATGATGTCCGCCGGATTGGGATTTCCCATTGGACCAAGAAGATAAGAGTCGGGATTGGCAGCATAAGGGATCAGAATTTGGTTCTCATATTCCTTCAGAAAATAGCAAAAGGGGCGAAGGAATGAGTCGGGGAGAAGGCTGAGGGGAAATTGATAAGTAAGTGAAGTTTACCTCTGGAATCTTGTCTTGAGTCGCCATCAGAAGCTTGAGGTAAAGGTCGACTGCGCAAGAATTTTGGGATTCTCGGATGGCGGCTGCAGTGCTGGAACGCGGAAACCTAGAGGAAAGAGGACTTGTGGTCAATTTCAGAACAAATGCCTTTGTTCAAAAATTGAGGGGGCATGTGTTAACACAGAATTTTCGCACTGTGACAAGTGGGCCAGTACGACGCAGGTTCGGGAGAAATTACCGCTCAAGGGATTCGGCAGGCAACGAACGCGGTCGGCTAACTCGATGCATTCGGCAAGGCTGTAAGGGCGACTAGTCAATGGCGAGCGGGTTCGGCAATGTGGCGATGCGGTCGGCTACCTCAGGTTAAGTCGGTTTGCGACAAATACGGCATATCAGAAGATTCGGCAACAGAAGATTTTGTCGTTGTTAGCACGTGCCGATTATTAAGGGAGGCTTAGAATAAAAGGCATCGCATTTTAGATAAGTTTCCTGTTTTGTCGTTGTAATCGTGTACTTGTAGGACTCAGAGAACACCAGGGTATAAATATAAACCCTGAGGCCATTGTAATATCTGTTCACAATCAATACAACCAACCCGGCCCCGCGCCGTCTTCGAGTCCAAGTCGTGTCGTCATGTTCTTCGAGAGGGGCCATCGATCCGTCGACCTCCGTAAGTTCCGGCAACCTTGTTATCATGTCTAGTATCGTGCGGCGGATTTAGATATGGTGCAAGTAGTCTCGTACGTTAAGCTTAGTATCGTGCGGCGGATTTAAGCTTATGACGGGAGGTCTTTGTTTATGTCTTGTATCGTGCGGCGGATTGAGACACAAATAAAGATAGTTATCGGCTCTATTAGATGTGGCAGTCTAGTAGATTCATTAAGTTACCTTGTGTTACATGTTTTGTTATGTTTATTTCATCGTAACACTTTTGCCCAATCCAGATACCGTTCGGATCGGTTTTATCTTTTATAGATCTGCTCTGTTCTTGCACGTTTGTTATTGAAAGATCTGTTATGCAAGTAGATCTATTGTTCGTAATAGCCGATCGGATCGTATCTGGATTGCCACGTGGTGAGGGTTCATGCATGTTAAGTGTGTTTGATCTATGACAAGGCTAGGTGTCGTGCGGCAGGCGCAGGCTTTAGATTAGCTTAGTCATGCTTAGCTTGTATGTTCAATCTCCATGGATCCCAACTCGGTTGTACAATCGAGATTGGTTAAGTTTTAACTCATATATAATACGTCATGCAAATACGGTTCTCATGCAAACGTGTTCGGCAACCTGTTATTCATGTAACTCTGTTCATATTGCCGAATAACCTTTTAGACCTGTTGGCAGATAGCTTTCATAGCTATATGTCGTCGTAAGTGGCTTCAGGGCCGTACATCTTGGAACTGTCTGGTCATACCCGGCACGTTCCAGCTTTGTATTTAACAGCTTATCTCCCTTGTTAGTTGCAGGGCAAACTGACTGGCACGCACCGGACTTCTGAGCACCCGGGCCACATTTGAAGCCAGCTTCTCCGGCTTGCCGTGTGCTTGGCGCAGTGCGCCACTTTTTGCGCCAACACAGATGTATAGCTTTTATCCTGCAGCAAGTATCGCATCTTGCGACATAAGCTGCGACTTCTTTCTTCATCTTGGACCACCAATACCTTGTTCTCAGATCTTGATACATCTTACTGCTCCTTGGATGGATAGATAACTTTGAACTATGAGCTTCATTCAGAATTCTTTCTTTCAACTCTGTATTCTTGGGAACAACCAACCTCTGATTATACCACAGAATTCCCTGCTCATCTGTTCTGAAGTTCAAAGAACTACTGGTTTCCAACCTCTTCTTAATCTGGCAGATCTCTTCATCGGTCTTTTGTCCTTCAATGATGTCACTTTCCAAGGTGCACTGAAGAGTGATATTGTTTAGCGTAACGGGGTGCATAAGGTTGAATCCATCTTCCAAAAGTGGTTGTAGGGAGTTGCAATGAGTCTTGCAACTCAAAGCATCGGCTACAACGTTCGCTTTTCCCGGGTGGTAATGGACTTCAAGGTTGTAATCCTTAATCAACTCTAACCATCTTCTTTGCCTCATATTCAGCTCTGGCTGGGTGAAGATATATTTCAGACTTTTATGATCTGTGTAAACATGACATAGATTACCCATAAGATAATGCCTCCAGATCTTGAGTGCATGCACTACCGCTGCTAATTCCAAGTCATGAGTGGGGTAATTCTCTTCATGCGGTCTCAACTGGCGGGAAGCATAGGCGATAACTCTTCCATTATGCATGAGTACACATCCAAGTCCAATCTTGGATGCGTCACAAAACACATCAAAAGGTTCCTCCAAGTTTGGCTGAGCCAACACGGGTGCGGAAGTCAACAACGTTCGGAGAGTGCGAAAGGCTGTTTCACACTCTGTAGTCCATTCGAACTTCTTGTTTTTCTGCGTCAAACGGGTCATAGGCTTGGCTATTCTTGAAAAATCCGGAATAAACCGACGGTAATATCCGGCCAAACCCAAAAAGCTAAGAACCTCAAAAACATTGGTGGGAGCTTTCCAATCCATAACTTCTTGTACCTTAGACGGGTCCACGGAGATTCCTTCCTCTGAAAGGATGTGACCAAGGAAAGGTACCTTCTTCAACAAAAACTCACACTTGCTAAACTTAGCATACAACTTGTGCTCTCGAAGCCGGGTCAAAACAACTCGTAAGTGCTCGGCATGATCCTTTTCATTCTCAGAATATACCAAGATATCATTAATGAACCCCACAACAAACTTATCCAACTCGGGCATGAAAACCGAATTCATTAGATACATAAAATGTGTCGGTGCATTGGTTAACCCAAAGGACATAACTAGATACTCATAGAGTCCATATCTGGTGGAGAAAGCTGTTTTCGGTATATCCTCTCCTCTGATCTTAATCTGATGGTATCCTGACCTCAGGTCGATCTTGGAGAACACTTTTTCCTTTGATAACTGATCAAACAAGACGTCGATTCGGGGTAAGGGATACTTATTCTTTATGGTTACTGCATTCAACGGTCGGTAATCCACACACATCCTCAAAGTTTTGTCCTTTTTCTTTACGAAGATGGTGGGACATCCCCAAGGTGACGAACTCGGGCATATCAAACCTTTATCCAAAAGCTCTTGCAACTGAACTTTGAGTTCTGCTAGTTCGTTAGCCGGCATCCGATACGGCCTCCGTGAAATCGGTGCCGTTCCAGGGATTAACTCTATAGCGAACTCCACATCCCTATCTGGTGGTAGTCCTGGCAACTCATCAGGGAAGACATCTGGAAACTCACATACTACTGGGATCTCAGCTATCTGCTTTGCCGTGACATTGAACAACACTCCTATCTCATGAGGGTTTCGGGGTAACTTAAACCGAAAGGTAGACCCACTGCGAGGGCTAACCATAGAAACTACTCGCTCTGCGATGTCAAGATTGACCTTCCAGAGTTTCATCCAACCCATACCCAAGATCACATCCAAACCCAAACCAGGGATTACGATGGGATCCACTATGGCCTTCTTATCCCCAAAAGTCATTTCCACTCCTTTAGCCATTTTACGCGCTGAGAGAATAGCTCCGGCGGAACTTATCCGATATCCCCGATCTAACTCTACCAACTCAAGATTACTTCTTATAACAAAGTTCTCACTTATGAAAGAATGCGATGCTCCAGAATCGAACAACACAACTGCGGGGTATTGATTAACAAGAAACGTACCAGCGGTGATAGGCTCTCCTTCTGGCACTTCCACAACGGTGGTGAAATGCACATTGCCAGTGCGAGGTCGGGGCTGGGTGTACGGCTTCTTTGGTTGAGGGCACTGGCATGACAGATGTCCAGTCTGACCACAGTTGTAGCACGGTCCAATCACATACGGGGTCTTGGGACCTCCTGCACTTCCTGCTTTGGCTTTGTTCTGCATTAGAGGAGCAGTGTAGGGCTTCTGAAAACCGGGACGGGAACGGTTGGTAGTGATCTTCCTTTGTGGGGGACGGAACCTTGCTCTTGCAACTGGCGGGCGATACGGGGTGCGTGTTCCGAAAGGGGTCCTCTGTTGAGATGAACCTCCTTCGTTCGCACGACGACGAGTCTCTATCGCTAGCCTGCTGTCATTGGCCTCTTGGTTTAGGCAGTCACTGACGAAGTCACTGAAGGTGGTGCGGTGACTGTTGCCCATCTTTGAAAGCATGGCGGCACTCATGCCACGCTTGAAGCTTGCGATCTTCTTGGCCTCTGTGTTGACAAAGTCGGGGGCATAGCGGGATAGATTGTTGAAGCTGTGGAGGTATTCCGACATGGACCTGGTTCCCTGGGATAGCCTCATGAACTCGGTAGTCTTCATTTCCATCAGACCACTAGGGATGTAGTGGTTGCGCATAGCAGTGGAAAACTGATCCCAAGTGACACGTGTATTTGCAGACAAGGATGCACGGTACTGGGCCCACCATAGTCCTGCGGGTCCTTCCAACATGTGGGCGGCGTACTCCGCCTTGAGCTCTTCTGTCAGACGAAGCAGGCGGAACTTCTGGGTGATGGAGTTGAGCCACTCATCAGCCTCAAGCGGTTTGGTGGCTTCCTTGAACACAAGGGGACGGGTGTCCAAGAAGTCACGGTATGAGCTGTACTGATTAGGCTCTGGGCCTTGGTGCTGGTGATGCTGCTGTGCAGTGTTGTTAGCGATGTTGCGGAGGGTGGCCTCCATGTGCCTCTGCATCTCTTCCATGTTCCTCTGGCTACCCAGAAACTGGCCGAAAAACGCTTCCGGCGTCATCGGCGGCGGTGGGGGAGGTGGCAGATTCTCCTCCTGTCCTGCCCCCTGAGCACGCTGGCTGCGAGTGTGTGCCGACATCTGCATATCCCATTAACAAGCAATCATTAGGTGATGTTACATTGATCATGAATAAATACTGCGTTGTACATAATTCGAAAATTTAGCACACGACCAAGTATAATTACTCATTTCCATACAACATCACAGAATAATCGTTCAAAATTAGACATGCAAATGACGGATTTCCATAAAAGGATGCCACATCGAAGTCTGGACTTTGTCCAAAAGCCATACATGCCATCATATGACTTAAACATGAAACCAACACATGTTTAGGGTGTTACATCACTAGCGAGCACGCTCAAGCTATACAAAAGAAAACGATCCCTAACGAAGCTAACGCTCAGGCGTCTCCAGCGGCGGATGCGGCGTCCTCTGCGTCGGCGTCGATCATAGGCTCGTCAACGTGGGCCTCCTCCGGTGGGACGTCGGGACCAAGGACCTCTCCGTCCTGGGGATCCTGGGCCTCAGCTGCGGGGACCTCGGCGGCTGCTGGGGCGGCGGCCTCCTATGCGGCGTGGTGCATCTGATGAACTGCCTCGTGGATCTGCTGTATCAGCTGGTGAGCTCCCCCTCTAAGCTAGTCGAGCGTTGTGCGAGCCTCATCCCGTTGAAAGGCGGTGGTCAGATACATCTGTTCTGCGACTGTCCTGGCAGTGGCCTCTGCTGCTGCTGTAGTACGGGTGTCGTCTCGCTCGAGGGTGACCTGTTGTATCCTCTCCTGAAGACGGGCTACCTCAGCGTCGAACTCCTCCTGTAGTCTTCCTTTGCTCTGGTAGGTGGCGGTGAGAGTGAAGGACACGCTCTCAAGAGTGCGCTCCAAGCTCTCACATACACCTAGCAAAGCTCCGGTGGCGCTCATCGCAGGCATCTCGCAGAAGAACCTCTCCTTGGGGCTCCCTGTCAGAACTGACTCCAAAGTCTGCCTCCAGCGCAAGGGAAAAGGTGATCCATGTGGGAACACTCCTGCCATTGCACTAGCAAGGTCGGCGGGGAAACGGGCGATGATGTCCTTCAGCACTAGATACGCTGCCCTGTTGGCTCCATCCTTGGCGCACGTGCCTCTGGTGATCTCGGTCCATCCTGTCCAGTGGGGCTTGGCAGGCAAGGCTTGAACCTTGATCTGCACCATGACCAGAGAATCCTGCCCATAGATCTCCTTCTGCCATGAATACCTGGGCTCCTGTCCCTCCTCATAGCCCACGGCCTGCAGAATCCTCCATAGGATCGTGGGTAACCCGAAGTAGGACAAGAACGTCTTCCGGGTCAACCTGGTGGCCAAACGGTGACGTGGAACTCCTCTTCCTCCTGTGGCCTTGCGAGCAATCGGCTTAGTCCGGGCCATCTGTAGAAACAAAGGGTTTCGAACTCTCGTGAGACGAATATTAAGTTGGCAAATTTTATAGAAAAGAGACAACTTTTAATTAAGGGGAGGTAATGTAAATGCAAGGATATAAACATGATGCATGATCGTACTTACGGTCTCACTCACTAAAAATGACTCATAAGTCCTAACGTTCTAGTCAGTGGCAAGAACGATCTCTCATGCGTTATCTACACGTTCTACTCGATCGCATAGTTAGTGTACCTGCAGAAGATTCATTTCAACCCAAAGCAAAACCCCATGATAAACAACAGAGTATTGGCTAATATGCCCAAAATACATAGAAGCCAACACTAAACACCATGCACCAATATAGAAAACACCCCCCAAAACATTGATACCCTCGTATATGTTCGCGTGGAGCTTGCACATACTTGGTATAAAAACTCTCACCTAGACCGACGGTTGGACGGTCATGCTCTCATATCTCACAAAATCATTTTATGCATGTTTTCGCAATCGACGCATTCTCTTTCCCTCGAGAATGGACCAGCAAATAAAGATCTAGCATGAAACAAATCCCTAAACCCTGTTAGCAGTTAAGCCACCTGAATTCCTAGTATAGGGCTTAAGGACGAGACTAGGCACACTTAGCAATTGAAAATAGTTTTGAAATACCCATTTTAGTTCGAAAATAGCTCTTTGCGGATGCAATAACTTGAACCATGCTCCGATACTAGCTGTGGCGGAACCGTCCTGATTATAAGAGCTCAAGTACCGTCTTAGTCAAATCCGTCTGACAACGACTTATACTTGAACCCATATAACCCCGGTAGTCCAGAAATCTCGAAGGATTTCTATCATCTTGCAACATACAGGATCGCATTGTTCAAGAATTACATTCACAAGGATACATCGCAGATAAACGAAACCGGATTTAAAACATCAGAGTGCGAATTTAAAACTGAGTTATTACAATACCAAATCTTTAAGTGCGGAAGCTTAAATAAATTTGAAACACGACCACCACACTTGTGGTCCAAATAAAACATTGTTTGATACATCAATCTAACACAACTCACTCCTTTTTCATGTAATGTGCCACTAGTAGTCTCAGACCAGCAAAAGAAAAGGGGAAGCTTCTGGACAACCCTGCCCTGGGCCTACTCCTCATCACCTTCCACCGGGTAGAGGCAGTGCTTACAATAGCCATAGTAAACCTGGCCATCTGCAACAACGGGATAAACCCTGAGTACGGGAATGTACTCAGCTAGACTTACCCGTCCAACTGAAAATAAAGACACCAAGGATATGCAAGGCCTTTTTGGTGGAGCTGGGATCTTTAGTTGCAAAAAGCTCAGAATTAAGATAATGAGTATTAATGATATGGGTGAGCTGTCACTTTTTAGACCTATTCCTTATTCTAAGTTTGCACCTGGTCTAAAGCACACACTTGAGTCTAACAGGCAATATTATAACCATATCCAGTTGACTTATCCACATTTTAGTTGAACCTTTAAAACATCACATGGAGTTGTACCGTGGTGAAGCTCGCCATAGTTTCCCACTAACCGGGGGAGACGGCGACTCGAATCGAATTCCAAACCAGCTGGTGAAAAGACTTTTAATACCAGCCCACACTTTCCCCGTCGGGTCCATGCATTGGGCAACCGCTCGATGCTTGTTCGTGGTGGTAATCGTCGTGGCTCACAGCACGGACCACCCAATTGGAACTATACGATGGCCATTCCGAGGCAGATCGTGTTTCCATACTAGAGGGTGCGACACGGGTTGAGACCGGCCCGAACAGCGTCTAACCGGATTTGGGGTCGATGATTACGGCACCGACATATCCCTAAGTAAAAGGGCACGTTCAAAAATGAACGAGGGCCAACATCGATACAAACCTACACGATCCAACGGATGGACTGCCCAAAGTTTCCAAACTTGTGCCCTGCCATCCAGTTCACTGTATTTCATTACTACTCAGGTTCTTTTCCACGATAGCAAATATAGCCAACCGTGATCCGGTAAATACCCACCAGGGGCATTACGGGAACATCCTTAACTACTACTTTTTATTAAGCGGGCTAAGCAATTCTACATTTAAATAAGTAACAGGATAACAACGCAGATATTAATCAATAATCAAGGAATGGTAATGCAGCAATTAGGATTCAATCAATTCCTATACCTAATGCATCACAATATAAAAGGACTCAATTAATTTAATTGTAAAAGTTGGGAGACTTAAAATGCTCCGGGGCTTGCCTTGAGAGAAGACTGAGGCCTCGTGGGAGGGGCACTCAGGCAGGTTAGTGTCTGCCGCGGGATCGACTTCCTCGGTTCTTGGCAGCTCCTGGATCTCCTGCTCGACGTTTTCTTCCGGTTCCTGGCTGGGCTCCGGGACTGTCGATCCTATTGCATGCGACGAATTATAAATAAATAAATACGCGGTGCGGAATGCGGTGTTATGAAAAGCGACATTTCTTGCAAGCCAACAAAACCAACTTGTTGAACCACTTTCGACATTGAGGTAACAACTTATTTACCCCATAAAACAAAATCCATTATTGCATCTATTTCTTATTTAATAATTTAAAAGAAGCTCGGGTTTGAACTGCAAGTGCATTTTTCTGAACTCAGAAAAATCCACAAAAATTCCAGAAGATGACTGACACTAACTGGACTTCACTGACCAACTTCCAGCAAAAGACAAAACACAGAACAACGTCTACAAAAAGATGAAATATATTGCTCAATAAGTGCTTTGAACTAACTTTTCACACAACAAGTGTCAAACAGCAGATTTCATAATTTTCCTAGCTTCCTTTACTCATAAACATTCTACTATAGAAAATGCACTGCCAGAACATAATTACACAAACCTACACAAAATAAACAAATCTATTCCAAAATAACCCCATTGCACTACAACCGTACTGGAAAAGGGTGCTAAACTCATTTTCATATTTTTTCCAGATTCTACTCCATAGTTCATACTTATTAAGAAAGTTCCATGAACAGAAACATTATATTACTTCCTACATGAATTTTCAAAGAAAAACACAGAAAAGTACATTTGTACAACAACTCCGTATTTCTCCACATAACAACCTATGCTTAACATTTTTTTTAGCTTGGACATCACACACAAAGACTGCACAAATTTTCCCATATTTTATTTTGACATATAAAACACCTTAACACTTATTCCAAGAAATCAGCGCAAAAGGACTTTAAATCATAACAGAAACTTTTTCTACGTAAACAGTGCCTCATATATTTTTCACACGTACATAACATGATCAAAAACTTACACAAAATTTCCCATGAATTATCTCAATCAGAAAACATATAAATGCATTTATTTTAACAAAAGCATGTAAACTGGATTAAATAAAAACAGCAGTATAAACTTTCACCAAAAATACTTTCATATTTTTTCATGGTAGATCCACTCATAAACAAACTATCAAAACTGAAAGCACCTCATTTGAACTTCTAAATCGTGCTATACAAAAATAACAAGCATTTCTACCAAAAATAAATAAAAAGGGAAAAACATTTGAATCTCTCGGCCCAACTCGCGTAGACTTGGCCCATAGACCAAGAGTGGCTGACGTGTGGGGCCGGCCAGGTCAACGGGCCCACGTGTCGGTGAGAGCCGAACAGGGGACGGGGTTGACCGGCGATTGCTCGCCGGCGGTGGGGTTGCCGGCGGTGAGGTTAGGCTCGATGAGTTTGTCCCGACGAGGCGAACCCATCGGTGGTGATGGTTTGGCCAATGAGTGGTCGTAGCTCGCCGGTGACGAGCCATGGCGGATGGTGGCGGTGGTGGTGCTCGGCTTGGCTGTTCCCGGTGGTCGCCGGTGAAATTGGTGGAGGCAAAAGCCTAAGTGAACCCTAGGGAGGCTATTCGAAGGGTTGGTTTGGCCGGTGAAGCTCTGGTAGAGCTTGGCCTCGTGCACGACCATGGCGGCGCCCATGGCGCTCGGTTGGGCCAGAGGGGGAGGCTAGAGGGCGGTAGAGTTGAGGCTAGGTGGTGTTCTCACCTTGCCTTGGCGTGGCGAAGCTCATCGGTGAAAGAGGGGAAACGGAGATGCTTCGGTCGGGGATGAACAGCCGCGAGCTCCGGACGGCGCTGATGGCGTCCGCGGCGAGGCTCCTCGAGTTCCGGTGCCGGTGAAGCCCGGCGGCGGGCGTGGACGTGCGCACCAGGTGTCCGCGACGAAGGTGAAGTGGTTGCCGGGGTTAATCGGCCAGTGGTGGCTTGGTGGGAGTGGGAACGGAGGGGGACCAGACGACGGCGAATGGTGGCGGGCACGAGCGTTCGCGCTTGCGTTCGTTCGCAGAGAGGATGGAGCGAGGGCGAGGGCGAGTGAGGGGATTGTGTGCGCGGGTGAGTGAGGGAGCAAAGGGGTGCTCGGGTTTTGCTCGGCCGGCGGCGATGCGCGGTCGTGGCGGGGGCCACGGCGACGCGACGTCGCGGCAGAGCGGCGCGAGCGGCGAGGCGGCACGATAGGCGAGGCGGGCGCGGAGTGGGCGAGGCGGATCGTGGCGTGATCGTGGAGGCGAGGATCAAGCGGCGATAGGGCGAGCGGGATCCTTGGCAGGGATGGGCCGCCACGCGGCGCTCCGGCCGACGTACGGCGCGGCCGCGCGTGCGCGGCGCGGGAGCGGCGCAGGCGCGGCGAGCGCGGGCGAGCGTGAACCGGAGCGCGTGCAAGGCGGGCCGAAAGGCTGGATGGGCCGAAAGTGGGGCGCGGAAGAGAAAATCGTTTTCCTTTTTCTTTTTCCAAAACCTTTTCAAACTTTGGCCATTCAAAATAGTTTCAAAAACTCCAAACTAGGTTTTGACCCAAACATAAAAGTTGCTTGAAATAATTTTCTCTACAACTTTCGTATAGAACATTTTTGCTGAAAATCATTTTTACAACCTCCACAGAAATAAAGCCAATTTTGAGACATAAATCATTTTGTTTACCCCATTTTTAATTGTCAAAGTATTTTGAACTAGACCAAGGTGTCAGCATGAAAAGTATTATACTCAATATTCTTTATTTTATGAAATTATATGCCAAGTCAGAAAGTCACTCAAACAACCAAGTCCAGTAGAAACCAAAATCCAGATAAATAAACAAAAGGCAAAAAGCTCTCTTATGCACATGAAATGATGCAATGCATTGCTTATGCATTTTAGTGGCTAAATATAGTTCCTAATGCAGTGCTTCACACTAGGGTGTCACAATAAAAAAATTCTCTGTATTGATTGATGAGTTCCGAGATGTATCAATAAAAGAACAAATGGCTGTAATTTTAAGGTTAGTAGATGACAACTCTATTTTTTATTTTGACTTTTACTTGTACACTTACTAATAAAATACAGTATGCAGGTTTGTGAATGATGAAGGGAAGGTGATGGAGAGGCTCCTTGGACTTCAACATGTTCAGAGTTGTACAACTGCTGTATTGAAAGAAGCTTTGATTAAAATGCTTAATAGTCATAACCTACCAATCTCTAAGCTTCGTGGGCAAGGTTATGATGGAGCTTCCAATATGAGAGGTGAATTTAATGGTGTGCAAAAATTGATTCGAGATGAAAATCCTTATGCTTTCTATGTGCATTGTTTTGCCCACCAATTGCAATTAGTGGTTGTTACTGTTGCAACTTCTACTTCAGCTATTGCAGATTTCTTTAACTATGTTCCTCTAATAGTCAACACTGTCGGTGCATCTTGTATGAGAAAGGATGCCTTGCTTGCAAAGCATCATGATGTGCTATTAGAAAAGTTGGAGAGTGGGGAGATTATCATTGAGAAAGGTTTGAACCAGGAATGTAGCCTAGCAAGGCCTGGAGACACTAGATGGGGTTCACATCTTAAAACTTTACTTCGTATTTTGGTGATGTGGGAAGCTGTCATAGACATTCTTGAGATAGTAAAGAAAGATTCTTTTAAACCAACAAGTACTGGTGGTGCATTTGGTTTAATTGGTAAAATGGAGAGCTTTGATTTTGTGTTCATAATGCATTTAATGATAGAATTATTGAGCATCACGGACAGTCTGTCACATGCTTTGCAAAGGAAGGATCAAGACATTGTTGAGGCAATGCATTTGATCATAGATGTGAAAGAGCAGTTGCAGGACATGAGGGACAATGGATGGGATCCCTTATTGAAAAGAGTGAAAACATTCTGTGATAAAAATGAGATTGAAGTGCCAGATATGGACAAGGAAATAAATGCTAGAGGGACATCTACTCGTAGAAAGCAAAAGGTTACAAACAAGCACTTCTACCATATTGAGGTTTTCCTTGCTGCCATAGATGCCATTTTGTCTAAGATGAATCATCGAATTGGTGAAGTTAGTTCAGAATTATTAGTATGCATGGCTTGTCTTAACCCAAGAAATTCCTTCTCTAATTTTGACGTGGATAAGCTTGTGAGACTTGCTAAAATTTATGCTGTGGATTTTGATGTTGGTGACCTTCTTCTTTTGCCTGGTCAACTGAGAGGATTTGTCAATTGTGCTAGAAGAACTCAAGAGTTTCTTGGATGTACAGAGCTTGGAAAGGTTGCTGAAATTATGGTTCGGACTAAAATGAACTCATCTTATGGATTGGTGTATCGGCTCATTGAGTTAACATTAATTCTTCCCGTGGCAACAGCTTCAGTTGAGAGGATATTTTCTGCTATGTCTATTGTAAAGACAGATTTGCGTAACAAAATGGGTGATGAGTGGCTCAATGACTTAATGATATGCTACACTGAGAAGGAGATATTTAGAAGCATCAAGAATGACAAAATCATAAAGCGATTTGAAGACATGAAAACTCGGTGTATGTTAGTGCCTCGGAACAATTTAGTGGTATGATATATGTTCTCTTCTACCTTCAAAACTATGAAGTTAAATACTTGAAATTTGTGTCACTAATTTATTTTTTCTTGTACATAGGTTACTTCTAATGATTCATGAAGAATATGGCAGCGTTAATGCATCGTCATCCATCAATCTTTTGTTGGTTAGTATTGTATCTTTTAATTCTTATTATGCATTTTAGGATGCACTTTCGATTATTTATCATAGTTATCATGTAAAAGATTTAAAACTACTATATATTACCCGTATATGGGGTATAATTGAGTTAAATTAGTTTAGCTCTCTTTGGCCCAACCCCTCCTAAATATTTTTTCTAGATCCGCCACTGATTACAATCATTAGTGGCATGAGAGAAAGAATTATGATATTTACAATAAGCCCTTCTCTTCAATTCGTCGGGTGATGGCAAAGTGTAATTAATTTTAAGATAACCGAATTTAAGCAATTCGTCAAATATTCGGTCACATTTAGAGTAATCAAAAGTAAACTTTACTTCCTCACCCTGATTCTTTTGAATCGGTTTAAGGGATGGACAAGTAACTAATTTGTTCTGCGCCGGCCATAGAAATTTGGCAGCATAACAATCTTTGGATTCATTGTTGGAGCTATCAGAATTCATCTCGATCATGTGCACGCCCGACCGATGAGTTTTGTGAGGATCGTAGGGTTCTTTAAGGCGCGATTCTATTGAAACGGCCTTCTGTAACAACTGATTTACATTGAAGAAATCATGATGCTCAAGCTTATCTTTAATCTCCCGACGTAGACCAGCGAGACATAGATCTGTTAAATCTCTGTCGGAGATCATTAGGTGGAAACATCGGTTTTTAATTTCTTTAAAGCGTTTAAAGAAGTCGACCACAGGCTCGCTGCGTCCCTGTCGAACCGATGTGAGATGTGACAACCTAGTTTCCTGGACCCCATCATAAAAGTGATTATGAAACTTTTCCTCTAATTCGCCCCAAGAACCTATGGTGCATTCCGGTAATGACGTGAACCAGGCGAAAGCTATACCGGTAAGATACAAAGGGAAATGCCATACATTCATGTAATCTAGAGTACTGGCTTCACCCATTTGTGCAAGGAACATGCTGATATGCTCCATAGTCATTTTGCTACCGTCACCGCTAAATTTATAAAAATCTGGTACCCTCCAGCCGTAAGGTGCTTTCATGAAATCGAAGCATGAAGGATACGGTTTAGAATACGTGGTCCTAGTAGGCTTGAACTGGACCCCTAAACTGGTTTCAAGCGACCTAGTTATTTCTTCCTTGAACCGATTTATGGCTCATCCAAAATTGGTGTTGGCCAGGTCGGTCGTGCCACCATGCGTGACATTGTGGCCTGGGTGCTTCGGTGGATTGGGCAACATTGTTCCCTGTCCTCCTGAAGTCCTATTTGTTGTTGTACCCTGGTCGGTGTGTGTAGTCCGACCAGATTTATGAAGAACGTTATTGGTTGCCGATGTACCGACTTCACCACATCTGGTCTCGGCAGACCCTAAATGTCCAAAATCAATGTGTGACGTCTGCCCCTTAAAGGAATTAAAAGGCATGCCAAACTGTGGTTGCCCAGTTGAAATTTCGGGTTTGACAGTTTTACCTTCTAACTTATCCATGCCATCGCTAAGCAATTTAAACGAATGCTGGATGGTATTGGTAAGAGTTTTTGAAGTATCGACCAGCATTGCAGAATAATTGGCATGGGTAGGGTAAGAATCTTCAGGTACCTTAGCATTTACCTTATCCGTGGTGCCCTCAGCGTCTGTAGTGGATATGGTAGGGATGATCTCGCTGAAGTCCGGCTCATTGTCTTGAGTAACCCTGCCGCGCCGATCCTTTGAACAACTTTCTAGGAAAGCCTTCAAGACGGCGTCGAAACTTGGCCTGCGCCTATTGCTTCAACTCATCGGGGAGCTCGTCAATGCCCGCAGGATGAACGATGTTATCCTTGTCGGTAGCACCGTCTTTACCGCCCATGTTGGTAGTAGATGAGATTTCAATCGTCCCCAGCGGAGTCGCCAAAAAGTGTGTTGACGTCGGAAGTGATCCGAATCACACACCAGCAGGGCTAGAACGCCCGAAGAGGTTGCAGATCAACCTAAGACAACAAAGGCCTTGGCTGAATCGTCAAAGACCGATCTAGAGACAGGTCTAAGTCGATTTAGGGTTTTAGGCCCTTGTGTTGGTAACTCTAGAACTCCTCCCGGGAAGACCCATCGGGGAGAAGCACGTAGAGGTTGTTCTAGGACCAGCAAGGCCGCCTAGAACGCCGTCGAGTCTCGCTGGGAGACGCGCCGAACAGCAAAGTAGAGGGGAAAAAGGGGTAAAAGGGATAGTAGATTGATTTGATCGATTGATGTTGGATGCCTCAATCGGCCATGATCCTCTTATATATATAGAGGGGGCTGGTCTTATCCCAATAGGAAACATCTCCAGATACGATCTCCTAGTTTCCTAACCGAACTCTATCAAAATATGGAATCCTAGAAGTTAATCCGGACACAACAAGATAAACCTGATCTCGCCGATCCTTGAATCAACTAAATCGGTTTAATGGGCTTTATCAGCCCGACCTTTCAAGAGAAAGATCTATATATTAACACTGAATCCATCATTCATCGTAACCATAAGGCCTCCGACCAACGCCACCTGGCCGGACACAAACATTACTGGTCGGAAGTCCAAAATAATCAGGCCCATTTGACTTAAAACATCTGACTTGTCAAATATGAAATATTAAAAGACAAATTCGACCCTAATATTACAGGTCGAATACCTTTTCTAAATTCATCTTTTATCTGTGACACTTTTTAGTGTCAACAGAGTCCAACTCGAATCAGGCTTTCAGCCCCTTAAGTGTGCGACCCTATGGGTTCACGCACACATAGACACGGCCCGAGTACTCCTACTCGCCCGATAGTTGACAGCGGCCTCTAGCAGGACGTGTCAACTCCTGTGTATGCGCAAAGATCATATCAGACAAACCACCATGATCACATACACGTAATTCTCTTGCCATACTATATTTGGTCCAACTCATAGGTTAACATTTAACCTAAGCACGGCCATGCATTTTATGATCCAATCATTTGAGTGATCCAGTGACATCTCTCTCGCATGGAGAGGGGCAAATCCCATCTTGATTGTCTATGTCTCACAACATATTTCCTGACAAACCCGAAGACTATCTTTTTATGACTACCCTGTTACGAAGTAGCATTTGACAGTCCCTAACTAAGTCAATTCACATCTTGAGTACATACCACAATCTCAGGTTGAAGGACATAACGTACATGATGTGTAAAGAGATAATAAGAACATCTTGTGTTGGGTCAGTCCAGCCCCATGTCATACATGTGCCCACATTATTAGTTTGACATCTCTATGTCTATGACTTGTGAAACATAGTCATCAACCAATACATATGCTGATCTAATATTCATGTATGTCCTCACATGAACTCTGATCAGGGACAACAATCGAATAACCATACAAGTAAAAGAGTTTCACAGACAATTCACATAATCGTCAATCAATACAAGTTGTCTTTAATGGATATTCAATAAACATATAATAAATCATGGATACAATAGAAATATCATCATCTCCATGATTACCTCTAGGGCATATTCCTAACAGTCTCCCACTTGCACTAGAGTTAATCTTTTAGATATCTAATACCCATAGACCTCACATGAGCCTCATGCTTAGGCTATGGAAGAGCCTTTGTCAAAGGATCTACTACATTCAAATTTGTATGTATCTTGCACATCTTAATGTCATCTCTTCTAATGAACTCTCGAATGAGGTGAAATTTCCGCGGTACATGTTTGTTCTTCTGGTGATTCTTTGGCTCCTTAGCCTGCGCAATTGCCCCATTGCTATCACAATGTAGAATCGAACATGGTCTCCTGCTTGGAACTTTTTGAACTGACTGCACCACCATTTATTGTGAACACAAAACCTGATTGAGATTGTGAATCATTTGTGTCAGTTTGGAAGCTAGCATCGATGTAACCATTTACAATGAGCTCCTCCTCACCTCCATAGATTAGGAACACATCTTTAGTCCTTCTTAAGTACTTAAGGATGTTTTTAACAAGTGTCCAGTGACTCTCACCTGGATTAGCTTGATATCTGCTCGCAACACTTAGAGCATATGAGACATCCGGTCGTGTACATATCATGGCATACATGATGGAACCAATAGTCGAAGCATATGGAACCTTACTCATGCGCTCTCACTCATCAGATGTCAAAGGACATTGTTTCTCGTTAAAGCGCATACCATGTGACATAGGCAAGAACCCTTTCGTGGACTGTTCCATGTTGAACCGCTTCAACACCTTATCAATGTACGAATCTTGGCTTAATCCTATTAGCCTCTTTGACCTATCTCTATAGATCTTAATGCCCATAATATATGTTGCTTCTCCTAAATCCTTCATAGAAAAACTATTATTCAGTGAAGTCTTTACGATTTGCAACATTGTAATATCATTCCCAATCAACAGTATGTCATCTACATACAAGATTAGAAACAAAATAACACTCCCACTTTCCTTCTTGTAACCATAAGGTTCTCCTTCACTTTGACGGAGGCCAAACCCTTTGACCACCTCATCAAAACGAATATTCCAACTCTGAGATGCTTGTTTTATCCCATAAATAGATTTCTTAAGCTTGCATATTTTTCCAGTATTGCTAGGATCAACAAAACCTTTGGGCTGTATCATATACACGTCCTCTTCCATATTTCCATTTAGAAAGGTTGTTTAAACATCCATCTGCCATATCTCATAGTCATAATAGGCAGCAATTGGTAGAATGACCCTGATAGATTTAAGCGTCGCTACCAGCGAGAAAGTCTCATCGTAGTCAACTCCTTGAACTTGTCAAAAACCTTTTGTGACAAGTCAAGCTTTATAAACTTGGACGTTTCCATCCATATCCTTTTTCTTTTTATAGATCCATTTGCACTCTATGGGTCTTACCCCATCAGGCGGGTCAACCAAGTTCCAAACTTGATTGGCTCCCATGGAATCTATCTTGGATCTCATGGCACTATGCCATTTCTCGGAATTTGGGTCCATCATTGCCTCGACATAAGTCACAGGTTCGTCATCGTCTAACAATAACACATCTCTACACAACTCACGGATTATTGCCGACCTTCGTGGTTGGGGTGGGGTGTCTGTTGCCATAGGTAGCTCAACTTGTTCTGCTACATTAGCATCACTCGTGGAGTCAATCCCTGTTGGCTCATCCTGAACTTCTTCAAAATACACCTTCTTCCCTCTCTTGTCCCTTTCGAGAAACTCTTTCTCTAAGAAACACTGTTTCGAGCAACAAACACTTTGCTCACATAACGGTTGTAGAAGTAATACCCTAAATTTTCCTTTAGGTATCCCATGAAAAAGCACTTGTCCGACTTGGGTGTTAGTTTATCTGATATAAGTCGTTTGACATAAACTTCACAACCCCAAATCTTTAGAAAAGACAAACTGGGACTCTTACCAGTCCACATCTCATATGGTGTCTTAACTACGGACTTGGACGATACCCTATTTAATGTGAAAGCGACTGTTTCTAGAGCGTATCCCCAAAATGATAAAGGAAGATCCGACTGGCTCATCATAGATCGAACCATGTCTAACAAGTTACGTCGCTCGGACACGCCGTTTCTCTGAGGCTTTCCAGGTGGCGTAAGTTGTGGAACAATTCCACAACTCTTAAGATGATTGCTAAACTCGTGGCTCAGATATTCGCCTCCACGATCAGATCGCAAGGCCTTAGTTTTATTGCCACATTGATTCTCTACCTCATCCTGAAATTCTTTGAACTTTTCAAATGTCTTAGACTTATGCTTCATCAGATAGACATTGCCATATCTGCTAAAATCATCAGTGAAGGTTATGAAGTATTGAAATCCGCCTCTAGATGTCATACTCATTAGTTTGCATACATCAGTATGTACAAGTTTCAACAAGTCAGACGCCCTCTCAGGAAAACCTGTGAAAGGCGACTTGGTTATATATCTTGCCCAGCAAACAAGCCTCACATGTCTCGTATGATTCAAAATCAAACGAAGTTAGAAACCCATCAGCATGGAGCCTCTTCATGCGATTCTCACTTATATGACCCAAACGACAATGCCACATATAGGTAGGACTTAACTCATTAAGTCGAGGCCTTTTAGTAGTTACATTACAAATAGACATAGGTGCATCATCAAGATTTAAAATAAACTACCCATTCACAATGGATGCAAAAGCCACAAACATATCATTCTTAGAGATCACACAACCATTGTCTTTACTCGCAAATGAATAACCATCCTTCATCAAACATGAAGGTGACACAATGTTTCGACTTAAACCTGGAACAAAATAACAATTTTTAACTCCAAAATAAATCCTGATAGGAGGTGTAGTTGCATCGTCCTGATGTTCAATGCAACAACTCTTGCATTATTGCCCACACAAAAATCAACCTCCCCTTTTCCAACGCTTCTACTTCTTATCATTCCCTGCATCGTATTGCAAATATGAGCAACCAAGCCGGTATCAAATACCCAAGAATTAATATAAGAGTTAGTGAGGAAAATATCTATAACATAAACAACAAGTGTATGAGCAGTGGGAGTACCTTTACCGCCATCCTTCTTTAAGGATGCCAAGTACACCATGCAGTTTATCTTTCAGTGACCCTTTCCCTTACAATGGAAGCACTCAGAATCAGGAGTTGGTCCAACAACATCAGGCGCAGGAGGGTTTGGCTTAGAGATCACATCTTTGGTCTTGCCCTTGCCCTTCCTATTCTTCCAAAAGTTGCCCTTCTTCTTAAAGTTAGGTTTGTTTTGAATCGCCATCACATGGCTGCTGCCAGCACCTTTCTTGATGTCTGCCTCTACTGTCTTAAGCATGCCACACAGCTCATTCAAGCCCCTCTCCGCGCCATGCATATGGTAGTTCGAGATGAAGTTCCCATAGCTAGGTGGGAGAGAAGAGAGAATGAAATCACTAGCCAACTCTGGACCAATTGGGAAGCCTAGCTTCTCCAACCTCTGTGCGTAACCAACCATCTTGATCATGTGTGGTCCAACTGTTGCACCCTCTGCTAGCTTAGTCTCAGCAAGAGACTTAGAGACATTGAACCTTTCAGTCCTAGCCTGAGTCTAGAACATCTCATCCAGCGCCACGATCATATCGTAGGCTGTATGGTTATTATCAAACTGCATCTGCAGGTCTGGTTCCATGCTAGCAAGTAGCAAGCATCAGGCATCCCACTTCAAGATCAGCATCACATGCTTTCTTGTAAGCGGTTTTCTTAGCAGCAGACGCATTATTTGTAGGTTCCTCTGGTAATGGGGTGTCTAGAATATCTTCCTTTTTCTCATCCCTGAGAACAATTCTTAGGTTGCGGATCCAATCCGCATAGTTTGTTCCATTCAACTTATCTTTCTCAAGGACTGAACGTAAAGTAAATGGTGGATTGCTAGGTGCCATTGATCTATAACAAAAGTAAATGCAAAATACTAAGACAATGTATCCAAGACAAAGTAAATGATATTAAAACTTTAATAAAATGTACTCCCACTAAGATTAATATCCCTCCATTGAATCTTAGTGATTCAAGACCTAAACTAACAAGTCTACTAGTGAGCTTTAGCATCACCGCTAGTGGACATGTGTAACACCCGGTTTTCCGAAGAACACCAAGTGCCCACTATATGTGTGCCAAGGAAGTCCACAAGACACATATAGCAACAGATATAGAATTTCTCAAAGACAATGCTTTATTATATAACAAAACATAGATACAACAAGACTTACATCTAAAACAAAGCAAAGCAGAAACTACTTTCGGGGCTCCAAGCTTCACAGGGACAGTTGACTGGGGGAAACACTCGCCTAGAACTCTTGGAACAGCTTCTGAATCTCCTCACTTGATTCCATCATCTGGTACCCATCCCGGATTTTTATTGATTGTACGCAAAGCAAGGGTGAGCGCACCATACTCAACAAGTATAACATGAGGGATGCAAGGCTCAAAAGGCTAGACACGGCTGAACCGCGATAAGAATTTTTAGTTGATCATATTTTATTTATTAGACCTATGTCTCTAGGTCATGCTTAAGCTCCCATAGTGAATGTATAATTAAATATCATCAAGATTATTATTCCCCACATTATCCTTAGAACTGTCTCAAAAAGGATCCAGGCCGCTCATGACCGAGAGCACGACTGATATATCTGTTTATTCTTAACTCTGCAGAGTGTGTACAACTTTACCCACGAGTCATGATTGCCCATTGCCCGAGGCGGCCAACCTCTTAACTCACTACCAAGGTAAGTCGGCAGGGATCACTACGAAGCCTTTCCAAACTTGGTCTAACAAGTCATAGCCGCTAAGGTTTCAGTCTCCCAAGAGTTATGAACACCTCCCCACTACGGGAACACCCCATCCTCCAAAGCAATTACCCTAGTGGGACCGGGCCATAACTACATGGTACACCCCTCTTGCCCTTTCGGTAAACTACAGATGAGCTAGAACATTCAGAGTACTTAGCTAAGACAAGAGCCATGTAGTCCTCGTGGTTGTACTGTAAATCCTGGGTTGTCGCTTTAAGATTCAGAACCAACATTTGTTCCATAAATCATTACTCAAGATTATCATTTTAATATTTGGTATTTGCAAGCTAAGCAGTACTACCCGTATGCATAACCCAAGGTAACAAGGAATACAGGATAACAAAGTTCTAGGTAAAATCTCTAGGGTTCATCATATTAGACACATGCACATGAAAAGGTGATTAAAAGGTTGCTGGGAAACAAAGGAACTCATGTTACACTTGCCTTCCAAAAACTCGTGTTGATGGTTCCACTTCTTCGAAGATCTTCTTCACGACGACCTTGGATAGCTCAGACTCTAAGCGGGATCAAAGGCACCACACAAGCATCCATTCCCAATCATTACATGCAAATAAATAATATTTCTATTAGAGAAGTACACCAAACAGTACTAAAACAAGATAAAAAGCTTATAAAACTATTCTACGCATTTCTACGAACACGTGAGCGCAATAATCACTCCAATCGGGCTTTTAAATCAAAAGTTATGGCTAAAACAAGGTTCAATGGCAATTCTGTAAATAAACCAAACTCGTTTTTGTTTTGAAACAATTCAAAATGCATTTTCCACGCTTACTGGATGGCGTGTCCTATTCTTGAAAAGCTCAGGGGCTAGATCGAATAAAAACAAAGCCTTTTTTAAAACTACAGAGGACTGCGGGTTGATTTTCAAAAACTCAGAGGGCTTTTCTGCAAAAAGCGCGGGGCTTGCCGGCGCTGACCGCGTCGCTGCTGACGCGGCGGCCACGTGTCATGCGCCGAGTGGTGTGGTGTGCCACGTCAGCGGCGAGCCGGCTGACTGGCTGCGAGGCTGCGCGTCCACGGGTCCACGGTGGACCGATTACATAACCCCGAAGGGGTATCCAATCTCGGTCGTCCAGGAAACAACTGACGGTGCTGAAGGAGCAAGTGAGGGGTGGTCACCGGGGAAGAGGCTCCCCACGGCGGCACCATGGGTAACAGTGGTCCGAGCTCACCGGAGGACCATCGGATTGGCGCTCCCGGCCGTTCCAGACTAAACCGAGACCACCAGGATGGTCGTCGCGATCAGGCGAACTCGTTGGGAGGGATTTTTGGGGGAGGAAACCACCAGAGTGGCACCCTTGCACGGCGACTCCATGGATGGGAGATCCGGAGCTTGGGGACTAAGCAATTTAGCGCACTAAACTCGAAGAAGAAGATGCAGGGAGGGAGAGAGAGTTACCGCGAGCTCGGAAACACCAGAGATTGAAGGCCAAAGCCACGGTACCAAGCGGTGAAGGGAGGGTTGGTGTTCGGTGAAAAGGAAAAGGAGGGAGGAGCTGGACTGGGATGGAGGAGGCCTCGACCGAGGCTTTATAGGGTGTGGGGGGCGGTGAAGGGACGCGAATGCCCTCCGAGCTGCTGCGACAGCGTAGTGGCCATTAAGGCCACTACCGAGCGGTTACGGGGAGAAGGGGGAAACGGCGGCGGTGCACTGAGCGGCCAGAGGTAGGGGAAGAGGTTCGGGGACGCTAACGGGTGGGGCCGAGCGGTCAGGCGGACGCGAGGAGCGGCTGATGCGCGGGTCCAAGCTGTCAGTGGGCACGGGGGAAACAGAGAGGGAGCGTGCGGGCGGTGGATGCAAACTAGCAGGCCGCAGTTCGGTTTGCCGAACGGGCCGCGAGATGGGCCAGGGAGCGGGCTTGCGCGCGCGGAAAGGGGAGAAAGCAGAGTGGGCCGCCGAACCGGACTGGGCCGAGCGCAAGGCGGGAGGGGAAGGAGATGGAGGGGTGAAAGCAGGCCGGGCCAATTTTGCTGACGGGCTAAAAAGGATGGAGAGAGTGAGGGAGAAAAAGAAAAGGCTTTTTATTTTCTAAAGCTTCAAAGTTTGTTCAAATTCAAATTTGATTTTGAATTTGAACACAAGCAACCTATTCCTACACTCAGACAAAATATTATGCACCGGCATGAATGCAACAAAAATGTTTCTAAGACCCGGGGCTCATTTTAATTATTCAAAAATTATTATTTGTCCTAGGTTAAATGCTCAGAAAAATAAATAAAGCTCAAATTTATTACTAAATTTAGAAAATCAAATTTAGGGTGTCACAACATGGTAGATCAGTAAGCAACTCTTTGCTAATCATATCACATATGACTCTTGTTGTTGGCCAGCATCTCTATGCGTGCTCAACTCCTTATGCTTCAAGGTCCCTAACCGTTAGGATGACCTTGTTCAAGCAACCAATCCTTCTGCAGTAAGTATCCGATACGAACCTACCTAGTCAAGGAAAACCAGTGACACCCTAATTTCATAGGCGCACCTCCGATTGTACAAGACATATGACAATGCAAGGTTTGGGGAAGCATATGACTTGAACATTACTGAGGGATCATTCTACACTTTCACTACCGCATGTAGACAATAAACATGAATCACACGTGAAAGTAGAACATAATAAGAGAATAGCATCAACATAGATATGAGTTGGTATAGCCAGTGTCCCATTGGAGATCTCCATCTCCGCTAATCCATTCACCACGATGATCTCCATGTACATGGTGCATGTACACCATCCTCCAGCGATGAATCCACCAAGACTAGCTACAACTAGCATAATTAATAAAGCAATTACATAGTCGTGAGTAGGATCATCACAATTTGGCACGCAAGCCATTACATCAAATTGATGACAATATCTATATGGCTCATACCATATTGTCATATTACATGATGTGCAAGCCATGAATCAATTACATTCATTCATCACATACACATAAGGGCTATATCAGTCATCAATCCCTGCAAAATAGAGTTAAACGTTCCCGACATCTAATCATGAATCGCAGAAAACATAATTTTCCCGGCCTTTTTTGCAAATCTAAATTCGATGAAACTAAAGCGGGTGAAAATTGGATGTAAAATTTTTGTAGATCAATTTTCGTTTAAGGATCGTCTCAATCCGAGGTCGTATGCAAAAGTTATCACCGTTTTACCGGACAACGCTCCTCTTGAAGATTTTGTCATGCCGCCGCACATCTCATGTACCCAGCTCTTGACCTAGATTGGATTCGATCAATCTGATTGATCTCCATCTTGCCATGATTGGATTTACACGTATCACTTAACTCTGATGGCGGAATTCCAATTGGTAGGAGTAAATCGTTACATGACCAACACGGCAAGATCACGATTCAAGATCAGAGACTGATCTACACCCGCACATATCTCTATATGCACACAACCGAATCAATAACGAGGAAGTAACGACTCCGATACCACTGAAGGGTTATGAGAATGCTACGCTAGCCGAAAAACAAAATTTTTCAACCCCATAAACCAGGAACTACTGCTAGTTATAGATCACGGGATTACCACTAGACGCGCAGATGCAGCGGAAGCGACTCGATGTAGTCGTTCGCGTTGTAGCAGTGCAGTGCAATTGCTCACGTCCATCCTTCAAGTCTCCACGTGCGGTTCATCCTTGTGCTCCAGATGCAACACCTCCGAGGTATTCCACACGTACAGGGAGGAAGCGGCGCGCCTCCGGACTGCTAGGTCTGCGAGGAGCAGCGGGCGTGGGCGAAGGGTGATGGCGGCAACTGTCTAATGACATGGGAAAACACTGGTCGCCCAACCCCTCTATTTATAGGCGTCCCTAATGAGCCTACCGACTTGGAGGCCCTTTAGCAAACCCTAATCCCGGTCTGATTGGAGTCCAACTCGAATCAGGCTTCCAACCCCTTAAGCGTGCGACCCTATGGGTTCACGCACACATAGACACGACCCGAGTACTCCTACTCGCCCGATTGTTGACAGCGGTCTCTAGCAAGACGTGTCAACTCCTATGTACACGCAAAGATCATATCAGACGAAGCACCACGATCACATACACGTGATTCCCTTGCCACACTATATTTGGTCCAACTCATAGGTTAACACTTAACCTAAGCACGACCATGCATTTTATGATCCAATCATTTGAGTGATCCAGTGACATCTCTCTCGCATGGAGAGGGGCAAATCCCATCTTGATCGTGTATGTCTCACAACATATTTCCTGACAAACCCAAAGACTATCTTTATGACTACCCTATTACAAAGTAGCGTTTGACAGTCCCTAAGTAAGTCAATTCACATCTTGAGTACATACCACAATCTCAGGTCGAAGGACATAACGTACATGATGTGTAAAGAGATAATAAGAACATCTCATGTTGGGTCAGTCCAGCCCCATGTCATACATGTGCCCACATTATTAGTTTGACATCTCTATGTCTATGACTTGTGAAACATAGTCATCAACCAATACATATGCTGATCTAATATTCATGTATGTCCCCACATGAACTCCGATCAGGGACAACAATCGAATAACCATACAAGTAAAAGAGTTTCACAGACAATTCGCATAATCGCCAATCAATATAAGTTGTCTTTAATGGATATTCAATAAACATATAATAAATCATAGATACAATAGAAATATCATCATCTCCATGATTACCTCTAGGGCATATTCCCAACAAACATGGTCATAGGCTTTAGCCATGTCAAGTTTAATAGCACAGGCCCCCAACTTGCCTTTCTTCCAATTCAGATAATGTGTGCAAGCTATCAGAACATTGTCTGTGATCAGCCTTCTAGGGACAAAGGCACTTTGCTCTTCAGACATAATTTCATCTAGAAAACCTCTCAATCTGTTAGCTAGAACCTTGGAGCAGATTTTGTAGATGACATTGCAAAGAGAAATTGGCCTGAAATTTTTCATTTCCTGAGTATTCTTAACTTTTGGAATGAGAACAATTGTTGTCAAGTTTACCTCCAGCGACCAGCGCCGCTTGTTGGTCTCCCTCTCTCCCTACGGCACGTGTTGCATGTGCTCTGACCTCAAACAGTCACGATGGTGCTGAGATATTTCACAAATTCACAACCATGGCTCCGCCTATATAAACACATCTGTGCATTAGATATTCGTCAACTTGACAGGAGCTTGTGAGGTTCATAGTAGAGATGTTTGGAGGTTCGTCTAAAGGTGGGAGAGAAAAGGGTGGGAGGAAGGGACCTTCCATTGTGTGGGAGGGTTCTCTTGGTCCTAATTTCTTCTTAGAGCCATTATATGAGTTCCCCGTTGAGAGAAAAAAGATTTCACCCAGGAGGCTCCTCTTAGGGGATATGATAACCGCTTAGAAGACTGGCCAAAATGTCATCATGGCGAGGACTGTTTGGTGCAGATGAGCAACAACGGTGACATGGCATGATCCAAGAGAAGCATGTTCAAGTCAATATCAACCATTGGATCAAACATGTGCTTTTGCTCAATGGTGCAAGATGAGAAGCACATGGATTCATGGGTCCACACCGAAAACCAAATGCAACCAACTTCACAAGACTTGCTCCATGACATGTGGGGTCACCAAGGGAGAGAAGAATGTGGGCCAGCCCTGTCATAGGGGGGTCGGCCGACCCCCCTTGGTGGGACCTAGCAAAACTATTCATCAGGGTGACATCAGCACCTTCTAGAAGATGTACCCCGGGCCCACATGTCAGGGACAGGGGTCGGCCGACCCCATGGTGACCCTCATCCAAGTCGGTGGCAAAGTGCATGTTTCACACATGAAGAATATCCAAGCCATTCATCCAAGTCGGTTGTCATGGCGGTGGATCCAAGGGTGAAGAGAGGAGGATCACGCGGATCGCTGACGTGGCACTGGAGTAGCCCCTACTCCACCTCCACTATAAATAGAGGCCTTCACCCTCTCATTCAACACACCCCAAGATAGTTTACATATCTCCACTCTCATGTGAGATCAAGCAAGAGTAGTAGTAGTTAGTCTAGAGTGGGAGTTTGAGTCGAGTCGGGCGAAGCTCGGGTCTCCGGAGTCGTCTTCTGGGAGTCTGGTATAGCCCTTGTATCTTTCTTCTTTTGTAAGACTTATTTATTTAATATATTATTCTTTCTTTACTTTACTTTGCATTTACTTAAGTATTTACTTTCCAAGTATTTATTTAAGTTTTTACTTAGTGCAAGTCTATATTTATATAGTCTTGTTGTGTGCTTATCTTAGTTCTATAGTTGTCTTAGTTAGATTGATTTCCTTTACATACCTTCTTGTGTGTGCGTCATCGTCCTATCTTAGGATAGGGGCTTTAGCTATTTTGATCGATAGCTAAAGGTGTAGATAAGTGTGAGCGTGGTGCTCATACTTCATCTTATCTTTGACTACCGCTGGCTTGCACGGACAGTAGGGGTGCATGGGCAAAAGGTGACAGATTTTGCCTGGCTACCTAGATCCCCTCACGTGAACTCAGGCTAGTTTTTAAAAGGTAAGGCATCCATAAGCTAAATATCCGCTTGAGTACTAGGTTAGGTGAACAACCTTCTATCGCTTTACTCTCTCGTTTATCCCTCTCACACAAGTAGCAAGGCGTCAATCTAGTTAAGTCATCTATTTAATTAGGATTAGTTCATAGGAGTAAAGGTAGAAACATAGGAGTACTTTATACTCACTCGTTGTCCTCCCACCTAGCTAACTCTACTAAAGTTATCTTTCATATCATATACTCTTTGCTTAACTTATTTATCTTATCTATCTATCCTCCATTATATCCACTTATACCCCTTTGCTTCTCTAATTGATAATAGATTATAGTAAGACTACATGATCTATCTTTCCTCTCTCTACATCTTTCCTAGCTTGCTTTCCTTTGGGATGAAATAAATAACGATACCTTGGAATACTCCCAGGTGAAGTGCTACATCGGTATATTCTGTGCTCTTGCGGAACTATCCAATAGTCAATAGTTTTACCACCAAGACACTTCTAGCGCCGTTGCTGGGGTTAGGCTCCATAGTCTAGTTCTAGTGGTTGCGCTAAGAAGTGTCAACAAGCATTTCTGGCACCGTTGCCGGGGATAGATTAAAACTCTATTCTTAGTAGCGACGCTAAGAAGTGTCAACACCTTCGCACGATGACTCCAGGCTCCTCGCCACCTTCGCTCGTCGCCGACCAGGGTCATCGCCGCCTTCGCTCATGAAGGACCGAAAATGCTAAAGCAAGGCGACCAGAGGGGGGGGGGTGAATGGGAGCCTAAAATTTCTTCTCAGAAATTAAGGCCTCTGTCCCAATAAAATCAACCCCTAAGGCTTCAGACTCAAACATGATGCCCACGACCCTCGGAAAGAGAGTGGATGATCCCTAAGATCACAGCGAGGCACCACACAAGAGAGCAAACCAAAACTCCCAAAGCTCCGACTCAAGTTCGGCCCCAAAAACCGACTCCCGAACGTAGATAGACGGCTACGTCGGAATTCCTCCAAATACCTATGCTAACGCGTAGCAAAGATATGTAGAGAGGTTCCTAGGTGAACTCTAGGAGCAAACGAGAAGTCCAGAAACGAAGCGGAAAAGCCGGGAGAGCAAACGCACTAAAACTCACCCTACAGCAGGTTCGCGGACTGTCCGGAGACCTGATCCCGGACTGTCCGCGCCAGGGGCGGACTGTCCGCGAAACCCTGGCGGACTGTCCGCAGGTCAAAAGGCAAAATCAGCACGGCTGCTGAAACCTCCCTGCGAGACTCCCGGACTGTCCGCGCCTTTGTACGGCGGACTGTCCACCGGCCAAGTGATAAAAACGGCAATGCTGCTGGACACCCCTGCGCGACTCGCGGACTGTCCGCGCCAGTCAACGGCGGACTGTCCGCCGGTCAAAATGACCATGAGCAGTGCGAGCTGCGCTATTCTGGACTGGCCAAAACCTGATGGTCGGACAGTCCGCCACTAATACAGCGGACAGTCTGCCACTGTCCAGAAACCTCAAAATCCTCACGGGACAAAAACAAAATTGATTGGATCTTCACCAAATCGAACGGGGCTGCAACCAAACTTCTCCCAAGTGTTCTTCTACGTGTTGGGAAGCTAATCCTAGTATATCATCGCTTGAACTCAACTAAACCATGAGAAATCCGAAGAACACTATAAAAGGGGAAGAACGAAGAACGAAAATGATTTCGGCTCGATCTACTTGTTCGTGAGGATAGAGATGAATTCCTCCAGTCGAAATGTTCTCCTCACATCAAAGAACAAGTTGATTCAAACGGAATCGCAAAAGACGCAGCGTAGAGGGAGATCGGGGGAGGAGAAAATCGTGGAGAAAAGAAGAACGTGAAGAACAAATTCAAATCGTGAATTCAACCACGAATTTGATCCTTGGATTCAGAGGAATGGATCATTGATTAAGCACTCGGTGTTGGGCTACAAGCCACTCCAGCAAATCAAAGCTTGGATGGCGAAAAGCTCAAGAACAAGAGCCGGTCTCTCCCTAACCCTAGCCTCCTATCACAAACACCAAATGAGAGTGACACCGTCCCAAATGATGTGGCTGCCCTAGCAGCCCCCCTCATATATATAGGCACATGTCCGAAGACCAAAACGCCCTTACATTAAGCACTCGACCCAAATACCCCCCAGGGGTAAAACCGTCCATTCCTGACGATCTTCATCCGATGGCCACGCCCGCACATCCGGTAGCTTCGCCTCGACGCGACCTCCCTGATGCCGCCACATGCCGTCATGTCGACCACCGCGCCTTCCTCGTGGATAGCTTCGCCGCCGCGCCAGCCTCTTCACGCCGCCACACGTCGACCGTCCTTTCGGACCACTGTGACACCTCAATTTTAAGAACAAAATTGGAGCACAATATATGTATGCCAGGATCAATTTTCATACATATATCCACATCATAGTAAATATCAAAACAATGCTTTATTAATATATCAAACATTATTAAAAAAATGACCCTCGGGTCCAAAAGAAAAGTACAGACTCTCAGTCTAACTCTAATGTAGACTCTGATGTAGACTCGCGGAAACTGGACGCCATCTCCACAGGAAGGTCGACCGGGGGCTGCGCCATCCTAGTACAAGTCGTCGGGGTCGTATCCACCGTCTTCTGGGTACTCCTGCTCCGCGTCGTAGACTCCAGCGTCTGGGTGGGGTAGCAGGGGGTTCAAAGAGGAAGAGTGAGTACATCGAAATGTACTCCGCAAGTGTAGGAAATATATGCTTATGAGGCTATTAACAAAGATAGGCTGACTCTGTTTGACTCAAGCGCCTAAAGCAACACATCCTATTAAATCCTATTAATCCTATGCACCTATTTACTAGGTTATAACCACAGTCTCCAACAGAACAGTAACCACACTCAGAGTCACACCGAGCAAACCACACTCGGAGTCACACCGAGCAACCAACACTTGGAGTCACACCAAGCAAACCCACACCTGAAGACCATCAGGCAAACCACACCTGAAGTCCATCAGATGAACTGAACTAGGCCGTTACAAGGAGTCCTATGTGTATTAGTTCCATACGTCAGGACATAGAGAGCTACCTTCCGTAATAACACCAGGTCTGTGCCCGAGCCTGGGAATCGCTCCCGTACCAAGCAGTAACCCGCGTAGAAGAAGCCTCTGTACCCATGTCATATGAGACTAATGACCACATAAGGCTTCTCTAACGAACCAGAACCAACCCACCAACTAATCTTGAAGAAGTCCAAGCCGCTCGTGACCGTGAGCACGGCTGATATATCAGTTTTACACTCTGCAGAGGTTGCACATCGTTACCCATGAGTCGTGCATTACCCGTCAAGCTAAACACTGCCGAGGTGCATAGCGGGTTGCACTGCAAGGCCTTTACAAAGCCCCTCCAAGTCTGTGTTACACGTACTCTAAGGTTTCTCCCCTGTCCATAAGTCAAAGACCCCAAGGGACCCCTCTTGAGCCACTAAAACAAACCCCGTGTAGCATAACTTGGAGGAAACTAATTAATTAGCCAGGTCCAGCCCTTCCAGATCTCATGGCTGCGCTGTTAAGCCGGGTTACAGGCTTCGAGAACCGGGTCCTAGGGATCCAGGCAGGATAAGTCTAGCACAAGCCCAGAACCAAAACCAAAAGCAGCTGCCGAGTCCCACGGCACAAAAACCACCACACGGTCCATCCTGCCGGATTTACCTACTCACCATACTACTCATTACCAGACCACAGTGTTTCATAGATCATTAATCAAGATTATTAATTGTAACCAACCCATCCCAACCATGACTGCAGGGCTAAGCATGACTTCTACCCATATCATCCCAAACCAGGTGTCAAGGATAATATAACAAGTTCTAGTAAACCTTATCATAGGATTCAATTTAAGACTACATGCAACTACTGGATCTAACTACTCTAACTCAAAAGTAAAATAAATATGGGTGCAAGATGTTCAAGGACACTTGCCTGCGGGCTAGGTCGAAACTGCAAGATCTGGAGCGTCCTCGTACTCCGCACTCTCTGGATCACACATCAATACATGGCCCAAACAAAGCAATATAAGAAACAGCACATCAAACATTAAGAAAACAGAACGTAAACTGATCTACTGTGTAGAGCTCGACGAGACGAATCTAACGCAAGTTGAATGGGTCGAATCGGAGTTAAAACGCAAAAGATATGAGCATTTGAATCTGAGTGGCAATTCTGTAAATAAGTGAAACTCATTTTGTGGATTAAAATAAATAAAATCAGAAAAGAATAGGTGGCTGGACCGCGCCTCAATTTGGTAAACGAACAGGGGCCGGTTTGCGATATGCGCAAGACTCAGTGTATAGTGCCAGTGGAGTGCGGGTTTATTCCCTAAAACTACAGGGACTCTTTTGCAAAAGAGCCAGAGCTGTCGGCGCGGTGCTGACTGGACGCCACGAGATGCTGACGCAGCGCCACGTGCACGCTCTCTATTGGTGCCGTGCACCAGCTGGCCGGTGAACCAGCTGACGCGGCTTTTGTGGACTGGGTCCATGGTGCTATGCACCCGGTGCATACCGGTTCGCGGCGTAGTTCTAATCTGAGCCGCTGGGTTTAGATCTAACGGTGCAAAGGGGTTTGGGGAGGACGGCGGCGCTGTGCATGGCCGTGTGCGGTGCAGAGCGGCGGCGCCATGACCGGGGTTTGCCGCCGAGCTCGGGATACAGTGTATCGGGCATGGGAGACTGTGGGGAAGGGTTCGGGAGAGAGTGGAGCTCACTGCTAGCTTTCCTAGGGGGTTTCCGTTGCCGAAGGAGGGAAAGGGTGACGGTGGCCGGGGCACTGCGCATGGTGGCGCCATAGATAGCCCCCGCCGGAGTTCGTTGAGTTGGATCTATAGACCGGTAGAGATCTCGGGGACAAGTGGGAACTGATGCGGAGCTCACCGAGACTTCGATTACGGGGTTGTCGTCGCCGGAGGTGCCTCGGGTGAGGGAGTTCGACGGCGAGGGTGACGATTGCGGTCCGGTGCTCGGTGAGTTTGACGCGGCAGTGCTCCAGGCGCCGATCTTCACCGAAAAGGGTCCCCGATTACGTTGCAGCTTGAAGCGCCCCCCGACGTGCAGAGGGAGGTCTGCGGTGGTGTGAGAGCTGAGGCCTGGAGCTTGAACTCCCGTCAGCTATGGAGGTGTAGACGGTGATGGGCGCCGGAGCTTGGCGGCGTATGGGTGGAGGAGAAGGGAGCCGGCTGTGGAGATTAGCGGTGCCATGCGGTGTGGATGGGCGCGGGCGCAGAGGTGGTAGCTACTTGTAGGCAGAGGAAGAAGAGAGAGGAGGGTGGCGGCTGGATCACGGGTGGATCGAAGCAACGCGAAGGGCCGAGGGAGGAGTTGGGGAAAGAGATGACACGCGGGACCCGGCGTCAGAGAGAGAGGAGGGGTTGCGGCGGCGCGCGCGGCCCGCTGGGAACGACGGGCCGGAGCGAGGGGAGACGGGCCGCGCGGGGGGGGAGTGGCGCGGGCTCGGAGAGCAGGCCGGCCGGCGTCGGCCCAAGGAGGGGGGCGCGGGCGTGGCCCAGGGGAGGGGAGAGGTGAGCGGGCCGCTGGGAAAAATGAGAGGGAAGGAGGAGCTGGGCCGCGGAGGGGTTTGGGCCGCCGGGAGAGGAGAGGGATGGGTTGGGCTGCAAAGGGGAGAGAGAGGATGTGAGCCTGGTTGCCTTTCTTCTTTTCTTTTTGTTTTTCAAGGTTTAGCAAACTCTTTTAAATTCAGATTTCAAATTCTTTTGAAATCAAAATCAGTTTTCAAACTTTTGAAAAAGTTTTCCCTAGGTTTTGAAAATAAAATTGGGGTTTGATTTTGTAAAATTTTCATAAATCTTTTATTTATTTTCTAAATAGAATAAATTCGAATCGCCCTATTCGGGTTTAATAAAATCTTTTTCACCCAATAAAAATTATGCATCGGCATGAATGCAACAAACATCATGTTAGAATTTTCCTCCATCTAGGATTTTGGTCATTTCTTAATTAAATTCTAATTTATTTTAATTAATTAAACACCCGGGGTGTTAAAACCAGCCCCGGTTTTGAGGCCCAAACCGGTAAACCCGTCAGCCCAGGTTTTGAGGCCCAAACCTGGCAAACCGTCCACCCCGAGTTTTGAGGCCCAAACTCAGAAACCCGCGAGCCCAGGTTTTGAGGCCCAAACCTGGAAACCGTCCTCGCCGAGTTTTGAGGCCCAAACTCGGAAACCGGCCACCCCGAGTTTTGAGGCCCAAACTCGGAAACCGTCGATGGTAGCTTTTTGAGGCTCAGCTACCGAACCCGCACCGTAGACGGGATGTGGTTCGCGCACCCCGACCACCGGCACCGATGCCGATGCATGTCCAGCCTCCATGCCGGGCACAATGCCTTCGCCTTCCATCTTGACTCGGCCGACGGCACTTGCACCGCACGCAAGCCCGTGTCCGACCTCCCGCCAAGTGCCACGACGCCATCGTCTTCCTCCCGACTCGGCCGATGCATCTCACATCCCCATGTGCTCTCGCTCGTCGATGCCATGTGCCAGCTACCACAGCTGGTCCTCTGGCCCTCTGGTCCGTCGGTCCAAGCCTCACGTCCGCCCTTCACCGCTCTGGGTGCATCGGCATGGCATGTCCGCCGCACGGCACGCCCATCCTTCACCGCTCCCGGTCCGTCGGCACGGCACGTCTCTACTTGACCTTCACCTCGCCATAGACCACTGTCTCCGAGCTCCACACCTGCACATCAACACAGCCAAGAGACACATGTTGCACACACACGCCAACACATAAACACAACACAACTCACGCCACCGGTTAGTCATAAACAATAAGCGCGTAGCGATATATATAGACTCAACCGGGAAAAAACCTCAAACCTTCCTCATCAAAGTCAATCATTCATCATATATGTTCTCAATCTCCCCCTTGATGAATGCATTGACTAACAATAAAACCAAAAAGGAAGGGTTTGAAAGCGAGCCTCACTCAAGTGCCCAAAAGCCAAGTAAAAGCAAACACAAGGCCACTTGGAATGAGGAAGGATCATGAAAACTCCAAATAAAAGCTCTCATTCCCAAGGAAATGGGAAAAGAGGGCAAAGCCTCCACACAACCAAAGAGTCAAGAGAAGACAAGAGTTTCATGAATCCCAAAAGGCACTCGAAAACCAATCTCAAATAAAATTGTCAAACAATCATCACAAAAGAAGCCAAGGTACTTATCCACTTGGGTTCACTTGGGTCAATTTCTCCCCCTTTTTCTCCCCCTTGATGATTGAATTGACAAAAACTAGGCGTAAGAGATGGTTTGAGATACCAAAACCGAAAACTTGGTCCCCAAAGACATGGGCAACGGCTCAACGCAACCAAGCAAAGGATCGGAGCAACACTCATCAAAGAGCAAAACTCGATCAAAATCAGAGCGCAAAAAACTTGGTTCCCAAAGACATGGGCAACGGCTCGACACAACCAAGTCAAAAATGAGCTAGCCCTCAAGAAGAGGCATAAAAAGGCTCAACACCACTAGCTCAACGCTCGAGACCAATTGAGGCTGAAACAACACATTAAGAAGAAAAACTGCTAGTCCCTCAAGATAGAGGCACAGAGGCTCAACACAACTAGCAGAAGACTTGATACCAATCACAAGCAGCCAAAAATTGGTGAAAACAGCTAGTTCCTCAAGACAGAGGCAAAGTGGCTCAACACAACTAGCTGAAGGCTCCAAACCAATCGAAAATACCAGGCAAAAATGGCTAGTCCCTCAAGACAGAGGCAAAATGGTTCAACACGACTAGCAGGCTTGATACCGACTGAGAAAACACAAAAAGAAGCTCAAAGCTAAATGGAGCACAAATACTCAGAGCATGCGGAGAAGCTACAATACAAAACAACTCCCCCTGAAAGCAAGCCTATCTACAAAAAGCTATGCAACAAAGCTCATGACACCAATTACGTTCCATACCAAAAGATGGAGACCAATTGAAACACATAAAAGAGCTATACCAATAGAAGAAGAACATAAAAGAACTAAACTCCCCCTAGCTCAAAGCTCTCCCCAAAAATGCATGACTCTCCCCTTTGTGCCAACACTCAAGCTCCCCCTTGCAAACAGCTTCTCCCCCTTGACAAAAGGGAACATGCTGAGGGGATTTAACATTTTTCCACAAAATTGACACAAACACAAGACAAGTCATCAACTGAAAGCATATGGGGGTCAGTGAAAAGCATTGAAACTGACCACAAAAAGTATCGGAGCTGGGGGTATGTACACTAAGCTAAAATGCATGATATGCACAATGCAACAGCTTCAAGTGTATAGCAATCAGAATGAAAAGATGCACAAAAGGGTGCTGCCCTGAAACTTTAGCAACCAATACAAATGCTAGCAAAGGCTCAAACTGATCAAATGAATACGAAATATGAACAAATAAGCATATGAGCAGTTTTAAGCCATTTGAAAAGGAGTTCACCACTAAAATAGCACTTAGCATGAATAGACAGGAAATTAAACAAGTGCTAACTCAAGTATAAAAGGTGAACTACCCCTAGCAAAGTTCAATCATCATGCAATAGAATGAAGCATAGACTTGTGTTATTTTCAAATTTTTATCGGAGATTGCAGCGGTATTTAACACAAGTTCAAATTAAAGCATGTGATTGCGAGAGGTTGAAAGCATGGTCATTGCCTAACTTTTCAACCGGGCTAAGCCTATGCAAGAAAAGCAATCAGAAGCTTAAAGCACCGGTTTCGGTCTTACACTACACGGCTCAAGTTTACCTCAAATGTGCAATGAGAAACAGTCTCGATACCGTGATGTGCTGACACATGCAATCCCATCTCGATCTTTTCATTTCACTAATACTTGGATCAAATTTTTAAGCACAAGGTAAATATGAACAATCCAAGCAAGTGAATGACTCAGTGCAAGAGACATAGCAACCTAGCATACAAAAGATAGCACAAGTGATCTCAACACATCCTACCCATGCTAGTTGCCAATCTCAATGGTGAACAAATTAAAGGTTTCATAGTTGATTAATCAAGTTCACCATTTGCAAAAATAGCTTAGCTCATAACATGTATCAAGTGATCAAAAAGAGCCTAAGCTACAAGCATCATCATGAATAAGCAGGGCATACCAAAAAGAGCATAATCTCATTTTCATTACTATATACATGATGCTCTAAAAATGCACTAATTGCATGATGAGATGCATGCAAAAGCTAGTCTATCAAAGACAAAGCAAAAACTAGCCTAAAGAGAAAAACTCAAAACAAAAGGGTATCGGAGAAGACAAACTAAGATACAACAAGCAAAATGCTTCCCCAACTAAAAGGGAAACACACACCAAAATCATAAGAAAAGAGCCAAGAAACGCTCAAGCAAAACAGTCAGCAAAATCCACATCGAAAAGACCACACAGCAGAAAGAGGTCGAAGAAGAAGAGTACCAAAAACCGAACTCAGAAGAGTGTCGGACGTACCTCCTAAAGCGCATGACCTCCTGATGGTGTGATATCCGAGGAGACGCCTAAAACTGCCGAACTCCGGGGCACCTGCCTCGCCAGAGTCGTCTCCTCCTCGCCTGATGTTGTCGCTCGCACAGGTGCTGCTAGTGCTTGCTGGAGAGCTGCTCGAATGGAACCCCAAGTTGTGGAAGAAGTGGGATTGGGTCCATGAGCCGAAATGCTCTCTCCAGGCTCCTGTTCTCCTGCACACTCAAAAGCAGAAGAAAACACAAGGCATTGTCTCGTCTAGTGTGACCTCAAGGTCTCCACAAAAACGGTTAGTCACATAATAAGCATAAGATGAACTCTCAACAAAAAGAGATCTACCTATGAATGATACCGCAAGGAGAACTGAACTCAAACTAGTCTAGACTACCATGCAACAGGATAAAGCACTCTATAGCAAAATGCAACCTAAAAACATGATCAACCCAAACACAACCTAAACCTCAACACATGCTACAATGCAAGATACTGATAGCAATAGATCCAAAAGCATGTAACATGATAAAATTGAGGAAAAGACTAGTGCTCAAACTAATCATATCAACAGGGTACATGTAGCTAACTAAAACTACCACCTGAAAAGTGATACCTTAATGAACATCATACCTCTACAAGTAAAGCTCATGGAGAAGTATGGTAAAGCACGGCATAATGTTCATGAGGATCACAGACTAGCATGAAAAGTGGATAATCCACAAAAGCTATACATAAAGCTAGCATGACATGATATACAGGATAGCACATGCTAGACTAAAATAAAACATGTTACAAAAGAAAAATGTACATGTAAGAACTATACAAGTGAGCACATGATGATCCATCTCATACCACAAGACATAAAACATGGATGTACAAGGTATGAGTGTATAAGAAAGCTCACCAAGCTATAAAAACCTCTTTGGAGGCAAATCTAAGCGGGATGCAGAGAACCATCAAAACTTGATCACAACTAAAAGATCAAGCTCTATCGGGCGCATGTTCTCCACCCCGCGTCCTCATATCTACACACAAGAGGACAAAGTAACCCGAGCCTTGGATCCCGAAGGGTTAAGCATGTACTTGGGAATCCAGGACTTGGTCACAAATCTCAACTTATCCTGTGGGTTAGCATGATGCAAATGTTGGTTCAAATGCAATTTTGAAACACCCTTGGAAGCATTCCTCAAAATGACAACTCGAGGAGAAGAACGAGTCGAACCACGGGAAAAGAGGCAAACATCTTCCAAGGTTTTTGTAGAAGAACCAATAGGTGCACCATGAGAAGCATGACGTGGACCAAGAGAAGAAGCAGTAGAAACATGTCCACGACCATGACCTATCCCACTAGAAAAGGAGTCATAAAACCCATCAACAAAAATGGGCTTCTTACTAGGAACACAAGCGTTCATGCCATGAGAAGGGCTATGAACCACCAACTTCCTAGAAGAGCGAGCTTGGCGCAAGCATTTGGCACGCCTATAGCAAAAGATTTCTTGATGCCCATCTCTCTCACAAAAAGAGCAATGGTACAAAGGCCTACTAGAAGGCACACCATCCTCGAACAAGTGAGAAGTCCCTTGGGTCTTAGAACAAGAAGCATCAACGTTCACTTGGTGCCAACACTAGGAGCACACGTGCCATGGGAAAGGCTACGCGGCTTTCTAAAAGCCTTAGCTCGAATACGCCGTTCGTGCTTGACACGGCGAAAACAAAAATCGAATGAGTGTCCATCCTTCTTGCAAAAGGTGCAATGGAAAACTGGATTGGGAGCACGAGTCCCAAAATTATGAGAAGCACCCTTGTCAAGAGAAGTCCCTTGGACATCACTCGAAGAAACAACAAAGTGAGGAGTAGCTATGAAAGAGCTATCCGAAACCTTGGCACAAGTGCTATCGTCAAAAGACTCACGCGCAACACAAGAACTCAACTCCGGTTGCAAAGAAGCAACTTTAGAAGCATCAACATCGGAGTTGCAAGAAATGCGTGACTCAAAAGACTTAGCACAAAGACTCTTGCATTTTTTGGCTAAAACCTCATTTTCAAACATGAGGCGATCACAAGTACCACACGGGGTGTTTTTCAGATTTTCCATCTCCTCCTTTATGCACTCGGCATATGTGGTACGCAAGAGCTCAACTTCCCTCTCAAGGTTGGCACTCATATCATTGTGCTCAACCAACTTGGCGCTCATATCATCGCGCACTTGTTTCAAAGCCAAAACTTCTTTTTCCAAATCAATGCATGATGTGCACATGAAACCGGTGGAAGAAACATCACCATTCACATCAAGCAAAGAATCATGAATATCACTACAAGCATGGCAAGCATTTTTATTTAAAGAGCACAAGCTACAAGGCCTAGCATTTATCACAACAATTTCAGCCCTAGCATGCTCAATTTCATCTACACATGTGGTGTGAGTCAATTTTAAGTTATTGATTTCAGCAAGCAAAGACTCACATGAAACACATGGTGCAACAGCTTTTGACCTAAGCAAGGCTATTTCAGATTTAGCACGAACAAGATCCTTGCGCAAGTCAAAGCATACTGTTAACACCAGATTTTCGCACACATGAGAATATGACAGGTGGGCCCGACCAGCAGGGAGAAGAGGATTCGGCAAGCAATCGACAGATGTTTGGCCCTCAGAGTTTCGGCGACTATCTGCGCGGTCGACTATTTCACGGCCATGGCTCCATTCGGGAAACGCATATTATGAGTAAAGCTGGCTTGCACGAGAAGACACGTGGTGATGGAAGGCGCCAGATAATATAGAATTTATATCTTTCCGTATTTCTTTGTAAGGTCGTAATTGTCTAGGACTCATATTTCGTCCAGGGTATAAATATAAGCCCTCGACCATTGTAAAACTGTTCACAACCACATCAATACAAACCGGCCTTGTTCCATCTTCGAGTCCTTAGTCGTGTCGTCGAGTTCTTCGAGAGGAATCATCGATCTGTCGACCTCCGTAAGTACCGGCAACCTTGCTATCATGTCTAGTATCATGCGGTGGATTTAGATATGATGCAAGTTGTCTCGTATGTTAAGCTTAGTATCGTGCGGCGGATTTAAGCTTATGACGGGAAGTTTTTGCTTATGCCTTGTATCGTGCGGCGGATTAAGTCATGAGTAAAAATAGTTATCGGCTCTGTTAGATTTGGCAGATCTAATAGATTCATCAAGTTATCATGTGTTATATGTCTTATTTATTTAATTCATACAACACCCTTTTGCCCAATCTAGAATGATCTTCGTTCGGCCTTGTTGCATGAGGTTGCTTGTGCTTTGCTAATCATAAGATCATGATGGTCGAACCGACTTTCAATCTAGATTGTTACATGTTGTGGGTTCATGCATGCCGATCATGTTTAGGCTTTGATAGAGCTGGGTGCCGTGTGGCAGGTGCAGGTTTTAGATTAGTTTAACCATGCTTTGCTTGTATGTTTCTTCTTAATGGACCCCAGTTCGGCTGTTTTGCCGATTCTGGTTAAGCTTACACAAGTAATGAGTACATATAGATCTGTTCAGATGTACATGTGCTTTTAGCTCCTTATAATTAGATCGTATCATGCGGTGGATTAATCTAATTATAAGGAGTGGTGTAGATTTATAGCAAGTGGTATCATGCGGTGGATTAGCTTTGCTTGAATTTATACCTGACGGGTTTATGAAGGCTAGACGTGTGGCAGACTAGCTGGATTGGCCTATGCATATGTTATCTGAATAGATTTATATTTATGAGTTACCCTTTTCATCCTTTGTTACATATGCGTTCGGTGTTCAACATGGTTACGAGTTTTATTTTTATACTTGTCGAATGACATTATAAACCTGTTTCGACAAATAGCTTCTATAGCTGTGTGTCGTCGTGATTGGCTCTCAAAGCCGTACATATGGAATTGTCTGGTCTCACCCGGCATGTTCCAAGGTATTCTCACACTTTTATCCCTTGTTGGTTTTCAGGTCAAACCGACTGACACGCTTCCGGATTCAGCACGCTCCGGGCACCCGATTGAAGCTAGCCTCGTTTGGCTTGTTGTGTGCCTGACGCGAGACGTCACGTTTTGCGTCAACACACTTTTTGGCACGCCCGGTGGGACGAACTTCATTTCAAGATGCCTGAGATTAACGAAGAACAAGTCTTCGAGGTGACCATGGACGATTTGTCGCTAGAATCAAAAGGTCTGGTGCAGCGAGCTTGTGATGAGTTCCAGCGCCAGTGCTTGGAGACCTTCTCCAAGAATAAAAGCGGCAAGGTCTATCAGAAGCAGACGTTCCCGAAGGTTGTTCCTCATCACCAATCTGAGTTGCCCGACGGTAGTGAAGAAGTAGCTCTCCAGAAGATAACTGAAATAATGCATAAGGTTGTGTCAGGAGCCGTGACCAATCATCAATCGGCTTTCTTGAACACCTTTCGTGCTATCATGGTCGATACTTTCGGTCCAACCGCTGATAAGTACTTTGAAGAGGCTGCTGGTCCGATACGGGGGCCATTATTGTTCCAAGTACCTCAACGTCGGAGGATTGCCGAAAACAGTGGAGCTGGCCCAAGCACAGGAGGGGTGGTTTCTCAGGAGACGCAACAACCTCTCCAGACCTATGGCCAGGTTACATTCGGCACAACAGGGAATGTCCCGCCATCTGCTTCTAGAGTGTCTCCTGTGGCAAACAGGATACAAAAAAATATGTTCGGAGATGGATATCAGGAGTTTATTGATTATAACTCAATTAATGCTCTTCCAAATCCGGGTTATAGGAGTCCAGCGGAACTACATCCTGGGGGGCAAGCACAAACAGCTCCTGATTCAAATGTTGACCTCATCATGCATAAGATGGCTGATATGATGCAGAATCAGTTCGGCCTAAAGCCAAAGAATCAGACATATACATATAAGTATCCTTACCCAGAATGGTACAATCGGGTGGTTCTTCCTCCGAGAGTCAAGCCTCCCACTGACCTCACCAAGTTTTCAGGCCAAGATGATACCAGTACTAGGGAGCATGTCAGCCGTTACCTGATGCAGCTTGGCGAAGCATCGGCGGATGAAGCTTGGAGGATTCGATACTTCCCATTGTCGTTGACAGGACCAGCCTTCTCTTGGTTCGCCTCTCTGCCAGCGAATTCCATCAATACATGGGCAGAGCTGGAGCAGAAGTTCCACTCATATTTCTTTACGGGGACCAGTGAGAAGAAGTTGGTCGATCTCATGAGCTTAAGGATGAAACCTAGCGAGACACCGTAAGAGTATCTGCGCCGATTCAGGGAAACCAAAAACCTTTGCTATTCTCTGAATTTGTCGGATGATCAGTTGCCGGGGATAGCCATAGCTGGCATGTTGCCGAGTATCAAAGAAAAGCTGTTTGGCATGGACTTCGATGACCTTGGACAATTATCGCAAAGACTGGCGACGATGAGTAATCAAGCCCAAGGATTCAAAAGGAATAATCAATTCCAGAAGGGTGATGTAGCTGCCGGAATGTATCAGGCTTTGCTAGAGGAAGCAGATGAGTATGATGATGAAGATGAAGTAGCTGCAGCCGAGATAATCTGGGCTAAGGACCCGACTCAAGTCAACCAGCGATGGCTGAGGCAGCAAAAAGGTACCTATGATTTGGATGTTTTTAAATCAGATAAATTATTCGAATATTTGCTGAAGGAAGGACGCATCAAGTTGCCGGAAGGTCATCCTATGCTGCTCCCTGAGGGTGTAAAAGACAAGAAGTATTGTGGTTTCCACAATACCAAATCCCACTCCATAAATGATTGTCGAGTGTTCAGAGTGCGGATTCAAAAGGCTATCCAAGACAGACACCTGAGGTTTGATGGAAAGATGAAAGTGGATGGTAGTCCTTTTGGACAAAATACCGTGTCCTTCTTTGTTAATATGATCAATACAGCCAATTTTGGGGGTAAGAATAAAATGAAAGTTTTAACTTCTAATAGAGCAAAGGAAGCTGGTGCTGTTGACCCTGATTGGCAGGTTACAAGTAAGGAGCTTCAGCAGAGGGTTCGGTTTCAGAATAGCTGAATTGAGACAGGTGAAACTTCCAGACCCAGGGTTACAACGCGTATCCTATTAAATAAATGGCGTCGGGAACAAGAACGATATCAAAAGCAGAGGTTTTACGAAGATCAAAAGTTCCTGGAAAAGCAGAGGAGGTACGAGGAAGAAATGTACCGAGAAGAACGAGAAGATATGAGGGAGGAGGAACAGTCTCATTGGAAATGCTCGTTCTTCCAGTATTGTTGGAACGAAGGCTTGAAGCTGCCTGTTAAAAATAACTGCCCTGAATGCAGTAATCAGTACTCCGAGTATAGGCAGTCTCGAGTCAACCGCCGTTCTGTCCATGAAAGACTTGGGGCAAGATTCCTTGAGGACGATCGGCATCTAAAAATAAATAATTCTGAGAATCGGCAGGAGAGATTTGTCGATCGAAGTTGGGATCGCACTGAAGAAAAAGAATACCATTAGTATATCTGGCAGAGAGGACAGTGGTGTCCACCAGAATTAAGAAGAAGCCAGAAAAGGAGAGTGCAGCGCCTGAGGAACAGAGAGTTAGAGCAAGCAAGCACCAGGACGAAACAAGTTTGGCATCCTAAAGAAAAGCCGAGTGGAAGTAATCATTCGGTTGATACATGCATGGCGTTCTTTTTGCCATCAGAGTTTGCAGCTCCCGAAAATCAAGATGTCCAAGAAGAAACATATTTAGATTTTGATGAAAGTGAATAGGACTTGTTGGCTCACCTCGTTTTGGCTCAGAAGGCAGTGTTTGACAAGCCAATTAACCACCGACACTTGAAGCCATTATATATGAGAGGGTATGTCAATGGCAAGCCATTGACCAAGATGTTCATCAATGGAGGAGCTGCTATAAATATACTGTCGTATACCACCTTCAGAAAGCTCGGGTTGACAAATGAAGATCTATTGAAAACCGACATGGTCTTGAGGGACTTTGCTGGCAATTCTTCTGATACACGAGGAGCAGTCCATGTTGAGCTGATGATCGGGTCTAAAACCTTGATCACTACTTTTTTCGTCATTGATGGCAAGGGGGCATACAGTTTGCTGCTAGGAAGAGATTGGATACATGCAAATTGTTATGTGCCATCAACTATGCACCGATTCCTCATCCAGTGGATTGGGGATGACATTGAGATCGTCCATGTTGATGATTCGGTGAGTGTTGCTAATGCAGAGTCCATCTACTGGGAGTATGAAGGTGTCGAGTGTTTCTCTGGAAGAGCTTGGGAAGCAGGTCCTGTGAACGTTTTTTACGAGGACCAACAGCCGATTCAAACGATCGGCTCTCAGAGTAATTTTTAAATCCAACTAATGGTAATGGAGAAGAGTTGAGGCCAAAAGTTTCATATCGGCTGACAAGGAATAAAGTGTTGACAATGAAGCCGAAATAGGATCAACATGTACAAGTTTGGGTCTCGAATATACTTTAAAGTTGGTAAGCCTTTGAAGGATTCTGTTTGTTCCTCCATTACCAGAGCTCGAGGAAAATCAGAAAAGATTCATACAAAGTGACGTACAATAGAAGCTTTTTGATGAAATTGAAGATATATGAAGGCACTTCCACAACTTGGTGATTATTTCGAGTTATACGTGACGACCGATAAGCCTTATAATAGGATCGGCCCTTATTTTAAGATTGAAAGGAAAGATGAGTGGCAATTTGCCTTAGCCGAAAATGTTAAACCCAAGAAAGGGTATTCGGCTGTAACAAAATTTTTGATTCATGTGTGATGTTTGTCAGTTAAAGCTTCGGCACTACTTGTTAAAGCCGAACGCATGAAAGTTATGTAACTCAAGGAATATTCTATACAGCCAATGTGTAGAGCATCGCCTTTAGCAGAAAAATATTCCAAAGATTTAAGTTATAGCCGATATTTTTACATATCGCCTTTAGTACGGATGTTCATGACCTTTGTGACCCTAGCATTTTTCAAGATAGCAGGTTTATCGGGGGAAGAGAAAGGTGAAACACAATAAGTGCAATGCCGAGTGACATGACATATCAGAGATAAGATCTAGTCGGCTAAAGATGACGTCATATATTCGGCAAACGTTCTTCTGAAGGGATTTTTGCAATCAGATAAGATTCACTAAGGAATTAAGAGATGCAAATAGACATTACTCAAGGGAAGAGCGAGCTTTATTCAGTTACAAGATCTGTCCTAGAAGTACAAACTACTCTTGGAATGATTTGAAACAAACTGAGAATCAGCGGTTTGAGCAAAGGGTGATGACGTGACCGTCAGGGGCTTCAAGATCTTCAAAATCGTCCGGAAGTGCATCTATGGGAAAAGGATAATCTTCTTTGGGTCAAGAACTCATCGCCACCAGCCTGAGGAAAAACCTCAGTATGCACGCCTTGGATGAAGGTCTGATCTATGCAGCCATCTACAGCATGCACACCTTGGATGATGGCCTGATTTGTGCGGCCGTCTAGAGCATCAAAGCATACACCTTCGATGACGACCTGATCTATGCGACCGTCGGCAACATCAAGGCTAGCCTCAGCCGTGTTCTTATGAGCATTCGTTTTGCCAGTAGTTCTGTTTGCTTTCAGACGTTCAATCTTTGTGGAAATAACTAGCAGAAGAAGAAGATGTGTCAGGCAAATGCAAGCTTAATCAGAGGAAGAAGTCTTGTAAGAATTTCATTAACCTATGATAACGTTGTAGATCTGTTTCCACTGGTATGACTGTTCAACTTCCTCGATGTCATATGGGCGAGCCTTTTGAGGAGAAAGTCTGAGCATGGTTGGACATAGGCCTTACCCTGAAAGGGAGGAAAACAGTAAGTCAAGGATAAGATAAATAAGAAGAACTACTGCAAGGGGGCAAGAGAATAATTTTTACCCATAGCATCGGTGAGTCGATGCTCTGCTATCCCCTATTTCGCCTCTGAAGGAGTGTTTACGGAGATCACTGTTGCTGGACATTGGTGGAGTTTTTTGAGCAGAAGAGTTTTCTCTCTTTGGTTCAAGCCGAGAGCACAGGAGTGGGATTTTGCGAATCAGGCTTGAAGTTGGAGATGGTGACTTGGCTGAGGCCATATTTATAGAACTACGATCTGCACGTTGGAAGGCCAAGCGTCGGAGTAGGGTTTGCACAGCTTGTGGGCCGTTGTTGGGCCAAACCAAGTTTTTACTAATTTAAATAGTTCGGGATTCTGAAGTCTGAGGGACTGATTGAAGTTCGACTGAGGGATGATTATTGTGTGAAATACTCGGTTTGAGTTAAATATTTGGAAGAGTTAGTTACCAATTGACATTGAAGACAGGAAAGCTGAAGGAGTATTACCCCGGCACCGTCATGAACCAAAAACTAAAAGGATAAAGAAGATTCCGAGCCTAAGATAATCAGTTGCAGCAGTTGCTTACGGAGCACAGATGATTAAGCATGGTTATCAACGGTAGCCGATGTGATGAGCATCGCCGCTAAGATAAGAAAAGAATCAATGGCTAGTACACAGAATAGAACACACATTGATCTCAAAGGATCAATCACAGATTGATTTCAGGAGGACGGACAGAAGAACTTCTTATTTACAGAAAGGGGAACAAGTTACAATGGGAAATCAGTTCGTCCATTCTATCCTATTCCTAATTGGGAGATCGAAGTCAAAAGAATCGGTCAGATCCATGCCGGCCTCTTTCATGTCATCAACAGAGCGTGCCACCCTGAAATCTAGCCCTCGTTCGCAGGCATCAAAGTTGCGGTAGTTGGCACCAGAGTGGATCCGTATGGTGTTGAAGGCGAGCGCTGCGCTATAGCCCATGCCAGCTCTGGAGATGTCAGGAAGAACTCGGTTAACCTCATTCACCTGCCTCAGGGCTGTCGTGCCTGGTACATTGGCCGTAAAGTCCAGGTCAGCGATGGCGGCTTCGAGGGAATGAAGCTTGGCCTCCAAAGTTGAGACAAGAAAGGGTCAGTAAAGCAAAGAAGAAGAATGGGGGAAGAACAGCGAAGGGGTGCTTACTGACGGCCTGTTCCCGAGCAGCATCATGCTCTTGAGAGATTCGGCTAATCTCCCGATTCTTCCTTTCTAGATCAAATTGAAGATCCCTGACCTTCTGAGTCAGAACCTCGGGGAGATCGTCGTCTGTCCTCCTGAACAAGAACAATGATATAAGGACAACTGCTTCATCTTCAAATAAAAACGATGAAGGACAACCTCTTCTTGGAGGTGCTGGAGGCCCCAAGCTCGAGGCTATGGCGGCTTCCTTCGGAAGACATCTTCTAGTTGATTGGAGGATGATAGAAGAAAGGGTTTTCTGGTTTTGAGACTGAAGCAGAGGAATTCTGAATGCGCAAGCCGGAATAGAGTGAGAGGAGAGCTATAAAAGTTCCCGAGTGCATCGGGAGACGAATCGGCAGGTGCGGTAATTATGACATATGAAGACGGATGCTTCTGGAGGTTCCGTGTCAATGCGAAAAGAAAAGAATTTTGGAATAAAACATTTATCCCAAAATTAGGGGGCATGTGTTAACACCAGATTTTCGCACACATGAGAATATGACAGGTGGGCCCGACCAGCAGGGAGAAGAGGATTCGGCAATCGACAGATGTTTGGCCCTCAGAGTTTCGGTGACTATCTGCGCGGTCGGCTATTTCACGGCCATGGCTCCATTCGGGAAACACATATTATGAGTAAAGCTGGCTTGCACGAGAAGACACGTGGTGATGGAAGGCGCCAGATAATATAGAATTTATATCTTTCCGTATTTCTTTGTAAGGTCGTAATCGTCTAGGACTCATATTTCGTCCAGGGTATAAATATAAGCCCTCGACCATTGTAAAACTATTCACAACCACATCAATACAAACCGGCCCAGTGCCATCTTCGAGTCCTTAGTCGTGTCGTCGAGTTCTTCGAGAGGAATCATCGATCCGTCGACCTCCGTAAGTACCGGCAACCTTGCTATCATGTCTAGTATCATGCGGTGGATTTAGATATGATGCAAGTAGTCTCGTATGTTAAGCTTAGTATCGTGCGGCGGATTTAAGCTTATGACGGGAAGTTTTTGCTTATGCCTTGTATCGTGCGGCGGATTAAGTCATGAGTAAAAATAGTTATCGGCTCTGTTAGATTTGGCAGATCTAATAGATTCATCAAGTTATCATGTGTTATATGTCTTATTTATTTAATTCATACAACACCCTTTTGCCCAATCTAGATTGATCTTCGTTCGGCCTTATTGCATGAGGTTGCTTGTGCTTTGCTAATCATAAGATCATGATGGTCGAACCGACTTTCAATCTAGATTGTTACAAGTTGTGGGTTCATGCATGCCAATCATGTTTAGGCTTTGATAGAGCTGGGTGCCGTGCGGCAGGTGCAGGTTTTAGATTAGTTTAACCATGCTTTGCTTGTATATTTCTTCTTCATGGACCCCAGTTCGGCTGTTTTGCCGATTCTAGTTAAGCTTACACAAGTAATGAGTACATATAGATCTGTTCAGATGTACATGTGCTTTTAGCTCCTTATAATTCGATCGTATCATGCGGTGGATTAATCTAATTATAAGGAGTGGTGTAGATTTATAGCAAGTGGTATCATGCGGTGGATTAGCTTTGCTTGAATTTATACCTGACGGGTTTATGAAGGCTACACGTGCGGCAGACTAGCTGGATTGGCCTATGCATATGTTATCTGAATAGATTTATATTTATGAGTTACCCTTTTCATCCTTTGTTACATATGCGTTCGGTGTTCAACATGGTTACGAGTTTTATTTTTATACTTGCCGAATGACATTATAAACCTGTTTCGACAAACAGCTTCTATAGCTGTGTGCCGTCGTGATTGGCTCTCAAAGCCGTACATATGGAACTGTCTGGTCTCACCCGGCATGTTCCAAGGTATTCTCACACTTTTATCCCTTGTTGGTTTTCAGGTCAAACCGACTAGCACGCTTCCGGATTCAGCACGCTCCGGGCACCCGATTGAAGCTAGCCTCGTTCGGCTTGCTGTGTGCCTGACGGGAGACGTCACGTTTTGCGTCAACACATACAAGACATGGTATGGAAGCATTTGATTTCAGCATGTCATTTTCAGATTTTAAGCTAGCAAGGGAAAAGCATAGCTCATCATTCTTCTTAACCATGTCACTACAAGAAGTGCAAGGCAAAGACGCACTAGACTTCCAATGAAAAAGGCCACATTTTAACCTAGTGATGGAGCAATTCAACTTCTCAATCTTTCTACGCAAGGTATCACAAAGCTCATCATATCTAACATTATCATCACAACAAGCTTCAAAGCGTCGGGATAAAGCCCCAAGACTAGCAACAAGTGTACCTTTCTTGGCCTTGCCAAGTTCACGCACAAGATCCTCCGTCGAATGTCCATCATCTCCTAGGAAGTCCAGCAAAGCCTCCACCTCACGCTCCATCTCAATAATCGCACTCCTCCTTCTTGCCAAAACGTCATCCTCGGTCGCATGTCCAAGACTCAAACCTAAGGACAAAGACACGCCGGGAGAAAAGCTTGGTGCCATCTCTAAAAGCACCGTTAGTGTTAGCAACACGAAAAGCTTAACACCTCGACAAGCAAAGTCGGAAACAAAACGCTCTCAAAAGGTCGCCTTCGCGGATCTGGAACCGGTTAAGGTAGAAAGAACCTTAACTGGCTCCGATACCAATTGAAGGACCGAAAATGCTAAAGCAAGGCGACCAGAGGGGGGGGTGAATGGGAGCCTAAAATTTCTTCTCAGAAATTAAGGCCTCTGTCCCAATAAAATCAACCCCTAAAGCTTCGGACTCAAACGTGATGCCCACGACCCTCGGAAAGAGAGTGGATGATCCCTAAGATCACAGCGAGGCACCACACAAGAGAGCAAACCAAAACTCCCAAAGCTCCAACTCAAGTTTGGCCCCAAACACCGACTCCCGAACGTAGATAGAGGGCTACGTCGGAATTTCTCCAAATACCTATGCTAACGCATAGCAAAGATATGTAGAGAGGTTCCTAGGTGAACTCTAGGAGCAAACGAGAAGTCCAGAAATGAAGCGGAAAAGCCGGGAGAGCAAACGCACTAAAACTCACCCTACAGCAGGTTCGCGGACTGTCCGGAGACCTGATCCCGGACTGTCTGCGCCAGGGGCGGACTGTCCGCGAAACCCTAGCGGACTGTTCGCAGGTCAAAAGGCAAAATCAGCACAGCTGCTGAAACCTCCCTGCGAGACTCCCGGACTGTCCGCACCTTTGTACGACGGACTGTCCGCCGCCCAAGTGACAAAAACGGCAATGCTGCTGGACACCCCTGCGCGACTCGCGGACTGTCCGCGCCAGTCAACGGCGGACTGTCCGCCGGTCAAAATGACTGTGAGCAGTGCGAGCTGCGCTATTCTGGACTGGCCAAAACCCGATGGCCGGACAGTCCGCCACTAATACAGCGGACAGTCCGCCACTGTCCAGAAACCTCAAAATCCTCACGGGACAAAACCAAAATTGATTGGATCTTCACCAAATCGAACGGGGTTGCAACCAAACTTCTCCCAAGTGTTCTTCTACGTGTTGGGAAGCTAATCCTAGGATATCATCGCTTGAACCCAACTAAACATTGAGAAATCCAAAGAACACTATAAAAGGGGAAGAACGAAGAACGAAAACAATTTCGGCTCGATCTACTTGTTCGTGAGGATAGAGATGAATTCCTCCGGTCGAAATGTTCTCCTCACATCAAAGAACAAGTTGATTCAAACGGAATCGCAAAAGACGCAGCGTAGAGGGAGATCGGAGGAGGAGAAAATCGTGAAGAAAAGAAGAACGCGAAGAACAAATTCAAAACACGAATTCAACCACGAATTTGATCCTTGGATTCAGAGGAATGGATGATTGATTAAGCACTCGGTGTCGGGCTACAAGCCACTCCAGCAAATCAAAGCTTGGATGGCGAAAAGCTCAAGAACAAGAGTCGGTCTCTCCCTAACCCTAGCCTCCTCTCACAAACACCAAATGAGAGTGACACCGTCCCAAAGGATGTGGCGGCCCTAGCAGCCCCCCTCATATATATAGGCGCATGTCCGAAGACCAAAACGCCCTTACATTAAGCACTCGACCCAAATACCCCCTAGGGGTAAAACCGTCCATTCCTGACGATCGTCATCCGACGGCCACGCCCGCACATCCGGTAGCTTCGCCTCGACGCGACCTCCCTGATGCCGCCACGTGCCGTCCTGTCGACCACTGCGCCTTCCTCGTGGATAGCTTCGCCGCCGCGCCAGCCTCTCCACGCCGCCACGCGTCGACCGTCCTTTCGGACCACCCCCGGTTTTGAGGCCTAAACCGGTAAACCCGCCAGCCCAGGTTTTGAGGCCCAAACCTGGCAAACCGTCCACCCCGAGTTTTGAGGCCCAAACTCGGAAACCCGCGAGCCCAGGTTTTGAGGCCCAAACCTAGAAACCGTCCTCGCCGAGTTTTGAGGCCCAAACTCAAAAACCGGCCACTCCGAGTTTTGAGGCCCAAACTCGGAAACCGTCGATGGTAGCTTTTTGAAGCTCAGCTACCGAACCCGCACCGTAGACGGGATGTGGTTCGCACACCCCAACCACCGGCATCGATGCCGATGCATGTCCAGCCTCCACGCTAGGCACAATGCCTTCGCCTTCCTTCTTGACTCGGCCGACGACACTTGCGCCGCACGCAAGCCCGTGTCCGACCTCCAGCCAAGTGCCATGACGCCATCGTCTTCCTCCCGACTCGGCCGATGCATCGCACATCCTCATGTGCTCTCGCTCATCGATGCCACGTGCCAGCTACCATAGCTGGTCCTCTGGCCCTCCGGTCCGTCGGTCCAAGCCTCACGTCCGCCCTTCACCGCTCTGGGTGCATCGGCATGGCATGTCCGCCGCACGACACGCCCATCCTTCACCGCTCCCGGTCCGTCGGCATGACACGTCTCTACTTGACCTTCACCTCGCCATAGACCACTGTCTCCGAGCTCCACACCTGCACATCAACACAGCCAAGAGACACATGTTGCACACACACGCCAACACATAAACACAACACAACTCACGCCACCGGTTAGTCATAAACAATAAGTGCATAACGATATATATAGACTCAACCGGGAAAAAACCTCAAACCTTCCTCATCAAAGTCAATCATTCATCATATATGTTCTCAGCTCATCGTCGCCTTTGCTTGTCGCCGCCTTCGCTCATCACCACCTTTGCCCGTCATCGTCGCTCGTCGCTGACCTGGTTCATCGACTTCGCCTTCGCTCGTCGCCGATCGGGCTTGAGGACTTCACCTTCGTTCATCGCCGACCAAGCTCGGGGACTTTGCCTTCGCCCGTCACTGACCAGGCTCGGGGACTTCACCTTCGCTCATCGTCGACCAGGCTCATCGCCGTCTTCGCTCATCGTCAACCGGGCTCGCCTCCGCCTTCGCTCGTCTTCGACTGGGCTCGTCGCCGCCTTCGCTCGTCGCCAACCAGGCTCGTCACCGTCTTCGCTCATTGCCTACCGAGCTCGTCACCGCCTTCGCCTTTGCTCGTCGCCGCCTTTGCTCGACGTCGCCTTCCTCGTCGTCACCTTCGTTCATCGTCGACTAGGCTCGGGGACTTCACCTTCACTCTTCGCCAACCTGGCTCGGGGACTTCGCCTTCGCTCGTCGTCGACCAGGCTCGTTGCCATCTTCCCTGGTCGCCGACCAGGCTCAGGGACTTCGCCTTCGTTCATCGCCGACTAGGCTCGTTGCCTTTGCTCGTCACCGCCTTCGCTCGCTGCCACCTTCGCTCGTCACTGGCCAGCCTCAGAGACTTCGCCTTCGCTCATCGCCATCTAGGCTTGGGGTCTTCACCTTCGCTCGTCGCCGACCAGGCTCGGGGACTTCACCTTCGCTCATCGCCGACCAGGCTCGGGGACTTCACCTTCGTTCGACGTCGACCAGGCTCGAGGACTTCGCCTTCGCTCTTTGCCGACCTGGCTTGGGGACTTCGCCTTCGCTCATCGTCGCCTTCGCTCGTCGTCGACTAGGCTCATCGCCGCTTTCGCTTGTCATCGACTCGGCTCGTCACCGCCTTGGCTCGTCGTCGACCGGGCTCATCGCCGTCTTCCCTCATCGCCGACCGGGCTCGTCGCCGCCTTCGCTCGTCGCTGACCCGGCTCCTCACCGCCTTCGCTCATTGTCGCCTTGGCTCGTCGCCGCCTTCCCTCGTCGTCGACCAAGCTCATCGCCGCTTCACACATCATCGACTAGGCTCATCGCCGCATTCGCTCGTCGTCGATCGGGCTCGTCATCGCCTTCGCTCATCCCCGACCCGACTTATCACTGCCTTCGCTCGTCCCCGAGCGGGCTCGTCGCCATCTTCGCTCGTCGACGACCGGGCTTGTCCCCGCCTTTGTTCGTCATCACCTTCGCTCGTCGCCGCCTTCGCTTGTCATCAACCAGGCTCATTGCCGCCTTCGCTCATCGTCGACCAGGCTCGTCGCCGACCAGGCTCATTGGTCTGACCTTTGTTCGTCGTCGCCTTCGCTCGTCGCCCCCTTCGCTCCTCACCGCCTTCGCTCGTCGCCGTCATCAGGATCATCGCCAGCAACATTGTCGTCCACCGTCGGGACTATCCAACATACGACCCGCCCGTCGCCCAAGGTCAGATCTACATCCAGCTCCTCGCTTCGCTCCATGGCTCGCCAGACGCACTTCATCGTCGATCTCCATGCCCTATGGACTACGCGACACGACGTTCACCTTTCAGCACCAAGCGCTTCGACAACTCTTCGACTAGGTTGAGTTTTTTAGCTCCGACCAGGCCTCTCCAGCGCCGACCTCTCCAGACGTTCGTTGACCTCTCCAGACATTCGTCGACCTCTCCAAACGTTCGTCGACTTCTCCAAACGATCGCCAACCTCTCCAAATGCTTGTCGACCTCTCCAAGCAGCCTGACTGATGCTGAAGAAGCCTCAGAGCCAGGGCTATTGTCACCTCCATACACGTGCATGAGCGCCTGCCGTCTGCGCTATGGTGGCCAGCAGTCCTCCCGAGTGACGTCCTGCCCTCTCTACGCGTGCATGAGCGTCTGCCATCTACGCTACAAAGGAAAGGCTAAGCTCGGGTTGAGACCTCTAAGGCTATACGCCCAGTGCCTGTATACTCGCTATCCACGCGCTCGACATACGATCTCCATTCACCTAGGTGATGCCTCGATCGAACCTCTCAGAGAACGACCTTGTCTTTGGTACCTTCCTACACGTGCATGAGTGTAACAACCCAAAAATCCAGAGTTTTTAAAATTTTTCCATGATTGTGTGGAGCATGTAGTTGCTAGCTGAATCGGGAACAATTTATAAATAAATTGTTGCATTCATATAGTATTGCTTGTAGGAGTTTGCTGGAGATTCTTTTTACAACTTAAGTCTTATGTTGGAGAGCACATGACCATAGCAACCTCCTTGTATTTCTTTTGGGATTATCTCGAGTCACTTATAATGATCCCCGACCTTCTATTACGACCACCATTGGACTGGATTGCCCTAGCCCTAACGACCTCTAGTGGACCGCCATGATGAGTTAGCATGATAATCATACATGCATAAAGGACCTTGGTATAAGGCAAGTATACGACCTCCAAGAACTCTCGGGTCCCTACCCTAATCCTTGATATATCCTTATGTAACCTTTCTATGAATCTCTATCCAGACCACATCCCAACTCTCCCCGGTCTCTCTCACAATTACATGACCAATTCACATCTTCCCCTTCTTTACCCCCAATCAATACTCCTAATAATAATATTCTTCCAAACCCCTTTTCCTCCTAGCCCAACCGAACCCTCTCCTCTTCCTTAGCCCAGCCTGCTTGGCCCAGGACGCAGCGCCTTTCCCCCTCCTCGATGCCCCGCGCCCGCACCGCACTCGCACTGCCCACGACTAGCGCCTGCGTGAACATTAAAAGCTCCTGTTCAGGCTGACAACACGGCCCCACCGGCAGACCCCACGCTCCAACTGACCAAACGGCCCCACCCGTCAACCACTGATGAACATGGTCGTCTTCCTCCCTCGCCGCTCGCCCATGCCGTGTGAATCGCCTGACAATGCCACGCCCCGAACATGACCGCTGGCCCACGCCGTGTCAGACCTTGTCACCTCCGTGTCGGCTTCATCTTGACGCCCACGAAGAACCCGAGTGCCTCCACAGTCGCATGATCTCGCCGAGCTCTTCATCCCCGTCCGTCATGGCCATAGCCGAGCCCCGGGCTATAAAAGCCAGCACGAGCCCCCTAGGGTTTCCCAACCGGCTCACCACCTCTCTGTGGCCACACCCACACCCCCAATTCAGTAGAGGAGGAGCAGGAAGTCGGAGCAAGGCAAGCTGGGCACTGCGCCGCTACAGGGCTTATCGGAGAGGAAGGAGAAGCCAGGAGGGAGCCATCGGAGCAAGGAAGATCACGCGGATCGGCACAACACTGCGAACCCACTGCACGACATCAACTCGACATGGCCCCGCTATCCTATCCGCCTCAACACCAAAGGTGAGCAGGCCACACCGCCGTTCCAACCCAAGCCCCTCCTCTGGTCATGGCGCTCTGCACCTGAGCGCGTAGACCGAGACGCTACCGGCTCAGGCACACCAAGCACAACACCGGCACAAGACTGATCAGGCCAAACGAATGAACACGCCGCGACCAAACCCGCCGCACCGACGCCATGAACCACGTCGCCATGGCAATATCGCTGTTCCGGTGAAGCCAGTAGCCATCGTAGGTCTCCATCTCGACAAAAGATTCACCATAGCAACAGACACACGAAACGCTAGGGTAGAGACCGAGCACGTGCCCCAGACCTTCGGACTACACCATCAAGCCACCGCCACGTCGCCATGGTGCGCCGCCTCGGCATCACCGTTCCAACCACCTACCGGCCGCCTCGCTAGGCGGGGACTGGCCGTAGAGCTCCACGAAGATGCCTCGAGCCCAAACCACCTGTAGATAAGGGCCGGAGGAACACTTCCACCGCTTGGCCAAGTAGGCCGAAACCTCACCAGAGCCGCCGCCATGCAACAAACCACCACCGCTCGATCCGATCACCAACGTAGGGTTTAGAACAAGCCCTGGACCCTAAATCAATGAGCCGTGGCCTCAATTCAACTCAGCAGCGCCCAAACCATGGCCAACGACGTTCACCGGCGTTGGACTGCCGCCGCCGCCGTGGAAAGCAACGACTGAAGACTCACGGTCGTCGCGCCAAATCCCACAACGCAAGCCTAGAGCTGGTGGAGCATCACGACCAACCAATCGGGGATCAGGGGAAAACACCGACGCCCTATCACGTGCAACGACGGGCTCACGCCGCCGCCGCCGCTCACGAGCCCACACCAACCCTCCAACTATGCCACCATACTCATCAGAGGTCGGGAAGCAAAGCCCTAGCCTCGAATCAAGCCCTAGGCTCAATCGAACTCTAGGTCGGTCCACGAACGAGCCTCGATGGCTCAGTCTACGTCACCCTCAAGGAGTCCCTTCTCGAGACAAAACCGATCCTTTTGGGGTACCCCTCGATTACGGAAACTTCCCAAGCGAACGACGCAGGCCTAGAGTGCAGACCCATTCGAGGTACCCCTCGATTACGGGGATTTCCTGAGCGAGCGAGGCACCCCTCGAGCACTCCTAGGTACCCCTCAATTACGGAGATTTCCCAAGCGAACGAGGCACCCCTCGAGCAATCCTCAGGAACCCCTCGATTATGGAGATTTCCCGAGTGAACGAGGCACCCCTCGAGAAATCCTTAGAAACCCCTCGATCACTCCTTAGGAACCCCTCGATTACGGAGATTTCCCAAGGGAACGAGGCACCCCTCGAGCACTCCTCAGGTACCCCTCGATTACGGAGATTTCCCGAGCGAACGAGGCACCCCTCGAGCACTCCTCAGGTACCCCTCGATTACGGAGATTTCCCGAGCGAACGAGGCACCCCTCGATTACAATGATTTCCCGAGCGAACGAGGCACCCCTCGAGCACTCCTCAGGCACCCCTCGATTACAGAGATTTCCCGAGCGAACAAGGCACCCCTCGACCGCCCCCTCCATCCCCTCGAGTAGGACTCCACCCTGACCCACTGGGACCTTTGTCGACCTACCAAGCCCCCTAGAAAGTCTCTTATTTGTTTATCTGTACCCATGCTATACCTCGTTCTTACGACCACCTGTATATACATTTGTGATACAGGTGAAGGGTTACGAGGATGCTACACTAGCCGAATGGGAAGCTTCGCTAGCCGAATGGGGATGCTACGCTAGCCGAAAACAAAATTTTTCGACCCCATAAACCAGGAGCTACTGCTAGTTATATATCATGAGATTACCACTAGACGCGCAGTGCAGCGAAAGACGTCTCGGTGTAGACGTGCGCGTCGCAGCGATGCCGTGTAGATGTTCACGTCCGACCTTCATGTCTCCACGTGCGGTTCGTCCTTGTGCTCCAGATGCAGCACCTCCGAGGTATCCACACGTACAGGGAGGAAGCGTCACGCCTCCAGACTGCTAGGTCTGCGAGGAGCAATAGGCGCGGGCGTGGGGTGGGCGACGGCTGTCTAATGACGTGGTGAAAGCCCTGGTCGCGCCACCCCTCTTTATATAGGCGTCCCTAATGAGCCCATCGACCTGGAGGCCCATTAGCAAACCCTAATCCCGGTCTGACTCGAGTCTAACTCGAATCAGGCTTCCAGCCCCTTAAGCGTGCGACCCTATGGGTTCACGCACACATAGACACGGCCCGAGTACTCCTACTCGCCCGATAGTTGATAGTGGCCTCTAGCAAGACGTGTCAACTCCTATGTATACGCAAAGATCATATCTGACGAACCACCACGATCACATATACGTAATTTCCTTGCCACATAATATTTGGTCCAACTCATAGGTTAACATTTAACCTAAGCACGGCCATGCATTTTATGATTCAATCATATGAGTGGTCCAGTGACATCTCTCTCGCTTGGAGAGGGGCAAATCCCATCTTGATCGTCTATGTCTCACAGCATGTTTCCTGACAAACCCGAAGACTATCTTTATGACTACCCTGTTACGAAGTAGCGTTTGATAGTACCTAAGTAAGTCGATTCACATCTTGAGAACATACCACAATCTCAGGTCGAAGGACATAACGTACATGATGTATAAAGAGATAATAAGAACATCTCACGTTGGGTCAGTCCAGCCCCATGTCATACATGTGCCCACATTATTAGTTTGGCATCTCCATGTCTATGACTTGTGAAACATAGTCATCAACTAATACATGTGCTGATCTAATATTCATGTGTGTCCTCACATGAACTCCGATCAGGGACAACTATCGAATAACCATACAAGTAAAAGAGTTCCACAGACAATTCACATACACTACAAGAAATTTGGCTTTGCGTGACGGTTTAATCGTGACCTTCTAATAAATCATCACAAAATGTAGTTATATGTGACGGTCTAAATCTATGGTGATGGATATATGATGGTTGGTTAAATTATCATCGTAACAGGACGTCATGGATCATTTTGGCACATCCATAGTCATCCATGACGGATTCATTCGATGGTCATAGATGGAACTATGCTAATGTGAGCATCCACATTGTTCCTACGTGGAATTGAACCGTGGACCTCCTAGTTGAGATAGTTCGGAGCTGACCACTTGGATATATAGTTATTCATTTTTTTATATTGTCGATCTATTTTTTATTTGAGAACATATCTAGTACAAACCATAGCCTTCTTGAAAACCCATACAAACCACAGTAAAAAAATAGTGTAAATTCACCAAAAATCACACATGTAGATGGTACGATGATACACAACCTTGTAAAATATCTTGTCCAAACTCGACTTCGTTTGTGAGTTATAAAAATAATAAATTTTAAGCCGGAAAGTTTTCCACACGATTTGTTAAAAAATTGTTATTTTTATATCTCACAAATGAATTTGATTTTGGACAAGATATTTTATAAGATTATGTATCATCATATCATTTACATGTGTGATTTTTTTGATAAATTTAAACAACTCTTTTTATGTGGTTTGTAGAGGTTTTTACGAAGGCTGTGGTTTGCATTAGATACGTTTCCTTTTTATTTAGTCTATTCTTAGAGATATTTCTTTAGTCCTTTTTAGTTTCACCAAGAGCACTACTGTCTCCTTTAGCCCCAAGCCCACTCACCCACTCACCCGGCGTGTTTGGTTCTGCGGACGAATTGCCTGGCCTAGCTTCGCTCCCGCTGGCGCAAGCACCAAGGCGCTCGCCCAGGGCGGCGAGCCGTTTTGGCTCTCTTGCACAAGCTATCGAATCTTAGCTTGCACAAGCTCCCACGTATATAGGCAAATAAACCAAACGTCCAAACTTCAGGCTAGCCTTGCTTGGCTAGGTCGCTACAGTTCCGGGCAATGAATCCAAACACCCCCTCATCACCCATCCCCGTCTCCTCTCTCTCTCTCTCTCGCTTTCCCCATGGCATCCTGCCCCACCGGCCGCCACCCACCGGTGACCCCTTCTCCTCCGCCGCTCGCCTTCTCTCGCGCGTCTCTTCCTCCGCTCGCCATTGCCATCTCTCGTGTTTATTCCTCCACCTCCACCGCTCCTCTTCAGCCACCATCATCTCTCCTTTTCTCCTCCAGATCTGGCTAGTGTCAAGGACAATAGCAGAGGCGGGTGCTGCTCCAGGCGCTGCAGACTGAGGTGGCTCCGGGCAGTGCAGGTAGGGGGTCCCTACCGACGGCGGCCCGGTCTGTATCCGTGGTGGTGTGCAACCTCCTTCAGTGAAGGCGCAAACCCTACCAGCGACAGCAGATGAGCTCTCGTGGACCGGCGGCGGTGAGCACCCTCCCCATCCCCCCCTTCTCCGCAGTACCTTCTACTCGTGCAGGGTCTGGGAGACCATCGACATGGAGTACTTTCTTCAAGAGGGGCTATGTCTTCAGCACGCATGCCTAGCAGGTGTTCTATGCAATGCCGACAAGCCCATCTGACTTGGCGTCGCTATTTTTTAAACATAAATTTGGTTGACCTGCAATCTCTATGCTAGTTTATATTCAGATTTGTTTTCTCTATCAAACTGATCACCAAATAAATGCAATCTGTGTATGCCTTTCAGTCATGGTTTGATTATGATCAATCCTCAGATGAGTTCTTTTACCTGTGTGATGATGCTGTGCCATTATTAATGCAACATGTCTACAGTAATTTTTGGTGAATTATTTTTCAAATATGCAGACATCAGACCATGTAGATTTTACTTGACCATGTAGATCATGACTCATTTTAAGCTTATGTCTTGTACATATCTCCTATCTGCAGCCATGGAAGTACAAGGCATCAAGGATTTTCTTCAGGAAAACAGACCATCAAGAGTAGGTGTATGTTGCTTTTTCCACTTTATTACAAGTTTTAAGAGTACTAGTACTAGTTAATTCAATGTAAGTGACCACCTAATGGGTTCTTTTTTATTTGGCCTCAGATATGTTTAGACACAAGAAGGATCTGATTGGGTACCAACCTTGGTTATTCTTAACTTAAATTGTGCAGCTTTATGTGTTTAGTGGATCCCAAAAGGTTTGTGAATTTTCTTCCTATTTCTGTCACATCTGTACGTTCTCACTCTACTGGTGAACTGAACCTCCAAATGCACATGCTCTCCTAGTTTTCATTCCACACACAGTATAAAAAAATAGGAATGACTGTACTTCATGTACCAACTTTTGTTTTCATTACAATTCTTTTAACTTGTACGAAAAAATATTGGAATGAAACAAATGATATAGTAATTTCTCATTGTCTATCTGTATAAATTTTGCTACTTGATTTTAGATCTGCACATTATTCTAACTGCTCTTCATATATTTTTACTCCAAAGTGGGGAAAACTGTTAGTTTTGTTAAAGTATCTATCTTCAATAGACCACTGCTTATTGTTTCCTGAAAGATCCTTGTGATAGATACTCGAAATCTAATATTTAGCCCTTATCATGTAGTTTCTGAATGTTCTTGTCTGACTAAATTAAAGTCTGAACTATGTTCTTGGTCTCTTGGAGGTGCACAAGATGGAGATCACTAGTGCTGTAGCTAGTTAGCAATAACCATATATGCCACTGGAGATCAAAGGTGGAGTAGTAAGCTCTCTCCTTTTCTGAACTTCGAGCATACTTTTTCTTAACTCTGAATTCTGAGCATATTTTTTCTTAACTCTGAATTCTGAGCATACTTTTTCTTAACTCTGAACTTTGTGTATTATGCACACCAAAATTTAAGGTGAAGTAATTCAGCCACGCATGCTTCTTATTATTGGTAGAATCTCACAACTATATATATTATCTCTTTTATCTTGGCTTGTGCAGTCAGTTCTTGGTCTATGACTACTTGACAGGTCAGTGTCTTTCTAAGTCTCTATGTTACTTTATTCATCTCTGTATGTGTATATATTTTGCTATAAATATGCCAATAGGGAGACTGCTATTATTTATCTTATGCAAAAGCCCCTTTGGTGAAAATGGAACTACAAATGCCATATATAGCTTTCATATAATATATTAATGTTGGAACATGGCTAATCAGTTTGTATTTTATATGTTGCGATGCAGCCCTACGTATGCTCAGTTCTTTCTCACTAAATGCTACGAGACATATGGACTTTCTTGATTGAGCTCTGTTTTTTTTTTAGATTATTCTTGATCAAGCTGTATGATAACAGCATAAGGTTTTACTCTTCTAGGATTATTAAGTGTTTTTCTGTCCTTCAACTCATAGGCGTGTGTATCTTATATCTGTACTGGTTGTACCTTGTAAATAATGATCAGTTGCTGATAACATATTTTTTTAGTGTATCTTTTGGTTGAATTGATGCATGGCTGTGAACTGTAGCATGGTCTTTGACCTGTGCATGCACGGTTTTTGGTGATGGATGCATGTACTGTGAACTATATTTAGATGTATGTGTGAACTGTCGATGTTCTGGGAGCTACAGTCTTTGACCTGATGCACGCTTTTGTTTTGCCAAACATCATATGTAACTATATTTAGATGTATGTGTGATGATGGAACCTTGGCATATTTAGATGTATGTGTATGTACCGACCAAATCAGTTCTTGGTCTAAAAAATAACACAAAACATGGGTCTAATCGGAGAAAATGGGCCAAAAAAAGCTTACTGATGATGTGGCAAGGTGGCAGCCACATCAGATCCAACATCACAAATGGTTGACATGGCAACAAAACCATGACGGTTCATTTCATCACCATAGCCTCTTTCTATAGTTGCCATCCTATTTATCCATGACGATCCAAACAACCAACCTGTGACGGTCTATTTCGGTCTAAAAAATGTATGACGCGGGATAGGTGACGTTTTACTGGATCGTCACCAATAGTTAACCGTGACGCATTTTTGCTTGTCAGTGACTAAATCAAAACGTCACGTAAAGCTAAATTTCTTGTAGTGATAATTGCCAATCAATACAAGTTGTTTTTAATGGATATTCAATGAACATATAATAAATCATGGATACAATAGAAATATCATCATCTCTATGATTACCTCTAGGGCATATTTCCAACAGTCTCCCACTTGCGCTAGAGTTAATCTTTTAGACATCTAATACCCATAGATCTCACATGCGCCTCATGCTTAGGCTGTGGAATAGCCTTGTCAAAGGATCTGTTATATTCAAATCCGTATGTATTTTGCACATCTTAATTTTATCTATTTTAATGAAGTCTCGAATGAGGTGAAATTTCCGTAGTACATGTTTGTTCTTCTGTTGATTCTTTGGCTCCTTAGCCTGCGCGATCGCCCCATTGCTATCACAATGTAAAGACAATGGGCTGGACGCGTTTGGAAACACACCAAGATCAATGAGGAACCTCCTCATCCAAACACCTTTCTTTGCAGCTCCACTAGCTGCAATGTACTCGGCTTCTGCTGTAGAATCAGACACGGTCTCCTCCTTGGAACTTTTCCAACTGACTGCACCACCATTTATTGTGAACACAAAACCTGATTGAGATTGTGAATCATTTGTGTCAGTTGGAAGATAGCATCGGTGTAACCATTTACAATGAGCTCCTCCTCACCTCCATAGATTAGGAACACATCTTTAGTCCTTCTCAAGTACTTAAGGATGTTTTTAGCAAGTGTCCAGTGACTCTCACCTGGATTAGCTTGATATCTGCTCGCAACACTTAGAGCATATGAGACATCTGGGCGCATACATATCATGGCATACATGATGGAACCAATGGCCGAAGCATATGGAACCTTACTCATGCGCTCTCGCTCATCAGATGTCGAAGGACACTGTTTCTCGCTAAAGCGCATGCCATGTGACATAGGCAAGAACCCTTTCTTGGACTGTTCCATGTTGAACCGCTTCAACACCTTGTCAATGTACGTTTCTTGGCTTAATCCTATTAGCCTCTTTGACCTATCTCTATAGATCTTAATGCCCAGAATATATGTTGCTTCTCCTAAATCCTTCATAGAAAAACTGTTATTCAATGAAGTCTTTACGGTTTACAACATCGGAATGTCATTCCCAATCAACAGTATGTCATCTACATACAAGATTAGAAACACAACAGCGCTCCCACTTTCCTTCTTGTAAACACAAGGTTCTTCTTCACTTTGACGGAAGCCAAACCCTTTGACCACCTCATCAAAACGAATATTCCAACGCCGAGATGCTTGCTTTAATCCATAAATAGATTTCTTAAGCTTGCATATTTTCTTAGCTTTGCCAGGATCAACAAAACCTTCGAGCTATATCATATACACGTCCTCTTCCAAATTTCCATTTAGAAAGGCTGTTTTAACATCCATCTGCCATATCTCATAGTCATAATAGGCAGCAATTGCTAGAATGATCCGGATAGATTTAAGCATTGCTACCGGCGAGAAAGTCTCGTCGTAGTCAACTCCTTGAACTTGCCGAAAACCTTTTGCGACAAGTCGAGCTTTATAAACTTGGACGTTTCCATCCATATCCTTTTTCTTTTTATAGATCCATTTGCACTCTATGGGTCTTACCCCATCAGGCGGGTCAACCAAGTTCCAAACTTGATTAGCTCCCATGGAATCTATCTCGGATCTCATGGCACTATGCCATTTCTCGGAATCAGGGTCCATCATTGCCTCGGCAAATGTTGCAGGTTCATCATCGTCTAACAATAACACATCCCCACGCAACTCACGGATTCTTGCCGACCTTCATGGTTGGGGCGGGGTGTCTGTTGCCACAGGTAGCTCAACTTGTTCTGCTACATTAGCATCACTCGTGGAGTCAATCCCTGTTGGCTCATCTTGAACTTCTTCAAGATACACCTTCTGCCATCTCTTGTCTCTTTTGAGAAACTCTTTCTGAAGGACCGAATTGGTGACCAGAGGGGGGGTGAATGGGAGCCTCAAAATTCTTTTCAGAAATGTTTAGGCCACTGTCCCAAGAGTCATCCCAAGAGCAGACCTAGAGCTTGGATAATGTCCACGACCCCAAACGTAGGGTGGATGCTTCCGAGAAGCACAGCGGGACACTACACGAGTCTAGAAACCCAACTCACAAGCCGGAAATCAAAACCGACAACAGACGAACAAACAACGAATGAAACCGCGCGAGACTAGTCGCATCGGACGCTGGCCTGCGTCCGATGCCACAGCACCGGACGCGTCCGATGCAAACAGTGCTTCTCTGGAACCTTACTGGACACCCATCGGACGCTGCTACAGTACCTGGTCAGCGTCCGATGCTCAGGCTCCGGCGCGTCCGATGACCAACGGACGCATCCGATGACCAACGGACGCGTCCGATGCCTTGCGTCCGATGCCCACTCAAAAACAACAGAACTGACACGTGTCACCGAAGCGTCCGATGCTCCCGTGACCAGCGTCCGATGCCCCCAAAAACAACACAGTTCTTTGGTGATTCAACCCGATCTCCTCTGAATCAAAAGCTCTAGGGCTAGGATTCGATCTGAGAGGTCACAAGGATGTTAGTGAGCTACTCCTAAGAGATCATGGCTCGAACCTAACTCCAAACCGATGAATCGAAAGATTTTGGGGCAAAGCGGCAAGAACGTGATCCAAAACGAAATCCGCCCGATCTACTAGCTCGTGAGGAATTAGAGAAAACCCTTCGGTGAAAAGATGTCTCTCATGATTCTCTAGGAGATGGTTCAAACGGATTTGCGAATCTTCCCTCGAAATAAGAAATCTCTGGAGTTCGAAAGAGATGAAAAACCTAAACGCGAAGAACACCATACAAAAACACGAATCGATCAATTCCAGCCGTGTGGCGACCACACGAGACAATCGTGAGATTACAGTCTCACTTCCTGAACTTCCCAAAACGCAGAGACATGATTGAGTCTTCCCTGCGGATCGCTAGCAGCTAGGTATGATTAGAACCTAAGCGGGGGCTAAGGAGAGAGTATGCTCAGGAACAAATGACTGCTAGAATAGGGAGAGAGGAGGGGTGCCTCTCTTATTTATATCTTAATATAGTAAGCCTCTTCTACTCCTAGATACAAGAGCGAAGCGGCCAACCCTAGGGGTATCCCGGTCCAACTCTGCTTGATGACTATCCGACGGCCACACGCCTTCCTCATCCTTAGCTTCGCCTCGACGCAAGCCTCAGGATGCCGCCACGTGCCACCCTGTCGACCGCCGCGCCTTCCTCACGGATAGCTGCGCCGCTACGCCAGCCTCTCCACGCCGCCACGCGTCGACCGTCCTTTTTGCGGACCTCCCTCTGGTTTTGAGGCTGTAACCGGGAAACCTGGGCCTTCCCCCGGTTTTGAGGCCGAAACCGGGAAACCTGTCCTCCGGCTGAGTTTTGTGGCCCAAACTCAGAAACCCGCGCGGCCAGGTTTTGAGGCCCAAACCTGGAAACCGTCCACGCCGAGTTTTGTGGCCCAAACTCGGAAACTGGCCACCCCGAGTTTTGAGGCCCAAACTCAGAAACCGTCGAGGGTAGCTTTTTGAGGCTCAGCTACCGAACCCGTGCCATAGGCGGGATGTGGTTCGCACACCCTGAGTTCCAGCACCGATGCCAGAGCATGTCCAGCCTCCACGCCGGGCACAGTGCATTCACCTTCCTTCTCAGCCTCCCACCAAGTGTCACGACGCCATCACCTTCCTCCCGACTCGGCCGATGCACATCCCCATGTTCTCTTGCTTGTCGACACCACGTGCCAGCTACCACAGTTGGTCCTCAGGTCTCTCGGTCCGTCGGTCCAAGCTTCACGTCCGCCCTTCACCGCTCCCGGTCCGTCAGCACGGCACATCCCTACTTGACCTTCACCTCACCTTCGACCACTGCCCGAGCTCCGCACCTGCACATCAACACAGCCAAGAGACATGTTGCCCGTTGATCGATCACTCATCACTCAGGAAGGGAACCACAAGGGCACATATCAACCTTGTGTTCGCAATCTCCCCCTTGATGAGTGCATCATCAACTCATAGTAACCGTAACCAAAATAAAAGAAAGCAGAATTAGGTAGAAGGAGAAAACTCACTTGAAATGTCCAAAAGCCAAAGAAAAGGCCGAAGAAGAACAAATCGAGATAAGCGAAGCTTGGTCCCCAAAGACATGGGCAACGGTTCGACACAACCAAGCAAAAAATCGGAGCAACAATTCATCAGATAGCAAGTCTCGATCAAAATCAGAGCACAAGACTTCGTTCCCAAAGACATGGGCAACGGCTCGACGGAACCAAGTCAGAAACAAGCTAGTCCTCAAGAAGAGGCAGAAGGGGCTCAACACCACTAGCTGAAAGCTCGAAACTAAATGAAGACTGCATAAGACGCAGCTACTGCTAGTCCCTCAAGATAGAGGCACAGAGGCTCAACACAACCAGCAGTAAGCCCGATACCAACCAAGAACCATCAGAACATGGTGAAGATAGCTAGTCCCTCAAGACAGAGGCACAGAGGCTCAACGCAACTAGCTAAAAAGATCGATATCAAATAAAACCGACTCGGAGCAAGCAGAAAAACTATCGATATCAAATAAAACCGACTCGGAGCAGGCAGAAAAACTCCCCCTCACTCAAGGAACTCCCCCTCAACAAGTGAAGCATAAATTGCAAATTGTCACCATAACAACACCACCATAACAAGACACTCTCCCCCTTGGGGGCAATTTGCAATCAAAAGACATGGGAAAGGAACTCAAATAAGCAAAACAGAGCTAGGTCATGCCTATCGGAGTCAGACACATGCACTTGAGTCAAAAATGCATGTTAGCAGCTTCAGGTATATACTCCAAAGAGTGAAAGAATGCTCTAATGAGTGCTGATCCGACTATAAGGCAACATGCAAAAGTGCTAGCAAAGGCTCAAACTGATCACCAAATACGAAATATGAACGCATAAGCCAAGTGAGCAGTTTTAAGCCATTCTAAAAGGAGTTTCACCATCAAATTAGCATCGAACATGTATAGACAGGAAGTCAAACAAGTGCTAAACATGTATACAAGGTGAACTACCCCTAGCAAAGTTCAATCATCATGCTATAGAATGAAACATAGATTTGTGTTTTCAGATTTTATCGGAGAATTTGCAGCGGTTATTAACACAAGTTTAAATTCAGCATGTGATTGCGAGAGGTTGAAAGTTTGTCATTGCCTAACTTTTCAACCGTGCTAAGCCTATGCATATGCAATCAGAAGCTTAAAGCATCGGTTTCGGTCTTACACTACACGGCTCAAGTTTAACTCAAAGTGCAATGAGAAACAGTCTTGATACCATGATGTGCTGACAAAGCAATCCAATCACGATCTTTTCAATTCACTAAAACTTGGTTCATTTTAAGCAAAATATGAACAATCCAAGCAAGTGAATGACTCAGAACTAGAGACATAGCAACCTAGCATATATGAAATAGCTCAAGTGACCTCAACACATCCTACACATGCTAGTTGCCAATCTCAATGGTGAACATGTAACAAGTTTTAAGTTCATTAGACATGTTCATCATTCTGAAAAATATAGCTTAGCTCACAACATGTATCAGTGATCAAAAGGAGCCTAAGCTACAAGCATCATCATATATCATCTCTGTTCGCCTAAACGGCTGTTTAGTCCGTTTAAACACCATTTAAACGATAAACAGAGGCCATCTGTTTTGTTTAGGCCCTAAACGGTGAATTAAACGGTTGGACCGTTTAAACCCGTTTAAACCGTTTTAAACCCGTCTAAATGGTCTAAAGAAAATCAGGTTAGACATGATTAAATGATCTAAACAACCATTTAATCCATAATTTGGTTAATTAGAGGACTACGACTACCATAATCAACACAAAACTAATTAACATTGTGAGTATATGAAATGTTGTGAGATTTAGATTTCTTCCAAAAATATTATTTGGTATAATATTTATTTTTTACATGTGCAAATATGTACCGTTTCTATCAAATTTAATTTTTACATACATAAATATGTATATTTTAGTGTTACCATACAAAACCGTTTAGGCCGTTTAACTCTGTTTAAACACCGTTTAAACGACCTAAACGCTAAACAAAGAGTGACCGACTGTTTACCGTTTACTGTTTAGGAAAACATTGTATATCATCGAAGCATACACTAATCTGAGCATAAATTCATTCTCAAAAATATAGACATCAAGCTTGAAAATGCAAGATGCAAATGCAAGATGCATACATGATGAAGTCAGAAACGGAGCTAAAGTAAAACCAAAAAGACTCAAGACCCAAAAACACAAAGGATCAGAAAGTTAGTCTATGGTACATAAACAAAATGCTTCCCCCATCTAAAAGGGGAAACACACACCAAGCTGACCTCTTATCCTAGCAAAAGTTGAGAGGTCCAAAGGCTTGGTGAAAATATCCGCAACCTGGTTATGGGTGTCTACATGCCTAAGATCAATGTTGCCTTTCTCATAGTGATCACGAAGAAAGTGAAAGCGGACATCGATGTGTTCGGTCTTGGAGTGAAGAATAGGGTTCTTTGCTACACTAATGGCAGAAGTGCTAGCGCAAAGCAAAGGGACCCGACTGAAATCTAGACCAAAATCACGCAATGTAGCAACCATCCATAAAAGCTACGAAGCACAAGAAGCAGCGGCAACATACTCGGCTTCTGTAGTAGGCTGAGCTACGTTCGACTGTTTGCGAGAAGACCACGAAACCAAAGAAGAGCCAAGAAACTGACAAGTCCCAGAAGTAGACTTGCGCTCAAGCTGACAGCCGGCAAAATCCGCATCGGAATAACCACAAAGCAAGAGATTCAAAGAAGAGGAATACCAAAGTCCGAACTCAGGAGTGTATCGGAGGTACCTCATGATGCGCTTGACCGCTTGCTTGTGGGAAGTCTGAGGGGACGCCTGAAAACGAGCGCACAGACACACAGAAAACTGTATATCTGGCCTCGTTGCCGTCAGGTACAGAAGTGAGCCAATCATGCTTCTGTACTCCTTCTAGTCAACTGGCTCTCCGTCCTGGTCCGCGTCCATCGCCGCAGTCGTCGGCATGGGCGTCGTAAGAGGTTTGGCCTCGCCCATGTCGAACTTCTTCAGGATGTCCTTCGTGTATTTGCCTTGATGCACAAACGTCCCGTCTCGGGTTTGCTTGATTTGCAACCCGAGGAAGAAGGTCAACTCACCCATCATACTCATCTCAAACTCCCTGCTCATGATATCTGCAAACTTGGCAACAAGTGCGTGAGAGGAGCCACCAAAGATGATATCATCCACGTAAATCTAGACTATCAGGGTATCATTGCCTTGCTTGAGGAGAAACAAAGTTCTATCGACCCGTCCCATTTTAAAACCCTTAGAGAGTAAAAAGGTTTTCAAACGATCATACCACGCTCTCAGGGCTTGTTTCAAACCATACAAAGCTTTTGAAAGTTTATAAACATGGTTTGGAAACTTGGGATCCTCGAAACCAGGGGGGTTGCCTAACATAAACTTCTTCCTCTATATACCCATTCAAGAAGGCACTCTTGACATCCATCTGAAAAAGCTTAAAGCCCTTCAAGGCAGCAAAGGCTAGAAGGATTCTATTGGCTTCTAAACGGGCTACAGGGGCAAAGTTTCCTCATAGTCTATCCCCTCTTTTGGCAAAAACCCTGGGCTACTAGCCTAGCCTTGTTCCTCACTACCATGCCATCCTCACCCTCTTTGTTTTTGAAAACCCATTTGGTACCTATCGGGTGGCATTCTGGTGGAGGTGGAACTAGGGTCCAAACTTGGTTTCGCTCAAAGTTTTCTAGCTCCTCATGCATGGCATTTACCCAGTTAGGATCAGAAAGTGCGTGTCCAACATCTTTGGGCTCAAAAGAAGCAACGAATGCAGAATGAGCAAAGTGTGAGATTTCATACGCTCGCGACCGCGTGACTCGCTGGCCGATGCCGCGATCATCTGCTGCGGGGGTGAGTCTGCTGAACGCTCTGGGGCACTTGCCTCGCCGAAGTCGCCTCCCCCTCGCCAGATGCTGTCGCTCTCCCGGGTGCAGCCGGTGCTTGCTGGAGAGGTGGCTCAAGAGGACCCCAAGAAGAAGAAGTCGTGGGATCGGGTCCTCGATGTGACACCCTAGTGTCAAGCACTGCATTAGGCACTGCAATTAGCCACTAAGAAAGCATAAGCAATGCATCGCATCATTTCATGTGCATAAGTATGCCTTTGATCTTTTGATTGTTTATTTGAAATTGGATTTCTATTTGACTTGATGCTTTGATTTTGGCTTTATTCTTGAGGAGGATTTAAAAATGGTTTTCAGAAAAAGTGTTCTATATGAAAGTTGTAGAGAAAAATATTTTGAGCAACTTTTATATTTGGGTCAAAGCCCGGTTTGGAGTTTTTCAAACTGTTTTTGAGAAGTCAAACTTTGGAAATTTCTGGAAAAAGAAAAAGAATAATTTTCTTTCCCGGCGCCAACCTTTCGGCCCATCCGGCCTTTCGGCCCACTTCCCCGCCTTGGCCCAGCGCTCGCCGCCTCGCCCGCGCGCGCGCCCGCCCGCGCACCGCGCGCCGGCCACCCGACACGGCCGCGCCGTACGCCGGCCGGCTTGCCGCGTGGCGCCCCTTCTCTGCGCCAAATCCACGCTGACCACTCCCTCTCCGATCTTCTCCCACCGGAGCACGCCAGCGATCTTCGCCGGCCACTCCCGCGCATCCTCGTCTGCCGAGCCGCCTGCCGCCGCCTCGCTGACCGAGCCGCCGTGGCCCCCGCCACGACCGGCCGCCCCTCCGCTCCGCCGGGCAAAAGCCCGAGCGCCTCTCCCACTCCTTCACTCACTCGCACACTCACTCTCGCTCTCGCTCCCCACTCTCACCCGTGCGCGAAGCGAACTGAGCACTCTCCGCTCGCTGCAACCACCGCCGCAAGGCCCCTTCCCAAATTCCAGTCACCACCTCCATCACCGGCCGATTAACCCCGGCCACTGCCCCGCCTTCGTCTCGGACACACGGTGCGCACCCCCGCGCCATCCGCCGAGCTCCACCGACGCCGAAGTCCGAAGAGCCCCGCCGCGGAAGCTTTCAGCGCCGCTCGGAGCCCGGAGCCGTTCGTCCCCGACCCGAGCTCCACCGCCTCCCTTCTTCCTCCTCCAGCTTCGCCAAGCCAAGGCAAGGTGAGAACACCAACTAGCCCTAACGCTACCGTTCCCTATCTCTCTGTTCACCACGGCCGAGCGCCATTGCCGCCATCGCGGACCTCACACGTGGCCAGCACGCACCAGCGCACCTCCGGCCAAACCATCACCCCTAGGACTCCCTTCTAGGTTCACTGAGTCTCACACGCCCGCCAGTTTAGCCGGCGACCGCCGGAAACGGCGTAGCCGCGCGATGCCGTCGCCGCCGTGCGCTGCCGCTCGCCGCCGGCACGCTACGGCCGTGCGCTGGCCAAACCACCGGTACCGCCGGATGCGCCTCGTTGAGACGAGTCCGCAGGGCCCAGCCTCCGCGCCGGCGACCTCACCGACGGCGAGAAATCGCCGGACCAATCCCTCCCCTGTTTCCGTCTCGTCCGAGCCCCCGAGCCAGGCCTCGGACGGGCGTGCGTGTTCCGTCTCGCCCGAACCCGCGAGCCAGGCCTCGGACGAGCGTGCGTGTTCCGTCTCGCCCGAGCCCGCGAGCCAGGCCTCGGACGAACGTGCGTTCTTCCGATTCGCCCGAGCCGAGCCCTCGGCCGCGGTTTCGTCGAGCCAAGTCTCGGCCGGTTCGCTTTCCGCCGTGCGCCCGAGCCCGAATGGGTTCTGCTGACCCACGGGTCCCGCGCGTCAGCCCCTTACCGGTCCATAGACCGAGTTCTCGCAAGCCAGCCGGGAGAAATTAAATGTTTTTCTTTTCGGTTTAATTTCCAGAGATGCTTGTTATTTTTGTGTAGCCTGTTTTATAAATCCAAATAAAGTGCTTCCAGTTTTATTAGCTTTCTTATGAATAGATCTATCATGGGAAAATATGAATGTATTTTTGATAGCAGTTTATTTTACTGTTTTCATTTATTTCAGTTTATATGCTTTTGTTTAGATAAATGATTATAAGTGTTTTCTGGTTGAGATAATTCCTGGAAAATTTTGTGTAAGCTTATTATACTGTTTGGCACCTGTGAAAAATATATGATGCACTGTTTATGTAGAAAAGTTACTGTTATAGTTAAAAGTCTCTTTTTGCTGATTTCTTAGAATAAGTGTTAAGGTGTTTTATATGCTGAAATAAAATATGGGAAAATTTGTACAGTCTCTGTATGCCTTGTAGAATCTAAGAAAAGTATGAACTTGATCTGTTTTATGGAAAAAATTTGTAGTTGCTTTACAACTGTGCTTTTCTGTATAGATCTTTAGAAATTCATGTAAGAAAATATATGATGGTTCTGGTCATGGAACTTCCTAGGATAAATATGAAATGTGAAGTAGAATCTGGGAAAAATAGGAAATAGAGCTATGCACTCTTTTACAGTAGGGTTGTAGTTCAAAGTACCTTTTTAGGCAGTTTGCTTGTCATTTTTGTATCTGCAGCTCTGTATTTTATCTTTGGCCGAAACTTGTTCAGTAGAGTCCAGCAAGTGTGGTTTACCTTCTGGAATTTTTGTGGATTTTTCTAAGCCCAGAAAAATACACTTGCAGTTCAAATCTGAGTTTCCTTTGATGTATTTAAATAAGAAAGAGTTGAATACTCAGATTTTGTTTTATGAAATAAATGAGATATTGCCCCAATGTTAAAAGTGGTTCAACAAGTTGGCTTGGTTGGTTTGCAAGAGTTATTTCCGCATTTATTGAATTATAAATTCATCGCACGCAATAGGATCGACCCCGCCGGAGCTTCACCAAGAGCAGGAGCTAAACGCCGAGCCGGAGATCCAGGAGCTGCAGCAGCCAGAGGAAGTCGACCCCGTCCACGACACTAACCTGCCCGAGTGCCCCTCCCACGAGGCCTCGGTTTTCACTCAAGGCAAGCCCCGGAGCATTCTAAGTCTCCCAGTTTTTTTTTGCAATTAATTTACTTGAGTCCTTTTATATTGTGATGCATTAGGTTAGGAGTTGATTGAATCCTACTTGCTGCATTACCATTCCTTGATGATTGATTAATATCTACCTTGTTATCCTGTTATCTAGTTACAATGTAGAATTGCTTAGCCTGCTTAATAAAAGTGGTAGTTAAGGATGTTTCCGTAATACCCGGATGGGTATTTACCGGATCACGGTTGGCTATATTTGCTATCGTGGAAAAGAACCTGAGTAGTAATGAAATACGGTCAACGGGATGGCAGGGCACAAGTTCGGAAACTTGGGGCAGTCCATCCGTTGGATCGTGTAGGTTTGTATCGATGTTGGCCCTCGTTCATTTTTGAACGCGCCCTTTTACTTAGGGATATGTCGGTGCTGTAATCATCGACCCCAAAGCCGGTTAGAAGCTGTTCGGGCCGGTTTCAACCCGTGTCGTGCCCTCTAGTACGGAAGTTGCGATCTGCCGCGTGAGGCCATCGCCAGACTCTGATTGGGCGGTCCGTGCTTGAACCGCGACGATTACCACCACGAACAAGCGTCGAGCGGTTGCCCAATGCATGGACCCGACGGGGAAAGTGTGGGCTGGTATTAAAGGTCTTTCACCAGCTGGTTTGGAATTCGATTCGAGTCGCCGTCTCCCCCGGTTAGTGGGAAACTATGGCGAGCTTCACCACGATACAACTCCATGTGATGTTTAAAGGTTCAACTAAAATATGGATAAGTCAACTGGATATGGTTAAATTATTGTTTGTTAGATTCAAGTGAGTGCTCTAGTACAGGTAATAACCTAGAACTAAGGAATAGGCTTAAAAGTAACAGCTCATCATCATCATTATTTATCCCTTATCTGGATTTGAGCCTTTCGCAACTAAAAGATCCCAGCTCCACCTCAAAAGCCTTGCATACCCTTGGAGTCTTTTATTTTCAGTTAGACGGGTAAGTCTAGCTGAGTACATCCCCGTACTCAGGGTTTATCCCGTTTGTTGCAGATGGCCAGGTCTACTTTGGCTATTGTAAGCACTGCCTCTACCCAGTGGAAGGTGATGAGGAGTAGGCCCAGGGCAGGGTCGTCTAGAAGCTTTCCTCCTTCTTTTGCCGGACTGAGACTACTGGTGGCACACTATCTTAAAAAAGAGGAATGACTTGTGTTGAGTTGGTTTATCAAACAATGTTTTATTTGGACCACGTGTGTTGTGGTCGTGTTTTAAACTTATTTAAGCTTCCGCACTTTTAAACTCAATGTTGTAATAACTCTGTTTTAAATTCCGCACTCTGATGTTTTAAATTCGATTTCGTTTCGCTGTAATGTATCTTTACGAATGTAACCTTGAACGATGCGATCCTGTATGTTCTGGTGTAAGAAATCCTTCGAGATTTCCGGACTACCGGGGTTATATGGGTTCAAGTGTGGGTCGAAGTCAGACAGATTTGACTAAGATAATACTTGAGCTCTTATAATCAGGACGGTTCCGCCACACTCGAGCTGAAGTAGTCGTTACAGGGTCGACAGGGGCAGCCAGTGGAGTTGGCTCGGGATCACCCCAATCGGCATTCTCTTGCTCCTCCTCCACAAAGATGGTCTCTCCCAGCTCCTGTTCTCCTACAACATCAAAAGCAGAAGAAACACAAGGCATAGTCTCATCGAATGTGACCTCACAGGTCTCCACTATCCGGTTAGTTTCAAGGTTAAGAACTCGATAAGCGCGCGAATGCAAAGCATAACCAAGAAACATGCCATCAGCAGAGCGAGATTCAAATTTGTCCAAATTGCCTTGCTTCAGGATATAGCACTTACACCCAAACACCCGAAAATGAGACACCTTGGGTACCCGTCCAAAACGCAACTCGTAAGAAGTTTTCTTCATGAAAGCCCGAAGAAAGATGCGATTTGCAACATGGCAAGCGGTGTTGATCGCCTCGGCCCAAAAACACCTAGGAGTCCTATGCTCATCGAGCATCGTCCTGGCCATCTCAACAAGGGTCCGGTTCTTGCGTTCAACAACACCGTTTTGCTGGGGACATAAGGAGAAGAAAACTGATGCTCAATTCCATTAGAAGAACAGAAAGAGGCAAACTAAGAGTTATCAAACTCAGTACCATTATCACTACGAATAACTCTAATGGTATCAGGGGGAAACTCAGTTTTCAACCTCAAAATCAAATCACGAGCAAAAGGAAAAGCTTCATCCTTACCCTCCATGAAAAATACCCAAGAGTACCTTGAAAAATCATCAACGATCACAAGAACGTACCACTTCCCACCCGCTGAGCAAACCCAAGCTGGACCAACTAAGTCCATGTGTAAAAGCTCGCCGGGTCGCTTTGTCATCACCTGATTAACAGGTGGGTGAGAAGCAGCAACCTTCTTCCCGTGACGACACGGATGGCAAACAAGGTCCTTCTGAAACTTAAGCTTGGGCAATCCTTGGATTAGGCCAAGTGAGCTAAGTCTTGCAAGCAAGTCAAAACTCAAGTGACCGAGCCTCCTATGCCACTTCCACAAATCAGAAGAAGGACCAACCATCAAACATCTAGCAGAGACGAAAGAACGAGAAAAGTCGGCTCTAAAAACACGGCCAAAAGGGACGATCCAACAAATAAGATCTCCCTGAGGGTCTAAAACACGACTCAAACCCTTCTTAAAGCGCACTTCACAATCATCCTCAAGAAGTTGCAAAACAGAAAGCAAATTGTAATGCAAATTAGAAACCAAAGCAACATCCTTAAGAACAAAGTTCTCATTGAGCCGAATAGCTCCATGAGAAACAACCTTACCTCTACTATTATCCCCGAAAGTGATGTACTCCTTGTGCATCACGGGGCTAAGGCTGGAGAACCATTCCTTGTTTCCGGTCATGTGGCGCGAACACCCGGAATCCATGAGCCACATGTTCTCCAACCGAAGTTCCTGCATCAATAGAAAGGCAGGAAATGAGCATATGGCACAACACTGGGGTTAGTATACTGAGAAGGAAACCAGTGCTGTGTCATAGGCCCAGAAAAAGTGTTAGTAGCAACACCAAGCTGTCCTCGTCCCATGGGTGGATAGCGATCACCACTAACCTGAAAGGGTGGTCCGCTATGGAACGGAAAACCTCCAAACTGACCTACCTGTCCCATCTGAGCAAGGCGATCACCACCATACTGAAAAGGTGGTCCGCTATGGGACTGAGCAGCAAAGCCTCTTACACTCGGCTCATGGTCGTATTGAGGACGACCAGAACCGCGACGGGCACGACCACCACCCCATGGTCTGGCTACCTAGGGCCTAGCTACCTGAGGGGGTGCACCTCCAGGCCTAGCGCCCTGCCTCTGCACTCCCTGACCCTGCACACCATGGAAAGGGTGGTGCCTGGCCTGGTTGTTCAGCTCCAACTCCTTCCTAGTGTCTCTCTTCCTCCGAAAACAAAACTCAGCTAGGTGACCCTCACGGTGACAGTACTCGCACTCGAACCTCACCACTCTCTTGGGTTGTTGATTCCTATGGTTGCGAGGGTTGTTCACTCTGGTTGGTTGCTTGCCCTTCAGAAGGGGATCACTAGAGACGTCAGGAAGGGTGTCAAGTGTGTTCCTAAGATGATTAGGTTTGGGAACCCACACTTGCTGGCGAGGTGGAGCCTTGGGAGGTTCATCAAGGATGCCATCCTTGGTGATAGGCTTGGGAGGCTCAGGTGGGGTGATCTTGATAAGCTTAGGGTTAGTGGATGGCTTCTCACTAGGGCTCACTCCACTAAACTCACCGATCTTGCCAAAGGTACTAGCGCCCTTCCCACCTGAAGCAAAGCCTACTCCCGAACAATCAGTTCCTCTCTTGAACTGACTGATCATCATGCCCAACTGTGGCTCACTGCATGACACCCAACTCAGAATGGACTGAAGGTATGTGTTTTCCTCCTCGGTTTGCATCCTGGCATGCCGACAGTTGGCAATCTCAAGCTCCATCCCCACCCATCGCTCACATGGAGCGGACAAGGTGCTAACTGAGCTGGCCTTCATGGCTTCAGCAAGCTTGGCACTAACTTCTGCCAACTCAGTTTGCAAGCTAGGACAAAGCTTGCACACACCTAGCAAAGAAGACCTAGCCTTCACTTCCTCCAGCTCCTTTTTCAGGGAGGGACACTCTTTGCAATCACCCACCAAGTCTAGCCTACTCTTCAGCTCATCATACACCTCAATCAAAGAGGCATACTTGGTTTGCAGGGTGGCAAAGTTTGTCATATGCATCGTGCACTCCTCACACTCCTCCTCATCGGTCACCTTCACCTCGGACCTAGCGAACTCAAGCTCCTTAAGCGCATCATTCATCTTAGCCTTAAACTCGTTGCGCTCTCGGATAGCTCGCTTGAGTTGCTTGTCCTGACTGAGAACTATGTCGACGAGAGAATCACGCTCACCAGTAAGACGATCGATAAGAGAAGAGTTTGATACCTCGGAAGCATCGTCGTCGTCGTCGTCGTCATCGTCGTCATCCTTGGTCTGGCACTTGTGGTCCTCTTCGTCCAAGGCCATGGTGCAAAGGTCCTTGGGGGAGTGGCCGAAGAAGCAGAGTACGTTGAAGCGATCTTCCATCTTCTTCTCGGACCCATCATCGCTAGAGTCGCCATCGGAGGTCTTCTCGCCATCGCTGAAGGTGGCGAGAAAGGCACGCTTGCCGACGTCGAAAGCCTTCTCCATGTCCTCTCGTCGATAGCCGCCCTTCTTCTTCTTCCCGGCCTTGTTCTCAAGCTTGCCCTTGCGCCTGGAGTTGCGGTTCTTGCCGGGGAAGCTCTTGTCACGCTTGGGGCAGCTCGCGACGAAGTGATCCAGATCTCCACATCCGTAGCAGCCCTCGCGTGCGCCACCACGCCGGCGATTCAGACGGTTGTTGTGAAACCGTGAGAACCGGGTGATGACGAGGGCGAGCTCATCGTCTCCAAACGCCTCCAACTGCTCCTCCGTGACTGTAAGCAAGGAAGACAAAGAAAACAGAGGAGGTAAAGCGTAAGCAGAGAAAGTCGATCCACCCGTGCCTGAGACCAAAGCCATGGTGTGTGAAGATGGGTTCTTCAGCTTGGCCTGAGTCAGGTGATCGATCTCAGTGGACTTGAGCTTGCTGAACAGCTCATCCATGGTGAGGGTGTCGTAAGCAGCAGACTCAATGATGGTCGACACCTGTGACACCCTAAAATTCAATTTCCAATTGTAGTAACAAATTTGAGCTTTATTTAATTTTCTGAGCATTTAATCTAGGTCAAATAATAATTTTCAAATAATTAAAACAAACCCTGGAGCTTAGAAACATTTTTGATGCATTCATGCCGGTGCATAATATTTTGTTTGATTGTTGGACTAGTGTTGGGTGGTTTGAATTCAAACCTAGTTTGAATTTGAGCAAATTTGAAAGTAAAAGAAAACTCTTTCTTTTTCCCCTCTCCCTTCCCATACTCCTTTCAGCCCAACCCCAGAAACCGGCCTAGTCCGTTTTTCCTCTCTCCTTCCTCTCTCTCCCCGCCTTGCGCTCGGCCCAGCCTGGCAATGTGGCCCGCCAGCGGCCCGCTCTCCTTTCCCTTCCCTTCCCGCGCGCACCGCCTGCTCCCCGGCCCAGCTCATCCCGCGCAGCCTAACTCCCTTCCCTCCCCGCTAGCCCGCACGTGCCCCGTGGCCCACAGCCGCTCCGGCCCGCTCGCTCGCGCTCAGCGCCGCAGCCCCGCTCAATCTCCCGCTGACACCCTGGCCCCGCTCGTTAGCCGCTCCCCGCTCCGCCTGACCAGCCGACCCCACCCGTCAGCGTCTTGGCGCCCTTTCCCCTACCTCCCGCACCCACCAGCGCGCCGCCGTCCCCTCCTCTCCCCGTAACAGCTCGGTAATGGCCATTATGGCCACTACGCTGCTGCTTGGCCTCGGTGGAGTGCCAGCGCCTCTTCACTGCACTCCCAACACCCTATAAAAGCCCTCGCCGAGCCCTCCTTTCTCCTTTCACCGAGCACCGAACGCCTTCTCCCTCACCTCCGCTCGGCGCCGTCCCTACAGAGCTCTCCCGGCATTGCGAACCCCACCATCAAGTCGGTGGTAATCTCCTCTTCCTTCCCATGCTCTTCCTTTCGGGTTTGGTGCCCTGCAGTGTCTTATCCGCGAGCTCCGAGTGGGCATCCATGGCGCCGCCACGATAGGGTTCTGCTCCGGTTTTCCCTCACCCCTAAAAACCCCATACTCGAGTTCGCGAGGCTCTGGCGACCTCTCCGGTGGCCTTGGTTGTGCCAGGGGTGGCCGAGAGCGCCGTTCCAATGGAGCGCCGCCGTGCTCTGCCGGCCGTCCATGGAGCGCCGCCGCGGGAGCGCCGCTCCGCCGGCCAACTCCTTCCCCTTCGCCCTGAGCTGTCGATCCGATCGCGAAGGGCCCAGATTAGAAGATAACTCTTCATTTTGTAACCGGTCCACCGAGCCATCTGTAGACTCGGCCCACCGCTCCGATCCCGCGCGTCCACGCCTCCGTGGTAGACCCCGCCAATCCCGCAGCGCCACGCGTCCGCCCAGTCAGCCAGCCGCCGAGTTAGCCGACCGCGCCAACGCCACTTTGCAGAAAAACCCCCGCCTTTTTTTCGAAATCAACCTGCCATCCATTCTAGTTCTATATTGCCTGGTTTTTATTCGTTTTAGTCCCTGTAGTTTTCGGTAATAGAACCCGCGGTCCAGTCGGCGTGGAAAATACGTTTTTAATTGTTTTAAATCCAAAAAGAAGTTCTGGTTATTTACAAAAGTGCCATTGAACCTTGTTTTCTTTATAACTTTTGATTTAAAACTCTGATTAGAGTGATTCTTGTGCTCACGTGTTCGTAGAAATGCGTAGAATAGTTTTATGACCTTTTTATCTTGTTTTAGTACTGTTTGGTGTACTATTCTAATAAGAATATTATTTGTTTGCATGTAATGATTGTGAATGGATGCTTGTGTGGTGCCTTTGATCCCGTTTAGAGTTCAAGCAGTCCAAGGTGGTCATGAAGAAGACCTTTGAAGAAGTGGAACCATCAACACGAGTTTTTGGGAGGCAAGTGTAACATGAGTTCCTTTGTTACCCAGTAATCTTTTAATCACCTTTTCATATGCATGTGTCTAATATGATGAACCCTAGAGATTCTACTTAGAACTTTGTTATCTTGTATTCCTTGTTACCTTGGGTTGTGCATATGGGTAGTTCTGCTTAGCTTGCAAATACCAAAATAATAAAATGATCATTAATCTTGATTAATGATTTATGGAACAAATGTTGGTTCTGAATCTTAAAGCGGCAACCCAGGATTTACAGTACAACCATGAGGACTACATGGCTCTGGTCTTAGCTAAGTACTCTGAATGTTCTAGCTCATCTGTAGCTTACCGAAAGGGCAAGAGGGGCATACCATGTAGTTATGGCCCGGTCCCACTAGGGTAATTACTTTGGAGGATGGGGTGTTACCTTAGTGGGGAGGTGTTCATAACTCTTGGGAGATGGAAACCTTAGCGGCTACGACTTGTTAGACCAACTTTGGAAAGGCTTCGTAGTGATCCCTGCCGACTTACCTTGGTAGTGAGTTAAGAGGTTGGCCGCCTCGGGCAATGGGCAATCACGACTCGTGGGTAAAGTTGTACACACTCTGCAGAGTTAATTAAAAACTGATATATCAGCCGTGCTCTCGGTCATGAGCGGCCTGGATCCTTTTTGAGACAGTTCTATGAAATGACGTGGGTAATGATAATCTTGATGATGACTAATTATACTTTCACCATGGGAGCTTAAGCATAATCTAGCGACATAGGTCTAATAAATAAAATATGACCAACTAAAAATGCTTACCGCAGTTCAGCCGTGTCAAGCCTTTTGAGCCTTGCATCCCTCATGTTATACTTGTTGAGTATGGTGCGCTCACCCTTGCTTGCGTACAATCTATAAAAATCCCGGATGGGTACCAGATGGTGGAATCAAGTGAGCAGTTGCAGAAGATGTTCCAAGAGTTCTAGGCGAGTGTTCCCCCAGTCAACCGTACCTGTGGAGTTTGGAGTCCCGAAGACTAGTTTCCGCTCTGCTTTGTTTTAAGTGTAAGTTTTGCTGTATCTATGTTTCGATATATAATAAAGCATTGTCTTTGGTAATTTCCATATTTGTTGCTATATGTGTCTTGTGGACTTTCTGGGCACACATATAGTGGACACTTGGTATTCTTCGGAAAACCGGGTGTTACAACACCTTCACCTCCCATACCCTCCGATCTAGGGCGTATAGCAACTTGAGAGCCCTATCATGATCATCATAGGGTAGGTTGGCCCGGTTGGCACGCATCTTGTTCACGATCGTCTGGAAACGAGCGAACATAGCATCAATCGTCTCTCCCTCCAACTGAACAAAGTTCTCGTACTCTTGCTTGTACGTCTCGAAGAGTCTGGTCTTGACCTGAGCGGTCCCCTCGTGATAGCTCTGAAGCTTCACCCAGATCTCTGCGGATACATAGGCGTATGCCGAGTCTCGTGTGATGAGTGATTGTCAACGGGTTTGATCGCATGTTCTTTGGCTTGTGCTGTGCAGGTGTCGAGCACGAAGACAGTGATCGAGGGCAAGGTGAAGGTCAAGTAGAGACGTGCCGTGCCGACGGACCGGGAGCGGTGAAGGGCGGACGTGAGGCTTGGACTGAGGGACCGGTGGCCTAAGGATTAGCTGTGGTGGCTGATAGCCTAGGACAGCGACGAGCGAAGACTTGCGGGGCACGGTGTTGCTCGGGTCGAGGACCTAGGGACACGTGTCGGTGGACGGGGTGCACGGGCGGTGCATCCCCTCTACAGCTCCGGTTTGGTGGTTGAGCCACAGAAAAACCACCGGGTGGACGGTTTCCAGGTTTGGGCCACAAAACCTGGGTGCTACGGGTTTGCCGAGTTTGGGCCACAAAACTCGGGCTGAGGACGGTTTCCAGGTTTGGGCCTCAAAACCTGGGCGCTGGCGGGTTTCTGAGTTTGGGCCACAAAACTCAGGCTATGGGCGGCTGGTTTCCCGGTTTGTGCCACAAAACTGGGGGATGGACTTGAAGGCCTGGTTTCCCGGTTTCGGCCACAAAACCAGGGGCGGAGTCCGTGAAAAGGACAAGCAGAGCGAGGCCGGCACATGGCGGCAATCGGTGAGGTTGCGTCGAGGCAACGCTACCAGTTGTGCGGGCGTGGCCGTCGGATCAGCATCTTCTTCGGGTTGGTCCAGGATAGCCTTAGGGTTTAGCTGGGTCACTCTGTAAATACTTAGGGGTAGAGTGGGAATTAGAATTAGGATAAGTAGGGGGAGACACCCACCTCCCAAACTATCTCAGTCATTTGCTCTTTTGCTTCTAGGGTTTCCTGCTCTCCCACTCCCTGCTGTAGCGAACCTGAGATCCACAGAGAAGAGAACAATACCTCTGTGCCCGTGAGATTTTGAGGAAGTGAGACCGTAATCTCACTATTGTAGCGTGTGGTAGCCACATGGTTGCAAATTCGTGAGTGTGATTCGCATTTTGTTCGTGTTCTTCGCGGGTTACTTTTCTCCACGATTTTCCCGTTGATCGATCTCTTTGTTTGACGCGTCTTTTGCAAATCCGGTTGAGCCAAGATGTTCTAGATCGTGAGGCACTTCTTTCCACCAAAGGAATTCACCTCTAACCTCACAAGCTAGTAGATCGGTCGATTTTCGTTTCGGGTCAAGTTTTTCTCCCTTCCCCCGAATTTCTTCGATTCATCGATTTGGAGATAGGTTCGAGCCATGATCTCTTAGAGATAGCTCACTATCCTCCTTGTGACTCTTCTCACCAAGTTTGATCCCTAGAGGATTCGTTTTAGGTGAGTTTGAGTCGAATCGGTGGACGAACAGTGCTGCTGCGGGGTGACCGGACGCTGACTCGGGACGACCGAACGCTAGGGCAGTGAGTCGGGTCTTTGAATGTTTGCACTGTGTCTTTTTGGTTCTTGACCGGACGCTCGGACACATTCTGACCGGACTCGACCCTGTTCCTGTTCACTACTTGGCTGCTTTTGACCGGACGCTACAGACCTGACCGGACGCACGTTCACCCAGAGTCCGGTCAGGAACAGAGAGGGTCCAAAACGGATTTGGTTGGACCGGACGCGTTCGATCCCTGCTGATCGGACGCTCCAGTGAGTCTGGTCAGTGCAGTTCGACACGTTTTCGTCCGCAGTTTGTTCGTCCACCTTTCGATTTGAGATCCGCTTGTTGCGTTGGATTCCTGACTTCGTGCTCTACAAAAATCGGGCTTCTCGCTTTACAAAATAGCCTGAATCCCCCTCGCGTTGCTCGGGGGAGGTTGAGGTTATCCAAAGTTCATCCTGTCACTAGTTGACCTGCGTGAACTTGGGCGAGGGAAGTTTTTGTGGTGTCCCGCTGTGTTCCTAGGGAACATCCACCCATTCTCTCGGGTCATGGACATCACGCGCATCGGTTTTGCTTTTGGGGTTGATTCTCAGGACAGTGGCTTAAAGTTTCCGAAAAGAAAATTTAAAGCTCCCATTCACCCCCCCCCTCTGGTCGCTTTCTGGTAGCAGTTTCGGTCCTTCAATCTCTTGTGTCGTCTCAAGCTCAGAGACACGTTCGAACTCAGGAAGGGAGATGCTGGCCAAATGAGCGTTACGGGCCTTTGAGTTGGCCTCGTGCTGGTCAATCTGGACCTGACCCACACGAGTCGGAAGGACCACGTACTCAGCGTTCTCACATATTTCCCAAACAGAAGAACGGATGCTGTTGAGATAAGCACGCATCCGAATCTTCCAATAGGGATAGTTCGTTCCATCGAACCATGGAGCCTTGCCATTCCCTCATTCCATGTCGCCCTTAGGATCCAAAACCGATTAAGGTAGAGAAGATCCTTAACCGGCTCCGATACCAATTGAAGGACCGAATTGGCGACCAGAGGGGGGGGTGAATGGGAGCCTCAAAATTCTTTTCAGAAATGTTTAGGCCACTGTCCCAAGAGTCATCCCAAGAGCAGACCTAGAGCTTGGATAATGTCCACGACCCCAAACGTAGGGTGGATGCTTCCGAGAAGCACAGCGGGACACTACACGAGTCTAGAAACCCAACTCAAAAGCCGGAAATCAAAACCGACAACAGACGAACGAACAGCGAACGAAACCGCGCGAGACTAGTCGCATCGAACGCTGGCCTACGTCCGATGCCACAGCACCGGACGCATCCGATGCAAACAGTGCTTCTCTGGAACCTTACTGGACACCCATCGGACGCTGCTACAGTACATGGTCAGCGTCCAATGCTCAGGCTCCGGCGCGTCCGATGACCAACAGACGCGTCCGATGTCCTGCGTCCGATGCCCACTCAAAAACACCAGAACTGACACGTGTCATCGGAGAGTCCGATGCTCCCGTGACCAGCGTCTGATGCCCCCAAAAACAGCATAGTTCTTCGGTGATTCAACCCGATCTCCTCCGAATCAAAAGCTCTAGGGCTAGGATTCGATCTGAGAGGTCACAAGGATGTTAGTGAGCTACTCCTAAGAGATCATGGCTCGAACCTAACTCCAAACCGATGAATCAAAAGATTTTGGGGCAAAGGGGCAAGAATGTGATCCAAAACGAAATCCGCCCGATCTACTAGCTCGTGAGGAATTAGAGAAAACCCTTCAGTGAAAAGATGTCTCTCACGATTCTCTAGGAGATGGTTCAAACGGATTTGCAAATCTTCCCTCAAAATAAGAAATCTCTGGAGTTCGAAAGAGATGAAAAACCTAAACAAGAAGAACACCAACCAAACACGTGAATCGATCAATTCCAGCCGTGTGGCGACCACACGAGACAATCGTGAGATTACGGTCTCACTTCCTGAACTTCCCAAAACGCAGAGACATGATTGAGTCTTCCCTGCGGATCGCTAGCAGCTAGGTATGATTAGAACCTAAGCGGGGGCTAAGGAGAGATTATGCTCAGGAACAAATGACTGCTAGAATAGGGAGAGAGGAGGGGTGCCTCTCTTATTTATATCTTAATACAGTAAGCCCCTTCTACTCCAAGATACAAGAGCGAAGCGGCCAACCCTAGGGGTATCCCGGTCCAACTCTGCTTGATGACGATCCGACGGCCACGCGCCTTCCTCATCCTTAGCTTCGCCTCGACGCAAGCCTCAGGATGCCGCCACGTGCCGCCCTATCGACCGCCGCGCCTTCCTCGCGGATAGCTGCGCCGCCGCGCCAGCCTCTCCACGCCGCCACGCGTCGACCGTCCTTTTTGCGGACCTCCCCCTGGTTTTGAGGCTGAAACCGGGAAACCTGGGCCTTCTCTCGGTTTTGAGGCCGAAACCGGGAAACCTGTCCTCCGGCTGAGTTTTGTGGCCCAAACTCAGAAACCCGCGCGCCCAGGTTTTGAGGCCCAAACCTGGAAACCGTCCACGCCGAGTTTTGTGGCCCAAACTCGGAAACCGGCCACCCCGAGTTTTGAGGCCCAAACTCAGAAACCATCGAGGGTAGCTTTTTGAGGCTCAGCTACCGAACCCGTGCCGTAGGCGGGATGTGGTTCGCACACCCCGAGTTCCAGCACCGATGCCGGAGCGTGTCCAGCCTCCACACCGGGCACAGTGCATTCGCCTTCCTTCTCGGCCTCCCGCCAAGTGTCACGACGCCATCACTTCCTCCCGACTCGGCCGATGCACCGCACATCCCCATGTTCTCTTGCTTGTCGACACCACGTGCCAGCTACCACAGCTGGTCCTCAGGTCTCCCGGTCCGTCGGTCCAAGATTCACGTCCGCCCTTCACCGCTCCCGGTCCGTCGGCACGGCACATCCCTACTTGACCTTCACCTCACCTTCGACCACTGCCCGAGCTCCGCACCTACACATCAACACAGCCAAGAGACATGTTGCCCGTTGATCGATCACTCATCACTCAGGAAGGGAACCACAAGGGCACATATCAACCTTGTGTTCGCACTTTCTCTAAGAAAACACCATTTCGAGCAACAAACACTTTGCCCTTTGTGCGGTTATAGAAGTAATACCCTAAAGTTTCCTTTGGGTATCCCACGAAAAAGCACTTGTCCGACTTGGGTGTTAGTTTATCTGAAATAAGTCGTTTGACATAAACTTCACAACCCCAAATCTTTAGAAAAGACAAACTGGGACTCTTACCAGTCCATATCTCATATGGTGTCTTAACTACGGACTTAGACGGTACCCTATTTAATGTGAAAGCGGCTGTTTCTAGAGCGTATCCCCAAAATGATAAAGGAAGGTCCGACTGGCTCATCATAGACCGAACCATGTCTAACAAAGTCCGATTACGTCGCTCGGACACGGCGTTTCGCTGAGGCGTTCCAGGTGGCATAAGCTGTGGAACAATTCCACAACTCTTAAGATGATTGCTAAACTCATGGCTCAAATATTCACCTCCACGATCAGATCGCAAGGCCTTAATTTTCTTGCCACGTTGATTCTCTACCTCATTCTGAAATTCTTTGAACTTTCCAATTGTTTTAGATTTATGCTTCATTAGATAGACATAGCCATATCTGCTAAAATCATCAGTGAAGGTTATGAAGTATTGAAATCCGCCTCTAGCTGTCGTACTCATTGGTCCACATACATCAGTATGTACAAGTTCCAACAAGTTAGACGCCCTCTCAGGAAGAACTGTGAAAGGCGACTTGGTCATCTTGCCCAGCAAGCAAGCCTCACATGTCTCATATGATTCAAAATCAAACGAAGTTAGAATCCCATCAGCATAGAGCTTCTTCATGCGGTTTTCACTTATATGACCCAAACGACAATGCCACATATAGGTAGGACTTAACTCATTAAGCCGAGGCCTTTTAGCAGTAATATTACAGATAGACAAAGGTGCATCATCAAGATTTAAAATAAACAACCCATTCACAATGGATGCAAAAGCCACAAACATATCATTCTTAGAGATTACACAACCATTGTCTTTACTCGCAAATGAATAGCCATCCTTCATCAAACATGAAGGTGACACACTGTTTCGACTTAAACTTGGAACAAAATAACAATTATTCAACTCCAAAATAAATCCTGATGGGAGGTGTAGTTGCATCGTCCCGACGTTCAACGCAGCAACTCTTGCATTATTGCCCACGCGGAAATCAACCTCCCCTTTTCCAACGCTTCTACCTCTTATCATTCCCTGCATCGTATTGCAAATATGAGCAACCGAGCTGGTATCAAATACCCAAGAATTAATATAAGAGTTAGCGAGGAAAATATCTGTAACATGAACAACAAGTGTATGAGCAGCGGGAGTACCTTTACCACCGCCATCCTTCTTCAAGGATGCTAAGTACACCTTGCAGTTCCTTTTCCAGTGACCTTTCCTCTTACAGTGGAAGCACTCAGAATCAGCAGTTGGTCCAGCAACGTCAGGCGCAGGAGGGTTTGGCTTAGAGATCACATCTTTGGCCTTGCCCTTGCCCTTCCTATTCTTCCAAAAGTTGCCCTTCCTTTTAAAGTTAGGCTTGTTTTGGATCGCCATCACATGGCTGCTGCCAGCACCTTTCTTGATGTCTGCCTCTGCTGTCTTAAGCATGCCACATAGCTCATTCAAGCCCCTCTCTGCACCATGCATATGGTAGTTCGAGATGAAGTTCCCATAGCTAGGTGGGAGAGGAGAGAATGAAGTCAGTAGCCAGTTCTGGACCAATTGGGAAGCCTAGCTTATCCAACCTCTGAGTGTAACCAACCATCTTGATCACATGTGGTCCAACTGCTGCACCCTCTGCTAACTTAGTCTCAGCAAGAGACTTAGAAATATTGAACCTTTCATTTCTAGCCTGAGTCTGGAACATCTCATCTAGCGCTACGATCATATCGTAGGCTGTATGGTTATTATTAAACTGCATCTGCAGATCTGGTTCCATGCTAGCAAGCATCAGACATCCCACTTCAAGATCAGCATCACATGCTTTCTTGTAAGCGGTTTTCTCAGTAGCAGGTGCATTATCAGCAGGTTCCTCTGGTAGTGGGGTGTCTAGAATATCTTCCTTTTTCTCAGCCCTGAGAACAATTCTCAGGTTGCGGATCCAATCCGCATAGTTTGCTCCATTCAATTTATCTTTCTCAAGGATTGAACGTAAAGTAAATGGTGGATTGCTAGGTGCCATTGATCTACAACAAAAGTAAATGCAAAATACTAAGACAATGTATCCAAGACAGAGTAAATGATATTAAATCATTAATAAAATCTACTCCCACTGAGATCAATATCCCTCTATTGAATCTCAATGATTCAAGACCTAAACTAACAAGTCTACTAGTGAGCTTTAGCATCACCGCTAGTGGACATGGTAGATCGGTAAGCAACTCTTTGCTAACCATATCACATATGACTCTTGTTGTTGGCCAGCATCTCTATGTGTGCTCAACTCCTTATGCTTCAAGGTCCCTAACCGTTAGGATGACCTTGTTCAAGCAACCAACCCTTCTGCAGTAAGTATCCGATACGAACCTGCCTAGTCATGGAAAATCAGTGATACCCTAATTTCATAGGCGCACCACCGATTGTACAAGATATATGATAGTGCAAGGTCTGGGGAAGCATATGACTTGAACATTACTGAGGGATCGTTCTACACTTTCACTACCGCATGTAGACAATAAACATGAATCATACGTGAAAGTAGAACATAATAAGAGAATAGCATCAACACAGATATGACTTGGTATAGCCCAGTGTCCCTTTGGAGATCTCCATCTCCGCCAATCTGTTCACCATGATGATCTCCATCAACATGGTACATGCACGCCATCCTCCAGTGATGAATCCACCAAGACTAGCTACAACTAGCATAATTAAAACAATTACAAAGTCGCGAGTAGGATCATCACAATATGGCACACAGGCCATTACATCAAATTGATGACAATATCTATGTGTCTCCTGCCATATTGTCATATTACATGACATGCAAGCCATGAATAAATACATACATGCATCACATACACATAAGGGCTGTACCAGTCATCAATTCCTGCAAAACAGAGTTAAACGTTCCCGGCGTCTAAACTTGAATCGCAGAAAACATAATTTTCCCAGCCTTTTTTCACAAATCTAAATTTGACAAAACCGGTTGATGCCGGTGAAAATCGGATGTAAAATTTTTTGTAGATCGATTTTCGTTTAAAGATCATCTCAATCAGAGGTCGTATGCAAAAGTTACGGCCGTTTTACCGAACAACGCTCTTTTGCAGATGTCGCGGTACATCTCATGCACCCGGCTCTTGACCTAGATTCAATTCGATCAATGTAATTGATCTCCATCTTGCCATGATTGGATTTACATGTATCACTTAACTCCGATGGTGGAATTCCGACCGGTAGGAGTAGATCGTTACATGACCAATACGGCAAGATCACGAATCAAGATCAGAGACTGATCTACAACCGTGCATATCTCTATATGCACACAACCGAATCCATAACGAGGTAGTAACGGCTCCGATACCACTGAAGGGTTACGAGGATGCTACACTAGCCGAATGGGAAGCTACGCTAGCCGAATGGGGATGCTACGCTAGCCGAAAACAAAAATTTTCGACCCCATAAACCAGGAACTACTGCTAGTTATAGATCACGGGATTACCACTAGACGCGCAGTGCAGCGGAAGACGTCTTGGTGTAGACGTGCGCGTCGCAGCGATGCCGTGTAGATGTTCACGTCTGACCTTCACGTCTCCACGTGCGGTTCATCCTTGTGCTCCAGATGCAACACCTCCGAGGTATCCACACGTACCGGGAGGAAGCGTCATGCCTCCAGACTGCTAGGTCTGCGAGGAGCAATAGGCGCGGGCATGGGGTGGGCGACGGCTATCTAATGACGTGGTGAAAACCCTGGTTGCGCCACCCCTCTTTATATAGGCGTCCCTAATGAGCCCACCGACCTGGAGACCCATTAGCAAACCCTAATCCCGGTCTGACTCGAGTCTAACTCGAATCAGGCTTCCAACCCCTTAAGTGTGCGACCCTATGGGTTCACGCACACATAGACACGGCCCGAGTACTCCTACTCGGCCGATAGTTGACAGCGGCCTCTAGCAAGACGTGTCAACTCCTATGTATACGCAAAGATCATATCTGACAAACCACCACGATCACATATATGTAATTCTCTTGCCACATAATATTTGGTCCAACTCATAGGTTAACATTTAACCTAAGCACGGCCATGCATTTTATGATCCAATCATATGAGTGGTCCAGTGATATCTCTCTCGCATGGAGAGGGGCAAATCCCATCTTGATCGTCTATGTCTCATAGCATGTTTCCTGACAAACTCGAAGACTATCTTTATGACTACCCTGTTACGAAGTAGCATTTGATAGTCACTAAGTAAGTCGATTCACATCTTGAGAACATACCACAATCTCAGGTCGAAGGACATAACGTACATGATGTGTAAAGAGATAATAAGAACATCTCACGTTGGGTTAGTCCAGCCCCATGTCATACATGTGCCCACATTATTAGTTTGGCATCTCCATGTCTATGACTTGTGAAACATAGTCATCAACTAATACATGTGCTGATCTAATATTCATGTGTGTCCTCACATGAACTCTGATCAGGGACAACTATCGAATAACCATACAAGTAAAAGAGTTTCACAGACAATTCACATAATTGTCAATCAATACAAGTTGTCTTTAATGGATATTCAATGAACATATAATAAATCATGGATACAATAGAAATATCATCATCTCTATGATTACCTCTAGGGCATATTTCCAACAACAGGATCCATCCAATCACATGCTATGGGAATGTGCTACTCCACTTATTTAGTTCGATGTGTCTTTGTGTCGCTTTATGGTTCTTATCGATGTATTGATGGATGTTCGTATGTTTGTCTGTGTGCCGAGCCTTTAAGCCGGTTGAGGGATCGTACCTCGTTCGGACGTTACGATCGCGAGACCCGTCTCGCCATGGTCGTGATGCCAAATGCAACATGAGCCTTGTTAGTGTATCTTGTGGTCGCTAGTACACCTCGCCAGGACCATGGAGTTACACTCTTTTTCACTTATATAAACATGCTTCTTTGTGCATAAACTCTTGTATGCTTGTACCCGTTGACCACTGCATATCTTGATTCTCGCGGTGACAACCGCACCGCTATGAATCTAGAAATGACATAGTGCCAGAGCACCCCGGTCGGGTACCCTACGAGTAGTTTGCACACTTGCATCTTATATTGTGTCACTCCTTCCAATACTCCGTCTTCTACCATGACATGTGCATTGGAAAGAATGAACCTTTGACTTATATATTTGTACTCTTGCTATTCCTTTTGTTAGCAAAGCTATGGTCTATGTTGTATCTTAGGACCCCGCGTGTCGACTCAATCGACCACCTAAACACATTTCTCTAGAGATGTACCTGAGAACATGGCATAGATGTGCTGAGCTAACCCCGCTCTTCTAGGTATGTCACACCCTGAAATTTGCATTTCTTAAATTAGAATTAAAATGATTTAATTATGAATTTTTTTGTGCTCATAAAATATAGGGAAATAAAATTTTTCTCTAAATTAAAATTTGTTCTAGGGTTTAGCAACATGTTTGTGCATTTTATGGTGGTGCATTTGAGTTCTTGTGGTGTGTAGTTTTGGCTAAAAGTCAAGTTGACTTCAAAATGGTTTGAAAACAATTTAAAAATGAATTTCTTAGAAAAAGAATTTTAATAATAAAAGACTTTTTGTTTTTCGAAAAAAAAGTTTGGAAAATTCTAAAGTTTTAAAAACTTGTTGTTTCTCCCAAAGATTCAAATCAAAAGTTCAAAAGAATTCAAACTGGTTTTGAAAATGGTTTAGAAATAAATGAAAAAGGCAAACTCTTCTCCCCCCTCCTCCCTTCAATTTTGGCCCGAGCAGCCATCGACGTGCTCTCCCCTTCCTCCTGAAAATCAGCCCAAAGGACCAACCAACCTCGCCCCCTTTTCTCTCCCATCCCCTCCTTTCGGCCTGCTACCACTCCCCCTCTCCCGCATGGGCCGGCGCCATCCTCTGGCCCAGCTCGGCTCCTTGCTCCTTCTCTCCTTGTTCGGCCCGCGCGAGGTCCAGCTCCACTCCGCGGTAGGTTGGCCCAGCCGAATAGGCAAAGGCCTGCGTGCCTCCTCCATTCCCTCCCCTACCACCGCCAGGCCCAGCGCATCTTCTCCCTCCCTTCCCGCACTCGCCACACCGAATGGGCGGTGTTAGCCTAGGTGCAGAAGCCCAGCGCGCGCTCCTTCAACCCACTGACCGCTCGGCCCCACTCCTTCCCCCTCTTCTCTCTCGCTGACACTGCAGGGCCACATGTCGGCTTCGTCCCCCTCCCGTATCCATGGTGGACACTACGCCTCTCCCTTGTCCTACCGACCAAGTTGATGCTCCTATAAGTGCCAGAGCCTCCGCCGCCTCTCTACACCTCAGAAACCCTAGCTCTGGTGCCCTAACTCGCTATAGCCAAGCGCTCAGCCATAGCTGAGATCCCACCGCCGTCGAACGCGCTCTGTGCAGCTCCATCGTCACCCTAAGGTCTTCATCGAGCTTCATGCGGATCTCCTGAAGCCACCCAAGCTCTTTTCTCCCTTCTTATCTATCTGTTTTGCACTAACCTATGCTCGCCGGCGACTGCAGAAACTCTTCGTCCCCCTCGTAGCGCCATGCAGCGTCTCTGGGCCCTCTCCATCCTCATGGTTGCCTTTGGCGAGTTCCCCTCTTTCTCCTTGTCCGCCTAGTGTCTTTCTCGTTCCTTTCCGTGGATCGAATCATCGAAACGCCAACTCCGGCGAGCTCGGGCTCGGCCGACAATGGTCGTCGCCGACTCTTTCTCCTGCTCCAGCCGAAAGCGCCGCCTATCCCATCCCTGCTCTAATCTCAGCCACCGGAAACAGATCCAACGGCCGATATGGCCTGATACCCCTTTGCCTGCCACAATTGCAAAAGAGTCCCCCAAGGTTTTAATGTATCAACCCGCACTCCCCTAGGCCCTATTCACTGAGTCTGTGCAAACTTCCATCCAAGCCCCTACATTTTCACTTAAACTTGGCACAGTCCAGCCTGTTCCAATTTTGTTTTATTTATTTAAATCTACAAAATCAAGTTTCATTTATTTATAGTTTTGCCACTGACTTTAAACCCCTATAACTTCTTCGTTTTAACTCCGATTTAGTCTGTTCAACTTGCTTTAGATTCATTTTGAAAATATCTTTCTAACTATATAACTTTAAATACTATTTTTCATAATTAAAATTTGAGTTAGATCTAATCTAGTAATTAGGGTTTTATAACTTGTTTAGACCGTAACTTTTCCGTCATAGCTTCGATTATCGTGATCTTCACGTATGTGTGACCATAGTGACACGTAGATCTGTTTTCAAAACTCTTTATCTTGTTCTCTTATGATTGGTGTACTGTTCTAATCATAGGCTATGTTTGCTTTGCATGATTGCTTTTGGATGTTTGTGTGGTGTTCTATGATCGTATGTCTAGTCGGAGTCATACGTTGGTGATCAAGAAGAAGTTCGTGATCTAGAGATGTGATTAAGAGTCAACCTTTATCACTCTACAAGTCAACAGAAGAAGGATCTTGAGTTTAAGGCAAGTATAGCATGGGACCATCCTTGTTACCTATTCACCATAATCACTTAATTCATATTGCATGTGTCTACCTTGATGCCTATATAGACTTATCCTAGATGTTTGATCTTGTACCTTGATAACCTTGGGTATGCATTGGGTAGCTTGATGCTAGTGCTCAACTCAAACTATGATCATGTAAACCTGATTTGATGGAATATGTGACATGTTAAAATATGACTTTTATAACAACATGGTTTAGGAACTACTATAAGGGGTCACCTAGGACTTACAGTGCAACCATGGGAGTTATATGGCTCTGACCTGAGCTCAGTATGAGGACCTTTTCTAGCTTGTTAGTGGTCACATGTATAGGCGCGTTTGGTCTTGCCGAGCTGGATTTAGGGCGGCTTCTTTCTCCTTGCCTGCGTGCCGCAAGGTTGAGAGACCCTTTCTCCCCTTGCCTTAAGACCTAGCGTCCCTAACTTGTTAGACGAACCATTGAAAGGCTTCACGGTGAACCCAGCCATGCACCTTGGCAGTGTGATATGGGACTAGCTATCCCTACCAAACGGGAATCACTACTCATCGGGTAAAGTATACAACCTCTGCAAAGTGTAAAACTGATATATCAGCCGTGCTCATGGTTACGAGCGGCCTGGAATTCCTATGGTATAGATGTTGCTTAATAATAATGATGATGATACTATATTTACACAATGAATACATGTTTACTTGATCATATGTTGGGATAGATATACTTTGATGCTCTTTAATGCTAAAATTATGCAAACTAAAAGCTTCCACAGTTAAACCCATGTCAGCCTTTTTGTGCCTCATGAACCCCATGTTATATTTTTTAAGTACGACTTATGCTTGCTTTATGTTTCAATACTTTGGAAAAATCCCGGATGGGTACCAGATTGCTAGAAGTTGGAGAAGTTAGGCTTGTGATCAACCAGTTAGTTGTCCTTGTGAAGTTGGAGTCTCCATCTGAGATCGGAGTGTCTTACCATTGTCTGCTCCTTAAGGTTATGTTCTTTGTGTTAATACATTATGTATTTGAGCATTGTCTTTCGATATTACCCTTTATTTGTAGCTATATGTGAGATTTGACTTCCTGGACTCACATCTAGTGTATACCTGGTTCTGTTCTTAAAACCGGGTGTGACAAGGTATAAGTGAGTAACCCTGAGTCTTGGTTCCCGACGTACTGTGTCGTGTGGATCAAGAGGATTGTAGATCTCCAATCCTTTTGTGCTACCGCTTTTGCCATAGCGGACAGGCCAAGGTACCTTGGAGTCAAGTCACAATGGTGTTAATCGTTCTTATAATCAATTGACCTTTGGGATAAGGCTACAAGAGCCGAACCCCAGTGTTCTTTATTCGTTAGGCCCGTCCTCTGATTTTCGTCCTTTTAAATGATGACCAAATCAAAGGATGTGAGCCGTGGTGTTTGCTAAGGATAGGCCTTGGTTTGAACCCTATGACATAAAGCCGTATTGGCTTGGCCAAGACTTAAACTTGCAAACCACCACCTTGTTCCTAGCTCGAGGAAATCGGACAACAGCCGAGAGGGCTAAACCTTGTGTATTTTAGTGTCTCGTTGGTGTTAATGGATCTTCCTATGTCCTGCTGTCTTTTCAATTATGGTTTGAGTGTTCTCTTGCCTTATGTGTCATTTCATGGAGTAGCATACGATTGGATCGAGAGAGCATGGACGTTAACAAGGACTGCGAGATGGAGTCAACTCAGGAGGAGACGACCACGTTAATGGAACACCAACGAGGAATAATTAACCACGACTATGACTACTTCGCAGGTGTCATGGTAGCACCCTCTTTTTAGAGAATAATATTGGAAATTGCAAATATGTAGACTTGCTAGTGCTTTACATTTATTCCTTTGCTAGTATAATGATGCATGATACTACCTAAGCCATTATTACCTGATTGCAACCAACTCTACCACAACACCCTGCTTTGCGCATTCACTCACTTATTTCTGCTTACTCGCCTGCTTGCTTGCATGTTTCACCATTATATTATTTAAACTCCACTTCATATTATATCTGAGATGTGATGCGGATGGTGAACCCTTGGGAATGGTTTGATGAGGGATGCCAGACTTGGTGATGGGTGAGCGTGTTGCGTGTGTGACTTGGGTGTGTGGAGGGTGAGGGTTGTGTCGACCAAGCCGAAATATACGATGAGCCTGGTGCGAGACTTGCCATGGGGCAGATCTGGATGCCCCTGTGATTGTGAAACCTATGGTGGGTTAAGTGGTGATTTGAGGTGGGCCCAGGTGTGAGCTACTAGTGGAGCCCGGGTTAGGAGCGTGCTGTGGTGGCACGTATAACAAAAACCTTTGGGAAGACATTCCGACTTAGTCATCCTAGGTGGAGCGGGGACCTGACCACGGGGAATACCTTTACATGCCACTCGCTCCTTATGGACGAGGACGGTCAGACTACCTGGTAGGGTAATGCCACTACTGCTAGGCGAGAGAGTGCGAGGAAGGTACGAGCATGGGAGTCCCACACCGTTCCGAGACGATCACGACTCCCACTTCAGGAGAGGGAACATGACTTCACAGACTTAGCCATCCCAGACGGACTTGGGGTGCTCCAGGGCTGAGTGGTAGGGTGGCATTACTCTAGGCTGGAAAGCGACCGGAATCCACCTAGGCGCATCCGGAGTGCTGATGATGGTGATCTTGTGGATATTGTAGAACCTCTGCAGAGTGTATGGTTGATCGATCGATATGTTAGCCAATTTGTTGGCTGTGGACCTTTTCCCTGATTTGTTTTCGACGTAGTGAGAGTTCTCTTTTCTCCCTCTGGTATAAGAGTGCCGGCCGTGAGCCTGGTGTGAGGCTGCGGGCCGTTGAGACAAGGCTGGGAGGGAGCTTGCCTTTGTCAACTTGAGAGTGTGAGATGAGATGAGTTGATGGTGTGGAGATGATTGGGATGGATATGGATATGAATATGGTTGATGGATGTGGATGTGTGTGAATGGGAATGTGTTAAAACTTGATAACATTATTACATTGATTATTATTACTGCTCATGCGCTAGGATGCAAACCACAACCAAATCTTAGGATCGCCAGATCCCTTGTTTTATCTTTTGTACTAAAGCTCATCGTTGCTGGCCATGGCCTGCACACATCTGGCGGTGTGCAGATTTCCTGCTTTAGAAGACTCTAGGAGGATTAGGAGGTTTCGTGCCTATGCTCAAGTTTAGATCAGATGATGGAGTCGATGCTGCGCTACGACAACTCTGATGATGCCCGTGAAGGAGGAGCCTTCACTCGATAGACTTCCGCTAGAATAAACTCTGTAATAGGTGATACCCCAATGATGTAATGCTTATAACCATGTAATATTACGATGTATGACTGTGATATTGACTGATATATGATAATATGATAAGAACAGTTTCCTGGTTTTATCATATTATAGCTCATTCTGTGGATTTTCCCTTCGTGGAAAATTGAGGATGTTTCAATGAGCGTCTGCCCTCTGCACTATGGGATGCCAGCAGCGGCTCCTTGGGGGATTCCTATGACTCCTATGCGTACACGAGCTCTGTTCCATGATACGGATCATGGGATATCCCAAGGCCAAACTGTTCATCACTTCGGCTCACGGCTAATAGGTCTGCAGAATTCGAGGAAATGCAAATGAAAAGATCTACATCGGCGACATGGTCCTCTGCTGCTGACTCCATCTCTGTCTCTACACGCTCCATGTCGGCACGACGACTCCAAAGCTCAGGGACTTCGTCAAGCTGCACTCATTCTTCGCCATTGGTTTTCTCCATATTTTATTTGTACATCATCATGTACTGCCGTTCTCCATATTTATTTTTTTGGGACACGGTTCAGTCAACGAGCTTCTTACGCTTAGGGACTAGATCACTTCGAAAGAAGATCGTCGCTGACTAGGTTCATCGACCTGGCCTTCGCCCGTCGTCGTCGCTCATGGCCGACCTGGTTCATCGACTTTGCCTTCGCTCGTCGCCAACCAGGCTCGAGTACTTTGCCTTCATTCGTCGCCGACCAGGCTCGGGGACTTCGCCTTCGCTCATCACTGACCAGGCTCGGGGACTTCATCTTCGCTCGTCACCGACCAGGCTCGGGGACTTCGTCTTCGCTTGTCACCGACTAGGCTTGTCGCCTTCGCTCGTGGCCGCCTTTGCTTGTCGCCATCTTTGCTTGCCGCCACCTTCGCTCGTCGCCGCCTTCACTCACCGCCACTTTCGCTCGTCGCCGACCAGACTCGGGGACTTCACCTTTGCTCGTCGCCGACCAGGCTAGGGGACTTCTCCTTCGCTCGTCGCCGCCTTCGCTCACTGCCACCTTCGCTCATCTTCGACCAGGCTCGGGGAGTTCACCTTCGCTCGTTGCTGACCAAGCTCAGGGACTTCGCCTTTGCTTGTTACCGACTAGGCTCATCATCTTCGCTCGTCGCCGCCTTGGCTCGTTGCCGACCAGACTCGAGGACTTCGCCTTCGCTCATTGCCAACCAAGTTCATCGACTTGGCCTTCGCCCATTGCCGACCAGACTCGTTGGCTTGGCTCTCGCTCGTCGCCTATAGCATCAAGTCACTCCATTCTGTTCGGATCATGGTGCTGATTTTGGACAGCTCATCGGGGCACTTGCTAAATGCTCTACATGCTCGGCACCACGTGTCTTCAACATATACTACCAAGCTCGGGGACTAAGTGGATACACTTCACCTTGTGGTGAATGTATTTTCTTTTTCTCTAACATTTCAAGGACGCGTCGTCCCTGAAGATTGGACTTGCACAAACTTCTACTAGGACCGCGTCGTCCCTTATAGTCTTGCAAGCTCCAAGTGGATACACTTTACCAGAGAAAGCTCTTCAAATTTTTTCTTGAGCACCTTACATCCTTCTGGCAAGCCTTACTTGGTCGACATCGGCTTCACCTGCTCGGATCGCCAATTAAGCTGGTCGATGTCGACTTCGCTTGCTCGGACAAGCTCAAGACAACATCGCCAAAGGATACAAAGTGCTCGGGGACTAGCTATGGGGATATTACCTCCGTATACCCCTATGGACCTACTTGGGCCCTTCGGCAAGGACAATCCAGCTCAAAGGCCCTACGATATGCAACCAGGCTGCCATGCTCGCCAGGGACTCTCATGAAGCCTTGCCTGCCAAGGAAGATCCTAGAGTTAGATCCGGATTCCTTGCCTTAAGAAACCATTTGTAATCTGTTATGAACTGTAACCCTACTCTCCAGCTATATAAGGCGAGCAGGGACCCCCTCTAATCTCAGATTGGATCACATCTCATCAGATAATCCAGCCACCAAAACACAGGACGTAGGGTATTACGGCGACTTGCCGGCCTGAACCTGTCTAAATCGCCATCTTCCGCCCCTGTGTTAACGCTTGAGTAGACGTCTCACACGCCTCCTCAAACTAATCTACTACCTTGGGCATACCCCTCGGTAGACTGCCGACCATCTTTCGTCGACAGACTGGTACTAGGAGTTTTCTCTAAAGGAAGACTACTAAGAGTACTACTTTGTTGTGTTGTGCGAATTAATTACTGAAAGCATCTAGGCCTTGTTTACACCAGATTTTGGACCAAAAAAGATTATTGTTTTGTAGGCACAAACGGCTGATTTTGTTAATGAGGAAATCGGCCAGAAACATAAAAAGGAGTGTTTGGACCCGGACACGACCAAAGGTTCATATGGGCCAGACGTGACAAATTTTGAAGACTAGTTGGGTTCGGCCGAGGAGTTTGAGTCCGGGTCGTCTTTTGTTTTATTTTTATGTAACCTAGTCGTGTTAGGACAGGAATCAACCGAGTTATAAATAGCTAGAAACCTGATTTTTTGTAACACAATCAATCAATCAACACATCGGCCATCGGCCAAAACCCTAGGAGTAGGAGTAAGGTAGAACTCGGCGGAACCTTCAAACAGGCAGGGCTGCATCGGCTCGACCGACCTCCGGTTTGCTTGTAAGTTTCACCAATGGCTTGTGTCATTGTTCAATAAGGTTGTATTTAGCATCGACCAAACTCTTGTTAAGCTATGACATGGCTAGTTATAGGTCTAAGTTCGCCTTTTGTAAGACTGTCTTAACTCTAATCAATCTCTTGCTTTAGTCGATATTGACTAGTTATCGGCTCTATTGGTTTTGGCAAGTCAATAGATTCATTAAGTTATCGATGTTGTTTATGCTTTAATGTTTTTCTTTAGATTCAAACACATCTTTGCCCAATCAAGATTGACAAAGTAGCTTAAGCTTAAAAAGCTGCTTAGTTTTGGCTATCCAAAGGCTTTATACGCTTACACCAAAGAAAATAACCGATCTAACCCTTTCATCGACTATTTTGTCAATCTTGATTGTTACATGTTGTGCGTTCGAGATATCCGATAAAATCGTGGTTTGATCTAAGAGAGGATAGATTTGATCTAGCATGTTTATTACGGCTATATTTCCGAACCCCACTGATATATATGATAGATTAGATTTGTTCGATCTTAAACCAAATTATGGTTTTAACGGATAGATCTTGTTCGTGCTTCATGGACCCTGTATTGGCTAAAATAGCCAATCCAGTTACACTTTCCTCATAATGTGTACTTTTAAGTGGCCTGGAATTGAAGGACCGAGAAAGCACTAGCAAGGCGACCAGAGGGGGGTGAATGGGAGCCAACAAAATTTCTTTCGAAACTTTGGCCAAATGTCCCAAAATCAACCCCAAGAAGCAACGACCGAAACCGTGATGCTCACGACCCTTGGAAGAGGGTGGATGATCCGAGCACCACCAAGAAGAAGCAAACCAAACTCCAAAAGTTCCAGCTCGAACACAACCCCAAAAACCATGTCCCGAACGTAGATAGACGGCTACGTCGAGAAACTCCTAAATACCTATGCTAACAAGTAGAAAAGATACCTAGAGAGGTTCCTTGGTCAACTACAGGGCCAAACGAGAAGTCCGGAAACCAAGCGAACAAGCCGGGAGAGCAAATGCACTAAACCAAAAGACACAGCCGATTTGCGGACTGTCCGCCGATACGGTCGCGGACTGTCTGCCCTGTGGCAGACTATCCGGGCTCAGGCCGCGGACTGTCCGCCGGCCAAAAGAGCAAAACTGAAGTGCTGCTGCAAGTCCCCTGGACAGTCCCGGACTGTCCGCGGCTTTGAACTGCGGACTGTCCGCCGTTCAACCAAAAGCCAAATTAGCCGAAGGACAGTGCCACTGCTCTGGCTCGTCCCCGACGCGCGGACTGTCCACGCCCTGAGTGGCGGACTGTCCGCGGTCACTCAGGGAGGGCGATTTTAGTCGCCCTTCTCCCAAATCTTCTCCAAATCGATTCAACTCAAGATCCCACGTTCCCAAACTTGGAGGAGATGATCACGGGGTAGTTAGGAGACTATCCCCAAGAAATCATCCGCTCAAATCGACTAAATCAACGGGAAATCGAAAGGGGAGGAGGATGAACCGAAAAAGTGCCACGAAAACGAAATCATCCCGATCTATTCGATCATGAGGAGTTAGATGAATTCCTTTGGTCGAAATGACCTCCTCAATGATACGAACAAAATGATTCAAACGGATTTCGCAAAGACGCACTAGAGAGGGAGATCGAGAGACGGGAAAATCGCGGAGAAACAAAGAACGCGAAGAACACAAACAAAAACGCGAATCAAGTCACCGATCTGCAGCCGTAGCGCAAACACACGCTACAACCGTGAGGTTACGGCCTCACTTCCTCGAAATCAATAATACACAGAGGCAAGTCTCTCTGCGGATCTCAGCTAGCTACAGCAGGGAATGAGAGAGCAGGAAACCCTAAGTGCGAAAGAGCAAATGACTGAGATGAAGGGGAGGAGGGTGTCTCCCTACTACTTATCCTAATTCTAACCTAAGTCTATTTCCTACTCTAACCCTCTCTATTCTAATTACAGAGCGAGCCAGCTAAACCCTAGGGTTATTCTGGACCAACTCGGTGGTAGGTGTATCCGACGGCCACGCCCGCACAATTCGAAGCGTTGCCTCGACGCAACCTCCAGATTGCCGCCACGTGCCGCCCTCGCTCTGCACCCCCGATTTTGTGGCCCAAACCGGGAAACCAGCCTTTTCCAGCCAATCGCCGGTTTTGAGGCCCAAACCGGGAAACCAGCCCACCGGCTTCTGAGTTCTGAGGCCAAACTCAGCAAACCCTCAGCGCCCAGGTTTTGAGGCCCAAACCTGGAAACCGTCCTCAGCCCTAGTTTTGTGGCCAAACTCGGAAACCCTCAGCCCGAGTTTTGTGGCCAAACTCAGAAACCGTCCACGCCTAGGTTTTGAGGCCCAAACCTGGAAACCGTCCATCGATGGTTTTTCCCTGGCTCTACCACCAAACCGACGTCGTAGATGGGATGCACCGCCCGTGCACCCCGTCCACCGACACGTGTCCCCGAGTCCACGACTCAGGCAACACATGACCGCACTTCTTCACTTGTCATCGTCACAGGCTGCCGGCCACCACAGCTGATCCTCGGGCCTCTGGTCCCTCAGTTCAAGCCTCACGTCCGCCCTTCGCCACTCTCGGTCCATCGGCACGGCACGTCTCTACTTGACCTTCACCTCGCCTTCGATCACTGCATCCGTGCTCGACACCTGCACAACACAAGCCAAAGAACATGCGCATCAACCAGTTGACAATCACTCATCACTCAGAGACCCGGCATACACCCATGTATCCGCAATCTCCCCCTTGATGAGTGCATTGTCAACTACCAACACAAATCATTATGAAAGAGAATAGGAAGAAGGAAGAAGGAGAAGGGAGAACTCGACCAAATGACCCAAAAGCATAGCAAAGCCAAAGAAGGTCAAGTGGAAAGAGCGAAAGAACTTGGTCCCCAAAGACATGGGCAATGGCTCGACGCAACCAAGCAAAGCAAAGCTAGCCCTCAAGAAGAGGTAGAACAGGCTCAACACCGCTAGCAAATCCCAATTGGAAAATCGAAGCAAAATGCTAGTCCCTCAAGATAGAGGCACAGAGGCTCAACACGACTAGCAAAGAAAGCTCGATACCAATGCCTTTCGGCCAACAGGAAACAACAAAACTCCCCCTTAGTTGAACATCCAGGAGACATGCAAACTCTCCCCCTGGAAACTCCCCCTCAAATGAACACTCGGGAAGCACACGGAAGAACATATGATTTGCAAATTCTCCCCCTTAGTTGAAAATGCACGAATCAAGTAAAAGATTCTCCCCATCAGAAAAGGCACCAACAAAAGTGCTAACAAGGGAGGTTCTCCCCCTTCCAACATGCATATGAGTCAAAATGCAAGTTAGCAGCTTCAGGCATATATTCAGGAGAATGCAAAGATGCTCTAAACAGTATAACTCCAATGGCTCAACAACAGCATACAAGCTCAGCAAAGGCTCAAACTGATCACCAGATATGAAGTATGAACATATGAGCAAAAATGAGCAGTTTTGAGTCAAAAGGTATTCACCATCAAAATAGCACTAGCAATGTATAAACAGGAGTCTGAACAAGTGCTAAACATGTATACGAGGTGAACTACCCCTAGCAAAGTTCAATCATCATGCTTAAGAATGAAACATACATTTGTGAATTCAAATTCAGATCGGAGTTGCAGCGGTGAAATTTCACAAGCTCAATTATTAGCATGTGATTGCGAGATGTTGAAAGCTTGTCATTGCCTAACTTTTCAACCGAGCGAAGCCTATGCCGAAGCAATCAGAAGCTTAAAGCTACGGTTTCGTTCATACACTACACGGCTCAAGTTTAACTCAAAGTGCAATGAGAAACTGTCTCGATACCGTGATGTGTTGACAAGCAATCCCATCTCGATCTTTTCAATTCACTAAAACTTGGTTTAAATTTTAAACATGATATGCACAGACCAAGCAAGTGAATGACTCAGAACTAGAGACATAGCAACCTAGCATATATGAAAAGCACGAGTGAACTCAACATCCTACACATGCTAGTTGCATATCTCAATGGTGAACATTTTCAGATTTTAAGTTATTAAGCAAGTTCACCATTTCAAAATAGCTCAGCTCACAACATGTCCTAGTGATCAGAAAGAGCATAAGCTACAAGCATCAACATAAGCATCGGAGCATACTACATAGAGCATAGTTACATTCTAATGATTATAAACATGAAGCTCAGAATGTGAATGCGTATGCTAAGATACAAAAGAAAAGAAAGACAAACGAAAAAGAGTCAGTCAATATACAAGAACCAAAATGTTTCCCCCATCTAAAAGGGGAAACATACACCAAGCTCACCCCTCAACCGATTAAAGGTTGATTCGTCTAAAGGCTTGGTGAAAATATCAGCCAGTTGATGATGAGTATCGACATGGCGAAGGTCGATATCACCCTTTTCCTGGTGGTCTCGCAAGAAATGAAAGCGCACATCAATGTGTTTGGTCTTCGAGTGAAGCACGGGGTTCTTAGCAACGCTAATAGCACTCGTGCTGTCACAAAGCAAAGGCACGCGAGAAAAGCTCAGACCAAAATCACGCAAAGTGGCCATCATCCAAAGCAACTGGGAACAGCAGCTAGCCGCAGCAACATATTCAGCCTCTGTAGTAGACTGAACGACACTAGACTGCTTGCGAGAAGACCACGAAACAAGAGAAGATCCAATAAACTGGCAAGTCCCAGAAGTGGACTTGCGCTCAATACGGCAACCAGCAAAATCGGCATCTGAATAACCGCAAAGGGAGAGGGTGGAGGAAGCAGAATACCAAATCCCGAACTCAGGTGTGAAACGAAGGTACCTGAAAATCCGCTTCACCGCCTGACGGTGAGAAGTGCGCGGTGACGCCTGAAAGCGCGCGCACAGACACATCGCGAACTAGATGTCCGGGCGTGTCGCCGTCAGGTAGAGGAGCGACCCGATCATGCTTCGGTACTCCTTCTGGTCCACTGCTTCTCCATCCCTGTCCGCATCCAGGGCAGTCGTCGTTGACATGGGTGTTGGAAGAGGCTTGGCCTCACCCATATCGAACCGCTTCAGCAAGTCCTTGGTGTACTTGCCCTGGTGCACAAACGTTTCTTCCCGGGATTGCTTAACTTGCAACCCGAGAAAGAATGTCAGCTTGCCCATCATGCTCATCTCGAACTCCCTACTCATAGTATCTGCAAACTTGGCAACCAAAGCGTGAGAAGAACCACCGAAAATGATATCGTCCACATAAATCTGGACCAAGAGAGTGTCTTTGCCTTGCTTGAGGAAAAAGAGCGTTTTATCCACACATCCCATTTTAAAACCCTTAGCAAGCAAAAAGGTTTTTAACCTATCATACCAGGCTCTAGGGGCTTGTTTCAAACCATACAAAGCTTTGTGAAGTTTAAAAACATGGTTTGGAAACTTGGGATTTTCAAAACCGGGGGGTTGCTCAACATAAACCTCTTCTTCTATGTAGCCGTTTAAGGAGGCACTCTTGACATCCATTTGAAAAAGTTTGAAACCTTTGGATGCAGCAAAAGCCAAGAGTATCCTAATAGCCTCCAAACGAGCTACAGGAGCAAAAGTCTGCTCATAGTCTATCCCCTCCTTCTGACTATAGCCTTTCGCTACAAGTCTGGCCTTGTTTCTAACAACGTGGCCATCCTCTCCTTGCTTGTTTTTGAAAACCCATTTTGTCCCAATAGGCTTAGACTCAGGAGGAGGTGGAACTAGAACCCAAACCCAATTTCGCTCAAAGTTTTCTAACTCCTCATGCATGGCATTGACCCAATCCGGATCCGTCAAAGCGTGTCCAACATCTCGGGGCTCAAAATTAGCAACAAATGGAGAATGAGCAAAGTGAGAGATACGAGACCTGGACCGAGTGACCCGTTCGTCAATGTCGCCGATCATCTGCTGAGGGGGGTGCTGGCGCTGAATGTGTCGTGGCGCCTCCCTTGCTGAAGTGGCCTCCCCCTCAACAGCAGCTGGTGCCTCCCCGGGTACAAATGGTACCGCTCGGGGTGGCGGATCCCACGGCCCCCAGGAAGAGGAGGTGTCGGGGCCGTGAGTCGTCGTAGAAGCCGCTCCTTGCGGCAAAGCAGGTGGAGGGGGTGCTGGATCATCCATACCTTCAGCACCCTCATCCTCGTCATCGAAGAGAGGCTCACCAACCTCATGATCACCTGCACGCTCAAAGCGAGAAGAAGGACAAACCATGGTCTCGTCGAAGGTGACATTGGATGTCTCCATGACTCGGTTAGTGTCAAGGTTAAGTACACGATAAGCTCGAGTGTGAGTGCCATAACCCAAAAATACACCGTCAGAAGAATGAGACTCAAACTTGTCCAAGTTGCCCTTTTTGAGTATAAAACAATGGCAACCAAAAACTCGAAAATAACTCACCTTGGGCAGTTTTCCAAAATGCAACTCATAAGAAGTCTTTTTCAAGAAAGCTCGGAGAAAAATGCGATTGGAAATGTAGCATGCAGTGCTCATAGCTTCGGCCCAATATCCCCTAGGAGTCCTATGCTCATCGAGCATCGTCCTGGCCATCTCTACAAGGGTCCGATTCTTCCTTTCCACAACACCATTCTGAGGGGGTGTGTAGGGGGAAGAAAACTGATGCTCTAAACCCAAAGAGTTACAAAACTTCTCAAAATCCAAATTTTTAAATTCGGAACCATTATCACTCCGAATTGCTCGCATCGAGTTCAAAGGGAACTCGTTCTGAAGACGCAAAATCAGATTGCGAGCAAAGGAGAAAGTCTCGGTCTTCTCAGCTAAAAAGAAGACCCACGAATATCTCGAAAAGTCATCAACAACAACAAGCACATACCACTTCCCCCCAACCGAGCTCACCCGAGCCGGACCAACAAGGTCCATGTGCAAAAGCTCTCCAGGGCGCTTGGTCATGACCTGAGTCACTGGATGGTGGGGAGCGGCAACCATCTTCCCGTGTCTACAAGAGTGGCAAACAAGACCCTTCTCCATATGCAACTTGGGCAATCCTCGGATTAGGCCAAGTGAACTAAGCCTTGCAAGCAAGTCGAAGCTCAAATGTCCAAGTCTTCTATGCCACTTCCAAAGATCAGAGGATGAAGGTCCAGCCACAAGACAACGAGAAGTGCCAAAAGACTCTGAGAAATTCGCACGAAAGACTTTTCCAAAGGGCGAAATCAAACACACAAGATTGCCCTGAGGATCCAAAATACGACTGAGATTCGGTTTAAAACGAATCTCATAGTCGTCGTCAAAGAGTTGCGAAACAGAAAGAAGGTTAAAATGCAAGTTAGAAACAAGAGCAACATCGCGCAACACAAAGTGCTCATTAACTCGCACCGACCCGCGAGACAATACCTTACCTTTGCTATTCTCGCCGAAGGTTATGTACTCCTTTCCGGCAACAGGACTAAGGCTGGAGAACCACTTGGCGTTTCCGGTCATGTGCCTCGAGCAACCGGAATCCACCAACCAAATGTCCTCCAACCATTTTACCTACATCAATAAAAAGACATAGGGTGAGCATACGGTCCAACACTGGGGTTAGTGAAGTAGGAAGAATACCAGTGTTGGGCCGGCTGCTCAAAAGAACGGTTAGCAGAAAAACCATTCCTAGTACGTCTATGAGAGGAGCGATCACCACGTAGAGGAAAACGTGGTCCGCTAAGGGAGGAGCGTCCATCGCGATACTCAAAACGCGGTGGGGAAAACGCTCAACTACAAAGCCTCCGCCACGGGGTCCATAGCCTACAACTGCAGGCTCCCGCCGGGCACACTCTCTACGAGGCCTAGGCCTAGCAACTTGAGGCGCTGCGCCTCTAGGCCTAGCATCTCCCCTCGGAGCTCTCCTCTTCCTAGGCCCGGGAACTTGAGGTTCTGGACCTCTGGGCCTAGCAACACATCTCGGTGCTCTCCTCTGAACATTCGGCTTATGTACATCATGGAAAGGATGGTACATGTCCAGGTTGTTCATCTCCCTAGAACGGCGCGCCTCTCTCTTGCGCCTAAAGCAGAACTCGCTCAAGTGTCCATCTCTCCCACAGAAGTCACAATGATACCTCACCGCACGCAAAGGGGGTTGTTGGTAATCATGGCTGTAGGTGTGGATCACTTTGCCCTTCTGTGGCAACTCCTCCTGGATAGGTGGCATTGTGTCCAGCTTGTTTTTGAGGTGGTTGGGTTTGGGTGCCCACTGCTGGTTCTTGGGTGGAGCTCGTGGAGGTTCTTCAAACACCCCATCCTTGGTGGTAGGCTTAGGAGGCTCTTTGGGTGGAAGCTTGGTAAGTTTGGGAGTAGTGGTGGAGTTGGGCTTCTCACTCGGATTCAGACCACTCGACTCTCCAATCTTCCCAAAAGCGGAAAGATCAACACCCTGAGCAAAACCTATACCGGGACCTCCAGCAGCTCGCTTGAATTGGGAGATCATCATCCCGAGCTGCGGCTCACTACAGGAAACCCATGACAAGATGGTTCGAAGGTATGTGTTTTCTTCCTCGGTTTGCATCTTGCCATGCTGCACGTTTGCAATCTCCATCTCCAAACCCTCACACAAAGCACACCTGGACACACAAGTGCTACCCGAGCTGGCCTTCTCAAGAGACTCAATTTTGGCATTCTTCTCTGCCAACTCGGATTGCAAGACAGGACAAGTCTTGCACGCACCCAATAGCGAGGGTCTAGCCTTTAGCTCATCCACCTCTCCTACCAACGCAGCATACTTACCTCTCAAAGTGAGAAGGTCAGTCATGTGCGTGGTGCACATCTCGCACTCACACTCCTCAGACACGACCACGGTGGACCGAGCGAACTCAAGCTCCTTCACCGTGTCCTCCCACTTTTGCCTAAACTCCTTGCGCTCTCTAGCGGCACGCCTAAGTAGCTTATCCTGACTAAGCAAGGTGGCAGTAAGCTTCTCATTCTCAGCAAAGAGCTCATCGTGGGTGAGAGATACCTGGGAGGTGTCGTCGTCGTCGTCATCGTTCCGAGGGGTGTGCTCCAGCTTGTCGTCGACCTCATCACCAAGCGCCATGGTGCAGAAGCCATCGTCGTCGGCGAAGAAGCAGAGACCGTTCAGCTTGTCCTCGATCCTCTTCTTCTTCTCGGACTCGTCATCGCTTGAGCAAGCGGAGTCGTCATCTGAGCCGTCGACGTCGCTGAGCATGGCGAAGAATGCACGCTGCTCAGCCTGGGCCTTCTCCAAGTACTTCTTCTTGATGTACTCCTTGTCGAAGCCGCCCCTCCGCTTGTGCCTCGGGGGGACGTACTTCTCCTTGCGCTTGCCGGAGTCATACTTGTGCCCATGATCGCCCTTCCCCGAATGCTTGTTCTTCTTGGGGCAGTTGGCGATGAAGTGGTCAGGGTCGCCGCACTCGTAGCATCCCGAGCGTCCTCCTCCGCGGCGACGGTTCATGCGGTTGTTGTGGAACCGCGAGAACCGGTTGGCGAGCATTGCCAACTCGTCATCCCCCAAGGACTGAAGCTGGCCCTCTGTGACAGAAAAGAGAGACAAAAGAGCAAAACCTCCAGAGGGGTTAGAAAAACCAGAAACCAAAGCCATAGTCGGGCCAGAAGGATTCTCATAAGAAGCCCTCGACATGGCGTCAATCTCACTAGACTTGAGCTTACTAAAGAGCTCGTCGCAGGTGAGGGTCTCATAGTTAGACGATTCGATGATCGCCTGGACCTTTGAGTCCCACACTGACCGATCAAGAGTGTGCAAAAGCTTCAAAGCCCTCTCATGATCGTCAAAAGGCAACAGCTCCTTGTTCGCTCTCATCTTGTTGACAATAACCTGAAAGCGAGCGAATAAACTCTCTATGCTCTCGCCAGGCATATGTCGAAAGTTCTCATACTCCCGCTTGTGCGACTCATAGAGGCGAGATTTGACTTGAGTGGTTCCCTCATGGAAATGCATGAGGGTAGCCCAAATCTCATGAGCCGTGGGGAGGTGAGAAACGCGATCAAACTCGGACATGCTCAAACAGGAGAACAAGGCGTTACATGCCCGGCTATTGGCCTTTTGCTCATCGATCTGGAGCTGAGTGACACGAGCAGCCAGGACAACGTAATCGGCCTTGTTGCAAATCTCCCAAACAGAAGAGCCCATGCTCTGGAGATAGGCCGACATGCGTATCTTCCAATACGCGCAGTTCGTCCCATCAAAGAACGGCGGTTAACCCACGCCGCGATCCATGTCGCCTTCGGTCGATCTGGAACCAGCTAAGGTGGAAGATCCTTAACCCACTCCGATACCAATTGAAGGACCGAGAAAGCACTAGCAAGGCGACCAGAGGGGGGGTGAATGGGAGCCAACAAAATTTCTTTCGAAACTTTGGCCAAATGTCCCAAAATCAACCCCAAGAAGCAACGACCGAAACCGTGATGCTCACGACCCTTGGAAGAGGGTGGATGATCCCTAGGATCACAGCGGAGCACCACCAAGAAGAAGCAAACCAAACTCCAAAAGTTTCAGCTCGAACACAAACCCAAAAACCAAGTCCCAAACGTAGATAGATGGCTACGTCGAGAAACTCCTAAATACCTATGCTAACAAGTAGCAAAGATACCTAGAGAGGTTCCTTGGTCAACTACAGGGCCAAACGAGAAGTCCGGAAACCAAGCGAACAAGCCGGGAGAGCAAACGCACTAAACCGAAAGACACAGCCGATTTGCGGACTGTCCGCCGATACGGTCGCGGACTGTCTGCCCTGTGGCGGACTGTCCGGGCTAAGGTCGCGGACTGTCTGCCGGCCAAAAGAGCAAAACCGAAGTGCTGCTGCATGTCCCCTGGACAGTTCCGGACTGTCCGCAGCTTTGAACTGCGGACTGTCCGCCGTTCAACCAAAAGCCAAATCAGCCGAAGGACAGTGCCACTGCTCTGGCTCGTCCCCGACGCGCGGACTGTCCGCGCCCTGAGTGGCGGACTGTCCGCGGTCACTCAGGGAGGGCGATTTTAGTCGCCCTTCTCCCAAATCTTCTCCAAATCGATTCAACTCAAGATCCCATGTTCCCAAACTTGGAGGAGATGATCACGGGGTAGTTAGGAGACTATCCCCAAGAAATCATCCGCTCAAATCGACTAAATCAATGGGAAATCGAAAGGGGAGGAGGATGAACCGAAAAAGCGCCACGAAAACGAAATCATCCCGATCTATTCGATCATGAGGAGTTAGATGAATTCCTTTGGTCGAAATGACCTCCTCAATGATACGAACAAAATGATTCAAACGGATTTCGCAAAGACGCACTAGAGAGGGAGATTGAGAGACGGGAAAATCGCGGAGAAACAAAGAACGCGAAGAACACAAACAAAAACGCGAATCAAGTCACCGATCTGCAGCCGTAGTGCAAACACACGCTACAACCGTGAGGTTACGGCCTCACTTCCTCGAAATCAATAATACACAGAGGCAAGTCTCTCTGTGGATCTCAGCTAGCTACAGCAGGGAATGGGAGAGCAGGAAACCCTAAGTGCAAAAGAGCAAATGACTGAGATGAAGGGGAGGAGGGTGTCTCCCTACTACTTATCATAATTCTAACCTAAGTCTATTTCCTACTCTACCCCTCTCTATTCTAATTACAGAGCGAGCCAGCTAAACCCTAGGGTTATTCTGGACCAACTCGGTGGTAGGTGTATCCGACGGCCACGCCCGCACAATTCGAAGCGTTGCCTCGACGCAACCTCCAGATTGCCGCCACGTGCTGCCCTCGCTCTGCACCTCCGGTTTTGTGGCCCAAACCGGGAAACCAGCGTTTTCCAGCCAACCCCCGGTTTTGAGGCCCAAACCGGGAAACCAGCCCACCAGCTTCTGAGTTTTGAGGCCAAACTCAGCAAACCCTCAGCGCCCAGGTTTTGAGGCCCAAACCTAGAAACCGTCCTCAGCCCGAGTTTTGTGGCCAAACTCAGAAACCCTCAGCCCGAGTTTTGTGGCCAAAGTCGGAAACCGTCCACGCCCAGGTTTTGAGGCCCAAACCTAGAAACCGTCCATCGATGGTTTTTCCCTGGCTCTACCACCAAACCGACGTCTTAGATGGGATGCACCGCCCGTGCACCCCGTCCACCGACACGTGTCCCCGAGTCCACAACTCGGGCAACACATGACCGCACTTCTTCACTTGTCATCGTCACAGGCTGCCAGCCACCACAGCTGATCCTCGGGCCTCTGGTCCCTCAGTCCAAGCCTCACGTCCGCCCTTCGCCACTCTCGGTCCATCAGCACGGCGCGTCTCTACTTGACCTTCACCTCGCCTTCGATCACTGCATCTGTGCTCGACACCTGCACAACACAAGCCAAAGAACATGCGCATCAACCAGTTGACAATCACTCATCACTCAGAGACCCGGCATACACCCATGTATCCGCAGGAATCAATGGATTTTCTCATTGCATTGGACATGATTTAGCTTGGTCATCATTATGGTTGTATGGAGACACCCCACTGTTGATGTTTAAGCTACTTTATCGATCTATTTGTTATTATGGCTGCATGGAAACACTCCACTGTTAACAAATAGAACTGCCCATGCGATTAGTCGATTCGTTGATTTCATGTCGTTCAAACGTACACATAGATCTTTATTCTCTCCACATGTTTAAGCTTATCGGCTGTTTACCTGTTCTAGGTTTTTCTTTGCATATACCATAGCTGTTTTGCTTTATATCTTTATCAATGCTTTCATGCAATCTTTTGGGAGTTGACTTTGTAGTCAATGTCCTATAAACAATGGCTATATCAGAGCCGCATAATTTGGAACTGTCTAGCACCAAACCGGTAGGTTCCACAATTTGACAATGTTTTCTTCTCTTTGTCAATTACATGTCAAATTGACTGGCACGTCCGAAGTCATTCTCACCCAAATTCGGCACTGCCGCCTTTTGAAGGTCCAGGAGGTCAAGACCCTGCTCTGTACGCCCTCTAAGGACCGTGTTCGAGTGTGTTGGCACTCTCGACCAGATTTTCGTGCCAACAGGCCTCTAATGGGTTTTGATGATTGGATGACAATGTTGATGGTCCTTAAACACCTGTTTTACATCAACATTTTACCCTAAAATTCACCAAAAAGGCATGAAAAGTAGTCAAATAGGTTTCAAACTAACCAAATTCCACATGTCCATAGATTTCTATTTGAATGCAGGATTTGGACCAAATTTGGAGCATGGACCCACCAGGGGCCGAGACCACTCAGCAGGGCCCAATTTGGCCTCAGGGGGGTGGCGCCCGCCACCCCTAGGTGGCGCCCGCCACTTGAGTTGGCCCAAATCCACTCCCTGCCACGTCACCGATCCGTGTGACCTCCCCAAGGCCAATTCCTGGCCCTTGGTCACTAGGTCGGTTGAATCGGACGGCTCAGGAGGGGAGTGGCGTGGATCATGACCTAATGACGGTTATCTGGACATGCAACCGCCTTGGAGGAGTCCCTGGAGACCGTAGGATCAATGACGGTGCATCCAACGGCCAGGGGGGTGGCGGCCGCCACCTAGGGCTGGCGCCCGCCACTAGGGTTTGCCCTAGGTCGGTTGGCTGCCCCTCTATAAGTACCCCCCTCACTCCACAAGGCTATAAATACCCCCCTGGAGGCATCACTTCATTTCAAGCAAGGAAAGAAAAGAAGCAAGGAAGAGAGCAAGGCTAAAGAGCTAGTAGCTTAGGATTTAGCCAAGCTTAGGCAAGTAGGTAGCTAGTAGCTTAGGATTTAGCCTAGCATCCTTGCCTTATTGCCCTCGCGGGAGCGCTGCTCAAGGCTTAGCTCAAGAGTAGAGGCGTGCGAGTAATCGGTCTTGGAGCTAGGAAGAGTCTTCCTTCATCTCCAGCTCAGGTTTTGCTCTTGTTACTCAAGCACTTTACTATATTCTAGTTCATCATTTCAAGTATTACTTTATTCTACTTACCAGTATTGAGTAGTATACTTGATTGATTGCTTAAGTGCCTAGGTATCCTACATTTCAATTCACTTAGCCATAGTAGTTAATCTCTAGTGTGCTTAGTGTTTGATCTTTGCCAATAGGTTGCTTAGTTAGTTTAGTGTTTATCTTATTAAGTCAAGTATTTGCTCTGACATCCGCAAGGGTGTCTCTATTCAAAGCTAGGGTAGAGATAGTTAGAATATAATTAAGCGTGGTGCTTAGTTATAGACTTACCTTCAGATACGCCTGGACCCCCGGATAGCTGTGGTAGCAAGCAGGTGGTGACAACCCTGTGCGCCTTGAATTCCACCATGTAGTTGGCTCAGTTTAACAGTAAGGCTCGTTGTGCTAGCGTTCAACCTAAGTCAATGGTAAAGGCTAGTACGCCTCGGTACTTGACAAGATAGGAATAAAACTATAATTAACTTGGTTGCTTGTTTGGCATTTGCCTATCCTGCTTCGTAGTTATCTAGGAGTAGTTATTAGTTAGTTATATTAGTTATCCCTAGTTATCTTATTCCCTTTATTTACTTATCCATCCACCTTACCTTGACCATTCATTTCATCCTTACCTATCCATCCATATATTCTTTCTAGCCTCTCATCCTCTCTCATCCCTTTCATCTCCTCTCTTCTCCTCTTTCCCTTTTCTTATTCTTCGACTCTCATCCCCTCCTTGACTCGACTCATACACCACCCTAGCCTTCCTTTGGGATCAAATAAATCGACACCTGGTACTCCCAGGAAAGTGCTACTACGATAGTTCTGTGCGCTTGCAGAATCTCCTCTAGGTAGATTGCAATCTCTCTAGCTAGCTCCTACTAGTGTCGGGATTGACAACCCCATTTGACATTAGTAGATAGCTGCTTTAGCTTCACTCCTTTAGGTATAGTGACTGGACATGCTACAAGCATTTCTGGCGCCGTTGACGGGGATAGATTCCATAGTCTACTCCTAGTAATGATGTTAGCAAGTGTCAACAAGCATTTCTGGGCTGTTACCGGGGATAGTTGCCTAGCTTTATCTTTAGTGAAGTTAAGAACTACCAACAGACAACATAAGATTATTGTGATTAACATGTGTTTTGCAGAAACAAAGAAGTGTTAGGTCACAATAATGGCGATGACGTGGGCATTTGGTATTCATGGTCCCTAGCGATGGAAATTGATTCAGTTTTCAAAGGACAGACGACGAAGACAGAGATAGGCTAGTTCTAAGTGTCATATGGTGTTGGAGGATACTTATTTAGTCTTAGGTCTTTGTTTTTCCTTGGCGGCACTATAAAGGGGAGCGTGAATGAGTAGCTTGACCTAGGTATGACTATTGAGGTAGGTGTGGTGCACACTTGGTATTTCATAGCTCTAGGTAGCTTAGAGAGAGCCCTTATGTCATGACGATCAAAAGTTGTGAAAGGCAACATTGCGTTCTGAAGTCGTTTCAGCCCTCAAAATGGCATCAGACGCTGGCCTGGTAGGCATCAGACACGCGTCTGATGCCCATAGGACTTGATCTAGTCTCGATCGCCGCATCGGACGCGCCGGAGGGGGTGCAACGGACGTGATGATAGCACTGTTCACTTGGGAGTGAACTTAGCGTCACATTAGACGCTGAGGGCCAACATCCAATGTGCATCCAGAGAGGTTCCAGAGAGGTCATTTCCACATCGGACACATCCGATGTGGAGGCACCAGATGCTACCAGCGTCCGATGTCTGATAACGCGTGCTTTCAGAGCATAGTACTGTTAACATCAGATTTTGGGCCGAGAAAGACTTTCCATTTGTGGACACAAACGATAGGTTAATTGAGGAAATCGACCAAGAAAGGAAGGAGCTTGTTTTGGTTCAAGATGTGATTCACGTGGACCAGCTTTGACGGGCTTAGAAGACATGTTGGGTACGACCAGAAGTTGGAAGCCCGGATCATCTTTTATCTATACTATAATGTATCCTAGTCGTATTAGAATAGGAGTCTTTCGGGTTATAAATAGCCAAGGCCTGACCTTTGTAATGTACATTCAATCAATCAAATAATCTTTTGGACTACGACCAAACCCTTATGAGTAGGAGTAAAGTAGATCTCGGCGAAACCTTCAACCAGACAAGGCTGCATCGGCTAGATCAATCTCTGGTTTGCTTGTAAGCTTGTAAGTTTTACCAATGACTCATGTTATCGTTTGATAAGGCTGTATTTGGCTTTGACCAAACTCTTGTTAAGCTATGATGTGGGTTAGTTATCGGTTTAAGCTTGTCTTTTGTAAGACTGTCTTGGCTCTGATCAACCTCTTGCAATAGTCAATCTTGACTAGTTATCGACTCTATTAGGTTTGGCAATCTAATAGATTCATTAAGTTATTGATATTGTTCATGCTTTTAAAAGTTTGTTTTTACAACAATATCTTGCCCAATTGAGATTGATGTTGGCGGTTCTTAACTCACATTTTATACCACCAACTTTCTTCGAAAACCTACTATATCAAGAACCAAAACTTAGGATTAGGTATTAAACTCACAATTTCCACGAGTTTTGTATGTATCAATTGTTTTGCAGGAAACACACAAAAATCATACCTGAGATGGGCCAAAAGTGCATACCAAATTCAACATGTCAAAGACCAGAGCACTTTTGGCTCATCCAAACAAAGAGAAATGAAGCCCAAGGCTCATCACACTTCACAACTGGGTTGGCAACCCACATAACAAACATCAGGGCCCAGCCAACAGCCCACCACGCAAAGGCGGTGGCCAGAGGTGGGGCTAGGGGTAGCGATGAAAACGGATGGAAACAGACAAAAAAACCTCATTTCTACTTCCATTTCTATATTCTTGGACGGAAATAGGGGCGGGTTCGGAAAATACGGGTTCAGAAACGGAATCGGGATATACGGATGTTCGGAAACGAACGAATACGGCCGTAAATTCATCGGAAACGGTCAGAAGCCGGAAAATTAAACTGGAATACCGCAAATCTTTATACTCACAAACATAATCACATACAATGACCATATATAGGAGAGAATATTTCGACAATGACATGGATATATTTTTTATAAATCACAGCTATGCCTCATCATCCATGTTGTCGTAATCACTTTAGTTCTTATCTTTATATATATATAGATATATTTGCTGAAAATAAATTAGCACTTAAAATTTAGAGTACACCATTACTCCCACAATTAAGTACCTTCACATATACCTGTGTGTAACAAGTATACATTCCGATACCAAACTAGCACACCCCTAGATCGGCGGTTGTCCGACCATGCTCTCACTCACTTTACACTACCCATTCCTTGAATCTACCCGCAATTAAATACTTTCGCTTGTACTCGTGTGCATATGGGTACAGGTTCCAGTACCAAACTAGCTCTCCCCTAGACCAACGTATGTTTGGTCATGCACTCACAACTCCCTGATTACCTTGGCGTAGAGGCAAATTGATCCATACATTACTATTCCGAAGAATAGCATCCATATAATTCCCCATTGCCGTATGGACGACAGTATAACAGAAATAGAAATATGATGCATAACCCCTCCAGTCAGTACTTTAATAGCCACCTAAGCTCCTACTGGGCATAAGGACTTGATCAATGGCACACCTTAATCTTCATCAATAAGGTTTTTCAGATCCTATTATAGCTATAAGTTTTGGCAAATAGAAATTCTGATTTGAAAATACAGTTTTTCAAATAAACTTATGAACAGTAATGCTAACCATGCTCTAATGCCAGCTGTGACAGAACCGACCAATTTATACCAGATTAAGCACCAAATCCTCGCTTTTACAGAGATTGGCAGGTACTTAAGCTCGTACAAACCCGGTAGTCCGGAAATCTCGAAGGATTTCAAATCATTCAACTTTAGCCAAGATCATAATAGATTAGCATACATGTTCACAAGTCACATTCAGTTCGCACATAGTTCAAATTACATCGAAGTTCAACAGTTATTACAAACCATAGTTTGAAACTCAAGAGCGGAAGCAACATAGTTTTAAACATAAGTTCTCAGTTCACAATACAGTGCCATTGCCTGATCAGTCCACAAAAGCATCAGGAGAGGATAAGGAATGACCATGCCCATGGTCTAATCATCACCCGCGACGGGGTACAGGCAGTTCTCGCAATAGCCGTAGAAGCATTGCCCATCTGCAACAACAAGGGATAGAACCCTGAGTACGAGAAGGTACTCAGCTAGACTTACCCGTCATAAACCAGAAATAAAGTGACACCAAGGAGTATGCAAGCTGTATCTGGGGTTGGTCATACTTACCTTTTTGCATAAAAGGCATTTTATTATTAAATAATCATCATTTGACTATTAGCAGTCACTTTTATGTAATCAACCTGATTACTAGATTTGCACCTGATCTAGGGCAAGCACTTGACTAATTAATCAAGCAAGAATGACTATTTCATCAATAGCATTTCAGATTAACATGATAACCATCATTAGTTCCATAACTTACTACGGTAACACATGCCCAGTCAAGTTACTCACTATCTAGGAGCGATGGCGATTATAAACGATTTCTACCAGCTGGGAATAAAGATGTCGCACACTCGCCCGATCACACCTTGCCAGGCAGCCGTCGGCGACCAATTCAGGAGGTTCGAGAACACATCACGCGGGACGGTCATGGGCCCTTCTACACCGGGGGTTATCTCAATGCCAGGTCGCTCAAGCTATAACTGCCCACGGTCATGCCAGGTCAGTCAGGCCCCGCCTGTCCACGGACCATGCCAGGTTGCTCAGAATAGTTGCCCACGGTACATATAAGGCCCTGGGTGTTAGGCGTCAACATCTCCATCACCGGCTCGAAAAACCTTACTCGGCTTCACGGGAGGTACTCAGACCTACTCCGTTAAGTGATTGACGCGTTCAAAATGACTGAGGTGTGCCTTCGTCATTTCCTAATCGACACAGACGGGAGACTACTAGCACACAGAACCCATGTCCTGCTGCTCCTACATCCCGCCCGGTCTCAGATTAATTATCACATGGTTATTTCCATGATAGCACCAGGCTAAACATGATCAGTATCCACCTATATGCGGGAGACAGGAATCACTCGACTTTTACCGGTCTAAGCAAGGCTAAGCATAACGAGCCTAAACTTAACAGGGATATTAAGACAGTAATTGTAGGTGGACAAGGATAAGTAATTAATGCAGCAACGGTATCACTCAACTCCTATAACTCAATGCAACAAACATATCAGGTTAACTTTATAAATAGTAATTGCAAACCATAGGAGTGGGATGCTCCGGGGCCTGCCTCGTTCAAAGTCGGAGGGTCGATGGTCACGGCACTCAGGCAGGTCCTCGACGTCTCCTTCTGGGGTCTTCTCGTCCGGGGTCTCCTCTGGACTTGGCTCCTCTGGTGGCGGGTTCTGGACCTCCGCTACCGACCCTGTATGATGCATAATGTGTACAAATAAAACGAATACACATGGAATGTATTGGTGATGCAACATGGAACAGGATAATTCAGGAGATAAACACATGTCATCTACTAAGATAACTCAGGAGATAAGCACATGTCATCCACTGCTTTCTCTTCATCAACAAGGTAGTCAACATCAACCCAGTGATCTCAAAAGACCTTAACCAACCAACCAACTAACTAACTTTCCTAATTCACTGATTAGGATTTCCAATCACCACAGCAAGCACTCACTTAATTAATTTACCCTCCTTTAATTACTTGCTGAAATAAATCCAATCAAACAAGCCTATAACAGCAACCCATCCTAGACAGCTTCAGAAAAATCTACAAAAATTACTGGAAGTTAACAACATACAATCTAGTCCCCTGTCCAAATTTCAACGCATTTGGACTTACACCCTATCCTCCATGAAAAAGACAAATATTACCATGAAAAGGTGCTTTGAACTACACACCCTAACAAAAAGTGTCAAACAACAGATTTCTCATTTTTCCACTGAACTTCTTAGCACAAGAGCAGTGTACATAAATTCTCAGGTTCATATTTCTCATATTTTAATTACCACAAATTAAACAAGAAATCAGCATTTACTCACTTTAATTGCTACTGCCAAAATATTCCACAGAACAACACTGTATTATATTTTTCCCAGAAACTATTCATCAATACAATCCTAACAAAACAAGAATCACATTTTTCTGAGCAATACACAGTTTACTAAGCATTTAACAAGATTTCAGCCTAAACATGAATTAAATATAACTACACAGAAATTTATCACAAACTGGATATATTACATTTTTCATGCATAGAACTTATCACAACAAACTTAACAAAACTTGTTTCACCTTTTTAGCATTTACAGAATACAAGATATGAATTAAACAAGCAAATCAAACATTTCTGAAAACCCTTTAAACAAAACCCTGAAAAACTCTTCAGCCTAAACTGCTACGCGCACCCAACTACTTGCACCTGGGCCACTGACAACCGGGACCCGAGCCACTAACCCGCGGGGCCCCGGGTCAAACTGACCCCACTGGTCATCCCCTCCAGAACAGGGGAGGGTTTGACCGCGGCGGAGCTCGCCGGCGGCGACCTCCCCGGCGAAACGGACACCACCACTCTACTCCCCTCCTTCTTCCGCACCCAGTGGTACCACTATCTAGCCCAGCGCACGCGTGGATCAAGCTCGCCGTCGACAATGGCGGGCACGGCGGCGCGGCCCTTGCTACGCCGGCCGGCTCCGGCCTTCCCGAAGCAACCAACGACCATCTCACACTCCTCAAACCCTAGCGAACCCTAATCGAAGCAAAGAAGCTAGGGTTGCCATAAGAAACGGCCGAGACCGCGGCTCGTCGTCCATGGCAAGCAGAGCCGACGGCGGACGGTGACGTATGGTCACTACCTAACCCTAATCGGCCAAACCAACACCACCATCGTCTCCGACGAGCCAAGGCGACTCGCGAACACCAGCTAGGGCAAACGGACGAGCCCGAAAGGAGGGTTGGCCACGATGGACTGAGCCTACCGGCCAAGGCGGACACGGCGGACGACGGTGTGCTGCGAGCACCAAACCCTAATCGACTAAACCATCACCCCCTATCTCTTCCGTGAGCCTCACTGACTCCTAAACGCGAGCTAGAGCGGACGGATTTGCATGGAGGGAGGGCCGACCACGGCGGACCGAGCTCGGCGGTCATGGCGGCCATGGCGAGAACTCACCCCGCGGCTTACCTAGGCATTTTCGGCGAGCGCTAGCTAGAGCAGGCGATGCGGGAGGTGAAGGCGAGGCTGGCTGGGTGGTTGGATTGGCGGTGCAGTGGCGGGACGACAGTGAACAACAGCGGCACTTGCTTCTCCCCTTTTCCGCTCGGGCGCCGGCGAGAGAGAGCGAGAGCGAGAGGGGACAGAAAGGAGGGAGGAGTGGCGCGGTTCGAACAGCGGGGGCGAGCGGCAGCTTATGCACGCCACGCCGCGCGCGGGCGTTGCCTCCCCGGCCAGCTCGCGCCATGCAGCGGCCGAGTTCTGGCGCGGTCGGCCACGACCGACGCCGATTCAAACTGAATCGATCGATTCAGTCGCTGATGGCCGACTGACGGCCAAACTTTGGATGCGATTAACTCCTAATCCACTCGGTGAAACGCTAAACCACTTGTTCCATTGAGTAGAGCTATGCGCCGACTACAACTTTGGTTACAAGATCAAGCTTTGGTTCGGCCTGGATTGCTCTCAAGAATTCTCCAAAGATCACCAGGCGAAACTGTTTTGTCAGTTAGGACTTAGAAGAATTTTTTTCTAAGTCTAATCTCCCCCATTTCTGCCTTGTGGGTCCTAAAACACCTTGTTAAACCCATTTTCATGAGTTGGTCCTTAAACAACTTTTGTTCTACTCTAAATTCTACACACTTTTAGTTAAGGGCCCATAGCCATGCAAAGCTTCTATCAAGGAGGTCTTAGTTAATCAAACAAAAGGACTCCTAGGGCTCTACTAAGGCAACTAGGGTTAGAGACTTGGTTAGCCAAAATGACCAACACAAACCTAGCTTCATTTTGACTCCTCAACAAGGCTCAACTACTAAGGAGACTCCAACACTCCAAAAACAATTCAAACAAGCATCACTTCAAGCATAACATTACAAGTGAACACATGAAATGACACTTTACAAAAAGGAATGCAACATGGGATGATGATGCTTTATGCTTATGAGATGTCAAGTTATGCATTTAGGGTTGCTAAACACCAGGGGTGTTACAGCCCTCCCCTCCTTAAAGGAATCTCGTCCCGAGATTTAAGTTACTAACCATTTCTTATATAAGTGGGGATACACCTCCTTTAGATAGTCTTCCGTCTCCCAAGTGGCATCTCGGTCATCTTGTTCACTCCAAGATACCTTATATTGCTTTACTATTCTTCTACGAGTTATTCTTTCCTTTTCATCAAGCACCCGATGCGGCTTTACTGAATAGGTGAGATCAGATTGCAACTTGATATTGGCCGGTTGTACCTCTTCTTCTGGAACTCGCAGACATTTCTTTAATTGTGACACATGGAATACAGGGAATATAGCCTTCAAATGTTCAGGTACCTGTAGCTGATAAGCTACTTCTCCCCTTCTTTCCACAATCCTGTATGGTCCCACAAACCTTGGCGCTAGATTCCTTTTCACGCCAAAGCGTCTGACACCTTTCATGGGTGATACTTTCAGATACACATAGTCACCTTCGTTGAATTCAAGCGGTTTCCTCCTTTTGTCTGCATAGCTTTTTTGTCGAGACTGCGCAGCTGCCATGTGTTATTGGATTATTCTAACTTGTTCTTCTGCTTCGTTAACAAAATCAATTCCATAGTAACGACGCTGTCCCGGTTCAACCCAATTCACCGGTGTCCTGCACCTTCTACCATAAAGAGCTTCAAAAGGTGCCATCTGAATGCTTTCTTGATAGCCATTGTTGTAAGCAAATTCTGCTAAAGGCAACCATTTCTCCCATGATCCTTTCGCTGAAATCACACAGGCTCTTAACATGTCCTCTAGCACCTGATTTACCCTTTTGGTTTGTCCTGATGTCTGAGGATGATAGGCAGAGCTACGGATTAGCCTGGTGCCTAATTCCTTTTGCAGTTTCTCCCAGAATGGCGCCGTAAACAGTGATCCACGATCCGAAACTATCACCTTGGGTATACCATGTAGTCGAACAATTTGATTGATATAAATCTCGGCATAGTTCGGTGCTCGATAACAGGTTTTAACTGGTATGAAATGAGCGGTCTTGGTAAGATGATCAACTATCACCCAAATTGAGTCATTTCCTTTCTGGGTGGTTGGCAAACCGGTGATGAAATCCATACTCACTTCTTCCCATTTCCACTCGGGTACTGGCAACGGTTGAAGTGTTCCGGCTGGCTTCAGGTGAATAGCTTTCACTCGACAACACGTGTCGCATCTGGCCACATAAGCGGCAATTTCCTTCTTCATTTTGGTCCACCAAAATCTTGGACGCAAATCTTGATACATCTTAGCGCTTCCAGGATGAATAGACAACTTGGACAAATGAGCTTCATCCATAATCCGATTTTTGAGCTCTCTGCTCTTGGGTACTACTAGGCGATTGTCAAACCATAACACTTCCTTGTCATCAATCCGAAAATGTTTTACTGGTGCAGTTGCGGTTTTCAACCTTTCCTTGATATGATAAATTCCCTTATCTATTCTCTGCCCTTCAAGAATCTGATCAACTAGAGTGCCTTGCAGCCTGATATTGTGTAGAATTACAGGGTGTACGAGGCTAAACTCGTCTTCTGGTCGTAACCTTAAATTGTTGCAGTGTGATTTCTGACTCAAAGCATCAGCAACTACATTTGCCTTCCCTGGATGATAATGTATTTGCAGGTTGTAATCCTTGATTAGTTCAAGCCATCTTCTCTGCCTCATATTCAGTTCAGGTTGGGTGAAGATATACTTGAGACTCTTATGATCGGTGTACATGTTACAGACGTTTCCAAGCAGATAATGTCTCCAGATTTTCAGAGCGTGCACCACCGCAGCTAACTCCAAATCATGTGTAGGATAGTTTATCTCATGTTTCCTTAATTGACGTGAAGCATAAGCAATCACTCTGCCTTCTTGCATAAGAACACAACCTAAACCGATTTTTGATGCATCACAAAAGACATCAAAAGGCTTCTCGATATCTGGTTGAGCTAAAACAAGAGCAGTGGTCAACAGTTCCCGCAGAGTACGGAAAGCTATTTCGCACTCCTCTGTCCATTCGAATTTTTGGTCCTTCTGTAGCAAGCTTGTCATTGGTTTTGCAATCTTAGAAAAGTCGGGAATAAATCGGCGATAATATCCTGCTAAGCCGAGAAAACTCCGAATTTCACCAATCGAAGTAGGAGCTTTCCAATCCATCACCTCTTGTACTTTACTGGGGTCCATAGAAATTCCCTCTTCTGACAAGATATGTCCCAGAAAATGTACTTTCTTCAACCAAAACTCACATTTGCTAAACTTAGCATAAAGCTTATGTTCTCGGAGCCTTGTCAAAACAATCCTCAAATGTTCTGCATGATCATCCGGGTTCTCGGAGTATACCAGAATGTCATCAATTAACACCACTACAAACTTATCCAATTCTGGCATGAATACCGAGTTCATTAAACTCATGAAGTACGCTGGAGCATTTGTCAATCCAAAAGACATGACCAGATACTCATACAACCCATATCTGGTTGAAAAAGCAGTCTTTGGAATATCTTGTGGCCGAATCCTGATCTGGTGGTAACCTGATCTCAAATCAATCTTGGAAAACACCTTGGCTCTGGATAACTGGTTAAACAGAATATCTATCTGTGGCAACGGATACTTGTTCTTGACGGTCACGGCATTGAGTGGCCGATAATCCACACACATCCGTAGCGACTTGTCCTTCTTCTTGACAAACAACGCTTGACATCCCCATTCCGATACACTAGGTTGAATGAATCCCTTATCCAGAAGTTCCTTAATCTGATTCTTGAGTTCAGCTAACTCATTGGGCGGCATACGGTAGGGTCTTCTAGAGATTGGTGCAGTTCCAGATAATAATTCAATGGCAAACTCCACTTCCCGCTTGGGCGGTAATCTCGGTAACTCATCCGAAAAAACATCTGGAAAATCCTGAACAACTGGAATTTTTGACAGATCTTCTATAGACAAAGTGCAAGATAAATCGACGAAGTTAGCACCTCGAGGAAGAGAGATGCATAACTTTGTATTTGTCCTCCCATCAGATAAGGTAAGAATCCTATTTGCAGTGTCTAACACCGCATTCCACATACTCATCCAACTCATACCTAGGACTACATCCATACTGAGTCCTGGCAGAACCACTAAGTTGGCTCCAAATTTGTGCCCTCCAATGTCGATGGTCGCATTACAAACCATCTGTCTAGATAACACACTACTCCCTACGGAGCTTACGCGAAACCCATAATCCATTTCAGACATCTTCTGATTATGCTTTTGTGCAAATGCTTTGCTCATGAACGAATGCGATGATCCAGTATCAAACAAAACAACTGCAGGATGATGGTTAACAAGACACATACCGGCAGTCACGGGCTCTCCAGCACAAGCTTCTTCGGCAGTCAGGTTGTGCAGACGTGCGGGGTAATTAGCCTGTTGCTTCTTTGGGTGGGGGCAATACCTTGCGAAATGCCCCTCTTGATTGCAGTTAAAACAGGGTCCCCGAACCAAAGGCTTCCCTCCAGTGGAACTGCCTTGACCTCCATGAACTTGGGCAGCAGCTATCTTGTATGGCTTTTGATTGCGCTGAGCTTGCGGCTGATTCTTCTTTTGCGGCGACCTGAAACGTGCCCCCAGCGCTGGTGGTCGATACTGGGTACGTTGAGCTGGTGGTCCTCTAGGTTGAGATGGTCCTGAATCAAAAGTCCTCTTCTGGGCCTTACTTGCAGCATGCTTGTTGTTGTGATTCTCTTGAATCAAGCAATCACTAATGAAGTCATTTTGAAGACAGTACGAGAAGATGTACCCACTGATTTTCCCATTTTAGTGTTCAAACCTCTCTTGAAACTAGCGATCTTCTTGGCATCTGTGTCCACGAAGTCTGGAACATAACGAGACAACGAATTGAACAAGTGATGGTACTCCATGACAGACCGAGTTCCCTGCGTCAAACTCATGAGCTCTGCCACTTTCATCTGAGTCAGGCCTGGCGGAATGTAATGCCCTCGAACAGCTTCAGTGAACATTCTCCAGGTGACAGGAACATTGGCAGGGTAGGTGGTGCGATGATGGCCCCACCAAATCCCGGCTGGCCCCTGCAACTGATGCGCGGCATACTCTGCTTTGAGCTCCTCGGTAAGCCCGAGCAAGCGAAACTTCTGTTCCATAGTATGTAGCCATTCTTCTGCTTCTAATGGTTCAGTAGCTTCCTTGAAGACGGGTGGTTTAGTATCCAAGAAATCCTTGAAAGAACTATATTGATTCGACTCAGGGCGTTGATGGCCGTGCGCCAAATTCTCTCGCAGCAAGGCTTCAATGTTGCGTTGACTTCCCAGAAATTGAGCAAAAAGTTGCTCAGCCATAGGTGGTGGAGGAGGTGGTGGATTGCGGTTGTCCCTAGGGTCCTCGTTTCCACCACTACCGCGAGCTCCACTACGGGTTGTCGTCATCTGCATATACGATGGCAAGTGATCATTAGGCGAAGTTGCAATTATTGTAGAGAACAATAAATCATACCCACTGGAATTATTCGGAAAACGAATTCACCAAACAATCACAGAGGTATAATAAATTTCAATCCACATCGCATCATCACATAATAAGATTGCTCGATACATATCATGCAAAAGCCAACACAACCATCCATAGTTTTGCCCATACATATGGGACTTTTCCAAGGTCTCACACCACAAGCACATAAGTTCACTACCCATGCTTACATCCAGCCCATAACAAAAACAAAAGATCAGGCTATCATCATACACAAAAGATCACTAAGCTCTAAGCATACTATCTGATCTACTCTCTAGGGACGTCGCCATCGTCATCACTAGACACATCTGAAGAACCACTAGAAGAACTACGTGGGTCCGGATCCCCCTGAGAATAGATGGGATTCCTCTCATTCTCTCTACGGTGGATCTCCTCGTGCAAACGATCATTGTAGTCCTGCAAATGGTGAAGTTGCAGCTCTAGGTCTCCCACTCGCACCATAAACAGCCTGTTCTCCTCTGAAGCACGCATGCCCTCCAGGCACACACCTCGAAGTGACTCCTCGGTCTCCCTCATGATCAGGGCTAAGAAGGTAGCAGACTCCTGCTGAATGGTGAGCTGATGGGCCGTCTCCTGCTCTCTCTGAAGCGCCTGGTCCCTCTCCACTGTCTTACATGCCAACTCTGCGGTGAGGTGGTCCACCTCGGCGGTATGCTCCTGCTGCCTCCGGTGCTGTGCAGCCATCTCCTCACTAAGAATGTGGTTCAACTGATCATAGCTGCGGGATAGACACCCGTAGGTAGCCATGAGTGCAGCCATAGCACTCCCGGCTGGTCCGGCACAATGCTCCCTCTCAAGCGAACTAGCCTCAAGAACAGTGGCTCCTGGCTGACGCCACACGGACTGATACGGATCTGCTGTTGGGAAGATACTGGCTGTAGCCTGGGCAACCACCTCCGGATGGTCCTCCATGATGTCCTGGAGAACGGTGTAAGCAACTCGGTTCGCTCCATCCCATGGGGTCCTCCCCTGCAATGCGAACACTCGGCGACACCAGACATGATCCTGATCATCACGGCTAGGCACATCAACCTCCACCGTGTACATGTGACGATCCTCAGAAATCTGCACGCGGTGCCAGTCGTACTGTGGCCCCTGGCCCTCCTGATATCCCACCAAGTGCAATACCCTCCAAAGGATGGTAGGCATGTCGAACTCATCTAAGAAGTCCTCTGACCCCTCAGCAGTCCATGGTCCTAGCATATAATTAGGCCTTTTGCCGCCGGTCGACTTACGAGCGGTGCGCTTGGTACGTGCCATCTGTAAGAAGTTTATCCACGCATACTTTCATTAGTTTGAGAACAACTTTTATTAAGGATACGGGACGGATAACATAAGGAAGGAAGTAAGATTACTGCAAGGTTATATGATCATGATGCATGCACGCACATACGTCCTCACTGTCTAACAATCCTAACGGATAGACGGTGGCATACACGTTCACTCATAGCGTTAACTAGACGTACTACACGTTCGCAAGTTAGGGTACCTGCAAAAAATCATTTCAGCCCTGCCCACAGTATGAATATCATGCATTGCTGAAATTAAATCTAATACTAACTTAGGTGTACACCCAGTATACACGTAAGCAGTACATGCACTCATCAGAACAATATTACTCCCACAATTAAGTACCTTCACATATACCTGTGTGTAACAAATATACATTCCGATACCAAACTAGCACACCCCTAGATCGGCGGTTGTCCGACCATGCTCTCACTCACTTTACACTACTCATTCCTTGAATCTACCTGTAATTAAATACTTTCGCTTGTACTCGTGTGCATACGGGTACAGGTTCCAGTACCAAACTAGCTCTCCCCTAGACCAACGTATGTTTGGTCATGCACTCACAACTCCCTGATTACCTTGGCGTAGAGGCAAATTGATCCATACATTACTATTCCGAAGAATAACATCCATACAATTCCCCATTGTCGTATGGACGACAGTATAACAAAAATAGAAATATGATGCATAACCCCTCCAGTCAGTACTTTAATAGCCACCTAAGCTCCTACTGGGCATAAGGACTTGATCAATGGCACACCTTAATCTTCATCAATAATGTTTTTCAGATCCTATTATTGCTATAAGTTTTGGCAAATAGAAATTCTGATTTGAAAATACAGTTTTTCAAATAAACTTATGAACAGTAATGCTAACCATGCTCTGATGCCAGCTGTGACAGAACCGACCAATTTATACCAGATTAAGCACCAAATCCCCGCTTTTACAGAGATTGGCAGGTACTTAAGCTCGTACAAACCCGGTAGTCCGGAAATCTCGAAGGATTTCAAATCATTCAACTTTAGCCAAGATCGTAATAGATTAGCATACATGTCCACAAGTCACATTCAGTTCGCACATAGTTCAAATTACATCGGAGTTCAACAGTTATTACAAATCATAGTTTGAAACTCAAGAGCGGAAGCAACATAGTTTTAAACATAATTTCTCAGTTCACAATACAGTGCCATTGCCTGATCAGTCCACAAAAGCATCAGGAGAGGATAAGGAATGACCATGCCCATGGTCTAATCATCACCCGCGACGGGGTACAGGCAGTTCTCGCAATAGCCATAGAAGCATTGCCCATCTGCAACAACAAGGGATAGAACCCTGAGTACGAGAAGGTACTCAGCTAAACTTACCCGTCATAAACCAGAAATAAAGTAACACCAAGGAGTATGCAAGCTGTATCTGGGGTTGGCCATACTTACCTTTTTGCATAAAAGGCATTTTATTATTAAATAATCATCATTTGAGTATTAGCAGTCACTTTTATGTAATCAACCTGATTACTAGATTTGCACCAGATCTAGGGCAAGCACCTGACTAATTAATCAAGCAAGACTGACTATTTCATCAATAGCCTTTCAGATTAACATGATAACCATCATTAGTTCCATAACTTACTACGGTAACACATGCCCAGTCAAGTTACTCACTATCCAGGAGCGATGGCGATTATAAACGATTTCTACCAGCTGGGAATAAAGATGTCGCACACTTGCCCGATCACACCTTGCCAGGCAGCCGTCGGCGACCAATTCAGGAGGTTCGAGAACACATCACGCGGGACGGTCATGGGCCCTTCTACACCGGGGGTTATCTCAATGCCAGGTCGCTCAAGCTATAACTGCCCACGGTCATGCCAGGTCAGTCAGGCCCCGCCTGTCCACGGACCATGCCAGGTTGCTCAGAATAGTTGCCCATGGTACATATAAGGCCCTGGGTGTTAGGCGTCAACATCTCCATCACCGGCTCGAAAAACCTTACTCGGCTTCACAGGAGGTACTCAGACCTACTCGGTTAAGTGATTGACGCTTTCAAAATGACTGAGGTGTGCCTTCGTCGGTTCCTAATCGAAACAGACGGGAGACTACTAGCACACAGAACCCATGTCCTGCTGCTCCTACATCCCGCCCGGTCTCAGATTAATTATCACATGGTTATTTCCACGATAGCACCAGGCTAAATATGATCAGTATCCACCTATATGCAGGAGACAGGAATCGCCCGACTTTTACCGGTCTAAGCAAGGCTAAGCATAACGAGCCTAAACTTAACAGGGATATTAAGACAGTAATTGTAGGTGGAGAAGGATAAGTAATTAATGCAACAACGGTATCACTCAACTCCTATAACTTAATGCAACAAACATATCAGGTTAACTTTATAAATAGTAATTGCAAACCATAGGATTGGGATGCTCCGGGGCCTGCCTCGTTCAAAGTCGGAGGGTCGATGGTCACGGCACTCAGGCAGGTCCTCGACGTCTCCTTCTGGGGTCTTCTCGTCCGGGGTCTCCTCTGGACTTGGCTCCTCTAGTGGCGGGTTCTGGACCTCCGCTACCGACCCTGTATGATGCATAATGTGTATAAATAAAACGAATGCACATGGAATGCATTGGTGATGCAACATGGAACAAGATAATTCAGGAGATAAACACATGTCATCTACTAAGATAACTCAGGAGATAAGCACATGTCATCCACTGCTTTCTCTTCAACAAGGTAGTCAACATCAACCCAGTGATCACAAAAGACCTTAACCAACCAACCAACTAACTAACTTTCCTAATTCACTGATTAGGATTTCCAATCACCACAGCAAACACTCACTTAATTAATTTACCCTCCTTTAATTACTTGCTGAAATAAATCCAATTAAACAAGCCTATAACAGCAACCCATCCTAGACAGCTTCAGAAAAATCTACAAAAATTACTGGAAGTTAACAACATACAATCTAGTCCCCTGTCCAAATTTCAACGCATTTGGACTTACACCCTATCCTCCATGAAAAAGACAAATATTACCATGAAAAGGTGCTTTGAACTACACACCCTAACAAAAAGTGTCAAACAACAGATTTCTCATTTTTCCACTGAACTTCTTAGCACAAGAGCAGTGTACATAAATTCTCAGGTTCATATTTTCCATATTTTAATTACCATAAATTAAACAAGAAATCAGCATTTACTCACTTTAATTGCTACTGCCAAAATATTCCACAGAACAACACTATATTATATTTTTCCCAGAAACTATTCATCAATACAAACCTAACAAAACAAGAATCACATTTTTCTGAGCAATACACAGTTTACTAAGCATTTAACAAGATTTCAGCCTAAACATGAATTAAATATAACTACACAGAAATTTATCACAAACTAGACATATTACATTTTTCATGCATAGAACTTATCACAACAAACTTAACAAAACTTGTTTCACCTTTTTAGCATTTGCAGAATGCAAGATATGAATTAAACAAGCTAATCAAACATTTCTGAAAACCCTTTAAACAAAACCCTGAAAAACTCTTCAGCCTAAACTGCTACGCGCACCCAACTACTTGCACCTGGGCCACTGACAACCGGGACCCGAGCCACTGACCCGCGGGGCCCCGGGTCAAACTGACCCCACTGGTCATCCCCTCCAGAGCAGGGGAGGGTTTGACCGCGGCGGAGCTCGCCGGCGGCGACCTCCCCGGCGAAACGGACACCACCACTCTACTCCCCTCCTTCTTCCGCACTCGGCGGTTCCACTATCTAGCCTAGCGCACGCGCGGATCAAGCTCGTCGTCGACAATGGTGGGCACGGCGGCGCGGCCCTTGCTACGCCGGCCGGCTCCGGCCTTCCCGAAGCAACCAACGGCCATCTCACACTTCTCAAACCCTAGCGAACCCTAATCGAAGAAAAGAAGCTAGGGTTGCCACAAGAAATGGCCGAGACCGCGGCTCGTCGTCCATGGCAAGCAGAGCCGATGGCGGACGGCGACATACGGTCACTACCTAACCGTAATCGACCAAACCAACACAACCATCGTCTCCGACGGGCCAAGGCGACTCGTGAACACCAGCTAGGGCGAACGGACGAGCCCGAAAGGAGGGTTGGCCATGGCGGACCGAGCCTGCCGGCCATGGCGGACACGGCGGACGACGGTGTGCCACGAGCACCAAACCCTAATCGACTAAACCATCACCCCCTATCTCTTCCGTGAACCTCACTGACTCCTAAACGCGAGCTAGAGCGGACGGATTTGCACGGAGGGAGGCCCGACCACGGCGGACCGAGCTCGGCGGTCATGGCGGCCATGGCGGGAACTCACCTCGCGGCTTACCTAGGCGTTTTCGGCGAGCGCTAGCTAGAGCAGGCGATGCGGGAGGTGAAGGTGAGGCTGGCTGGGTGGTTGGATTGGCGGTGCGGTGGCGGGATGGCGGTGAACGGCGGCGGCGCTTGCTTCTCCCCTTTTCCGCTCGGGCGCCGGCGAGAGAGAGCGAGAGCGAGAGGGGATAGAAAGGAGGGAGGAGCGGCGCGGATCGGACAGCGGGGGCGAGCGGCAGCTTATGCATGCCACGCCGCGCGCGGGCGTTGCCTCCCCGGCCAGCTCGCGCCACGCGGCGGCCGAGTTCTGGCGTGGTCGGCCACGACCGATGCCGATTCAAACTGAATCGGTCGATTCAGTCGCCGATGGCCGACTGGCGGCCGAACTTTGGACACGATTAACTCCTAATCCACTCGGTGAAACGCTAAACCACTTGTTCCATTGAGTAGAGCTATGTGCCGACTACAACTTTGGTTACAAGATCAAGCTTTGGTTCGGCCTGGATTGCTCTCAAGAATTCTCCAAAGATCACCAGGTGAAACTATTTTATCAGTTAGGACTTAGAATAATTTTTTTCTAAGTCTAATCTCCCCCATTTCTGCCTTGTGGGTCCTAAAACACCTTGTTAATCCCATTTTCATGAGTTGGTCCTTAAACAACTTTTGTTCTACTCTAAAGTCTACACACTTTTGGTTAAGGGCCCACAGCCATGCAAAGCTTCAATCAAGGAGGTCTTAGTTAATCAAACAAAAGGACTCCTAGGGCTCTACTAAGGCAACTAGGGTTAGAGACTTGGTTAGCCAAAATGACCAACACAAACCTAGCTTCATTTTGACTCCTCAACAAGGTTCAACTACTAAGGAGACTCCAACACTCCAAAAACAAGTCCAACAAGCATCACTTCAAGCATAACATTACAAGTGAACACATGAAATGACACTTTACAAAAAGGAATGCAACATTGGATGATGATGCTTTATGCTTATGAGATGTCAAGTTATGCATTTAGGGTTGCTTAACACCAGGGGTGTTACAGTGGAGCTCTCTTCAAATCATGGAAGTTTAGAAGCAACACTTGTAGAATTAGATTAGTCCATTCCCACCTTGTAAAGGATCCATTTCTAGAGAAGAAGTAGTGCCTCAAGTATAATAGCTCTTGTAGCTATTTAGGAGAGGAAGTGAGTTCGTGCAAGTCGGAGAAGTGCCGGGGCTGTCAGCTACTTCCTCAAGTGTACTCCTACACTTAGTGGAAGGAATATCGGAATCACCGGTACGACTTCACTTGTACCTTGATGGATCGCAATAATATTTGGAGTATTAAGGTTCGTGTTTATCTTTGCTTACACATTCATATCGTGTTCTAGCTTGTTGCTTTCGTAGCTAGCTGGACCGGCATTCACCCTCGGGTGGATGCTCTAGTAAGGTTTCCTAGGGGAGCTTTGCCTACGATAGTGACCGACGCGACGCTAAACCGGAAAGGGCCCTTTGGGGTTTGGCATGAAAGGTATAGGCGTGTCTATTCTTTAGCGCATAGCATGGGAGGTTGGTTCGGTTCGGGTGAAACCTTTTCAAAAGGTTTCCTTCTGAACCTCCCTTCCAAAACCAATGGAATGTTAACCTAACTGTCGGTGTTTCGAAACCGGGGGTACGACACCGATGAGTAATATGATCGCGTGCTTCTCTTCCTGGATGGTGATGCAAGAGGACACAAGGATTTATCCTGGTTCGGGCAACGAAGGCCCTACGTCCAGCGGGGGGATGATGTTCTTGTATTACTTGCACCTAAGTGCTTGTACAGGGGCGAATACAAGCTCAGTGAGCGTGGACCGGAGTCCGGACTCGTGGGTGTGTGGACTTGTGTCTTAACGTGTCTGTCCCCGTATCTGCCCTCCTCCCTCTGGTGAAGGGCCCTGGCATCCCCTTTTATAGAACAAGAGGAGGCCAGGGCTTACAGGATGGACGGGCTTACACAGGATGGACATGTATAGCGCTCGGTATGGCGGAGGGTAGGAACTCTGTCTTGTCGAGGCTGCTGTAGCCAACGTGGGCGTTGCTGTAGAGGCGTCCTTGAAGCGTGGCCTCCATCCCGGGCGCGGTCATGGAGGCGTGGCGGAGTGGAAGCCGTACAGCGCCCATGTTGGCTTGTACAGGATGTAGCGGGGTCCCTCCAGGTCTTGGAGTACCTGTCTTCCAAGAGTGAGAGAGCTTGTCAGGGCTCGAGGGGCGCGGGGCCGGCCTCGAGGTGGTGCCACGGGGGCTCGAGGGGCGCAGAGCCGGCCTCGAGGTGGCGTTTGCAGGGGCTCAAGGGGCGCGGAGCCGGCCTCGAGGTGTTACAGTGCATGGTATGGCCGAACAGTGCTGTACTGGTGCCCTTTTGCCCATGCTTGTGGTGAAAACGAGACTTGACCTTTACACCGAGTTACTGTGGTACGTGCTGTGCACCAGTGGACATGACCGGAGTAGGTGAAGGCATTAAATGCGTGGTATGGGGCTGGTACGGCTGTCTGTACCGCTCGAGGCCCGTGCGTTAAGGCTCGAGGTGTAGGGGCACGCTCGCCCGAGGCCGGGAGGGCTCGGGCGAGACGGAGAGCGATCGTGCTCGCCCGAGGCCTGGCTCAGAGGGCTCGGGCGAGGCGGAAAAAGAGCGTTCGCCCGAGGCCTGGCTGGGAGGGCTCGGGCGAGACGGAGAGCGATCGTGCTCGCCCGAGGCCTGGCTCAGAGGGCTCGGGCGAGGCGGAGAAAGAGCGTTCGCCCGAGGCCTGGCTGGGAGGGCTCGGGCGAGACGGAGATGGAGCGTTCGCCCGAGGCCTGGCTGGGAGGGCTCGGGCGAGACGGAGATAGAGCGTTCGCCCGAGCCCTGGCTGGGAGGGCTCGGGCGAGACGGAGATTGAGTGCTCGGGTGTTTGCGTTGATTGGGGGTACCCCTTTTTTGTACCACCGACACTAACTATCTCTGATTTAGTTCAGTGGTTAGTTAGGTTAACTAGTCCTAGCTACCGCTAGAGTAGTGGCCCTTAGCGTAAACGCGGTGTTTAGGCTAAGTGGTTACAGGTTGGTTGCCTGGGTCTCCATAGTTGAGGAGGTAGGCGGCACATGGTGATAGCCCTGTCCGTCCTTCATAATCCACCCGCATTCGGGATTCCAGGTAGAGCTGTATTGGCATAGACTGGAAAACTAGTTTCCACCCGTTGACCGAAGCAGGCTACGCTGAGTTAAGGCTAGATCACTAAGGAATACGTTGTCTAGAGTAAACCTCGTTACGCTAAGGTCGTTCTTCTTATCCTAAACCAGGAGATCTAAACCCAGAGACTATAGCCACCGTTCCCTATGGAAAATACGATACCCTGAAATACTTCCGGGTAAGTGCTACAACGGTACTTCCGTGCGCTTGCGGGCCTTTTTTGCTTACGCTAAGAAATACCAACAAGCATTTTTGGCACCGTTGCCGGGGAACGGTTACCTTTTTTAGTTCGCCCATGGAGCCATCAACCTCTATCCAAAACATGTCCGCTCCACGAGCAGTGTTCTGTGAGCCACCACAATCGTCAAAACTAATCACAACTTCTGGCTTTGAACTCCGCCCTGGCTTTATAGCCATGGTTCGTGAACAGCCCTTCTCGGGGTTCGATAGTGAAAACCCTACCACCACTTATGGGAGTTTGAGCAACTCTGTGCTTGCCTGACAATCGCAGGCATGTCACAAGAAACACTATGTTGGAAGTTGTTCCCATTCTCTCTTTCTGAGAGGGCAAAACAATGGTACAAAAATAGCATAGGAAAAGTCAATGGAGATTGGAACAAATTGTGAAACAGATTTTGTATCGCATTCTTTCCTATATCTCATATCGCAAACCTATGACAAGAGATACTCAACTACCCTCAACATGAGAAGGAGTAGTTAGGTGCAGCCTGAGAACGATTTACCACTCTTTCATGATCAGGCCCAGACTTGTCACTCCCTAACCACATAATGTTACAGCATTTCTGGTTAGGGCTAAACAAGGAATCTACCCTACAGCTAGATATTTCCGCCGGAGGAACCTTTCTGTGCAAAACCTCAAACGAAGGAGAGGCCCTCTAGATCTCATTCTAGAAAACACGCCCCTTCCTGATCCCCTCCTACCAGAAAATGAACCACAACATGAAGAGGTCTCTTCAGTTAATACCAGACCTGAGATTCAAACTCAAAGACCCTCATTACTGACGGAATCTCCAAAGGAAGTCTTTCTTCCTTGAGACTTTCCGTTCTTCGAGGAAGAACATCTTGATGAATATGGAGACACCTCAAAGTATACATATAGGAAGAAACCACCAGTTCCCGCCATTCCTCCAGAGCCTCTAGAAGAATCCTTTCTAACAGAGTCCTTGAAGGAACTATCATCCATCATGAGCAGCGAATGGGTAGAAGAAGCGGAATGCTCTCCCGAAGAAATTCGGATTAGCCCCGCTTGTTCCAATATCCATGCCAGAATAAGGCAAAACTAGATTGAAGTGCCTTACAACCCAATGGTCGGGGTGAACATAATGTCTGCAGCTTTTGCGAACACATTCCCTCATGAGCCTTTCAACCCCTCCGAGAAAAAATTAAGGCTCGACGAACAGTCGCAGACGGTCTAGGCATCCTTCACGGTATGTCAATTAAGCACGATGATAGCATGTTGATGCTACGTCTTCGACATTCAAGACTTTGATGTCTTGATTGGGCTCCCTCTACGGAAACTGTTGGAAGAACCTCCAACGACTAGGGAATTAGATGTCAAGTTAGGGAGGGACACCTTTTCTATACCGATCCTACAAGCCACAAATTCGGTAGCAGAACCCTTCTACCTCCTATGAGCCCGAAACAGCTATATCGATAGAACCCTTCGAGTCTCCCGAGTCGACCCTAGAAAAATATGTCGAACACTTTGTGCACGAAAGGAGCGACTCGGAGGAAACCATAGAGCTTCCAAAAGAGGAAGTGCTGACACCACCACAAGTTGAGCTAAAACCCTTACCCGCTGGCTTATGCTATGTTTTTCTGCATGGAAACAATCAAACTCCTATCATCATTAGTGATAAACTTTCTGATGAGGAGACGACCAAACTCATTGCCATGCTAGAAAAACACCGCTCAGTCTTCGGGTATCCCTTGCAAGATCTCAAGGGAATTAGCCCAACCTTGTGTACCCATCTGAGAGGTCCAAATTGGCTAGAGGGGGGGTGAATAGCCTAATTAAAAATTCTACAAAATCACTTAGCAAACACTATTAGTATAACAAATGGCGAAGTTTTTTGCACTAGCCTAACAGTGTGTTGCAAGCCACCTATCCAACGATTCTATCTAATATTTCTATGCCACACAAACGACTAGAGCTAGTATATAATTCATAATAGACAATCTAACTCTACCACAAGTATGATATACAAGAATGTATATGAGACAAGTATGTGTGATAGATAAAACTAGATAATTAAACACAACTAGGTACACAAGAGATGTATCAAGACAATATATGAAAGAGTCTCAACAAATGAAATAGCTCAAACTAAATACACGAAGTAAATAAGCTAGATAGAGGTGGTTTCACTGAGCCTTTGGGATCGCCTAGTAGAGAGCCAATCACCGGTGAAATCCACTCGTGAAGCCAATCACCAAAGGATGTGAATATGAAGACCAATCACCAAGATGAATATACAATCACAATGAGCACACGAGACACCAATATTTATCCCAAGGTTCATGTGCTTGCTGGCACGCTACTCCCCGTTGTGTCGACCAACGCTAGATGACCCAGTGGCTAATCGGCACAAAGCCAAGCTCACAAAGAGCGCCACAGGAATCTACCACTAGCGAGGTAACTCAATGACATGATCAATCCACTAAGGATGCCTCTTGTCGCTCCGGCGAGGTGAGGCTCCAAAACCTCTCACAATCTCGAACGGTGGTGGCCAAGAACAATCACCAATATTGCCAATCAACCACCTCAACACCTCCAAACCATCTAGGCACCGGCAGATGCCAATAGTAACAAGAAACTCAAGGTCGATGTGAAGATCTAGTGCCACTAGATTGAACTCTTTCAAATCAATGCACTAGATCACTCAATCTCACTTGGTTTGATCAAATCAACTCTAGAGATGACTGAGAAGGCTTGGCTATACTCACATGACTGCTTAGGGATCAAAAGTGCAAGAGCAAAACTCAAGTGAGCCGGCCAAGCCCCTTATATAACCCCCTCAAAACGGGCTAACCGTTGGGCTGAAATCGCGACCATCGGACGCTCCGATGCGCGACCATCGGATGCTGCCCCAGCGTCTGATGCTTCAGATGGAGCCACGTGTCTCCCTGATACGAATACAGTCCGTCAGATCCCAACAGTCAGTTTCCTTAGCGCCACGGTTAATGTGACATTGGACGCGCCGATGGCAGGCATCAGACGCTTTGATGCCACTGCTCTTTTCAGCACAGAATAGCGCCGCATCGGACGCGCCGGCACCATCACATCGGACGCTCAACCCCTGCGCCTGATGACCATGCAGAGAGGTTCCAAAGAGGGTCAAAACTGCGGATACATGGGTGTATGCCGAGTCTCGAGTGATGAGTGATTGTCAACTGGGATAATGCGCTTGTTCTTTGGCTTGTGTTGTGCAGGTGTCGAGCACAGATACAGTGATCGAAGGCAAGGTGAAGGTCAAGTAGAGACGTCTCGTGCTGATGGACCGAGAGCGGTGAAGGGCGGACGTGAGGCTTGGACTGAGGGACCGGTGGCCTGAGGATCAGTTGTGGTGGCTAACAGCCTGGGACAGCGACAAGCGGAGACTTGCGGGGCATGGTGTTGCTCGGGTCATGGACCTGGGGACACATGTCGGTGGACGGGGTGCACGGGCGGTGCATCCCCTCTACGGCTCGGTTTGGTGGTTGAGCCACAAAAAAACCACCGAGTGGACGGTTTCCAGGTTTCGGCCTCAAAACCTGGGTGCTGACGGTTTCCGAGTTTGGGCCACAAAACTCGGGCCGAGGACGGTTTCCAGGTTTGGGCCTCAAAACCTGGGCGCTGCGGGTTTCTGAGTTTGGGCCACAAAACTCAGGCGATGGATGGCGGGTTTCCCGGTTTGGGCCTCAAAATCGGCGGCGAAGTCCGGGAAAAGGACAAGCAGAGCGGTGGCGGCACGTGGCGACAATCGGTGAGGTCGCGTCGAGGCGAAGCTACCTATTGTGCGGGCGTGGCCGTCAGATCACCACCTACCACGAGTTGGTCCAGAATAACCCTAGGGTTTTGCTGGTTCGCTCTGTAATTAGTTAGGGGTAGAGTGGGAATTAGAATTAGGATAAGTACAGGGAGACACCCACCTCCCATCCTATCTCAGTCATTTGCTCTTTGCCTTCTAGGTTTTCCTGCTCTCCCAATCCCCTGCTGTAGCAACTGAGATCCGCAGAGAACCATACCTCTGTGTACTGGAGATTTTGAGGAAGTGAGACCGTAATCTCACTGTTGTAGCATGTAGTAGCCACACGGTTGCAGATCGATGTGTTGATTCGCGTTTTGTTCGTGTTCTTCGCGTTCTTCGTTTCTCCGTGATTTTCCCGTCACTCGATCTCCCTCTCTACTGTGTCTTTTCGAAATCCATTTGAATCAACTTGTTCTTTATAGTGAGGAGATCATTTCCACCGAAGGAATTCATCTAACTCTCATGAACAAGTAGATCGGGTTGATTTCGTTTTCGTGGCGCTTTTTCGTTCATACACCTTCCCTTTTGATTTCCCGTTGATTGAGTTGATTTGAGCGGATGATTTCTTGGGGATAGTCTTCCAACTACCTCGTGATCATCTTCTCCAAGTTTGGGAACAAGGGATTGTGATTTGATTCGGATTTGGGAGGATTTGTGTGAAGGGCGACCGAAATCGCCCTCACTGGGAGGTCGCGGACAGTCCACCGTCCTCCCCGCGAACAGTCCGCGCGTCGGGGACTTGGCCAGATCAGTGGCCGCGAGTTTCCTCTGGTGGTGTCTAGGTCGACCGGCGGACAGTCCGCCGTTGCAACCCGCGGACAGTACGGGACTGTCCAGAGCTGTTTCAGCAAAGTTGCTGTTTTGCTCTCTTTGCCTGCGGACAGTCCGCCACTGGTTCCCGGACAGTCCGCCGTTGGGCAGACAATCCGCCGCCGTACTCATGGACAGTCCGGGACTTCGCAGTTTCGTGCTTTTTAGTGCATTTGCTCTCCCGGCTTTTTGGTTTGGTTTTCAGACTTCTCTTTTGGCCCTGTAGTTCACCTAGGAACCTCTCTAGGTTTCTTTGCTACTTGTTAGCATAGGTATTTGGAGATTTCTCGATGTAGCTCTCTATCTACGTTCGGGACTTGGTCTTGAGGGGTTGAACTTGAAGGACCGAGAATGCAATAGCAAGGCGACCAGAGGGGGGGGGTGAATGGGAGCCAATAAAATTTCTCTCGAAACTTTGGCCAAATGTCCCAAAATCAACCCCCGAAAGCTTCGACCGAGAACGTGATGCTCACGACCCTTGGAAGAGGGTGGATGATCCCTAGGATCACAGCAGAGCACCACAAAGCGATAGCGATCCAAATGCCAAAAGCACCGGCACAAGTTTGCCCCCAAAAACCAAGTCCCGAACGTAGATAGACGACTACGTCGAGAAATCTCCAAATACCTATGCTAACAAGTAGCAAAGATACTTAGAGAGGTTTCTTGGTTAACTACAAGGCCAAACGAGAAGTCCGAAAACGAAGCCGAAAAGCCGAGAGAGCAAACGCACTAAACCGGAGCACTCAGCAGGTTCCCGGACTGTCCGGACCTGGGGTCCCGAACTGTCCGCCCCTACTGCGGACTGTCCGCGCTCTGGTGGCGGACTGTCCGCCGGTCAAGTGTGCAAAAACACACGGCTGCTGAAGACCCTCTGCTCGGTCCCGGACTGTCCGCACTTTAGCACGACGGATTGTCCGCCGGTATCCCGAGCCAAAAACAGCAGTGGCTTCCCGTGGCTGGACTGGACCAGCCCCGACGCGCGGACTGTCCGCGCCTGGGATGGCGGACTGTCCGCCAACTCCCAGTGAGGGCGATTTCGGTCGCCCTTCCCCAAACTCTTCCCAAAATCGAATCAAAACACAATCCCAAGTTCCCAAACTTGGAGAGAATGATCATGAGGTAGTTAGGAGACTATCCCCAAGAAATTATCCGCTCAAATCGACTAAATCACCGGGAAATCAAAAGGGAAGGTGGATGAACCGAAAAAGCGCCACGAAAACGAAATCAACCCGATCTACTTGTTCATGAGGAGTTAGATGAATTCCTTTGGTCGAAATGACCTCCTCAATGTAAAGAACAAGATGATTCAAACGGATTTCGCAAGGACGCAGTATAGAGAGAGATCAAGCGACGGGAAAAAACGCGGAGAAACGAAGAACGCGAAGAACACGAACCAAAATGCGAATCAACACATCGATCTGCAACCGTGTGGCTACCACACGCTACAACAGTGAGGTTACGGCCTCACTTCCTCAAAATCTCCAGTACACAGAGGTATGGTTCTCTGCGGATCTCAGCTAGCTACAGCAGGGGATTAGGAGAGCAGGAAACCCTAAGTGCAAAGAGCAAATGACTGAGATAGGTTGGGAGGAGGGTGTCTCCCTCTACTTATCCTAATTCTAAATCCTACTCTACCACTCTCTAATTACAGAGCGAACCAGCTAAACCCTAGGGTTATTCTGGACCAACTCATGGTAGGTGGTGATCCGACGGCCTCGCCCGCACAACTCGTAGCGTTGCCTCGACGCAACCTCCCGATTGCCGCCACGTGCCGCCCATGCTCTGCACCCCCGGTTTTGTGGCCGAAACCGGGAAACCAGGCTTTTACGCCAACCCCCAGTTTTGAGGCCCAAACCGGGAAACCAGCCTCCAAGTCCGTCCATCCCCTGGTTTTGAGGCCGAAACCAGGAAACCCGCCAGCGCCCAGGTTTTGAGGCCCAAACCTAGAAACCGTCCTCAGCCTGAGTTTTGTGGCCCAAACTCGGCAAACCCGCAGCACCCAGGTTTTGTGCCCCAAACCTGGAAACCGTCCACCCGGTGGTTTTTCTGTGGCTCAACCACCAAACCGGAGTTGTAGAGGGGATGCACCGCCCGTGCACCCCGTCCACCGACACGTGTCCCCAGGTCCTCGACCCGAGCAACACCATGTCCCGCAAGTCTCCGCTCGTCGCTGTCCCAGGCTGTCAGCCACCACAGCTGATCCTCAGGCTACCGGTCCCTCAGTCCAAGCCTCACGTCCGCCCTTCACCGCTCCCAGTCCGTCAGCACGGCACATCTCTGCTTGACCTTCACCTTGCCCTCGATCACTATCTCCGTGCTCGACACCTGCACAACACAAGCCAAAGAACATGCGATCAAACCCGTTGACAATCACTCATCACTCCGAGACTCGGCATACACCCAATTATCCGCAATCTCCCCCTTATGAGTGCATTGTCAACTACACACACAAATCATAATAGAAGAAGAAAGAAGGAAGGAGAAGAGAGAACTCGACCAAATGACCCAAAAGCATAGCAAAGCCAAAGAAGGTCAAGTGGAAGGAGCAAAACAGCTTGGTCCCCAAAGACATGGGCAACGGCTCGACGCAACCAAGCAAAGCAAAGCTAGCCCTCAAGAAGAGGTAGGACAGGCTCAACACCGCTAGCAAGAAAAGGTTCAATACCAATTGAAGAAGCGCAAGAAGGTTCGATATCAATTGAAAAACTCCAGGAAAAGAGCTCGACACCAATTGACCAATTGAGAAATCGAAGCAAATGCGAGTCCCTCAAGATAGAGGCACAGAGGCTCAACACAACTAGCAAAGAAAATCGCTCCGAACCAATCGAAATCAATCGCACTGAAAAATGTTTGCTAGTCCCTCAAGAAAGAGGCGAAGGCTCAACACAACTAGCAAACTCCGCCTCGAAAAGTGCACGCAACCAGGAAAACTCCCCCTAGGTTCAATTTGGAAGGCACAAGATTTGAAAATCTCCCCCTTAGCAAGACTCCCCCTTAGTTGAACACCCGGGTATGATTTGTAAGATTTCTCCCCCTTAGTTGAAAATGCACTAATCAAGTAAAAAACTCCCCCAACAAGAGAAGTTCTCCCCCTTCCAAAATGCATATGAGTCAAAATGCAAGTTAGCAGCTTCAGGAATATAGTCAAGAGAATGCAAAGATGCTCTATACAGTTCTGATCCGATGACTCAACAACAGCATACTAAGCTAGCAAAGGCTCAAACTGATCACCAAATACGCAATATGAACATATGAGCAAAGTGAGCAGTTTTAAGCCAAAAAGGTATTCACCATCAAAACAGCACTAGCAATGTATAAACAGGAGTCTGAACAAGTGCTAAACATGTATACGAGGTGAACTACCCCTAGCAAAGTTCAATCATCATGCTTAAGAATGAAACATACACTTGTGAATTCAAATTCAAATCGAAGTTGCAGCGGTGAAATTTCAAAAGTTCAATTATTAGCATGTGATTGCGAGAGGTTGAAAGCTTGTCATTGCTTAACTTTTCAACCCAGCGAAGCCTATGCCGAAGCAATCAGAAGCTTAAAGCTACGATTTCGGTCATACACTACACGGCTCAAGTTTAACTCAAAGTGCAATGAGAAACTGTCTCGATACCGTGATGTGTTGACAAGCAATCCCATCTCGATCTTTTCAATTCACTAAAACTTGGTTTAAATTTTAAACAAGATATGCACAGACCAAGCAAGTGAATGACTCAGAACTAGAGACATAGCAACCTAGCATATATGAAAAGCACGAGTGAACTCAACATCCTACACATGCTAGTTGCATATCTCAATGGTGAACATTTTCAGATTTTAAGTTCATTAAGCAAATTCACCATTTCAAAATAGCTCAGCTCACAACATGTACTAGTGATCAGAAAGAGCATAAGCTACAAGCATCATCATAAGCATCGGAGCATACTAAACAGAGCATAGTTACATTCTAGTGATTATATACATGAAGCTTAGAATGTAAAAGCGTATGCTGAAATGCAAAAGAAAATAAAGTCAAACAAAAAAGAGTGAGTCTATAATACAAGATCCAAAATGTTTCCCCCATCTAAAAGGGGAAACACACACCAAGCTCACCCCTCAACCGATTAAAGGTTGATTCGTCCAAAGGCTTGGTAAAAATATCAGCCAACTGATGATGAGTATCGACATGGCGAAGGTCGATATCACCCTTCTCTTGGTGATCTCGCAGAAAATGAAAGCGCACATCAATGTGTTTGGTCTTCGAGTGAAGCACGGGGTTCTTAGCAACGCTAATAGCACTCGTGCTGTCACAAAGCAAAGGCACGCAAGAAAAGCTTAGGCCAAAATCACGCAAAGTGGCCATCATCCAAAGCAACTGGGAACAGCAGCTAGCCGCAGCAACGTATTCAGCCTCTATGGTAGACTGAGCGACACTAGACTGCTTGCGAGAAGACCATGAAACAAGAGAAGAACCAATAAACTGGCAAGTCCCAGAAGTGGACTTGCGCTCAATACGGCAACCAGCAAAATCAGCATCGGAATAACCACAAAGGGAGAGGGTGGAGGAAGCTGAATAACAAATCCCGAACTCAGGTGTGAAACGAAGGTACCTGAAAATGCGCTTCACCGCCTGACGGTGAGAAGTGCATGGCGACGCCTGAAAGCGCGCGCACAGACACACCGCGAACTGGATGTCCGGGCGTGTCGCCGTTAGATAGAGCAGTGACCCGATCATGCTTCGGTACTCCTTCTGGTCCACAGCTCCTCCATCCTTGTCCGCATCCAGGGCCGTCGTTGTCGACATGGGTGTTGGAAGAGGCTTGACCTCACCCATATCGAACCTCTTCAGCAAGTCCTTGGTGTACCTGCCCTGGTGCACAAACGTCCCTTCTCTGGATTACTTAATTTGCAACCCGAGAAAGAATGTCAACTCGCCCATCATGCTCATCTCGAACTCCCTGCTCGTAATGTCTGCAAACTTGGCGACCAAAGCGTGAGAAGAACCACCGAAAATGATATCATCCACGTAAATCTGGACCAAGAGAGTGTCTTTGCCTTGCTTGAGGAGAAAAAGCGTTTTGTCCACACATCCCATTTTAAAACTCTTAGCAAGCAAAAAGGTTTTTAACCTATCATACCAGGCTCTAGGGGCTTGTTTCAAACCATATAAAGCTTTGTGGAGTTTAAAAACATGGTTTGGAAACTTGGGATTTTCAAAACCGGGGGGTTGCTCAACATAAACCTCTTCTTCTATGTAGCCGTTTAAGAAGGCACTCTTGACATCCATTTGAAAAAGTTTAAAACCTTTGGATGCAGCAAAAGCCAAGAGTATCCTAATAGCCTCCAAACGAGCTACAGGAGCAAAAGTCTCCTCATAGTCTATCCCCTCCTTCTGACTATAACCCTTGGCCACAAGTCTCGCTTTGTTCCTCACAATGTGGCCATCCTCTCCTTGTTTGTTTTTAAAGACCCATTTTGTCCCAATAGGATTACAGTCTGGAGGAGGTGGAACTAAAATCCAAACCCGATTTTGCTCAAAATTTTCTAACTCCTCATGCATGGCATTGACCCAATCGGGATCCGTCAAAGCGTGTCCAACATCTCGGGGTTCAAAATCAGCACCAAATGCAGAATGAGCAAAGTGAGAAATGTGTTGTAACCTAGACCGAGTGACACGTTCGTCGATGTTGCCGATCATCTGTTGAGGCGGGTGCTGGCACTGGATGTGTCGCGGCGCCTCCCGACCAGAAGTGATCTCCCCCTCAACAGCAGCTGGTGCCTCCCCGGGTACAAAGGGTACCGCTCGGGGTGGCGGATCCCACGGCCCCCAGGAAGAAGACGTGTCGGGGCCGTGAGTCATCGTAGAAGCCGCTCTTTGCGGCACAGCAGGTGGAGGCGATGCTGGGTCACCCATGCCTTCAGCATCCTCGTCCTCATCATCGAAAAGAGGTTCACCAACCTCATGATCGCCTGCACGCTCAAAACGAGAAGAGGGACAAACCATGGCTGTGACACCCTAGTGTCAAGCACTACATTAGGCGCTGCAATTAGCTACTAAAGAGCATAAGCAATGCATTGCATCATTTCATGAGCAAGAGAGTGTTTTGTCTTGTTTATTTATTTGGATGTGGATTTCTATTGGACTTGGTTGTTTGAGTGGATTTCTATTTTGGCAAAGAGTTTTATAAAATAGAGAATATTGAGTAGAGTGCTCTTCATGTTGGAGTTTTGACCTAGTTCAGATTAGTTTGTAAATAAAAATAAGTCAAACAAAATGGTTTATACTTTAAAATTGGCTTTGTTTATGTGGAGGATTGAAAAATGGTTTTCAGAAAAAGTGTCCTATATGAAAGTTGTAGAGAAAATTATTTCGAGAAACTTTTATATTTGGGTCAAAACCTAGTTTGGAGTTTTTGAAACTGTTTTTGGGTGGTCAAAGTTTGAAAAGAATTTGGAAAAAGAAAAAGGAAAACGATTTCTTCCACGCCCCACCTTTCGGCCCAACTCGCGCGCGCCGGCCCAGCTCGCCCGCTCGCGTGCGCCGGCCCGCTCCCGCGCTCGCCCGTGCACCCCGCGCCGCTCGCCAGCGCTCGCCCGCGTGCCGCGCGCGCCGCGCGCTGCTGCCGCTGACATGCCGCGCCGTACGCCGGCCGCAACCGCCACGTGGCCGCCGCTTTCTGCCGAGGATCTTCGCCGGCCACTCCTCGCTCGATCCTCTCTCACCCGAGCACGCAAGCTATCTCCCCCGGCCACTCTCCGCTCGCCTCGCCTGCCGCACCCGCTCGCCGTGCACGGCATCACCGCGCTGCCTCGTCGACCGCGCCGCCGTGGCCCCGCCACGACCACCGGTCAAGCCGATCAAAACCCCGAGCACCTCTTCACTCCCTCGCTCTCCCGCACACACTCTCCCAATCTCGCTCGCACTCTCCTCCCCTCGCCACCAAGCCAGAGCAAGCGCTCGGCTCGCTCTCGCCGCGACCTCCACCGCAACCTTCCCTCTCCGTTCTGACCTCGTCGGAGCACCTCCCTTCGATTCCCTCCGTACACCGCTCCGCCTACACCGTGCACACACCGTGCGCACGTTGTCGTCCCCGACCGAGCCCCTTCACCGCCGGAGGACGAAGCGCTCTTTCGGTCCGTCAGTCGCCACCGCCGAGCCGCAACGCCATTCTTCCCCAACCCGAGCTCCACCGACTCTTCTTCTTCATCTTCGAGCTTCACCAAGCCAAGGCAAGGTGAGAACACCATCTAGCTTCAACGCTACCGCTCTCTCCCACATCTTCTTCCCCGGCCGAACGCCATGGCCGTCCGCCGCGGACCTCGCTCGTGGCCAAGCTCCTCTGGAGCCACCCGAGCCAAACCAACCCCGTAGCTTTGCTCCTTAGGGTTCTCTCGAGCTTTTGCCTCCTCCAATTTCTCCGGCCGCCGCCGGAAACGGCGTAGCCGCGCGTTGCCGCCATCACCATGCGCCGCCACTCGCCGCCGGCATGCTCCGGCTGTGCGCTAGCCAAACCACCTACACCACTCGATGCGCCTCGTCGAGACAAGTTCGCAAGCCTAGCTTACCCGCCGGCGACCTCACCGTCGGCGAGGAATCGATGGTCAAACCTCTCCCCTGTTTCCGTCTCGCCCGAGCCCTCGAGCCAGTGTAACACCCTCATTTAAATTTTTCCCCAAATTAATAAAAGGAATTAGAAAATTAAATAGGTTGGCTAGTTTATTAGAGGAGGAAAATAAAATTTATTTATCATTTCCATGTTGCATTCATGCCGTTGCATATTTTATTGTGTGGTAAAAGAGTTTATTAAAACCCGTATAGGGCGAATCGAATTTATTCTATTTATAAAACAAATAAAAGGTTTATGAAAATTTTACCAAAACAAACTTAAGTTTTATTTACAAAACCTAGGGAAAATGTTTCCAAAATTGTCAAACTAGTTTTGTTTTGAAACAGATTTGAATTTGGATTTCAAAATGAAGTTTGGAAAAATCAAATGTTAAAAGAAAAGGCAAAGGCCTCTCCTCAACCCTCCCCTCTTCTCTTTCAGCCGGCCCGCGCCCACCTCCCGCTCCTCCCTCGCTCGGCCCAACCCCTCTCACTCCCTCTCCCCGACCCATTCCCCGTCTCCCTCCCGCGCCCACCTCCTTTCCCCTTCCCCGCGCGGCCCGTCTTCCCCGCGTGGCCTGTTTCTCTCCCTCTCTTTGCAGTCACTCGCTCCGGCCGCTCGCCGCGACGGCCCACGCCGCCTCCTCTCGGCCGAAGCAGGCCGTTTTTTCCCCTCCAGTCTCCGACGCACGGGTTCCACAAGTCAGGGTCTTCCCCAACCTCTCGCGCGATATCTCCGCACCGGACCTCCCCGCATCACGCGTGCGCTCGGCTTCATCCTTCCGCCCGTTCAGGTCAAGTCATCTAGCAGATCGCACCGCCTCCTCTCTCCTTTCGTCCCATAAGTACACCGCCTTCCCGAAACCCGCTCTCTCCTTCCCCTCCTTCCAGCCGCCAACACCATCGCCATCGCCATAACTAAGCTCGGCTCGAGCTCGCCACCGCGCAGGGAAGCCACCACCGGCCCTCGTCCATTCCCCCTTCGGCTTCGCGGTCACACGCCGCGTTTGGGAGGCCTCTTTCGCTGAACCGCTGGGCCCGGAGACGCGTCGTCGACCTTGCCGAGCCCAAGCAGCGCCGCCGTCGGATCCCATCGCCGAGCCCTCCCCGACTGGGCCAAGGCCCTTGGTGAGTTTGCCTTCGCCTCCCCTACCTCCCAGTGCCCTTACTTCCTCGGAACCTGGACTGTAGCGCTAGACTAGGCAACTCCGGTGAGCTCGGCACCTCTAGCCATGGCGCGCCGCCGCACACACACCGGCCGGCCGCCACCGCTCACCCGCATTCCCTCTGTACCGTCCGATCCGAGATCTGCGGCTTAGAATAGAACTCGGATCGAACCGGTATGAGCCCGATCCACGGGATCGTGAACTCGGTCCACGGTCGCCAGGTCAGCGGGTCCACGTACCACGCGGCACACCGAGCCAATCGGCAAGCGCCACGTGTCTCCACCTCAGCGCCACGCAGCGTCTGCACAGCCGCACCCACGCCCCCCTTTCCATCAGATCTAGGTCGTCCGATCTGGATCGGACAAACCAAATCAGAAGATACCCCTTCACTGCACCTTTTGCTAAAGAGACCCTCCCTCCTTTTGAAATCAACCCGCACTCCAATTACCCTATTCACCGAGTCTGGGACAACTTTCAGTAAAGACCCCGTACTTTTGACTAAATGAAGCGCCGTCCCCACGCCACCGCATCCTGATCCCGCTCGCGTGGCGCACTGGCTCCAATGGCACTGCGCCACGTAGCGCCACGTCGGCATCCGCGTGGCCAGCGCCGACCGTCATTGGCGCGTTTACGAAAAGGCCCCTCGGTTTTCCCCAAATCAACCCGCAGTCCGGGCGCCCTGTTTCTGTGCCTGGCGAATCTTTCGATCCAGCCCTCGGGTTTTCGGATAAATGAGGCCCGGTCCAGAGCTCTTTTAAATTCAGTTTTGATTTATTTAAAATACGAAAATGAGTTTGAATTATTTACAGAATTGCCATCCAACTTCAAAAGCTCATAACTTTTGCGTTTTAACTCCGTTTCGACCCGTTCAACTTGCGTTAGTTTCATAATTTCGTTCTCTACGCAGTAGATCTATTAGTTTACTGTTTTCATACTGTTTGTTGTACTGTTATTTATTTCTATGTATTGTGCCATGTATGTTGCTTGGGCCAGAGAGTGCGGAGTTCGAGGACGCTCCAGACCATCCTTGCGACCCAGTTGATTCGACCCAGTCCGAAGGCAAGTGTCCTTGAACATCTTGCACCTACTTTATTTTACTTTTGGTATTAGAGTAGTTTAGATCTAGTAGATGCATGCAATGTCAAATTTGAATCCTATATTATGGTTTACTAGATCTTGCTCTATTTTTCCTTGTCGCCTGTTTTGGAATGTTCGGGTAGGTGTCTTGCTTATTCCTGCAGTCATGATTGGGATGGGAGTTAAAATGTTTATAATCTTGATTAATGAACTATGAAACGAATGTGGACATGGTAATTTTGTAGTAACATGGTTATTAGGTAAATCCGGCAGGATGGAACCGTATTGGTGGTTTTGTGCCATGGACTTGGCAGCTCTTATTTGGTTTTTGGTTCGGGGCTCGTGCTAGATTTGTCCTGCCTGGATCCCTAGGACCCGGTTCTCAGAGCATGTAACCCGGCTTGACAGCGCAACCATGAGATCTGGATGGGCTGGACCTGGCTAATTAATTAGTTTCCTCCGAGTTATGCTACACGGGGTTTGTTTAGTGGCTCAAGAGGGGGTCCCTGGGGTCGCTGACTTATGTACGGGGATGAAACCTTAGAGTACGTGTAACACAGGCTTGGAGGGGCTTTGTAAAGGCCTTGCAGTGCAACCCGCTATGCACCTCGGCAGTGTTTAGCGTGACGGGTAATGCACGACTCATGGGTAACGATGTGCAACCTCTGCAGAGTGTAAAACTGATATATCAGCCGTGCTCACGGTCACGAGCGGCTTGGACTTCTTTGAGATTAGTTGGTTACTGGTCGGTTTTGGGTTCGGGTTATCCGATGGACTTCAGGTGTGGTTGCCTGATGGACTTCAGGTGTTGGTTGCTCGGTGTGACTCCGAGTGTGGTTTGCTCGGTGCGACTCCGAGTGTTGATACTTTTCTACAGAGTCTGTCTATAACCTAGTAAATAGGTGCATAGGATTAACAGGATTAATAGGGTGTGTCGCTTTAGGCGCTTGAGTCAAACAAAGTCAGCCTACCTTTGTTATAAGCCTCATAAGCATTTATTTCCTACACTTGCGGAGTACATTTCGATGTACTCACCCTTCCTCTTTGTCCCCCTGCTACCCCACCCAGACGCTGGAGACTACACGTACGAGGAGCAGGAGTATCCAGAAGACGGAGGCTACGACCCTGACGACCTGTACTAGGATGGCGCTACCCCCGGTCGACCTTCCTGTGGAGATGGAGTCCCGATTTCCGCATCTACATCAGCGTCTTCATCAGAGTCCGTTATCATGAGAGTCTGTACTTTTATTTCAGACCCGAGGGTCATTTATGTAATAAAATTCGATATTATTAATAAAGCATTGTTTTGATATTTACTATGATGTGGATATATGTATGAAAATTGATCCTGGCATACATATATTGTGCTCCAATTTTGTTCTTAAAATTGGGGTGTCACAGAGTGGTATCAGAGCCGTGTTGACCGTAGGACGCTACCCTAGTCAGTCGTCGAATTTACAAAACTATTTTTACAAAGTCTGACCCCTTTTCCCACTTCTGTAGCCTGTCTCTGCTGAAAATTCAAATTTTGTTTAAAAGTAGGTCATCCAAACTCGTAAGAAGCCCTCCATAATTACGTGATCTCGTAGGTCGTTGAATGATATGTACTTGTGCATATGTAATGTTTTGGTTCTTTGTAATGATTGTTGGTGTGTTGCGACCGTCAGGTTGCAGCGACATCATTTGTTTAAATATTTTACTAATCGAATTAATTAACCAAATTAGGGTTGTTATATCTATCTATCACATCTCACTTTTACTCCTGGAAAATGTAACAGATGGTTGACACCAGGAGCAGCGCGGGTAACGCCGGTAACGCTGGCGGGAGCGGGGCAGGTGGCAACCAACCGCCTCATCCACCTCCGCCTCCGTACGACCCGTTCCAGATGGCCCAGGTGCAGAATCAGATGATGCAGAACATGGCCCAGATGATGCAGCACATGCAGCAGATGGCGCAGGCTGCTCAGGGTGCTCAGGGTGCAGGAGCTGCACAGCCACCCCGACCGGATGACACTCTCAGGAGCTTCATGACGACGCGCCCTCCAGTGTTCCACCACGCCATAGAGCCAATGGATGCAGATGATTGGCTCGAGACGATTACAGGCAAGTTGCAGCTTGCCCATGTCGGGGACCTTGATAAGGCCCTCTACGCCGCGCACCAGCTTCAGGGCCCGGCAAAGAACTGGTGGACTGCCTACACTGCAGCTCATGCGGACGCCAACTCGATCACCTGGGAGGATTTCCGTAAGGCATTCCGCGACCAGTACGTCCCTTTCGGCGAGATCAGGGTGAAGCGCCGGGAGTTTCAGGACCTCCGACAGGGCACGATGACAGTGCGTGAGTATCTCACGCAGTTCAGCCAGCTGTCCCGTTACGCCCCAGATGACGTGGACACGGACGACAAGAAGCAGGAGTGTTTCAGGCATGGGCTTAACCCAGGACTCCGCTATGCCCTAGCTTCAAATGAGTATTCCTCATTTCAGAAGCTGGTTGACCGTGCCTTTGCGGTGGAGAAGGAACGGAAGGACCTCGATGCAGATCGCAAGAGGAAGATGACGTTCCAGGGACAGTCCTCCGGCAGCTCTACTCGTCCTCGCTACACTCCACCTGCCTCAGCTTCCAGGCAGATTCCCCAGCAGCAGCAGTACCGCCCGCCCCAGTCCCGGCACCAGCTCCTCAGTACAGGCACCCAGCTCCACAGTACCAGGCTCCACCTCAGCAGCAGCAGCAGCAGCAGCCTCGCCAGGCTCAGGCACCTCGCCAGGGTCTTCCAGCTCCGCAGCAGCCCCGTCCAGCACAGGGGGCAGGTCAGATTGGTCCCTGCTACAAGTGCAACCAGATGGGACACTTCGCCAACAAGTGTCCACTGAGGCAGCCGGCTCCACCACAGTCCCGTCCCGCAGGCCAGCCCCAGGGCTACAATCGTGGTCGTGTGAACCACGTTGCAGCAGAGACAGCTCAGACAGCACCAGATGTGGTGTTTGGTACGTTCCTTGTTGATTCACACCCAGTTACAGTCTTATTTGATTCTGGAGCATCTCATTCTTTCATATCAGCATCCTGTGTATCTAGATATAACATACATAGAGTCTTGATGCAAAAGAGTATGAGGGTGAACTCTCCTGGAGGAGAACTGATATCGCGGCATGTATGCCCAAATGTGAGTTTGCACATAAGGGGGGTAGTCTTTCCCTTTTCTCTTATTGTTCTGGATTCCCAAGGCATTGATGTTATATTGGGAATGGACTGGCTACACAAGTACCAGGGCGTTATTGATTGTGCACAAAGGATCATCACAGTGAAGCATCCGGATGGCACGGAGATTGTGTATCAGGCACCGACGAAGATGGAAGAAGAAGCCAGAGCATATGAGGCTGTCGTGGTACCTGATATTCAAATTGTCAAGGAGTTCCCTGATGTCTTCCAGAAAGTGCCAGGTATGCCACCTGATCGTGAGATTGAGTTCTCTATTGATTTAGTTCCTGGCACTGCACCTATATACAGGCGACCATATAGAATGGATGCCGAAAAGCTAGCTGAGCTGAAGACGCAGATCCAAGAGCAGCTAGAGAAGGGGCATATTCGTCCTAGTACATCCCCGTGGGGAGCCCCTGTGATCTTTGTTCCGAAGAAGGATGGAGGCCTGCGGATGTGCGTTGATTACCGCGCATTGAATGAAGCCACCATCAAGAACAAGTACCCGATTCCTCGCATTGATGATCTGTTTGATCAGTTGAAGGGTGCTCATGTGTTCTCGAAGATTGACCTGCAAACAGGTTATAACCAGCTGAAGATTCGTGAAGCTGATATCCCGAAGACGACATTCGTAACTCGATATGGGCTATATGAGTACACGGTGATGTCCTTCGGCTTGACTAATGCCCCAGCTTTCTTCATGTATCTGATGAACAAGGTCTTCATGGAGTTTTTGGATCTGTTCGTCGTGGTGTTCCTTGATGATATCCTGATATTCTCGAAGACTGAAGAAGAACATGAGAAGCATCTGAGGTTAGTGTTGCAGAAGCTCAGAGAGCATCGGTTGTATGCAAAGCTGAGCAAATGCGAGTTCTGGTTGAAGAAGGTTGCATACCTGGGGCATATCATCTCAGAAGGTGGTGTATCAGTGGATCCAGGCAAGGTCCAAGATATATTGGACTGGAAGGTACCTGAGAGCGTTACTGAGATTCGGAGTTTCCTCGGTATGGCGGGATACTATCGCAGATTCATTGAGGGATTCTCCAAGATCGTGAAGCCGATGACGAGACTGACTGAGAAGGGTGCCAAGTTTGTATGGTCCCCTGAATGCCAGACTGGTTTCGGGGAGCTGAAAGCGAGATTGACCTCTGCTCCTATTCTTGTCATGCCAGATGTCCAGAAGAACTTCACTGTGTATTGTGATGCTTCGCGACAGGGTCTAGGATGTGTGCTTATGCAGGAAGGTCGTGTGATTGCTTATGCCTCGAGACAGCTCAGGAAGCATGAGCTGAATTACCCTACACATGATCTAGAGTTGGCAGCTGTTGTTCATGCTCTGAAGATCTGGAGGCACTATCTGATGGGCAAGAAGACAGAAATATACACTGATCATAAGAGCTTGAAGTATATTTTCACCCAGCCAGATCTGAATCTTCGCCAGCGGAGATGGCTCGAGTTGATCAAAGATTATGATCTGAGTATCAACTATCATCCAGGCAAGGCAAATGTTGTTGCAGATGCCTTGAGCAGGAAGGTCTACTGCAATGTGCTTGAGATCAAGGAGCAGCAGCCCGAGTTGCATGAGGAGTTTGTGAAGCTCAATCTGGGTATACTCGGCCACACTGATGCAGTAGCCATGGAGGTTGATTCGACACTTGAGCGTGATATCCGGGTAGGGCAGCTCACTGATGAGTATCTTCTGGAGATCAGACAGTTGATCAAGGAGGACAAGGCCCCAGGGTTCACAGAGGATGATCAGGGTGTCTTATGGTTCAGAGGCAGAATCTGTGTTCCAGATGTGAAGGCTATCAAGGAGTTGATCTTGAGAGAAGCTCATGATTCAGCCTACTCTCTTCACCCAGGCAGTACCAAGATGTACCAGGATCTGAAGCAGTATTACTGGTGGTATGGGATGAAGAGGGAAGTAGCAGAGTATGTGGCTTTGTGTGACACATGTCAGAGGGTTAAGGCCCAACATCAGAGACCTGCTGGTTTGCTACAGCCTCTGCAGATTCCCGAGTGGAAATGGGAAGAGATCAGCATGGATTTCATCACTGGTTTGCCCAGGACACAGTCTGGATATGACTCCATTTGGGTCATAGTTGATCGGTTGACCAAGGTGGCTCACTTCATTCCGGTCAAGGAGACATATCAGGGCCCGAAGCTGGCAGAGCTGTACATGTCCCGCATTGTATGCTTGCATGGTGTGCCGAAGATCATAGTATCTGACAGAGGTACACAGTTCACATCCAGATTCTGGAAGCGGTTGCATGAGTCTATGGACACTCGCCTCAGTTTCAGTTCGGCTTATCACCCTCAGACTGATGGTCAGACAGAGAGGGTGAATCAGATTCTGGAGGATATGTTGAGAGCCAGTGCGCTTCAGAACAGCCAGAGTTGGGATGTGAGTCTACCATATGCAGAGTTCTCATATAACAACAGCTATCAGGCCAGTCTGAAGATGTCACCTTTCGAGGCACTGTATGGCAGGAAGTGCAGAACTCCCCTGTTCTGGAATCAGGTTGGAGAAAGGAAGGTCTTTGGCCCTGAGTCTATAGAAGAAGCTGAAGAACAGGTCAGACAGATCAGAAGCAACCTGAAGACAGCTCAGACTAGACAGAAGAGCTATGCCGATGTCAGACGACGAGAGCTGGAGTTCCACATTGGGGACTATGTCTATCTGAAGGTGTCACCTTTCAGAGGTCTTCGGAGGTTTATTGTCAAAGGGAAGCTATCCCCGAGGTTCATTGGCCCTTTCAAGGTGATTGACAAGAAAGGCGCAGTTGCATATCAGCTGGAGTTGCCTGCACGTCTGGTAGGTATCCATAATGTATTCCATGTATCCCAGCTGAAGAGATGCCTCAGAGTTCCAGAGGAGCAGTTGCCACTTGAGGAGCTTGATCTGCGGGATGATTTGACTTTCTCTGAGCCGATCAAGATTCTGGACACGATGGAACGAGGCACTCGCAACAAGAGGATTAAAATCTGCAAAGTGCAATGGAAACATTACTCCGAAGAAGAAGCCACATGGGAGAAGGAAGATGATCTTCGGGCAGATTTTCCTCATCTCTTCACCGACTCTTCCTAATCTCGAGGACGAGATTCTTCTAAGGGGGGTAGGTTTGTAACACCCTCATTTAAATTTTTCCCCAAATTAATAAAAGGAATTAGAAAATTAAATAGGTTGGCTAGTTTATTAGAGGAGGAAAATAAAATTTATTTATCATTTCCATGTTGCATTCATGCCGTTGCATATTTTATTGTGTGGTAAAAGAGTTTATTAAAACCCGTATAGGGCGAATCGAATTTATTCTATTTATAAAACAAATAAAAGGTTTATGAAAATTTTACCAAAACAAACTTAAGTTTTATTTACAAAACCTAGGGAAAATGTTTCCAAAATTGTCAAACTAGTTTTGTTTTGAAACAGATTTGAATTTGGATTTCAAAATGAAGTTTGGAAAAATCAAATGTTAAAAGAAAAGGCAAAGGCCTCTCCTCAACCCTCCCCTCTTCTCTTTCAGCCGGCCCGCGCCCACCTCCCGCTCCTCCCTCGCTCGGCCCAACCCCTCTCACTCCCTCTCCCCGGCCCATTCCCCGTCTCCCTCCCGCGCCCACCTCCTTTCCCCTTCCCCGCGCGGCCCGTCTTCCCCGCGCGGCCTGTTTCTCTCCCTCTCTTTGCAGTCACTCGCTCCGGCCGCTCGCCGCGACGGCCCACGCCGCCTCCTCTCGGCCGAAGCAGGCCGTTTTTCCCCTCCAGTCTCCGACGCACGGGTCCCACAAGTCAGGGTCTTCCCCAACCTCTCGCGCGATATCTCCGCACCGGACCTCCCCGCATCACGCGTGCGCTCGGCGTCATCCTTCCGCCCGTTCAGGTCAAGTCATCTAGCAGATCGCACCGCCTCCTCTCTCCTTTCGTCCCATAAGTACACCGCCTTCCCAAAACCCGCTCTCTCCTTCCCCTCCTTCCAGCCGCCAACACCATCACCATCGCCATAACTAAGCTCGGCTCGAGCTCGCCACCGCGCAGGGAAGCCACCACCGGCCCTCGTCCATTCCCCCTTCGGCTTCGCGGTCACACGCCGCGTTTGGGAGGCCTCTTTCGCTGAACCGCTGGGCCCGGAGACGCGTCGTCGACCTTGCCGAGCCCAAGCAGCGCCGCCGTCGGATCCCATCGCCGAGCCCTCCCCGACTGGGCCAAGGCCCTTGGTGAGTTTGCCTTCGCCTCCCCTACCTCCCAGTGCCCTTACTTCCTCGGAACCTGGACTGTAGCGCTAGACTAGGCAACTCCGGTGAGCTCGGCACCTCTAGCCATGGCGCGCCGCCGCACACACACCGGCCGGCCGCCACCGCTCACCCGCATTCCCTCTGTACCGTCCGATCCGAGATCTGCGGCTTAGAATAGAACACGGATCGAACCGGTATGAGCCCGATCCACGGGATCGTGAACTCGGTCCACGGTCGCCAGGTCAGCGGGTCCACGTACCACGCGGCACACCGAGCCAATCGGCAAGCGCCACGTGTCTCCACCTCAGCGCCACGCAGCGTCTGCACAGCCGCACCCACGCCCCCCTTTCCATCAGATCTAGGTCGTCCGATCTGGATCGGACAAACCAAATCAGAAGATACCCCTTCACTGCACCTTTTGCTAAAGAGACCCTCCCTCCTTTTGAAATCAACCCGCACTCCAATTACCCTATTCACCGAGTCTGGGACAACTTTCAGTAAAGACCCCGTACTTTTGACTAAATGAGGCGCCGTCCCCACGCCACCGCATCCTGATCCCGCTCGCGTGGCGCACTGGCTCCAATGGCACTGCGCCACGTAGCGCCACGTCGGCATCCGCGTGGCCAGCGCCGACCGTCATTGGCGCGTTTACGAAAAGGCCCCTCGGTTTTCCCCAAATCAACCCGCAGTCCGGGCGCCCTGTTTCTGTGCCTGGCGAATCTTTCGATCCAGCCCTCGGGTTTTCGGATAAATGAGGCCCGGTCCAGAGCTCTTTTAAATTCAGTTTTGATTTATTTAAAATACGAAAATGAGTTTGAATTATTTACAGAATTGCCATCCAACTTCAAAAGCTCATAACTTTTGCGTTTTAACTCCGTTTCGACCCGTTCAACTTGCGTTAGTTTCATAATTTCGTTCTCTACGCAGTAGATCTATTAGTTTACTGTTTTCATACTGTTTGTTGTACTGTTATTTATTTCTATGTATTGTGCCATGTATGTTGCTTGGGCCAGAGAGTGCGGAGTTCGAGGACGCTCCAGACCATCCTTGCGACCCAGTTGATTCGACCCAGTCCGAAGGCAAGTGTCCTTGAACATCTTGCACCTACTTTATTTTACTTTTGGTATTAGAGTAGTTTAGATCTAGTAGATGCATGCAATGTCAAATTTGAATCCTATATTATGGTTTACTAGATCTTGCTCTATTTTTCCTTGTCGCCTGTTTTGGAATGTTCGGGTAGGTGTCTTGCTTATTCCTGCAGTCATGATTGGGATGAGAGTTAAAATGTTTATAATCTTGATTAATGAACTATGAAACGAATGTGGACATGGTAATTTTGTAGTAACATGGTTATTAGGTAAATCCGGCAGGATGGAACCGTATTGGTGGTTTTGTGCCATGGACTTGGCAGCTCTTATTTGGTTTTTGGTTCGGGGCTCGTGCTAGATTTGTCCTGCCTGGATCCCTAGGACCCGGTTCTCAGAGCATGTAACCCGGCTTGACAGCGCAACCATGAGATCTGGATGGGCTGGACCTGGCTAATTAATTAGTTTCCTCCGAGTTATGCTACACGGGGTTTGTTTAGTGGCTCAAGAGGGGGTCCCTGGGGTCGCTGACTTATGTACGGGGATGAAACCTTAGAGTACGTGTAACACAGGCTTGGAGGGGCTTTGTAAAGGCCTTGCAGTGCAACCCGCTATGCACCTCGGCAGTGTTTAGCGTGACGGGTAATGCACGACTCATGGGTAACGATGTGCAACCTCTGCAGAGTGTAAAACTGATATATCAGCCGTGCTCACGGTCACGAGCGGCTTGGACTTCTTTGAGATTAGTTGGTTACTGGTCGGTTTTGGGTTCGGGTTATCCGATGGACTTCAGGTGTGGTTGCCTGATGGACTTCAGGTGTTGGTTGCTCGGTGTGACTCCGAGTGTGGTTTGCTCGGTGCGACTCCGAGTGTTGATACTTTTCTACAGAGTCTGTCTATAACCTAGTAAATAGGTGCATAGGATTAACAGGATTAATAGGGTGTGTCGCTTTAGGCGCTTGAGTCAAACAAAGTCAGCCTACCTTTGTTATAAGCCTCATAAGCATTTATTTCCTACACTTGCGGAGTACATTTCGATGTACTCACCCTTCCTCTTTGTCCCCCTGCTACCCCACCCAGACGCTGGAGACTACACGTACGAGGAGCAGGAGTATCCAGAAGACGGAGGCTACGACCCTGACGACCTGTACTAGGATGGCGCTACCCCCGGTCGACCTTCCTGTGGAGATGGAGTCCCGATTTCCGCATCTACATCAGCGTCTTCATCAGAGTCCGTTATCATGAGAGTCTGTACTTTTATTTCAGACCCGAGGGTCATTTATGTAATAAAATTCGATATTATTAATAAAGCATTGTTTTGATATTTACTATGATGTGGATATATGTATGAAAATTGATCCTGGCATACATATATTGTGCTCCAATTTTGTTCTTAAAATTGGGGTGTCACAGCCAGGCCTCGGACGGGCGTGTGTGTTTCCGTCTCGCCCGAGCCCTCGAGCCAGGCCTCGGACGGGCGAGTGTTTTTCCGTCTCGCCCGAGCCCTCGAGCCAGGCCTCGGACGGGCGTGTGTTTTTCCGTCTCGCCCGAGCCCTCGAGCCAGGCCTCGGACGGGCGTTTGTTTTTCCGTCTCGCCCAGGCCCTCGAGCCAGGCCTCGGACGAGCGTTTGTTGTCCGTCTCGACCGAGCCCTCGAGCCAGGCCTCGGACGGGCGTGTGTTTTTTCCGTCTCGCCCGAGCCCTCGAGCCAGGCCTCGGACGGGCGTTTGTTGTCCGCCTCGCCCGAGCCTTCGCGCCAGGCCTCGAGCGAACCCTCGGGCGCTGTCTCGTTCGAGCCGGGCCTCGAGCGAGCACACCTATTCCGTACGCCGAGTGTTTTCCAGGAAACGTTTTCCAAAATGTTTTTCTATTTCTCGTAAATGCTTGTTTATTTTGTAGATCCTGTTTTGTTAGTCCAAATGGAGTGCTTTCAGTTTTGCTAGTTTGTTTATGAGTAGATCTACCCTGGAAAAATATAAAAGTATTTTTGGTAGGAGTTAATTTTACTGTTTTCTTTTATTTCAGTTTATATGTTTTTGCTAAGATAAATGGTTATATATGTTTTCTGGTTGAGATAATTCCTGTAAAATTTTGTGTAAGTTTATTATCCTGTTTTATACATATGAAAAATATATAATGCACTGTTTATGTAGAAAAAGTTTCTGTTATGGTTAAAAGTCCTTTTTGGCTGATTTCTTTGAATAAAGGTTAAGGTGTTTTATATGTCGAGATAAAATGTGGGAAAATTTGTACAGTCTCTGTTTATAAGGTTCAAGCTAAGAAAAATTAAAGCACGACCTGTTGTGTGGAGAAATCTGAAGTTGTTTTACAAAGGTGCTTTTCTGTGTTTTCCTTTGAAAATTCATGTAAGAAATAATATAATGTTTCTGTTCATGGGACTTTCTTAATAAGCATAAAATATGAAATAGAATCTTGGAAAAATATGAAATAGAGTTGTGCACCCTTTTACAGTAGGGTTGTAGTTCAAAGTACCTTTTTGGGCAGTTGCTTGTTATTTTTATATCTGCAGTTCTGTATTTTATTTTTGGCTGAAATTTGTTCAGTGGAGTCCAACAACTGTTGTTTGCCTTCTGGAATTTTCGTGGATTTTTCTGAGTCCAGAAAAGTGCACTTGCAGTTCAAACCTAAGTTTCTTTTGATTTATTAAATGACAAATAGGTGAATGAAAAGATTTTGTTTTATGAATTAAATGAGTATTTACCTCAATGGTTCAACAAGTTGGTTTTGTTGGTTTGCAAGAAATGCTCTTTCTCATGCCACACATCTCGCACCCCGCATTTAAATATTTATTATTCGTCGCATGCAATAGGATCGACACTCCCGGAACCCGATCAGGAGCTAGAGGCAAACGCCGAGCAGCAGATCCCGGAGCTCCAGCAAGCCGAGGAAGTCGACCCCGCTAGCGACACTAACTTGCCCGAGTGCCCCTCCCACGAGGCCTCGGTCTTCACCCAAGGCAAGCCCCGGAGCATTCTAAGTCTCCCAGTATTTACAATTAAAATTACTTGAGTCCTTTTATATTGTGATGCATTAGGCCTAGGAGTTGAATGAATCCTATTTGCTGCATTACCATTCCTTGATGATTGATTAATATCTACCTTGTTATCCTGTTATTCATTTACAATGTAGAATTGCTTAGCCTGCTTAATAAAAGTAGTAGTTAAAGATGTCTCCGTAATACCCTGATGGGTAGTTACCGGATCACGGTTGGCTATATTTGCTATCGTGGAAAAGAACCTGAGTAGTAATGAAATACGATCAACTGGAAGGCAAGGCACCAAGTTGGAACTTGGGGGCAGTCCGTCCATTGGATCGTGTAGGTTTGTATCGATGTTGGCCCTCGTTCATTTTTGAACGCGCCCTTTTACTTAGGGATATGTCGGTGCCATAATCATCGACCCCAAAGCCGGTTAGAAGCTGTTCGGGCCGGTCTCAACCCGTGTCGTGCCCTCTAGTATGGAAATTGCGATCTGCCGCGTGAGGCCATCGCCAGGTTCCAATTGGGCGGTCCGTGCTTGAACCGCGGCGATTACCACCACGAACAAGCGTCGAGCGGTTGCCCAATGCATGGACCCGACGGGGAAAGTGTGGGCTGGTATTAAAGGTCTTTCACCAGCTGGTTTGGAATTCGATTCGAGTCGCCGTCTCCCCCGGTTAGTGGGAAACTATGGCGAGCTTCACCATGATACAACTCCATGTGATATCTAAAGGTTCAACTAAAATGTGGACAAGTCAACTGGATATGGTTATATTATTTATCTGCTAGACTCAAGTGTGTGCAATAGTTCAGGTGCAAACCTAGAAGAAGGAATAGGTATAAAAGATGACAGCTCATTAACTTCACTAATACTTCGCTTATCTTAAATTGAGCTTTTCGCGAATTCAAGATCCTAGCTCCACCCAAAAAGGCCTTGCATGTCCTTGGTGTCTTTATTTTCAGTTGGACGGGTAAGTCTAGCTGAGTACATTCCAGTACTCAGGGTTTATCCCGTTTGTTGCAGATGGCCAGGTCTACTTCGGCTATTGTAAGCACTGCCTCTACCCAGTGGAAGGTGATGAGGAGTAGGCCCAGGGCAGGGTCGTCCAGAAGTTTTCCCCTTTTCTTTTGCTGGACCAAGACTACTAGTGGCACATTATCTTAAAAAGGGAGGAGTGAGTTGTGCCGAGTGGATTTATCAAAACAATGTTTTATTTGGACCACATGTGTGGTGGTCGTGCTTTAAACTATTTCAGCTTCCGCACTTTTAAACTCAGTATTGTAATAACTCCGTTTTAAATTTGCACTCTGATATTTTAAATTCGGTTTCGTTTTCGTTATGATGTATCTTTACGAATGTAATCCTTGAATGATGCGATCCTGTATGATGTATGGTGTTAGAAATCCTTCGAGATTTCCAGACTACCGGGGTTGTATGGGTTCAAGTATCAGTCGAAGTCAGACGGATTTGGCTAAGATAATACTTGAGCTCTTATAATCAGGACGGTTCCGCCACAATGGTCTCATCGAAGGTGACATCTGATGTCTCCATGACTCGGTTAGTATCAAGGTTAAGTACACGATAAGCGCGAGTGTGAGTGCCATAACCCAAAAATACACCGTCAGAAGAACGAGACTCAAATTTGTCCAGGTTGCCTTTCTTCAATATAAAATAGTGGCAACCAAAGACTCTAAAGTAACTCACCTTGGGTGGTCTACCAAAATGCAACTCATAAGAAGTCTTCTTCAAAAAGGCTCTCAGAAAAATGCGATTGGAAATATAGCATGCAGTGTTCATAGCCTCGGCCCAAAAACGCCTAGGAGTCCTATGCTCATCGAGCATCGTCCTGGCCATCTCAACAAGGGTCCGATTCTTCCTCTCTACAACACCATTTTGGGGCGGTGTGTAGGGGGAAGAAAACTGATGCTCCAAACCCAAAGAGTTACAAAACTTCTCAAAATCCGAATTCTTGAATTCGGAACCATTATCACTTCTAATAGCTCGCATCGAGTTCATAGGGAACTCGTTCTGAAGACGCAAAATCAGATTGCGAGCAAAAGAGAAAGTCTCAGTCTTCTCAGTCAAAAAGAAGACCCACGAATATCTTGAAAAATCGTCGACAACAACCAAAACATACCACTTCCCCCTAACCGAGCTCACCCGAGCCGGACCAACAAGGTCCATGTGTAAAAGCTCTCCAGGGCGTTGTGTCATGACCTGAGTCACTAGATGGTGGGGAGCGGCAACCATCTTTCCATGTCTACAAGAATGGCAAACAAGGTCCTTCTCCATGGACAACTTGGGCAATCCTCGGATTAGGCCAAGTGAGCTAAGTCTTGCAAGCAAGTCGAAGCTTAAATGACCGAGCCTCCTATGCCACTTCCAGAGATCAGAGGAGGAAGGACCAGCCACAAGACAGCGGGAAATACCAAACGACTCCGAGAAATTCGCGCGAAAGACTTTCCCAAAGGGCAAAATCAAACATACAAGATTGCCCTGAGGATCTAAAATGCGACTGAGATTCGGTTTAAAACGAATCTCGTAGTCATCATCAAAAAGTTGCGAAACAGAGAGATGGTTAAAATGCAGATTATAAACAAGAGCAACATCACGCAACACGAAGTGCTCATTAACCCGCACAGACCCATGAGACAACACCTTACCTTTACTATTGTCGCCGAAGGTGATAAACTCCTTTCCGGCAATAGGGCTAAGGCTGGAGAACCACTTGGCATTTCCGATCATGTGTCTCGAGCAACTAGAATCCACCAACCAAATGTCCTCCAACCGTTTTATCTGGGAGGTGTCGTCGTCGTCGTCCCGAGGGGTGTGCTCCAGCTTGCCGTCGACCTCATCACCAAGCGCCATGGTGCAGAAGCCCTCGTCGTCGGCGAAGAAGCAGAGCCCGTTTAGCTTGTCCTTGATCTTCTTCATCTTCGCGGACTCGTCGTCGCTTGAGCAAGCAGAGTCGTCATCCGAGCCGTCGACGTCGCTGAGCGTGGCGAAGAACGCACGCTGCTCAGCCTGGGCCTTCTCCAAGTACTTCTTCTTGATGTACTCCTTGTCGAAGCCGCCCCTCCGCTTGCGCCTCGGGGGAACATGCTTGTCCTTGCGCTTGCTGGAGTCGTACTTGTGCCCATGATCGCCCTTCCCAGATGAGTGCTTCTTCTTGGGACAGTTGGCGATGAAATGGTCGGGGTCGCCGCACTCAAAGCATCCTGAGTGTCCTCCTCCGCGGCGACGGTTCATGCGGTTGTTGTGGAACCGCGAGAACCGGTTGGCAAGCAAAGCCAACTCCTCGTCTCCCAAAGACTTCAACTGCTCCTCTGTGACGGAAAAGAGAGAAGAAAGTGCAAATCCTCTAGAGGGGTTAGCAGAAGAGCCAGAAACCAAAGCCATAGTCGGGCCAGAAGGATTCTCATAAGAAGCCCTGGACATGGCGTCAATCTCACTAGACTTGAGCTTACTAAAGAGCTCGTCGCAAGTGAGGGTCTCATAGTTAGACGATTCGATGATCGCCTGGACCTTTGAGTCCCACACCGACCGATCGAGAGTATGCAAAAGCTTCAAAGCCCTCTCATGATCGTCGAAAGGCAACAGCTCCTTGTTCGCTCTCATCTTGTTGACAATGACCTGAAAGCGAGCGAATAAACTTTCTATGCTCTCGCCAGGCATGTGTCGAAAGTTCTCATACTCCCGCTTGTGCGACTCATAGAGACGGGATTTGACTTGAGTTGTTCCCTCATGAAAGCGCATGAGGGTCGCCCAAATCTCACGAGCCGTGGGGAGGTGAGAAACGCGATCAAACTCGGACATGCTCAAACAGGAGAACAAGGCGCTACGCGCACGGCTATTGGCCTCGTGCTCATCTATCTGGAGCTGAGTGACACGGGTAGCCAAGACAACGTAATCGGCCTTGTTGCAAATCTCCCAAACAGAAGAGCCCATGCTCTGGAGATAGGCCGACATGCATATCTTCCAATATGCATAGTTCGTCCCATCGAAAAACGGCGGTTTGCCCACGCCGCGATCCATGTCGCCTTCGGTGGATCTGGAACCGGCTAAGGTGGAAGATCCTTAACCCGCTCTGATACCAATTGAAGGACCGAGAATGCAATAGCAAGGCGACCAGAGGGGGGGTCACTACTACAGAAATCTTTCCCGTGACGGCCGTTTTTATTTAACCGTGATGGGCAGTTGAGCCTGTCGCGCATGCCTCATCACAGTAAATCGAGGCTAACCGCAGCGGGCAGTTGAGCCCGTCACGGTTAATATCAATAACCGTGACGGGCGGCGTAACTTGCCCGTCATGGTTAATACAATTAACCATGACGGGCAGTGTAACTTGCCCGTCATGGTTAAAGATTTTCAGATTTAAAAAAAATACAACAGCACATATTTGAATGCATAATCGAATCCATATTTAACAGGTCAAACATAGACAAAACACATGACACATACGTATACATACATACATTAACTTGTTCTCATTGTCATCCATAGAACATTGACGAAATCGTTAAAGTGTTATATCACATGTCAGTTTGCAAACAAACTAATTGACAAAGTCCATGTTCAAATTGTAATCCTTCATCTCGTCGCGTAGCATGGTGCTCCATTTCCTGAGCTTTTCGTACTCGGGAAGCAGTGCTAACGGGGCATCTGTATCAAAGAACGGTTGCCCTTCATGCGCTACACGTTCAATGACAAACTTGCACATGTCTGCCACTATTTGATCGAAGTTATGTTGATTGCTCTGCTCTCTTTCCCACCATTCAGTTGCTTTCTTGAGCTGCCGCCAGCTACCGTTGTACTTCCTGCAGGCCCTTAGGTACTCGCAGACGTAGTACCCACACAAAGGTCCCTGGTGGTTGCTTGGCACACTGCATGATACACAAGCATTACAACACTTTGGTATAGATCGATAATATATGCATGGTGTGGGAAAAAGCATAAGTGAAGCTTCAAGTACACGTACCGGGAACTGACGCTTGATTTTGATTCTATTCCCATGCTTCTTCTTGAACTTCTCTGTCCTTCAATCAAATTCACTTGGCTCCTTTACGTACTCCTTATAAGCGTTGTATGTACTCCACTAGTGTTAGTCACAGTTTTAAAACGTATGATAAAAATGAACTAATTTGAAGATCCTTGACTTACAATCTCAAGCAATCTTCAAAGTGCTTGTACCCTGCTTTGGTTGAATGCCTCAATGAGTCAAATATGCAGGCCCTGCCTTCCTGAGGATAGATGATAAATGCAATCCAGTGCCCATGGAGGCCCTCGCTGCACCATTCGAACAAAACAAAGACTATGATGAGCATGGATGATCTTAGGTAGCCACTTATCCCATAAACATACATGTTTTTGACTTACCCAAAGTGGACGACAGCGAGGATACAACCATCTCTCCTGGCCTTCTTCATGACTCCTAAGATGTATGTCCCCACTTTCAACTTCTCGGCGTCGATGGCCTTTTTGCGTTCCTTATCTCTCTGACGATTGGTCAAGTCAATAAGGTCAGGGTGGTTGTCCGGTTTCTCGTATCCAATGATTTGTTTCTCAGCAACATGCATTGGAGAGAGATAGAGCACACCAAGGTTGCATTCGTTGCTTACATGGGCCATCATCCTGCAATTACAAGTCGTCTCATGGCAATAGTTAAATTAACAAGGTACCTATACGAATGCAGGGGATGTGTGAAAAGTGGTAATCCACTTACATAGAAAACAAGGTGAGGTGAGCGATGTCAAGGTACTTCCTACGCAGTAGTCTATGCATGTCTCCGAATTCCAAGACGAGTTGAACATCTGTGCCCAAGTTAAAGATCTCGTGCGGAATCCTGGCCGTTATGTTTGAAAGGCCGGATTTGGCCACTTGCATATACCACAAATGGAACCTTCGTACCTCCCACTTCTCGTCGCAGACAAGTTGGGCCCGAGGTAACATGAACTTCCCATTCACAAAATCACCGGGGCATTCATCTGTGAGGAATCCCCTATGAGGTGGTGATTTCGGCCTAGAACAATGGGATAGCAACGTTAGTGTGTGAAAACAATTCAAGAAGCTCATAACCTATAAATAGATTGATTACACGCAAGACGGAAGCATATATACCTTTCAAATTTGGTATAGAATGCGGTGGGCTCGGGTCTAGCCTCCTCGGTGTCTGTAGTCTTTTTCGGCGCGCGAGGACACTGGCTGGAGCTCGGTTGGCTTGCAGGTGGTGTCATCGGCCTCGCACCTGTGTCGCCTGTGTCGCCTGTGGCCGGCGGTGTCTTCGCCTTCGGTTCAGCCTCTATAGATTCCGTTCCTTCGCTAGGGGCGGTAGGCGGTGGATTGTCGGGAGGCGGAGAGCTTAGTCGTTGTGGACCGCTCGTGCTCGGATGTCTTGGAGGCGTCATTGTCCTCTCCTCCGGTGCTGCCTCCTTACCTCCATTGGCATTGGTCGGTCCAATGGGGGGCTTGCAGGAGGGTCCGTGCCTCGGGCTTCATTTTTCTCCTTGTCTTGCTTGCCATCATCGTCGTCATCATCATCACCGCTGCCATCCGGATCCGGGGGACAAGATCCGGCTACCGACGAGGGTTGTGATGTCGGCGTCGGGGTCGGCGATGGCGTGTTCCCATAGATCTCGATGTCTTCAGTACACCATGGCACTTCTAAATTGATCGCCTGACCAAGGACCCTAACCCCAGTCATACCGGGATAGTCCAATTCATATTCATCGAACTCTGGCCCACACCACATTACGACCACGATGGTAGTACCCTTAGGGATCTGATGCTCTTTGGTGAAATGATAGATTTGATCCTTTGGTAATATACCACCATCTGCCACATGCAGGCGCTTCCCTCCCCTGCCAAACGACACCCAAAGGTGGCATAGCGTGATTTCGTTGATGTCATCGAACGAACGCCTTGGGCGATCTTCGATCAATAGCTGCCCTTGTGAAGCTTGAGGCACCTTCAGGCCAGCTTGGCTAAACATCTGGTTCCTGAGCGCCACCATCTTGGGGTCATTGCTGGTGAACGTGTCTTGTATGGACTTATTGATCATTTCGGACACAGCTTGATCATAGCCTTGCTTAACGAGGCCTTCTTTGTACCTCTGCCTTGACTTGTCCTTGGCAAGGTCGGATTGGCACGACTCCACCATCTTCCAACTCTTCCTCGAGGACACGCCACGGACGCGGCCGCGGTGCTCCGGGTTTCCCAGCACCTTGGTCAGCACGTCGACGCCCCTGCGAACCTCGAAGCTTTCGTCCTTGGATGAAGAGGCCTCAATGAGAGCCTTCTCGAGCTCCTCGATCTTTGGATCAGCCTTACGCTTCTTTGATGGCTTGTGGCCGTAGAAGTAGTCACGCCCCCGTTCATCGACGTCTAACAACGGATTCTTTATCCCAGCATCGGCTTCAGCCCTTTCTTGCGCCCGCCACTTCGGCCTCTTACCGGCATACCCTGTCATGCCGATTGTGTGAGGCTGCGTGTTCATCTTGTTGAGCGTTTTGAACTGCTCGCTCTTGGCCTTTGCTTCTTCGCTTTGCCTCTGCTTAACGAAAACTTCCCAGTCTTCAGCCAATATCATATTATATTTGATCAAAGGTGACTTCCCTGTCTTCACGTAGTCTCTGTTCAGCATGTACTTGAAGCTTCGAAGGGCCCTTCCTGCCACGTGCATCACCCAGTCCCTGCACTTGGTCATGTCGGCATCCTCAGGATAAGTGAAGCGGTTCAGCATCTCTTTCCAGACATCTTCCTTATCGTCATCAGGGACATCCCTCAACGGAGACGGAGGACGGAGGACGGTGGAGAGACGGGCTCCAGGTGGCGCCGGAGGTCGGGCTCCAGGCGGAGGCGGAGGACAGGCTCGAGCCGGCGGTGGACGGGATCCAGGCGGTGTGGGAACCCAGAGCTAGGGTTTCGGGCTTACTGGGATGAAACTCTGGGATGGATCTCTGACGAGGCTGAAGGAGCGGAGAAGAGGGCGAGCCGTAGCCCCGTGGTGTCGAGCGAGGACGACCCGCGCCGCGCCGCCGTGTCAGCAGAGCAAGTACTAGAGGCAGGCGGAGAGGGACACGGTGGCGGCGGAGAGGGGCGGCGGCGGGTCACGGTGGCGGCGGAGAGGGGCACCACGTAGACGTGCAGAAGAGGAGCGAGAGGACGGTCACGCGGTGACGGTGGCGGCGCTAGGGCACCTCGGCAGCGGCGGGGGTGGCGGAAAAATTTGCCGGGCCTTCGGGGTCGAGAAGAACCGAATGGGCAGACTTGGTTGACTCAAAGAATGAGGGGACTTTGTACAGCCCAAATATTAACCGTGGCGGTCCCTTTAGAACGCCCGTCGCGGTTAATATTTACCGTGGCGGGCCCTTTAGAACGCCCGTCGCGGTTAATATTTACCGTGACGGGCCCTTTAGAACGCCCGTCGTGGTAAATATTAACCGTGACGGGCGTTCTAAAGGGCCCGTCACGGTAAATATTAACCGCGACGGGCGTTCTAAAGGGCCCGCCACGGTAAAATATTTTGACCTATTCCCTTTATCCAATTTAAATTTTTGTTTTTCCCTTAGGGCCCGTTTGGATGCTTGGAATTGAATTCATTTTAAGAATCATAATTTAGACACATATTAATTAAGCTAATATGATTATATATAGATTATATTTGTATATTATTGTTGTTTATACGAGAGGAATACTCATGTGTTGGAATCCATTTCCCTCTCCCACCCTATGAATTTGAGGTAGACATATATGTGAATTCCAAATAGGCTAGTATATTGAGTGAATTCCAATTCCACCAAAATGAAGGGATCCAAACGGGCCCTAGGTAATTAGGCATAATACTAGCTATAGATGAGTATGTATAGTAGTAGTAGGTAATTATAGGTATAATACTATATAGTAGTAGTAGGGTCATAGTTGGATAAGTTGTTAGCTATAGAGGAGTATATACAAGCTTCTTTCATTTGTTTGAACATAGAGATATGAAAAAGAAACAAAACAATAGAACAAAATAAATAAATTTTGGATCCACTGCAATATTACAATTTGTCTTATGGTTTGCCTACACATATCATTTTGGTGCAGGCGCTTTCACTGTCCTCTTTTCACCGTTGTTGCGGGCCCAGGGCATCATCCTCGTCCTGTTGAATCGGTCTTCGACAGCCTTGATCTTCTTTGGATGATCGGTAAATAGTTGGAGCTCTTCGTAGTTGTTGTATTGTTCGCGGCTCTGGACCCCATCAGCTCCCACGATCCGTTGCTTCCCTGACACAACCACATGCCTTTTAGGGTCTTCTGGGTATACATAGTAGGCTACTTGTGCGACATTGGTTGCTACTACCCAAGGATCATCTTTGTAGCCGATACTATGAAGGTCCACGATTGTAAGCCCATAACCGTCAACTACAACCGCCTTTGGATGGACCCACTGGCACCTGAATACGGTTATGCTTAGGTGTTGGCCATAGTCAAGTTCCCATATTTCTTCGACCTGCCCAAAATATGACGTCCTCTGGCCCGTGGCCTCGTCGATGCCCTCGTATCGAACACCGTTGTTCTGTGCCGCACTCTTCTTGTCCTTCTCTTTCGTGTGGAACCTATAACCCGACACGTCATAACCTTGCCAATTGGTGATTTGGGTGGACGGGCCTTTCTGAAGCTTCTGAATTTCCTCACGATTTTCCTCTGATTCTTCAATTGGTATGTCCTGCTCTTTGAGCCACCCTATGAAGCTGTTCTTGTGATGGTTTTGGACCTAGTGCTCCGTGACCTGCCCATCATGAGTTGCACGGATCTCGTTCAGGTGCTTTTCGACAAATGTCTCCATGCTAACTAACTGATGAAGTATGCTGTAATGAGCTTGTTGCACCGTTTCGTTTGGTACATCAGTGCGTAGTTTTCGTCCGATGCACCCCATCCCTGAGGTTCTGCCTTCGTGTTGATGGACAGGCAACCCAATCATCCTCCCATCTTTTATGTACCTCATACACCAGTTCACGGCCTCCTCCGTTGTGTATGCCTCGATCATAGAGCCTTCAGGGTAAGCTCGGTTATGGACGTATCTGTTAAGGGTGGACATGAACCGCTCGTACGTCCACATCTGATGTAGGTACACGGGGCCCAGTTGTTGGATCTGATCGACCATGTGCATCATCAAGTGTGGCATAATATCAAAGTATGCTGGTGGAAAGCACATCTTGAGCTGGCAAAGGGTCTCTGCGATGAACTCCTTCAAGGCAGGTAGCTTGGCCTCATCAATGACCTTCTGGGTGATGCGGTTAAAGAAGTATGACATACGCGTGATGACCATCTTCACGTACTCTGGACGCATAACCCTGATCGCAATTGGCAGGAACACTGTCAACATGACGTGGCAGTCATGTGAGTTGTAGCCGGACATTGTGAGGTCTTTCATCGAGACCAGACTCTTGATATTGGAAGAAAACCCAGTCGGCACCTTGATACCCCTAAGCAACTTGAGAAAAGCCGTCTTCTCGTCATGCGTCAGGTTGCAGGCTGCGCCTGGGATATCAACTTTACCGTTCTCAGCCGGTACCGGGTGAAGGTCTGGCCTGATGCCTTGATTGACAAGATCCATGCGTGACTTGAGACCATCCTTTGTCTTCCCCTTGATGTCCAGCAGGACACCAATCGTGCTTTCAAAGACATTTTTCTCTAAGTGCATGCAGTCGATGGCATGGGGTGTATTCAGCGTTTTCCAGTATGAAAGGTACTTAAAGAAAATCGACTTCTTCTTGAAAGGAACGACGACGGTGACTTCCTCCATCTTGTCTCGCTTTCTCTTCCTTCTCTATTTTGTTGCCCCATCTTCCAGTACCTTCTTCTTCTTTCCGAACTCAATCTGTTCCATGTCCTTGACCATCTCATACACCTTTCCCCCCAACTAGTTTGCACTGGTTGATCACGTTGCGGCTCGTCTTGATTGTCAAAATATTTATTCATAACACTCCTTCTGTACCTGTGATTTCTAACGAGGAACCGTCTGTGCCTCATGTACACCATCTTATTGGATCCTTTAAGGTAAGTGTAGCAGGTCCCGTCGATGCAAATTACACAGCCGGTCTTCCCTTTGATCTGCCCAGACAATGAGAAGAGACCGAGATAATCAGTGATGGTGACAAACATAATTGCTTTTAGGGTGAACTTCTCCTTACGGTATGCATCCACCATCTCGACTCCAACATCAAATAGTTTCTTCATTTCCTCCATGAGTGGTTCCAGGAGCACATCTATGTCGTTGCTGGGCTGCTTTGGTCCGAAGATAAGCATAGTCAACATAAGGTACCTGCGCTTCTGACATAAATGGGGAGGCAGGTTGTACATGGTGAGGACGACAGGCCAAGTGCTGTGCGAGCTGCTAAGCTCACCAAATGGGTTCATCCCATCAGTACTTAATGCAAACCTTACGTGCCTAGGCTCCTTGCCAAACTCTGGGTAAGCCATGTTGAAATCCTTCCACTGCTTCGCATCGGACGGGTGCCGCAACTTGCCATCGTCTCTCAGTCGATCAGCTGACTCATGCCAGGACATGAGCTTGGCATCCTCTGGGTTCCCGAATATTGAACGCAGACGATCTTCCACGGGTAGATACCACACTGACAGTGCTGGACTTTTCCTGTGTGTGTAACCCTCTTCTTCCTCGTCTTGCTGAGCCGAGATCTGCTTGGTCGCACTGCTCTTCTTTGCCCCCTTCTTCTTCTTAAGACCACCCCGCAAGCCTCCGTCATCTTCCGCATCCACACGACAACCAGCATTTTTCTTGTACCGACTAAAGCCGCAGTGCGGACAACTAGTCAAATTCTCGTACTCACCCCGGTACAGGATGCAGTGGTTAGGGCATGCATCAAACTTTCTCAGCTTCATCGCCACTGGCCGGATTAGCTTCTTCGCTCGATAAGTATTGGTGGGCACCTTGTTGGCCGTTGGGAACGTGGTGGCAAGGTAGCTTAACAGCTCATTGAAGCTAGTGTCAGACCAACCATGTCGAGCCTTCAACATTAACATATGGAGGTTAAAACGGAGAGCCGTGCACTCCTTCGAACACTCGCCCCCGTCCTTATAGAGAGGATCAATTGCCGCCTGCTTCATTTCTCTAAAATTCTCCAACCACTTCGGACTACCATACACAACATTGTCTTCATTGATGTGTTTGACTAAATCCTCAACAAGACGCATATCTTCGGGCTCGCTCACAACAGCCTCCTGACCATCACCACCGTTGTGCTCTTCGTCCACCAAGTCTTGGATTACATCCTCCACCGTGCTGTAATCTCGAGAACCATTATTGCAACCAGCTGACATGGCTGCTGAAGATGATGATCCAGGTGCTCCGACAGGATTGCCCTGATTCACTGGTATAGATGTCGGCGTTGACGTCGATGAGCTAACTCCAGATGGACCACCACTCGCACTTTCTCTTTCACCGTGAAGAGTCCAGACCGTGTAATCCTTCACGAAACCATACCTAATCAAATGAGATTGCACCGTGGGATCTGGGTGGGCTTTCGTGTTCTTGCATTTATTACACGGACATATGGTTGCAATCCGCTTCAATTTCTCACGATGCCTTTTTGCAATAGTAATAAACTTCCTCACTTCCTCTAGGTACCGCGGATCACCCACTCTATCGAACCGGTACATACATTCGGACCTCTCCATCATACCTACACCACATAAGGAAAAGAAATAGACAAAAATATATGATTAGAAAATAGAAAAAACATCTTCCAAAGAGAGAAGGGTAGGGAGATCCACCATAGAACATGGTAGATTCATGCATAGAGAGAGATAGAATGGATCTAGATCTTGATCTAGATCTAGATCTAGATCTAGAACACTTGAGCCAAAAAGAGGGGAAAAGAGAGATAAAGGGTGGGAGAGAGCCATTAGGAACCTTTTGTGTTGCCCTCCACCCCCAAATTCAATCCTTAGACCTCAATTCAAAAAGTTTGTCAAATTTTAGGGCAAAGCCTCCTCCCCCAAATGTTGGAAGAAGAAAGCTCGTGGGGAAGAAGAGGGGGATGGCTGCTGTATATATATATGAAAAATCTTAACTGTGGCGGTCGACCTAATTTGACCATCACGGTTAATGCTCTATTAACCGTGACGGGCACCTAAAGACGCCCGCCACGGTTAACATATTAACCGTGATGGATGGTTTAAGTAGCCCGTCACGGTTAATAGAGCATTAACCATGACGGTCACCTTAGGTTGACCGCCACGGTTAAACAATTAATCATGACGGGCGCCTGGGCGACCAGGTGGCCAGGTCGGCCACCCAATAACCGTGACGGCCAGGTCAGAAGCCCGTCACGGTTAACTAATGCAAGGTATCACGCAAAATAATTTCTGTAGTAGTGTGAATGAGAGCCAATAAAATTTCTCTCAAAACTTTGGCCAAATGTCCCAAAATCAACCTCCGAAAGCTTCGACCGAGAACGTGATGCTCATGACCCTTGGAAGAGGGTGGATGATCCCTAGGATCACATCGGAGCACCACAAAGCGATAGCGATCCAAACGCAAAAAGCACGGGCACATGTTTGCCCCCAAAAACCAAGTCTCGAACGTAGATAGACGGCTACGTCAAGAAATCTCCAAATACCTATGCTAACAAGTAGCAAAGATACTTAGAGAGGTTTCTTGGTTAACTACAAGGCCAAACGAGAAGTCCGAAAACGAAGCCGAAAAGCTGGGTGAGCAAACGCACTAAACCGGAGCACTCAGCAGGTTCCCGGACTGTCCGGACCTGGGGTCCCGGACTGTCCGCCCCTACTGCGGACTGTCCGCGCTCTGGTGGCGGACTGTCCGCTGGTCAAGTGTGCAAAAACACACGGCTGCTGAAGACCCTCTGCTCGGTCCCGGACTGTCCGCACTTTAGCACGGCGGACTGTCCGCCGGTATCCCGAGCCAAAAACAGCAGTGGCTGCCCGCGGCTGGACTGGACCAGCCCCGACGCGCGGACTGTCCGCGCCTGGGATGGCGGACTGTCCGCCAACTCCCAGTGAGGGCGATTTCGGTCGCCCTTCACCAAACTCTTCCCAAAAACGAATCAAAACACAATCCCAAGTTCCCAAACTTGGAGAGAATGATCATGAGGTAGTTAGGAGACTATCCCCAAGAAATCATCCGCTCAAATCGACTAAATCACCGGGAAATCAAAAGGGAAGGTGGATGAACCAAAAAAGCGCCACGAAAACGAAATCAACCCGATCTACTTGTTCATGAGGAGTTAGATGAATTCCTTTGGTCGAAATGACCTCCTCAATGTAAAGAACAAGATGATTCAAATGGATTTCGCAAAGACGCAGTATAGAGAGAGATCGAGCGACGGGAAAAAACACGGAGAAACGAAGAACGCGAAGAACACGAACCAAAACGTGAATCAACACATCGATCTGCAACCGTGTGGCTACCACACGCTACAACAGTGAGGTTACGGCCTCACTTCCTCAAAATCTCCAGTACACAGAGGTATGGTTCTCTACAGATCTCAGCTAGCTACAGTAGGGGATTGGGAGAGCAGGAAACCCTAAGTGCAAAGAGCAAATGACTGAGATAGGTTGGGAGGAGGGTGTCTCCCTCTACTTATCCTAATTCTAATTCCTACTCTACCCCTCTCTAATTACAGAGCGAACCAGCTAAACCCTAGGGTTATTCTGGACCAACTCATGGTAGGTGGTGATCCGACGGCCACGCCCGCACAACTCGTAGTGTTGCCTCGACGCAACCTCCCGATTGCCGCCACGTGCCACCCATGCTCTGCACCCCCGGTTTTGTGGCCAAAACCGGGAAACCAGGCTTTTACGCCAACCCCCGGTTTTGAGGCCGAAACCGGGAAACCAGCCTCCAAGTCCATCCCCTGGTTTTGAGGCCAAAACCTGGAAACCCGCCAGCGCCCAGGTTTTGAGGCCCAAACCTGGAAACCGTCCTCAGCCCGAGTTTTGTGGCCCAAACTCGGCAAACCCGCAGCACCCAGGTTTTGTGGCCCAAACCTGGAAACCGTCCACCCGATGGTTTTTCTGTGGCTCAACCACCAAACCGGAGCTGTAGAGGGGATGCACCGCCCGTGCACCCCGTCCACCGACACGTGTCCCCAGGTCCTCGACCCGAGCAACACCATGTCCCGCAAGTCTTCGCTCGTCGCTGTCCCAGGCTATCAGCCACCACAGCTGATCCTCAGGCCACCGGTCCCTCAGTCCAAGCCTCACGTCCGCCCTTCACCGCTCCCGGTCCGTCGGCACGGCACGTACCTACTTGACCTTCATCTTGCCCTCGATCACTGTTTCCGTGCTCGACACCTGCACAACACAAGCCAAAGAACATGCGATCAAACCCATTGACAATCACTCATCACTCCGAGACTCGGCATACACCCATGTATCCGCAGAACTAGTAGCGGTGCTTTTGGCGTTTGGTTTGCTATCGCTTGGTGGTGCCCCGCTGTGATCCTAGGGATCATCCACTCTCTTCCAAGGGGTTGATTTTCGGGACAAAAGCCAAAGTTACGAGAGAAATTTTTTGAGCTCCCATTCACCCCCCTCTGGTCGCCTTGCTTTTGCATTCTCGGTCCTTCAATTGGTATCAGAGCGGGTTAAGGATCTTCCACCTTAGCCGGTTCCAGATCCACAGAAGGCGACATGGATCGCGGCATTGGCAAACCGCTGTTTTTCGATGGGACGAACTATGCGTATTGGAAGATACGCATGTCGGCCTATCTTCAGAGTTTGGGTGCTTCCATCTGGGATATTTGCAACTCTGCCGATTACGTGGTCTTGGCTGCTCGTGCTACTCAGCATCAGATCGATGAGCACGATGCCAATAGCCGAGCCTGTAATGCTCTTTTCTCATGTTTGAGCATGACAGAGTTTGATCGCGTTTCTCACCTCGCTACGGCTCGGGAGATTTGGGCTACTGAAGGCCCTAGTTTGGTTTTGGTTCATTGATGAAACCTATTTGGTCTAATCCTATTGCTAAGCATGTGTATAGCTTATAAGAAAGGATTGTGACCAAGCCAAGTGGTGGAGCTAGCAAGGTGGCAACCATGAAGGATGGTGATGTACACAAGCATTCAAGGGATCAAGTGCTCTACCATTGGTGAAACATGAGAAGAAGGGAAGAGATGAGCAAAGAGGCCCAAAGGCAAAGGTATAACCTATAAGGCTCTTTGTTTTAGTGATCAAGACACTTAGCGAGTGTGATCACATTTAGGATAAACAGTTGTACTATTAAGAGGATATTATTCACGGCTTATGCGGTGTTCAAGTGCCACTAGGTGTTCTCTAAACATATCGATGATATAGACCTAGTGAGTGACTAACTAAACCCTTTGGAAAATGCTTTGCAAAATGCTAACGCACGTGCAAAAGTGTTGAAACACTTTGGTGTTGGCGCATGGGAGCAAGGGTAGAAGTTAGAAAGTGAAAGATGCTGAGTTACGGGCATCGGATGCTGCTGGCGGAAGCATCGGACGCTGGGCCGAGCGTCCGATGGGAAACCCTAACTACTGACATTTGTTAAAGGAGCATCGGACCCTGGCAACGAACGCTGAGGAAACACTGCTGCAGAGTCCGGTGCAAGTGACGTGGCGCGAGCTAGCTTTCCAGGGAGCATCGGACGCTGGCCTGTGTCCGATGGGGATCCATCGGACGCGTCCGATGTGTTTTGGTCCTCTCTGGAACCTCTCTGCATGGTCATCGGACGCAGGGGTTGATCGTCCGATGTGAAGGTGCCGGCGCATCCGATGTGGCGCAGAAAAGAGCTGAAACGAGCAGTGGCAACGGAGCGTCCAATGCCTGGCATCGGCGCGTCCGATGTCACTTTAACCGTGGCGCGAAGGCATATGACCGTTGGGATCTAACGGGCTGAATTCATAGCAGGGGGACACGTGGTGCTCATCGGAGCAACGGACGCTGGGGGAGCGTCCGATGGTCCCGACACCGGCGCGTCCGATGCCTCTGTTTCGGGTCCAACGGCTAGGCCGTCTTGTGTGGCCTATTTAAGGGGCTTGGCCGGCTTGCTAGGTTTCTCTCTTGCACATTTTGATTCCTAAGCATACTAGTGAGCTTTGGCAAGCCTCCCAACTCATCTCCCAAGTTGATTTGATCAAACCAAGTGAGATTGAGTGATCTAGTGCGTGATTTGAAAAGAGTTCAATCTAGTGGCACTAGTTCTTCGCATCGGCATTGAGCTCTCTTGTTACTCTTGGCATTTGCCGGTGCCTAGATGGCTTGGAGGTGTTGAGGTGGTTGATTGGCAAGATTGGTGATTGTTCTTGGCCACCACCGTTCGAGATTGTGAGAGGTTTTGGAGCCTTAGTGGATTGCTCGTGTCATTGAGCTACCTCACTAGCAGTAGATTCTTGTGGTGCTCTTTGTGAGCTTGGCTTTGCGCCGATTAGTCACCGGGTCACCTAGTGTTGGTCGACACAACGGGGAGTAGCGTGCCGGCAAGCACGTGAACCTCGGGATAAATCTCGGTGTCCCGTGTGCTTCTTGTGACTGCTTCCACATCTTGGTGATCGACATCACTGTGACACCCTAGTGTCAAGCACTGCATTAGGCACTGCAATTAGATACTAAGAAAGCATAAGCAATGCATTGCATCATTTCATGTGCATGCGAGTGCTTTTGTCTGTTGTTTATTTATTTGGATTTGGATTTCTATTGGACTTGATGATCTAAGTGGATTTCTGTTTTGGCAAAGAGTTTTATAAAATAGAGAACATTGAGTAGAGTGCTTTTCATGTTGGAGTTTTGACCTAGTTCAAAATAGTTTGTTAAATAGAAATAGGTCAAACAAAATGGTTCATATTTCAAAATTGGCTTTGTTTATGTGGAGGATTTAAAAATGGTTTCCAGAAAAAGTGTCTTATATGAAAGTTGTAGAGAAAATTATTTTGAGCAACTTTTATATTTGGGTCAAAGCCTGGTTTGGAGTTTTGAAACTGTTTTTGAGTGGTCAAACTTTGAAAAGATTTTGGAAAAACAAAAGGGAAAAAGAATTTTCTCCCGCGCCTCGCTTTCGGCCCAACTGGCCTTCCGGCCCAGTTCCGCACCGCGTCGGCCCACACGCGCCCGCTCCCGCCCGCGCGCACGCTGCGCGACGCGCCCGACCGCGCGGCCGCGCCGTACGCCGGCCGGAGCGCCGCGTGGCGGCTCGCCTCTGCCGCGCATCCGCTCCGCCCAATCGCCGCACGATCTTCTCCACCGGATCACGCCAACGATCTTGCTTGCCCTCTCCGCGCGCGCCTCGTCTGCCGCACTGCTCGCCCGCTCGCCGCGTGCACGCTGCCGCCTGCCGCCTCGCTCGCCGCACCGCCGGGGCCCCGCCACGACCGGCCGAGCCCGAGGGCAAAACACCGCGCACCGCACGCCTCTCCCTCACTCACCCTTTGCACTCGCCACCACCAGCTCCCTCTCCCTTCCTCGCTCTTGCACACGAACACCACACCGAACACGCTCGCCACCGCAAAGACACCCCGTCGTTCCAACCACCCCCGCTCGCCGTTGCTCGATTCCTCGCGCAAGCCATTCCGTCTACACCCCGAACACCCGGTGCTCGCGCTAGCGCCACCGGCCGCGCCTCGCCGACGCCGGAGTCCGAGGAGCCCCGCCGCGGACGCCATCACCACCGCTGAGCCCGCACCGCCGTTCCTCCCCGACCTGAGCGCCACTGCCTCCTCTCCTTCGTCCTCGAGCGACACCGAGCCAAGGCAAGGTGAGAACACTGACTGGCCTCAACGCTACCGCCTTCTATCTCTCTCTTACCCCCGGCCGAGCGCCATGGGCGCCGCCGCGGGCCTCTCACGTGGTCAAGCTCCTCTGGAGCCACCCGAGCCGAACCAACCCCATAGCTTTGTCTCTTAGGGTTCGCTTGAGCTTTTGCCTCCCCTAATTCCACCGGCGACCGCCGGAAACGGCATAGCCGTGAGTCGCCGCCGCCTCCGTGCGCCGTCGCTCGCCGCCGGCATGCTACGGCCATGCGCTGGCCAAACCAACACCACCACGGGATGCGCCTCGTCGAGACGAATCGATCTAGCCTAACCACACCGCCGGTGACCTCACCGCCGACGAGCCTTCGCCAGTCAACCCTCTCCCCTATTTCCCTCTCTCTGATGGGTGGGTCCCGTTGACCCATGGACCCCGCACGTCAGCCACTCACTGGTCTATGGACCGGGTTCACGCAGTGGCCGGGAAGATTTCAAATGTTTTCTTTTTACCTTTTTTTCCAGAAATGCTTGTTATTTTTGTGTAGCTTGTTTTACAAGTCCAAATGGAGTACTTTCAGTTTTGTTAGCTTGTTTATGAGTAGATCTATCATGGAAAAATATGAAAGTATTTTTGGTGAAAGTTTTTATTACTGTTTTTATTTAATTCAGTTTATGAGCTTTTGTTTAGATAAATGGTTATATATGTTTTCTGGTTGAGATAATTCTTGGAAAATTTTGTGTAAGTTTATTATCATGTTTTACACCTGTGAAAAATATATGATGCACTATTTATGTAGAAAAAGTTTCTGTTATGGTTAAAAGTTCTTTTTGGCTGATTTCTTAGAATAAATATTAAGGTGTTTTATATGCCGAAATAAAATGTGATAAAATTTGTGAAGTCTCTGTTCATGATGTTCAAGCTAAGAAAAAATGTAGGCATGAGCTGTTAGGTGCAGAAATCTGAAGTTGCTTTACAAATGTACTTTTCTGTGTTTTCCTTTGGAAATTCATGTAAGAAATAATATAATGTTTCTGTTCATGGAACTTTCTTTATAAGCATAAAATGTGAAGTAGAATCTGGGAAAAATATGAAATTGAGTCTAGCACCCTTTTGCAGTAGGGTTGTAGTTCAAATGGTTTATATTGGGATAAATTTGTTTATTTTGTGTAGGCTTGTATGTTTATGCTCTTGCCACAAGTTCTCTACAGTAGGACGGGTATGAGTAGAAGAAGCCAGGAAAATTATGAAATCTGCTGTTGAACACTTTTTGTGTAAAAAGTTAGTTCAAAGCACCTTTTTGGGCAGTTTGCTTGTCATTTTTATATCTGCAGTTCTATATTTTATTTTTGGCTGAAATTCGTTCAGTGGAGTCCAGCAACTGTTGTTTGCCTTCTGGAATTTTCGTAGATTTTTCTGATTCCAGAAAAGTGCACTTGCAGTTCAAACCTAAGTTTCTTTTGAATTATTAAATAAGAAAAAGGTGAATAAATGGAATTTGTTTTATGAATTAAATAAGTATTTACCTCAATGTCAAAAGTGGTTCAACAAGTTGGGTTTGTTGGTTTGCAAGAAATGCTCTTTTCATACCACACATCTTGCACCCGCATTGTAATTATTTATTAATCATCGCATGCAATAGGATCGACACTCCCGGAGCCCGAGCAGGAGCCAGAAGCAAACGCCGAGCAGCAGATTCCGGAGCTTCAGCAAGCCGAGGAGGTCGACCCCGCCAGCGACGCTAACTTGCCCGAGTGCCCCTCCCACGAGGCCTCGGTCTTCACCCAAGGCAAGCCCCGGAGCATATTAAACCTCCTATCTTTTGCAAATTAAATTACTTGAGTCCTTTTTTTATTGTGATGCATTAGGTTAGGAGTTGGAATGAATCCTACTTGCTGCATTACCACTCCTTGGTTATTGATTAATATCTACCTTGTTATCCTGTTACTTATTTATAGTGTAGAATTGCTTAGCTTGCTTAATAAAAGTAGTAGTTAAGAATGTTTCCGTAATACCCTGATGGGTAGTTACCGGATCACGGTTGGCTATATTTGCTATCGTGAAAAAGAACCTGAGTTGTAGTGAAATACGGTCAACTGGAAGGCAAGGCACAAGTTTGGAAACTTGAGGCAGTCCGTCCGTTGGATCGTGTAGGTTTGTATCGATGTTGGCCCTCGTTCATTTTTGAACGCGCCCTTTTACTTAGGGATATGTCGGTGCCGTAATCATCGACCCCAAAGCCGGTTAGAAGCTGTTCGGGCCGGTCTCAACCCGTGTCGTGCCCTCTAGTATGGAAATTGCGATCTGCCGCGTGAGGCCATCGCCAGGTTCCAATTGGGCGGTCCGTGCTGTGAGCCGCGACGATTACCACCACGAACAAGCATCGAGCGGTTGCCCAATGCATGGACCCGACGGGGAAAGTGTGGGCTGGTATTAAAGGTCTTTCACCAGCTGGTTTGGAATTCGATTCGAGTCGCCGTCTCCCCCGGTTAGAGGGAAACTATGGCGAGCTTCACCACGATACAACTCCATGTGATGATTTAAGGTTCAACTAAAATGTGGATAAGTCAACTGGATATGGTTATATTATTGATTGATAGATTCAAGTGAGTGCTCTAGTACATGTGAAAAACCTAGAATTAAGGAATAGGTCCAAAAAATGGCAGCTCATCTTTATCATCAATTACCTCTTATCTGAAATTGAGCTTTTCGCAACCAAAAGGTCCCAGCTCCACCCAAAAGACCTTGCATACCCTTGGAGTCTTTATTTTCAGTTGGACGGGTAAGTCTAGCTGAGTACATTCCCGTACTCAGGGTTTATCCCGTTGTTGCAGATGGCCAGGTCTACTTCGGCTATTGTAAGCACTGCCTCTACCCAGTGGAAGGTGATGAGGAGTAGGCCCAGGGCAGGGTCGTCCAGAAGCTTCCCTTTTTCTTTTGCTGGTCTGAGACTGTTGTTGGCACATTATCTTAAAAAGGAGGAGTGAGTTGTATTGAGTGAGTTTTATCAAACAATGTTTATTTGGACCACACGTGTGGTGGTCGTGTTTTAAACTACTTCAGCTTCCGCACTTTTAAAATTCAGTATTGTAATAACTCCATTTTAAATTCCGCACTCTGGTTTTAAATTCGGTTTCGTTTTCGCTGAGATGTATCTTTACGAATGTAATCCTTGAACGATGCGATCCTGTATGATGTATGGTGTTAGAAATCCTTCGAGATTTCCGGACTACCGGGGTTATATGGGTTCAAGTGTGAGTCAAAGTCAGACGGATTTGGCTAAGATAATACTTGTGCTCTTATAATCAGGGCGGTTCCGCCACAATCACAAGTGGGTTTCACCGGTGATTGGCCCTCTACTAGACGAACACGAAGGCTCAGTGAAACCACATCTATCTAGCTCATTAACTTTGTGCATTTACTTTGAGCAATTCCTTTGTGAAGATACTATCTCTTGTCATATATCTTGTTTAGTTGGTTGTGTTAATTTGCTTAGTATATCTTGTGCACACACACTTGTTTCATACATTTTTGTATATCTTATTTGTGCTAAAGCTAGATTGTTTTATTCCGCATTTGTTATTAGCTCTAGTTGATTGTGTGACATAGAAATATTAGGTAGAATTGTTGGATAGGTGGCTTGCAACACACTATTAGGCTAGCGCAAAAAGCTTCGCTATTTGTTATACTAATAGTGTTTGCCTAAGCAATTTGGTAGAGTTTTAATGAGGCTATTCACCCCCCTCTAGCCAATTTGGACCTTTCAAGTGGTATCAGAGCTGTGGTCACCGTTTGTTTGAGGCTTAACATCCTCCGGTGTTAATATGGCTCAAATCAACTACATGGGGAAGCCACCACATTTTGACGGCACCAACTTTGATTGTTGGAAGAGGAAGATGTGTGCATTCACAAGAGGAATGAATAGAAGTTGGGAAGTGATTGAGCATGACTTTGCGGTAATTGACACCGCAAGTCCCACTCCAAGAGAAGAAGAGAAGCTTCAATGGAATGATGTGGCAATCAACTTGTTCTATGAAGCCTTTGACACAAAGGTGTTTGAGCAAATCAAAGACCTTGAAAGAGCAAGTGAGATATGGGAGAGATTGGAGGAAACATATGAGGGTACTAAGGCGGTCAAGGGTGCCAAGCTATACATTCTCAAGGACAAGCTTGCCATGTTCAAGATGCAAGATGATGAGAGCATACCAGAGATGTTTCACCGGTTGCAAGTCATTATCAATGACTTGAAGGCCTTGGGAGAGAAGGTGGAGGATAAGGACTTTTCTCACAAGTTCTTGAGATGCTTACCACCAAGGTTTGATACTTTGGTGACTATCCTAGTGAGGGAAGGATTGGATACGGTAACCCCAAACCAAGTACTAGGTGATGTGGTCACTGAAGACACATACCGTGTGGAAAGGGATGGGGGAGCCCAAGAGGAAGAGAAGAAGAAGAAAATTGTGGCATTAAAGGCTTCATCCTCCAAGAGCAAGAGCAAGTGCAAATCAAAGAAGGAGGAAAGTGATGATGAAGCAAGCTCAAGTGGTTGTGAGATAGATGATGAAGAAATGGCTCTCTTTGTGAAGAGATTTGGCAAGTTCATGAAGAAGAAGGGCTATGGAGCAAGAAAGAGAAGAGATGCAACCAAGAGCACAACCAAGAGATGCTATAGATGCAAGAGCAAAGATCACTTCATTGCGGATTGTCCATATTCTAGTGATGAAGATGATGATCACAAGAAAAGCAAGAAGAAAGACAAGAAAGAAAGAAAGAAAGGAAAAGAAAGAGAAGAAGAAGGAAAAGAAGAAGGGTGGTTCCTATGTTGTGACATGGGATAGTGATGCTTCCTCAAGCGATGATGATGACTCTAGTGATGATGAGAGGAAGACCACCAAGAAGAAGGCTATGGCTAGTCTTGCAATATCAAGCAAGCCTTCTATCTTCAACACTCCATCGACATGCTTCATGGCTAAGGCCACTAAGGTATCATCTGATGAGAGTGATAGTGAGAGTGATAGTGATGATGATGAGTACTCAAAGGAGGACCTCATGAGCATGCTACAAGATGCTCACTCTTACATTGAGACTAAGAGGAAGGAGTGCAAAGAATTGCGCAAGGCCAACAAGGCTCTTGAGCAATCCTTTGATGAGCTCAAGTCTACTCATGAGAGGCTAGAGGAAGCCCATGAGAAGCTTGACCAAGCTCATGCTAGGCTTAAGGAAGCCCACTCCTCCCTCCTTGATCAAAGTAAGATTGAGGATGTTGTAGAGACATGCAATGTAGGAGTAACTTGTGATATACTTGATGAATCGTTTTATGCTCCTATTACTGTTGCTCCCACAAATGCATCATCATCATCTAGCTCAACTAAAATGCCTACTTCTACTACATGTGATTCATCATTAGTGGTAGAAAATGAGAACCTTAAGAATAAGGTGTATGAGCTCACTCATGCTTTAGGCAATGCCTATGGTGGAGATGCCCACTTGCTTAAGTGCTTGGGTAGCCAAAGATGTCCACTCAACAAGGAGGGACTTGGCTATACCCCCAAGAAGGACAAAGCCGCTTTTGCTCCTCACAAGACTAGTTTTGTGAAGAGCAATGGTCGGTATTGCTATAATTGCAAGCAATCCGGGCACATAGAGCAAAATTGCTTTTGAAGGACCGAGAATGCAATAGCAAGGCGACCAGAGGGGGGGTGAATGGGAGCTCAAAAATTTATCTCGAAACTTCGGCCTTTGTCCCACAAATCAACCCCCAAAAGCTTCGATCAAAACCGTGATGCCCACGACCCTTGGAAGAGGGTGGATGATCCCTAGGATCACAGCGAGGCACCACAAAGCGATAGAAATCCAAACACCAAAAGCACCAACACAAGTTCGACCCTCAAAAACCAAGTCCCGAACGTAGATGGAAGGCTACGTCGAGAAATCCCCAAATACCGATGCTAACAAGTAGCAAAGATACCTAGAGAGGTTCCTTGGTCAACTCTAGGGCCAAACGAGAAGTCTGGAAACCAACCAAGGAAGCCCGGAGAGCAAATGCACTAAACCGGAGGCTTCAGCCAAGTCCCGGACTGTCCGGACTTGAAGTCCCGGACTGTCCGGACTTGAAGTCCCGGACTGTCTGCCCTACTGCGGACTGTCCGCGAGGGGATGGCAGACTGTCAACCGGCCAAACTCCAGAAACAACAACTCTGCTGGAACCTCCCTGGACGTTCCCGGACTGTCCGCAAACTTCAATGGCGGACTGTCCGCCGGTCACTCAAAAGCAAAACGCCCGAAGAACACAGCCACTGGTCCGGCTCGTCCCCGACGCGCAAACTGTCCGTGGTTCACCTGGCGGACTGTCCGCAGATGAACAGAGAGGGCAATTTCGGTCGCCCTTCTCCAAAATCCTCCCAAAATCGATTCAACTCAAAAACCCTTGATACCAAACTTGGAGAGAATGATCACGAAGTAGTTAGGAGACTATCCCTAAGAAATCATCCGCTCAAATCGATTCAATCAACGGGAAATCGAAGGGGAAGGTGTATGAACGAAAAAGCACCACGAAAACGAAATCAACCCGATCTACTTGTTCGTGAGGAGTTAGATGAATTCCTTCGGTGGAAATGATCTCCTCACTATAAAGAACAAGTTGATTCAAACGGATTTCACAAAGATGCAGAAGAGAGGGAGATCGAGTGATGGGAAAATCGCGGAAAAACGAAGAACGCGAAGAACACGAACAAAACACGAATCAAGCCATCGATCTGCAACCATGTGGCTACCACACGCTACAACAGTGAGATTACAGTCTCACTTCCTCAAAATCTCCAGTACACAGTGGTATGGTTCTCTGCGGATCTCAGTTGCTACAGCAGGGGATTGGGAGAGGAGGAAAACCTAGAAGGCAAAGAGCAAATGACTGAGATAGGATGGGAGGTGGGTGTCTCCCTCTACTTATCCTAATTCTAATTCCCACTCTACCCCTAACTAATTACAGAGCGAACTAGCTAAACCCTAGGGTTATTCTGGACCAACTCGTGGTAGGTGGTGATCCGACGGCCACGCCCGCACAACTGGTAGCGTTGCCTCGACGCAACCTCACCGATTGCTGCCATGTGTCGCCACTGCTCTGCTCGTCCTTTTACTGGACTTCGCCCCCAGTTTTGTGGCCCAAACCGGGAAACCAGTCTTCACGACCAACCCCCGGTTTTGAGGCCCAAACCGGGAAACCAGCCGACCATCGCCTGAGTTTTGTGGACCAAACTCAGAAACCCACAGCACCCAGATTTTGAGGCCCAAACCTGGAAACCGTCCTCAGCCCGAGTTTTGTGGCCCAAACTCAGAAACCATCAGCGCCTAGGTTTTGAGGCCCAAACCTGGAAACCGTCCACTCGGTGGTTTTTCTGTGGCTCAACCACCAAACCGAGCCGTAGAAGGGATGCACCGCCCGTGCACCCTGTCCACCGACACGTGTCCCCAGGTCCTCGACCCAAGCAACACCATGTCCACAAGTCTTCGCTCGTCGCTGTCCCAGGCTGTCAGCCACCACAGCTGATCCTCAGGCCACCGGTCCCTCAATCCAAGCCTCACGTCCGCCCTTCGCCACTCTCGGTCCATCGACACGACACGTCTCTGCTTGACCTTCACCTTGACTTCGATCACTGTATCCGTGCTCAACACCTGCACAACACAAGCCAAAGAACATGCGCATTATCCCAGTTGACAATCACTCATCACTCAGAGACTCGGCATACACCCATGTATCCGCAATCTCCCCCTTGATGAGTGCATTATCAACTACCAACACAAATCATAATGGAATAGAGTAAGGGAGGAAGAGGAAGAGAGAACTCGACCAAATGACCCAAAAGCATAGCAAAGCCGAAGAAGGTCAAGTGGAAAGAGCAAAACAACTTGGTTCCCAAAGACATGGGCAACGGCTCGACGCAACCAAGCAAAGCAAAGCTAGCCCTCAAGAAGAGATAGAACAGGCTCAACACCGCTAGCGAGAAAACTCGATACCAATTGAAGGGTCAACTGGAATTCAAGCAAAACAGAGCTAGCCCTCAAGAAGAGGCAGAACGGGCTCAACACCGCTAGCGAGGAAGCTCGATACCAACTGAAGAAAGCTTGATATCAACTGAGGAGCGTAAAAACGAAGGTGCTAGTTCCTCAAGAAAGAGGCAAAGGCTCAACACAACTAGCTACCAAAAATGCTCCTAACCAACTGTTACCAGCTCAGAAACTCAACAACGAGCAAACTCCCCCTCAAATAGTGCACACAACCAGGAAATCTCTTAAACACAGAGAGCACACATGATTTGTCAATGTTTTCTCCCCCTTAGTTGAAAATGCACCATTAGACAATTTTCTCCCCCTTGACAGAAGAACTCTCCCTCCAAGTGCATATGAGTCAAAATACAAGTTAGCAGCTTCAGGAATATAGTCGATAGAATAGGAAGATGCTCAACAGAGTGTTGATCCGATGACTCATAAAATGCACAGAATGCTAGCAAAGGCTCAAACTGATCACTAAATACGAAATCTGAACATTTGAGTAACAAGAGCAGTTTTCAGCCAAAAAGGTATTCACCATCAAAATAGCACGAAGCATGTATAGATAGGAAGTCAAACAAGTGCTAAACATGTATACAAGGTGAAGTACCCCTAGCACAGTTCAACCATCATGCGATAGAATGAAACATAGACTTGTGTATCCAAATTTTATCGGAGTTGCAGCGGTTAAATTACACAAGTTCAAATTTCAGCATGTGATTGCGAGAGGTTGAAAACTTGTCATCGCCTAACTTTTCAACTGTGCGAAGCCTATGCAAAAGCAATCAGAAGCTTAAGGCAACAGTTTCGGTCATACACTACACAGCTCAAGTTTCACTCAAAGTGCAATGAGAAACAGTCTCGAAACTGTGATGTGCTGACAAGCAATCCCATCTCGATCTTTCCAATTCACTTAACTTGGTTCAAAAAATTAAAGCAGCATATGAACATACCAAGCAAGTGAATGACTCAGAACTAGAGACATAGCAACCTAGCATATATGAAAAGCACAAGTGACTTCAACACATTCTACACATGCTAGTTGCATATCTCAATGGTGAACATTTTCAAGTTTTATGTTCATTAAGCAAGTTCACCATTCATAAAATAGCTCCGCTCACAACATGTATTAGTGATCAGAAAGAGCATAAGCTACAAGCATCATCATAAAGCATTGGAGCAACTACTATACAGAGCATAGTCACATTCTAAAGATTATATATATGAAGCTCTGAATGTAAATATTTAAGATGAAATGCAAAAGATGCATGAAGAAACCAAATGAAAAACACAAAGTTAGTTTATAATACAAGAGCCAAAATGTTTCCCCCATCTAAAAGGGGAAACACACACCAAGCTCACCTCTCAACCTAGGAAAAGTTGATTAGTCCAAAGGCTTGGTGAAAATATTAGCCAACTGATGATGAGTATCGACATGGCGAAGGTTGATATCACCCTTCTCATACGGAGGTTGTTGGTACTCACCGTAGTGGGTGTGGATCACTTTGCCCTTCTGTGGCATAAGCTTCTCTTGGATGGGTGGCATGGTGTCTAGCTTGTTCTTGAGGTGGTTTGGTTTTGGAGCCCATGATTGTTTCTTGGGTGGAGCTCTCGGAGGTTCCACAAATACACCATCCTTGGTGTTAGGCTTTAGAGGCTCTTTGGGTGGAATCTTGGTAAGCTTGGGAGTAGTGGTGGAGTTGGGCTTCTCACATGGGTTCAGACCACTCGACTCTCCAATCTTCCCAAAAGATGAAGCGCACTCAACACCCTGAGCAAAGCCTACACCTGGACCTCCAGCAGCACGCTTGAACTGGGAGATCATCATCCCAGGCTGCGGCTCACCACTCGACACCCATGACAAGATGGTCCGAAGGTATGTGTTTTCCTCCTCAGTTTGCATCTTGTCATGCTTCATGTTTGCAATCTCCATCTCCAAACCCTCACACAGAACACACCTAGTCACACACGTGCTATCCGAGCTGGTCTTTTCAAGAGACACAATCTTGGCATTCTTTTCTGCCAACTCGGATTGCAAGCCCGCACTGGACTTGCATGCACCCAATAGCGAGGATCTAGCCTTCAGCTCATCCACCTCTCCTACCAACACAGCATACTTACTTCTCAAAGCGAGAAGGTCAGTCATGTGTGTGGTGCACATCTCGCACTCAGCCTCCTCAGAAACAACAACAGTGGACTTGGCAAACTCAAGCTCCTTCACCGTATCCTCCCACTTCTGCCTAAACTCCTTCCGCTCTCTAGCAGCACGCCTAAGCAACTTATCTTGACTAAGAAGGGCGGCAGTAAGTTTCTCGACCTCAGCAGAAAGCTCGTCGGGGGTCTGAGATACCTGGGAGGTGTCGTCGTCGTCGTCGTCCCAAGAGATGTCGTCCAGCTCGCCGTCGACCTTTTTGCCGAGGGCCATGGTGCAGAAGCCCTCGTCATCGGCGAAGAAGCAGAGGCCGTTCAGCTTGTCCTCGATCCTCTTCTTCTTCTTGGACTCGTTGTTGCTTGAGGAAGCGGAGTCATCATCAGAGTCATCGACGTCGCTGAGCGTGGCGAAGAACGCACGCTGCTCAGCCTGGGCCTTATCCAAGTACTTCGTCTTGATGTACTCCTTGTTGAAGCCGCCCTTCCGCTTGTGCTTCGCGGGGACGTACTTCTCCTTGCGCTTGCCGGAGTCGTACTTGTGCCCATGATCCGTCTTGCCGAAGGTCTGCTTGTTCTTCTTCGGGCAATTGGCGATGAAGTGGTTGGGGTCGCCGCACTCGAAACATCCCGAGCGTCCTCCTCCGCGGCAACGGTTCATGCGGTTGTTGTGGAACCGCGAGAACCGGTTGGCGAGCAAAGCCAACTCGTCATCCCCCATGAACTCCAACTCCTCTGTGACAGAAAGAAGAGAAGAAAGTGCAAAGCTTCCAGAGGGGTTAGCAGAAGAGCCAAAAACCAAAGCCATCGATGGGCCAGAAGGATTTTGTTGACACCAGATTTTCGCATGCATGAGGATATGACAAGTGGGCCCGACCAACACTGAGGAAAAGATTCGGCAAACGGTTGGTTGACTGTTTGATCCTCAGGGTTTTGGCGAGTGCCTGTGCGGTCGGCTATTTCGCGAAGTGGTAGCTCCATTCGGAAGATGGACGTAGCAAATAGAGCCGGCTTGCACAAGAAGACATGTGATGGTGAAGGACGCCAAAAGGATTAGGAATAGGAATTGTATCTTTCCATATTTTTATTATGTAGTAAGTCATAATCGTCTAGGACTCATGTTTCATCCAGGGTATAAATATAAGCCCTCGACCATTGTAAAACTGTTCACAACCATATCAATACAAACCGGCCCCGTGCCACCTTCGAGTCCTTAGTCGTGTCATCGAGTTCTTCGAGAGGAATCATCGATCCGTCGACCTCCGTAAGTACCGGCAACCTTGCTATCATGTCTAGTATCACGCGGTGGATTTAGATATGATGCAAGTAGTCTCGTATGTTAAGCTTAGTATCGTGCGGCGGATTTAAGCTTATGACGGGAAGTTTTTGCTTATGCCTTGTATCGTGCGGCGGATTAAGTCATGAGTAAAAATAGTTATCAGCTCTATTAGATTTGGCAGATCTGATAGATTCATCAAGTTATCATGTGTTATATGTTTTATTTATTTAATTGTTGTAACACTCTTCTGCCCAATCTAGATTGATCTTTGTTCGGCCTTGTTGCACGAGTTTGCTTGTGCTTTGCTAATCATAAGATTATGATGGCCGAATTAACCCTCAATCTAGATTGTTACATGTTGTGGGTTCATGCATGTCGATCACGGTTAGGCTTTGATAGAACTGGGTATCGTGCGGCAGATGCAGATTTTAGATTAGTTTAATCATGATTGTTTGTATGTTCCTTCTTCATGGACCCCAGTTCGGCTAGTCTGCCGATTCTGGTTAAGCTTACGCGAGTAATAAGTTTATATAGATCTGTTCAGATGTATATATGCTTTTAGCTTCTTATAATTAGATTGTATCATGCGGTGGATTAATCTAATTATAAGGAGTGGTGTAGACTTATAGCAAGTGGTATCATGCGGTAGATTAGCTTTGCTTAAGTTTATGCTTGACGGGTTTATGAAGACTAGACGTGCGGCAGACTAGTTGGATTAGCCTATGCATGTGTTGTCTGAATAGATCTATATTCATAAGTTACCCTTTTCTCCTTTTGTTACATACGTGTTCGGCATTCAACATGTTTGCATGCTTTCTCTTTATACTTGCCGAATGATTTTATAAACATGTTTTGACAGGCAGCTTCTATAGCTGTGTGCCGTCGTGATTGGCTTTCAAAGTCGTACATATGGAACTGTCTAGTCTCGTCCGACATGTTCCAAAGGTATTCTCACATTTTTATCCCTTGTTGGTTTTCAGGTCAAACCGACTGGCACATCTCCGGATTCAACACACTCTGGGCACCCGATTGAAGCTAGCTTTTTGGCTTGCTGTGTGCCTGGCGCGAGGCGTCACATTTTGCGCCAACAGATTTTCCTAAGAAGCCCTCGCCATGGCGTCAATCTCACTGGACTTGAGCTTACTGAAGAGCTCGTCGCATGTGAGGGTCTCATAGTTAGGTGATTCGATGATCGCCTGAACCTTCGAGTCCCACACCGACCGATCAAGAGTATGCAAAAGCTTCAAAGCTCTCTCATGATCGTCGAAAGGCAACAGCTCCTTGTTAGCCCTCATCCTGTTGACAATCACCTGAAAGCGAGCGAATAAACTTTCTATGCTCTCGCCAGGCATATGTCGAAAGTTCTTGTCACAAAAGATTTTCCGAAGAATACCAAGCACCAACTATATGTGTGCCCAGGAAGTCCACAAGACACATATAGCAACAAATATGGAATTTCCCAAAGACAATGCTTTATTACATATCGAAACATAGTTACAACAAGACTTACATCTATTACAAAGCAGCGCGGAAACTATCTTATAACTACTCTTCGGGCCTCCAAACTTCATAGGGACGGTTGACTGGGGGAACACTCGCCTAGTGCTCTTGAAACATCTTTTGTAACTCCTTACTTGAATCCACCATCTGGTACCCATCCGGGATTTTTATTGATTGTATGTAAAGCAAGTGTGAGCACACCATACTCAACAAGTATAACATGAGGGGATGCAAGGCTCAAAAGGCTTGACACGGCTGTACTGCGGTAAGCATTTTTAGTTGGTCATATTTTATTTATTAGACCTATGTCTCTAGATTATGCTTAAGCTCCCATAGTGAAAGTATAAGTAATTATCATCAAGATTATCACCCGAACCATCCATAGAACTGTCTCAAAAAGGATCCAGGCCGCTCATGACCGAGAGCACGGCTGATATATCAGTTTATAACTCTGCAGAGGTGTACATCTTTACCCACAAGTCGTGATTCCCATTTGCCCGGGGTCGCGAGCCCCATAACACTTCCAAGGTGAGCAGGCAGGGTTTCACTACGAGACCGTTCACAGGTCCCACTAATAAGTAGCAACACGCTATAGGTTTCCCCATCAAGAAGGAAGATCCCCTCTACAAGAGGTGTACAAGAAACCACAATGCACCCCCTTGATAGACCGAGATCAAACAAATCGGAGCCCCTTTTGCGCCTTTCGGTAAGCTGCCACGAACTAGTAGAAGTCTGATACTTAGCCAAGCCAGAGCCATATGGCTTGTGGTTGCACTGAAAATCCTGGGTTGTCGCTTTAAGTTTGAGTCCATACGGAGGGCACACTAAAGCACCCAAAAAGGCCCAAAGCTCTAGCTCCCTGATATCCATGTTGCTAAAAAGCATATTTTAATCAATAGTTGCATATATCATTAATCAGTATTACAGATCATTATGTTTGGTGATAGCAACTAAGCTAGTCTACCCATATGCACAAACCCATAGGTAGCAAGGAATACAAGGTACAATATATTTCTAGGTAAAGTCCCTAGGGTTCATCAATTTAGACACATGCACATGAAATGGTGATTATAAAGTTATTAGGTGTCAAGGGTTCTCATGTTACACTTGCCTGTCTTAAATCCTTAGCTCACTGCGGATCCTGAAGTCCAAACACTTGCTCCTTGGTACACACTGAGAGATCACACCCTAAACGTGGGCAAAATCACCATACATGCATCCAATCCAATCACTACAAGCAAACAAATAGTATTTTATTAGAACAGTACACCAAACAGTACTAAAACAAGATAAAAAGCTTCTAAAACTATTCTACGCATTTCTACGAACACGTGAGCGCAAGAATCACTCTAATCGGAGTTTTAAATCAAAAGTTATGGCTAAAACAAGATTCAATGGTACTTTTGTAAATAAACAGAACTATTTTTCGAATTAAAACAAATGATTTTCGCAATTTCTACGCTGGATGGACGACGGCTACTATTTCCGAAAAACACAGGGGCCAGATCGAATAAAAATAGGGCGTTATATAACAGGGATGGACTGCGGGATTATTTTGGGAAACTAGGAGGGCTTTTATGCAAAAGTGCGCTGGCGTGGCTGGCTGACTGAGTCTCGGGCTGACGTGGCAGCCACGTGGCGTGACATGAGTGGTGCGGTCCACCACATAGGCGTGGACAGCCGGGTGCTGGGCGGTGGACCGAGTCCACGAGTGAGCTCGGTGGACCGAGTCCACGAGTGAGCTCGGTGGACCGGTTATGACCCCGAAGGGGTAACTTCTAATCTGAGCTGTCCACAGTTGATCCAACGGCGCAGGGCAAACGGGGACGGAGCCGGCCGATTGGGCGGCGCTCCCCACGGCGGCGGCCATGGGAGCCGGCCGGAGCTCAGCGGCGGATCGCCGGGATGGCGCTCCCGACCGCCCTGGACCCATCCAAGACCACCAGAGAGCTCACCGAGGCTAAGCGGACTCAAGGGTGGGGTCGATTGAGGGCTAAGGCCACTGGAGCGGCACTCCATCACGGCGGCGCCATTAGAGAGACCTCGGAGCTCGCTGAACTGGCGAAACCGAGCCCTAAACTCGAAGGGAAAGATACGAGGAGGGAGAGGAGATTACCACGGCCTCGAAAAGGGGGCTCGCGACGCCGGGGAAACGCTGCGGAGCTGGTGCCGAGCGGAGGAGGGAGAGATGGGAGCTCGGTGGGGAGGGGTGAAATGGAGAGCTCGACCCAGGGGGTTTTATTGGGCGATGAGGCTCGGTAGAGGAGGGATCGGCGCGCGTCGGTTACAACCGAGGGAGTGAAGGAGCGCTTTGATGGCCTCCTTGATGGCCTTCATCACTCGGCCGAGTGATGGCATCGGTGTAAAGGCGAGGCCGGTTGGACGGCTCGGCGGGGAAGAAAGGAGAGGAGCAGCTGATGGCTGGGGGCCACTGCGCAGAGAGAGAAAGGTGGGGCATGCGCGGGCCAGATCGGCTGACGTGTGGGCTCCAAAGCGCAGTGAGAGAGGGGAGGGGGTGTGCGTGCGAGCGGCAGGCCAGGGTTGGGCCGGGGTTTGCGTGCGCGCAGTGGAGGGAGGCGGGCGAGCAGGCTGCGGAGCGGGCCGTTGAGCAGGCCAGTGCGCAAGTGGGAGGGGGGAGGGAGTTAGCTGGCCGGGGCGGGCGCTGACGGCCCAAGGCCGGATTGGCGTGGGAGAGGTGAGGGGGAGAAAGAGTGGGCCGGATTTCGGGACTGGGCTGAAAGGGAGGAAAACAGGGTGGGAGAAAAAGAAAGCCCTTTCTATTTTCTGTTTTCGCAAACCTTGCTCAAATTCAAATTGGATTTGAATTCAAGTCAAACAAATCTATCCCTACACTCAAACAAAACTCCATGCACCAGCATGTATGCAACAAGAATGTTTCTAGGGTTTAGGTTTATTTTTATATTCCCCAAATCCTTATTATTTGCCCTATGTTACATGCACCCAAAAATAAATAAAAGCTCAATTTAATTACTAAATTTCAGAAACCAAATTTTAGGGTGTTACAGTTCTCATACTCTCGCTTGAACGACTCGTAGAGACGGGTTTTGACTTGAGTGGTTCCCTCATGGAAACGCATGAGGGTAGCCCAAATATCCCGAGTCGTAGCGAGGTGAGAAACGCGATCAAACTCGGACATGCTCAAACAGGAGAAAAGAGCATTACGAGCTCGGCTATGGGCATCGTGCTCATCAATCTGACGCTGAGTCACACGAGCAGCCAAGACCACGTAATCAGCAGAGTTGCAAATATCCCAAATGGAAGCACCAATACTCTGCAGATAGGCCGACATGCGTATCTTCCAATATGCATAGTTCGTCCCATCGAAAAACGGCGGTTTGCCCACGCCGCGATCCATGTCGCCTTCTGTGGATCTGGAACCGGCTAAGGTGGAAGATCCTTAACCTGCTCTGATACCAATTGAAGGACTGAGAATGCAATAGCAAGGCGACCAGAGGGGGGGTGAATGGGAGCTCAAAAATTTCTCTCGAAACTTCGGCCTTTGTCCCACAAATCAACCCCCAAAAGCTTCGATCGAAACCGTGATGCCCACGACCCTTGGAAGAGGGTGGATGATTGTTGACGGTCCTTAAACCCCTGTTTTACCGTCAACATTTGACCCTAAAGTCCACCAAAAAGGCATGAAATGTAGTCAAATAGGTTTTAAACTAACCGAATTCCACATGTCCATAGAATTTTATTTGAATGCAGGATTTGAGCCAAATTTGGTCATTTTGACCCACCAAGAGACAAGCCCACTCGATAGGGCCCAAATGGGCCTAAGAGGGGTGGCGCCCGCCACCCCTAGGTGGCGCCCGCCAGCACCAAGTGGCGCCCGCCACTTGGGTTGGCCCATCTTCGCCCCTTGCCACGTCACCGATCCGTGTGACCTCCCCAGGGCCTAATCTTGGCCCTTGGTCACTAGGTCAAGTGGCATCGGACGGCTCAGGATGAAGTGGTGCAGATCAAGGCCGGTGGGCGGTTACTCAGACATGCACCCGGCCTCCAAACCGCCTCGGACAACCTCCTGGATGCCGTTGATGCAGAGGCGGTTCATCCAATGGCCAGTGCCCTGGCGGCCGCCAGTTACTTGTGGCGCCCACCACCTGACCTAACCCTAGGTCGGGTGGCTGCCCACTATAAGTACCCCCCTTCACTTCTCAAGCTATAAATACCCACCTGGAGGCACCTCTCCATTTGTGTACCATTCCAAGCAAAGCAACTCCAAGCAAGAGAAGTGAGAGTAGGTTAGAAGCTCAGAGAGCTTAGGCAAGTAGGTAGCTAGTTGAGCAAGGCATCTTCGCCCTCGCGGTAGAGCTGCTCAAGGCTTAGCTCAAGAGTAGAGGCGTGCGAGTGATCGGCTCTGGAGCTGGGAAGAGTCTTCCTTCATCTCCAGTTCAGGTTTTGCTCTTGTTACTCAAGCATTTTACTTTATTCTATTTTATCATTTCAAGTATTACTTTATTCTACTTATCAGTATTGAGTGGTATACTTGATTGATTGCTTGAGTGCCTAGCTATCCTACAGTTCAATTCACTTAGCCATAGTAGTTAATCTCTAGTGAGCTTAGTGTTTGATCTTTGCCAATAGGTTGCCTAGTTAGTTTAGTGTTTTTCTTATTAAGTCAAGTATTTGCTCTGACGTCCGCAAGGGTGTCTCTATTCTAGGCCAGGATAGAGATAGTTAGAATATAATTAGGCGTGGTGCTTAGTTATAGACTTACCTTCAGATACGGCTGGACCCCCGGATAGCTGTGGTAGCAAGCAGGTGGTGACAGCCCTGTGCGCCTTGAATTCCACCACGTAGTTGGCCCAGTTTAACAGTAAGGCTCGTTGTGCTAGCGTTCAACCTAAGTAAGTGGTAAAGGCTAGTACGCCTCGATACTTGACAAGATAGGATTAAAACTATTCTCAACTTAGTTGTTTATTGTCTTTTGCCTGCCCTGCTTCGTCATTATCTTGCTTCGTTGTTATCTTGCTTAGTGGTTACCCAGGTTAGTTACCTAGCTATCCTTAGTTGTCCTAGTTACCTTTAGTTATCCTACACCCTTTACCTATCTATCTATCCTCCTTACCTTAGCCATCCATTTCATCCTTACCTAGCCACCCATACATTCTTTCTAGCCTTTCATCTTCCCTTCTCCCCTTTTCCTTTTCTCTTTTCTTCGACTCTCCTCCCCTCCTTGACTCAACTCATCCACCACCCTAGCCTTCCCTTGGGATCAAATAAATCGACATCTGGTACTCCCAGGCGAAGTGCTACTACGATAGTTCTGTGCGCTTGCAGAATCTCCTCCTGGTAGATTGCATTCTCTCTAGCTAGCTCCTACTAGTGTCGGGATTGACAACCCCGCTTGGCATTAGTAGATAGCTGCTTTAGCTTCACTCCTTTAGGTATAGTGACTGGACTTGCTTCAAGCACTTCTGACACCGTTGCCGGGAATAGACTCCATAGTCTACTCTTAGTAACAACGTTAGCAAGTGCCAACAAGCATTTCTGGGCCGTTACCGGGGATAGTGCCTAGCTCTATCTTTAGTGAAGTTAAGAACTACCAACAATGATCCCTAGGATCACAGCGAGGCACCACAAAGCGATAGCAATCCAAACGCCAAAAGCACCGACACAAGTTCGACCCTCAAAAACCAAGTCCCGAACGTAGATGGAAGGCTACGTCGAGAAATCCCCAAATACCGATGCTAACAAGTAGCAAAGATACCTAGAGAGGTTCCTTGGTCAACTCTAGGGCCAAACGAGAAGTCCGGAAACCAACCAAGGAAGCCAGGAGAGCAAATGCACTAAACAGGAGGCTTCAGCCAAGTCCCAGACTGTCCGGACTTGAAGTCCCGGACTGTCCGCCCTACTGCGGACTATCCGCGAGGGGATGGCGGACTATCCGCCGGCCAAACACCAGAAACAGCAACTCTGCTGGAACCTCCCTGGACGTTCCCGGACTGTCCGCAAACTTCAACGGCGGACTGTCCACCGGTCACTCAAAAGCAAAACGCCCGAAGAACACAGCCACTAGTCCGGCTCGTCCCCGACGCGCGGACTGTCCGCGGTTCACCTGGCGGACTGTCCGCAGATGAACAGAGAGGGCGATTTCGGTCGCCCTTCTCCAAAATCCTCCCAAAATTGATTCAACTCAAAAACCCTTGATACCAAACTTGGAGAGAATGATCACGAGGTAGTTAGGAGACTATCCCCAAGAAATCATCTCCTCAAATCGATTCAATCAACGGGAAATCGAAGGGGAAGGTGTATGAACGAAAAAGCGCCACGAAAACGAAATCAACCCGATCTACTTATTCGTGAGGAGTTAGATGAATTCCTTCGGTGGAAATGATGTCCTCACTATAAAGTACAAGTTGATTCAAACGGATTTTGCAAAGACGCAGTAGAGAGGGAGATCGAGTGACGGAAAAATCGTGGAGAAACGAAGAATGCGAAGAACACGAACAAAACGCGAATCAAGTCATCGATCTGCAACCATGTGGCTACCACATGCTACAACAGTGAGATTACGGTCTCACTTCCTCAAAATCTCCAGTACACAGAGGTATGGTTCTCTGCGGATCTCAGTTGCTACAGTAGGGGATTGGGAGAGCAGGAAAACCTAGAAGGCAAAGAGCAAATGACTAAGATAGGATGGGAGGTGGGTGTCTCCCTCTACTTATCCTAATTCTAATTCCCACTCTACCCCTAACTAATTACAGAGCGAACCAGCTAAACCCTAGGGTTATTCTGGACCAACTCGTGGTAGGTGGTGATCCGACGGCCACGCCCGCACAACTGGTAGTGTTGCCTCGACGCAACCTCATCGATTGCCGCCACGTGCCGCCACCGCTCTGCTTGTCCTTTTCCTAGACTTCGCCCCCAGTTTTGTGGCCCAAACCGGGAAACCAGTCTTCATGACCAACCCCTAGTTTTGAGGCCCAAACCGGGAAACCAGCGGACCATCGCCTGAGTTTTGTGGCCCAAACTCAGGAACCCGCAGCACCCAGGTTTTGAGGCCCAAACCTGGAAACCGTCCTCAATCGGAGTTTTGTGGCCCAAACTCGGAAACCATCAGCGTGCAGGTTTTGAGGCCCAAACCTGGAAACCGTCCACTCGGTGGTTTTTCTGTGGCTCAACCACCAAACCGAGCCGTAGAAGGGATGCACTGCCCATGCACCCCGTCCACCAACATGTGTCCCCAGGTCCTCGACTCAAGCAACACCGTCTCCGCAAGTCTTCGCTCGTCGCCGTCCCAGGCTGTTAGCCACCACAGCTGATCCTCAGGCCACCGGTCCCTCAGTCCAAGCCTCACGTCCGCCCTTCGCCACTCTCGGTCCATCAGCACGGCATGTCTCTGCGTGACCTTCACCTTGCCTTCGATCACTGTATCCGTGCTCAACACCTGCACAACACAAGCCAAAGAACATGCACATTATCCCAGTTGACAATCACTCATCACTCAGAGACTCGGCATACACCCATGTATCCGCAACTTTAACAAGAACAATGCTCATATTTCATCTATTAGAGTTGATTCTTGTTATATGCTTACAAGGGGGACTAGTGGTGTGAAGGCTAAGTACATTGGTGCACCCAAGGTCAGCCCAAAGAAGAAGGCAATTTGGGTGCCCAAGAGCTTGGTGACTAACCTTGGACGACCCAAAAAGGTTTGGGTACCTAAAAAGAATTGATCTCTTTTGTAGGTAAACTATAAAGCGGGAGGAAGGCATTGAGTGCTTGATAGTGGGTGCACTCAACATATGACCAAAGATGGAAGAATGTTCAAATCAATCAACACTAGTGGCAATGATCATGCTGATGCTATCACATTTGGTGACAACAAGAAAGGCAAGGTCAAAGGCTTGGGCAAGATTGCAATATCCAATGACTTGAGCATCTCCAATGTGCTATTAGTGGAATCTCTCAACTTCAACTTATTGTCCGTGGCACAATTATGTGATTTGGGATTCAAATGCATATTTGGGGTTGATGATGTGGAGATAGTGAGTGTTGATGGAAGTGATTTGGTCTTCAAAGGATTTAGATATGAGAACCTTTATTTGGTGGACTTTGATACTAGTGAAGCTCAATTGACAACATGCTTATTCACCAAATCAAGTATGGGTTGGCTATGGCATAGGCGCTTGGGACATGTTGGAATGAAGCAACTAAAGAGGCTAGTGAAGCATGACATGGTTAAAGGACTAAAAGATGTTCACTTTGAGAAAGACAAGCTATGTAGTGCATGTCAAATGGGAAAGCAAGTTGGTAACACTCATCCCAACAAAGGAATGATGAGCACTACACATGCACTTGAGTTGTTGCACATGGACTTGTTTGGACCAACTACATATGCAAGTATTGGAGGAAACAAATATGGCTTTGTCATAGTGGATGACTACACAAGATACACATGGGTCTTCTTTCTTGTTGACAAGAGTGAGGTGTTTGGCGTATTCAAAACCTTTGTCAAGAGAAGCCAAAATGAGTTTGATAGAAGAATCAAGAAAGTGAGAAGTGACAATGGAAGTGAGTTTAGAAACACAAGAGTTGATGAGCTATGTGATGAATTTGGAATCAAACATCAATTCTCGGCCATGTATACACCTCAATCCAATGGGATAGTTGAAAGGAAGAATAGGACACTCATTGACATGTCAAGATCCATGCTTAGTGAATACAATGTGAGTGATTCTTTTTTGGGCCAAAGCAATCAACACGGCGTGCTATTATAGCAACCAGCTCTATTGTCACCCTCTATTGAAGAAGACACCATATGAGCTCCTCAATGATAGAAAGCCCAACATTGCATATTTTCGGGTCTTTGGGTGCAAGTGCTACATATTGAAGAAGGGCACAAGACTTGGCAAGTTTGAAAAGAAGTGTGATGAAGGGTTCCTACTTGGTTACTCCACTACAAGCAAGGCATATAGAGTGTGGAACAACACTTCAAGAATAGTTGAAGAGGTCCATGATGTTGAGTTTGATGAAACCAATGGCTCACAAGAAGAACAAGACAACCTAAATGATGTGAGAGGAACACAATTGGTGGAAGCTATGAAGAACATGGATATTGGTGATATAAGGCCAAAGCAAGTGATTGATATAGAAGATGACAAAGATCAAGTGCTCTCTCCGCCAACCATTCTAAGCAATGATATTGCAAGCTCTAGTGCTTCTCATGATCAACAAGATGCAAATAGCTCTCAAGTGGCTCATCCAAGTGCAAGTATCCAATCACAAGAAATGCTCCAACCAACACATATTGCAAGAGATCATCCTTTAGATCAAATTGTTGGTGACATAAGGAGAGGTGTGCAAACAAGATCAAGATTGGCTTCATTTTGTGAACACTACTCATTTGTATCTTCTATTGAGCCAACCAAGATTGATGAAGCTTTGATGGATGTTGATTGGGTAAATGCAATGCATGAAGAGTTGAATAACTTTATCTGCAATGATGTTTGGGAGTTAGTGGAAATATCAAAGAACACAAATGTTATTGACACAAGATGGGTCTTCAGGAACAAGCAAGATGAAGATGGGATTGTAGTAAGGAACAAAGCAAGATTGGTTGCACAAGGGTACACTCAATTGGAAGGTATTGACTTTGGAGAAACCTATTGTTGGGAGAAGGGACCCTCGGCAGTGGCGCCGCGTGGGCTGAGCAGAAAAAAGGACCTTCGCGCGAGCCGCGCGCCCTCACAAAGCCTCGCCCTCCCGATAGTAGGGGCTCTTCTGGGTCGTTCGACTTAACCTTCGATAGCCTAACCTTCGGATGCAAATCCAACCCTCGGAGTTCGCTTTGTTTCTCGCAGGTAAAGGCGCTCCGAACATGTAATAAGTAACCTTCGCAGGCTCCGAAGCTTTGTCGTTGAGGCGTCAAGATTGGCAAGTGGCGAGGGGATGCTGACCCAAGGACCGGCGTAGGCGAAGGTCTGTTTTCCTTTGTTCTCTGTTGAAGGCAGACGGAGCAAGGTGGCGGCGGACAGGAGGAGGACCGATTAGGGTTTCCGCTTCTGTTGTATATTTATGGCTTTGCCCTTTCTGCCTATGTGGTGCCGGGGAATCTTTTTGTACCCTATTGTAATTATGCCAGCGCCCCTTGGTATTCCCTATAAATACCAAGGGGTGAACAGTGTAACGGGACAATTTTTTTGGAGCAGAGAAATATTTTCACCGCTTATTTCCTTGTACCAACGCCTTTACCTTCGCGCATAGCTGACCGTTGTCCACCCTCGCTCCGTGCCCCTGTTTGCTAACGGGGGCCGAGCAGGACTGAATCCAACACCTATGCACCGGTTGCTAGATTGGAGGCCATTAGAATCCTACTTGCATATGCTTGTTCACACAACATCAAGCTATATCAAATGGATGTCAAGAGTGCTTTTCTCAATGGATTCATCAATGAGCTAGTGTATGTTGAGCAACCTCCCAGATTTGAAGATTTGAAGAAGCCCAACCATGTGTACAAGCTCAAGAAGGCACTTTATGGGTTGAAGCAAGCACCAAGAGCATGGTATGAAAGATTGAGGGATTTCTTGTTAGCTAAAGGATTCAAGATTGGGAAGGTTGACACCACTCTCTTCACCAAGAATATTGGAAGTGACTTGTTTGTGTTGCAAATCTATGTGGATGACATCATATTTGGATCAACCAACCAAAACTTTTGTAAAGAGTTTGGAGAGATGATGGCTAAAGAGTTTGAGATGTCTATGATTGGAGAGCTTAGTTACTTCCTTGGTCTACAAATCAAGCAAATGAAGAAAGGCACATTTGTTAGTCAAGGCAAGTACATCAAGGACATGCTCAAGAAGTTTGGGTTAGATGAAGCAAAAGCAATAACCACTCCAATGGGCACAAATGGACATTTGGATAGTGACTCTAGTGACGACATGGTGGATCAAAAGCTATATCGGTCAATGATTGGAAGCCTACTCTATGTGACCGCATCAAGGCCGGATGTCATGTTTAGTGTGTGCATGTGTGCAAGGTTCCAAGCCTCACCAAGAGAAAGTCATTTGAAGGCAACCAAAAGAATATTGAGATATTTGAAGCACACTCCAAATGTTGGACTATGGTATCCCAAGGGCTCTCAATTTGAATTGATTGGATACTCGGATTCTGATTATGCGGGATGCAAGGTGGATAGGAAGAGCACTTCGGGCACTTGTCAATTGCTTGGAAGATCACTTGTCTCATGGTCATCAAAGAAGCAAAATAGTGTTGCACTCTCTACCGCCGAAGCCGAATACATATCCACGGGTAGTTGTTGTGCACAATTGCTATGGATGAAAGCAACATTGCAAGATTATGGAGTCAAGTTTGGACAAGTCCCATTGCTTTGTGATAATGAGAGCGCCGTCAAAATAGCCACCAACCCGGTTCAACATTCAAGAACAAAGCACATTGACATAAGGCATCACTTCATTAGAGATCATCAAGCAAAGAAAGACATATCTATTGAAAGTGTGGGCACCGATGATCAACTTGCCGATATCTTCACCAAGCCACTAGATGAAAGAAGGTTTTGCAAGCTAAGGAATGAATTGAATATCCTAGACTTCTCCAACATGAGTTGAATGCACCCCCACTTATGACGACATGCCTCTCCTCCAAGATAGCAAAGGTGAAATTGTTTGCCATGTGCATTCATTCTTATTAGGTTGTGATCTAGTTCATATAGCCATCACTTTGCTTATTTAGGCTCATTCATGGTAAATCAAAAGAATTCTATGTTTGACTTGATCTAGTGGTAGCATATAACTTGTTTGTGAGCTTGTAACTCTAGTGTTTGGTCTAATAAGTGAGCAATGGGTGTTTAACCAACGTGAGTAAGATAACCATTGTAAGATGTGTGAAGAAGCTTACTCTAGAGCAAACCGTGTTAAAAATCCTATGCTCATGAGCTAGATTAAGCCATAACTTGACTTAGTTTTGATCCCCACATATGAATCTCATGATGGAAAGATTGTCTCCTTTCATTAAACCATGCCCCACCTTTATGGTAAGTTGTTGACAAAGGGGGAGAAAATGATGACAAAGATATGAAGGGGAGAAAATGCTATAAAGATAAAAAGACATGCTAAGTAAACCTTTAAGTGGGATCAGAGCATACATATAGGGGGAGCAAGTTCATAAACATGTATGTTGCATTTGAAATGTGCATATTCATATGTTTGATTGCAATGCATAAGCAATTTATTTTGATTTTTATGATATTCATGCTTATGTGGTGAATGCTAGTGTTAGAACATGATTGATGATTGTTGGTAGTTCTTAGCTTCACTAAAGATAGTGCTAGGCAACTATCCCCGGTAACGGCCCAGGAATGCTTGTTGGCACTTACTAACGTTGTCACTAGGAGTAGACTATGGAGTCTATTCCCGGCAATGACGTCAGAAGTGCTTGAAGCAAGACTGGTCACTATACCTAAAGGAGTGGAGCTAAAGCTGCTATCTACTAATGCCAAACGGGGTTGTCAATCCCGACACTAGTAGGAGCTAGCTAGAGTGAATGCAATCTACCAGGAGGAGATTCTGCAAGCGCACAGAACTATCGTAGTAGCACTTCGCCTGGGAGTACCAGGTGTCGATTTATTTGATCCCAAGGGAAGGCTAGGGTGGTGAATGAGTTGAGTCAAGGAGGGGATGAGAGTCGATGAAATAAGAAAAGAGAAAAGGGGAGAAGAGAAGATGGAAGGCTAGAAAGAATATATGGATGGCTAGGTAAGGATGAAAGGAATGGCTAAGGTAAGGTGGATGTCTAGATAGATTGATAGGTAAGAATATATGTCAAGATGTGCATGTGTGGTTATGTGGAAGTGTATAGAGGGATATTTCATAATCCTTCCTAGTTGATTCCTAGGGTCTAGAGCTAATGATAATTCTCTCTCTCTCTTTTTTTGGATACAGAGTGAGTGGACAAAAGATGTGTCCTCACACTTTCTTAGGACATAGTCCTCTCTTGAGCTACTTTGCTCACTTTTTTTTCAGAACATAGTCCTTTCTTGAGCTACTTTGCTCATTTTTTTCTCTCTCTCTCTTTTAGCTCTAGATTTCCCCAGGTTATCTATAGGAAAGGATTTTTGAAATGAATAGGGAAAGGGAGAGAAATGCTTATTCCTAGTGTAGGAGTAAACATAAGGCTAGCAATGGGATGTTTGGTAGGGTATTGCATATCTCCGGTGTAGAGAATAAGCAATTTATTTGGTGGTTGCAAACTTCCGGAGTGGATAGTAGGCAATTTATGGTGGGTGTACGTGAATCTTGATTCAAAAGTTATGATAAGCTTCTCTACTAAGATCTATGAGGTCTAACAAAGCTCAACACAAACAAAGCTCTATGTGGTTTTGACTAATGACTAGCAAATATTTGGCTGGTGGTGGGATGGGATAAAATCTAGGAGGCACTTTTAGCAAGGTTTTCATAATTTTTAAAAGAAATCCTCCAGATTTTGTCCTAATTTCACCTTAACAAGTTTAAAGAATTACTCCATTTCTTACTAACTTTACTCACTAAGCATGATTTTAGTTAAAGCATGTGCAACCCAAAAAAGCTACAACTTAGATAATACCAGTTATTCAAACCATAGCAATAGCATTTGCATGACATATTTCAAATCTTATTCAGGTTTCAACATGTTTAAGCAGATTTTATCAATATTATTCATGGAATGGATACTTAGGCAAGCATATGACATTCAAAGAGATATAGAATTTAAGAACTGAATGTAAAGGGTAGGCTTGAGACATACCTTATTGGAGCGGGAATCTCCCCCAAGCTGGCTTCTTGCTTGGTGAAAGGCCTTCTTCTTCTCAGTCGGAGCTCTTGTTCTCATTTTTATTAAAAGGGAAACTATCTAATGTTGTGAAAAGGGAAACTATCCTATGATATTATTCTAACTAAGTTAACATATACCTATGCATATAACTAATGATAACTGATTTTTTTTAGTTGCATGCATGGCATATGTTATTTATTCGAAAAGGGAAATAAAAATTAAAAGTAAACCATACCTTAGGTCCATGGAGTTTCATCCTTATCGGGTGGATCTTCTTCCTTGGGCACTTCTTCTCTTAGTACTCCATCTGGTTCTTCTTCTTTTGGCACCTCTCCTTTGTTATGTGAATCACACAACTTAGAAGGAGGTGGTTCTTTCTTTCTGTTCCACCTTGTTCCTGGGCGCCTCTTCTTGGTATGAACGGGTTTTGCTACCTGTATGTTAGCGACATATGCGGGACCACGGGAGAAGGAGAATATTTCCTTCCTCCCTCCTAATGTCATTTGAATTTTACCAGTCCCGACATATATGCAAGCATTAACAGTATTCAAGAAAGGTCTACCCAAAATTAAAGGCACATCTTTCCTATTTCCCATATCTAATATTATGAAATCAGCAGGAACGTAGGAGCCTCTAATATGAACAGGTAAATCATTAACTATTCCTTCTACATAGCAAGTGGATTGATCAGCTAGCACAACATAGACAGATGTGGATGACATGGGTGGAAAGAATGAGTTTTCATAAAAATCTTTAGACAGAATGTTCACACTCGATCCTAAATCACACATGGCATTTTTAAAGACTTCACCAAAGATTGAGCATCTAATTATGGGACTACCAGGATCACCCTTTTTAATAGTCATGGTTTGATCTTCATAATAGTTAAAATAATTAATTTCAACCATATTAGCAGTTTCCATGTCAGGTTTAGCAGGAATTTTACCAGATTCAAAAGATGGTATGATAGCAGCAAGTTGAGCTAATTGGGTTTCTAACATCTTATTAAAGCTAAGTTGATTTTTCAGAGCAGATGAGAAATCTTCCAATTTAGCATTTATATTCTCAAGGGTTTTATCATTCATCATTAATTTCTTATTCAAAAATTCAATAGTTCTACCTTGTGAGTAAACTAAATCTTTTAAGAATGAGAAATTATCAGAATTATGAAAATTAGAGCGAGGGAATGAATTGTTACCTTGAGAATTGGAGTGCTGATTCCATCCTTGATTTGGTTGACGGAAACCGTTGTTGTTGTTGATGAAGTTCAAATCTTCATGTAGCTCGGTGCAGTAGTTCCCAGAATGTCCGGTTTCTCCACAGACTTCACAAGTCATGTAGGATTCCAGAGATTGGACACTCTCTTATTGGTTCATCTTCTCACAGCTGTCCAGTTTCTTTGCCAGCAGGTCCATCTTGGCCACGATCATGTCGGCCTCCTTAAGGGAATGCATACCTTGCTTACGGGGCTGCAGTCTCTCGTCATTCCATCCTTGGTTTGACACCATCTTCTCTATGAGAGCCTTAGCATCTGCAACATTCAAAGAAAAGAATGCACCGCCGGCAGCAGCATCCAAATGGCTTCTAGAGATTGGGGTTAGGCCATGGTAGAAGTTCTGGATCAAGAGCCATTCCTCCATACCATGGTGCGGACAAGCAGCGATATACTCTTGCAACCTCTCCCAAGCCTCGGGAATAGATTCCTCGGCTTGTTGCATAAAGCTGGAGATCTTGTTGCGAAGAGCATTCGTCTTGCCCATAGGAAAGAACTTGGCGAGAAAGGCATTGGAACATTTGTCCCATGTGTCTACAGCGTTGCGATCGGTATAGAACCATTGCTTCACTTTTCCTAGCAAAGAGAAAGGAAAGAGACGAAGACGGATGGCTTCTTGGGTTATCCCCTTAATGGTGAAGGTGCCGCAAATCTCCAAGAACTGTTGGAGGTGAGCATTGGCATCCTCATGAGCCTTGCCACAGAACGGGCTAGCTTGGACCATCGTGATCAGAGCCGGTTTCAACTCAAAATTGAGGTTGGCTTCGATCACGTCTGGTCCCATCGCTATATTAGCGGCAGAAAGAGCAGAGAATTCACGAATGGCTTTGTTGGCCATCGCGAAGATAGAACGAGCTAAGAAAGAAAGAAGTTGAAAAAGATGAAGGAAAAAGATAAGAAGAGTCAAAGAAAGAAAGAATGGGTTAGGATGGGATTCGCTAAGCGGGAGCTTAAGCGAGGATAAATTCGACACGGACTCAACCGATACACCGAATGCCTTCCCCGGCAACGGCGCCAGAAATGCTTGTTGGTAGTTCTTAGCCTCACTAAAGATAGTGTTAGGCAACTATCCCCGGTAACAGCCCAGGAATGCTTGTTGGCACTTACTAACGTTGTCACTAGGAGTAGACTATGGAGTCTATTCCTGGCAACGACGTCAGAAGTGCTTGAAGCAAGTCCAGTCACTATACCTAAAGGAGTGAAGCTAAAGCAGCTATCTACTAATGCCAAGCGGGGTTGTCAATCCCGACACTAGTAGGAGCTAGCTAGAGAGAATGCAATCTACCAGGAGGAGATTCTACAAGCGCACAGAACAATCGTAGTAGCACTTCGCTTGGGAGTACCAGGTGTCGATTTATTTGATCCCAAGGGAAGGCTAGGGTGGTGGATGAGTTGAGTCAAGGAGGGGATGAGAGTCGAAGAAAAGAGAAAAGGAAAAGGGGAGAAGGGAAGATGAAAGGCTAGAAAGAATGTATGGGTGGCTAGGTAAGGATGAAATGGATGGCTAAGGTAAGGAGGATAGATAGATAGGTAAAGGGTGTAGGATAACTAAAGGTAACTAGGATAACTAAGGATAGCTAGGTAACTGTAACACCCCTGGTGTTTAGTATGTAATTAACTTGACATATCATCATTATCATCATTAAGCATCCTGATCATGAGTTCATGTGTATGCATTTTGCTAGTGTGTTATTTTATGTGGTTTATCTCTATTACAAAAACCCTATTTAGCCCACTTCTCTCTTCTAGGGCAAAATGGTAATTTCACCTCTGTGCCTAGCTTTGGGTGATTCTTGTTCAGTTGGATGATTTGAAGTGTTGTTGTGTTGGCCAAAGTTCAAAAATCAGATTTTGAATTTCAAAACCCTTTGCAAAACCCTGATTTCCAAATCCTGGATTTTATCCCTCTTTTTGTAATTCAAAAATTATTCAAAATTTGGGGTTGGTCCAAAAAGCAAAGTTGTAGATCTTTCAGAGAGAAACAACTTTGGTATTTACAAATTTTCAAGTTGCAGTACAAAATTTTGAGTTATTTCAAATTCAATCAAACTTCAGTTTTTGCCCCCTTTTCAGTTTTCAAAATAAGTTCAAAAACTAATGAGTTTCTGGAAAAGTGTATAATAGCAAAGTTGTAGGTTTTGATAAAAGGAACAACTTTCATGTTGACAGATTTTCAAGTTTCAGTTTGAAATCCAGAGTAATGTTGAATTGATTCAAATTTCAAAAGTGTCCCCTTTTCTGTTTTCAAATGTTGTTCAAAAACTATTTGGAATTTGAAAATGTTCATATTGACAAAGTTGTAGATCTCGTTTTTCTGAGCAACTTTGGTGTTTTGAGTTTTTGTCGCACAGTTCAAATGTTGGGAGAAATTCGCAAAATACAAAACCTGCTCAAAGTCAAACCCTAGACCTACCTACTGTTTATCTTCTCCGGTAGGGGGGGGGGGGCCCGGCCATGGCGCACCCACCGGCAGCTCGCGCGCCGCGCGCCTGGCTGCTCCCCACGCGACCTCAACCTGCCGCCGCTGTTCCCCGGTCTCCTCCGCGTCCGCGCATGCGAGCGCTGACCCCTCGCGCGTCCCCCACTGTCCGCAGCGTCTCGCCGCCGCGTGTTCACCGCCGGCGAACACAACGCCCGGACCCCGAACGCCAAATCGCTGACCCTCGGCCTCGCAATCGATTGCGCACGCGCTGAGCAGCATTATCCTCGCCAGAGCACGCTCCGCCAGCCTCTCTCCGCGGCTATAAAAGACCCGACGATGTCGCCGGAATTCCACACCACATCCGCCACCGTCGCCAGCCCACACCAGCGCCTCCCGAGCTCAACCATCTAGCTCAGGAGCTCCGCCGTGTCCTTGTGTTGCTTCACCACCCTCCAATTTCACCTCTACCGCTCTCAATCGCCCGGCGTAGCTCGTCGTTGCCGTCTCCGGCAAGAATCCGGCGAGCTCGGGTTCGTAAAATTCGCCGTCTCCGGCGTTGATCATCTCCCTCCGACCACCGCATCACCTTCCCTACCCCCGTGCGACTCTAACCCAGTTGTCACGGCTCCGTTTGTTACACAGGGACACCGGAACGCCAGTTCGCCGCCGTTCGTCCCGCCGAAGAGCCCGCCTCCGTCGACCTCCTAGCTCCGGTTATCCCCTCGCCTCGCCACCGTGCGTCATCGACTGCCGGTGAGCTCCTGAACCTCTCCATGCCCTTGGTTTCGGCCGCGAGCCCCTGCCGTGGCCGGAACGACGTCTCGCCGCCGCGGGGTGACCGCCGGCGTCGCGAGGAAGACGAACAGTGTCTTTTCTCTTTTTCTCCAAACATGTGAATAGTGTTCAGATTTCATATTTTTGTGTGATTTTCTGTGTTGATCCATAAATGCTGAAATTTTTGTGGTAGACTCTTTATGCTCTGAAGTATTTTATAAAAATATAAAACTTGACTTTTCTGCAAAAATTTGAAAATGAAAAATCCTCCTTTTAATTGAAAAATGAAGACTTTGGTATTTTTAGAGAGTGTTCTGTAGTTCCAAAAATCTTGAGATAATTTTTGCAAGCTAGTTGGGTCATGATGAGTCTCTGGTAAAATTTTGAAGTCATTTGGAACAAGTTGATTTTTAGGCTTTATTTTAATTAAGGAATAGTGCCTTTATGAATTAAATGTCTAGAGTTAATTGAGCACCTTAATGACCTCCAAAGATTATGAAATTTGTTTTGCCATATACTTGTACCCTAATGAACGTGTATGATTAATTTGGTAATTTTTGGAGCACCTTCATAAAATGACCTTTTAAATAAATTAAGAAAATAGAAAAGGTGGATTAGGGTTAGTAATAGATGTTTGATGATGTGATCTTTGGATTGATTGATGTTCATAGACCCCTACCCTTTGGTCTATGATGTTTGTGATGCTATGATTGGTCGATGCTTAGGATAGTTTGATAAAGTCAAGATAAACAAATTTTGCTTAAGGAAGAAATGGTTACTTTTATGCTCAACCTAGATTTCGATTATGTCTTGCCTTAAGAGTAATCTTGAATCTGTGGTTTTTTTTGTCTTGCACCCTTAGTCCATGTCATCATTCTCATGAGCATTCATCATTGCATCCGTATAGTTGACGAAGAAGGACCCGAAGTCGAGGTAGCCGTCGAAGGATCTGTCCCCGAGGCAACTCCGAGCTCCAACACCTTTACCTACCCCGACCCTGCTCTTTTTGCCGTCCAAGGCAAGCCCCGGTGCATTTAACCCTACCTTGTTTTTATAAATGTTTTCTTTACATGTTTTGAGTTAAATTATTGCATTAGGTTGATAGGAGTTGAGTGAAACCCTATCTGATGCATTATCTACCTTGACCAATGATACACCCGATACCTGCTTTTCAAAAACTATTGCAAAATGCTTAGCAATGCTATATGATAGATTTGCAATAAAATTGCCAATTTCAAAGTGTGATCACTTTAAGAATATTTATGGGAATTTCTGGTTTACTCCCACTATTGGCTAAGTAACTGATCCGTACCTAGTCAATGGGAAGGAGAGGTTGTCCTTGCGTACGGTGCCGTCATGTTGTAGTCCGGGACTCAACAGTTGACACTGACCGGGACAGGGTTGAAAAACTGACAGGACCTGTACTCTTGGGTTAGAGGCCCGAGGTGCTTGTCGCTGGCTGGAAAATTTAGGGACCACCTGTATGGGGGCCTGATTGTCTAAGACTTGCAACTATTCACATACTACGGAAAGCTTCGGCTCCGAGGAATCCTTTATTGGACCGACAACCGCGCACTGGGAGTGGAGAGATGGCGGAAGTAGCATGTACCCACGTGGGTTAGAGGCCCGGATTGGAGTGGTGTACTGTACTTCCGGGTGGCGTAGGACCGGGACCAATCTTGGAGGAATCGTGGTAGACGAGTTGGCATATGCAAGCTTGGGTGCTACATATGCAGTGTGGATAGGGACCCTCAGCTGAGTATTATTTATCCGGATTAACGCTGCTCCTCGGTTATGGAGACTTAGTCACTGACTGTCAACAGGGAGTGGTTCTCAACTAGGTCTGTTTTGGAAAGTAAAATGAATCAAGGATTATGATGGAACAAGGAATACTGAATCTTTCAAAATAAAAATAAGGTTTACCAAAAATGCTTTTCTGCAAAATACTTGAACTTGCTTAAGCCTTACCTTGACTACCCTAAGCCTGCATTCCTGAGTCTTCTCCCTTTTCTTTAGTCGGGTAAGTCTTGTGGAGTACCTTTGTACTCAGGGTTCTTTTACCCATGTTGCAGGTATGGCAGATCCCACAGTATGCCTTGGACCCTGCTGTGTGACTGTGGTTCAGGATGAGGCCGATGAGGCCGATGAGTGATTATCCACCCTTGGGCTGGGTGATGTATCTTTATCTTTTAGTTGTTGTCATATGCTACCCTGCCAACTCTATTTGAACTATGGTCTGTAATAACTTCACTTTAAGTTTATGTTGAACACTGGTTTGTAAAACTATTGTTATTTAAGTCTTCCGCTATTTACTCCGATGTTATTTGTCAAAATGTTCAAGAGATTGTAACTGAATTGTGAGTTGATCCTGCGGACATCGGGCACTGATGTAGCCCAGTGGCGAACCCGGTCTTAATCTCTTGGCTGGACGGATCGACTGTCAGTGGTTGATAGTGATCGGTGGGCCATGGGATTAGGGCCGTTACGTCACAGAGTGGTATCAGAGCATCTCACTACGATGTTGCAATCTTTTTGCGAAAACTTCAAAAGGTTTTAAGTCCAAAAACTAAACTTGACTATTTTGAGTCCAAATTGCTTCTCTCATCTCATCTTGTCTTTGGCAACTAGTAGCAAGACAACTTGTATAAGCCCTATGTACTTTATCTTAGTAGTTGCATCGCCTTGTTCCGTAGGAACGAATCATGCATCATGTCATAATCACTTAAGATAATAACTTCTTCTCTAGTCGGTTGGGTTAGTATGCCTTTACCTTTTTCTTGCTAGCCTTTCTCACCTAAAAACTCTTGTCCAGATGGTCATCCTCAAGCGGACTGCTCGCAAGTCAACTGGACCAAACGGTGTGCCGCGTCACCAGCTGGCGCCACGCACAGGAGAAGAGACTGGAGAATCCTCCAATGGACGTCGTGTTCCCCGCCGCAACCGCAAGCAGCTGAAGGAGGAGATCAAGAACCTGAAGGCTGAGATGGAGAACATGGAGCATGACTTCTATCTTTCCCGCATGGAGTTTTATGAGGCACGAGCTTCCCTGGAGCAGGCTAATCGGAACACCGTTCGCGCTATCGAGCAGCGCAACGAGGCTTGGAACCGCGAGGACATCGCCAGAGCCCAACTCCATGGACTGCAGCAGTACACTGCCCAGGTTGAGGAGTACAATGTTATACTTCATGAGGAGGTACATCAGCTGTACGACCAGCTTCACCCCATGATTCCACCTGTTGCTGAGGATCCAGAAGATGGAGTCGTGGAGGAACCTGAAGTGGAACAAGGGCCAGTCCAGAACATAGAAGTGGAACCTGCTGAAGATGTTCATGTTGAAGATGGAGATGAGGAGGAAGAGCCTGAGCTTATCATCGAGGATGATGATGATGAAGAGATGATCATCATCGATGACGACTAGTTTCCTTGTGTCTGTACCATCTGCTCACCTAAAGCCTTAGTCTAGGTTTGGGGCGTTAGTTGGTCTTCTGTCTAGCCCAGTTTGTATCGTGTCGTGTACCTTTCCTTTGTCAGTTGGTGGTCATCTATCGAACCTTTGTATCAGTTATCTATCTTTGCATCAATGAATCGTGTCAGTCAGTTTCGTTCAAAAGCAATCTTTGGATGCTAAGTTCCCAAATTCTTAACAGATGCCTGTCAATACCCGCACTGGAGCCGGAAGTTCCGGAGGTGCCAACCTTCCAAACCCTCCACCAGTTCCTGCTACCCTGGCAGATGCCATTGCCGCTTTGGCCGCCGCTGCCAACCTAATGGCTCAGAACCAAGGACATCAGAATTTTGGTCACCGTGGTCGTCACAACCAAGAGACCACCTATGTGGAGTTCACTGAAACCCGTCCACCGGTTTTCACCAGAGCCGATGAACCCCTCGAAGCTGATGATTGGCTCCGCACCATGGAGCAGAAGTTTAGTCTCATCCGATGCACTGAAATCCAGAAGCCCCGGTTTGCTTCTCAGCAGCTTCGTGGTCCAGCAAGTGCTTGGTATGCCAACCTCTTGGCTGCCCAACCTGAAGGTCATGAGTTGACCTGGGAGGAGTTCCGCACCGCTTTCCGTGCACACCACATTCCGTCAGGTCTGATGAGGATGAAGCTCGACCAATTCCTAGCCCTGCAGCAGAAGGAATCCACTGTAATGCAGTACGTGGGTCAGTTCAACCACCTGAGCCAGTATGCCTCCGACTATGTCAACACGGAGGAGAAGAAGAGAGATTGTTTTCTCAGGGGTCTGCACCCTAAGATTCGCAGAGGTTTATCCAACAACCTCAACGGGTCTTATCATGATGTTGTTGACCGTGCTGTCGCTTTCGAGGAAAGCAACCGTCAGTACCAAGAGGAGAAGAAGAAGAAGAAGGCTGGGTCTAGCAGCTTCTCCAGCAATCGCAAGCGCCCAAGAGTCATCTACCACCCCAGCCACCACCAAAACCGTGCACCATATCCCCATCAGCAAGTGGTCGTTCGTACCGCGGCCACCACTCATAACGCCAACCAGCAAAGTGCCACTCAGCCGAACGCCCCAGGTGTTCGTATCACCGCCCCTCAAACAGCTTACAACCATCCATGCTACAACTGTGGCCAAGTTGGTCACTGGTCTCGCGATTGTCCAAAGCCCAAGAAGAATGCCCAGCATGCACAGAAAGGCCCTGGAGGATCACAGCAGCAGCACCGTGCACCGCAGCAGCACGTCCAGAAGGGCAAGTTTGTCAAGAAACACGGGCAAGTCTACTTCACCACCGTCAGTAACATCCCGGAAGGAGAGCCCGTCATGCTCGGTAGGTTCCCTGTTGCCAATCATCCTGCAGTCGTCTTGTTTGATTCTGGTGCATCGCATTCCTTCATCAGTCGCACTTTTGTCATCAAGCATGAGTTACCCATGGGGGAGTTAAAAGAAAGTTTCTGTATACTTTCGCCTGGAGGGCGGATAAATACTAAGGAAGTGGTCCGCAGTATACCAGTAATGTTGGGGGAACATGTCTTTCCTACCACCATGATAGTACTGCGCGATCAAGAGATAGATGTCATCTTAGGCATGAATTGGATGTGTCAGTATAAAGCCATGATAGACATCTTGAATAGAGTTGTGAGAGTGGATATTCCTAACAGCAGCTCCAAACTCCTTCTCCAACTTCCTATGCCTCAAAAACCAGCAACCACCCAGTTGAATGCCACATGTGTTCCGGAAGTCAGGGATATTCCCGTGGTCTGTGAGTTCCCTGATGTCTTCCCAGAAGATCTACCCGGTCTACCTCCCGACCGCAATGTTGAGTTTGCCATAGAGCTAAAGCCCGGGACTGCTCCTATATCCCGTAGAGCTTATCGAATGCCTCCCAGAGAGTTGGCAGAGCTGAAGATCCAATTGCAAGAGCTTTTGGACAAGGGTCTCATTCGCCCAAGTTCATCTCCTTGGGGCTGTCCTGCTATCTTTGTGAAGAAGAAGGACAAAAGTCTTCGTCTGTGCGTTGACTATCGCCCGCTCAACGAGGTCACCATCAAAAATAAATATCCCTTGCCTCGCATTGACCTTCTTTTCGACCAGCTGTCTGGAGCCAGAGTGTTCTCTAAGATTGATCTCAGATCTGGCTATCACCAAATAAAAATCCGTCCAGAAGACATTCCTAAAACAGCTTTCACCACCAGATACGGCTTATATGAGTACTTGGTCATGTCCTTCGGTTTGACCAATGCCCCCGCTCATTTCATGTATCTCATGAACTCTGTGTTCATGCCAGAGCTCGATAAGTTTGTAGTCGTGTTCATTGACGACATCCTTGTCTATTCAAGAACTCCTGAAGATCACGCCAAACATCTTCGAATCGTTCTCTCTCGTCTCAGAGATCACCAGCTGTATGCCAAGTTCAGCAAATGTGAATTCTGGCTAGATCGAATTCAATTCCTTGGTCATGTCCTGTCCGCTGAAGGTGTGTCAGTTGACCCTGAAAAAGTGTCAGATATCTTGGATTGGAAGCCGCCTACCACTGTCCGCGAAGTTCGCAGCTTCATGGGAATGGCTGGATACTATCGTCGATTCATCCCAGATTTCTCCAGAGTCGCCAAGCCTATCACAGAGTTGTTGAAGAATTCCGTGGATTTCGTTTGGTCACCAGCCTGTGAGCAAGCCTTTCAAGCCCTGAAGAAACTGCTAACTACATCACCAGTCCTAGCTCAACCTGATATCGAGAAACCCTTCGATGTATACTGTGATGCATCTGGTACTGGTTTGGGCTGTGTTTTGATGCAAGAAGGACGAGTAATCGCTTATGCCTCACGACAGCTTAAGCGACATGAGGAAAACTACCCAACCCATGATCTTGAGCTAGCAGCAGTCGTGCATGCCTTGAAGATTTGGCGTCACTATCTGTTGGGCAGTACCTGCAATATGTATACGGATCACAAGAGCCTAAAGTATATCTTCACTCAAGAAGAATTGAATATGAGGCAGAGAAGATGGCTTGAGCTGATTAAAGATTATGATCTCGAAGTACATTACCATCCTGGTAAGGCAAATGTAGTTGCCGATGCCCTCAGTCGCAAGTCATACTGCAACTGTCTGACGTTGAAACCCCATGATCTTTCCTTGTGCCATGAACTTGAAAGGATGGGTATCAAAATGACCCCGCAAGGAAGCCTGAACAATGTCAGCATAGAAACATCCATCAAGGATCAAGTCATTGCTGCTCAGAAGGATAACCCTGGGATCAAGCACATCATCGAAAAGGTCCAGACCGGAAAGGCTGATTGCTTCAGGATCGATGATGTAGGAGTTGTTTGGTTCAAGAACCGTTTAGTAGTTCCCAAGGTGCCTGAATTGAGACAGTTAATCCTTGATGAAGCACACCTGACCAGATTCTCTATTCACCCCGGCAGCAACAAGATGTACCAAGATTTGAAGCAGAGATTCTGGTGGACTAAAATGAAGATTGAAATTGCCCGGTATGTCGCTCAGTGTGATACCTGCCAAAGAGTCAAGGCAGTACACATGAAGCCTGGAGGAGAATTACAACCTTTGCCAGTACCCGCTTGGAAATGGGACGACATTAGTATGGATTTTGTCAATGGACTACCCAAGACCCAGAAAGGTTTTGATTCCATTTGGGTGATCGTGGATCGTCTCACTAAACAAGCTCACTTTCTGCCAGTGAAGACCAGTTACACCGTCCCTATGTATGCCGCCTTGTACAAGAATCACATAGTGAAACTTCATGGCATACCCAAGAGCATTGTCTCTGACCGTGGTACCCAGTTTGTCGCTAAGTTTTGGAAAGTGTTCCATACCTCACTTGGAACCAAGCTTTTGCATAGTACGGCATATCATCCGCAAACTGATGGACAAACTGAGCGAGTCAACCAAGTGCTGGAGGACATGTTGAGAGCCTGTGTTCTTACCTTCGCAGATACTTGGGATGACTGTTTGCCTTTGGCAGAGTTCTCTTATAATAACAGTTACCAAGAGAGCATCAAGATGGCACCATTTGAAGCACTGTACGGTCGTCGTTGTCGTACACCCCTCAGTTGGTCTGAGCCCGGAGAAAGAGAATTCTTTGGAGTTGACCTGGTCAAGGATATGGAAGAGAAAGTCAAGCAGATACAGGAGAATATGAAGATTGCCCAATCTCGACAGAAGAGCTACGCTGACAAGAGACGTCGACCTCTGAAGTTTCAAGTTGGAGATTATGTATATCTCAAGGTCTCACCAACCAAAGGAGTCACTCGCTTTGGAGTCAAAGGAAAGTTAGCACCTCGCTACATTGGCCCGTTTGAGATTTTGGAATGTTGTGGCAAGGTAGCTTACAAGCTGAAGTTGCCCGATCATCTCTCCGCTGTCCACGATGTTTTCCATGTCTCCCAACTCAAGAAGTGTCTCAGAGTACCAGAACATGTCGTGGAAGTTGAAGGCGTCGAGCTAGAGCCTGATCTATCCTACTCAGAATATCCAGTTCGCGTGTTGGACCACAAGGATCGCGTTACCCGAAGAACCACCACAAGATGGTACAAAATCCAGTGGAACCAGCACTCTGAAGAAGAAGCTACTTGGGGATCTGAAGACTTCTTAGCAAAGAACTACCCCGACTTTCTCGAATCTCTTTCCATGTAAAGTTTTGCCTTTATCCCTTCTTTGTCTTTTCTTAAGACGTGGAATCTCGGGGCGAGATTTCTTTAAGGGGGGGAGGCTGTAACACCCCTGGTGTTTAGTATGTAATTAACTTGACATATCATCATTATCATCATTAAGCATCCTGATCATGAGTTCATGTGTATGCATTTTGCTAGTGTGTTATTTTATGTGGTTTATCTCTATTACAAAAACCCTATTTAGCCCACTTCTCTCTTCTAGGGCAAAATGGTAATTTCACCTCTGTGCCTAGCTTTGGGTGATTCTTGTTCAGTTGGATGATTTGAAGTGTTGTTGTGTTGGCCAAAGTTCAAAAATCAGATTTTGAATTTCAAAACCCTTTGCAAAACCCTGATTTCCAAATCCTGGATTTTATCCCTCTTTTTGTAATTCAAAAATTATTCAAAATTTGGGGTTGGTCCAAAAAGCAAAGTTGTAGATCTTTCAGAGAGAAACAACTTTGGTATTTACAAATTTTCAAGTTGCAGTACAAAATTTTGAGTTATTTCAAATTCAATCAAACTTCAGTTTTTGCCCCCTTTTCAGTTTTCAAAATAAGTTCAAAAACTAATGAGTTTCTGGAAAAGTGTATAATAGCAAAGTTGTAGGTTTTGATAAAAGGAACAACTTTCATGTTGACAGATTTTCAAGTTTCAGTTTGAAATCCAGAGTAATGTTGAATTGATTCAAATTTCAAAAGTGTCCCCTTTTCTGTTTTCAAATGTTGTTCAAAAACTATTTGGAATTTGAAAATGTTCATATTGACAAAGTTGTAGATCTCGTTTTTCTGAGCAACTTTGGTGTTTTGAGTTTTTGTCGCACAGTTCAAATGTTGGGAGAAATTCGCAAAATACAAAACCTGCTCAAAGTCAAACCCTAGACCTACCTACTGTTTATCTTCTCCGGTAGGGGGGGGGGGGCCCGGCCATGGCGCACCCACCGGCAGCTCGCGCGCCGCGCGCCTGGCTGCTCCCCACGCGACCTCAACCTGCCGCCGCTGTTCCCCGGTCTCCTCCGCGTCCGCGCATGCGAGCGCTGACCCCTCGCGCGTCCCCCACTGTCCGCAGCGTCTCGCCGCCGCGTGTTCACCGCCGGCGAACACAACGCCCGGACCCCGAACGCCAAATCGCTGACCCTCGGCCTCGCAATCGATTGCGCACGCGCTGAGCAGCATTATCCTCGCCAGAGCACGCTCCGCCAGCCTCTCTCCGCGGCTATAAAAGACCCGACGATGTCGCCGGAATTCCACACCACATCCGCCACCGTCGCCAGCCCACACCAGCGCCTCCCGAGCTCAACCATCTAGCTCAGGAGCTCCGCCGTGTCCTTGTGTTGCTTCACCACCCTCCAATTTCACCTCTACCGCTCTCAATCGCCCGGCGTAGCTCGTCGTTGCCGTCTCCGGCAAGAATCCGGCGAGCTCGGGTTCGTAAAATTCGCCGTCTCCGGCGTTGATCATCTCCCTCCGACCACCGCATCACCTTCCCTACCCCCGTGCGACTCTAACCCAGTTGTCACGGCTCCGTTTGTTACACAGGGACACCGGAACGCCAGTTCGCCGCCGTTCGTCCCGCCGAAGAGCCCGCCTCCGTCGACCTCCTAGCTCCGGTTATCCCCTCGCCTCGCCACCGTGCGTCATCGACTGCCGGTGAGCTCCTGAACCTCTCCATGCCCTTGGTTTCGGCCGCGAGCCCCTGCCGTGGCCGGAACGACGTCTCGCCGCCGCGGGGTGACCGCCGGCGTCGCGAGGAAGACGAACAGTGTCTTTTCTCTTTTTCTCCAAACATGTGAATAGTGTTCAGATTTCATATTTTTGTGTGATTTTCTGTGTTGATCCATAAATGCTGAAATTTTTGTGGTAGACTCTTTATGCTCTGAAGTATTTTATAAAAATATAAAACTTGACTTTTCTGCAAAAATTTGAAAATGAAAAATCCTCCTTTTAATTGAAAAATGAAGACTTTGGTATTTTTAGAGAGTGTTCTGTAGTTCCAAAAATCTTGAGATAATTTTTGCAAGCTAGTTGGGTCATGATGAGTCTCTGGTAAAATTTTGAAGTCATTTGGAACAAGTTGATTTTTAGGCTTTATTTTAATTAAGGAATAGTGCCTTTATGAATTAAATGTCTAGAGTTAATTGAGCACCTTAATGACCTCCAAAGATTATGAAATTTGTTTTGCCATATACTTGTACCCTAATGAACGTGTATGATTAATTTGGTAATTTTTGGAGCACCTTCATAAAATGACCTTTTAAATAAATTAAGAAAATAGAAAAGGTGGATTAGGGTTAGTAATAGATGTTTGATGATGTGATCTTTGGATTGATTGATGTTCATAGACCCCTACCCTTTGGTCTATGATGTTTGTGATGCTATGATTGGTCGATGCTTAGGATAGTTTGATAAAGTCAAGATAAACAAATTTTGCTTAAGGAAGAAATGGTTACTTTTATGCTCAACCTAGATTTCGATTATGTCTTGCCTTAAGAGTAATCTTGAATCTGTGGTTTTTTTGTCTTGCACCCTTAGTCCATGTCATCATTCTCATGAGCATTCATCATTGCATCCGTATAGTTGACGAAGAAGGACCCGAAGTCGAGGTAGCCGTCGAAGGATCTGTCCCCGAGGCAACTCCGAGCTCCAACACCTTTACCTACCCCGACCCTGCTCTTTTTGCCGTCCAAGGCAAGCCCCGGTGCATTTAACCCTACCTTGTTTTTATAAATGTTTTCTTTACATGTTTTGAGTTAAATTATTGCATTAGGTTGATAGGAGTTGAGTGAAACCCTATCTGATGCATTATCTACCTTGACCAATGATACACCCGATACCTGCTTTTCAAAAACTATTGCAAAATGCTTAGCAATGCTATATGATAGATTTGCAATAAAATTGCCAATTTCAAAGTGTGATCACTTTAAGAATATTTATGGGAATTTCTGGTTTACTCCCACTATTGGCTAAGTAACTGATCCGTACCTAGTCAATGGGAAGGAGAGGTTGTCCTTGCGTACGGTGCCGTCATGTTGTAGTCCGGGACTCAACAGTTGACACTGACCGGGACAGGGTTGAAAAACTGACAGGACCTGTACTCTTGGGTTAGAGGCCCGAGGTGCTTGTCGCTGGCTGGAAAATTTAGGGACCACCTGTATGGGGGCCTGATTGTCTAAGACTTGCAACTATTCACATACTACGGAAAGCTTCGGCTCCGAGGAATCCTTTATTGGACCGACAACCGCGCACTGGGAGTGGAGAGATGGCGGAAGTAGCATGTACCCACGTGGGTTAGAGGCCCGGATTGGAGTGGTGTACTGTACTTCCGGGTGGCGTAGGACCGGGACCAATCTTGGAGGAATCGTGGTAGACGAGTTGGCATATGCAAGCTTGGGTGCTACATATGCAGTGTGGATAGGGACCCTCAGCTGAGTATTATTTATCCGGATTAACGCTGCTCCTCGGTTATGGAGACTTAGTCACTGACTGTCAACAGGGAGTGGTTCTCAACTAGGTCTGTTTTGGAAAGTAAAATGAATCAAGGATTATGATGGAACAAGGAATACTGAATCTTTCAAAATAAAAATAAGGTTTACCAAAAATGCTTTTCTGCAAAATACTTGAACTTGCTTAAGCCTTACCTTGACTACCCTAAGCCTGCATTCCTGAGTCTTCTCCCTTTTCTTTAGTCGGGTAAGTCTTGTGGAGTACCTTTGTACTCAGGGTTCTTTTACCCATGTTGCAGGTATGGCAGATCCCACAGTATGCCTTGGACCCTGCTGTGTGACTGTGGTTCAGGATGAGGCCGATGAGGCCGATGAGTGATTATCCACCCTTGGGCTGGGTGATGTATCTTTATCTTTTAGTTGTTGTCATATGCTACCCTGCCAACTCTATTTGAACTATGGTCTGTAATAACTTCACTTTAAGTTTATGTTGAACACTGGTTTGTAAAACTATTGTTATTTAAGTCTTCCGCTATTTACTCCGATGTTATTTGTCAAAATGTTCAAGAGATTGTAACTGAATTGTGAGTTGATCCTGCGGACATCGGGCACTGATGTAGCCCAGTGGCGAACCCGGTCTTAATCTCTTGGCTGGACGGATCGACTGTCAGTGGTTGATAGTGATCGGTGGGCCATGGGATTAGGGCCGTTACGTCACAGTAACTAACCTGGGTAACCACTAAGCAAGATAACAACGAAGCAAGATAATGACGAAGCAGGGCAGGCAAAAGACAATAAACAACTAAGTTGAGAATAGTTTTAATCCTATCTTGTCAAGTATCGAGGCGTACTAGCCTTTACCACTTACTTAGGTTGAACGCTAGCACAACGAGCCTTACTGTTAAACTGGGCCAACTACGTGGTGGAATTCAAGGCGCACAGGGCTGTCACCACCTGCTTGCTACCACAGCTATCCGGGGGTCCAGCCGTATCTGAAGGTAAGTCTATAACTAAGCACCATGCCTAATTATATTCTAACTATCTCTATCCTGGCCTAGAATAGAGACACCCTTGCGGACGTCAGAGCAAATACTTGACTTAATAAGATAAACACTAAACTAACTAAGCAACCTATTGGCAAAGATCAAACACTAAGCTCACTAGAGATTAACTACTATGGCTAAGTGAATTGAACTATAGGATAGCTAGGCACTCAAGCAATCAATCAAGTATAGCACTCAATACTGATAAGTAGAGTAAAGTAATACTTGAAATGATAAAATAGAATAAAGTAAAGTGCTTGAGTAACAAGAGCAAAACCTGAACTGGAGATGAAGGAAGACTCTTCTCAGCTCCAGGACCGATTACTCGCACGCCTCTACTCTTGAGCTAAGCCTTGAGCAGCGCTACCGCGAGGGCGAAGATGCCTTGCTCAACTAGCTACCTACTTGCCTAAGCTCTATGAGCTTCTAACCTACTCTCACTTCTCTTGCTTGGAGTTACTTTGCTTGGAATGGTACGAATGGAGAGGTGCCTCCAGGGGGGTATTTATAGCTTGAGAAGTGAGGGGGGTACTTATAGTGGGCAGCCACCCGACCTAGGGTTAGGTCAGGTGGCGGGCGCCACAAGCAACTGGCGGCCGCCAGTCCACATGCCGTTGGATGAACCGCCTCTACATCAACGGCATCCAGGAGGTTGTCCGAGGCGGTTTGGAGGTCGGTTGCATGTCCTAGCAACCGCCCATCAGCCTTGATCCGCATCATTTCGTCCTGAGCCCTCCGATCAACCCGACCTAGTGACCAAGGGCCAAGATTTGGCCCTGGGGAGGTCACACGGATCGGTGATGTGGCAGGGGTGAAGCTTGGGCCAACCCAAGTGGCGGGTGCCACTTGAGCCTGGCGGGCTTCACCTAGGGGTGGCGGGCGCCACCCCTCTTAGGCCCATTTGGGCCCTGCCGAGTGGGCTTGTCTCCTGGTGGGTCAAAATGTCCAAATTTGGTTCAAATCCTGCATTCAAATAAAATTCTATGGACATGTGGAATTCGGTTAGTTTGAAACCTATTTGACTACATTTCATGCCTTTTTGGTGGACTTTAGGGTCAAATGTTGACGGTAAAACAGGTGTTTAAGGACCGTCAACAATGATATGACTCACTAGCATGAATAGGATAATAACTAGACATACTTGTATTTTCGTATTTTCAAGTGGTTCAAGAGCCTTATTATAATGTTGATCTCATGGGGTTCTTGAGTTTTGATGTATGTCTAGTGATAAATGGTGCTAAGGATGGTATAACATGTGCACTCCGATTGGTATCACGCTTCAAAGGTCCATTCTTATGCCTTAGCATCATCATTGGTTGTATTGCTCACCCACATTTCATATCCATACATATGTGCAAATTTTAGAACCAAAATCTATAGCACATATGTAGGGGGAGCTAATACTATCAATGTGGTTACTCAAATTTAAATTACATATCTTTATATAGGTTGTCATCAATTACCAAAAAGGGGGAGATTGAAGGCCCTAGTTTGGTTTTGGTTCATTGATGAAACCTATTTGGTCTAATCCTATTGCTAAGCATGTGTATAGCTTATAAGAAAGGATTGTGACCAAGCCAAGTGGTGGAGCTAGCAAGGTGGCAACCATGAAGGATGGTGATGGCCACAAGCATTCAAGGGATCAAGTGCTCTACCATTGGTGAAACATGAGAAGAAGGGAAGAGATGAGCAAAGAGGCCCAAAGGCAAAGGTATAACCTATAGGG